>CM056501.1:7602561-8913430 GCA_029783415.1 Anisodus acutangulus
GTCCTCTCACCTGTGCTCACTTCCGTTTTAGGGTCGAGTCTGATACATCAACCGTCTACTCAATATCCTTGTACGAGTCCACAATGACTACACGAGATGAATCTTGGTTTGGTGAATTGAAGTTGGCCCTTTATAAAGATAAAAATGAATTAATTAAATTGAAGTTCGGATAACTTTGGCTAAAAAAAAAGACTCGAAAGTAGCGCGTTTGTTTTGGGTACAAAATGTCACGGGTTCAAATCCAAGTATAGATAATTCTTGAGAAATGAAAAAAAATGATCTTTTACATTTGGCAATAGGTTCAAAATAGTCCTAAAGTATCATTTGAGAAGTTTTGGTCCTCAAGTTTGCTAGAAGTGAGTACTTTTAAAAGTAGTTTTTGTAATTTATGTTATTTCTTATTTATTTCAAAAGTCTGGTGTTTTTTTTTAGGTGAAATTTCTGTTACATTTTGTGTCCAGTGTAGTTCTTTATGTTGCATTTTCTCGAATTTTGATGATTTATTTTTATGTTTTTGGTCATATTTTCTGTCACAGTCCTGGTTAAATTTAACAAACAAAGTTTGGTAAATAGGGACAAAAAATGCTCACTATTGGCGGGGCGGGCGGCGGGACTGGGGATTGGGTTGTGTTCGGGGCTGTGGCGAGACCGGCGGGCCTGGACATGCCGTTGTCCCGTTCCGTCCCTCATCCCGCCAATAAAGGGGACCGGTATTGGCGGGGTGGGGTCTAGTCGGGATCGAGGGTTTTTTTAGACACTTAATATAAAAAATTGTGAATATAAACACTTCAATAATTGAACAAGATAGTGTAATAAAAAATAATTCAACACTGAAATTGACATTCACACCTACACTACCATGAAATTTCGACGTTGAAATCTATTGTATATTGTCAGATCTTGACTAAAGAAAAGGAAAAATTAGAAACTGATTTGGGAGGAAAATTCAAATTGATTGGGAAAACGGACATGTCTCGAAAAAATATGCAAAGTAAAAAAAGAGAGGGTAAAACGGACATTCGAGCGCATAGTTATGACCATTTAAAGTTGCACCAATTTACAACTACTTTATCTCCCTACGTTTTTCTCCAATTGAATTACATTTTTAACAACTACTCATGTCGATACTTTCGTGATATGTTAATTAAGTTCATGCCGCATTCGACTTCCTTAAAAGCTTCGGCTTCAATCTAGTCACTCAAAGACAAATGTACCATTAAATGCACTTTATATTTAGAGGCGTTCATAACACATCTCATGTTGCTACTTTATTTGTTCATAATATGATTATTGCAAGGTGTTCTGTAAACAATTTGGTTATTCAAGTTTCTCGAGTCCTCGTAAGCTCTACGAACAACTAGTTGTAATTCAACTAGGCCTTGAATCAATGGTTTACATTATCTACATTATATAAATGATAGCAATACCAGAGTCAATAATTTGTAGTTGAGATGATCCTCAAGCTAGTAAGCTCTACGAACAATCATAACACATCTCATGTTGCTACTTTAATTGCTCGATAGATGATCGCCAACCTAGTCGCCAATTTCATTCTCAATTTTTGAACTTTGATACAATTATATAAATGAGTAAATTAAATAAAATATTTAGTAGGCAATGTAATTGTAGACTTGTAGAGAGAGATAGATTGAGAGATTAGAGAGATTGTAGGAATATTTATGAGATAAAATGAAGATAAAATGAGTTATTTATAGTTGAAAAATTGAGTTAAAGTGTAAATATACTAACTTAGGGGTTAAAAATAAATATTAAGGGAGTATGGGGTTTATGGGTGGGGGGCAAAAATGGCCGTTGCACAACGACCAAAATATAAATTGGTCGTTGTGCAACAATCATTTTTGCAAGGGGGGTCGGGACGGGGTCGGAGCGGGCCTGGGCGGGACGAGCCCAGGTCTCGTCTCGATTTCGAGTCCCGACACCATTTTTTAGGGGGATCAGGTCGAGGTCGGGCCAGGACCTGGCCGACCCGGCCCACTGACCAGCCTTAGTCAAAAGTGAGTACTTTTAGGGTTATAGCTTTTGTAGTTTGTATTAGTATTTTTTATTTATTTCAAGAATTTGATGTAACTTCTTGAGGGGTAATTTTTGTTATTTTTATATTTAGTGTAGTTCTTTATGTTGCAGTTTATTGCATTTTGACGATTTTTAGTAATTTTTTTAGTAACAATCCTGATTAAATTTAACAATCAGTATTTGAGAATGTCTAATAGTGATTAAAAGTGCTCATTTTTAATCAATTTAAACGATCAAAACTATTCAATTGATAATTTTAAGAACTAATTTGAACGTACCATCAAAGATAAGGACCATTTTTGTTATTATGACGATAATTTCCTATTCCCGAGCAGAAAAGATTTGATGGGGTATAATCCCCAATCCCCAAACCACCACCGCCGCAGGCATTGTTTAAGATGCCGGTATTCAAAACCCCCTTCAACGGATACTCCGTAAAATTCAGCCCCTTCTATGAAAACCGACTGGCTGTGGCGACGGCGCAGAATTTCGGCATTCTTGGTAACGGCAGAGTTCACATACTTGAGCTCACTCCAAACGGACCCATATCGGAACTTTCCGCTTTTGACACTGCTGATGGAGTATACGATGTTTGCTGGTCGGAAGCTCACGATTCCCTTGTAATCGCGGCAAGTGGCGATGGTTCTGTGAAACTGTACGACCTTTCTTTGCCTCCCACCAATAACCCGATTCGTTCTTTTAAGGAACATACACGGGAAGTTCATTCTGTAGACTATAATACGGTGAGAAAAGATTCCTTCTTATCAGCGTCTTGGGATGATACTGTGAAGCTATGGACAGTGGATAGAAATGCTAGTGTTAGGACTTTTAAGGAGCATGCTTATTGTGTCTATTCCGCTGCTTGGAATCCAAGACATGCTGATATCTTTGCATCTGCTTCTGGGGATTGTACTACTCGCATCTGGGATGTTCGCGAACCAGGTTAGCTCCTATTTCCTTCATTGATATTTTGCTTTGAATACCTGAGCAAAATGATTGATTTGTTATTTGCTTAAATGCAGATAAACTAGACACCATATCTATGGCTGACTTGTTTTCTCTATCATAGTTATAATTATAAATACAACTAAAGGGTCTTAAGTATTGAAATGTTCATAATGTAGATGCGTTGGAGCAAGTTTATGGTTTGCTTTTATTTGTTGTATGACGTAGAAAAGGGGTCATTTTTTGATTTCTTGGTGGCTTGTTTTGCTAGACCAATTATCATTTTGAAGTGTGGGAATATGGTGAATGGTAGTCTAGTTGGTTGACTACCTGAACTTAACATGTTGGAGGTTCAATTTCCCATCTTTTAATCCCTTTCCCCATTTTCCCCTCCTCTCCCTTCTAAGTTCTATGTTTAATAATTTTTTTTTCTTTTCTAAGAAAAAAAGGTGTGGGGATATTTTGCGTCTCGAGAGTAATTATAATGATGACCATATTCATTAAAGTGATTTTGTTCTATAATTTGTAGAGCAGAACTAGTTTAGTTATTGCAAGATCATAATTTTGAGTGCTGAATTTTGTGAAGAAGTTTGGAACTGCACATTTTAATCATCGAAGGAAAAAAGTTTAGTCACACCCAATTGTGTTTGTGTGTGGATGAGTGTTTCATATAAATCGTTATAGTTTCAACTCATTTAATTCTTGATTTGTGAAGGTTCTACCATGATTCTGCCTGCACACGAGTTTGAAATCCTCGCATGTGACTGGAATAAGTATGATGATTGTATCATTGCAACTGCATCAGTTGATAAGTCAATCAAGGTTTGGGATGTTAGGAATTATAGAGTGCCAATAGCAGTACTTAATGGGCATGGATATGCAGTGAGGAAAGTGAGGTTTTCACCACATAGAGCGAGTGCAATGGTTTCATGTTCATATGACATGACAGTTTGCATGTGGGATTACATGGTGGAAGATGCACTTATTGGGAGGTATGATCATCACACAGAGTTTGCTGTAGGAGTTGATATGAGCGTTCTCGTTGAAGGTCTATTGGCTAGTACAGGATGGGATGAACTTGTTTATGTTTGGCAACATGGAATGGACCCTAGAGCTCCTTGACAAAGGAAAGTCAAAATTTTTCTTCTTTTTACTTTTATATACTTTATTTTAAGAGGAAGTGATCAACACATCTTTTTAGTCTCTTATCATGTCTTCTGTTGAAGTTGTAAAATAATTTGAAGTTTCATTGTATTTAAGATTATGGTAAACGTTGATGAATAACATTTACACCAAACAACTTCGATGTCTTCGAAATTATGCACTATATTCAATCTCTGTGGGTTCTGCATTGCATTTTTGGAATCTCAGCTCCCTGAATTTCTTTAATATTATTCAGAATTTTATGAGGGGCAGTGGGTGAGGTAAAGGCTGAAAAGAGGGCAATATCCTTCTGATTGTCGTGATTTAGCTTGTTTATACTTTAGTGGAAGATGCATTCCTGATCAAGCACTTAGTGTCATTCCTGCTATTCATAGGTTCGTGTTAATATTTCTCAAATGTCTTGCTTACTTGTGGGATCATTAAGGTCAGTGAACCTGTCATGGGGGCTGTATTGTATTTAACAGTGCATTTGAAGGAAGATAGACAGCTAAATATGCTCAACTACACTCTGAAGGGTAAAAAAATAAATAATTTCTGATGTTCAAAGTGACTTTTAATATTTTATGAGAAATTGCACTGGCTTTGTGTTATGGTCTTGATCTATGGTGGATAATTCATCAGACTATGTATTGCGGGCTTGATTCTGAAATTTGAAGAGTGATACCCTTTATGTGAGCATGCAGATTGTCTTGATTCCGGGCGAAGGATCGTGCCAGAGTTATGCTGAATGATTAACCTTCTAATTGGTATGTAGAAGTCTCATGAATGCTTCTCTATAGATGGTAGTAAACCTTCTTCAATTTAGTTAACTAGTCCTCTTAAAACTTTTGTTTTAATCTAACTATAAACTCTGTTTCCTGGTTAGATTATCACCACTGGAACATACTTGTAGGTTGTGTCTGGTAGCAGCCAACACATATGAACCTTGGAAAGTTTCTCAGGTACATATGACATTGTACTAGTACACTTATGTCTGCCTGATAGTGAGAACTAGTTAAGAGATTCAGGTTTCTTATGGTTTAGATAAGGGCTAAGATAACAAACTATTATAACTTTGGTTATTTGTTTACTGACTGTACTGGTGGAGGACGCGCATATTAGGCGGAGGTGGCAGTCTTACTTTCATAAACTCTTGAACGAAAAAGGAGATGGAGACATTGTGCTGGGAAATCTGGAGCATTCTGGTAGGTACCAGGATTTTGGGTATTGTAGAAGCATTAAGGTTGAGGAGGTTAAGAGTGTTGTTCGCAAGATGCGCAGGGGACGAGCGACCATGCCTGATGAGATCTCAGTTGAATTTTGGAAGAGCGCAGGCAGGACAGATTTGGAGTCGCTGACTGAGTTGTTTAACGTCATTTTTAAGACGACAAGAATGCCCGAAGAATGGAGGTGGAGTACAATGGTTCCCTTGTACAAAAACAAATGTGATTTTCAGAGTTGCAACAACTATAGGGGTATTAAGCTGCCGAGTCACACTATGAAAGTTTGGGAAAGGGTCGTGGAGATGAGGGTGAGAAGGGACATGTCTATTTCCGAGAATCAGTTTGGATTCATGCCCGGACGTTTGACCACAGAAGCCATTCTTCTTATAAGGAGATTGGTGGAGCAGTATAGGGAGAGGAAGAGAGACTTACATATGGTTTTCATTGACCTCGAGAAGGCATACGACAAAGTCCCTAAGGAGGTTCTATGGAGATGTTTGGAGTTAGAGGTGTGCCTGTGGCGTACACTAGGGCGATCAAGGATATGTTGATGGAGCAAAGACCAGTGTACGGACAGTAGGAGGGGACTCGGAGCACTTCCCGGATGATAGGGCTGCATCAGGGATCATCTCTTAATCCATTCCTATTTGCCTTGGTGATGGACGGACTGACGCGACAAATTCAATGGGAGGTGCCATGGTGTATGTTATTCGCAGACGACATAAGCCTGATTGATGAAACTCGCAGCGTAGTGAACGCCAAGCTGGGGGTTTGGAGACAGACTCTGGAGTCTAAAATGTTCAAGGTTGAGTAGGATCAAAACAAAATATTTGGAGTGCAAGTTCAGCAACGGGAGTTACCTGAGACAGGTGTGGAGGTGATGATTGGTACTCAAGTCATTCCAAAGAAATGAAGCTTCAAGTACCTCGGGTCTATTATCCAAGGGAATTGAGAGATTGATGACGACGTCACACATCGTATTGGGGCAGGGTAGATGAAATGGAGGCTCGCATATGGAGTCTTGTAAGGTGCCACCAAAACTTAAGGGCAAGTTCTATAGGGTGGTGGTTAGACCGATTATGTTGTATGGGGGCGGAGTGTTGGCTAGTCAAGACTTCGCACATCCAAAAGATGAAAGTTGCGGAGATGAGGATGTTGAGATGGATATGTGGGCATACAATGAGAGATATGATTAGGAATGATGATATCCGGGATAGGATGAGAGTGACTTTAGTAGAGGATAAGATGCGGGAAGCGAGGTTGAGATGTTTCGGACATGTGTAGAGAAGAGACACAGACGCCCAGTGCGGAGGTTGGCTATGGACGGGTTCAGAAGGGGTAGAGGTAGGCCGAAGAAATATTGGGGAGAGGTGATTAGACATGATATAGCGCAAATGCAACTTATTGAGGACATGACCTTAGATAGGGGGTTGTGGAGGACACAAATTATGGTAGAAGGGTAGTAGGTAGTCGAGCGTAGTCCTACTTACGCTTACAAAATAATAGTTGTAGGGCTATTACTGTAGGCTTGATTAGCCTATCACACTTATAGGCGCAATAGTTTAGTGTACTTTGTTTAGCTTATTTACATGCGATAGTTACGACTTTTTCAGAATGCGCTATTATAACTTATTCGTTTTTGTTATCAACATGTTCATATTGCTTTAATTACTGTTTTAATTTCTTGTCTGGGTCTGATCGTTTCTCTTGCTTGTGATTATGCTTTATCTTGAGCCAATGGTCTCCCGGAAACAGCCAGTACCCACCAAGGTAGAGGTAAGGTCTGCGTACACTCTATCTTTCCCAGACCCCACATTGTGAGATTTCACTGTGTATATTGTTGTTACTGTATAAACAAAATGATGACTTCACCAAATCTAGACTCCAGCAAAACTGTGATATTTGTAGAAGGATCACTTTATAATCAATGTGAGGTAGCACTGCGTACACTAGATCCTTGTGGTTTGGCCCTTCCCCGGACCCCGCGCATAACAGGAGCTTAGTGCACCGAGCTGCCTTTTTTATCAGTTTACAAGCAAATTGGGTCTGGTGCTGGGAAGAAGAAAGTTAATTCTTTAATGATGGGTATAATCAAACCTGAAAATAGTTTGCCTACGTAGAATGAGAAGGGTCCTTTCTTTAAGGATTTGCCGCAATGCTATTCCTTATCAGTATTTTGTATCTCAAGTATCATGTCTCCACAAGGTTTTGCTGTTTGAATCAACATGTGCTATATTCGTTATGCTTGCAGGGTCTTCTGTGACTTGAAGTTTCCTTCTTGATGTTATTTTAGAGGGACAAAAGGGGATCAGAAGAGGCTGCAAGTTAGGCCAAGAGATTAAGAATTCAAAATGATTAATGTTATTTCTGGATTTTGTTTATTGCCATGTGACCAGGATGTCACGGGTTCAAGCTGTGAAAACAACCTCTCGCAGAAATCAAGGTAAGGCTGCGTACAATAGACCCTTGTGGTCCGGTCCTTCTCCGGACCCCGCATATAGCGGGAGCTTAGTGCACCGGGCTGCCATTTTTTTGTTTAGCTTTTTGAAATTGATCAATCTTTAGAGTTGTGCCATATATATACAACTCTCTTGAAGTATAATCCTCTTGAAGCATGCCACCAAGGATATAAAGAATCAACCAGCTAAATATCGACCTGCATTCAGGTAGTAATAGGATTTCTTCCCCGCCACACACAGAGAGAGCAACTGATATGGTGGATTGTAGCACAACATCCGTGCAACTCTTATAGGCTATAGCACTTCCTGTTACTTATCAAAAATATTGTAGATGCACTTGCAGTCATCCTTACATGCATGCATTGCCAGGACGCCTCCTTGTGATAAACTGGTAAGGCAGAAATATGCGGTGAATTGTTCCGTATTCTAACCTACATGCCATCTCAAATTGTTAGAATGTTCATATTCTACACCTTATATCTCTATAAGGTTCTACTCTTTATTTGTTCCTTATTGAATCCAAACTATTGTTCCTTATTGAATCCAAACTAAACACATACAAACTGTTCTTCGTTTGCTCTGCAGTGTTCAGAAATTGCAAATATTGTATATATCGGTCTGTAATTTATTTTTAACTTCTCTTTGTTGTCAAAATCTTGAAAACACTTGGCGGTCCTTTCGTTGGGGTTTTGGAGATAAAATCTTCACATAAAATTAGCATTAGTTTATACAATATGTTAATGTTGGGTTTGGTGTTGTGACATTTGACCCAACATACCTTCTGAAGTACTGATTTGAATGCATAAAAATGTTGGGACAAATGTCATAACATTCGGATCAACATCTTCGAAAACAATTTTGCCTAACTTCACGCTAAGCAATAATATTTTAATGTGAGGTAAAAATGACTTAGGCGTGATGAATTGGAGCTGTGTAAAACTTGAGAGAAAGAGTCAAAATTTGGGGAAGAAGTCGAGTAAGGAACAAGTCAAAGTTGTTGAGATTTTCACTCCTTAATCCTGCCCATCTTTTCCTCAACTTCCACAACCGATTGATGAGCCTTTCAAGAGAACTATCTACTATAAATAGAGAGGCCACAACAGTGAATCGAGCATCCAGAATCAAATTACAAAAATACCAAGAGAGCTCTCGGGATTTCATCTTAGAAATCTGGATCACAAGTGTTGCCTGAGTGTGTCGACAACATTTTGTCCAACATTATAATTGTTGTTTAGATTCTAGATTAGTTTTGTATGGAACGATTGTAATGAGATGTTGTCTATGTCTACGTAGTTAGATTTTTCAGGCAGAAGTCGTCTGCGACTTCAACTTTTAATTCCTTTTCATTTTATCTTGTAAATCTGTAAAGAAAGGAATTTGTAATTTTGTATATAATATATATACAATACATTTGATCATTGACCATCATAAGTTATATATGAAAATTTTAAACATTTGTGTTCTTTAAATTCCGCTGCATTTACTCTTTAAAGTTATTATTTTACTAAGTGTTGTTACTGGTGTCGGACAACATAATTGACGACATTCTGAAACATAATTGACATTCGATTTATTCCATCTCTTGTTTTTATTTTCCCTAGCATTTGACACCCTACAAGTGGTATCAGAGCCGAAACTTAACACAATAAGTGATTGGTCCTGTTGTCATAAGCTATGGATTCGGCAAATTCAACTATTGGTAGACTTCTTATTTTAGATGGATCAAATTATGCTTATTGGAAGATTCGCCTACGTTTGCATATCAAATCAATTGATATTCGTGTATGGAGATCTATAACCAATGCATATGTTATTCCAATGTTGCCACCGGATGAGGAAGGTGACATAATTGCTAAACCTGAATCCGAATGGACTACAAAAGAAACAAATAATGCTAGCTTTAACGAAAAGGCCTTAAATGCAATTTTTGGATGGGTTGATCTTTACATGTTCAAACTCATTCAAAACTGTCTCACAGCTAAGGACGCATGAGATACTTTACAAATTCATTATGAATGTAGCTCAAGTGTTCGTCGAACAAAGCTACGCATGCTCATGAGTAAATATGAAAGTTTGAGGATGGAAGAAATGGATGATATTAAATCTTATTTTGAAAAGTTGATTGACATCTTAAATGAATGTCAAGTGCTTGGTGAACCATTAACCAACACTCAACTTGTTGAAAAGGCTCTCCATTCTCTTCCTCAAAAGTTCAATTTAAAGATTTTTTCTATTGAAGAAGTTCACAATCTTGCCACAATGAACCTTCATACCTTGATGAGCATACTCAAAACATATGAGATGAACATTGAGAATAAAAAAAAATTGTATAAAAACAAGAATGTGGCACTTCAAGTTCAATTCTCGGAGAGTCAAGTCGAAGAAGAAGAGGAGAATCTTGAAGAAATTGGTGAATGTGGAAATGTTGCATTACTCACTCGAGAATACAATTCGATGGTGAGGAAGTTCAACAATGAAATAAATCAATCTAAATCTAAAGAGCACCAAAATCAAGTTTTCAATCAAAAGCCCACTAGATTCCTTCAAATATATAAAAAGGAAATTAACTAAGAACAACCAACTCAGATCGTACCAAATTTGATCCCAAACAACTTGAGTCTGTGCAATGTCATGCATGCTCGGGTTAGGGTCATTATGCCAACGAATGTGCAAACACTCTTAAAAAATTTGGTAAGAACTTATGAGTTTATCTTAGTGATGATGAAGAAGAAGAGGAAGGAGATCGAGAAACTGAAACACAAGCAATGCTGGCTACTGTGTTCGAACAATCTTTATCGGATAATGAATATGTCGTATACAATGTTGTCTAAGATGTCACGATATTTGCTCCAACATCTGCAACGACATCAACATCCTCAGCGACATCCGAAAGATATGAATTCTTTAACTATTCTGATATTGCTTTAATGGTTCTGTTTCTGTTAGTGAGGATGATTGTATGGATCAAGTTGAATGCAAAGATGATATGATTAGTGAATTATAAAGTATTTGCAAAACCTTAATTATAGAATCCAAGCAACTTGACAAAAAGATAAAATCTTTAACTCATGAGAATTTAGAATTAACAGGCACAATAACCTGACTTGAGGTTGTACTTACCAAAAATGATATTGAATTTGGTAAGATTCGTGCAAAATTAGATTTAGCCGAAGCAACCTTCCGCAAGCTCAACTCAGGGACTTCGAAATTGAATGAGACACTCAACCTTAGTAATCCTTCACATACAGGAATTGGGTATGAAAACTCTCTTAAAATCATATGCTCTAATCTCTTTGATAAAAATGAGAAAATACACTTTGTAAAAGAAAAATGGATGAATAATAGGTTTTCATATATGTCAAAAAATATGAAGTTTGTATGTCATCACTGTAACTCCCATGGACACTTAAAATCATACTGTTTCAAACTTCAAAAGTCTGTGAGCAAATTCATAAAATACATATAAAACGTGTCTTGATTTGTTACCAAAACGAAAAGTTCTTGTGGGATAAAAAATACTTGTGTCGTCCAAAATATTGCCAACATTGCTATTGACATTTTCTGAATGTGATATGTGTTGGGATGTTGTACTTATCTAGGGATGGCAACAGATCGGATCTGGATCGGATCCTACTAGATCCAGATCCAGATCCATTTTTCATACCTGGATTCAGATCCATCGGGTCCATAAAAATCAGATCCAAATCCGAATCCATCGGGTCCATGGATCAACCTACACAAACATAACAACGTTCTTCCAAAATAACAAAAGACAATATTCGAATTGGTTAGGATCTTATTTCGGCTCACACTTCTGGTTTTTTTTCTCTTTGCAATTTTTTTTCCTTTTGATATAGACAATGGAAAATACTGTTAGAAAAATAGGATAATGCAATTGAGAAGAAAGGCTTTGTCATAAAAAATCACTGTCTTTAAAGTAGGACTGGCCAGTGGGCCGGGACGGCCCGACCCCGTCCCGAGCCCGCCCCGGTCCCGCCACGACCCCGCTAAAAAAAAAAATAACGTGGGCGGGACTCGAACTCGGGATGGGACGATGTCTCGTCCCGCCAGACCCGAGCCCGCCCCAGGCCCGCTAGACCCGCCCCCGCCCCGACCCCGTCCCGAGCCCGACCCCGCCCTTTTCCCCCCTTTGCAAATATGGCTGTTGCACCAACGACCATTTTAGATTATGACCGTTGGCCAACGACCATTTTAGGCCCCCCCTCCCCCAACCCCCTACCCCTTAATATTTATTTTTAACCCATAAGTTATTATATTTACACTTTAACCCAATTTTCCAACTATAAATAACTCATTTTCTCTTCATCTTTCTCACAAATCTTCCTACAATCTCTCTAATTTCTCAATATCTCTCTCTACAAGTCTACATTGTTTGCTAAATATTCAATTTTATTTATTCATTTGGGAATTGGGAGTGAAGTTGGCAACTAGCTTGAGGATCTTCCATCGAGCAAAGTTTTAATTTTCAACCTCTTGATTACATGTCGACGTTACGCTTGCTTGGGTACATTCGTTCCTTCATTAAATTATTATTGTCTGTTTATTTTATTTAGCGCACTTAATTTTATTGTCTTTAATTATTTATTATCATAATTAAAATGGAAGGATTAAAATGTATGTTTAAGGGTAAGGGTAAGGGTGCTTCTTCTAGTAGGGGCAGCCAGGGCAAGGGTACTTCTTCTAGTCATCTTATTCCTACACAGGATGATTTTGTTGATACTCAACATTTTCCTACAATACCATTAGATTTAGACCAGGAGCTATTTTCTGGAACTCAAGAAGACTTTAATTTAGACGATGATCTAGATGATATACCCACTAATGTTGATTACAACACACCCACTAGTGCACCTTCAACTGAAATACCTCCTATTCCCCCTAGTATGAGACGAGGTCCAACAAAACGACCATTAAAATCAGATGCATGGACATTTTTTTGATAGGGACGTAGAGAATCAAGTAGCCACATGTAAAATTTGTAAAAATGTTTTAAAATTTAAAACTAGAAAAGGTCACGGTGAGACGGGGGGTTTAATTAGACACGTAGTAAGTGCTCATCCAGCTAGGTATGCCCAATACCAGGCTTCAAAATTGGGTGCGCAAACGCCCGCTCCATCGGGACAAGGTTCACATACTGATACTGTCCCGGACCAAGTATAGGGTCAAATTAACCCTATGATGGGGGGAATTGTAGGCTCTAAATAAAATAAACATAGAGATAGGGAAGCAATATCAAAATTAGTTGCTGTGGAGGGTTTGCCTTTTTCATTTCCTTCATCTCCCGGTTTTATTCATTACATTAGAGATATATATAATCCTGCTTTTAACGGTTTTCCTAGATCAACTGTTAAGAGAGATGTATTTAAATTCGCGCATGAATATCAACAATATTTACGTTTTTCATTATATCATTTTAATGGCAAAGTATCTATCACGTCTGATATATGTCGTAGTACTAACGGCCATGATTATTTAACTGTAACTTGTCATTGGATAGATTATAAATGGTCTATGCAAAAACGTATTTTAGCGTATAGATATATAGATGATAGGCACACTGGTACTTTTATTGCAGAAAAAATTTATCAAGTGTGCGATTATTACTAATTACCGATAAAATTATGACTATTACATTAGATAACGCTTCTAATAACAATTACACAATTACAATTTTAAAAAATAGTTTAACTCCATCTTTTCCAGACCATTTTCATATAAAATGCGTGTGCTATCACTTTTTGAAGACATTCTTAGTAAAATACAATTTGCTATAAACTTTATTTTTAAAAGTAATAAAGTACAACGTAGAAAAGAATATAAAAAACTTGTCACGATTGTGGACTACCTTATAGAAAAATTCCACAAGAAGTATCCACTAGGTGAAATTCTTTATACGAGCAACTACTTGTTGCTTATGACTATAAATTACCTATAACTTTATTTTTTAACTCTCATAATAAAAAGCCAGCTGATATGATTTTAGATAGTGATTGGGAAAAAATTTCCGAACTTGTTGTATTTGTAGAGAAATTTTTTCAAGCAACAAAAGAATTTTCCGGTATATATTATCCTACTATTTCAACTATGTTATTTTATATAACTCTAATATTTTTATTACTTAATGAATATATGGAAAAATCAGCTTATAAGGCAGCTATTAAAAAAATATTTTATTCCTATTACCTCTATTTATATTATTGGTTCTGTATTAAATTCTACTATTAAAATAGACGGTACTAAATCACTAATTGAAACTATTTACGATTGTATAGAAGTACTACCACCTCCAAGTTCCAAAAATCTAAATCACCCACCACCTATTAAACAAACTAAAGAAGAAGTGTTGTCTAGTGTAGAACACCAATGCAAAAATATATATATATTTTATCAACAAGAAAATGCTAGTAACTTACCGGCTTCCATACCATCTTCTTCATCTTCAACACAACCTCGCAAAAGATATGCTGTTTCTGCGGCTAGTATTGAAAGCCTCAGAAATAGAATGTGCGGCCGTACCTCTACTACTAACCAAATTAGCGAGTTGGATATTTTTGTTTTGCAGGGTTCTGTACCGTATCAAGAAGTTATCAATGAAGATGGACATGAAGACTTGTCAAAATCGAGGAGGGAATGAGAAGACCTTTCCGACACTTTCATCGATGGCTCGAGATGTTTTGAACATTCAAGCGTCATCAACTGCGTCTGAAAGCGCTTTTTCTGCAGGCAGATATCAAATAGGAGACCACAGACACTCATTAGCCGGAGACAACTTGGAAATTGCAGTATTATTCAGAGATTGGATATGAGCGGAGCGGAGAAGGTGCGGTCAACCGGATATCAACGAAGAAGATGATGAAAACTACAACGAAATCTTAACCGAAGGTAGTGGAAGCGACGTGAATCAATTTGACCAACAAATACCAATTCCAACCGAAGAACCACATGAAATCATCAAGCAATTAGAACAGGTTTTTTTGAGAATGTAATTTTTTTAATTGCAATTTTATTATGTAATTTGCAACTTTTGGACAACACCACAAAGTTGCAATTTAGATTTTAGACAATTGTATTTGTATTACAAAAAAATCATGTCTATTAAATAATATAAGAGGCACAAAAACAACATTGGGATGTTTTTATTACACTATCTTATTTTGTTTATTGAGTTTTTTTATACATATGTTATTTAAAAAAAAAAAAAAAAAGGAAAACCCGCCGTACCCCGCCCCCGAGCCCCGCCCCGCCCCGCCCCGATACCGACGGGATCGGGATCGGGATCGGGACGGGACTGAAGCAAGTCCCGCCAAACCCCCCGCCAGACCCGACCCGCCAGACCCGAGCCCGGCCCACTGGCCACCTTTACTTTAAAGAGATCTTGCATGTACATTTTTTTATTGGATTACAACTAATTTCCTCCGGGAACAAAGTCCCAATATATTGCAAATTAACTGCGCTACTTCAGGGGAGACATCCTTATATATTTATAAAACTTAAGTGATGACCAGAATAGTTTTTTTCCCGAATAAATGTGTCTATTTAAGACATTCAAATATTACAAACGAACTCAACAAATACTACATATATGAGCTAATATAAAGAAACAAAAACTACAAGCGAATTACAAATGATGAATTAATTGAATCGATCTACTCAGAGGCTGATCCAAAATTGAAGCTCTATTTGTTCAAGGTTCTTAGCGTTGAATTAATTGTATTTTTTAAATTATATATATGTTCATATGTGCTATTTTTTGCAATTAGTGAATTTTTTATCCATAAATTTATGTTACATGTCGAAATTACTTGTTTCAGATGAACCAGGTGCCACAACACTAAATTTGCCTCTGAATTTACTACAAGTGGAAATTGAATTCACGGGATCGTGAACATGACCGTGGTCTAACGTTTCCATAAAAATCATTTTCTCCAAAAGAATATTTCTAAAAGGTCCATAAATTGCAAAATAAATTTTTAAAAAAAGGTCAGTTACTAAATAATTATCTCAAAAAGGGACAATCAGTGAATTATTTTAAGAAATTGACGAATCAATGGGATCTTGAACATGCCACTTCGAAATTCCAATCTAATAAGTAATTGGACTAACGAGTCATTGATTTGCTTGATATACGATTGTATGTGACGAGATTGGTTGTTACTATGAATTTGATTCTATAGTAGTACATGTGAAATAAATCTAGAACATGCATGGACATGAAAATTGAAATTCAGAGGGAAAAATATAAAAAGAGAAGAAAATTAAAAGATGCGATCAGTTCGAAAGTCATGAAATCTTTATTGAAATGGACAAGACGAGTTAGTAATTATACTTGCATAAAATTGACTCTTCAGATTCATATGTTACTTCAAATACATACAAATAAGATCTTACATTGAAAGAAAAAAAGATCTTAGAATGATGAAGAAAAATCATGTTGATGTTTCCTTCTCTAGTGTGTCAACTTTTAATTTATAGATTCTTTTTTCCAAATATGAAGGTAAAATACAGAAATTATGAAAATTTTAAAGAAAATACTTATAAAATTATTATGGATATATTTAATAAAAAACAGATCCACGGGTCGGATCTGGACCGGATACAAATCTCAAATACAAGATCCAGATCCGATCCGAATCTGTCGGATTCAAATTTTGAAGATCCATATCCTATAAAACGGATCTGGATCCACCAAATTCGGATCGAGTCCAGGATCCACTGCCATCTTTATACTTATCTGATCGTTGTATCATCAGATCTCTCTCCCTATTATATGCCTTGTTTATAGGAATTTTACAACCTAAAAGGATGAGATTAAAGTTTATCCTTATCATGATGTTTATTTGTTTTATCCCAATATTGTAGGTGTAAGTTATTGTGTACAAATGAAACACCTAAAACTAAGAGATTTTTGTTGCTAAGAAAGGTTAGCCATGTATATAAATATTCCTCTCATTTGCTATCATTTTATCAGTTTTTAAAATTTTCCATAAAAAATTTTAAAGGGGGGGGGGGAGTGGGTGGGGAATCACATCGGGTATACATTCTCTTACCCGATGGACTCACCAAATCAAACTCCACTCTCAATCTCAAACCCTAAATTACCAAAACCATCTCCACAATATTCACCGATGGAAACCTCTCCAATGTCGACACCAATGTCAGCCAACACTCCAACCAACACCCATATGAGCACAAGTCCTCCTATGAACAATGAATCGTCTGATAAAAAAGAACCTCAGCAACCCTGCCGGTTATCTTCTTCACCATCCACAGAGGAATTGTCCAAAGCTATAATATTTAAAGGTTTAGATGAACCTTTAGACATTAGCTACCCAGGTGATGACAACAATCCAATAGATGTTGATGAAACATATGATATTTCAACATTGGGTAAAAGACCAAGTTCATCCACCTTCCCTACTCGTCGATCGAGTAGAATGTTTGAGAGAACAATTAGTGAAGAACCAAGCTACAAAAGGTCCTGGTTTGATATATCTATACCTGCTTGCTCGAACAGTGACGATGATGACACAAACTTTTTCCTCTCAACTGATGATAGTGAAGAAGAACCAATTGCTTCTGTACTGCAAAATGTGTCTCAAGAAAACAAGAAAATCCCTGATGAAACTTCACTGAAGCAATTATTTCCTAATGGAATTCCCAAATATGCCAAATCGAGTGTTGCTCCGAATGTTGCCACTGATGCCACAAAATCTCAGGCAATATTTTAGCCAACATCAAAAGAGACACAAACACCAACATCCTCCAGCAGGACCAAACCCGATAGTTCAGCCATATCTGATTAAGACATTGAGGTATCTGCTTTCCCTGAAAAATTATATTCTAAAGCTAAATATGATAAATGGGACTGGTACAAGAATATAGTTATTAGACCTGAGAAAGTGTTAGATATTACTTCATGCACTGAATATGGCTTGATAGAATTCCTCAAAGATAGACAACTTCTCAAAATTGTGACAGAAAAAGAATCTTGTGTTGATGAAGTGATTAGGTTGTTTTATGCTAATCTGAGTCCTGCTATAGTGGATGTCTCCTCCAAAAATTTTGGGAAGGTATATCTCTATAAAAAGATTTATCAGTTTACACCCTCAATTATAAATCAATGTATGAGACTTGATGCTGAAGAGAGAGTTAGAGATGCAGTACAAGTGACAGAAAATAGGGATAAAATGATTGAATACCTCACTGGAGGTATAATGAAAAAATAGATCCCTAGATGGCCAGCTTCAAAACTAACAACCTTCTTTTCCACCCTTCACAAAATTGCAATTCACAACTGGCTTCATTCCTTGAATGAGTCAGTTGTGACATCTGAACAAGCTTCCTTATTGTTTAAAATTGGAAAAGGCTTAAAAGTTGATTTAGGAAAGATGATATTTTATCAAGTTGCCAACTTGGCTGAAAAGGAATAAACTTTAATTCTTTCATTTCCCTCTCTAATCTATCAAATCTTGACTACCCATGGCTTTGAGCCTAAAAGAGAGGGCACACTAGGGAAGGCTCCTGAACTGTACATAGTAAACAATGCAATATTAAAGAGCAAAGAAAGAGTAATTGACTTGCCTTGAAAGAAGGAAGCAAAATATGAGAATGTTGCCAGAAATGTCACCAATAGTCAGGGCAACACTGGTTCAATACAACCAACCCTGTCAACAGACTGGCTAGTGGGTTAAATATAAAAAACCAACTAATAAATTTCAGAGGTTGATGCTGCCAGGGATGCCTTGATTCAAGCCAGAGACCATTTATTGCTATTACTTTCTTCACAAAAAGAGGGAGATGATGCTTAGGTGCAGGGGGAGCAGGGGGAAGAGGCTGAAGGTGCACATGCTGCTGCTGTTGAAGAAGTTGTTGATACTGCTGTGCAAAAGGAAGAAGCTGTTGGGAGGAAGGTGTTGTTGAATAGGCTAAAGCTAAGGGCTGAAGCTGAAGCTGTTATTCAGAAGTAGAAAGTTGTTGGAAGCTGTTGCTGCTGCATAATGAGCCAGGAAGAAGCGGGCTGAAGTGCTACATCATGAACTTTTAATGTTTGGTTTATGATTGTTTAGATTATGAACTTTTTTGGTTTTGGTTAATGGTTGATGTGGGTGTTTATTTTGACAATGGTTTATTCTGACAATGGGTTCTTTCTTTGTGACATGTGTATATATATGTGCACACATCATTTTCTAATCCTATTACTTAGTTTACATAAGTTTTGTTTGTATGCCATCATATGTTAAGGGGGAGCTTGTCAGTAATCACATGTGTTGGACAATAGCTGTGACAGTGCACTAAGTTGTTTGTAAATTTTGTAATGTGTTTTGTGAAGAAAGGCAAAAAGGGGGAAATTGTTAATGTTGGGTTTGATGTTGTGACATTTGACCCAACATATCTTCTGAAGTATTGATTTGAATGCATAAAAATGTTGGGACAAATGTCATAACATTCGGACCAATATCTTCGAAAAATAGTTTTGCCTTCACGGTAAGCAGTAATATTTTACTGTGAGGTAAAAACGACTTAGGCGTGGTGAATTAGAGCTGTGTAAAGTGTGGGAGAAAGAGTCAAAGCTTGGGGAAGAAGTCGAGTAAGGAACAAGTCAAAGTTGTTAAGATTTTCACTCCTTAATCATCTACCACAAGCTGACCATCTTTTCCTCAACTTCCACAACCGATCGATGAACCTTTCAAGTGAACTCTCTACTATAAATAGAGAGGCCACAACAGTGAATCGAGTATCCAGAATCAGATTACAAAAATACCAAGAGAACTCTCGGGATTTCATCTTATAAATCTGGATCACAAGTGTTGCCTGAGTGTGTCGACAGCATTCTGTTAAATATTACAATTGCTGTTTAGATTCTAGATTAGTTTTGTATGGAGCGATTGTAATGAGAGGTTGTCTATGTCTACTAAGTTAAAATTTTTAGGCAGAAGTCATCTGCGACTTCAACTTTTAATTTCTTTCAATTTTAACTTGTAAATCTGTAAAGAAAGGAATTTGTAATTTTGTATATAATATATATACAATACATTTGGTCATTGACCATCATAAGTTATATAATATATATATAACTTATGAAAATTTTAAACCTTTGTGTTTGTTAAATTCCGATGCATTTACTCTTTAAAGTTACTATTTTACTAAGTGTTGTTACTGGTGTCGGACGAAATAATTGACAACATTCTGAAACAGAATTGACATTCGATTTATTCCATCTCTTATTTTTATTTCCCCTAGCATTTGACACCCTACACAATGTTTGGTTGGGATTGAGAAGATTTAATTTTCAAATAAACTAAACGTCAAGTAAAATAACAATCAGTTGCTTCTTTTTGTTTTTTCTCATAAAAAATATGCACAAGTTATACAGGAAAATACATACTATTTTAGGTGGAAAAGAATGCGGGTATGAGGTATCAGTAATACATAGATGACAACCAACCATCATAATTGTAAGTAATAGTTTAGTTTCTTTAAACAGTAAACAAATAACTCAAATCGTACATTGTATGTTTAATATGTAATAGCATTTAACAAGAAATAATCCATGTATTGTACAATTCTTATATTTTTCCTTGCATTATTGATCCTTACATACAATCTATGTATTACAAACCACACATAATTAATTTCTGCACAACTTATCTCTAAACCAGATCATTCCTTCTTTAATTATTAAATACAGAAAACATAAACAAAATTAATTGGACACAAATACTCTTATGTGAGATTTGAAGCAATCTGAAGTGCACGAATACGTTTGGGGCCAATCATTTAAGTTGTACACGAAGTTGATTTTTTTTGTTTTTGCAAATATTCCATTTTGATATCACTTCTGCCATACAAGATTAAAATTACAAAAGTTTGTGTTTGAAATTTGACAAACTTGAGACATTTTTTGTTTGAAGTGTGACCTTATAAATGCCAAACATTAGACAATGTTTCTTGAAGTTTGGCGTGACCTTATCAATACCAAACATCATATATTTTTTACCTAAAGTTTGGTATGGCTGCTAAAACCAACCTCAGACATTTTTTATTGAAATTGTGTCCTTGGCAAGATCAAATTTTAGATATATTTTTTTTTACTGAAATTGTGAACTTGGCAAGGGAAAACATCAGACATTTATGACAAATTATGACTTTGATAAGACCGATATTCCAATATTTTTACCTGAACTGTGGGCATGTGCACCAGAACATAGAGAACCCAAGGTACTGGTATGGGGAATAGAGAATATGGAAATAAAGGTACTAATATATGGATACTGCTACTTATACTTGTTGGTACTCTATTATACTTTATAAAGTAGTACGTAAAGTAAATAACTATTACAAGTGTTCGAAAGAATAAATAAATGGTCAATCTTCAAAACTGCCGCAAACTTGTTGTGTCTTGAATCTTGATAACCTGAAATCAAGTAACAACTAAATCTGGATGGTTACAATGTTGTGTGTTGAGTCGAGTGATTGCCCTATGTCCTTAAGATAAGATTGCCCCGTATATATGCTTTTACGTTAGCAGGCAATAGTCTTCCAAGATAAAATAACACTTTAATCTCAACGCTACAAAGCCAATAGGTTGAGCCTGACGAAGAAAACAAATATGAATCGATTTGCTGAAGATATGGAAAAGGAAGGAAGAGTTTCTGTTTTCTCTTCTGTTTTGTCTCTTTGTATATAGTGTGTCTCTGTTGTGTATATGTGTGTGTTTGCTCACTGTTTTGCAGTGGTTTTCGTCACTATTTTGCAGTGATTTTCGTCACTGTTTTGTGCTGCGTTCTGTTGTCTGTATATGTGTACTATTTTTCAGTCACGTTATTGAGCCCAAGAGGCATCAATATATAGCATGGAGGAGGCTGCCCAACAACCACAAACAAGGCTGTTAATAGTCATTAGTGAGGGTTGTTAATGGCCATTAGGGAGGCAGATTAATGGCAGGTTTAAGGACTGTTCATGGCCATTGAAGAAGGGCTGATTATGGAGGAGTTAATCATCCAAATAATGGCTGATTAATGCCCCAAAAAATAGTTCCAACGGTAGGCAGAAAGTTTCTGCCTTCCGTCGTTCCAAATTCAACTTTCCAAAAATTTTAGGGACCAAACTGTAAATATTAAGCAATTTGGGGACCAAAAAGATAATATCAGAAAGTTCCCACAACCCACAGCCCACGACCCACGACCCACGACCCGAGCCTGAGACCGGACGAGACGGGATGGACGGGCGGCGGCGGCGGCGCGCATGTGAGCTTAACCTTGAACCCAAGCACATCTAGGTCCTCCTTCCTTTAAACACATGGGATACCCCTTGGGGTCCCAAACCCTTTACCATATTAGAGACTTATAAAGAGAGCAATTCTTCCTATTTCCACCGATGTGGTAGATTTGTCCCACACCATATTTCCATGCCTCAAACACCTTACTTCGTGGACCAATATCTCTTTCATTGCTCAACAAAATTTGACAATTCTTGGCCCTACGGTCATCTACTCACTTAGTAGATTATGCATGTGTGAAGAGACAAAGCCTCCAACATGCGGAACACTAGTGTTTAATTCATTAAATATGGGTGGACGCACCTCCCCGCCAAAGGCAAATTTCCAACAATCCCCTCTATGAAAGAGAGATTTTGGCGCACTCACAAAGTGCCTACTTTCAGCAATCTTTTAGCGAAAAGATATTGCATCAGGAGAGGTAGCTTCTGCTTTGAACCTTCCTTAGTTGAATACCATTGGACTTACTTACTGCGCGGTGAACGTGATGTCTTGAACCGTCAGTGTTTAGTGTAAGTCAAGACAATGATACCAACACAATAACTCTCCTTATTCATTTTTATTATGACAGTTTTGTCCGTTGTGGCCGTGGAAACACTTGGATTCTTAAGTGCGTTCATTTGAGGCGGCCATCCTCGCACTTAAATAAGTGATCTCCCACAAGGTATCCTGCTATACCCCACTTCACAAGTGTTAGGAATCATTAAAAGTTTCCCCAACCTTAACCTCAACCATTTGAGAATAGTTAAAGGTTTGGAAGATAACCTTTACCCGCCATGCATGTAGCACTTTAATGTCTATCGCGGGAACAACTTTGGATTCATGTTTTCGTACAGAAATTACCATCCGAAGTGCTTCTTGCTTCCACCGAAGCACTCAACTGAACCTTTTGCAGCTTAGTTTTCCCATTGAACCAAATTCTTGGGATCTCCAATCAGTATGGTTGGGTTACCACCGCAAATGTTCGTATTGTTTGGGTTTTAAGTCCATTCCCCTAGACAGGCAGAATACTTGATCTCCGGGTAGTCCCTTAGTTAGTAAACAAGGAAGTGACACCCGTGATGATCAACTGTCATACGGTCTTATTTCTCCGACAGATCCTGACAGATATGTCCAGACGCCGTCATCCGTGTCCTTCCTGAAGCCGACCGGCTAGCCACAGTGTATAACTGCTGAAGACACATGTTTCTCCCAATAAGGGACGTCCTCTAAGGAGTCGTGAAGTTACTCAACTTCTTTCATGCTTTGTATAAAGCGATAAATTCTGATCCCATCATGAATCGGTCGATGCAAGTTTGCTTAGAGGATTTTCCAAGACCCACCATACACATTTATTTGTGGCTTTGGTGTTCTTCAGATCTGATGTCCAGTTTGCATCACTGTGTTCTCCCAGAATCGCTGGACATCCAGAATACTATAATCCATAGATAAGCGAATAATTCAGATATCGTCATATCCGACTTAACGCCTTCTATTGATCATGTATTAAAATCATCAGTGAACCTTAGTTTAACTGATCTGTTTGTAGGCCAATACCAGGTCGGTTGTAGTGTGTACAATACATTGAACTACACGTGACCTATGCATATCGCTCCTTGTCTATGGGTGCACCATGATTCTAATCAGTTCTATGATTCATATCCATTGATGGCTTCAACGAGACTGTCAACTATCGACCAGTCCGTTAGATGTCTTAGAAATCCAGTTCCTAAGATGTCATCTGTGATACCCATATTTTTCATATCAAGACTTTATTTCAATATGACTTTTACTTTCAGACTGTTGATTCTCCAACTGTTGGCTTTCTAACTTCAGAGTCAATGTTTCTGTGGTCAGATTCATTATTTCTGTTTTATCTGAAACTTTCAGGACCAAAATGTAAACATTTCAGGGACCAAAATGAAAGTTCTTGAAGAAGCCCAACAGTTCAGCAAACCAACTCTGATCCTCTTCTTCCAACTCTCCGGTTGGGAAGGCTATTTCAACATCCATGCCACGCAAGACTGCAATGGCCCAGGATGTTAAGCTACTCACAGGGGAGCACTTGTACAAGTAACCGAGGCTTTATACTCGTCAGTAGATCCATCTACTTTGTACTCACATTTGAGTATCCATTTTCACAACCCAAAGGTTCTTTTCCCGGAGGAAGATCAACCATTACGCAAGTATGGTTCTATATGATGGAATCTATTTCTCTTTGTAGCTTCTTTCTAAAGCAGCGCTTTTGGAGATGACAAATATTTGTTAATTGTCCATGGTTCATTCTCAACCATACACGCTAGAAGGACTGGAACAAGTCTTTGTCCCCTTCTTTGCTCCGTCTCAGTTCAACATCTAGAATCCCTGAGTTCTGCAGATCTGGAATATTAAGTTCCAGATAGCCAGCAACTTTCGAGTCCTGTAGATACGGAACGTCTAGTTCCGGACAGTCAGGCCCTATCGGGTTCTTGTTAACCTTGAGCAATTATTTTTTTTTCCTTTTCAAGGAAAGTTGTCTTCAAAGAATTCAACATTCTTTGACACCAAGAGGCGATCAACACTACTGTTATTTGCAGATCCAGTGGATATGCAATCTACAGTCTTAGGTACAACTAGACCTATTTCAGTATTCCAACTTTTACCAAGCCACCCCACATAATTTGGGCGTACGACTTTGCACTTAGCTAACACCATTAGACTGAGGTGAGAAATGAACAGTCGTTTAATGAACGATGCTTCACATTCTCCCCCTCTATCACTACAAATTTCGCAATCCATAGGCTTAGTTGATTTCCAACTTCTGCTTTGTAGCGCTTATCCGCTTCAACAACTTCATCTTTGCTTTTCAACAAACAAAGGATTACATACGTTGTACCATCATCAATGAAGGTCACAAAGTACTTGTCTCCCCCCTCTATTTTGTATAAACTTTAAATCACCCATAAAGGTGTGACTAAGTTCTAGAGGAGCGGTGCTTCTTTCGCTATTTCTTTGATGGAATTTGGAAAGGTGATTTTTCCTCTTCACCTACCTCACATTCATTTTGAGGGTTTATGTCAAAAGAAGGCAACAATCTCAACTTCGCTAGCTTTTGAATGACTTTTTATTTAACGTGTCTTAATTCTATGATGGCATAGATGCACGGATTACAAATATATCATTCATTTGGCTACAGACATACTGTACCATTCTTAGTTATTACAGACCTGTTGGACTAGTCTCAAACCAGCTTGACTAACAGCGTCCCTTAAACCAAGTTTGGGACATGTATCACCTCATTTTAGAGTGATCCCATTCCCTGAAGTCCTATTGAGGACAACCTCTCCAATCCCTTCTACTTTAGAGGTGGCGTTGCTTCACATGAACAACCTCTTGCCCGTGGTTAGAGCGTAATCGAATCATATTTGATCTGTATGGCCCACTCCAGTTGCTTTGGCAGACTGAGTGTCCAATTTCTTTTATGCCTTTCTTTAGGCCTTCAGATCGTTTAAGACCTGGAAACTCTGGCCCACCTTACTAGGTGTCCATTACTTTTCCTATGAAATGAATTCTGGCCCCACTCCAGTCGCCCGTAGGCTTTGTATGACTGAGTGTCCAATATCATCATATCAATGGAATTTTGGCCCACTCCAGTCGCCCGGAGGTTTTGTATGACTGAGTGTCCAATATCATCCTATGAATGATCTTCTGCCAAATAGTGTGACAGGCACAACGTCTTTAGCTTTTAGTCTTCTTCCGTTATGATTGGTGCCCAGATAATTCTTGGCACTTACTTAAGAGTGGTAACAGTTTTCGCACAGTTAATGGATCTTTCTCCCTCGTATGTGCGAACATACTTTACACACTTTTAATAAGTACACTTAAAAGAACGGATCTTTTTAAGTCGTTTACAAAATCTAATATAAATTATTTTCGTGAAAATATTTTCATATTCCTCCTTACTTTAATCCATTTTTAATCAGACATCATTTAATCTTTATTTTTGACAAGTAAGAAAAATAACTTATCCCAATTTCGGATTCTTTGTCTGGGACAGATATAGGCCTTCTGCTGCAAGATAGAACCAGATCTTCAGCCTTCTCCTCTTGTCCTAGTTGACATCCTCAGCCTTTCGTGAGCGCTTGTTCCCACCACTTTTGGGAGCGGTGACACCATGAACATGTTGACAATCAACAACATTATCATCACTTTCTTCTACCAGAAAACCACAGCCATATCCAGATTTGGTCACACAACTTTTGACCGACATCTTTCGAATACTAATACTCTTACAATACAATATTATCTTAAATTGTTAGTACTCTATTGTACTTTATAAAGCAGTACGAGAAGTAAATAACTATTACAAGTGTTCGAAAGGATAAATAAATGGTCAATCTTCAAAACTGCCGCAAGCTTGTTGTGTCTTGAATCTTGATAACCTGAAATCAAGAAACAACTAAATCTGGATGGTTACAACGTTGTGTGTTGAGTCGAGTGATTGCTCTCTGTCCTTAAGACAAGATTGCCCCGTATATATGCTTTTACGTTAGCGGACAATAGTCTCCCAAGATAAAACAACACTTTAATCTCAACGCTACAAAGCCAATAGGTTGAGCCTAACGAAGAAAACAAATATGAATCGACTTGCTGAAGATATGGAAAAGGAAGGAAGTGTTTCTGTTTTCTCTCTGTGTATATAGTATGTCTCTGTTGTGTATATGTGTGTGTTTGCTCACTGTTTTGCAGTGGTTTTCGTCACTATTTTGTGCTGCGTTCTGCTATCAGAAAGTCCCCACAGCCCACAGCCCACAGCCCACGACCGGACGGGACGGGACGGGCGGGCGGCGGCGACGCGCGTGTGGGCTTAGCCTTGAACCCAAGTACATCTAGGTCCTCCTTCCTTTAAACACATGGGATAACCCTTGGGGTCCCAAACCCTTTACCACATTAGAGACTTATAAAGAGAGCAATTCTTCCTATTCCCACCGATGTGGTAGATTTGTCCCACACCAAATTTTCATGCCTCAAACACCTTACTTCGTGGACCAATATCTCTTTCATTTCTCAACGAAATTTGAAGATTCTTGGCCCTACGGTCATCTACTCACTTAGTAGATTATGCATGTGTGAAGAGACAAAGCCTCCAACATGTGTAACACTAGTGTTTAATTCATTAAACATGGGTGGACGCACCTCCCCGCCAAAGACAAATTTCCAATAATACTATGGGTGGCAAATGGACTTGGTTGAAAATGATTTGAATAAAAATGAGCTGGGTTTCAATCTGTCTATATTGTATTTGGGTAAATAGGAATTGGGTGATAAATAGATAGATTAATTATGAGTTAGTCCATATTATATAAGTATAATATTATTTGAGTAAGTTTACATTCTTCAAAATAACATTACTAATTTTTAGCATAATTATAAAGATTTCCGAAATAGCATAAACCATATGAAAGATCCCCTAAAATACCCACGCCAACACCCAAAACAGATCCCATACTCCATGCCTAAAAAGTAGAAAGTGAATTCATGCTAATTTTAAGGGCTAATTAAATGTGTTTCATTTCTAAAGAAAGGGTGGACTAATTGGGGCCCATATCTATTTTCTTTTCTTTGAATTCAAATTTGGATAATGCACATTATTTCTTTGTGTTACAGATTCAATTTGAACAATTGTTTTGTTTATAATATTTTCACTGTTTGTAAATTCAAAATTTTAGTAATAGTATATGTGAAATATATATTATTGTAAATTAAGTTTATACTGCAAATACAATTCATATATTTGGTATAATAATTTTTTTACTGTAAATAAGTGTAAATTAAGTTTATAGAAGTGTAAATTAAGTTTATACCGTAAAATATGTTATCATGTTTTTTGTCAAATTAAATTAATTTTAATATGGGGTGGGGGTGGGGGTGGGGGGGTCGTTGGGTCTTCCAATATCAATAGGTTTATTCTTTCGCTATGGTTCCGAAGGATGAACCGGATATGGACAATTCCAATAAGATTTCATTCTTGATCATTTTTTTTTATTTCATCTATTCCATGACCTGGACAGAGAAGGATACAAGTTACACTACAATTTTGAATCAGAAGGGAGGAGGCGGGGTGATGGTGGTTGGGGGGGGGGTAAGAAATAATTTCACACTTTTTATATATATATTTTTTTAATAAAAGTAAGATAAAATATATGAAACAGAAAATGTGTGTGGGGAGGGGAGGGGAGGGGGGTAAGAAATTTTGTTCCTCTTTTTATAATTTTCTTATAAAAGTAAGATAAAATATATGAAATAGAAAGTGGGAGGGGTGGGGTAAAGGTCAGGGTGGCTGGTAAGAAAAAGTTTCCCATTTTTTACACAATTTTTATAAAAGTAAATAAAATATATGAAATAAAAAATTTAGGAGGGGAGGGGGGGTAGGGTGGTGGTAGTGGGGTGAGCGATATTGATGGGTGTGGATGAGGGGAGGCGGGAGGGGGTAATGGATTGGTGTAAAGGTGGTTGGGGTGTAGGGAGCATGGGAAAAAGGCGGGGTGGTAGGTAGGGTAAGGGTATGTGTAGGTGTTGGTGGTGGGTTGGGTGGTGAAGAGTGGGTAAGGGGTTGGAGTACGTTGATGTATTTTTACCCATTCAGAAAATGTTTTTTCTCAAATTTACGTTTTCTCATACTTTGAGGAAAATAAGTTGTTATTGAGTAGGGCTGCTTATCGGGCGGGTTGGACAAATTATTACGCTTAACGGTTCGGCTTATCGGTTATCGATTTTTAAATGTATTAATCCTCTAGCCAACTGACAAGATATCGGTTGATTCAGTATCAGGTTATCAATTATCAGGCGGTTAGTGGGCGATGTATCAATTAGATTATGTAACAATTATCACTTTATAATATCTCCACATTACCTACTATTTTAATAAAATTTACCCACCTTACAAAAATGACTTTTCTTTAAAAGCACATTCAAACCAAAACTAATATCTGATCATCAGATCATGCATTTGAGTTCATGTGAAAACCCATTGTGCAGCAAATTACTCGTTAGCACTTAGCTGCATGCGAAGACATTAGGGAAAATAGCCTTTGCTGACTTGTTGGAAGGCTGCGCTTTAGGAAAATTAGAATTTGTTTAAGAACTTAATGGGGCTGGGCTTTAGTTTTAGACTTTAATGCTTTAGGTTTATAATATATATTTAATATTTTATATGTTTAGGGGTAATAATATAAATATGATAAATTCTTAACGGGTTAACGTTTTACCCAATAAGAAAATTGAGTAATTTGCCCTCACACCGATAAATCGTTAATTATAAAATTTTAATCATTTCCCAACCGCTAATCTGATAACCCAATATCAATAAGTCAATAAACCAATTTTGTAGTTGGATTATCGGTTCGGTTTTGAACAATCCTATTAGTGAGTCACATAAATGGATACCCATATTTACCCATATTTTTATGGGTTAAAAAGAGAATTGAAACCCATATTTTACTCAACAAAAATGAATGAAACGAAAAAAAAAAAAGATTCTTGAGTCACCGAATATATTAACAAGTGGGTTAAATGAGCTAATTTCCTAAATATAGGCTGAAATGGCCACTTCTAACTCATACCCAGCACTATCAGGGGCAGTAGCAGCTTCGTCCATCTGACAGCTCTAGCTCTATAAATTTTGTAACATTAATCTTTTTCATTGCTTCGTCTTTCAATTTACTGTTGGTACTCTATTATACTTTATAAAGTAGTACGGGAAGTAAATAACTATTACAAGTGTTCGAAAGGATAAATAAATGGCCAATCTTCAAAACTGCTGCAAGTTTGTTGTGTCTTGAATCTTGATAACCTGAAATCAAGTAACAACTAAATCTGGATGGTTACAACGTTGTGTGTTGAGTCGAGTGATTGCCCTCTGTCCTTAAGACAAGATTGCCCCGTATATATGCTTTTACGTTAGCGGGCAATAGTCTCCCAAGATAAAATAACACTTTAATCTCAACGCTACAAAACCAATAGGTTGAGCCTGACGAATAAAACAAATATGAATCGATTTGCTGAAGATATGGAAAAGGAAGGAAGAGTTTTTGTTTTCTCTTCTGTTTTGTCTCTGTGTATATAGTGTGTTTCTGTTGTGTATATGTGTGTGTTTGCTCACTGTTTTGCAATGGTTTTCGTCACTATTTTGCAGTGATTTTCGTCACTGTTTTGTGCTGCGTTCTGCTGTCTGTATGTGTACTATTTTTCAGTCACGTTATTGAGCCCAAGAGGCATCAATATATAGCATGGAGGAGGCTGCCCAACAACCACAAACAAGGCTGTTAATAGTCATTAGTGAGGGCTGTTAATGACCATTAGGGAGGCAGATTAATGGCAGGTTTAAGGACTGTTCATGGCCATTGAAGAAGGGTTGATTATTGAGGAGTTAATCATCCAAGTAATGGTAATGCCCCAAAAAACAGTTCCAACGGTAGGCAGAAAGTTTCTGCCTTCCGTCATTCCAAATTCAACTTTCCAGAAACTTTAGGGACCAAACTGTAAATATTAAGCAATTTGGGGACCAAAAAGATAATATCAGAAAGTCCCCACAGCCCGGACGGGCGGCGGCGCGCGTGTGGGCTTAGCCTTGAATCCAAGCACATCTAGGTCCTCCCTCCTTTAAACACATGGGATACCCCTTGGGGTCCCAAACCCTTTACCACATTAGAGACTTACATAGAGAGCAATTCTTCCTATTTCCACCTATGCGGTAGATTTGTCCCACACCATATTTTCATGCCTCAAACACCTTACTTCGTGGACCAATATCTCTTTCATTTCTCAACGAAATTTGACGATTCTTGGCCCTACGGTCATCTACTCACTTAGTAGATTATGCATGTGTGAAGAGACAAAGCCTCCAACATGCGGAACACTAGTGTTTAATTCATTAAATATGGGTGGACGCACCTCCCCGCCAAAGGCAAATTTCCAACATTTACATGGTTGTTTTTGACCTAACTGATGGTGAGTTTTAAGAAAGAAATATTCTTGTCACGTGCAAAGACATTTTTGATGCCGAAGCTATTGTTTATGATGAGATACAATTGGTGTAAGAAATTTGGTTGCTTAAGAGAAAGAAGAAGGTGGAAGAAGTGAAATGACGAAGAAGAAGAATAAAGAGAGGAGCAGGCTTTTATCGGAAGTCTGTTAACATTGAATATCTATTAAATAATTTTTAAATTTTGGGTACATGTTAAATGACAGTGCCCGACCAATTAATACACTCGGGCCAAGTTTCTTACCTCCAAATATTGTTCATCTATCCATAAATGCATCAGGGCAGTCACAAACTTGGGATAAATATAGTGTGAGAAATCAATAGGGTGACTGCAATTTTTGGTGGGAAATGAAGCTCTTGCTAGTCATGGCCCTATGCTCCTAAGTCTAAAAAGATCAAAATGGAAGAGTTCATGGAAGGAAATACTTGAAATGAGAGCAAGTTTAGTAGTACTATTACTCTTGGTAGTTCTAACCAACAAGACTATGCCATCTGAAATTCTTCTATGACAACAATAGTGCTTGGTAGATCATTCAAACTAAACTTCCTAAAATGAATTTCATTAACCAGACTTGGCACAACCAGTTAGCCAATTATTACCTGAAAGAAATAATCCCCTTGATTATTTTCATTGATTGAATAGATATATATACAAGTTACATATTTTCATAATAGAAAAATCCTTTTCCTATTCTACTTCTAAATCCTTATTCTATCATAATTCTACCTATACAATTATGGTAGGTGTATAACACTAATTAAGGTAACATTTTATACTACAATATACTATAAATATATATACCATATATACACTTATTGTTTTGTAATATCTGGCCGAGAATGGGCTGCCACTGCTGGGCATTGCTCTGGTCGAGAATGGGCTGAGCCCACTGCTGCATTGCTGTGAGCCCACTGCTGGTGGCCCAGCCGCTGCACTGCTTTAGTCCTTCAATAAATATGTGATATACACTGCTGTATATTCAGTGTATATCACATGTATATTGCTTTGTTTAACACACCCTTGATCATAGCGGGCGGTTTAACGCCGAGATCGTCCCTAAAATCTTCAAAGAGAACCATTTGGTAGACCCTTTGTAAAGATGTCTGCAATTTGATAACGAGACGGGACATGACATACGCGAACTTGACCTTTTGCAACCTTTTCACGGACAAAGTGAATGTCCATTTCGATATGCTTGGTGCGCTGGTGTTGAACTGGGTTACCTGAAAGGTAGATGGCACTAATGTTATCGCAATATACCAAGGTTGCCTTCTGAATGGGACAATGAAGCTCCAAAAGCAAATTACGTAGCCAACATGACTCGGAGACCACATTCGCTACCCCTCGATATTTTGCCTCTGCACTAGAGCGTGACAGAGTTGCTTGACGTTTTGCCGACCATGAGACCAAGTTGTTGCCAAGGAACATACAGTAGCCAGAAGTCGACCGTCTGGTGTCGGGACAACCACCCCAATCAGCATCCATGTAAGAGACACGTGTGGATGTAGATGAAGGATACAAGTGCAAACCATAATCCAGTGTCCCCTGAATATACCGTATGATGCGTTTGATTGCATTCATGTGCTCAACTCTGGGGTCATGCATGAATAAACACACATGTTGTACTGCATATGTAATATCTGGTCTGGTAAAGGTAAAATACTGGAGGGCCCCTGCAAGACTGCGATAGCGGGTCGGGTCCTCGTATGGTGCACCTGCTGTGGCACTTAGCTTTGGGTTTGCATCAACTGGCGTGGAAGTGGACTTACAGGATGACATCCCAGCCCTTTCGATGATCTCAGCAGCATACTTCCTTTGAGACAGAAACAACCCATCTGAATGACGTTGGACGGCAATCCCCAAAAAATAACTCAAAGGCCCTAAATCTTTCATAGTGAACTCAGAACTGAGCATGGTCATGATAGACTGGCGCAAGGCATCGGAAGAGGCGATCAAGATGATATCATCCACATACAACAGAATGTAGGCCAAAGAAGAACCACGGCGGTAGATGAAAAAGGAATTATCTGACCGGCTGTGAGTGAACCCAATAGTGGAAACAAAGTCAGCAAACCTCGTGTACCAGGCCCTCGGAGACTGCTTAAGCCCATATAAGGACTTCTTCAACAAACATACATGATGAGGACGGTTTGGATCCCTGAAACCCAAAGGCTGATGCATATAGATTGTTTCCTTGAGATCACCGTGTAGGAAAGCATTCTTGACATCCAACTGATGAATTGGCCACGTCTTTGACAGAGCCAAGCTAAGCACAGTGCGAATGGTAGCCGGTTTGACCACCAGACTAAACGTCTCACCACAATCAATTCCAACTCACGAGTCTTACCATCACCAACAAGTCGTGCCTTATGCCGAGCAAATGAGCCATCTGAATTCTCCTTATGAGCAAAAATCCACATAGACACGATAACATTAATAACATATGGACGGGGCACCAACTCCAACGTCTTATTATCACTAAGAGCATTATCTCCATCAGTCATAGCACTTTTGCATTTAGGGTCATTTAATGCGGACACAGGATTGCGGGGCAAGGGGGATTTAGAGACATCAGAATGTAAATTAAAATGTCTTTTAGGTGTAAAAATATCCCGCCGACTCGAGTGACCTGGTCTATGACTCGAGGAAGAATTGAGGGAATTTTACGGGCTCGGGACGGGTGGCGGCCAGCGGGCGATGGGCTTTCTGGCCCAAATCGGTAAATCTTTGGACTCGGTTGGACTAGTTCCGAGGTGGTGACAGGCCCAATAGCTGGAACTGTTCGATGGTCAGAATCTTTGGCGTGGCGACAACGTGGGTCCAATGGTAGTGGGCCCGCTGGAGGATTTTGGGTACGGGAGATGTCCGAAAAATTCCGAATAATATACGGGGATATTTGGTCATCCAAAAAATTATATGACTTAGGTTCGGGAGTATGAACTTTCGTAAATGGGAATTGAATTTCATAAAAAATGACATGACGATTGATTATGATTTTCTTGGAGGATAAATCAAAACACTTATAACCACGATGATTTGATGGATAACCCAAAAACACACACGGAGTAGACCGAGCTTGAAGTTTTTTAATTGTGGTGGGTGGGAATAACGGATAACACAAGCACCCAAAAATCCGAAGGTGAGAATAAGAAGGGTTCTTATTATATAGGACCTTGAGGGGGGATGAGTATGTCAGACCTTTAGACGGAATTATGTTTAGCAGGTAAGTGGCCATTTGTAGAGCATGATGCCAAAAATATGGAGGTATGGAGGCATGTATTAGGAGAGTTCGGACAATGTTATTTATGGAACGAATTTTGCGTTCGGCTTTCCCATTTTGTGAAGATGTGTGAGGACATGAAAAACGAAAATTTATCCCATGAGTAGCACAAAAATCTCAAAACTCCCTATTGTCATACTCTTTCCCATTATCACATTGAATATTTTTTATTTCTCTTTCGAATTGAGTACGAATGACCGCTCTAAATTTTATGAAGACGGAAAACACTTGTGATTTATTCGCAATTGGAAACGTCCACAAAAATCTAGAATAATCATCTAAAAAGAGAATATAATATCGATGACCCATTGAACTAAGAACCGGAGATGTCCATAAGTCGCTATGAATAATGTCAAATGGCATAGAAGTATGGGAATTGGAGTCTACAAATGGCAACTTAACAATTTTTCCTAATGAACAAGACTGACAAATTGGAGTACGACTTGTACCCTTACAAGAAATAAAGCTATTTTTATTTAAAGCTGATAAAATAGAAGATCCCGGATGACCTAGACGAGCATGCTACATGGAAGGAGAGATGGCTGCGAAAGCTGATGGCAAGGCTGGACTCGATAGACTGAAATCGGGCATGATAGGATACAGATCCCCCCTACTATCACACCTCATGAGATGACTTCCCGTCTTGAAATCCTTCACAGAGAAACCGAAATGATCAAATTCAACAGAAACAGAATTGTCATTTGTGAATTTTCGGACAGACACTAAATTTTTAATCAATTTAGGAGCATGTAAAGTATTTTTCAAGAGGAGTGGTGGATTAGGAGGAGATAATGTTTTCTGACCATACCCTAGAATTGGAATAGAACTGCCATTACCAACAATTATCCCCCGAGGGGTGCTCAAATTGGAATAAGATGAGAGAGTACCTGATTCAGAAGTCATGTGAGTAGTGGCCCCGGTGTCCATGTACCAATTTGGGTCCGGTTGGGACAATCCCAACGTGTGCATCGCGGCCTCGATATCGGTCTGAGTGGGGCCTGCTGCATGATGGGCTTGCGGAGGACGGGGCCCAAGGACGCCATTCTGTGATGCTGCTGGGCCGTAGGTGCTGGATATACCACTGTTGGGCCACTGGCCAGTGGGCCGCCACTGCTGGGCGTTGGGCCTGGACTGTTGGCCAGCCCACTGGCCGCTGGAAACTGTGGCTGGAGGGTGCGGGTTCCACTGCCAATGGCCCCACTGCTGGGCCCACGGTGGTGGTGGCCCACTGTACCCTGAATGGGACCCACCGCCTGCTTGTTGCTCACAGGAACCGCCACCAGAACCACCTCGTTTGCCCCCGTGGTTTTTGTTATTTTTGCGATTATTCTTACCGCCACCATTATTATGGTTTTGGCCCGAATTATTAACAAAACCCGAAGAACTAGGAGAGGATGCCACCATGACAACCGGGCTTGCTCCGGTAGCCGCCTTTTTAGCCAAACCGGCTTCTTCCAACGTCAGCATGGAGCGGGCTTGATGAAAGTCGGGAAGAGGGTTGCTTTGGCGGAGGAGAGTTCCAACACCATTATAGGCCTCCGAAAGCCCGACAACCAACTGTAGAACTAGACGATTATTTGTTACTGGTGCGCCAACATTACGGAGTTGATCCGCCAATTCCTTTAGTTTCTTGCAATATGCAGAAACGTTCGGAAATACGTCCATTCGAACGTGAGAGAATTCCTGCTCGAGTGTGACGATACGGGAATGTTGGTTGTCTTGGAATATGTCACGCAATCTATTCCATGCAGCCATAGCCGTGGTATCGGGCTCCATAATCATCTGTAGAAGGTCCACTGAAATAGTGGCGTATATCCACCGAAGAACGGTAGCATAAAGTGTAATCCATACCTCAGGATCCTCCGCAGGAAGGGGTCTAGCGGGAGGAATTATGTGATGAAGAACTTGATAAGAGATAGCGTGAATTTTAAACAACTCCGCCCACGTTGCATATTGAACGTTTTCCATCTCAAGGACAATAGGGACACTGAGCTTGATATTGGAAACCGTGAGGGCAGGGTGAAAATTGTTCTTAGACATATTTGAAAGAACAAGGAAGGAGGTTAAATTTAAGAGAGGTTTTTGAGAGCGGAAGACAAAATTTTTAGAGAGAAAACCCGAGGGGGGGGGGGGTTCTCGGCCACAAGAAAGTTGAGAGAAAAACTTTTGTGTAGACCTAGTCTCTTGATACCATGAAAGAAATAATCCCCTTGATTATTTTCATTGATTGAATAGATATATATACAAGTTACATATTTCCATAATAGGAAAATCCTTTTCCTATTCTACTTCTAAATCCTTATTCTACCATAATTCTACCTATACAATTATGGTAGGTGTATAACACTAATTAAGGTAACCTTTTATACTACAATATACTATAAATATATATACCATATATACACTTATTGTTTTGTAATATCTGGCCGAGAATGGGCTGCCACTGCTGGGCATTGCTCTGGCCGAGAATGGGCTGAGCCCACTGCTGCATTGCTGAGAGCCCACTGTTGGGCTGCACTGGCTGGTGGCCCAGCCGCTGCACTGCTTTAGTCCTTCAATATATATGTGATATACACTGCTGTATATTCAGTGTATATCACATGTATATTGCTTTGTTTAACATTACCTACTTGTAAATATTGTACTAACCCTGAATGTGAAATTTTAGATAATGTCTTTTTTCTGGGAAAGTTGCAATGGAAATTCTTTGGATCTCCTTTAGACATCAAAGTTCCAAAAAGCATAAGCTAATTCTTCAAATCACTCCAACAGTGATATGCAGGGAACTTAAAGTTTTGCTCCTGCATATATACAAGTATAGAAGTGGTTAGTTAAAATCAACACGGGATGGGAGCTATTTTGATCAATCTGAGAAAGAAGGAATTGGGGGTGTGATCAGGGATGAGCATGATTCTTTAATACTTTCTTTTTCTGCACACCAGCTTATTGTGGGAGTAATAATTTATAGAAGCTAATGCTGCACTTTTTGGTGTACAGCGGTGTCTTGCAAAAGGTTACAACTAGTTCAACCTATAACTTGATTTTCTGTTGATTGTCAATATGATAATACAAAAGGATAAACAGGAATTCCAAACTCAGAGAGATCATAAGTACTTTACATCTCATATTGGATTAAGCTAATTACATTGTCACTCAAGCGACAGTGGCCTAGCTAAACAGGAGTTGATCTGAATACTCCTTTGTGAGTTACTGAATGTAGATTTTTACTAGGATCATCCAAGGTGCTTATCACTTGGATGGTTATGTTGGATAAATAACACGGAAATAGTAAATAATTATTAAAAGTGTTTTGAAAGGATAAACAATAAAGATTACAATAGCAACAAACTTGTAGTAAATAAGAACTGTGACAACAACAAGCTTTTTGAGTTCTTGAATCAGTCTTGAATCTTTATACCAATTTGCAGAAAGCTCTTTGAATCTTGATAACCTGAAATCAAGATATACTAAATCTAGAAGTGTTACGACTGTGCTGAGTTGAGTGATGACACTCTGTCTTTAAGACAATATTGCCCCGTATATATGCTTTTACATTAGCGGGCAATAGTCTTCCAAGATAAAACAACAAACTATCATTTGTGCAAAGCAAACACAAGTGATTCTAGCGAAGAAAACAAATAACAAAAGATTGCTAAGAAGAGAGGATTTGCAACAAGAATTTCAGAATTGTTGTTCTTGAAAAGTGTGTGTAGAATTGAGCCAAAGGCCTCAATTTATAGTAGTGTAAGAATGGTCTCTTCAGGTGCCCATGTAATGGCCATTTAAATGCCATGTAATGGCCCTTTAATTCACCAATTAATGCAACCAAATAATGGTTGATTTATGGAGGAAAAACTGTCATTTTAATGCATCAAAACCTCTCCATAATCAGCCAAACTTTTGGACTTCCGTCGCACTTACTGCCAGTGAAGAGCCGCGGCTCTGCCACACTGGCGCCGCGCGCCTCAGCTCCAGAGACGCCACTGCCTGGCGGGCACCGCAGCGCTGGCCGGAGGTACCTCGGTGCTCCTACGCTCCGGCTCCGTCCGGGTGGCGCTGCGGCCCTTTTTGGTGCCGCGACCCTTCCCGACCCGTACCATCTTACACTTTGCACAATTCTTCCTTCGTTTACCGACGTGGAACACTTGTTATTCAGCTAATAACCGTCCATTATTCTATATCTCAAACATTTACTTAAGTACCAATATCTCTTTCACTAACGAAATTTACGATACTTGGCACTACGAGTGCACGTGTGTGGAAACGATGTTTCCGACGTGCGGAGCCCCAATTATTCGAGTCATAAATAATGGGATAAACTTAATTCCACATTAGTAAATTTCCAACAATCCCCTCTTGAAAGAGATTTTGGCGCACACACAAGGTGCCTACTTTCAGCAATCTTTCAGCTAAAAGATATTGCATCAGGAGAGGTAGCTTCCGCTTTGAACTTTCCCTAGTTGAATACCATCAGACTTACTTACTGCGTGTGAACGTGATGTCTTGAACCGTCAGTGTTTAATGTAAGCCAAAACAACTGTACCAACACAATACCTCCCATTTATTCGTTTCTTCTTATTATTCTGTCTATTGTGACCGTGGACACACTTGGATTCTTAAGTGCGTTCATTTGAGGCAGCCTGTCCTCGCACTTAAATATGTGATCTCCTACAAGAAATCCTGCTATACCCTGCTTCACAAGCGTTATGAATCATTAAAAGTTTTCCAAACCTTAACCTCAACTGTTGAGGATCATCAAAGGTTTTGAAACTTAACCTTTACCCACCATGCAGGTGTTTATCGCGGGAACAGATTTGGATTTACGTTTCTTTACAGAAATCATAATCCGAAGTGCTCTTGCTTCCATCGAAGCGCTCAACTGAACCTTTTACAACTTAGTTTTCCCATTAAAATAAATTCTTGGGATCTCCAATAAATATGGTTGGGTTACCACCGCAAAGGTTCGAATTGTTTGGGTTTTAAGCCTATTCCCATAGACAGGCAGAACTCTTGATCTTCGGGTAGTTCCTTAGTTAAAGGGTCTGCTATATCCTTTGATTAGTAATCAAGGAAGTGATACCCGTGATGATCAACTGCCCAATGGTCTTATGTCTCTGACTAATATGTCCAGACGCTGTCATCCATGCCCTCCGTGAAGCCGATTGGCTAGTTACAGTGTATAACTGACGAAGGCACGTGTTTCTCCCAATAAGGGACATACTCTAAGAGGTCATGAAGTTACTCAACTTCTTTTCATGCTTTGTCCAAAGCGATAAACTCTGATTCCATCATGAATCGGCCGATGCAAATTTGCTTAGAGGATTTTCAAAGACACACCATACACATCCACTTGTGGATTTTGTGTTCTTCAAGTCCGATGTTCAGTTTGCATCACTGTGTTCTCCCAGAACCGCTGGACATCCAGAATACCATAATCCGTAGATAAAAGAATATTTCAGATATCGTTATATCCGATTTAGCGCCTTTTATCGATCATTTCCAGAATTACGAGTGAACCTTAGTTCAACTGATCTACTTTGTAAGCTGATACCAGGTCGGTTGTAGTGTGTAAAATACATTGAACTACATGTGACATGCGTATATCGCTTCTGGTATACGGGGGCACCATGATTGCAATCAATTCTATGATTCGTATCCATTGGTGACTTCAACGAGACTGTTAAATACCTCACAAATAAGTTTGGAATTAGACCAGTCCGTTAGATGTCTTAGAAATCCCAATTCCTAAGATGTCATATGTGATGCCCATATCTTTCATATCGAAACTTTGTTTCAATATTACTTCCATTTTCAAACTGTTGACTTTCTAACTATTGGCTTTCTAACTTCAGAGTCAATATTTTTGTTGTCAGATTCATTATTTCTGTTTTATCTGAAACTTCTAGGACCAAAATGTAAACATTTCAGGGACAAAAAAGAAAGTTTAGGAAGAAGCCCAACAGTCCAACAAACAAACTCTGATCCTCTCCTTCCAACTCTCCGGTTAGGAAGACTGTCTCAACTTCCATGTCACGCAAGACTGTAATAGCCCTAGATGTTAAGCTATTCATAGGGGAGCACATGTCCAAGTAGTCGAGGCCTTATACTCGTCAGTAGATCCATCTACTTTGTAATCAATTTGAGTATCCAATTTTACAACCCAAAGGTTCTTTTCCCGGAGGAAGGTCAACCATTACACAAGTATGGTTCTATCCGATAGAATTTGTCGCTTCTTTCCAAAGCAGCGCTTCTGGAGATGACAATTCTTTATTAATTATCCATGGTTCATTTCCAACCATACTAGCTAGAAGGCCTAGAACAAGTCTTTGTCCCCTCTTTGCTCCGTCTCGGTTCAAAATCTAGAATCCCTGAGTTCTGTAGATCTGGAACATTAAGTTTCGGATAGTCAGCAACTTCTGAGTTCTGTAGATCTGGAATGTCTAGTTCAGGATAATCAAGCACTTGCGGGTTTTTGTTCATCTTGAGAAATTATTTCTTTTCCTCTCAAGGAAAGATGTCTTCAAAGAATTCAGCATTCTTTGACACCAAGAGGCGATAATCACTACTGTTATTTACAGATTCAGTGGATATGCAATCTATAGTCTTAGGTCCAACTTGACCTGTTTCGGTATTCCAACTTCTACCAAGCCACCCTACATCACAACATTTGTAGGTGGAACCCTTTCCATGTTTCACATGGAGAGTTATCATTATCATTATGCGAAGTTCTGTTAAGAATCAGATTAGCGGTAATGATCGCCTTGCCCCATATATTTTGGGCGTACGACTTTGCGCTTGGCCATATATCATGGGCAGAGGCACCCGTTTTTATAATTGTGTATAGTAAGTCCTTGGTTATAGTGACATATATCCACTGTTTGACCACGGCATCGAGGCGACGCCATGTGATGTCGTCCATATCGGGAGGACGAGGGAAAGAGTCGTCTATATAATCAAGCACATGATATACACATGCATGGATGCGAAATAGTTCCACTCATGACCAGTAATGGCCGTCTTCTTGATCAAGAATTATAGGGATAAAATTCTTTATGTTGGTAACGGCGAGAGCCGGATGAAAAAATGGTGAGGAGATGGGTTGGATGACGACTGAGTGAGAAGCGGAAGCATAAAAAGAGGTGGGAGTATCCAAATTCTCCATTGGGATGGATATTGGGAAGAGAAAAAAAAGTTATTGTTGCAGTCGGCCAAGAGGTGGGGGGGTCGCGGGGGGGGGGGGGCGGCGAGGAGAATTTTTTTTCTATAGTAGGGTTTTGACTCTTGATACCATGTAATATGATATTAATCTCCCTTGGGGAGTCTTTCTCATTAATAACAATAAATATAGTGTACAATATACAATCCTAATACAAGAGGAATTCCATTCCCACTATAAGAGGAATCCTAGTTTAGAATCCTATTCTAATTATGGATAGGGATTATAGTGTTATACTTATACACGTTTACAAAGTGTTTCTCAGGTCACCAATACGAGGCAAATGGAGGATGTAATGTTGACTGATCAAATTTTTGTAGTGTCTATATATTAATCGGTGGTAAGTATCAAGTGTTTCTCATGTCACCAATACGAGGCAAATGGAGGATGTAATGTTGACTGATCAAATTCATAGAAAATTGTTCTAAAGACGTTTTAGAGTAATGAAGCTATGACTCTGAAGTGTTGCCACTTTTAGATATAATAGTCTGCCAGCCGGATGGTTGCATGGCTCTTGTATATATATATATATATATATATATATATATATATATATATATATATATCATAAAGAGGTAAAGTCTTCAATCAATTTGAAGAACATGCCACATGGAGTTTCTTGGTTGTTACTGCGAATAAGGTGGCACCGCTGTATTGTCTTGTTATAAGCTACTTCATTTACAACAGCTTTAGCTTCTACTGCAACCAATTCTTTGACATAATCGCTGCATGACAAGAGGAAATTACGCCTTAGGGGTATCATCAATGGCTCCGCTCGGTTGATTATTTAAAATATTTTATATCATACTATTTTTTTCGACTACTCATTTATATATAACTAAAATTAGATTCTTTTAAATCGTCCAATGATTTCAATGTTTCTTCAGTATCGGTGCGATACAACTAATTATCAATAATTTATTTTAAAAACGTTCCGTAAGAATCACATTATTATTAAGTATCCTATTTATAATGTGTAATATAATAAGAAGTTCTGATACAACACATATAAAGTACAAATTATGAGTATTATATATTTATTTGTATGATTTTTACTAGAGCTTGTATACATGTGTTATTGAAGAGTGCTCGTATACACAAAAGGGGGAGAGTGAATTGTGAATACCCGATTTTTGCCTTGTTGGAGAACCTGGTTCAGTAAACTAAGTATTTACGAGCATAACTACACATGAGGTGCAATAATTAAAGAACTCACACTAGTAGGATCGGGCCTTACCTAGGTACTCACAAATAAGGTTCTTTGAGCAACTATGTAAGAAGGTAAATTGCGAAACAAGTAAATGGACATAAGAATTTTTTCATGGGATACTCCTTGCTCAAGGGAAAAAAAATCATGGTCTACCTCATGTAGGACTTTCTCAAACTTCACTAAACACGAGCAGTTTAAGGTTACAACAACCTAAGAAACTATTCCACACAGTCCTGCCTCTACCCTCTTAATCTTTACTACTTCAATTGATCTACCCAATTAAAGAAATCCCTTACAAGCCAATACAAATTTCTACTACACAATACTAACAAAGGTAAATAGATGGAACCACAATTTGAACTTAACTAATATAAACAAAGAACTGAAATATAAATCTTGATAAGCTCAAGTTCTTTGTCCTTGGTTCTTTGAGAGACTAGGTGTTAACTCTGCTCACTTTTTCCTTGAAATTGTATCGTTGATTGTGATTAAACTCCAAAGCTTGTTCGAGTTGTGTTTATATAGAAGTAGTTGCCCCTTGTCTTGTTGAATCCAACCAAATATTGGTTTCATAATTGTACCTTAAAACTATTTTTTATTTGACTTGGATCTTCCTTCTTTTCTTGTATGCGCGTTGACTTCTCCTTTTCCTACTCCAATGTTAATTTCATGTATTGTGTTTATGATAATATTTTCATAACTTAAAATTCAACCTTTCATCGAATAGGAATAGCAATGAGTCTGTATTTCAATTCTCCCCGTTGGCATGAAATTGCTCTTCGACAGTCTCCAATATTACATGACAAGGATCAATTCCTTTTAGCAAATTCTTTGTTGATATGACTAACTTCGCTGAATCCTTTGGAGTGTTTGGATTTTGGTTCTTCAATTCCTTCCTTATATCTCCCGTGTACTCAATTGTCTTTTGGATACATTGTTTGTCAAATCACCAAAATATCATTTTAAGTTCATCAATTATTATTGAGCCAAGAGCTACTCAATAATTTCCTCCTCTTTGATGATGACAAATACATAGTAGCTTCACATGTCTTTATTGTCACGACCCAAATCGTACGGCCGCGATGGGCGCCCGGATCCTACCCACCGGGTACCGCCTTTCTTACCATGAACATCTAATCATAATTAATTACAGACTAAGCCGAAAGAAAATTATGAACAACCAGGTAACCAACTTATATATATATACATATATCAAGGCCGACAAGGCCATACAAGACTACTACACACAGGACACCTGTCTACAAGCCTCTAAGAGAGTACACAACATCAACAGGTCGGGACAAGGCCCCGCCATATCCATATAGACACGCAAAATTGTATCATACCAAAATCATACCGACACCCCGAAAAGAGAGGAGTGCTTCCAAAATTCGTTGAAATCTGCAACCTATTCGTGTGGGCCATCGCCTTGTCTATGCGAACCTGCGGACATGAAACGCAGTGTCCCCCGACAAAAGGTCGTCAGTACGACTGATGTACTGAGTATGTCAGGCATATATAATAGCATAACATGAATATACCAATAACTGAAACATAAACAACTGACCAACATGAACTGCCTCTGAGGGCTCTAATACACTTGCCTACATGTTATGTACAATGCAGTGTCCATATTTATTGGCCTCATCGGGCAATTTCCGTACCATGAAAGCCTCTGTGGGCATCATACCATATAATGGTTAACGAATATATACATGGTGCAAGTGCGGTATATATATGTTAGTGTTACAGATCGTACAACCCGTCCCAATATATGTTAGTGTTGCAGATCGTGCAACCCGTCCCAATAAGACATACATACATCACATCATATCATCACATCATCACATCATATTGGCCTCTTCGGGCTCTTTTGTGATAGTCTGTACCAGCTGCAGGTGGTGTGCGTATATAACGCCTTTCCCTTTCCCCATATCCCCTACATATATAATATTTACCATATAGTAGTGTGCATAGCACCAGTGGTCCAGGGTAATATATGAATGCAGTGCAAGTGAAAATGCATGAATGACAATAAAATACCCCGAGTGACATAATATCTTTGCACCTTTGACTAACACTGTGAACATCAACACATTTTTCGTATGCCTCAATAAGGACTTAGAAATATATTTAGAGATGCTTTTAGCATAGGAATCAATAACATGAATATTCTTAACTACTAGGAGTAGAATAAATTATGGAGCAATATCACGGTTATATTTTGTTACATGGAGCATGGCAAAAGAAAGAAATAATTTATCTTAACATACCTCGATTTCACTTAATAGCAAATCACGTTGGTGTAAAATTGCTAATCTCAACCAATTAAAAAGGACCTCTTTACTGGAACGAAGTAGCTATAAGTGCTAATGACTACAGAATCTTTTTCTTCTAATTAAAATTGGTAGAAAGGAGGGCATATGTGCTAATAGAGCAGAAGTTCGAAATAGGGCAATAGTACTAATTGTTGAATTGAAATGAAAAAGGAATTCCTTTGGTTTTGGCAAAACATTTTACTCTTGTATTGCCTTAACACTTGCCACATACGTCCCAATTGCTTAGTCATTTTTAAAAATAACTTCTGAAGCCTACACGTCCCCCAATAATTATTAACAAGTGATCTGCCTCCGTATAATTAACCAATCACACACATAATTAATTATGTGATCCAAATTCACTTAAATCTTAATAACTTATAAGACCTTTATATATTCAATGTCATAATTTGTAATATGACACTAGCCCATAACCTCTTTATGCACGTACCAAATTTATTTTCGGCTTCCGTCGTCACACTTGTTACGTCCAAAATTATTTTGGGGTTTTATCCTTTTATATTCTAGTCTCTTGATTAGCATACGTAAACGAAACATAAATTTTCCCAACGCTCGGGTCTATTTACACATGCCTAGCGATTTTATATACGCTTAGCGACTTAAATCGTAACCCGAAAGTACGGGATGTTACATTTATGTTCTTTTGATAAACTCCTTCAATCTTCTTCAGCTCTTGATCAACTTTTTCAACTGGGCTCAGCTCCTATATTGACAATCTTCCTCCTTAGAACTAGATCCATTATTGTTCTAACACTACAATTTTATGTTCATACAACTAAGTCTCACTACACAAGATTTGTAAGCTTGCAGTAGTTCACCCTCGGTCACAACAAGGTTTGTAAGCTCGCTGAGTTGGATGCTAGGATTTTACCTTTCATTTATTGCAGCCTGCTAGATGGCTAGGTTACAGGACTAAGGAAATTTTGATGGTCTTCTTAATCTACTAGCGACTAATCTTCCACTCTTTGCAACCCTGTATGTGGCTAGGTTGTGTGGAACCTGATTGTGTCCAATGATAAGGGTAAGAACTAGGTTCTTTCAATCTTCTCTATAGGAGAACCTTTAGTCCCCTCTTTTGTGTCCTTTTTTGGTGTATTCTAAATAGGACCGTGTTCTTTTACTTAAATAAGTTCCTTTACAATGCATTCTAAGTGGCAATGGGAATTCATCATTCTCCCCAATGTCTCTAATTCAATACTTCTAAGTAGGACCGAATTTTTATAAGCAAGAACCAATTCCCTTATAATGTAATCTATTTCTGCTCCTGTATATACATGTTCTCTACATGAAAAATAGGCCTTTATAGATGAGAACATGTTCCTTTACAACATTCCTTACGTTGAACATGAAGACTTTGTCTGCGGTTTCTAGAGGTTCCAATTCCTTTAGATTATCATGTTTCTTTTGTGAACTGGTATATGAGCTTTTATCAATATTTTCCCCCTTTTGTCATTATAAAAAACATAAATGACGAGCAATTGCAAGTCCATAAACAGTAATATTATCATTTAAACATTCAAAAAATGCACCCCCTTTGATTGATAAACAACCCTGGCCATGTACCTTATCATTATGACCGGAAGGTTTATAGGTAGATTTCGATCCACCAGGTCTATCATTATCATGTCCATGCAATTCGCCTAATTTTTTCTTTTAGCCCTGGGCAAAATACATTTATTTATAAGCTCAAACAACAATGTGTGAGTGGGACCATTCACCCCTGGCAAAATACATTTATTTACAAGCTCAAACAGCTTCTTGTGAGTTGGGATAATTTCTCTTATGAACACGATTCTTGGTTCAGAGGATTTTCTTCCCTGTGAGAACTTCTCAATTAGGTAGTTTTTTCTCTTATCGGGACCATACTCCACACATTATCTTTTTATATATTCCTCATATCCTTTATGAGAAATTCCCAGCATATTTTCCAGTTCTTTTGTTACACACTGTAATTTTTCATCAAGTTATGTCATTGGTAAACCTTGGTGTTACGGTAAGATTGAGGTCTCATTTAAGTATAAAGATGAGTTAAAACAAGTGTTAAGGAAGTGTCGGGATGCATAAATAATAAGTGAATTGAAGAAGATAAGTTTTGTCGCAGTTCAAAACTTGTCGAGTTTTACTGCCAGGACCGTAAAATCATTTTGCGGGACGTAAAATTGGTGGCCTTCCACTGTAAACCATAATAAGAAAGATGATTTCCATTGACTGTTTTATCGTGGCCTTTGATAGAGCGTACACAGTTTTACGGTGGCCACTGCCTCCATAAAATGTTTTACGGACGTAAATTGACACTTGTAAAGTTGAGGCGGTGGCCGACTTAACTTCACTATTTAAGTGATCAAGCTCGTTCTTCACCTCATTTTCCACTGTTCCAACCTCCAAATAGTCCCAGAAGCTCCCCCAAGGTCCTCCAAAGGTTTCATGATCATCCAACCTATGTTCGGAAGGAAATTAACATGAATCTTGTCCCAGGAAGCTGATAGCTTTAGTATCTTCCTTCTTCTTTGTTTGGTGGCTGAGTTGAAGACTTCTCTAAGTGAAAGTGAAGGATGGATTATGGTGCTGAAGGTGAGGATTTCACCTTTCTTATGGTGTATAAGTTTATATGAGCTTTTAGAATATCGATTGTTAAAGTCTAACAAGACGATAGTGACAAATCGTAGGGTCACGTTGTGTTGTTGTTGTGCTGCATTTTGGGGGTGTTCCTATGATGTTAAAATGCTTAATTTAATATCGTTTGGAGGTGAAATTCTACTTATTTATATGAAATTGAAGGAAGGTAGAATAAGGAAGGATTGTCGTAAACTAGTCGTACAACAAGCTTATAGATCCTTTGAGTTTAAGTTGTTAACTCTAGTATTGTTATCGTTCATTGTAGATTAACAGATAGAGAATGTTGAATCCGATATCATTCGATTTAAGTTGGCATTAAAGTATGTCAAGGTTTATTCTTTCCTTCTTTTGGCATGAATTCAACTAAATGAAACGTAAATGAACGTCCCATCAATATAACTCCATTCTTGATAAGGTAAATATGTTGATGTCCTTCCTTCTATGGAAATATTCATGACTCTTTTTTGTCCCTTGTCGGGAGTACTTTTCTGTAAAAAGAGTTATCCATCATTATGCTATGTTTTCTCTTGTTGATAATGAAATGTTTAATGGCATGTTAGTTACATAATGATAGTTAGAGACTTAACAACCTACATCACTCCGACGAGCTCAGAATATTCATTATGATCCTCATGCATGTATATATATATATATAATCATAGAGGCATACGGTGTTATATACGCGATATATATGTATAGCACCACTGATCAGTTGGTTATGATGATGATGATGCCCACAGAGGCATATGGCGTTATATACGCATTATATATTTATCATAGAGTTGTATAGATAATATCTCCCATAGAGGCATACGACATTATATACGCGAGCATATTGTATCTTTGCATATCATATCCCACAATAGCCTTCCCGAGGTACATGCTGATTCTTCCGGTCTCACTTTTAAATTGATGCCTTTACTTATGCTTTATCTGCCTTACATTCTAGTACATTCTTTCGTACTGACGCCCCTTTGTCGGGGGCGTTGTGTTTCATACTCGTAGGTTCAGGTAGACAAACTGACGGACCTCCCCAGTAGGCTCCCTAGTTCAGTGGTTAATTGTTGCACTCCATTTCTACCGTAGTGGCTACAGAGAGTTGGTATGCTATGTTACTTATGTATATATGCATTTTGGGTATAGTGGGACCCTGTTCCGACCTTCTGTCTGTTATGTTACTCCTAGAGACTTGTAGACTTGGATGTATGTACATTTATCTTATGTGGCCTTGTTGGCCTTTCTATTAGTCAGTTGATGCATACTATGGCTTTGTCGACCCTACATGAATTATTACCATTTAGTCTACATGTTGAGCATGTAATGGCCTTGTAGGCTTAGACTATCTATATGTTCAGATAATTCTTTTAGATGTGGTATGCTTGGGTCAGTACGACACCGGGTGCTGGCCACACACCCCAAGATTGGGCTGTGACATCTTTGGCGTTGAAGCTAATTTTCTTTCCTTTTACTACTGTCTCCACCCTGTCATGTTTCATTAAGTGAAAATTCTTATAGAATTGACTAACTTCTTCCTTATGAAATATGGATGAGGAGGCAATAAACAGTTCAAACCACTTCTGACTTACAACTTTGCTTCTCAAACTTTCCATGCATGGTTCATTCAATATCGCTGGATCAATTAGTCTTGGTTTTACCATTTTATAGCACTTCCATGCAATGTTTTGTTTCTTCTTTGGTCTTGTTCTTTTTCTTAGTGAGCTTTCATCTTTTAATCTGTTAGAGGATAGGACATGATCCTCTTCTCGGAGGTGGCGAATTTTCCATTACTCACCCCATTTTCTTCTACATATTGCACCATTTCTTTTTTCTTTTGCTTTATGACTTCTTTCTCTTCTTCCTCATCATATCTAAGTATCACTACTTCTTGGTCATCTTCACTTCTTATCACAAGATTAGAGGTTCTAGATCTACCTCTTTTTCTGCATTCTTAAAGCACTCGATCCAATGCTGCTTTAAATTTACTTTTTGTCCTCCTTTCCATTGAGGAAAATGCTTTAAGAAAGGTTTTTTTCCATTATTTGATTGTGTCCCAAGTGATCTCTTTTCAATTCACCCTTACTTCTTTTAATTTGATAACCTTATCAGCCAAAGGTGTATCATTCTCGAAACTTTCTGATAAGTTAGTATTTTTGCTTGGTCCGCGTTCAATGTTTCAGTTAGTAATTTTGCTTGCATTTTCTGTGTATCCCAACCTTATGAAGTCATAAAGTATATGATAGTTCTTCAATGTTGTTATCAATATGAAACTCTATTGGTCTAATCTGAATGATTGAACCAAGTTTAGTCCAATTATCCTCCCAGACACCTATTCTGTTTCTTGGTTCCCACCAAATTAGTTGATCCACCTGATATCCAACTTCCATCATCTTCTTCCATATTTGAGAGCCACATTTCCACTGTACCTTAGTAGGTTTGAGTTTCTTACAGTATTTGTTCCACATGAAGGTTGACCATAAGGAGTTTGATATCTTAAACCTCCACCACAACTTGACAAACAATGTTTTAGATACATCATGTAATGATCTAAATCCTAAGCCTCCTTCATCTTTTGGAAAACAAACCTTCGCCCATGACATCCAATGTCTGCTTCATCCCTCTTTCTTATTAGTCCAGTAGAACCTTGCAAAAATATTATGCAGTTCACTTGTATATTTTGTAGGCACTACTGTTGAGAGCATATAAACTTGTATACTTTGAAGGAAACTATTGATGAGAATTGCCTTACCTCCATATGATAACAACTTACCCTTCTAGCTCTGAAGCTTATTCTTCACCTTCTTGATAAGATCATTATAATATATCTTTTTCTATCTGGAATGGAAATTGGACATCTCAAAGGAAATTGTTCCGTTTTGGAATATATAATATGTTCCACCTACTGAATCAGGTTTCCAGCTACCTTTTGATACATATAAAATGCACGCTTATCCCTATTGATCATTTAAAATCTCGTACTTCAACATTAAGGTGCGTTGAGAGTTAGTTGTTTAAGGTCGGAGGGATTAAGGTCATTATTTTAAATCAATCCGTGTGCTTATGCTTTGTCTTGAGCCGAGGGTCTTTTGGAAATAGCCTCTCTACTTACCAAGGTAGAGGAGGTAAGGTTTGCGTACACTCTACCCTCCCCAGACCCCACGTTGTGGGACTTCACTGGTATGTTGTTGTTGTATAAAAAGTTTAAAACAGTAATAAAGTGTTACACCCCATACTTTCGTATATTGAATATACCATAAGTTAGGGAGCCTAAGATAAGATAGAGGTTTCCCTCGGGATGATAAAGGATTGATCAAGTCAAACCCGAAGAAGTCATAAGAGTTTTGCAGTCGTTAAGTCCTTCGCGCTTGCTATCCTTATGTAGAGTACATCATGTCAAACCAATGCAAGATGAAAGGAGTTATGATGCTCATGGAAGGATAAGGAAGGCCTTAGGCCAAGGCTGTAAGTATATCTAAATATTTTGAGTTATTCCCATCATTTTGTGCATGTTTAGGAGCATGGTTAATCGATTTGAGCTACAACGACTCAAGCTCCATTTCGAGGGTCTTTCACGACATAAATTGATGTTAAGAAGGTCTATAGAAGGTTATAAGTCATTTGAATTAAAGAAATCATAACTCGATAAAGTTTGACGAAGATCAGCCCAATATGCTTGAGCATTTTGCATCGCATGTGGGATCCACCTTGCGGAATTGGGAGCATATCCAAGCTTGTCCTAGAGGGTCAATTTGCCTCAGTCTGCCCTTGAATTTGTGGCCACGGATGGGTTCTGCATCGCAGACCTTGGCGCAGACCAAAGGTGGTGCCACCTCTATATATATAAGAGAAAGCGGTGGATTCATTTCCATAACACCATTTCCTACCCCTCCGACCCCTTGAGCTCCCAAACCATCTCCCAAGGTCCTCATACCATTAAGAGACTTTCCCACAAGGTTATGATGTAATTCATCCATCATAGAGACTAGATTAGCTTGGAATACCATCTTGGTTCTTAAAAGAAGCTTGGAAGTTCTTGGAGATTCAAGAAGATCTTAGCGGAGAGGATTCTTGGCTAGTTTGAGGTAATATTCTTGCTACCTCTCAAGTTCTTAAACTCTCCTATCTTAGGGTGATCTTTTGGCAAAAGTAATCCATGGAAAACTAAGATAAATTTCATAGTTAATCATAATAGATGTTGTGTTGGTTGTTGGATGATTTTAATGAAGTCTTTGGGATAACTATGGCTAGATTTCATGGAATGTGGTTGTTGTAATCTTGATGGTGTTGTGATTATTGTAAATGAGGTAAGAATAACTTAATTTCCATGGAAACAAGATGAGATAAAGAATGTGCGTCAAGTGTTTGATGGAATGTCATAATAATTAAATCTTGAAACTATTGATTAGATCTTGATACGTAATATCCTTGTTGCTTAGGTCAACGATTGTAAGACAAGAAATGCGCCATGGAAGTGGTGTTGTCCAAAGACCAGGTATGTTAAGGCTAACTCTTCTTTCTTTTTGGCATGATCTATGTATAGTTGTAAAAAGAATGATCGCCCTTTTAAAATGAACTCTATTCTTAAGATTTGAACTCGTGAATACCTTTACTTGATATGATTCATATCTCTTGTTATTCCTTGTCGGGAGAATCTTCCCGCCATTGATAGTATATTTGATTGTATGACATCTTATAGTCCTTATTGATTCTATAGCATCCAATACATACATAGTTACATAATGATATCGGAGGTTGTCGACCTTGTGTCACTCCGATCAAGCTTATGAGATCAATCTAAGTCATTTCATGCATTATATATATATGTATCTATTTTATTACCGCACTGCATTATAGTTGGCCGGGCAGGCACTTATATGTGCATATGACTAATCAGTTGGGCAGATATTATCGTATCCTATATGGCCGGGAAATTTATGATGAGCTCACCCTACAGAGGGATTGGATACTATACTATACGGCCCCATCGACTGGCCTAATTTTACTTACATGCATATATTCATGCTTATAGCAGTTGTATGCCATCAACGACCTTTTCTTAGTTACATGTTGATTCTATGCTCTTTCCTCCAACAATACATTTCTTATTTACATGCTTTAAATGACTTACATATTCAGTACATATTTCATACTGACGTTCCTTGCTGGGGTGTTTTATTTCATGCCTGCACGTACAAATAGAGATACGGATGATCCCTCGCAGTAGGTGACTCGACTCAACTGAAGATTGTCACGCTCATTTCTTCTAGAGTTGTCTAGTGAGTTGATAGGTATGGTCATTGCATATATATGTATATAGTTAGGTAAGGCATGGCCCTATCTTGACTCGATGTTGTTGATATAATCTCTAGAGGCTTGTAGACAATCTTCTTGTATATAGTAGTCTTGTGTGGCCTTGTCGGCCTTGTTGTGTATATGTAGGATGAGCCTTTTCTACGTGCAGGTGGTTATGTTATCTTATTACCTAATCTTTCATTAGAGGATTTGTCGGCCTGTGTATTGTTGAGTATTCTATAGGTATCATGACTGGTACGCTCGGACCTAAGGTTGGGTGTGACAAACTTAGTATCAGAGCAGGTCTGTCCTAGGGATGTCTACAAGTTGTGGCTAGTAGAGTCTTGATTATGAATGTGTAGCGCACCACATTTATAAACAGGAGGCTACATGACATTTAGGATGGTTTCTTTCTTTCTTGATCTAGATAGTGCAATAGAGCCGAGCTATAAGTATCATATTCTTCACCTTGTCGTGTTTATAGTTTCAGTGATGCCTTCTTCAATAATGCACCCTCTATCGAGACTGACCCATCAGAGGATACAAGCGAGCTACCCTCCCACCAGTCCTCGACTCAAATATGACTAGGGGTGGCGAGAGAGACCCTCATACCGTCAGATATACTGTTAAATATACCACCAGCACTATCTGAAGAAGATGTTATGAAGGTAGTTCAGGTACTAACCCAGCTAGTTGCTTCACATGCACGATACCGCCCTGGCATGATTGATAGTGGTAGACCCCTGGAAATGTCATGGAGTTCACAACTAGAGAGCCCGTTGGTCAGGATCCGTTGATGATGAGTAGGTTTGACTCAGTTGAAAAGAAGGAAATGACTAATAGGCTTAAAGTGGTTGGTGATATTCGGGGAAGACGGCGTGAGGAAGGGTTTCAGATATATGGTCAGCATGACAGGTGTTTGCAATAGATCAAGTATGATCAGAGTTCTCGGGTAAGGCCGAGGTAGGGGTCACAACCCTCGATATTACATGGTCAAAATAAAAATGGTATAGCATGTTATAGGTGGTGTGGACGAATGCATGTTGGTCCTTGTTAGAAGGGAACGGGAGGTTGTTATTGCTGTGGTAATCGAGGACACAAGATACGAGAGTGTTCCCGGGTTGGTCTACAGGAGAAAATAAGAGAGCGGGGATGTAACCTCGAGTTCTGATGCTACCCGAAGAGAGAAGACGAGCGCAGGTATGCCATTGATTTCCTTATTCATCTATTTACCTTCTACATGTTCGGTGTTCGGTATAGACCTGATATATATTCTAGACGAGTGACTCCATTCTGGGAGCCAATTTTCCAAATTACCCACAGGATAAGACATTTTGATATGAATGAGTCGTGAATGTAATAATACTAACCCATAGAATTATTTTTAGCCTAGTTGATAGTCAAAACCGCGTATGCATATTGTAAATTGAAAGGATATGGAGTACCTAAACCGACCTAGTGATGGAATATGTGGTATGTTTTCGAATGATTATGCTAGATAAACTCTGAATTGGTGATAACATATCATCCGATGATTGTATGGGAGTCTCAGGCTCTGAGTAAGATATGGAAATCCGAATTAGGATTGAAGGAAAATATTAAACAAAAAGGATTGTTGGAGAGTCTGGAACATCATGAGAACCTTTTTCATCTCTTAGTAACTTACGTCCTTTTGAATATGAGAATGTGATAACGGTAACCCCGGGGCCAAGGAATTAGAAGGACCCCAAGAATTGTTAAGGGGGATGAATCTCCGAAATCAAGTCATAAGAAGGCTCATTCCGGAAGGTATTTAAAGGGAGTGCCTAAGACGGCATGCCGAACCGGTAACCCCAAGTCATTCGTAAGAACTGTACTATTTGTAAAGGCATGAGATAAGATGAGTTTCCATCTGTTGAATGAAGGGGATACATCGCTCACTGTTAATAACTATGTGTACGGGTGGCAGCAGAAGATTATAGATTTTGAACATTGGGTGATATGACCTTCAGTTCTGTGGTGTGATTCTACGTGTCGGTTGGGTGAAAATAGCTTGTTGAAGACTGCTGATGATAAATACTATGACATTATTAGAAAATGGCTACAAGTAATAGGCAGACATTTGGTAAATACGAGTGAAATGTTATGATAAGGTATCGAGGATGAAAGATATTTTCTGAAAGAACAGACAGGCAGGAGGGTCACGACAATAAGGATACAAATAATGAGACTATGGTAAAACCCATAACAGTACGATCATCTTGAAGATAATGACAATAACGAAGGAGTGATACTTAAACCTCTCTAGCCAAAATCGTAAACTTCAACCTCTATAAGAGATAGTACAAAAGAGTACTTTAAGATAAGGAATCGTTAAGGGAATTCAAACCGAAAGTGTAAAAGTTAAATGGTCGAGTGATGAGTTAAGAAGAGACCTAATACCAACAAAGGGGGAAGACCAAATCAGTAGTAAATCGAAATTGGGCTATGATTTGAATTTGAATATGTGAAATACTAGCTCCGCCATGAATGCCAGCAAGACGTTTGAGGATGAGTAAGTGGAAGTAAGGACGAATCAAATGGTCAACAAATATCAAAGGTCCAAGGTAGACGTTAAGGAAAGGAGTTAAGGAATAAGGGTGATGAAACTAAAAATATAAGTGGACGAATAATGGTAAATATTGGATTTGTCAGATTGACAAAAATCACCAAGGGATGGATGATATAATCAACATAAAGTCTAAGGACATTGGTTCCAAAAAGGGGCTTGAGTCAAGAAATAAAGGCAGAAGCATTAACTCAAGTACGGAGACCAAAGTGGATTTGATAGATCGACACCTTGCAGTGATGGATCCTTTAATTAGAAAAGAGTAGGATGACCCATAGAATGAGCAATATTGAAAAAAGTATGATTATGTCACAAGTTCTCCTTTAGAAAATGTATACTAGACGTATCCAGCAAGAGATTAGCCGAATATGATGTCTAGAGAATCTTGAAGTTATAGGGGTCAAGTATTGCGCTTTTATTACGAGATTAATATTGCTCTCAGAGAGGCACCGGTCCGGAGTAAGGAAAAATAGTAGGTGCCTAAAAAATACGGCAGATTAAGGGGAGAGACGTCAAAGGTGAGATGATGTATTGTTACCAGCATTTAGACAAAAGGGAAAGTAAGGTGGATAGTAAGGGAGTGATACGAATCGAGAAAGGATACTTGAGAAAATATGGGACACGACTAAGAAATGATAATCCTATTTCAGATTTTATAGCATCGTTTATACAGTACTCAAAACTGAGATGTTATAAGGAATAAGAGGTTCAGACTTGATGGATAATGATATAGTTTATGATATAGCTGCATACCGTCAATAGGGAAGTCTCAAAGGCTAAATGAAAGAGTTGACACAAGATGGTAAGAGGTAGCCATCGGAAATAGAAGTTAAGTAATGATAATTCTATGAAGCAGAACACGGTTGAACCCTTTTGTATATTGGGAAATAAAAGAATGGCAAGATAAAAAATGTTGTAGCAATCCATCTGCCTAAAAATCCACCGAGATGTAGCGTGATATGGAATAAAGGCAATAACTAGAACCTTATAAAGATCGGAGTTCTAAATGGTGGTTGTCCACTTGTAAAGGAACAAGCACCCGAAGTTGGAAGAAGTAACTAAGGACGTTTGTTGGAAGGTAGGGATTCGTTAGCAAGGATTGTTAAAGGTTACTACATTATCATCGTAAGTTAGTCTGATCTAGAAGACTGATGCATAAATGAAGATTGGCCGACAATTTATGTTAAGAGGATTACCTATTTTTCGCGAGTTATCTTGAGCCATCATGCAAGCGCTCTCTCTATGGAAAAAAATCTTTGACAAACCATTTCGAAAGAAACTTTGAACTTTCAGGAGTAGCCCCACCTCCGTCCTGATGGGCCTGTCAGAAGTAAGATTCAAATCACTAGGAAAATATTGTGAGCAAATGTATTAAACTTGGAAGGAATTTGAGACAATCATCTAAGGGTGGCATGTGACGATAATTATCATGCAAGGTGCTACCATGTCAATATATAAGGCTTTGTATGAGGAAAAGAGTGAGACTCCCATCGAATAACAAAGAAGGAAGTGACTCGAGGTAGTGGTATCTGACATAACGTATTAAATTATGAAGAAAGGCTCAGTGGCGAAAGCATCAGGATGAAATTCCACGTTGATAGTTGGATATTTTAGAAGACTTGATTGCAAGAGTGGGATGAAACTTGAAAAGAAAATGAGAACTTAGTCCAAGACTTACACGACCGTACTACCCCAACTTGATAGGGAAGTGCAATGATAGGGATAATGAGTATATCCCTAACCATAGAGTTTACCTATCTGGTTCTCACGTATCGATACTAAGAGAATCTGTTAAGAAATTCGAACGTAGCTATGGAGGGAATGCGAAAGTAGAAAAAAGCTTACTGAATGAGAAAGTTCTAGGACCAGCAAGTTTGTCCATAATTTTCCTCAACAAGTGTTATTATGCAAGAATGGTGTGAGAACATGGAAGAGGCGAAAGTAAAGAACAGAAGAAGATATGAACTCGGGACATCCTTATCTTTTCCAAAGAATCCCGGTCGCTGACGACCATCATACGATAGCTTTTCTTTATGTCCATATTTATGATTCATGCCTATAACTCTAACTTATATGTCTTATATTAGACGGCATTGTAATGAAGGGGTGGAATACCTAACTACGACATCAAGATGCAGCAATTCAGGTAAATTACGGTTTACTATACGACACCCAAGTGATGATGCCTCAATATTCGAAGAGGAATATTCTTAGGGGGGAAGGATATTACACCTCGTACTTTCATATATCGAATATACCATAAGTTAGGGAGCCTAAGACAAGGAAGAGGTGTAACATCCCATACTTTCGAGTCACGGTTTGAATCGCTAAGCGTATGTAAAATCGCTAGGCGTGTGTAAATAGACCCGAGCGTTGGGAAAATTTATGTGATATTTACGTATGCTAATAAAGAGGTTAGTATATAAAAGGATTAGACCCCGAAATAATTTAGGACTTAATAAGTGTGATGATGGGATTAATAATAATAGGTGTATGTCCCTAAAGAAGTTATGGACTAGTGTCATATTACAAGAATTATGACATTGAGTATATGAAGATCTTATAGGTTATTAAGATTTAAGTAAATTGAGATCAAGAAATTAATTATGTGTGTGATTGATAAATTATTCGGAGACATGTCACTTAATTAATTAAGTGACCGTGCATGTTAAAGAGTATGTGGCGTCAAATTAGGGCTTCCACCGCCAAGATTGGCTAGTGGGAGACTATATGATGGGAACCATTAAATGTTAATTAGGTGTGCCCTTAAAATAAAAGCAATTATGTTAAGGATGAAAGGTAATATCACAAAGTGATAAGAAACAGATGGTACACAGCATTACGTACTTAATGAAAAGAGGAAAGCATTCCATGTTGTATACACACTATGCCATTTCGTCCAGTGAAATCTCTTTCACTTCAAAGGAATACCAAATCGTCCAATTTTTCATTTCATTATAAAGAAAGTCCACTTCTCGTTCTAGCAAGCAATATTAAACGGGCTGGTTCCGTTATTATTAAGGTATGTTAAGACAAATTATTTCTTTCTTTTGGCATGTTTCATATAACAAAATATAACCGTGATATTGCTCCATAATTTATTCTACTCTTAGAAGTTAAGAATATTCATGTTATTGATTCATATGTTAAAAGCATGTCTAAATATGTTCCTAAGTCCTTATTGAGGCATACGGAAAAGATGTTGATATTTACAGTGTTAGCCGAAGGTACAAAGATATTGTGCCACCCAGGATGTGCTATTGTTATTCATGCATTTTCATTTGCATTGCACTCTTGTTTACCCAAGACCATATATTGGGGACGGGAAACGGAAAATGCAGACCACCTGATCAGCTGAGATATAATAATGATAAAGCCTATGTGGCTTAATGAAGGAAGATGCCTGATTAAGGGCTAATATATATATATATGATTGGGAGGAAGATTCCCTTGTGTGGCCAGTATATATATATTTACCGCATTATGCATGACATTTAGACATATTATGCCCACAGAGGCCGACATGAAATGATGCCCATAGAGGTTGTTATGGTAAGGAAGATGCCCAATGGGGCCGATATATATGTATACCGCATTGTGCATGATATTTAGGCTTATGTATTAGGACCCTCAGATATACTTATTATTGGTCGGTTGTTTCCGTTTCAGTTATTTTTATATCCCTGTTATACTATTGTTCATGCCTGACATACTCAATACATCAGTCGTACTGACGTTCCTTTTGTCGAGGGACGCTGCGTTTCATGACCGCAGGTTCAGTTAAAGAGGGTAACGGTTCACGCTAGTGGGTTGATGGTTCAGCTGATATTGGAGCACTCTATTTGTTTTAGAGTTGCAGTCTGGTCATGGTACAGTATTTTTGCATACGCACACGGGTATGAAAGGGTCCTGTCCCGTCCTTATGATGTCATGTATTCTTTAGAGGCTTATAGACAGGTGTCCTGTAGTTAGTTGTCATGTGTGGCCTTGTCGGCCTTGGTATGGGTATGTATATATAAAAATTGGATTTCTGGTTAAGATTTTCATAATTTTCTTTCGGCTTAGTCCATATTCAATTGTGATTAAAAGTTAATTGTACGATTAGCGGTACCCAGCGGGTGGGGTCCGGGTGCCCGTCGCGGCCCTCCGATTTGGGTCATGACAAGAGGTTAGCCTTGGGAAGATAAATGAGTGATTAAGTCAAACCCGAAGAAATTGTAAGCGTTTAAGAGTCGTTAAGCCCTTCGCACTTGCTATCCTTATATTGAGTACATCATGTCAAATCGAAGTAAGATGAAAGGAGTTATGATGCCCATGGAAGGATAAGGAAGGCCTTGGGCCAAGCCTGGAAGTATATCTAAAGATTACAACTTATACATGTCGTTTTGTGCACGTTTAGGAGCATGGTTAATCGATTTGAGTTGCAATAACTCAAGCTCCATTCTGAGGGTATTTTATGATAATAATGGATGTTAAGAAGGTATATGGAAGGTTAGAAGTAATTTGGAATAAATAAATCATATCTCGATGAAGTTTGACGAAGATCGGCCAATACGCTAGAGCGTTTCGCGTCGCGAATGCGATCCATCTTGTGGAATTAGGCGCATATCCAAGCATAGCCTAGTGGGGCAATCTGACTTAGTCTGCCCTTAGATCTGGGACCGCAGATGGGTTCTGCATCAAAGACCTTGGCGCATACCAAGGGTGGTGCCACCTCTATATGTATAGGAGGAAGCGGTGGATTCATTTCCACACCTCCATTTCCCACCCATCTGACTCTTTGAGCTCTCAAACCCTCCCCCAAGGTTCCTATACCATTAAGGGACCTTCCCACAAGCTTACGATGTAATTCATCCATCATAGAGACTAGATTAGCTTGGAATACCATCTTGGTTCTTGAAAAGAAGCTTGGAAGTTCTTGGAGATTCAAGAAGATCTTGGTGGAGAGGATTCTTGGATAGTTTCAGGTAAAATTCTTGCTACCTCTCATGTTCTTAAACTCTCCTAGCTTAAGGTGATATTTTGGAAAAAGTAATTCATGGAAAGCTAAGATAAATTTCATAGTTGATCATAATAGATGTTGTGTTGGTTGTTGGATGATTTTAATGAAGTATTTGGGATAACTATTGCTAGATTTCATGGAATATGGTTGTTGTAATCTTGATAGTGTTGTGATTATTGTAAAGAAGGTGAGAATAACTTAAATGTCACGGTAACAAGATGAGATAAAGCATGTGCGCTAAGTGTTCCACGAAATATCGCAACGACAAAATCTTGAAACTATTGATTAGATCTTGATATAGAATATCCTTGTTGATTAGGTCAATGATTATAAAACAAACAAAGTGCCATAGAAGTGGTGTTGGCCAACGATGAGGTACATTAAGGCTAAGTCTTCTTTCTTTTTGGCATGATCCACATATAGTTGTAACAAGAATGATCGACCCTAATAAATGAACTCTATTCTTAAGATTTGAACTTGTGAATTCCTTTACTTCCTATGATTTGAACTCGTGAATACCTTTACTTCCTATGATTTGAACTCGTGAATACCTTTACTTCCTATCAGTACATGCTTTCGTACTAACGCCCCTTTACTGGGGGCGCTATATTTCATGCCCGCAGGTTCAAGTAGACAGACTGACGGACCTCTCCAGTAGGTTCCCCAGTTCAGTGGTTAATTATCGCACTCCATTTCTATCGTAGTGGCTACAGAGAGTTGGTATGCTATGTTACTTATGTATATATACATTTTGGGTATGGCGGGATCCTGTTCCGACCTTTTGTCCGTTATGTTACTCCTAGAGGCTTGTATACTTGGATGTCTGTACATTTATCTTATGTGGCCTTTCTGTTAGTCAGTTGATGCATATTATGGCCTTGTCGACCCTACGTGAATTATTACCATTTAGTCTATAGGTTGAGCATGTAACGGCCTTGTAGGCTCAGACTATATATATGTTCAGATAATGCTTTTTAGATGTGGTACGCTTGGCCTAGTACGACACCAGGTGCTGGCCACACCCCCCAAGATTGGGTTGTGACATCTTTGGCGTTGAAGTTGCTTTTCTTTCCTTTTACTACTGTCTCCACCCTATCATTTTTCATTAAGTGAAATTTTTTGTAGAATTGACTAACTTCTTCCTTATGAAATATGGGTGAGGAGGCAATAAACAGTTCAAACCACTTCTAACTTACAACTTTGCTTTTCAAACTTTCCATGCATGGTTCAGTCAATATTGCTGGATCAATTAGTCTTGGTTTTACAATTTTATAGCACTTTCATGCAACGTTTTGTTTCTTCTTTGGTCTTGTTATTTTTCTTGGTGAGCTTTCATCTTTTAATCTGTTAGAGGACATGTTCCTCTTCTCGGAGGTGGCAGGTTTTCCATTACTCACCCCATTTTCTTCTACAGATTACACCATTTATTTTTTCTTTTGCTTTGAGACGTATTTCTCTTCTTCCTCGTCATCACTCAGTATCACTACTTCTTGGTCATCTTCATTTCTTATCACAAGATTAGAGGTTCTAGATCTACCTCTTTTTCTGCATTCTTAAAGCATTCGATCCAATGCTACTTTAAATTTACTTCTTGTCCTCCTTGCCATTGAGGAAAATGCTTTAAGAAAGGTTTTTTTCCATTATTTGATTGTGTCCCAAGTAATCTCTTTTCAATTCACCGTTACTTCTTTTATTTTGATAACCTTATCAGCCAAAGGTGTATCATTCTCGAAACTTTCTGATAAGTTAGTATTTTTGCTTGGTCTGCATTCAATGTTTCAGTTAGTAATTTTGCTTGCATTTTCTGTGTATCCCAACCTTATGACTCAGTTAGTAATTTTGCTTGCATTTTCTGTGTATCCCAACCTTATGAAGTCATAAAGTATATGATAGTTCTTCAATGTTGTTATCAATATGAAACTCTATTGGTCTAATCTGAATGATTGAACCAAGTTTAGTCCAATTATCCTCCCAGACACCTATTCTGTTTCTTGGTTCCCACCAAATTAGTTGATCCACCTGATATCCAACTTCCATCATCTTCTTTCATATTTGAGATCCACATTTCCACTATACCTTAGTAGGTTTGAGTTTCTTACAGTATTTGTTCCACATAAAGGTTGACCATAAGGAATTTGATGTCCTAAACCTCCACCACAACTTAAAAACAGTGTTTTAGATACATCATATAATGATCTAATTCCTAAGCCTCCTTCATCTTTTGGCAAATAAATCTTCTCCCATGACATCCAATGTCTGCTTCTTCCCTCTTTCTTATTACTCCAGTAGAACCTTGTAAAAATCTTATGAAGTTCACTTGTATATTTCGATAGTGGAAATGCCATAAAGCGCGACCCAAGATCCATGATACGAAAACCAAAATCAGAATAACGACTAACTCTTTTTTAATGATCTTTTTTTTGTTATGTCGGCGATGATAGGTGGATCTGGTAATTGGTCTGTTCTGATTCTGATAGGTGCGCCTGACATGACATTTCCATGATTAAATAATATTTCATTGATAAAAAAAATAAAAATAAAGACCTCTTCTGGTTTCAAAAACCTCTTGTGAGTCGTAGTTTCTATGGGACGTAGGCCTCCCAAAAGGTAACGGAGGCGTGCAAAGGTTTCCTCGGACCGGACGGAGATTGGCCCTCGAGTGCAAAAGAAAAAGAGAGCTTTACTGCAAGACCCACCCGTCGAGCAGGGACGAAAGTCGGCCTTTTGTAGGCACTACTGCTGAGAGCATATAAACAGGTATACTTGGAAGGAAACTATTGATGAGAACTGCCTTACCTCCATATGATAATAACTTACCTTTCTAGCTCTAAAGCTTGTTATTCACCTTCTTGATAAGATTATTATAATATATCTTTTTCTATTTGGAATGGAAATTGGACATCCCCAATACATCAAAGGAAATTGTTCCCTTTTGGAATCTGTAACATGTTCCACCTACTGAACCAGGTTTTCTGTTACCTTTTGATGCATATAAAATGCACTCTTATACCTATTGATCATGTAACAACACGTACCTCTACATTAAGGTGCATTGAGAGATAGTTGATTTAAGTTCGGAGGGATTAAGGTCATTTATAAGGATATAGAAGGTTTAATATAGTAATAAAGTGTTACACCCCATACTTTCGTATATTGAATATACCATAAATTATAGAGCCTAAGACAAGGAAGAGGTTGCCCTTGTGATGATAAAGGAGTGATCAAGTCAAATCGGTGCAATATGAAAGGAGTTATGATGCTCATGGAAGGATAAGGAAGGCCTTGGGCCAGGGCTTGAAGTATATCTAAAGATTTCGAGTTATACTCATCATTTCCTGCACGTTTAGGAACATGGTTAATCAATTTGAGCTCCGACAACTCAAGCTCCATTTCGAGGGTCTTTCACGATATAAATGGATGTTAAGAAGGTATATGGAAGGTTATAAGTCATTTGGATTAAAGAAATTATATCTCGACAAAGTTTGACAAAGATCGGCCAATATGCTAGAGCATTTCGCATCACAGATAGGATCCACTTTGCGGAATTGAGAGCATATCCAAGCTTGTCCTAGAGGGTCAATTTGCCTCAGTCTGCCCTTGAATCTGTAGCCACAGATGGGTTCTGCATCACAAACCTTGGCACAGACCAAGGGCGGTGCCACCTCTATATATATAAGAGGAAGCGGTGGATTCATTTCCATAACTCCATTTCCTACCCTTCCGGCCCCTTGAGCTCCAAAACCCTCTCCCAAGGTTCCCATACCATTAAGAGACATCCCCACAAGGTTATGATGTAATTCATCCATTATAGAGACTAGATTAGCTTGGAATACCATCTTGGTTCTTGAAAAGAAGCTTGGAAGTTCTTGGAGATTCAAGAAGATTTTGGTGGAGAGGATTCTTGGCTAGTTTGAGGTAATATTCTTGCTACCGCTCAAGTTCTTAAACTCTCCTAGCTTAGGATGATCTTTTGGAAAAAGTAATCTATATAAAACTAAGATAAATTTCATAGTTAATCATAATAGATGTTGTGTTGGTTGTTTGGATGATTTTAATGAAGTCTTTGGGATAACTATGGCTAGATTTCATGGAATGTGGTTGTTGTAATCTTGATGGTGTTGTGATTATTGTAAATGAGGTAAGAATAACTTAAGTGCCATGGAAATAAGATGAGATAAAGAATGTGCGCTAAGTATTCGATAGAATGTCGCAATGACAAAATCTTGAAACTGATTAGATCTTGATACGAAATATCCTTGTTGTTTAGGTCAACGATTGTAAGACAAGAAAGGCGCCATAGAAGTGGTGTTGTCCAAAGACCAGGTATGTTAAGGCTAACTCTTCTTTCTTTTTGGCATGATCCATGTATAGTTGTAAAAAGAATGACCGCCCTTTAAAAATGAACTCTGTATACATATATATATATATTTTCTTACCGCGCCGCACTATAGTCGGTCAGGTAGGCACTTATATGTGCATACCACTTATCAGTTGGGCAAATATTACTGCGTCCTATATGGTCGGACAGTTTATGATTAGCTCACCCCCACAGAGGGATTGGATACTATACTATATGGCGTTGTAAATTGGATCGATCTTACTTACATACATATATTCATGGTTATAGAAGTTTTACGCCCTCAGAGGCCTTTTATGAGTTTCATGTTGATTCTATACTCTTTCCTCCAGCATTAAATTTCTTATTTACATGTTTTACATACCTGGCTTATTAGGTATATCTTTCGTACTAATGTCCCTTGCTGGGGCTCTGTGTTTCGTGCCCGCAGGTACAGATAGAGATATAGACGATCACCCGCAGTAGGTGACTAAACTCAACTGAATGTTGTAACGCTCCTTTCTTCGAGAGTTGTCTAGTGAGTTGATAGGTATGGTTGTTGCATATATATATATATATATATATATATAGTTATATATATATATATATATATATATATAGTTATATATAGTTATATATATATATATATATAGTTATATATATATATAGTTATATAGTTATATATATATATAGTTATATAGTTATATATATATATATATATATATATATATATATATATATATATATATATAGTTATATAGTTATATAGTTGGGTATGCTGGGGCCTTGTCCGGACCCGATGTTATTGATGTACTCTCTACAGGCTTGTAGACAGTATTCTTGTATATAGTAGTCTTGTGTGACCTTATCAGCCTTATTGTATATATGTATGATGGGTCTTTTCTGTGTGCGGGTGGTTATGTTATCTTATTATATAATATTTTATTAGAGGTCTTGTCGGCCCATGTATTGTTGATTATAATACATGTATCATGACTGGTACGCTCGGGCCTTAGGGCACTGGGTGCCGGCCATATCCCCCAAGGTTGGGGTGTGACATAAAGAGGTTACATAGGTATTAGAGGTTAAATGAATCAGAGAAAATAAGTTTCGTCGAAGTTCAGAATGTTGAACAAGTTATATAGACAATATGAAATTTTGGTCATACTCATGTATGCAGATCAAGAGCTTAGTGTATAGAACGATGATGTCCGAAATGATTTAGGACTTAATAAGTGTGATGAAAGTGATTGGAAAAAATATTTTTGTGTATGACAAAAAAGGTTATGGACCAGTGTTATATCATGTGATTATGATAATGAGTATATAAGGTGTATTGGAAATGATTATTATTTAAGTGAATTGATATCAAAAAATTAATTATATGGATAATTAGTCAAATATTGAAATAAAGTGGGAGAGTACTGAATTAATTATGGTTGTAATTAGAATTAAGTGGATAATAATTACTTTTGGCCTACGCGTGGATCTATGAGGATAAGTGTGCAAATGACTTAACATCATTACATATTGTGATGGCAACCTTATATTGATTGCAAAAAGAGAAATGTATGTAGGTGGTCCACGTGTTACACAATTAAGTGTCATGTAATCGTTTATCTCATTCTTTTAAGTGCAATATAATATTTGAGAACCCATTCTTTACTACAACAACAACAACAGCGTACCCAGTGTAATCTCATACAGTGGAGTCTGGGGAGAGTAAGATGTACGCAGATCTTACCTCTACATTTGTGGGGTAGAGAGGTTGTTTCCGATAGACCCTCAGTAAAAAGAAAGTAGTCAATGCAGGAATTTAAAAAAAAATTATTCATGACTTAAAGAAAATCGTATGCAACACGTTGTTCTAAGAATAGCAATGTTATTTCTTTTAAAAATCATGGCAACATTACTTTTTCTATTTCATGAACGCAAAAATATAATTCTTCTCAATAACAACTTACGAGCTTTGCTCTTTACTTCAATATCGTTGTTTTGTTTCTCGTCATGGTAAGATTAATGTTTATTTAGTTGCTTGGAACTCGCGATACTATCATTGACCCGGAAATGGTTCGATATTAATTTGTAGGGAAGGATGCTTTCACCGTTGTCGACAGAGGATTAGAAATAAAGGTATGTAAGGCTATTTCTTGACTCGCCACTACAACACGACTCCTGTTATTTGTTCCCCTAGGTGTATCTACAAGATGGCAGACATTCCCTTTGGTTCTCTAAATATTCAGCAGAAGTATTGTAAGCTCCATCTCTATCTGAAGATGAGTCGGGTCTAGTATCTTTCTGTATAGAGATTACGGGTAGGTCAGGGCCCTGTCCCGACACATGTACCAGTTGTACAACTATGAGTATGTATAGAGGCTTCATAGATAGTGTCAGTGGGCTAGTTGTATTTAGTTGCATGACATTGGCTAATGGCCAATATATGTACAAAAGGGCATTTATAGATTTTATTTGTTTTGTTATATCATATGATCCATTACAGATCCATAGTAGACGCATGTAGATTGTAGTCCCTCCCAGTCGAGATTGGGGCACGACATATCATTTGCCCTGATATTGCCTCATACTCCTGCAAGATTTTCATGATCCTCTTCAATGACTCATTTTCGGTAGAATCAAAGATTATTATACCATCTGCATATGACATATGATTTATGTTGTGACTCCATTATGGTATACCATATCCCACATAACTTACTGCTGTCAAATACTGAATTTAATGCTTTAGAAAGGACCTCTACATATATGATAAAAAGTGTTGAGGATAATGAATTACCTTGTTTAACACTCTAGTTGAGTGAAAGGAACATTTTGCTTGACCATTAAATAGTATGGAATATCAATTATATGCAATGAGCCTCAATATCCTGTCAATTAACTGCTCAGCAAAGCCCATCCTCTAAGCACATTAGATAAATATGACTATGACACTCTATCATATGTCTTTTCCATATCTAGTTTGATCATCACATTGGCTGGTTTGCACCTCTTTCTAATGTCTATTATAATTTCTTGTGTCAACAATACATTCATTATGATGCTCCTTTTACAAAACCTAATTGGTTTGTAGAATTCAACTCTGGTAACATAGTTTCTAATATGTCATGAACAACCCTTGATAGTAACTTATTAATTAATTTATTTAGACTTATAGGACTTAAGTCTGAATAATTTTGAACCATATCCTTCTTTTGTAGTAGCACCAGGTTTGTATGAGTCAATGACTTAGGAAGAGTGTGGCCATGAAAGAATGCAATCACCATGTTGTATACATCAACTTCTGTGATCTCCCAACAAGATTGATAGAACGGTCCTGAAAAGCCATCAGGCCCACTGGCACTAGAGTCATTCAAGTTAAAACACATCTATTTGAACTTCTTCCAAGCTTGGTATTTTACACAATAGGTCATTCCTGACCTGATCTATCATTTGTGGAACATGAGATAATAAATTATCCTCATTATCAACAAAGTCTTCTTGTGTAAACTATTTCAAGTAAATGTTCACAACTTCTGTTGCCATTAATTCTTCAGCTTCAATCCATGTCCCTTCTGAGTCTTGAATTCTGTTAATCTATAATTTCTTTCTTCTTACTTTCACTAGATTATGGAAAACTCTAGTGTTTCTATCCCCATTGACAAACCAGTCTTGTCCAACCTTTTGTTTCCAATAATCTTCTTCAAAGTGTAAATATATTTTCATATCAACATGGGCTTTCTGTAATACAATTCTATTCAAAATGCATTGATATTCTTCAAACAGTTCCTCTTTTAACCTTACTATTTCATCCCTAATGTTCAACTGCTTGAAAATATCTCCAAAAGCTCCCCTGCTCCATTTAGATAAGACATCTTTCAGCATTTTTAACTTTGCATTTGAAATTAATAAAAAGATCATCATTCTCCCAGTTAGACCAATTTTGTCTGACTGTATCCAGAAAGGACGCATGCTTAGTCAAAAAATTCAAGAATTTAAAAGGCCTAATATGATCTTGAGTTGCTTCACCATAAGTATATAATAAAGGGGCATGGTCAGATTCACTCCTTGCAAACTGTTCAACTTTAATATTTCCATATCAGTTCTACAGAATATTATTCACCAACATTCTATTCAATCATTTAAATATACAGTCTTCTGCAGCTCTACCCCCATGTGAAGGGGCTTCCCTAAAAACTAACTTTCAAGGCCACAAGAATTAACACAAAAAAAATAAAATCTTCCACATCTTGAGGTTGCACGGGAATGCCACCTATTTTTTCTTCCATATTTATCACTATATTGAAATCTTCTCTAAGCATCCAGGGATCATATATATTGTTATCAAGATGATAGATGTTATCCCACAATTCTAGCCTCTGTATCCTTACATTTAGCATATACTAGAGTTGTAATCATCTGCTGATTCAATTCTTGAAAGAAGAGCTTTAATGTAATATTTTGAGTAGTATCCAATAATACCTCCATATCTATATTATTTTCTACAAAATATCAAATGTTGCCATTGTAGTTTGCATTTGCTACATTCATCCCAAACATCATGTATTGTTGAATATGCCTAGCCTATTGAAAAGGCTCTTGGAGTGTTATTAAAAAGAATTTGTGGTGTATGTTTAGCGTTTGAAGCCTATGAAAGACCTTCTGAGTATTCAGCCTATGAAAGGCCTTCTGAGTATTCACTGATCTAATGTTCCATATAAATAATTTAAACATCACTTAACATTAGATTTAGTAGCAGTTTTCTTTGATAACACCCTTGTGTGTCATTAGGGTCATTTTTATTACCCTTCCAAGCGAACTTTGTTGTTGGACTTGTTCTTTGGGGATACACCATCATGCCTACATTCTCCTTAATCTGCAGAATACTTTCTCATTTATCCTCATCATCACCTAGCAAAACATTAACCTCCATTGATATACTAATATTGTGAGAGACCAAATCATGTAGCACTTTGTTAGGTGAGTTTTTCCTAACTACTACCACACTTTGGATTTCTACATTGGTATTTGTAAAATTCATTGCACCAGATGTAATATTAGGATCCACAACCTGTTTTATTGGATATGATCCTGCTTCTTTATTAATTTTTATTTTAGAACTTGCCTTAGAATGTTGAACCTCTTCATTGCTAGAGGAAACACCCTTCTGAATTAACTCATGTTCAATCAGAGTATCTTCATTGTTAACAACACCATAATGATGTTCCTGTACTTTATTTGGTTCAGTGGCCTCATCAATAGTGTGCTCTTCCTCCTGCTAGTTTGGGATGTCTATCTACACTGCATCTCTATCTGAGTCATTTCTTTCACCCTCAACCTCTGACAATTCTTTAACTTTATATTGCATATGTTTATTAACTCCTTTGAAACTTGTGTATCAGCATGAAACTCATATTGATCCATAGCAATTTCCCCATCATTACTTGACAACTCCTTTAGAACTTGTACATCTTCTGACTTTTCAACTTGATCAGCAACATCCTCATTAACCTCATTTGAAGCTTGCAGCTCACCAATCTTGTCTATCTGATCAGCATTTCCATCCACAACATTAGTAATCTCATCATCAATCTCCTTTGAAGCTTGTAAATCATCAGACTTGTCTACCCGATCAACATTTTTAGCAGTATTCTTGACAATCTCATCTGCACCTATCTCTATCTTCTTGCTATTTTAATCTTGATCATTACCCATAGATGCTGCTCATATGATTTCTCCTTATTGATTTCACATTTTTCGACCTCTTCCTCCTCCACTTCATCTGCCCATGTTTTAGTGTGTGAACCAGCATCCCCTAGTTCAGTTATCCCTTGATTATTAGCGAAAGCTTGCTCCACCCATTTTTTTGTAGTGTCGTAAATTTTGTGCATAGGTTGATTCCCCTGAAAGTTTGAAGAATCTCCTGCTTCAGCATCTCAACTTCATCTTTGTGTTGACTGACCTCAGCATTGTTCCCTTCATTCCCCTTTGTTATCCCAACACCACCATTGTGTTGATTTACTCCAATGTGTTCATTCTCCTCAACACTGTCTAGGAGATCAAACCTATTTTGCATTTGTACTTGCACTTGAGATTATGCCTCCTTGTAACCTCCATTGTCATCTTTGTTGCTATCTCTTTTGTCCTTACGATTAACATCTAGATACTATACCGCTTTCCCACTTGATAGGACTCTAGGTGGAAATTTCTTAGAAAGAAAATTTCTACTATGAAACCAATTCTGAGTCTCATGTTTACCCTTATCTTTTATCCCTTAACTTCTGTGGACTTATTCAACTCAAGATGCAGAATTCGACATTTATCCAAATAATGACCCTGTAGCTTACATTCAGTGCAGTAATTAAGAAGAAAATCATACTGAATTTTCACTTTCACCCTTCTAACCTCTTTTTGAATCTTCATCCTCTAACTTAGGCAAATTTGCAAGTAAATCCACCTGCACATTTACCCTAGCACAACTAGGCCTTGTTCTATTAATGGTAGCCATGTCTAATTATAATGGCTTTCCCACAAAAGAAGCCAATGTAAACAGTGATTCTTTTACTAAAAATGTAGGTAACAGATTTGGAAATGATATCCAAGTCATTACTTGTGAAGTTTCTTCATCCACTTTGAACTTAGAATCATAAATAACAGGTCTCCTTTGGTATGTGAATCCATATTTGGACTTGAGATAATATGCATAGTTAGACATATTAATGAGATCCTCCATCAACGTAAATCTGATTAACACATGTCTATTTCTAAAAAAGTCAACTTGGAATTCACCTTTTGCTTCACATTGTGTCAGTATGATTTTTATCCATGCAAAAACTTACCAATAACTGCAAGTGAAAGGTTCTCCAACACATCCATTCATTTAGTTTCAGCCTCCATCTACTTCACCATTGGGATTTCACCAATATAAGTTATTGTTTTCATTGGAATAGCCAGAGGTGCTTACCAGTGTCATTATTGATATTCAACTTTTGCGCAAAGTTTGTGGTAGGGTTAGGGTTTGGTCTAGTATCGTCAGAGATGGGTGATTGTATTTTGATCAAAGGTGAGGAGGGAGGCTGGCAGCCACCATCGACAGTTGGCCATATTATGACTAGTCTAGGAATTGAATTAGGGTTTGCATAGAAATCTTAGGAGAGAGAAGAGAGCGTTTTGATGTCGGTCATTAATAATTTGCAAAAATACTTATATTGTCAAATTGGGACAAACCCATATTGAATTTTACCAAAGGATGAGCCCAATAAGATAATAAACTTCTAATTATTAAATCATTTTCCTAAATCAAGAATGGTTTTTCGAACCAAAAGACACAAGTGTTTGAAATAGAAATCATTCTCTTCGAAACTAATCATAGTCTAATAAATAAAGGAAAGACTTTATTCAATTTCCTTCTCTTTTAAAGCTCTTAAACCTCCTTAAGTCCTCTTTTCAAACAAGATATACTTTTTTAGCCATAAACATTTCAAATCTGTCGGTCAATCGCATTTAGTGGATTTCTCGGGGTGCCTAACACCTTCCCAGAAAGATTACCAAAACCCTTACCCATTTATTTGGTACTTTGCAAATGGTTTTCGAAATTAACCTTTAAAAATGGTTTTCTAATTCCGAGATAAGATTATGTGTCGACTCTATTATCCGATCAACAAAGAGTCAAGTTATGAATAACTTTTATACGCAACTGTAAAAGTGAACTATAACACCATGTTCTTCATACCTTATGAAATTGCCTCTATTAGATATGTTACGACTTCATTTTCGGAAACTTATGTATTGTTCATGTTATTTCATTCCGAATGTCATGAAATCTATATATGATTCTTAGATTCTCATTATAAATCTTATTCCATGATTTTCATTGATTTCACGTTTTCTTTTATAAAGCAAGTCCACTAGGTTTTTTAGGGTCTTGGGATAATTTTATTTATTTTCTAAAAAGCAAACCATAAAAGGGAAAGGTACAAGTAAGGGGGCTAGGCCTTACCTTACTAATCCTATTGAAGTAAAGAAAAAACCTTTTTTACTAGCAATCAGGTAAAAAATAAGAACTAGAAAGGATCAAATAAGCTATGATCATCACAGAGTTTATAACACACTCTGTGATGATATTACAAATGATAATACTAAGATAATGAGAAAATAATACAAGAACAAAGATAGAGCCAAGGCCCTTGATCTTTGAACTTGTAAAATCTTCTAAAGTCTGTAATTCTTCCACCTTGTCTTGATCTTCTAGCCTTTCCAAAATATCTTGAAACATCATCAATTTTTCTTGGTTCTTGTGGACTTTGTTGAAGTGGTAGGGACTTCCACTTTTTGCTTTGTCTGTCTCATTGGTAGGTGCCTTGGAACAAATTCCTCAGTCATTTTACCATCCCAGTTGTGCTTCATTACATGAGTTTTATGTTTTTTTACAATTTCTACCTGTCTAGGAGACAAGTCCCCAGTTCTTGTAGCATTGAGGAAATTTTGTGCGGTTGACTCCTCATCCAGATCATTCCTAGGCCCTTCACCAGTTGCTACTGCAACTTCTAAATTCCCTTGAGGCTTTGAAACTATAACGTGTTGCTACTTCTGTGTATTGGCTTTAGGATCATGCTGCACAACCTGATTAGTTTTACTTACTGTATTGCCTTTGTTCTGTTGTTGCTTATCATCTGCATTTCCTTTTTCACCCGGCTTGCCTTGATTAGATACACTTGCAAATTTCTTAACACTATTATGTATTGCTGTTGAAAACCCTGCAACCTGCTCCTGAATATGTTTGTGAAAACTTGTACTTGTAGTCCTAGTGATCACATTCAAGTACTATATTCACTTCTTGAGCTGCTGGTACCACTAAATCCTTCTTATTGTCTTGTTTTTCACCTGTAAGTGTGCATTATTTTTGCTTCCTGCATTGCCTTTTTTCCTTTGCTGATGAGCAATAATATTAACACTCACACACTGCTGCTTCTGCACTAATGCCTTTGGTGTCACGTGTTCCATTGCAGGATCCATCTGTCCATCTGCATTGGGATTTTCGGAAAAACTAGACTGCTACTGTGCAGTGTTGCCCTTCTCAAGATTAGGAGCCTAATGTTTTTTGTGCATACTTGTACTTGGAGTTAATTCCAGCACCTTACTCACCTCCTGTATATCTCCACTCACCTTTTCCTGCTGCATATGATCTGTCATATTTGGAGATGTCCCAGGCAGCTTGTCTACCTCTTGACTAACATCTTGTACCCCATCTAACACTTTAGTACCATGCAGTACCTTAGTGTCTGCAGCATCATGATCACTCTCTTTATTTACTTAATCCCCCTAATAAGGAACCTTTGCAAACATCGTTGCTATCAACTATTCTAAACCTATAGAATCAAGAAACTGCTCCTGAGTTACCTCCTTATCACCAGAAATCTCACCCTCCTCTCCATCTTCATCAACTTGCTACTCTATAACCTTCTTTCACCACCAGTAACATCTGTAGCAAAAGTGTTGGATGGAATTTCCTGGCAAGATTGATTAGTAGGAACCAAAGCCTCTGCATGTTTAGTAAAAGCACCCTCAACCCATTGTCTAGTATTCCCAGGAGATTTGTTCTTCTTCCCATGAGTATAGACTGGTGCATTAATATTTAATGTTTTCCCTACAACTGGGACTGTTGCAGAAACTAATTGCTTGCTTGAATCAATCTCCACAACTTCCACTTGCTCTTCTTCAACTCTCTCTAATGCACCGAAGTTATTGGAAATTGCAATGTACTAGTATGTACTGTAGCAAGTTGTTTCCCTACATGTTTTACTCCATTCTTTGTTGCTTGTCGTGCTAATTGTTTTTTATCTTCTCTATTTTCATGCCCCGACGACAAGAAGGCTTGATCAATATTTGTATTAATTGTTGGTTCCAGTAATGTTTCACGCACCTGTTCCTCTATATTTTCCACACCATTGTCTTCTATACCATTTACACCATGAGCCTGCCCAGACTTATTTCCACATTCATCAGCATCTTTATTCCTTCTTTCATTCAAAATTTGGCGCAAATCGCCTTCAAATTTGTCCACATGAGGCTGGTCAGTAACACCTTCAACATCCTTAACAGATTTGTCGTTATTTTGATGCTGCGACCCCCTCTTTTTCAACATCAACCTGCATCTATTTTCTTCCTACCCTTGATGGTGACAAAATTTACAATATGGAGGAAGATTGTCATAAACAATATGCTAAAATTCTTCCACAATTTTTCTAGTTGCTTCATCCAAATAATGCACCCTAACACGATTTGGTAATTTATCAAGTAAGTCAAGTTCTGGACGAGATTTTTCGTTGGTTGTATTATCAATTGTAATCGGTTTCCCAACTGCTGATGCAATAAACAATAATGAAGCACGAGCAAAAATATTTGGTGGCAAATTTGGCAGTGAAATCCACACAAATGCCCTAGATGTTTTTTCGTTGGGTTCAAAACTCTGAGTCCAAGGAAAAACTCGATACATAAAATATTCACTATTACTATATAACGAGCTAATCAGCCTAGAGACAGCCATAACATAGTCTTCATATAAATCAAACCTTACCGGGATGTGCCTATACGCAAGCCACCCTACCACACAATTTCCATGTGCACCTAATTGCTTAAGAATAATTTTTCGAAGTGCGTGAATATCGGGATGCCCAAATGAGAATTTCATGATGATTGCTTGATGTAAGCCTTCCTCAATGGTGAACTGCTCCACCTCCTTCAAAGTAAATTGAACAATAGGCTCTCCATGAATATATTCAATAGGTTTAAGCTTGGTTTTGGGTATAGTTGGAGAGTACCGTTTGGGATATAGCTTCGCTGCGTATAATGCTTGAGGATTATTGTTAGTGGTTGTCTCTCCCACATCCATGGGAGGCTTGGGAGAGGCTGAGTTTGTCATGAAACTTGCTAGGTCTCCATCGCCAGAGAAAGAAGAGAGAGGATAGATAGTGGGGTTTTGGGGGGTTTGTCCATTGATTTCACCTTGTTAATATGATAAAAGGTAAAACACTTGATTTTCCTCAAAGAAATTAACTTGACGATTTTATGAATTTTGCACTTAGGTTAAGATTCTCATGATGACGAAAGATATGAAACATGTATATGGGCCTTTGAGCCATCTTTATAATATTGATATTTTGGGAGTATGATTAATTAACTGAGAAGGCGTGCAAAGGCCCGAAACTACGCATTCATCATAGAAAAAGGGTTCTACCGCTGGTTCGGGCAATTCCTTCATGTTACCCCAATAAGGTTTTATTTATGAATTCAATGGCTAGAAGTAATGATTATGTATGTCTCATCATCCCGAAAAGGTGGTGAGATAGCTTAGCCTATTGAGTCAAAATCAGACTCCATGTGCTCACATAATGGATATGATATGTCGGTTATTAATGAAACTCCCACTAAAAGATTTACGTTATGTTTTCTTATGATGTAAATGTTTAGATTTTCTTAATGTCAGAGTTATTGTCTCTTCATGCCTTATTCATATGTTGTTGGCTTGCCCTTCCCTTCATGTCCCTTTATTTCATTCAGTTGGTTTTATGTAAAAGTACTATTCATAGTACTTATGTTCCTTTTGTCGGGGTGCTATATTTCATCATGCAGGTATATATATTTATGTAGACAATATCCATGCTAGGTCTTCGCGCTCTCAGGTATTGGGGAGCCTCATTTAATCTTCGGGGCATAATTATATTTATGTTTAGCATTTTTAGCTATTTTTGGGTATGCAAGGGCCTTTTCCCAGTAAACATTATGATTTGTGGATATGTTCAAAGGCTTCACAGACTAGATGTTCAATTATGCATTACGTTTGGCAATATTGTCTCATCTTTTTGGACTTATGTTCCACTGTTTAAACTTTAACAGCTTATTTATGAAGGGAATTCTCTTAAAGGTTTTATGATATGCAAATCATTTCATCTTAATTACATATGTTTCAAAGTCACATGTCATGTAGAGCTGGTTCGCTCGGACAAGTTAAGGCATTGACTGTCGGTTTGCCTAGACCAAGATTTGTGGTGTGACATATCGGTGGTAACATGGCTTAGTCTACTAATTCAACAGCTTCTTGTGGTTCTCAAGCCCCAGCGAGGCAACGTATGACCTAGAATGGCACTTTAGACGGAGGTCAGAATAGCTTATATGCTCTAGCAGGTCGTCAAGATTCAGAGGTGTCAACTTATCAATAGTCTTCACTATTAATGTTTACGAACTTATTGATCCCGAATTTACTTTATCATATATGACCTCTTTTGTTGCTAAGAAATTCGGGGTAGTTCCGAAATAGCTACATGAGCCATTCTCTGTATCTACCACAATTGGTGAGTCCATTGTGGTTAGACATGTTTATAGGGGTTGTACTGTTACAGTGTGTAGCCGAGACACTATTACCTACTTGTATGAATTAGAAATGGTGAAATTTGATGTTATTATGGGTATTGACTGGCTATGGCCGTGCTACGTGACGGTCGACTGTTGAACCAAAGTTGTAAAGTTCTAATTTTCCAATGAACCAGTCTTAGAATAGAAGGGTCATGCAGTGATGCCTATGGGTAGGTTTATTTCCTATAGGAATCTGATTTCCAAAGGGCGATTTATCACCTAGTTCGAGTTAGAGATGTAGTTATCGAGGCACCGACTCTCCAGTCTGTGCCAGTGATGAATGAATTTCCAGAGTTCTTTCCAATAAGGAGATTGACTTTGGAATCGATGTACTTCCCAACATGAAGCCAATATCAGTCAAGCCATATATAATGGCTCTAGCGGACTTTAAGGAGCAATTAAAAGATCTTCTAGAGGGACTCGTAAGAAGGTAAAGTATAAAATAATAAATGAATACAAGTATTTAGCATAGAAAAACTCTTTTCTCAAGAATTTTCCAAACTTTCCACTAAACTCTAGCAACTTGTTTTAGGTTACAGGACTTCTACACCTAAGAAATTGTTCCAAACAGTCCCTGCCCCAACTCTATGTTCCTCAATAGTTCTAAATTGTTGGCTTTCTCTACTCTCTCTTCAATCACTCTACCCAGTTAGAGACGTCATTTACAACTCGATAAACACCTATTACAATTACTATGAAAATTAAATAGATGGGACCACACCAAGAACCTAATTATTAAAACTCAAAAAGTGAAAGATATATCTTGATAAGAACAGTTTTTTGTTGTTGCTCTAGTTAGATCCTTCGAGACTCTTGTGTTGACTCTCAACTCAATATAGACGTCTCTCTCTTAGATTGTGGTTAAGATTCAAAGCTTTTTTAATGTTGTGTTTATAATGGTGAATGGCTGCCTTTAGTTCTCCAAATTCATCCAAGGCTTGGTTTCATTAATTGTCCGAAAATAAATTCTTGTTTCACATGGATTACCTTCTTTCCTTCTTCACATGTAGTCGACAAACCTTCTTATATTTCCAAGATAATTCCACATGTTCAATTTATTGTAATTTTTCCATAACTTGAACTCTAGTTTTTTGTCGAATAGGATGAGTTAAACTTCCAATTCTCCAAGTCTCCACGAAATAGCTTCTCCTCGACAGTGTCCAGTTCTTCTTTCTAAGGATAAGTTCCTCTGAGCAGTTCTCTTCTGTTGTGACTGATTCACTAGTTCCTTTGGAGGATATGGTTCTTCAGTAGCTTACCTTCATGCTTCTTGTACTAGATTGTCATACGTAAATGGTTTGTTAATCATCAAAACTTCATCTAAGCTCTGAACTATTATTGAGACAGCAACATCTTAACATTTTTATTCTTAGTTGCTCATGACTAATATCACCAGTCCATGGGATTCATTATGGTTTCATTTTGATGTATATCAGATTTTGGTTACTAATTATGTTAATACTACATAAACTCTAATGGATTGTAATTATATATTGAATAGCTTATCGAATGGCTAAGTTCACCTGGCCAGAGATAATTGGGTGCCATCATGGCTTAAGGGGGGAAATGGGTTGTGATATGACTACACAAGTTTGAAAGTGAGTATTTTTTTATAAAAACTTGCCACTATTTTGTTTGGGACGACCGATAGTACTTACTGAGTATGAGTTGGTGTACTCATAATATAATTTTGCACAATTTGTGCAGATAATAATTTGAGTTCTAATGTGTAATGACTCGCTTGGTTGTTTTGAGCGTTTAGACTTATTTTGTGCAAAACACCCTTACTGTAGCTTAATTCTGGTATTTATGATTTGTGGGAATGAGTGGTACAATTCCCAAGGCAATCAGGTGAGTAGCCGATAAGATTTAGCAAATTTAAAAGTTTTTAAGTTAAGAAAATGAGAAAGTTTGACCAAAGTCAACATTGAGGGTAAATGGTTTTGTGTTGAAGCTTCATCGATTCCATTAGCTTCAAAATATGATTTATGACTTATTCGAGTCGTTGGTTCGGATCCCGAGGGGTTCAGGTGTGATTTGGGTCATCAATTGAGAAACTAGTTAAGTTTAGGATTTGGAGTTAACCTCGATCAATATCAAGTCAATATGACCTCTTTTCGGTATTTTGAGTATGGGAGCAGATTCGTAACGTGTTTTATGTCTGAAATGCATATTTCGTTTGTGTCTATGGGGAGGGGAAGGGGAGAGGGGGTCCCGGATGAGTTTTGAGTATTGGATCAAAATTTTGGGAGACACTAGAAAATTCTGATACCTAGTGTCTGGTTTCCTTTTATGTGATCGCATAGAAAGACTCACATTCGTGATTCTTTGAGGTCCAAGTGATCGAGGTCGCTGCCAGTGGCTCGCGCTCGCGGAGGGAAATCGGGGTCTAGGGCAGGTCAGCCTAGCCATCACCATCGCGATATGGCTGTCTTATTCGTGATGCTTTGGGCTAAGTTTTGGTCGCGTTCACGGGAGAGGGTCTGCATTCGCGAAGGAAAATTAATGACTCGACATAATTAATTCTTATTTCGAACCTCATTATTTGTAATTCAATTTTGGGAGCTTGGATTTGAGTGATTTCAAAGAAGTTCTTCAAGTTTTGACTCGGGAATAAGTTTCTAATCCTAATCTAAGTATTTTCTCATGATTTCATCCTTTATTTAGCAATTTTATTCATGTTTTGATATTAGAAATTGGAGTTTTCCATTGAATTGTGATTTTTAGTAAACTGTTGAATTGAAGGTAGAGTTGTAAATGGAGTTTGATTATTATTGAGATTCTTGACCTTTAGGCTATGTGTAAGCTAATTTTGTTATAAAATTTCAGTTTTGCCCTTGGGGGCTCAGAGTTACCTTTTTGGGTTATGAATTAAAGTACAACAATATAGGTATCAATGGACTCGTTTAAACTCATAGAATACTATTTCAATAATATTGAAAATGTTTGACGATTTTGGATATGGTAGAGCTTTCAGAAGGCTTAATCCTCACTCAAATCAATATTAGGATTGTTGGAGATGTTGAGGAAGAGCAAATCCGTTCGTGAGCTTTGGGCTTCAAATTTAAGACTAGTTGAGACTTACTAGACTCTTTATAAAGTCTTTGTGTTGGTTTAGTATAATTAAGGAAAGTAATAAGGAATGGGGGTCCCGTACTCGTGAAGTGATGAACACTTATGCCGGTACCAGTGTCAAGCTATGAGTAAAATTATAAAAAGCAATAACTGATATGTAGTAAAGAATATCAAAGCATATGGGCATTAGCTGGTAGTTGCTAAATTTACTTGATTGACTTGATTGTTTGGTGAATCGGGCATATAATAGCCATACTTGATTAACCTCTGTGTTGTTAGTTAATTATGCAACTCCAATTCTCATCTAGATTATGAAAAAGATATATTTTAGCAAATACTTGCATTGTGTAATTACTTATTGTATGCATATTTATTTATTACTTCATATGATATCATTGACATGATTATTTAATGAATCATATGGGAGGGTCTTGGGTGACCCATTCGATATGGTACTGGATGGAGTGATGATGACATTATAGCATATTGACAGGATGCCCAATGCGATCTGGGAGATTTGGAATTCTGAGTGAGTATATGGACCTCATGAGTCCACCATGGATCGCGTGAAACCTACATGATTTCATTGATATGGTATGACTTCTTTATGGGTTTTTGGGATGAATCGGGTTTATCTGTTTACTTGATGGGATCTTGTTGAGATGATTGAACTTATTGCTGAATTCTTTTCGCTGAATTCTTGAAAAGAATTGTCCTAAACTACTCTAGGGACTGATTATGTTGGATTCTTGAGAAAAATCGAGCTTATATTGCTTACTTAATGATTCATGAAACTTCACGTGGTCGCGGAAGCATTTCTTATCCTATTGTTGATTTTCGGTTGTTTATGTGATTTGTAGACTTTATATTTCTTATTTGGTTTAAATAACTTATAACTTGCTAAATTGGTTACTATCATAATGTGGAGGTAAGTATAAGAAAGACCAACTCTCGTCATCGCTTTAGTTTAGGGTCAATCAATGATGTTGTTGAGTACATGTGTTTTTCCGTACTCACTCTACACTTGTTGCAGTTTTTCTGTCTGCAGGTTCTGTTCTGAGTTCTAGTAGTGGACGAGTCACTGCCGATCGTTGAGGTGTACCTTTTGGATTTTTCAGGGTGAGTTGTTGATTGTTCCATAGCATTGGACTCCATATCTAACTTACTTTCTGTCTTTTATCTTTTAGACAGTTATCGTAGACTTTGAGACTTGTACTCCGTATTTAGAGGCTCTTATACTTATGACTTTCAGGTTTGGGGAGGTGTATGATTTAGATTTCCGCATTTTATGAGATATGAGACCTTTTATTTTCTTATGGATTGTTTTTACTTTATTTTCCGCTTTATGATCGGTGAAAGACTTAAAACTTTTATTGGGTTCGCCTACGGGTTAGGATAGGTGTCATCACGATCATATTGTGAAATTTTAGATCGTGACACAGTGATTTCATGGATAAACATAAGATAACTATTAATGCATTTCCAGTAGAGTTATTTATAATTTGTTTAACTCCGGACAAAGTCTTTTCTTATTTTATAGTAAATTATGTTATACATGCTTTGTCTTTGTATTAAGTTGCTTTTGGTAGCTTATGACTTGTACTATGATCTTTGTGATTTATAGTTTACTTCCGCTTTGTATTGAACATTCAATGTTTATATATATATATATATATATATACTCATGTCTTTCATTTGGACTTGATATTATTGTAAGATTGTATTAATATTCCTTGGGGAGTCTTTCTCATTAATACAAATATATAATGTGTACAAGGCGGAGTCCTAATACAATAGGGATCCTGTAATTACCATAATTATACATCACAAATAATTACAATGAATATATAATACTAGTATCCATTAATACACCCCCCTCAGTCGGAGCGGGAGGAGACCGGACGCTAAGACTGGATCTGAAGTAGAGGAAAAGTTGTCTAGGAAGACCTTTCGTGAAGATATCCGCATACTGATACGAGGAAGACATATGCAATACCTTAACATGACTGAGAGCAACCTTCTCACGAATAAAGTGTATATCCATCTCTAAGTGTTTGGTTCGTTGATGCTGAACCAGATTGTGAGATAAATATATGACGGATATGTTATCACAGTAAACCAAGAACGTCTTTCGCAAGAGACACTGAAGCTCCAAAAGAAGGTTTCTGAACCAGCAAATCTCAGCAACAACATTTGCAATGCCTCGATACTCTGCTTCTGCACTCGAACGGGATAATGTGGCTTGTCTCTTGGCAGACCAAGAAATAAGATTATCCCCTAAGAACACACAATAGCTGGAGGTGGAGCGTTGCGTGTCCGGACATTTTTCTCAATCAGTATCCGTATATGATAACAACCTAGTTGGTGCTGAGGGGTATAGATGTAATCCATAATCAAGTGTGCCCTTAACATATCGAATGATACGCTTAAGGGCAGTAAAATGAGGCTCCTTGAGGCATGCATGAATAAGCATACATGCTGAACAACATAAGCAATGTCAGGCCTAGTGAAAGTAAGCTTTGATTTTGAGTCAACCGGAGTGGATATTATCTTACAGTTTTCCATTTTAGTCTTGTATACTATCTCCTCTGTATACTTGCACTGACACAAAAACATAGTATCTGCAGATCTAGTAACTGATATCACCAAAAAATAGCTCAACTTCCTCAAGCCAATCATAGAAAATTCGGTTTTAAGCAATGCAATGATCTCATTTTTCAATATTCATTAATAATTATATTGGTTTGAGTTGAGATTTAAGGATTTTGGTATTATGATTTGCTCGACAAGGAGTTTGTTGGGGGTAATTTTGGTTGTGATACATTTTTAATCTATTGCAAAATAATATGACTGTTTTACATTTAATAACTCTGTAATTACGACATTTTTATTTTACCTTCAATAATATCCCTTACGAGAAGGATATTGCTCCTTCCGTCTCAATTTATGTGACACTAGGGCTAGCAATGGATCGGAGGTGGATCGGGTGGAGCTCAATCCGCCTCCACCCGCCAACCATCCACCCACCACCCGACCCATCCATCACCCGACCCATCCATCACCCTATTTTTTCTTCATCCACATCCAATCCACCCATCATCCACGGGTGAATCGGGTGGATCGGGTGCTTCACGGATGAAATTTGTTATAAGTTTAACCATTTGTTCTAGTTTAAAATCAGTGATAATGTTAGTAATTAGTGTTCTTAATTATTTTTTTTAAATTCACAACAAAAATGGAGTGACCAAAACCAATATAAATACTCTTAGTTCCAACGTAGCAGTGTCTCATCTGATTAGCACCTTAAATATTTTTATTCATAATCCATTTTTATGTTAGCTCAAACAAATCCTACTTTACGTTGTAAAATAAATAATAAAATTAATCAGACCTAACAATGAATAATTTTTTATATTTTCATAAATGATCACTAGCTAAGAACATTATAAAACTTTACTGTTATGGAAGTGAACTCTGGGCCAAAATTATGTTATTCTTAATTTGCGAAGTTTCATTATAATTTTTATATAATAAAATATATACAATTTAATGATAAAAAGTATTATCTAACTATTTATAAACAGGTGGATGGATGGGTCGGGTGATGGGTCGGATGGTGGGTTGGATGTATGTCCACCCGAATCCGACCCGATCCATCACCCGATTAAAATCCGTGTTTTGTCGAATTTTCGTCCATATATTCGGATCGGGTGGATCGGATATCCATAGGGTCAGGGTGAAATTGCCGGCCCTATGTGACACCACTTGACTTGACACGAAATTTAAAAAAGAAAGGAAGACTTTTGAAATATGTGATTCAAAGCAAGTCTTATATAAATGTGTGATTCTAAATCATTTAATAAAATTAAATTGTATTTACATACATAAAAGTGATATTCATTTTGAAATAGACCAAAAATATTTCGGCCGGAAGGAGTACATGTTTAATATCACAAAGACTAAATGAAATGAAGGGAGACCATTTCAGTCGTTAGTAAAACATCTTTTTGAATTAACAAGTGTTGTTGCCAAATAGCAACTTAGAAGTAGAGGTTAAAGAGGCATGCAGGCACGCACGTTTGCAGGCAAAGGGTACCGAGTGTTTGTAGGACCCAGTCAACGTACTTAGAACCGCGTCGGAGTATTTCGGATATTCTGCTTCAGTACTATTATCAATCGATGACTAATAAATTGTTCGCTAAAGTTAGAACACATGTTACAGAATTTCAGCTGAATTTTAAATTTTCTTCGTTTGCCATATGGCTATACCCAGGGACGAATTCTTTGTTTCTGGGTCGGCAGTTAAACATTAATCGGTACGACCCAATTCACTGGGTCCCATCTCCTAAGTGGAAAAGATATCATTTTTTCGGTTTGACAAAAAATAATTCTCCATCGAAAATTTCCCTAGAAAAAAGTGGGAAAATTGAGAAAAAAATAACTGAGCTTGTTGGCAGGGGTGGTGTTTAACAGAAAAACTAGAGAAAGCTTTTCTTTTTTCTTTTCCTTCAGAGAGATGGTCGAAGAGAGGTTCTTTTTCTGAGATCATCCTGAAAAGGGCAGTCAAGAAAAACAATAATAACTAAAAAAAAACATTCTTTGATTTTAATTAATCAATCCATATATTTCCTCATTTTTTCATGTTGAAAAAAATCGACGTCATTTTTTTTCTCTTTGCTGACTTTTGGAGTCTCAGTCTGATCATCCATCAACACATTTGTTTCATCATTAGCTATCTGCATTTTCTGGTGCAATCTTCAGCTTTGAAGAATTCTGAAGCAAAAGCAGCAACAAAGATTTCATTGTCCCTACTTTCTGGTAAACTCCTTTTGACATATCTTTATATTTCATACCTTTTTTTTTTTTTTTTGCTTTGTTTGCTTAAAGATTTTTGATTGCTTGTGAATATGGTTATTCTCTGGTCATCTTTTTACCTTAGAGTCTTTTATGGTTTGGCTTGTAAATTACTCCCACTTTTCATCAATATTTGCTAAATATTTGTATTTCTGCCTTTGCATTTTCAGCTTAAGTTGATACTTGGAAGTTCATCGATCCCGGTTTGTGCAGTTGTTGATGAAAACGGAGGTGTCATAACCTAAATTTAGAAGCACAGAAAATGAGAGACCCTGATTTGGCCATTTGTGTTAAGAGGGATGATATTTTGATTTTCTCATTGCTAGTTATATAGGTTGTAGAATAGATTCGTGTACATAAGAAAATAGCTGATTTTCTTTTTCTTGTACCTGTATAATTGTCCTGTGTGTCCGAGTGATCTTCATCGCTCGGAGAGTCATTGCATATAAGAAAACTGGCGATTTTGTGTGGCCTTCTGTATAGAGTCCTGGCTGGTGGTAGATATTATTACTGCCTCAACCACTGCTACACATGGTTCTGCTAGCAATGGGTGGTAGATGGAACACTTATGGATTCAAGTTATCATATCTTGCACTTTTGATTATTCTTTATGATGTTCACGGATGTAGCTCACTCAATTCTGAAGGTAATTCTATAGTATATAGTTTCTTATGTCCATTCGGATATTGGATTGGTCTACTTCCTTGACTATTATTGATTTGCAAAACAAGGATTGGCATTGTTGGGATTACGATCTAGACTGGATTCTGATCCATATGGAGTTCTTGCAAACTGGAATGCTGATCATTGTGACCCATGCATGTGGTCTGGTGCACAATGTCTGGCGGGTAAAGTGCAAATGCTGTAAGTCCCTTGTTACATACAATCATGTGTGTTAATGAGGATTCAATTTGATAAAACTTGCTCTATAATTTTTATGTTTTGTTTCTTTTATATAAGAACAATCTGTCAGATTTATTTTTACTGACAGACAAATGTGCAAAAGGTGAACTCATATGGTTTAACTTTCGTGATATCTCATGTTGTTAAATATTTGTTTTTTTCTTCTCTGTTTAGGGATCTCCATGGACATTCTTTGGAAGGCACACTGGCACCAGAGCTTGGAAATCTCACTCATTTAAGATCAATGTAAGCTTTTACCTAACAAAATGCTTTTTGCTTTTCCGGCTCATAAAGTGTTAGTAATTGGTTATTTAAATACAACCGAATGGAAAAAGGTGTTGAAATGTCATTAGACTTTTATTTATCTATGTCATACTTGTGCACGATGGCTGCTTCTATGAAAGAGATAGGTACAGAGTGACCCTTAGTTTCATGGTTCAAGTTTTATGGTTTACTTGAGAAGCAGTACCTAGTATCTTACATGATGCTTTACTATCTTGATATTTTGTTGATAAAATTTTGAAGTGTATAATATATGTTTGCAAAACTGGTGATGTCACTGTAACAAGTTTCATGACCACTCAGTGCTGCTCCTTATAGATGTTGTCTGTTACATTATATGTTGGTTATGCCTAGAGGTGCCAAAAGCCACTTCCAATTCTTTTGTTCTATTTTGTTATCCTTCCTTCTGGCTGTTGTAGATTGGGTTGAGTGTGAGTCTGAACACAAATGTATGAGGCTTGTAATGGTTCTCTGAACTCACTAAAGAATTCCTTTCCCAAAGATTCTTTAGTCTGAGCTCTTAATCCTGAGATCATTTTATCCTGGAAACTCTCTAATCAGTTTCCTTACCGTTTGATCTTGTTCCATTTGGAAAACGCAGCTCTTCTATGAATGTTAACCATACAAATATTCTCCAAGTGCATCATAAACAGGAGTTGAACAATTTTTAATCTATAGCATCTTAAAGACCAACTGTATTCTCTACTCTTATGCAGCAATAAAGCTAATTTCTCCATTTTTATTTCCATAAACATATTTCACTTCAGTTTAAGAGGACAAATTAAGAAGATGTAATCTATATTATCTGCATACTTCTGTGAAGAAAATAAGAAATGATTAATGTTTTAGAGTTACTGAAAGTATGGTTGTTTGTTTGAAACTAATACTAATGTTAATAAAGAGAACTGCCTAGTGAGTTTTTGACCGACTCTCACCACAGCCGTTTCATAACCTTGGGCAGGCCAGTGCACTAAGTTCCCGTTATGTGCGGGGTCCAGAGAACCCAACATATGCTTAATATCACCACCACATTTTCAAATGATTTGTGTGGTTTTGGTGTTGTGGAAACTATCGCTACTTAGTAAAGCCACTAGGCTTTTGATCCATACACTTTGACACAATTTGAATAAACTGGTGAGAATGATATGGACGTTATAGGAATATATATATATGAATAGGCTTCAAGGGGAGGTACCATGGTGTATGTTGTTTGCGGATGACATAGTACTGATTGACTAGACCAAAGGAGGAGTTAACGCTAAGTTGGAGGTTTGGAGACAGACTCTGGAGTCTAAAGGTTTCAGGTTGAGCAGGACCAAAACAGAGTACTTGGAGTGTCAGTTCAGTGGCGCGAAGCGGGAGGAAGATGTGGAAGTAAGGCTTGACACACATGCCATCCCAAAGAAAGGAAGTTTCAAGTATCTGGGGTCTATTATTCAAGGTAATGGAGAGATTGATGATGATGTCACACATCATATTGGTGTGGGATGGATGAAACGGAGGCTTGCATCCGGAGTCTTATGTGATAAGAAGGTTCCAAAACTCAAAGGCAAGTTCTACAGAGTGGTGGTAAGACCAAACATGTTGTATGAGGCGGAGTGTTGGCCAATCAAGAAATGTCACGTTCAGAAGATTAAAGTTGCGGAAAAGAGGATGTTGCGGTGGATGTGTGGGCATACCAGGAGAGAGGATTAGAAATGAAGATATCCAGGACAAGGTGGGTGTAGCCTCGATGGAGGACAAGATGCGGGAAGCGAGACTGAGATGGTTCGAGCATGTGAAGAGGAGAGGCGCTGATGCCCCAATGCGGAGGTGTGAGGGGTTGGCTATAGATGACTTCAAGAGAGGTAGAGGTAGGCCGAAGAAGTATTGGAGAGAGGTAATTAGACAGGACATGACGCATTTGCATCTCACCGAGGACATGACCTTAGATAGGAGGCTGTGGAGGATTAGGATTAGGGTAGTCGACTAGTAGGTAGTAGAAAGTTGCCAAGATTATACTTCCATTCTTGTTGTCGCAGTATTTCCTTTGTAGTTTCGTGTCCTTCGATTTCTGTTAGTATCTATTTTCTCTCATTCTTCGCGTAGCATACTATTTTATTTTAGTTACTGTTCTTTTGCTTATTTGACCTGCTTTGTTATTGATTTATTGTTTTATTGTTATTGCTTTATTGCTTTATTCCTAGCCGAGGGTCTATCAAAATCAGCCTCTCTACCTTCCAACTACCCTTCCCAGACCCCACTTGTGGGATTACACCGGGTATGTTGTTGTTGTTGTTGTAGGCTATCTGAGTATTTTTAGTTGCATTATATCTTGCAAAAATTTAATAGTTGATTGAGAAGATGTTTTATTTAGAACAAAATAATTTGAACTTATAAAGCGCTTATTGCATTATCTTAGTCCAAATTCTTTGAGATGGAAACATATCATTTGGCATAATGGTTGGTAAATTGGAGGGATACAAAGTACCAGATTTAGTAAATTGGGTGGAAGGGACTAAGGAGAATTAGTTTGCATGTCTAATAATCATAGTTTTTATCATCTTGCATACTGTATCTTCCTGTGTGCTGTGCATGACTTCTTTTTAAATCTTTAACAATTTTTCTTTTTGCTCTTTGATTGCCTCACAGTGTGCTGTCAGAAAACAAGTTTTTTGGTGCCATTCCAAAAGAATTTGGACAACTTCGAAGGTTGGAAGTGCTTGACTTGACAGATAATAGTTTGAGTGGGAGAATTCCAGCAGAAATAGGAGAGCTGCATTCGCTAAGAAGCTTGTGAGTTCATAATATGTTTTTTGTGCATATAAAGATACATGCTGCCTATATAGGCTTATATATATGATTATGCATGGCCATTAGAAAGATGCTCTTGAACTGTGTCTAATACATTTTCCCAGGTTGATTAGTAACAACAACTTGGAAGGAAGCATTCCTTTGGAATTTGGGAAGCTTCGTTTGCTCTCTGAATTGCAAATTGACGAAACACTCATCTCTACTGCCACCGGAACATGCTGTGTAAATAGAAAATTTGCGCACTGGTAATATTCTTTTGGTTTCTTTGGACCTTTTATATTCATGTTCTGGTACTTGCTACATTATGAAACCAAATATCAACAAGCAAAGATGTCTGAAATGTATGAAATTTGTATTTAAGCCATTTCATGCTGATATTCGTACTTTCAGAGTATGCTCATACCTTCTGCAATAAGCTTTTCTGAGTGGGAGTGGGTGGGGTGTAGACAAGTTGATAATGTTGAGTATCAATGACAACAAGGGATATCATGGTTTATGTCAATGCAAATAAAGCCTGGGTAGATGTGGTGATGCAATGATTTGTACTGCAATGCCTGAAGCTGTCAGACCACTGCAAGCAGCAAGCTGCATTTCTTCAGAATTATGCAGAAATATGGCTTCAATGAAATAGGGAGATTGGTTTAGTCAAGCAACAATGAGGCTCAAAGAACTGCAGTGACCGTCAAGCACAATGAAATGGAGCGTTCTTTTGCTTCATGACCCGTGTTTGGCAGTGAATTCTGATGCTTGTAATTCACTGACTAGTTTGATATCTAATATGTAATACTTGATCTTACATCAACTCAAATGAAAAGGTTTGTAAACCACAAGGAGGTGATTTGCCAGTTATTTCACTCATCTAAGGCTGAGGTTGAGGATGAGGGATGCAATGAATTGGAGATACTTTCAGTTCTTGGGATTGATCCTGGCATCAAGAGAGCACCATAAGCATGAAAGCTATCATGTTGGTTCTAATTTATTTGAATTCTGGATCAAGATACTCTTCTCTGATCAGTGACCTCAGTTTTAGCTTTAACCCTTTCATACAATATTGACTATCAGAACTACAAGCATGGTTATGCCTTTCAATAGCACTTGACTTTTCTGTCAGATATTTTCAGTTGTGCTTCTCTCTGATAAGTTGATGTCTGTTTCTGGCAGCATCTGGCATGGCAGTCTGAGACCATTAAAGACCGTAGACTCCTTTATCAGACCACTTAAATGGAAACTTATGCGTTATCTCACAGTGTAAGTAACTAAATGGGTTTTAATCACTATCTGTTTCTCCTTAAGTTATTATCACTCTAGAAGCATCTTTGTTTCAATAAAGGTTTTCCAGACGACTTGGAAGTGGCTCACTGGATAATCAGACAGAGTATTCCTCTGACAACCTACTAAGTGAGTGAAAAAGTTTTACTCCACATCATTAGCAGGAATTTCGGAGAAAGTGCACAAAAGATTGTTTTCACTCTTCTTTTTAGCAGGTTCATCTAGGCCTCACATCATCCATACTGTACAGAACCAGGCGAATGTTGCACGCCGTAAGTTAGTTGAACAGTCCAGCAACCTTGCTGCTGTTCCTGCCAATGGTGGGAAACCTTTGGGTCCTGTTATTACAGTGCCAAGTAGCAGAAGTAGTGGGTCATTTCGTGCTGTGCCAAATACCCAAGAAACACCTCCTACACCCTTACCGTCCTCGCGTCAGCATCCTGAGCCTCAAGAAAAATCAATTCCAAAGGGACAGCCAAATAGTGCTGTTAAACAGCCAACTGATAGACAAGCTCCACCTGCTCACAAATCTGGAAATACATGGAAGTATATAGTTGGGTTTTTTGGAGTTTTTCTGCTCGTTGCTGCTGCATCCGTGTTCTTAGTTTGCAGAAGCAGAGCTGCAAGAACAATAGGCCCGTGGAAGACTGGGTTGAGTGGACAGCTGCAAAAAGCATTTGTCACAGGTACTTCAATTTAAATGTCGCAAGAATTACTGTTAATATTATGTCCACATTCTGATATTCGATGACAAAACTACCATTGGGTTGATATAATCCTAAAACTCTATGCCTACTACTGCTTTAGTTTGAAGAACTGGAGGACTGATATTATTAGCCTAGTGTTTGGTAAATATACCTTTTTCGCCATTTCTTTTGTGATGACAAGGAGCTCAGAATATGGAACAAATTCCTTTATTTTCCATGAATGTGAAAAACATTGCAGGGGTCCCAAAGCTGAACAGGTCTGAGCTTGAAACAGCATGTGAGGATTTTAGCAATATAATTAGTAGTCATGATGCATATATAATCTACAAGGGAACTCTATCCAGTGGAGTAGAGATTGCTGTTGCCTCGACTACACTATCTTCTCTGAAAGATTGGTCTGAGAGTTCAGAAATGGCCTTCAGGAAGAAGGTTCGTTGTTTTCATTTACATCAAAACTTTAAATATCTCTCCATATATCTCAGTCTGACACTTCCTATAGTGATTGTTGTTATATCTTCCCCCTTTTCGGGTCTAAAACTCATATGATATTTTGTGGTTGTGCTACAGATTGATACACTTTCAAGAGTGAACCACAAAAATTTTGTTAATCTTATCGGGTACTGTGAGGAGGATGAACCTTTTACTAGGATGATGGTCTTTGAATATGCTCCAAATGGAACTCTTTCTGAGCATCTGCATGGTAAAATCTTTTGCTGGCCAAAGTTCAGCTTTAATTATTCACGATGATGGCTTGATTTAGTTCAGAATGATGTGAGATGTAAGTTTCATTGTTTCAGTTAAAGAAACCGATCCTCTTGACTGGTCTGCAAGGATGAGAGCAATAATGGGGACAGCGTATTGTCTTCAGTACATGCATGATTTGAATCCTCCTGTGCCCCATTCCAGCTTGAACTCAAATGCCATATTTTTAACTGACGATTATGCTGCTAAGGTCTGCTTCGTCTTCTTGAATATATACAGTTTTAGTACTTTCCCTAATGTGTACATGTCCAGAAGATTGAACTGAGAAACCTTTTTCTTTGTATTTCATAATGAAGTAGAACTTTTATCTTTTCAACAGATTACAGAGATTGGTTTCTGGTCAGAACTAATAGCCAAGTCAAAGTCCACGAGGGATGATTTAGAAAATTCTGAGCTGCCGGCATTTGCCGATCCTGAAACAAATATCTATAGTTTTGGAATTCTGTTACTAGAAATAATTTCTGGAAAGTCACCTTATTCAGAAGAACAAGGATCTCTTCTAAACTGGGTAAATCTCCATCTAATTCTTAGAATTTTCTTATTCTTCATCCTTATGATAGGTTCCCTAGTGTGCAATTTCTTGGTTAGAACTGTTTTGTGAAACTTTTTCCTTTGACTTTCACCAGTGCAAAAGCATTGATAACTACTATTGTTTTATTTAGGTGGCGCAATACCTTAAAGATAAGATGAATGTGAGCTCCTTGGTTGATCCAACACTGAAGTCCTTCAAAAATAATGAGCTTATGGTTATCTGTGAGGTAATTGAAGAATGCCTTCAAGAAAATATAAGGAAGAGACCAACGATAAGGGAAGCCATTGCAAAATTAAGGGAAGCAATTGATATATCGCCTGATGCTGCAGTTCCAAGGCTTTCTCCCCTCTGGTGGGCTGAACTCGAGCTCTTATCTTCTTAGGCAGCTTAGTCTGATTTGTTTGTCTACGTTTGTAAGTTGAGTATTGCTTTGCTATGTATAAATTAAATACACCAAATATAACTGGTTTCTCTTCAGACTCAACCCCTTACACGCCTAATGTTTTTCTGTTTTCCATCTATTCCTCTATATTCTCAAGATTTGTTGCTTCATTCTTTCATTATTTTTTGTCGTCTCTGAAACAAATGCAGTTATACCCCTTTTTCCTGGGTGGGATATTCTACAGTCTTTGCCCATTTGTGATCAAGAGTCGGTTTGTACAAGCAAATTTGAAGAGGGTGTTGTTCAAAATTTCATCTATGTTACTCTGGAAGCAAAGAGATCTTATTTGTCATTTCTTGATATCCAGGTTGTCAAAGTGCATATGGTATATATATATATATATATATATATATATATATATATAGCCCGTGCTGAGCACGGGCCCAATAACAACACCGTTAAATATAAAAAAATATTTTGTAGTGTGTATTTGTGAGTTGGTGTTTAAATCTGATTTTCGTGCTAAACGATTTTTCAACTACAAAATCATGCTCTTCTCTACTTCCTTCCCCTTCTTATGTCGGAAGTATAAGCAGGACAGACAGATAAAAAAATATGGCTTAATGATGAGCTTTCTATAGTCGAAGTTACACGGTTGCATAGAATGTAATATGCTGATTGCGTTGAAATTAATTGACAAGAAAGGTGGTTATTGACTAATTAGCCTGGTGAGGAAGTTAATGAAAAAAATAATCACTTGATTATTATCATTAATGAATGAGTATATATACAATTTACAATATTCATAATATGAAAATCATATTCCTATTCTATTCTCAAAATTTTATTCTATTTGTACAAGAATTCTACAAATATGGTAAGTGTACAATGCTAATTAAATATAACAAATATCTCCTAAAACCCGTGATATACACGGTATACATAGGGCAGTGTATATGCCGTGTATATCACTGATATATTTATCACAGCCCCGCAGTCATAGTGCGGTCTTCGTACGCTGAGACTGTCCCTAAAATCTTCAAATAGAACCGAGGGAAGACCCTTAATAAAGATGTCTGCGACGATTATTGGTAACAGGCGCTCCAACGTTACGGAGTTGGTCCGCCAATTCCTTGAGCCGTTTACAATAAGCTGAAACATTCGGCAAATATTTCATGCTGACTTGGGAAAATTCTTGCTCAAGGGTGACTACTTGGGAATGTTGGTTATCCTGGAATATATCACGCAATATATTCCAGGTAGCCATAGTCGTAGTGTCTGGTTCAATGATCGTTTGTAAAAGGTCGGTAGAAATAGTGGAGTAAATCCACTGAAGGATGGTAGCATCAAGAGTGATTCAAAACTGAGGATCCTCCGCGGGTGTAGGGACAACGGAAGGAATTATGTGATGGAGGACTTGATCTGAGATTCGTGAATTTTGAACAATTCTGCCCACGTGTCATATTGGACGTTTTCCATCTCAAGAACAATAGGGATGTGGTTCTTGATGTTGGAAACAGTAAGGGCAAGATGAAACATGTTCTTTGACGTAGACATAACGAAAGAACAATAGGTGAATGAAGGATTTGGAAGAAAATTTAGGAAGAGAGGAGGTAAGGTTGGACGGATTTCGAGAATAGACACGGAAACCGAGGCAACGAAAGAGAGAAAAGTCGGTAGAAGCAAGACCTAGACTTTTGATACCATGAAAGAAATAATCCCTTGATTATTTTCATTAATGAATGAGTATATATACAAATTACAATATCCATAATATGGAAAATCCTATTCCTATTCTATTCACAAAACCATATTCTATTTGTACAAGAATTCTACAAATATGGTAAGTGTACAATGCTAATTAAATACAATAAATATCTCCTAAAACCCGTGATATACACGGTCTCCTATTTGGCTTGTGTTTCCGTGATATACATAGTATACACATGCAGTGTATATGCCGTGTATACCGTGTTTATCACGGGTGTATTTATCAGTTAAGATTGCTATGGTTCAAGAGCTATTTCTATATCAATGGAAGAGGTATTATTAGTGTGTAGCCCCTATTGTTGCGAGAAGCTGATTTGCAGCTTGCATCACTTAAAATTAGTAAAACACAAAGTATCATAATTTTGTTGGATCCTAAATATATTACCTAAAAGCTAAAGTTCAGAAGGAATTTTCATGAATCACTTCAAGGCGATAAATGCAATCACAAATTATTTAATTGTGTAGAAAAGCTCCTACATAGTGTAATTGGTCATGACAAAAAAAATTAGAAGTGCAATATAAAATTAAATATCATTAGTATAAAAGAAAAGCTGATTGTTGTGTTCATATTTTTTAATAAAATTTTGCAACCCGCTTTATTTTTGTGTGCATGTGTGTTGCTTTCCTTCAAACAACGTTCATCTAGTTTACCATTGAAATTTAATTTGAATTTTTGTATAAAAATATTCATTGATAATATTTAATTTATTTTAAATTCTTTTTTGCATAGTAATACGTAGGCAGCTTGAGTTTTTTTCAAAAGATAAAAGTTGAGGAGATGAGGATGCTGAGATGAATGTGTGGGCATACAAGGAGGGATAGAATTAAAAATGATGATATCCGGGACATAGTGAGAGTGGCCTCGGTGGAGCATAAGATGTGGGAAGCGAGATTGAGATGGTTCAGGCATGTGCAAAGGAGAGACACAAATTCCCCAGTGCGGAGATTGGCTATGGACTGGTTTAGGAGGGGTAGAGGTAGGCCGAAGAAGTATTAGGGAGAGATGATTAGACGGGATATGGTGCAGGTGCAACTTACTGAGGACATGACCTTAGATATGGGTTGTGGAGGACACATATTAGGGTAGAAGGGTATTAGGTAGTTGAGCGTAGTCCTACTTACGCTTACAAATCGATAGTTGTAGTGTTATTATTATAGGTCCGCTTAGCGTATCATATTAGTAGGCACAATATTGCTTTATAGTCTCATGTTGTTTGATTTCTGTTAGGTATGCGTTCTCTAGTGTACTTTGTTTATCTAATTTACCTGCGTTAGTTACTGCTTCTTTTTTCAGAATGCGCTATCATGACTTATTCGTTTTTGATACCAGCATTTTCATACTGCTTTAAATTTCTTATTCGGGTCTGACCGTTTCTCTTGGTTTGCTTGTGCTTGTACTTTGTCTTGAGCCGAGGGTCTCTCGGAAACAGTCGCTCTACCTACCAAGGTAGAAATAAGGTCTGCGTACACTCTATCTTCCCAGACTCTATGTTGTGGGATTTCACTGCGTATGTTGTATATATTTCTTTACCTCCGGAACATAATCACGGAAACAACTTATTTTTAGTGCATAAACTAATAGGCAGCATAATGTAATAAATTTTTGGCTTATGAAATTTAAGCAAGAAGACTCCTAATTTATATTCCTGTCCACGTATGAATAACCAAGGATTTTGATCTTTTTAACAGGAGGAAAAACATGTGCACCTTGCTAGGTCGGTCCCACTGTGAGTTGAAAAGACTTTTTCATATAAATTGGAGTTGTATACATTAAGGCTGTCCAGTGGACCGGGTCGGCCCGATCCCGACCCGGTCTGTCCCGATATCCGGCCTGTCCCAATCCGATCCCCCAAAAAAATCGTGGTCGGGGTTCGAACTCGGGACGGGACCTGAACTCGTCCCGCCCGTCCCGATCCCAATCCGTCCCGCCCCAACCCGTCCCCGTCCCGCCCCGCCAGCCCCTCCCCCTTTGTAAAAATAACCATTGCAAAAACGACCAAATTTTAATTTTGTTTGTTGTGCAACGGCTATAACGGCCATTTTTGCCCCCCCCCCATCCCCTTAATATTTATTTTTAACCGCTAAGTTAATATATTTACACTTTAACCCTATTTCTCAACTATAAATACCTCATTTTTCTCACAAATCTTCATACCATCTCTCTAATCTCTCAATTTATCTCTCTACAATTCTACATTGCCTACTAAATATTATGTTTTTTTGCTCATTTATATCAAAGTTCAAAGATTGGGAGTGAAGTTGACAGCTAGCTTGAGGATCATCGAGCAAAGTTTCAATTTTCAACCTCGATTACACGTCGACATTACGTCGGCTTTTGGTACTTTTGTTCCTTCTTTAAATTATTATTGTTACCTAATTTTAATTATCACACTTAATTTCATTTACTTTAATTATTGATTTGCATAATTATAATGGAACGTCTTGGCCGTATAATTAAGGGTAAGGGTAAATGTGCTTCTTCTGGTAGGGGTAACAAAGGTAAGGGTACTTCTTCTAGTAATCATATACATAGTCCTGATGATTTGTTTTCACTCATATAGATGAAACTGCTTTTTTTAATGATATACCATTAGATGATGAGGTATATTCTGCATCTGAACCAGACTTTAATTTTGACGATAATGTAGATGACACACCCACTAGTGCACCTCAACCTCAGTCTCAAACTGAAACTAGAATGTCTCTTATTCCTCCTAGTATGAGTCGAGGCCCCACACAACGAAAATTAAAATCAGTTGCATGGAATTTTTTTGATAAGGACCAAGAGAATCAAGTAGTTGGATGAAAAAATTGTAAAAATGTTTATAAATTTAAAACTGAAAAAGGTCAAGGTGGGACGGGAGGTTTATTGAGACATGAACAAGGCGAGCACATAACTAGGTGGAATCAATACCATGCTAAAAAAATTGGTGTGCCAGCTAAGTCGGGACAAGGTTCACATAGTGTCCCCGACCAAGTACATGGTCAAATTAACCCGACGACAGGGGAAATTTTTGGTCCTAAATATGATAAAAATAAAGATAGAAAAAATATGTCCAAATTAGTTGTAGTGGAGGGTTTGCCTTTCTCATTTCCTTCCTCTCCTTGTTTTATTCATTATATTCGAGAAACATATAATTCTGCTTTTAATGGTTTTCCTAGATCAACTGTTAGAAGAGATGTTCTTAAATTTGCGCATGAATATCAATAATATTTACGTTATGCATTGTATCATTTTAATGACAAAGTGGCTATCACTTCTGACATAGGTCGTAGTACTAACGGTAATGATTATTTAACAGTTACATGTCATTAGATAGATCAGACTTGGTCTATGCAAGAACGTATTATAGCATATAGATATATTGATGATAGACACACTGAAACTTTTATTGCACAAAATATTCATGAAATTTGTGATTATTATGAAATAATTGATAAAATTATAACTATTACATTAGATAATGCGTCTTCTAATGATTATGCTATAAGACTTTTAAAAGTTTGATTAACTCCATGTTTTCCTGATCATGTTCATATAAGATATGCGTGTCATATTTATAACTTAGTTGTAGAGGATGGCCTAAAACTTTTTGAAAACATTCTTGATAAAATATAATTTGCTATAAACTTTATTTTTAAAGGTAATAAAATACAAAGACGCAAAGAGTATAAAAAAACTTGTCACGATTGTGGATTACCTTATAGAAAAATTCCCGAAGAAGTAGTGACTAGGTGGAATTCTATATATGAACAACTACTTGTTGCTTACGATTATAGAAGACCTATAACTTTATTATTTAATGCTTATAATAAAATTTCAAGGGATACGCTTGTAGATAATGATTAGGTAATTTTTTAGAACTTATTGGATTTTTAGAGAAATTTTTTCAAGCTGCTAAAGATTTTTCTGAAATTTATTATCCTACTATTTCATATTGTTATTTTATATAGCTCTAATATTTTTGTTACTTCATGAATATATGCAAAAACAAACTTATAAGGCATCTATTGAAAAAATGTTTAAAAAATTTTAAAAATACTTTTTTCCTATTCCCACTATTTATATTATTGGTGTTGTATTAAATCCGACTATTAAAGTAGACGGTTGTAAAACACTTGTTGAAATGATTTATGATTGTATAGAAGTACTTCCAACAGACCCAACTGAAGAACCAACTAAAGAAGTTATGTCTAGCATACACAATGAATGCAAAAAAATATATATATTGTTGAAATGATTTATGATTGTACAGAAGTACTTCCAACAAACCCAACTGAAGAACCAACTAAAGAAGTTATGTCTAGCATATACAATGAATGCAAATATATATATATATATATGTATTACCAACAAGAAAGTGCAAATAATCAATCGACTTCTGTATCATCTTCTACTACTTCGCTGCAACTTTATAAAAAATATGCGGTTTTTGCTGCTAGTATTCAAGGCCTTAGAAATAAAATGTTTAGTGGTTCTACTTCTTCACAAATTAGCAAATTTGATGTTTATGTTTTGCAGGGTGTTGTACCGTACAAATTAATTATCAATGATGAAGGACATGAAGACTTGTTGAAATACTGGAGGGACAATGAGAAGACATTTTCGACACTAACAAAGATGGCCTGAGATGTGTTGAACATTCAAGCGTCATCAACAGCGTCTGAAAGCGCTTTTTCTGCGGGAAGATTTCGAATAGAAGAGCACAGACATTCATTGGCGGGAGACACATTGGAGATTGCAGTTCTATTCAGAGATTGGATTCGAGCGGAAGGTAGAAGGTGCGGTCAACCGTAGATCAACAAAGAAGAAGACTACAACTACAATGAAATCTTGTCCGAGGGAACATGAAGCGACGTTGAACAATTTGACCAACAAATTCCAATTGCAACCGAAAATCCTCAAGACATTGTGAGGAAATTAAAAAAGTATGATTAACTATGTATTTTTTTAATTACAATTTTACTATGTAATTTGCAACTTTTGAACAACGTCACAAAGTTGCAATTTTGAAATTGTATTACAAAAAATTTATATCTATTAAATAATATAAGAGGCACAAAAACAGCATTGAGATATTTTTATTACACTATCTTGTTCAATTATTGAAATGTTTATATATATATATTATTTTTTTAAAATTAAGTGCCAAAAAAAACCGAAATCCCGATCCCACCCCGTCCCCCAACATCGGTCCCCTCTTCCGGCGGGATGTGGGACGAGACGAGACATCTGCATGTCTCGCTAATCCCGGCCTGCCTGTCCTACCGGAAACTCGATCCCGACCCTTCCCCACGTCCCACCGAATTCCGTCCCATCGGGACCCGCCCCGGCTCGCCCCGCCCTGACCCATTGGCCACCCCTAATATATGTTGGATATGTAAAGCAGTACGGAAAGTAAATAAATATTACAATTGGTCGAAAGGATAAATAAATAGCCAATATTCAGAACTGCCGCAAGCTTGTTGAATGTTGAATCTTGATAATCTGAAATCAAGAAACACTAAATCTGGATTGTTACAACTGTGGCTGAGTTGAGAGATGACTCTCTGTCTTTAAGACAAGATTGCCCCGTATATATGCTTTTACGTTAACGGGCAATAGTCTCCCAAGATAAAACATCAACTAATCAACACTACAAAGCAAATAGGTTGATTCTGACGAAGAAAACAAACACAAAATGACTTGCTGAAGAATGGAAAAGAAAGGAAGAGTTTTCTATTTTCGTCAACTGTTTCTGCTCACGTTTTGGACAGAATTTGTGTTGTTCTCTCTTCTGTTTGTCTCTGTGTAGTATATATTGTGTAGTCTCAACAATTGAGCCAAAAAGCTTCAATATATAACATAAGTGGAGGGACTTCTGAACTGCCAAGTAATGGTTGTTTATGGCCAAGTAATGGTCATTAGTGAGGGAGTTAATCAGCCAAGTAATGACTGATTTAATGTGCAATATAAAAGAGCTTTTAGGGAGGAGATTAAGTGCATATTAATGGAGTTTTAACGCTCCAAAAATCAACCCAAACGGTATGCAGAAACTTTCTGCCTTCCGTCGTTCCCAATTCATAAACTCTAGGGACCAAACTGTAAATATTAAATAATTTGAGGGTCTATCAGGAAGAAGCCCAAGGCCCATGACCCGAGCCCGGACCGGATGTACAGGCGTCAGTGGCGCGCATGTGGGCTTAGCCTCGAACCCAAGCACACCTAGGTCCTCCCTCCTTCAAACACATGGGTTACCCCTTGGGGTCCCAAACCCTTAGCCAATTTTGAGACTTATAAAGAGAACAATTCTTCCTTTTCCCACCGATGTGGTAGATTTTTCCCACACCATATTTTCATGCCTCAAACACCTTACTTCGTGGACCAATATCTCTTTCATTTCTCAACGAAATTTGACGATCTTTGGCCCTACGGTCATCTACTCACTTAGTAGATTATGCACGTGTGAAGAGATAAAGCCTCCAACATGCGAAAACCTAGTGTTTAAGTCATTAAATATGGGTGGACGCACCTCCCCACCAAAGGCAAATTTCCAACAATCCCCTCTTGAAAGAGATTTTGGTGCACACACATGGTGCCTACTTTCAACAATCTTTCAGCGAAAAGATATTGCATCAGGAGAGGTAGCTTCTGCTTTGAACCTTCCCTAGTTGAATACCATCGTACTTACTTACTGCGCGGTGAACGCGATATCTTGAACCGTCAGTGTTTAGTGTAATCCAAGACAATGATACCAACACAATAACTCTCCTTATTTGTTTTCATTCTTATTGTTCTGTCCGTTGTGGCCATGGACACACTTGGATTCTTAAGTGCGTTCATTTGAGGCGGCCTGTCCTCGCACTTAAATAAGTGATCTTTTACAATGTATCCTGTTATACCCCATTTCACAAGTGTTAGGAATCATTAAAAGTTTCCCCAACTTTAACCTCAACCATTTAAGGATCGTTAAAGGTTTGGAAGCTTAACCTTTACCCACCATGCAGGTAATATTTTAATATCTATCGCGGGAACAACTTTGGATTCATGTTTTCCTACAGAAATCATCATCCAAAGTGCTCTTGCTTCTACCAAAGCACTCAACTGAACCTTTTGTAGCTTAGTTTTCCCATTGAACCAAATTCTTGGGATCTCAAGTCGGTATGGTTGGGTTACCACTGCAAAGGTTCGTATTATTTGGGTTTTAAGCTCATTCCCTTAGACATGCAGAACACTTGATCTCCGGGTAGTCCCTTAGTTAAAAGGTCCGCTATATCCTTTGATTAGTAATCAAGGAAGTGACACCCGTGATGATTAACTGTCATATGGTCTTATGTCTCTGATGGATCCTGACAGATATGTCCAGACGCCGTCATCCGTGCTCTTCCTGAAGTTGACCGGCTAGTGTATAACTGCTGAAGGCACGGGTTTCTCCCAATAAGGGACGTCCTTTAAGGAGTCTTGAAGTTACTCAACTTCTTTCATGTCTTGTATAAAGCGATAAACTTCGATTCCATCATGAATCGGCCGAAGTAAGTTTGCTTAGAGAATTTTCTAAGACCCACCATACACATTTACTTGTGGCATTGGTGTTCTTCATATCTGATATCTAGTTTGCATCATTGTGTTCTCCCAGAACCATTGGACATCCAGAATACCATAATCCGTACATAAGCGAATATTTCAGATATCGTCATATCCGACTTAACGCCTTCTATCAATTATTTTCAGAATCACGAGTGATCTTTAGTTCAACTGATCTGCTTTGTAGGTCGATACCAGGTCGGTTGTAGTGTGTATAATACATTGAACTATATGTGACCTGCACATATCTCTCCTTGTCTATGAGTGCACTATGATTCCAATCAGTTCTATGATTCATATCCATTTGTGGCATCAACGAGACTGTCAATTATCTCTCAACTAAGTTTGGAGTTAGACCAGTCCGTTAGATGTCTTAGAAATCCAATTCCTAAGATGTCATCTGTGATACCCGTATCTTTTGTTTCAATATAACTTCCACTTTCAGACTATTGGTTTTCCAACTGTTGGCTTTCTAACTTCAGAGTAAATGTTTCTATGGTCAGATTCATTATTTCTGTTTTACCTGAAACTTCCAGGACCAAAATGTAAACATTTCAGGGACCAATTTTAAAGTTCAGGAAGAAATCCAACAGTCCAACAAACCAACAAACCAACTCTGATCCTCCCCTTCCAACTCTTCGGTTAGGAAGGTTGTTTCAACATCCATGTCACGCAAGATTACAATGGCCCTGGATGTTAAGATATTCACAGGGGAGCACATGTACAAGTAGCCGAGGCCTTATACTCATCAGTAGATCCATCTACTTTGTACTCACTTTTGAGTATCCTTTTTCACAACCCAAAGGTTCTTTTCTCGGAGGAAGATCAACCATTACACAAGTATGGTTATATATGCTGGAATCTATTTCTCTCTTTGTAGCTTCTTTCCAAAGCAGCGCTTCTGGAGATGACAATTTTTTGTTAATTGTCCATGGTTCATTCTCAACCATACAAGCTAGAAGGCATGGAACCAGTCTTTGTCCTCTCTTTGCTCCGTCTTGTTTCAACATCTAGAATTCCTGAGTTTTGTAGATCTGGAATTTTAAGTTCCAGATAGACAACAACTTCCGAGTCCTGTAGATATGGAACGTCTAGTTCCGGACAGTCAGGCACTCACGGGTTCTTGTTAACCTTGAGAAATTACTTCTTTTTCCTTTTCAAGGAAAGTTATCTTCAAAGAATTCAGCATTCTTTGACACCAAGAGACGATAAGCACTACTGTTATTTGTAGATCCAGTGGATATGCAATTTACAGTCTTAGGTCCAACTTGACCTATTTCGGTATTCCAACTTTTACCAAGCCACCCCACATCACAACATTTGTATGTGAGATCCTTTCCATATTTCACACGAAGAGTTATAGTCATCCTTATGCATATTTCTGTTGAGCATCGCATTAGTGGTAAGGATCGTCTTGCCCCACATATTTTGGGTGTACGGCTTTGCGCTTGGCTAACACCGTTGGACTGAGGTGAGTAATGAGCAGTCGTTTAATGAACGATGCTTCACATTCTCCCCCTCTATCACTACAAATTCCTCAATCCGTAGGCTTAGTTAATTTTCAACTTCTACTTTGTAGCGCTTATCCGCTTCAACAACTTCATCTTTGCTTTTTAACAAATAAAGGATACAATACGTTGTACCATCATCAATGAAGGTCACAAAGTACTTGTCTCCCCCCTCTATTTTTTATAAACTTCAAATCACCCAAGTAGGTGTGACTAAGTTCTAGAGGAGCGGTGCTTCTTTCGCTATTCCTTTGACGGAATGGAAATGTGAGTTTGGCTCTTCGCCTACCTCACATTGATTTTGAGGGTTTATGTCGACAGAAGGCAACAATCTCAACTTTGTTAGCTTTTGAATGACTTTCTATTTAACGTGTCTTAATCTATGATGGCATAGATGCACAGATTACAAATATATCATTCATTTGGCTACAGACATATTGTACCATTCTTAGTTATTACAGACATGTTGGACTAGTCTCATACCAGCTTGACCGACATCGTCCCTTAAACCAAGTTTGGGACATGTATCACCTCCTTTTAAAGTGATCACATTCTCTGAAGTCCTATTGAGGACAACCTCTCTAACCCCTTTTACTTTAGAGGTGGTGTTGCTTCACGTGAACAACCTCTTTCCCGTGGTTAGGGCGTAACTGGATCATATAGTGATCTGGATACTCTGGCCCACTCCAGTTGCTTTGACAGACTGAGTGTCCAATTTCTTTTCTGCCTTTCTTTTGGCCTTCAGATCATTTAAGACCTGGAAACTCTGGCCCACCTCACTAGGTGTCTATTACTTTTCTGTCAAATGAATTCTGGCCCTACTTCAGTCACCCGTAGGCTTTGTACGACTGAGTGTCCAATATCATCCTATCAAATGAATTCTGGCCCACTCCAGTCGCCCGTAGGCTTTGTACGACTGAGTGTCCAATATCATCCTATCAAATGAAATATTTGTTGTCAAATAGTGTGACAGGTTCAACGTCTTTAGCTTTTAGTCTTTTTCCCTTAAGATTGGTGCCCAGACAATTCTTGGCGCTTACTTAAGAGTGGTAACAGTTTTCGCACAGTCAGTGGATCTTTTTCCCTCGTATGTGCGAACATACTTTACACACTTTTAATAATTACACTCAAAAGAACGGATTTTTAAGTCGTTTACAAAATTCAATCTTTAAACGGGAAGGAAGATGAGATTAAACTTCTGATTTTTAAGCGTAAGAAATATAAATTATTTTGTGAAAACATTTTCACATTCCTCCTTACTTTAAGCCCTTTTTAATCAGACACTATTTAATCTTATTCTTGACAAAGAAGAAAAATTACTTATCCCAAATTCGAATTCTGGCCCACTTCAGTCACTTGGTCGGACTGAGAGTCCATTTCCTCCTTACCATAATTCAGATCATTTGTCTGGGATAGATATAGGCCTTCTGCTACAAGATAGAACCACATCTTCAGCCTTCTCCTCTTGTCCAAGTTGACATCCTCAGCCTCTCGTGGGCGCTTGTTCCCACTACTCTCGAGAGAGGTGACACCATGAACACGTTGACCTTCATCAGCATAATCAAAACTCTCTTCTACCAGAAAAACACAGCCATATCCAGATTTGGTCACACAACTGTTGACTGACATCTTTTGAACACTAATACAATCTTGTTTTAAACTTGTTAATGTTGAATGTTGAATCTTGATAACCTGAAATCAAGTAACACTAAATCTGGATTGTTACAACTGTGGCTGAGTCGAGAGATGGCTCTCTGTCTTTAAGACAAGATTTCCCCGTATATATGCTTTTATGTTAACGGGCAATAGTCTCCCAAGATAAAACAGCAACTAATCAACACTACAAAGCAAATAGGTTGATTCAGACGAAGAAAACAAACACGAAATGACTTGTTGAAGAATGGAAAAGAAAGGAAGAATTTTCTGTTTTCGTCCACTGTTTCTGCTCACGTTTTGGACAGAATTTGTGTTTTTCTCTCTTCTGTTTGTCTCTTTGTAGTATATATTGTATAGTCTCAACAATTACGCCAAAAGGCTTCAATATATAGCATAAGGGGGGAGGGACTTCTCAACTGCCAAGTAATGGTTGTTTAAGGCCAAGTAATGACCATTAGTGAGCGAGTTAATCAGTCAACTAATGGCTGATTTAATGTGCAACATAAAAGAGCTTTTAGGGAGGAGATTAAGTGCATATTAACGGAGTTTTAACGCTCCAAAAATCAACCAAACGGTAGGCAGAAACTTTCTGCCTTCCGTCGTTCCCAATTTCATCTTTCCAGAAACTCCAGAGACCAAACTGTAAATATTAAATAATTTGGGGGTCTATCAGGAAGAATCCCAAGGCCTATGTGTCGCGCCCTATTTTGACCTGCTCGGGTCAAAGCGGAGCACAGACGTGTTCGGGGTGATTCCTGGGTAAAAGGGTTGAGGAGTCGCCACCTAATTATTTTTACGGTGAATTAGGACACCTAAATATTTAAACTAAGTGCTGCAATGTAAACTCCAATTTTAAGGTCTGCGAAACTAGCGAGATTCTAGGTAAGGGTTTTTTATTATCCTAAAGGGAAGGGGTTAGGCATCCTTTAAGATCCGCTAACTTGCGGTTATCCGGTCAAACTCAGTTTAATTATTGCTAGAAAAATGCATGTTTTACAAGTATAATAGATTAAAAGATGTTTGCAAATAATTAGTAAATGATGCATTTTATACAAGTACGTATTCAGATGACATAAAAAGAAAGATACATGTAAAGTTTTGAAAAATATGTATTTTGTGACAATAAATTATTTATACTATCAAAGAAGTAAAATTTTGGGAATCATTGAATTGTAAATTGACAAAAGATAAACTTATCCGGAATGATTAATAAAGCAAATAAAGATGACAAAGTTGTTTTTTGAAAATTTTGAATACGCGTGACGAGCCTAAAATAAATAAACTAGCGAAGGATTTCTAAGTTTGAATTCAACCGAGCCTACAAATAAATAAGCTAGCGACGGGTTTCAAATCTTAAACTACCTTATGAATTAATCCTAAGTTTGCCTATTCTAAGCATTTCAATAGTTACATACGTGCGATAAATAATATTACAATACAAAGCGGAATAAAGCTGAATTAAAGAAAGAAATAAAATAAATAAACTCCGAGGAATAATTCATCGTTATTTACTTTAATCCCTGCAAGCTGTCAAAAACAAACGATTAGAAACAGTTAAATACAAATAACTCCATATCCGCATTCAAAACAGTGAATGTTTTGATCACGGAGGGCTCAGACTTAAATTTTGAAAATAGCATTCCAATCACGTCGTGGCTGCAAACATATGACTAATGTGGTTATTTTGATTACCTCGCCTACTAAACGTGTCGGTCTCTCGGGTGAAATAGAAAAGATCACTATAATCACGTCGTGGCTGCGAATATATAACTTGTTGGTTATTTTAGTCACCTTGCCTACTAAACATGTTGATCTTGGATGAAATAAAGGTTTAAGTCTTCATCATTGCCCAGAAGTTATATTTCCGTCTTTAGAATCTGTGGAGGCCTCAAAATCGACGGATATTTTTCATCGGCGAGTGTAGTATCGTGTTCAAATCAGCAAAATTAAATCAAAGCGATGCGAGCGATAGTGATAGCGATGCAGCAGTGAGCGATAGCGATAGCGATGAGCGATGAGCGATAGCGATGGCGATGCGTGAGCGATGGCGAGCGATGGCGAGAAAAAGAAAAACAGAGGCAATTTCCGAAAAAAGAAAGACGCGATGTTTATTTTAAAACAGTAAAACAGTGATATCTGTGGCAAAGATATTTGAAACAGTAATTTGAAAAAAACAGTAATCTGAAACCGAGCAATGAATCAAATGTAAAAACAAAGACACCGAGCAGCGCAGATTTGTTCAAAACAAGAAACAATGATATCCGTCGCAAGAAATTTAAAACAGTAAACTTAATAAAAACAATAATATATCCGCTGCACGGATGTCTAAAACAGCTTAAACTAAAAAAACAGAGAAGTTTAAACGAAGAAAAGCGCGGCCTCAATTCAATTTCGTTGGCCTTAATGCGATATTAATAAAACAAGAAAAGCGATTGCCAAAGAAACGAGCAAAGGAGCGCTTTAAAATATCCGACCCGAAGTTCAAATTCTGGAAATATTCAAATCGGGTCACCCGACCGGTCGATGATTCAAACCCGAAATCGATTTCAAAGACCAATTTTGAGATAACCAAGAACAAGAATATGAAATGCAAGAATTGAAAATGTTCAATCGGTCGACCGACCGAGTCGATGATCTGACCGGATCGTTGATCCAAACTAGAATCGATTTCAACACCAAATTCAGATAACCAATAACAAGAATATGAAATGCAAGAATTAAAAATGTTACCCAAACCGGTCGATCTGACCGGTCGATGACTGATTCAATCGATGGTCCAAACCCGAATCAGATTTTAACACCAAATTCAGATCACCAATAACAAGAAAATGAAATGCAAGAATTCTGAAAATGTTACCCAAACCGGGTCGACCCGACCCGGGTCAGTGACCCGACCCGAATCAGTGGTCCAAACCCGAATCAGATTTTAACACCAAATTCAGATAACCAATAACAAGAAAATGAAATGCAAGAATTCTAAAAATGTTACCCAAACCGGGTCGACCCGACCCGGGCGACCCGACCCGGGTCAGTGACCCTACCCGAATCAGATTTTAACACCAAATTCAGATGACCAGCATACATAAATATGAAATGCAAGAGTTTTGAAATGTTACCCAAACCGGGTCGACCCGACCCGAGTCGATGTTGACCGAATCAGAAATTCAACCCGAAATCAGATATTCACCAATTCAGATAACCAACATACAAGAATATAAAGATGCAAGAATTCTGAAATGTTACCCAAACCGGGTCGACCCGATCTGGGTCAGTGACCCGACCCGAATCAGAAATTCAACCCGAAATCAGATATTCACCAATTCAGATAACCAACATACAGGAGTATAAAGATGCAAGAATTCTGAAAATAATACCCAAACTCGGGTCAGTGACCCGGGTCGGGTCGACCCGACCCGAATCATATGTCGAAATCAGAGAATCAAAAGTGGAGAACAAACCTTTTCGGACTTGATTCTTGAATAACAAGGAAGGCAAATGTTTGAAATCAAGAACACAACAAAGATTTATATATTGAATCGTTTTTTCCAAAAATCCTCTGAAAAAATCCCCCCTAAAATGAAGAACAACATGGGGTATTTATAGGTACTCAACCCAACGTTCCAACCCCTCATACCCCCCCCCCCTTAAAACGAATTCAAATTTCAAAATAAAAGGGGAACAAAATCTAATTTTTGGGGCGTGTTCTTGGGGCAAGCGTTCGGCGGTGTCAGGGTAGGGTGGTGGCAGTGGTGAAGTGACGGGGGTAGGGGTGCGGCGACGTAAGGGGCAGGGGTGTAGGGTGCGGCGCCGGTTCAGGGGGGTTAGGGTTTAGGTTTTCTGATTTTCCTTTTTCGTTTTGTTTTGGTTTAAAAGGGTAAGGGAATGGGTCGGGTAGGTTGGGTCGGTTGGTGTGGTGGGAGGAGTGGTGGGTCAGTGCAGTTGGGCCGACGGGTTAGGGGATTGGGGAATTTATTTTGGGATTGGGCTTGTGGGAATTTAACTTGGGGATTGGGCTTGGACGAAAAAATGGGTTTTAGTTTAGGTTGGGTAGAAATTGTTTTGGGTTAGGAAATAAAAAATGTTATGGGTTGGGCTTGGGCGAAAATGGGTTTTAGTTTGGGTTTGGTAGGAATTGTTTTGGGTTAGGAAATAAAAATGTTATGGGTTGGGCTTGGGCGAAAATGGGTTTTAGTTTGGGTTGGGTAGGAATTGTTTTGGGTTAGGAAATAAAAAATGGGTTATGGATTTAAAAATATAAAAGAGGGGTTTAATATTAAAATATATTATATATATATATATATTTTTTGTAAAAGATGTGAATTATTTAAAATAACATAACGACGTGATAATAATAAAATATAATATTTAAGTAAATGCTTAATGCTTAATAAAAGGGAAATGCGATGCAATTTTGCGAGAATAAAATAATATAGAATTTCGGATAACTTATGATTATTATAAAATATGCAAATGATATAATAAAATGTGAATAATAATAATAATGAGATATATACACACATATATATATATATATATACGCATGTATGTATATAGATTAAAATTGTTTTGAGGTGCTAAAAATAATTAAAACTGCAAAATAAATTGGAAAAGACGGGACAAAATTGGGTGTCAACAGATGCCCTCTTTGACGGAGACGATGAAAGAGTTTTCGGCCAAAGAAAGTTGACTGAGTAGCCAATTTTGTCACGATCAACGGACTTGAAGGAAGATCATGGGTAGAAATAAGATCCTGTGGGGAGAGAAATTATGGAAAAGTTGGTGTAGATTCAAGAAATGTTGCCCTGTCGAAGTTATGATGACACTGGTCGCAGATATAACAAAACTATTGGGAAAGAGCGGATCGAAGTTCGAAGTAGGTCGTTGACCAAATTGTCTTGGTTCGCCGTGAGATATAGTTCCACGTTATGCTGAAAGCTCCCGCCGATTCGAATTCCTGTGGACCAGAGCTAAGATAAAAGTTAGTGTATAACAGTTGCATAAGATATGTATGTGAGAATATGACTTTGTAAGTTGAAATGATGTCGTTGCTTAATGTTGTGCAGATGATGTCGTTGGCGGGCGCCTGTTTATACTTTAAAATAAAGTACCCGCATTAGAAGGTGGGCGCCTGACTTAAATTGAAATACCCGCATTAGAAGGTGGGCGCCTGACTGAAATTTAAATACCCGCATTAGGAGGTGGGCGCCTGACTGAAATTTAAATACCCGCATTAGGAGGTGGGCGCCTGATTTAAAACATACCCGCATTAGAAGGTGGGCGCCTGATTTAAAACATACCCGCATTAGAAGGTGGGCGCCTGATTTAAAACATACCCGCATTAGAAGGTGGGCGCCTGATTTAAACATACCCGCATTAGAAGGTGCGCGCCTGATTTAAAACATACCCGCATTAGAAGGTGCGCGCCTGATTTAAAACATATCCGCATTAGAAGGTGGGCGCCTGATTTAAACATACCCGCATTAGAAGGTGGGCGCCTGATTTAAAACATACCCGCATTAGAAGGTGGGCGCCTGATTTAAAATATACCCGCATTAGAAGGTGGGCGCCTGATTTAAAACATACCCGCATTAGAAGGTGGGCGCCTGATTTAAAACATACCCGCATTAGAAGGTGGGCGCCTGATTTAAAACATACCCGCATTAGAAGGTGGGCGCCTGATTTAAAACATACCCGCATTAGAAGGTGGGCGCCTGATTTAAAACATACACGCATTAGAAGGTGGGCGCCTGATTTAAAACATACCCGCATTAGAAGGTGGGCGCCTGATTTAAAACATACCCGCATTAGAAGGTGGACGCCTGATTTAAAACATACTCGCATTAGAAGGTGGGCGCCTGATTTAAACATACCCGCATTAGAAGGTGGGCGCCTGATTTGTGTCGTCGTGTTGACGTAATGTAAAGTGGGGCCCTATTGCCATGCCATGATAGTTAATGTGTGGACATAAGCGATGGAAAAATTGAGTAGATGAGAATGCGACCCTGTAAGTCGAAATACCGTTCTTCGCGTGGACACAACACGATTGGGAACATGTAGTTTAGCATGACGTCTTTGTACAATCTCCAAACATGAAAGTGATTCTTGTAGTGAGTTGCGATGCGGAGGCCCTTGCGAATCTGCTCATAAATGTTGCAGCTTCCCTGCTGTTTTCGACCTGAAGAACCTGTACTCAAATAAATTTATGAGTTTTGGGAGGGGGAGTTGATTCGCGTTGACTTTGTAGCTTCGGCCCTGGTATTCGCATGTCCTGCTAACTCGGACCCGTAGCCCCTCTCTGCTTCCCAGTCTTGGCCAGCTGTTAATGAAAACATTCGAAAACAATTTGTAGAAATGCATCTTAAAAAATAGAAACATATTTGATGAAAATGTTTGTTGAAAAATAATTTGCTTATAAGAAATACTGCATATATATATATATATATATATATATATATATAAATGTCTGTCGAGCAGTGACATGCGGTGAAACAAAGCAAACGTCCTATCCAAAATTCTTCTGGCTGAAGACTTAGTTTGCCGATGCTTTTCCATGTTTATCGGCGTCCTCTAGCAGTGATCCCTTAAAAAATGCCCCAGTTTCTGATATGTGAGAATGACGATCTTTTGAACGGACAAACGAGTCTTGTGTAGATTGCTTGTCTGCCCTATCAGGGTGATCAGATGGGTGCATTTTGTCTTTTGTGAGATAAAGGAGAAAATATTTCCTAATGGTGGGACCGAAGCCGATTTAGGCCGCCTACGTATCCCCATGAGGGAATCAGGTCGTGACGTAGTTCATTACAAGCAAAAGGGGATTGTAAGGATTTTCTAAAATGGGACCGAAGCCGATGTGGCCGCCTACGTATCCCGCCGAGGGAATCAGGTCATAACGTAGTTCATGTTACAAAGAAATGTGTTTCTGGGAAATTTGCAATCTAGGAAACGGAACCCGACATGGGTTCTTTGCGTATCCCGCCTGGGAGCGCAACTTTTACAACATAAGAAATGCATTACATAGAAAAATCCTAAATGTAGTATCTTTTCACTGCATCCGCGTTGATAGCTTTTGGCCATACTTCACCGTCCATTTCAGCTAGAATTAATGCTCCTCCAGTCAACACCCGGTGAACCATATAAGGCCCTTGCCAGTTAGGTGCGAATTTTCCTTTAGCTTCATTTTGGTGCGGAATATTCGCTTTAGCACCAATTGCCCGGTTCGAAAGTCCTTGGTTTTACTTTCTGTTGAAAGCTTTGGCCATTCTGTTTTGATAAAGTTGTCCGTGGCGCATCGCGTTCAATCGCTTTTCATCAATCAAAGATCAATTGTTCGTATCGATTACGTATCCATTTCGCTTCGCTCAAATTTCGCTTCTTGGATAATTCTCAAAGATGGTATTTCCACCTGCTGGTAACACGCCTTCGTTCCATAGACCAATAGATACGGCGTTGCCCGGTGAGAAGTCCTGATCAGAGTGCGATATCCCAAAAGTGCCAAGGAAAATGCTCATGCCGTTGCTTGTAATTATCAATCATCTTCGTAGTATTCTTTTGATGTTTTTGTTGGTCGCTTCGACCGCTCCGCTCATCCGAGGTCGGTATGGAGTGGAATTGCGGTGAGTAATCTTAAATTTTTCGCATATTTCATTCATCGACATCTTGTTGAGATTAGCTCCATTGTCTGTTATAATCGACTCAGGGATTCCAAATCGACAAATGATGTTATTGCGGACAAAATCAACTACCACTTTCTTTGTTACTGACTTGTGGGACGATGCTTCTACCGACTTTGTGAAATAGTCAATTGCCACTAGAATAAATCTGTGTCCATTTGATGCGGCAGGTTCGATAGGGCCAATGACATCCATGCCCCAAGCTGCGAATGGCCAAGGAGAGCTCGTCACGTTGAGTTCGTTAGGAGGCACCTTGATTAGATCGCCATGAATCTGACATCGATGGCATCTTTGCACGAAGTGGATGCAATCTGTTTCCATGGTCATCCAAAAGTATCCTGCTCTCAGAATCTTCTTTGCCAAAGTGAAGCCATTTATATGAGGCCCGCACGTGCCTCCGTGTATCTCTTCAACTAAACTGCTTGCCTCTCGAGCATCAACACATCTTAACAACCGAGATCCGAGTCCTCCGATAAAGGATCTCTCCGTTTAGGAAGAAATGGTTTGCTAACCTCCTAAGTGTCCTCTTTTGTATCGGTTATGCCTTCTGGATATTCACCTATCTTGAGATATCTCTTAATGTCGTGGTACCAAGGCTTTCCATCCAACTCTCCATCTATATTGAAACAATATGCCGGCTGATCCGATAAGCTCACCTTGATGGGATCAATGTAGTTCTTATCTGGATGTTGAATCATGGAGGACAGTGTTGCCAGAGCGTCAGCGAACTCATTTTGAGTTCGTGGGATATGCTTGAATTCTATCTTGCTGAATTTTTTGCATAATTCTTTCACGCAATGCAGGTAAGGAAGTATCTTCCCGTTCTTGGTCGCCCATTCGCCTTGCACCTGATGAATCAATAAGTCCGAATCACCTATAACCAATAGTTCTTGAATGTTCATATCAACGGCCATTCTAAGTCGGAGTATACAAGCTTCATATTCCGCCATATTGTTGGTGCATGGAAATCGGAGTTTTGCCGAAATTGGGTAGTGTTGACCTGATTCTGAAATCAAAACTGCTCCAATACCAACCCCTTTGAAGTTTGCAGCTCCGTCGAAGAACATTCTCCGACCCGGGTACTCTTCTGAGATGTCTTCTCCAACAAACAGTGCCTCCTCGTCCGAAAAATAAGTCCGGAGAGGCATGTATTCTTCATCCACGGGGTTTTCCGCAAGATGGTCGGCTAGTGCTTGTCCTTTGATAGCCTTTTGGGTGACATATATGATGTCGAATTCACTTAACAAGATTTGCCACTTCGCTAGCTTCCCGGTGGGCATGGGCTTCTGAAAAATATATTTGAGCGGGTCCATCCTTGAGATGAGATAAGTGGTATATGCAGACAGATAATGCCTAAACTTTTGCGCAATCCATGTCAAGGCGCAACAAGTGCGTTCCAGCAAAGTATACCGAGCTTCATACGGCGTGAACTTCTTGCTTAAGTAGTATATGGCTTGCTCCTTCTTTCCTGTTTCATCGTGTTGTCCCAGCACGCATCCAAACGCGTTCTCTAACACAGACAGATATAATAACAAAGGCCTTCCGGGCTCTGGAGGTACCAAAACAGGTGGGTTAGACAGATATTCTTTGATTCTATCAAAAGCTTGTTGGCAATCCGTCGTCCATTTGGTAGCAGCGTCTTTCTTCAGTAACTTGAATATCGGCTCACATATCACTGTTGATTGTGCTATGAACCTGTTGATGTAATTGAGGCGACCAAGGAAACTCATCACGTCTTTTCGACTCTTTGGAGGAGGCAAGTCTTGAATAGCTTTTACCTTCGAGGGGTCTAATTCAATACCTCTTCTACTCACGATGAAACCTAGCAGCTTCCCAGCAGGGACACCAAACGCACACTTTGCAGGGTTTAATTTTAGGTTATACCGCCTCAGCCGATCAAAGAACTTCTCTAAATCCGTCAAGTGATCCGAAGTCTTTCGCGACTTAATAATAACGTCATCCACGTAGACCTCTATTTCTTTGTGGATCATATCGTGAAAAATGGTAGTCATGGCCCTCATGTAGGTGGCACCTGCATTCTTGAGTCCGAACGGCATTACCCGATAACAGTATACTCCCCAAGGTGTAGTGAATGCTGTCTTCTCTGCATCTTCCTCATCCATCAAGATTTGGTGGTAACCAGCAAAGCAATCAACAAATGATTGTAATTCATGCTTTGCACAGTTGTCAATGAGTATGTGAATATTTGGAAGAGGGAAGTCATCCTTCGGACTGGCCTTGTTGAGATCCCGATAATCCACGCACACTCGTATCTTTCCATCTTTCTTTGGCACCGGTACAATGTTGGCCAACCAAGTGGGGTATCTTGTGACTCGAATGACCTTTGCATCGAATTGCTTGGACACCTCTTCCTTGACCCTTAAGCTCAAATCAGGCTTGATTTTCCTTGGTTTTTGTTTCACCCGAGGGTAGGATGGATCGATAGGCAATCTATGCGAAACAATATCCGTGCTCAACCCTGGCATCTCGTCATAAGACCAAGCAAATACGTCGATATATTGTCTCAAAAGATCCGTCAGTTCTTTCCTTTGTGGGGCGTTCAGATGGACGCTGATTCTTGTTTCTTTCACATTTTCTGCATCCCCCAAATTTATTGCCTCAGTTTCTTCTAAATTTGGCTTTGGTTTATTCTCAAAATGTTCCAATTCCTCTGTCAATTCTTCTGGTTGCGAGTCTTCCTCATACTCTTCGAAGTCTTGTTCATTGTTTGGATTTTGTTTGTTTGTTTCATTACATGTCACATTCACATTATCGACAGATTTATTAGTTTGCGTGCTGAAAGAGAAAAGAAAATTAGTAAACAAAACAAATTTTTAAATAGCAAAAGAAATGTGGATTTGTCATTTAAGCTTTCAAAAGAGGGAGGCAAAACACATTAAAATGCATAGATGCGATTCAAGCCTTAATTAGAATCGCATTGTTTCAAAAAGTACTAAGGTAATTTCTACCAAGCTTCCCGGAGAAACAGGGCCGGGGCACAGGTCCAATTTTTCAAAATATCTCCATGTTCTGCATCCCAAATAGTTGAGCCTTCATCAAAATCATCCAGAATTACATTGCATTCTATTTCTTCTTCTTCAATGAAAAGGCTTTTGAGTCCTTCCGCGAGGTCGTCTGCATCATCTTCATTCGACTCCTGAGCGGCATATGCTTTGACAAATGATTGATTCAAGGGTGGAACAGGCTTTGGCAAGGGAGTGTCCCTTTTCTTTCGGAGGTTGACTGATAAGACTTCTTTAGAAGTGGGTTTGTATCCGAGACCAAAAGTATCCTTCTTACTGAGCAAGTGAACAGGCTCCACCATACCTTCTAAATTCAATCCGAGGCCTCGACCGGGCTTAAAGCCATTCTTCAACATTTCCTGGGCCACCATTGTGAGGACCCTGGTAACTTCAATATTTCACTTTGGAGGCACATGTAATTTCTCGACATGGAAGACAGACCCATCCCGGTGTATCTACGCTTTCAACAGCAGGGATCTGTCCTTCGGGACATATTGAATTGCTCCCTTCTCCGTGTACCACGACCTCGTGATGATCCCAGACAAACTTCAAACTCTGATGTAGGGTAGAAGGAACTGCACCAGCCACATGGATCCAAGGTCTTCCCATTAGTAGGTTATAGCCGGTAGATATGTCTAGCACTTGGAATTCTACGACGAACTCTACGGGCCCCACTTGTAATGTTAAATCCATTTCTCCCATAACGCTCCTTTGGGCTCCATCAAAACCTTTAACTCTCACATGACTTTCGCGAATCTTTCCAATGCTAATTCCCAAGGCTCGGAGAGTCGCCGCGGGACAAATATTGACGACTGAGCCTCCATCAATCAATACCTTAGAAATGAACTTGTTCATGCACTTTACTGTTATGTTCAAAGCTTTGTTGTGGCCCAAACCCTCAGGTGGCAATTCTTTGTCATGAAAAGAGACTTTATGGGCCTCTAAAATCTGTCCGACTAAAGCCGAGAGTTTCTCGCCCGTGGTCTCTCTCGGAACATAAGCTTCTTTGAGTACTTCCAATAAAGCGCGTCCGTGGTCCGGAGAATTCATCAACAATGATAGCAAAGAAATCTGAGCCGGTGTTTTCTTCAATTGCTCTACAACGGAATACTCCTTGGTTGGCATTTTCCTCCAGAACTCTTCCACTTCAGTCTCTGTTACAACCCTTTTTGGATTGTCTGCAGGGGCATAACATCGTCCGGATCTGGTCATACCAGCGACGACAACTTCTACAATTTGTTTCTCCTTTCCCTTGCTCTTTTTCCCAATCGAATAGCTCCAAGGGGCGGTTTTGGTATCAGCAGACGGCGTCACCATCCGCGATTTCGGAGGAAGTACTTCCACTTCAAACGGTGCCCTCACTTGAACTGTAATTATAAGGGTGATCAAAGCCGATGATTCAACCCTTTCCTCTGTTCGGATCGGCACAATGGTCCCTTTCAAACTGTTTTCTTCATCAACGGTAATCATGTTTATATTGGCATTGTCATGATTTGGCAAAGGGTTATTATTTACATTAGGGGAAGGTCCTTTCAGTTGGATAATTCCCTCTTTGATCAAAGCCTCGATCTTGTCTTTGAGGGCAAAACAAACTCCAGTGTCATGTCCGGTGATCCCCGAGTGGTACGCACAATGCTTAGTTTCATCATACGACCTGGGAATAGGATTGGGGATATGCCCTGGGATGGGTTGGAGTATTCCTGCGGTCCTCAATCTTTCGTATAGTTGGGCTAGAGGTTCGGCTAAAGGTGTATATGTCTTGACTGGCCTTCTTTCGTAATTTGCCCGGGGTCTGGGAGTATTTGGTGGATGGTTTTGCGGCTGAGGCGGATGTGTGGGTTGATAATGTGGGGAATTTCTATAGGTAGGTGCTCGTGGTGGGCTATATATTGGTTGGGTATGATAGACAGGGTAGGGAGTAGGCGAGTGTTGATAATAAGGCTGAGGGCTTTGTGTGCTTTGGCTATAGTAGGAGGGTGATGATTTTGGGTGTTTTGATTATAGTAGGGATCTTTGGGATGATGGGCTTTGGTAGGTTGGCATTTGGTTGGACCTATGTTCTGGATCGCCATGACAGGACGCCCATCCCTCCTCTTCTTAATTGCTCCCCGAATGAGTCTCGATCAATGGCCTTACTTGTCGCCGCAATCTCGCTAAGTTCGTGATTCTCCCTGTTTTGATACCTTCTTCTATGAAATCTCCCATCCTAACCACTTCAGAGAAATTCCGTCCAATGACGCTTATCATTTTTTCATAATAAGTTGCATCCTTCATAGATTGCACAAAGAGTGTGGTCATTTCACTTTCTGCCATCGGAGGTTGAACCTTTGCTGCTTCCGCCCTCCACCTCATGGCATATTCCCTAAAAGTTTCTGTGGATTTTTTTTCCAATTTCATTAAATAAAATCTATCCAAGACTGTGTCGGTGTTAAACCTGAACGTGTCCACAAAATCCTGTGCCATTGTGCCCCAGTTATGCCATTTTCGCGGGTCCTGGCTTGTGTACGGTCGAGCGCTTCTCTGTCAAACTTCTTATGAACAACTTCATTATTATGGCCTGGTCCTTACCCACTCCAACCAGCTTGTCACAATACGATCTCAAATGAGCGCGAGGATTTCCCTTTCCATCGAATAAGTCAAATTTTGGCACCTTATACCCGATAGGCAACTGAACGTCGGGATGCATGCAGAGATCTTCATACTCGAGTCCTTCATTCCCCTTGCTGGTCTGAATGTTTTTAAATGCTTCTTTTAGGCTATGAATTTCCCTTGCCATACTTTCATCATTTCTAATCCTTGCTTGCCTTTCCATCTCTTCATATTGGTCTATCTCGATGATGTATGTTTGGTATGGTAGAAGTGGAAGGTTGGGCTTCCGTTGCATATACTTGGTGGCACATAACCGCTTGTTAGTGATGTGTGCCATTGGTATTTATTGGGTTGCTGGTAATTTAGTGTGGGAGGGATATTTTGGACAAGTGGGGTAGTTTGGGTAAGTGGAGCTTGATGTATATATGGAGTATGAAGGATACCGGGTCATTTTGTAGCGGGCTTTGTTGTGGACTGGCTGCGGGTTGATAGGATGCGGATTGGTACGTTGTGGGTCGGGCGAGTTGAGGATTGGTTCCGCTTGGTAAGGGATTTCGGGAAGGTTTTGTGGGAATGATGGTTCGTGAGATGGAAAGGTGTGTGGTGCGATTGCGCCGCCTCTTGTTCAGCGGTGGAGTGTTGATCTTTGATGGAAAGATTGGTAAGATTCTGAGCCGTTCGATCTCGGTTTGCATAGTTGCCATTTCTTTGCGATAGTTGGGCGAGGTATTCATCCGACGGAAGTATTTCTCCTTTCCGATGTCTCTGGTTCACCTCCGGAAGAGCGACAAGTCCCAAACCGGTTTGTTAATTTGCCGGAATCAGTCATTTTGTCGGATGATTGTGCCTTGGATCTCGTGAAGTAATGGTGTTCCGCCAGTTTCAATCAACGCGAATCAACTTTTGGAAAATAAAGCAGGCAAAATAAACCTTCTCTAAAAAATGAAACAAACCAAGTTAGTATGAGACGAATAATTATTGCTTTGAATAACATGTATAGAGTGGAAAACAGTAAACAAGTAGCAGACAGATTATATGGAAATTAAATGCGCGTCCTAATGTGCATGGGGCCTCCTTTATGCCGAAGTGGGCTTAAACGCAAAAATATGCAAAGATACTGATAAATTGATCCAAGCCAAAGATTGTGATGCCTTTTGTCGGAAATAAAGGTTGACTTTTACTGAAATAATAATGCGTACAATAATAAAGCTGATAACATAAGATATTTATGCTCAGGTTCTAAATCTTGCTTTTGATCACCGAGATGAAGATGGAACCCTAACATTGCTGGGTCCGACTCCTGCGTCCTCTAGATATTGCACTATATTTTGCATTTGCTGCCACATTTCGGGGGTAACGACTGTGTCTCTGAGCCGGAAATTCCTTACCCAAATTGTCGTGCCGATATCTTCAAAACCTTGCTCGCCATCAGGACTATGGTGCGTACATCGCAATCCCCTCGTAGCCACGCTTGATATTCGGGGTACCTCTGCTGACTACCTCCAATGTCTATTGTGTCAATATCGTTCCATTCATCGAAGACTTGCCTAGCTCTGGGGAGAATGAAATTCGGCCGAATGGGATTTCGTAAATCCTCATATTTGCTCGGAGGGGATTATCCGCTCTTGTCCCAACCGGCCGAGTACGCGGAGTGGAGCGTAAGGTTGGAGGCCTTTCAACCCGATAAGCTCAATATAATAAAGCCTTTTGCATCTTATGTAGGCTTTTTTGGCATTCGGGAGCAGAGGGTATTTCCATTGGATCTGTTCACAGGTGCGGGACGCCAAAAACCCATACCAATCATTCATGCCGACAGGCGATACGAACTGCTTCGTTCTGTCGTAAAAGCTGACGATTTTGTTCGACTCGCTGAAGCATATGTCGACCATATTCGGGCGCTGATAGAAGTGTTCCATTGCCCACATCTGCAAAATAAGGTTGCAGCCTTCGAAGAAACCTGTTTCACCTCTTTTACATTTCCCTAAAGCCCGAAACATTTCTGCTAAGATCATAGGGGCCAAAGTGAGTTGTGCTCCGTTTGCTCCTTCGAAAAGTGCCCGTGCTACGGAACATATGCAGGTACTGATCTTTCCATACTCAAGCGGGAATATCAGAGACCCTAGAAAGGCGACAGTAAATGCATTGGTTGGTTTGGTCCGACAATGATCGGGGGTGCAAGAAAATTCATTTTTGAATCTCTTGTCACCGTCTCGACAACCGTACCTCTCATAAAGATAATCCATCGAGACCAGCTTGTTTTCAAAGCATAGAAGTTTCTTAGTGTTCTTTAGCCCTAAGTAGCGGAGAAATTTCTTTCCGGATTGACAAAGGGATAATTTGTCCTCTACCCTGGTAGATCAAGTTGGTGAAATAGTTGATTTCTTCCAAAGTAGGAGTCATCTCAAAATCTCCGAATCAAGACAACCCGATCCGGATCCCAAAATGGATTAGTGCTCGACCAAATGTTGATCGGGAAGATGTCGAACAACTAAACGAGGCAACCTAATCTTCTCCTAATTGCCATTTGGCTGCCAAGGTCAAAGTTTGTCCACCATATTTTCGGTTTGCTCTAATCCCACTCACCATCCTCGACTTGCGGCGAGGACTCTATCTATAACAAAATAAATAAAATAAAAAGTGAATATACATTTTCTGATTTTGGCATCTTGTTTAGGCTTGGATCCGTCCATCAATATCCTGCTACACATAATATGCTGATTGGTCGTTGGGTTGTGAGACCCGTCGACAATTTGGTGATTTTCTTAATTGTGAAGTTGATGCCAAGGATCAACTCACCTAAGATGTATGCATGCATGACTTAAAATAAATGGTGGTATAGCTCTATCTTAAATTTTCTAAGATTTGGCTGACTAGACACAAGGTTCCCGAGCGGACTACTCGAGTGAGAAGGCTACGCGGCCACCGGATGGTCCGGTCACTCCGCCGCATACGCCAACTCTCCTAAAATTTGGTAGATTGAAAGAAATTTGCGGGTGCGCGAAACACACCTCGCGTGTAGTGTGTGATAGTGTCAATTTTCCAGAGTGGAAGAAATATGAGCGGAATGCCAATTTAAGGAAAGCAGTAAGACAATATAGCAATTAAAGCAGTTTATGCAAAAATCTCATAAATGAAACACATCAAAGCACTAAATCAAATAAAGAACAAAAGTAAAGCAATAATTAATCCGAACTTGCTATGGTTTAAGAACCTGATGCTCCCCAGCGGAGTCGCCATGCTGTCGCGCCCTATTTTGACCTGCTCGGGTCAAAGCGGAGCACAGACGTGTTCGGGGTGATTCCTGGGTAAAAGGGTTGAGGACTCGCCACCTAATTATTTTACGGTGAATTAGGACACCTAAATATTTAAACTAAGTGCTGCAATGTAAACTCCAATTTTAAGGTCTGCGAAACTAGCGAGATTCTAGGTAAGGGTTTTTTATTATCCTAAAGGGAAGGGGTTAGGCATCCTTTAAGATCCGCTAACTTGCAGTTATCCGGTCAAACTCAGTTTAATTATTGCTAGAAAAATGCATGTTTTACAAGTATAATAGATTAAAAGATGTTTGCAAATAATTAGTAAATGATGCATTTTATACAAGTACGTATTCAGATGACATAAAAAGAAAGATACATGTAAAGTTTTGAAAAATATGTATTTTGTGACAATAAATTATTTATACTATCAAAGAAGTAAAATTTTGGGAATCATTGAATTGTAAATTGACAAAAGATAAACTTATCCGGAATGATTAATAAAGCAAATAAAGATGACAAAGTTGTTTTTTAAAAATTTTGAATACGCGTGACGAGCCTAAAATAAATAAACTAGCGAAGGATTTCTAAGTTTGAATTCAACCGAGCCTACAAATAAATAAGCTAGCGACGGGTTTCAAATCTTAAACTACCTTATGAATTAATCCTAAGTTTGCCTATTCTAAGCATTTCAATAGTTACATACGTGCGATAAATAATATTACAATACAAAGCGGGATAAAGCTGAATTAAAGAAAGAAATAAAATAAATAAACTCCGAGGAATAATTCGTCGTTATTTACTTTAATCCCCGCAAGTGCCAAAAACAAACGATTAGAAACAGTTAAATACAAATAACTCCATATCCGCATTCAAAACGGTGAATGTTTTGATCACGGAGGGCTCAGACTTAAATTTTGAAAATAGCATTCCAATCACGTCGTGGTCGCAAACATATGACTAATGTGGTTATTTTGATTACCTCGCCTACTAAACGCGTGTCGCCTCTCGGGTGAAATAGAAAAGATCACTATAATCACGTCGTGGTCGCGAATATATAACTTGTTGGTTATTTTAGTCACCTTGCCTACTAAACATGTTGATCTTGGATGAAATAAAGGTTTAAGTCTTCATCATTGCCCGAAGTTATATTTCCGTCTTTAGAATCGTGGAGGCCTCAAAATCGACGGATATTTTTCATCGGCGGTGTAGTATCGTGTTCAAATCAGCAAAATTAAATCAAAGCGATAGCGATGCATAGCGATGGCGATAGCGAGCGAGCTGAGCGAGCGATAGCGATAGCGATGGCGATGAGCGATGAGCGATGGCGATGGCGAGAAAAAGAAAAAGCAGAGGCAATTTTGAAAAAAGAAAGACGCGATGTTTATTTTAAAACAAGAAACAGTTGATATCCGTGGCAAAGATATTTAAAACAAGAAATTGAAAGAAAAACGAATCAAAACCGAGCAATGAATCAAACAGAAAAACAAGACCGAGCAAAGCGCAGTATTTGTTCAAAACAAGAAAACAATGATATCCGTCGCAAGAAATTTAAAACAAGAAACTTAATAAAAACAATAATATATCCGTTGCACGGATGTCTAAAACAGCTTAAACTAAAAACAGAGAAGCGAAAACGAAGAAAAGCGCGGCCTCAATTCAATTTCGTTGGCCTTAATGCGATATTAATAAAACAAGAAACAAAGGCCAAAGAAACGAGCAGTGAGCAGTTTAAAATATCCGACCCGAGTTCTGAAATTCTGGAAATATTCAAATCGGGTCGCCCCGACCCGGGTCAGTGATTCAAACCCGAAATCAGATTTCAGCACCAATTTTCAGATAACCAAGAACAAGAATATGAAATGCAAGAATTCTGAAAATGTTCAAATCGGGTCGACCCGACCCGGATCAGTGATCCAAACTCGAATCAGATTTCAACACCAAATTCAGATAACCAATAACAAGAATATGAAATGCAAGAATTCTGAAAATGTTACCCAAACCGGGTCGACCCGACCCGGGTCAGTGACCCGACCCGAATCAGTGGTCCAAACCCGAATCAGATTTTAACACCAAATTCAGATAACCAATAACAAGAAAATGAAATGCAAGAATTCTGAAAATGTTACCCAAACCGGGTCGACCCGAGCCGGTCGATGACTGACCGAATCAGTGGTCCAAACCCGAATCAGATTTTAACACCAAATTCAGATAACCAATAACAAGAAAATGAAATGCAAGAATTCTAAAAATGTTACCCAAACCGGGTCGACCCGACCCGGGTCAGTGACCCGACCCGAATCAGTGGTCCAAACCCGAATCAGATTTTAACACCAAATTCAGATGACCAGCATACATAAATATGAAATGCAAGAGTTTTGAAATGTTACCCAAACCGGGTCGACCCGACCCGAGTCAGTGACCCGACCCGAATCAGAAATTCAACCCGAAATCAGATATTCACCAATTCAGATAACCAACATACAGGAATATAAAGATGCAAGAATTCTGAAATGTTACCCAAACCGGGTCGACCCGATCCGGGTCAGTGACCCGACCCGAATCAGAAATTCAACCCGAAATCAGATATTCACCAATTCAGATAACCAACATACAGGAATATAAAGATGCAAGAATTCTGAAAATAATACCCAAACCCGGGTCAGTGACCCGGGTCGGGTCGACCCGACCCGAATCATATGTCGAAATCAGAGAATCAAAAGTGGAGAACAAACCTTTTGGACTTGATTCTGGAATAACAAGGAAGGCAAATGTTTGAAATCAAGAACACAACAAAGATTTATATATTGAATCATTTTTCCAAAAATCCTCCGAAAAAAAATCCCCCCAAAATGAAGAACAACATGGGGTATTTATAGGTACTCAACCCAACGTTCCAACCCCTCATACCCCCCCTTAAAACGAATTCAAAATTCAAAATAAACGGGAACAAAATCTGATTTTTGGGGCGGGTTCTTGGGGCAAGCGTCGGGCGGTGGCAGGGTAGGGTGGTGCAGGTGGTGAAGTAGCGGGGTAGGGTGCGGCACGTAAGGGCGGGGTGTAGGTGCGGCGCCGGTTCAGGGGGTAGGGTTTAGGTTTTCCGATTTTTCTTTTTCGCTTTGTTTTGGTTTAAAAGGGGTAAGGAAATGGGTCGGGTAGGTTGGGTCGGTTGGGTGTGGTAATGGGGAATGGTGGTCTGGTTGGTAATGACGGGTTAGGGGATTGGGGAATTTATTTTGGGATTGGGCTTGTGGGAATTTAACTTGGGGATTGGGCTTGGACGAAAAATGGGTTTTAGTTTAGGTTGGGTAGAAATTGTTTTGGGTTAGGAAATAAAAATGTTATGGGTTGGGCTTGGACGAAAATGAGTTTTAGTTTGGGTTGGGTAGGAATTGTTTTGGGTTAGGAAATAAAAAATGTTATGGGTTGGGCTTGGACGAAAATGGGTTTTGGTTTGGGTTGGGTAGGAATTGTTTTGGGTTAGGAAATAAAAAATGGGTTATGGATTTAAAAATATAAAAGAGGGGTTTAATATTAAAATATTATATATATATATATATATATATATATATATATATATATTTTGTAAAACATGTGAATTATTTAAAATAACATAACGACGTGATAATAATAAAATATAATATTTGCGAAATGCTTAATGCTTAATAAAAGGGAAATGCGATGCAATTTTGCGAGAATAAAATAATATAGAATTTCGGATAACTTATGATTATTATAAAATATGCAAATGATATAATAAAATGTGAATAATAATAATAATGAGATATATACACATATATATATATATACGCATGTATGTATATAGATTAAAATTGTTTTGAGGTGCTAAAAATAATTAAAACTGCAAAATAAATTGGAAAAGACGGGACAAAATTGGGTGTCAACACTATGACCCGAGCCCGGACCGGATTGGCGGACGGCGGCGGCGCGCGTGTGGGCTTAGCCTCGAACCCAAGAACACCTAGGTTCTCCCTCCTTCAAACAGATGGGTTACCCCTTGGGGTCCCAAATCCTTAGCCAATTTTGAGACTTATAAAGAGAACAATTCTTCTTTTTCCCACCGATGTGGTAGATTTGTCTCACACCTTATTTTCATGCCTCAAACACCTTACTTCGTGGACCAATATCTCTTTCATTTCTCAACGAAATTTGACTATCATTGGCCCTACCGTCATCTACTCACTTAGTAGATTATGCACGTGTGAAAAGATAAATCCTCCAACATGCGGAACTCTAGTGTTTAAGTCATTAATTATGGGAGGACGCACCTCCACACCAAAGACAAATTTCCAACAATCCCCTCTTGAAAGAGATTTTGGCGCACACACATGGTGCCTACTTTCAGCAATCTTTCAGCAAAAAGATATTGCATCAGGAGGGAGTTAATCAACCAAGTAATGGCTAATTTAATGTGCAACATAAATGAGCTTTTAGGGAGGAGATTAAGTGTAGATTAATGGAGTTTTAACGCTCCAAAAATCAACCTAAACGGTAGGCAAAAACTTTCTGCCTTCCGTCGTTCCCAATTTCATCTTTCCAGAAACTCCAGGGACCAAACTGTAAATATTAAATAATTTGGGGGTCTATCAGGAAGAAGTTGGGCCGCGCGCGTGTGGGCTTAGCCTCGAACCCAAGCACACCTAGGTCCTCCCTCCTTCAAACACATGAGTTACCCCTTGGGGTCCCAAACCCTTAGCCAATTTTGAGACTTATAAAGAGTACAATTCTTCCTTTCCCCAACCTATGTGGTAGATTTGTCCCACCCCATATTTCCATGCCTCAAAGACATTACTTCGTGGACTAATATCTCTTTTATTTCTCTACGAAATTTGACGATCCTTGGCCCTACGGTCATCTACTCACTTAGTAGATTATGCACATGTGAAGAGATAAAGCCTCCAACATGCGGAACCCTAGTGTTTAAGTTATTAAATATGGGTGGACGCACCTCCCCACCAAAGGAAAATTTCCAACCGTATATATATAATAGAATGCTACAACCGTTGGCCCACGGTAAGTATTGTTTTTAATTAATGAAAATAGCAAAAGTGGACAAAATAGTCCTGAGATTTGTTTTTCAACTTGAGATAAGCATTACAAAGTCATTACACGTGTAGGTAATGGGTAGCTTTTGTATTAAGTAGGCAGTTGAAACAGAGATGTTGACCAGAAGCTCCTCTCGTTCCCGCTTCTATATTAGTAATAAAATAATATCTAAGGACCATTGTTTTCAAAGACGTTTTCGAGGTGAGTATCGGAGCGAGTTTCGGAGCGAGACGTATCAAAAATGCTTTGGGACACAAATGAAGACGTAGATCCATAGGGTGTACATCATAGAATTTGGGGCGTAAGCTCCAGGCGCAAAAACGGTAAGCCCCCGGATGTAAAGGCGTACGTCCAAGGATTAAATTTGATTTTTATTATTTTAAAAATATTTTTGCTATAGATTGTGAATTTTATTATTGCAGTAATGATATTTATACTTTATTTTATCATATTTTCATTTTGTTGTGATTTTTTCTAAAATATATAAATAAATAAAGCTCTCATAGAAAATAACACAGTCATAAATTAATTTTATAGATGTTTATGTCTGAAATTGATATGATAGTGATTTCATAACACTATGTTCCTAAAATAATTTTATCCATTTTTTGTCATTGCTCTTACACATTTTTTCCTTCTCCTTCTTTAAATATATAAATAAAATCAATGCAAATATTAGTTGAGGGTGGGAATGATCAAATGATCTGGAGATTGATGATGAAGTGAACAAATATTTCATGTTAAGGATTATCTAGGCTAATCATTTTTTGTGTTGTTACCTTTCTCAAATAATAATTATAATATTTTTTATATTATTGGTGATTTATTGAATTTATTTACAGAATTTTAATGAAAATTTTACTTTTACTTATTTTTTAGTAATAAAATTAAAATTGAACATACATGAGACACACGCTCCGTAAATCTGTGGGGCATTCGCCTCGCCTCGGTCCCACTTTGAGTTTAGGGGCCCCATTCATAGGCAATATGCCATCGTTCAGATTTGTTGCGTTATCCTCTTAGCCAGCGTTCAACACCTTTCACTCGATTCCAGACATGATATCAGTTTCTCTCGCAAAACACATTATAGGATGTTAGAAAAGAGTTGATAATAGGTCAAAATAACACCATATTTGTCCTATTCCACAGATGGTGCCAAACTATTTTGCCGTAAATCTGCAATTCAGAGTAACAATATAATTTGTTTAGTGGCTTAAGGACAAGCATATTAAGATCGACGAACAAAGAAATAGATAATACTAACTTACTAAATGCAAAGCAATATAAAATATATGCAAGTAATAATGAATAAAGTTATCGAATAAAGCAAACTAAGTTATGCTTATTGAAATGACTCTGCGGTTGTTGACTAGTGATTTATCAGGGTTACAACGTCTATGAGAGATTTTGAACTTGAGAGCAAGAAGACAATAATGGAGAGAAAGTGTAATCATATTTCGTGATGAAAAATCAGATGGGATACAAGTGATGGGAATGAATGCTTTTATAGCCTAACTCTAAGCAACATTCTTCCGCATTACACATCCTATTTCAATGAACAACATCTACGCGTCTCTTATGTTGTTGAATTCTTCAGGGAAGATCAATTACTATTGAAACTTATCTTGATCGGACACTTCTCTAATCGTGGTTATGTATCTCCAGATTCTGGTAAGCTTGCATTGTGTCTCTGAACCTTTCGATAGGTGTGGCCAATATCCTCGATCAAGTTTACAAGTCGAGACGGGAACCACTATTGGTGAGGCATGTCCGGTCTTCCTCTATCTTCCACGCGTCAACCTTTGGTTCACACAGCTTCCCAGTTCGGATTCTACACAATACAGTTTTGGTGGTAAAAATATAGAAATGAGTCACTATTATAATAGGAAACTGTCGGGATAAGCCCACTAGCCGGATGACACGTTCCCTGATTGGGGAATTGAAAAGACATTGTCAAACAAAATTTGAGGACGACAATTATGACCCTGATGCATGTTTCACTTCAAACTCGTCAGAGGTATTTTCATTCCCTTTGCTGCAAAAAGTAGGTAGACTCTTCCACTTGCCGGATAAAATTTCCGGAAAGTGGGGACTATTTGTATTGGATTGGACAACTGTCTGAATAAGATATCGATGCGTGAAAGAAGAAGACAGATTGGGCGTAACTCAACAACGATGACTCTAGTCTTGATTTGTGAACTTGTCTGGGTGGATGACTATACTAGATGTAGATCCAAAAATAAATGACTGCCAGAACCCGGAGATACGTGAACACGATCAAATGAGTGACCGATCAAGATATCTCATTGATAACCGACCCCAAGAAATCCAGAATTCTCTCCTGAAGAATCTCAACAACATGGGAGACGTGTAAATACTATTTATCAGAATATGGCGTGCAATACGAAAGAATGTTGCTTAGGGTTTAGGCTATAAAAACATCGCTTCCCCTTACTTATAGAGCTTCTATTTTTCATCAGGAAATACGAATATACTTTCGCTCCATTGTTGTCTCCTAGCTATCAAGTTCTAAAGCCCTCATAGCTGTTGTAATCCACAGATGTTGCCGGTCAACAACCTCAGAGTCATCTCAATAAGCATCACTTACTTTACTTTATTTGATTACTTTGTTCATTATTACTTGCATATTTTTTTACATTGCTTTCCATTTAGTAAGTTAGTATTATCAATTTCATTGTTCATCCTACTTTAACCTGTTTGTCCTTAAGCCACTAAATAAATTCAATTGTTATTTTGAATTGCGGATTTAGGGTAAACAACTATAGATTTTTATTTGGTTCTTTTTGATTAATTTTTTCTAGTTGAAAGCGGGTAACTTTACAAAAAATTTATTGGATAATGGTCGACTTTAATTTTTTCTTGTTGAGTAGCTGCTAGCTCAATAATAAATGTTGAGCTTATAATGATGTTTTGACAAACAATGTACCCAAAGACAATCAAGAGAGATATAAGAAAGCCATTTGAAGATCTAGATATCTATAACAGATCTCCAAAGAATTCAGTGAAGTAGTTATATCAACTAAGGAACTACTCAAAGGAAATGATCCTTATCGCACAACACAAGAGATTGTCGAGAAGCTATTTCATAATCGACTAGGAGAATCGGAAAGTGACTGATTCCTATTCTATGAGTATTTAGATTTCAATTATATAAAATTCTTACCATAAGTTGAACACATAAAATTATCATTGAGGTAAGAAAGAGAATACTCGACTCACATACAAGGAAATAAGGAAGATTCAAGTCAAATAAGGTTTGATTTCTATGTACATTTAATGAAATCAAAACTTGATTGGATTAAAAAAATGAAGGGCATCAACTACTTCTAAATAAACACAACACGAACAAGCTTTAGAGCTTAACCACAACCACAATTAAAAGTCCAACGTGAGGCATTAAGTGTGCGCAGTCAAAACCTGAGTCTCTAGCAAAACCAACTATAGAGAAATGAGCTTATCAAGATTTATCTTTAGTTCTTTGTAATAGTTAGGTTCATTGTGGTTCTGTCTATTTACCTTTGCAAGTATTGTGTAATAGGTGTTTCATTGGTATCGAGTTGTAAGAGATCTCGTGACAGGGTAGAGTCTTGAGATATGTATTATATTAAAAGGTAGAGACATGACTATTAGGAACAATTTATTAGGTATTACAAGGAAGTTTGTAAGCCTTAAACTACTCGAGTTAGTGAAATTGAAAAAAAATTCTATAAGAGATAGGTCGTGGTTTTTTCCTCCCTCGAGCAAGGAATTTTCCACGGAATTTTTTTGTGTTGATTTTATTATTTTGTAATTTACCTTCTTGCATTGTCGTGCAAATAACCTGATTCTTTGAGCAAGTAGGAGTAGCCCGATCCTAACACCAGCTCTATGTGAATTGTACAAATGCATATGAACATGGATCAAGTGATATAACATACTTCAGGGAACAAATGAAAGATGCTAATACATATATAGGTGGGCCATCAGGTATGAAAATATGTGACTGACATACATATGTACACGAGTGTGACTATTATTCCATGTATGTGAAGCTTCTACGATCATCTGAAAACTATGCAACTTTCGTGTTGTCGGGGCAGGGGCCCGATCTACCCATAAATATCTCTATGTACATCAACATGAGTACTAGACTCAACACGGATCTAGATAGAAATAGAGCTTACCACTCAACAGCTGAAGATTGACAAATGCCTAGCGAGAAGGTCTGCCAACACGTCTGAACCTGTTGTGTGAATACAACTCCCCTGACAAAAGGAACGTAAGTACATATAGAATTGTACTCGTTTGTAAGGCAGTCATAATAACGTACGAAAATACTTAAGCTCATAAAGAGACAAATGAGTATAAGGAAATGAACATATAAGGAGGCTAGGAAATAGCCTATAGAAACACATGTCAAGTGAGGTGTCAAGTCCTACTGCACTTAAGTTATTCTAAAATTCTTTTGAATCATTCTGACTATATCTTTGAATTGCTATGTGTAGTAATGTTCTGGGATCGTTCGTACGTTTGAAATTCTATCCAGTACACATGTTCTTAGTCTCTGAGGGATCGTTTGGTTGGGAATAGGTTATCCCATGATTAATTATCTTGGGATTAATTATTCCACCCTCTCACGAAGATAAAAATAACACTACAATATCTCAACAAAAATGTAGGATAAATTCATCTCAAATTTAATTTCAAAATTAATTATCCCTTATCTATCCTACCAAACGAGTCCTGAGAGTAATATCACATAAGCAAATGAGACTCGAGGGCTATAATAAATGAGTAAGTGATAGCCAACAAATGGTGTACACAGGAAGTGATATAACTAATCAGCCTCAAAAGTTCCGCTTACACAACCAGTGATAAAGTAATAAACCTCGAGGGCCTCGCTTACGCGGCAAGTGGTATAAGTAATAAGCTTCAAGGGCCTCCCTTTAACGGTGAGTGATATAAGTAATAAGCCTCACCGGCCTAGTGTTCCTCTAATTGGATAAGGATAAATTTGAGAAAATAAATATAATAAATAACGTCAACTAATTTTATTTATCAGAATAATTATAATATTTGAAATCCGAACGATAACTGTAAGTTTGGAATAATCTCCCTTAGAGATTCCTTTCATTAATTCACAATATATAGTTGTACAGAGGTTGATTCCTAATACAGTAAGAATCCTAAGTTACCCTAAATATACAAAAATCATAATTAAAAAATATACTGTAAATATTCGGAGAATATTCGCTAATACTCCCCCTCAGTCGGAGCGGGAGGAGGCCTGACGCTAAGGCTGGATCTGAAGTCAATGAACTACTATCTGGGTAGCCCCTTTGTGAAAATATCTGCATACTGATAGGAGGAAGGCACATGTAATACTTTGACCTGACCAAGAGCGACCTTCTCACACACAAAGTGGATATCCATCTCAATATGTTTGGTCCGCTTATGTTGGACTGGATTGTGAGACAGATTTATGGCAGATATGTTATCACAGTAGACTATAGACGCCTTGCGCAGTGGACATTGGATCTCCAAAAGAAGATTTCGGAGCCAACAGGTCTCAGCAACTACATTAGGAACTCCGCGATACTCTGCTTCAGCACTCGTACGGGATAATGTGGCTTGCCTCTTGGTGGACCAGGAAATAAGATTATCCCATAGAAATACACAATATCCTGAAGTGGAGCGACGTGTGTCCGGGCACCCTGCCCAATCTGCATCCGTATAAGATAGCAACCTATTCGGCGTAGAGGGGTAGAGATGCATAATATAGCAACCTATTCGGCGTAGAGGGGTAGAGATGCAATCCATAGTCAAGAGTGCCATTAACGTATCTGATAATACGCTTAAGGGCAGCAAAGTGGGACTCTCTCGGAGAATGCATGAACAGACACACCTGCTGAATAGCATATGCAATATCAGGCCTAGTGAATGTAAGATACTGGAGGGCACCTGCAAGACTCCGATATAGAGTAGGATCAGAAATTGGATCACCATCAGCAACACTAAGCTTGAATTTCGAATCCACTGAAGTTTGGAATAATCTCCCTTATGGATTCCTTTCATTAATTCACAATATATAGTTGTACAGAGGTTGATTCCTAATACAGTAAGAATCCTAAGTTACCTTAAATATACAAAAATCATAATTACAAAATATATTAATAACAAATAATCAGTCAGGTAAATGTTTTCCTTCCTTTTGAAGAACTAACAGATATTTCATCCGGCTTTCAATGTGTTTTGTCTTGGACGTTTCAAAGTGGAAGAAAAGCTAATTTTGCACAAATAGCAAACTTCAGGGACACCGTTTAAAATACCTTTTAAAAAGAACTATTCCCTATGTCAATTTATGTGGTACCGTTTGACTTGAAGTAAAATGTAAAAAAGAGGAGAAGACTTATGGGTCTAAACCAAATCTGAGACATTTATGTGGCTGTAAATTATTTTATTAAGGGTAAAAGGAAAATTTTAAAGTTAAATTATTTCTAATTATAAAAATATGACATTCTTTTTAGTACAAGAAAATTGTGTCACATAAATTAAGACAGAGACATATGGAATATTTAAAGTTAGCCACTTCATGATACGTAATTAACCTATATCTATATCTCTATATCTATATATTATATTAAAAGAACGAAGAACCTTAGAAATGTTGATTGAACTTTTTGTCCTTTGTTAAAAGACTATAATAGAAAAAAAAATTCATTTAACTATTTTATTTAGGACTTTGAAATTAATTAAAATATTTGCTATTAAACTCTTTACTTATTTGAATTATATATGAACTTCTAAAATTTGGCAATTTCAATTCGAGTAAAATTTTAATTAGAGATTCTTTCTTTAATTTTTACGTAACAATTAAGAAGTCCTAAATTTACGTATTAATATTTCCTTATTTGATTCCTTGTAGAAACATATAACGTGCAAATTATGTAATTTGATGACCATTAAACTTCTATTCAAGTAAAACCTTTTAATGATCAAACCACCCTTTTTCACTTAGCAAATCCTATAAGTATAGAATCTAACATGCCGTTTTTTTTCTACTTTTTATTCTAATTGTGGTTCAAGCTTTTTTCTCTTTTTTTTTTCGTGCTTTCTTTATTTCTTTTGTTAGTACCTCTAATCACATAATGCATGTGTTGATTTTGAGTTACATAACTGAATATTATTTTTGATTAATATATTTGTTTGTTACATTATATTAAAGCGTTATTTATTAAGTTTTTTAGTTTTACGCTTGATGGAAATTGATAATTATAACTTGAAGGTTCTTATTTGTAGGGATTTTAAGTACTTATGCTATGAATGTGAAATCCGACAAGGTTTGACGCCAATCCGAAAGATAAGAGAATATTATATATTATCATAGATATTTTTAATTAGCTCAGTCTTTCGATGTGCTTGTCTTCTTCAATCACACGATACTCTAATTTATTTGCTAATTACAATAACTTATACGATTCTATGACGTTCAAGATTCCAACACCAAGTTAAGGTAGAGAGACTTCAAATTTCTGTGTTCTACTCTATAACGAATGCAGAAGAAAAAATACATGCATTTGTAAAACTACACAAATACAAAAGTTACTAACACCCTCTTTAACCTTTGAAGAATTTTTTAAAGGATACAACAGTTGACTGAATTCAGAGATTTCTCTCTGATTCCCACCTTTTTTAGCCATTCCTATTACTTTTTAAATTCATATAGTTACATTGCACAATGGATAAAATTGTAGTCATTGTTAGCCATTGCTTTTATTTTTTATTGTAGCATGTTGCTTTACTTATTCCTTTTAAATATACAATAATTTATAGGCTACACATGCAAATCATGTATCTATATCTATATTCTATTAAGAGTATGAAGTTCTTTAACGAAATGTCATTTATCTTTTTTATCCTTTAAAATTTTGTTTTACATGCTAGATAAAATAGTCATTTAATTACTTACCAAATATTTAGGATTGTAAATCAACTAAAATATTGGTATTAATTTGAGCTATATATTATAATTTCATTCATTAATTTTATATTGTGTTTGGTTGACAGTATTTAAAAACAACCAGGAGTTTGGCTTTGGAAATATTAGTTAGTGGGGTAAATTTGGACGAATTATTTTTGAAAACTACCTATTTATTAATTGCTATACACGTTAATTTTGAAAAAAAATAATATGCTAAGAGTATAATATAATATAACTTCTAAAGTTCTAGCCTGACAAAAAGTAAAATTTTAAGGTACCTAATACAACCTAGAAGTTTATGGAGGTGGTCGACAATATCCACTTTTATATCTTTAAAAGACCAACTTATTCCTCCAATAATAGACTTATGTTAAAATATTATATTAGTATTTAAGATTTTATCTAATATTTAGAATATTGAATTCAATTAATTAAATATTACCATAATTTTGATGGAATGTGATTTAAGGATATCTATGTTGAGATTAATTTTTTGTTTATAGAAAAGCATAATCTATTTGAGATATATCAATTATATTAAAAGCAGAACTTTCTAACACGAAATGTTGATTGACGTTTTATACTATTAATAAGTACATTTCATGTTGGATAAAATTAAAATTAAAATTAATAATTTATTGTTGGCGAAACTAAAATTTAGGATTTTGGATCTCAAGCCTAACTTCATACCTAAATTTTGAAAGCAAAAATATTGAGAAATTGAGTTTCTTCCTTTATGTGGTTAGCAAAATAGGACCGACAATCATCTTTTTCATAATTTTACACTTTTTTCTTAACTTTTATTATATAACTTAAAAATATTTTTCAAAATAGTATTTGTAATTTGTTAGCTACGAGCACTTTATTGATGGATTAATGACGAAAGTTAAGTTTAATTGTTTTCTATATTGTTTGTTGTCAAATGAGGTACACACTTTGATCACTTGCAAAGTGCGTACACTATTATTTGAATAAAGAGTAAAACACAGGTAAACTACAAACCTTAGACCTAAACTTTGCATGGTTAGAAGTTAGCTTCAAACGTTTGAAGCTAATTCTTCAATTGGAAGCTCAGATAAGTGTGTGCATGTTGAAACATTGAGAGAACATCAGTAGTGCGGCTCTCATCTCTAATCCTTATTAAGTTTCTGAATGAACTCATAACTGCAAAGCAGTACTGATCATTCAACACTTGCAAAGCAACCGATGAAGTAAGAGGAAATGAAAAATGCAGAGCAAGATTTTGTTTTGTTTGGAGAAAGGAAATGCAGTACAAGATTTTCCAAAGACCAGAGGCTTCAGCATCTAATTAATCATAAATGTGAGGCCAACTGGTCAAAACATAGTACCATGAGATTTCTCAACCATAAATAGGCTATCCATGGTTAGGAGGACCACAAACATAACAATTGCATATCAATGGTGTAGTAATGTGCAGCTAGACGTTGTCTCATAAATTTTTGCACAGCCATATCCCAAACATCACAGACCTGGTGACCGCAGTGGATTGAGGTCCATCTGATTTTTACATACATTGATCAATTCTTGTTTGAACTAACTTCCGCTTACCTCGACTATTCCATCAGATACTTGATATCTCCACCAATCAGTACAAGCAACCTCATAACTCTGCCCAACAAGGCTTAGGGCATACCAATATGAATCAATCTCCTAGTCAATAGTCAAAATTCATATCAAAACTACGATATCTCCGCCATTGACACATCGTGCAGGTCTCAGCAGAATACACCAGCAAACACAATTAATCACCTTCAAGGATGCTACTAATGGTTAATAATTTAAATACCATGAAAATAAGATTGGTTTACCATTTCATCATAAAACTAGCTGAATCAACTAAAACAGAAATGCAGATTTACATGAAAAGGTATATGACATGCATACCTACAATATTCACAGAGAGATAACTATCAAATGTGTATGGCATCAAAGCTCTCGTGACATCAATAGAGAAGCTTTTTGTGCACTCTTAGAAGCATATGCCCAAAACAAAAACAAAAGCAATTGCCTGTATCCATCCGTTCAAGCACATAACACGGGCCGGCTGATTTTAAAGCTCATTGCTGGTTAGCTAATAACTGGCATTTTATCTGCAGAAGCAAGATTGCCTTGATTAAACAACTTGTGCTTCTCCTCTGCTTCCTACGATGACTTCATCCACCTTCCATAGAAGATATGCTTTCCCTGAAAGGATTAGAAACAATTTAGACTATATGAATAAATGACAACTGTGGACATACATACCAATTACTATTAATTATTATGTAAGTCTCAAAAACACAGCAGAGCAATGCCAAAAGAGTTTATATGCAGTGACTCCAGAAGCAACTTATAGTAATATTTTAGCAGGTCGACTATGGTAATGACACAAGCTGTTTTAGCAGACCTTATGGTCATGAATCAAGATCAGCAGATGCCTAACTGAAGAATGAGAACCAGCCATTTATGTTGGAAACATTCTTCAATCACTATGTTACATCTTTATCAAGAAAAAGGATCTAAGACGGAACAATTTTGTTGTGTTCGGCCTTCTTTTTAGACCTAGAGCCATGAGAAATGCACCTAAAAGGTAAAAAGGTGGTGCTTCCAAGGCTCAGGTCAGCAATAAGACGAAAATGCATGAATTCTCACAAACAAAGAGCAAATCCCTTTAACCTGCGGTGAGTTCTCTCTATTCACAGAAACCGAATCCAACTAAAGGAGTTAGAAAAGAAAACAAGAGGCAGCATTTAGTTGAGAACGAAAACCCTGTACTAAATCTAGCCCACACCCAAAAGATTAGGAATTGATCAGCTAAGATTTTGTCAAACAAATACCAATTGACTCCTCCCATTGCATTTATGTAGCACATAGACAAAGATATCAGACCCAAAGATTTTCTTATATATAACATAACTAATCAAACAGATTAAGAAATCCGTATCCCAATAGATGACGGACAAAACTCAAGTCCACATGAAGGCAGCAGATCCAATGCTCAAAGGATGTATAAATTGTAACAGAAAGATCCACAGTTGAATTATCATTACAGATATAGATCTACAAATGACAACAGAACCTCATTTACAAGCTAATTAGGAAAATACCTGAATGTATAGAGCGATATTCAGAATGAGTTCATCTCAAGACAGTAAGTCCTCCTCTTCAACAACATCCTGGCAGCAGTCGCATAAGGCTCCTCTAATGCGGAAGCTACAGAATTGGCATCCTCTTTGATAGGGTGGTCGGTGGGCCTAATGACGACCAAAGTTGCCCCTTTGAGCACGGTTCCATCAGGTAAGTCTAAATGAGGGGCGTACCAAAGGTGCATATTGAGTGCAGGGACCAAAGTCCTCTTAGAAGCGGATGAAGCGGATAAAGGCTTGATCCTCAATTCCTCCAGCTGGTCCCTATTCATACACAACACTCCTTGTCCATCCTCATCTGTCAATACCAAACTGTCCAGTGTTTTGTGCTCCGCTATTATAGGCTGCAGCAGATAATGCCTTGCAGATGCAGCAATTAGTGAACTAATCGTCCATACCACACGCAACTTCAAACCCCCATTCGTGTAAAACGACTCTGGTATGGTCCCATTATCACCCGTGCTTTCACCAAAGTTGTTGTTATTCTCATTCTCAGACCCATGTTCCTCCTCCTCGTTCTCGTTTCTAACACTAGTAGAGGAAGCTCCAAGGATAACGCAATTATCAAGGGTGAAACCAAAATCAGCTCTCCATCTCAACAGCACACCATCATCTATTCCCAACTCACCACTAGGTAATTCAATTCTCAGAAATTTGATTTCATTGAAATTCTTCAAAACATGAGTAGGGGAATGGTGGGTCACAAAGTTATGATCAAAATCACCATCATCTGAGGCGGAGCGTCCAGAAGAAGAAATAGAGATGAATTGAGAAATGGATTGAAAGGGTTTAAGAAGACCAGAGAAGACAAGACGGAAAAGGGAGGAGATAGGGTGGATAGAGTTGTCAACGGAAGAGGAAGAAGACGATGAATCATCATCATCATCGGAGATAACACAATCAACACGAACAATAACGCTATCAACAAGAGGAACAAGGGAATTGAAGAGCTTGGAAACCAAACAGCATCTACCTAAAGCTTTAACATCGCCGATATTGTTGAAGATAAAGAGAAGAACCGATTCAGGTAGCCGGCCGAAGTGATCAACCGGTTCAGGATAGATCCTTCCCCGTAGATCTGACCTAAATGACTCCATCTTCGAGGTTTCTCAGGATCTTGGAAGAGGAATACATAGTTGTTGAAGGCGATGGAGAGAGGATATTAGGTTGTGTGTTTCAGTTTTATTTTATGTTTTCCCCTAATTTCTACTTTCTTTTGTTTTATATATGTGATATCGGAGTTGTTTGAATCATCTCAACTTTACTACAGCATTGTGCATATTTTGTTTAAAATTGATAATCTGAACCGAAAAAATATTATTAGTTACGGCTGAATTTATACACGTAATTTATGAAGAAGCACCAAATTGAATGAATAAGTGAAATTCAACAACATGAATAAAGTAAGCAGAAATCTTTTACTGTACTAAATAAATGAGCAAAGAATGCCTGAATCTCAGTGTTTGTAGGCTGGCACAGCCACCGGAGAGTAAAGCAACTGGAAAGTATAAGTATGAACAACAACTTCCAAAGTTGCAAAATATAAGTATATTGCTATTTGTTTTCTCAAAATTCAAATGCCCCTCCAACTAGAGAATGAAATCAAGGGATAAGATCCACGAATTAAACTTCATAAAAGCTCATTATTGAGATTGAACAACAGTTGGCTAATTCCTTGGGATCTTCCGTAACGGCTGCTCCTTGGACGCGCCTTCGTTACGACTGGATACAAATTGACATCTGGTCAAGCTTATCCAGATCCAATTAGCGTGATACTTCGTAGTTTCGTATGTTGAGATTCGTCGTATGTTAGTTGTCCTAGTCTTGAAAATCAGGATTATCTTCGAGGTTATATGATATTAGACATGCCAATTGTTACATCCCGTATTTTTATTCAACATATACACGACTAAGTTGAGGTTGACGAATGCACTTAAACGTGAAAAATGAGATTTGAGCAAATAAAAATGAGCTTCTTGCTTACCCGACGTGCCTGCTTCACCAACTTACTTTCCGTACTACTTGCTTTAGCTACTTGATACGTATCTTAACTACAAAGTAAGGATGAGACACATGTTTAAAAATCGAATAAGGACCAACATAAAGGTTCAGATTTTCCCGACTTTAAAAGGGTAAATACACCCTTTATAAATCAAATTCTTATCTCTATCTCTCCCCACTTTATCTCCACGACCAAAGCCCTTAAAATTCACCATGGAAGCTCGTCCAAAGCTGGCCATTCAAAGCTCCCTCAAGCTCTAAGTGATTTTCTCTTCTTTTCAAGCTCTAGTTGGAGGAAAAAACTAAGAGTTGAAGAATCCAAATCTGGAGCTGAGCTCTTCACCAAGTAAGATGAGTATGCTAGCCTATTTCAACCTCTTTTTCTGCTGGAAAGGTGGAGAAATTCATCCCATAATATTAAGAACTCACGAAACGGTGATCGGAAGTCGTGAGTTCAAATTGTTTAACTTGTAGTGAATTGTTTTGGACTGTTTTGTGGGTTGTTTCTTGTTGTAATTGATTTGTCTCTTTAATACCATTTCTATGGAGTTTGGAAAGACAAAGGGTGTGGAGAAACGCCACATAATGGTAGGGTAGTAGGCTAATCGCTCGTCGTTACGTTTCAGGTTGTTTGACACTGGTACGATTCTCGTTTGTGCAGAATAAACTTTTAGGAGCTTCTCTTGTTGTAATTTATTGGAGGGCTTCTAATCAAGGTAAGGTTTTTCTTCCTCTTTATGTATATGAGCTTGCTGAAGCTTTACGTATGTTGGTTTGTCAAGAACTGGTGAAACGTCGACTATAAGTCATAATCAAGTGTTGAATGTTGTTCTAATGGATTGTGGAGGTTGTTCTTGTATTGTTGAAGGGCTGAACGTGTGGTTGTTGGTTGTTGTCGTTGTTGTTAATGTTGTTGATAAGTTCTGGAAAGAAGAATGGGTTTAAAATTATTGTTGTTTAATCACAAACCGAGCTTGCTGATCATTGTACTATTTTTTGAATTGTTGGAATTGTTCTTACGTTGTTGACGGGCTAAATGGATGAGATTGGTTGTTGTTATTGTTAATATTGTTGTTTGGTGTTGTTTTGAATTCTGGGAAGTGAGGAAATGTAGGAAAGTGCTGCCCAATTTTCCGTAAGAGAGCTACTAGCTTAGAAATATGTTTTGAGTTCTTCCATGACATTAACCATAGTTCTAATACCTTGATGTAGGTTTGTCACGCCACGACTTTTCTCAAGTCTTCCCTTAGGGCGTGATGGCACCTGGACAACTATCCTTGTCCATGCGAACCATTACCCTCTTTTCTTCCTGAATTAAACATGTATCTAGGTGCGGAAATAATATAATCATGTACTTTTTGTGAAAACGCGAGCCCATACTCGTGCAACCACAACTTCTATCTAGACTCAATGGAAATTTCATATATAAAATAAGAAATTCGAAAGTTAAAAGAAAAAAATCTCATGTGGGGCATTCTCCGAGATAACGAAACCTGGTTCCTCAAACCTACTTAATCAAGAATGACATTCACCAAATCCGAAGCAATGGATTGGTGGAACAATGAGGCTACGAGACGATCACTAGCCCTGTTGCGGAGTTTTCCCTTTATCGCGCTTACCTGAAACATATTAGATAAAAGAGAGCCCTACCATTCGGGGTTGAGTGAGAACCTCGTCTAACAATTCAAAGTAACCTCATAATATTCTAAGTACAAATCATATTATGAAACATAATAAACATGTTATGAAAACAGATTATAGCACTTTCAGTGTACAAGCCAATAAATATCCGCACACAAAACCTTCTCCCAACTCGTTCTAGGGAATACTTAGTTAACCAGTACACATGCTTTATCCCATATTATATATTTGTTGTGGTGCGTACAACCCGATCTAATGATGCTCAATTATAACCCCGAAGGTGACTCAATAAGTAATTAGCCCTGAAGGCAACACGTGTGTAATGTTATAGTCCCGTAGGTGATGGCAAAACTATTTACATTATCAAGATTTCTATCATCTCGACTGTATGGCTAAACTTACACACACACGTATTTCTTACACCGAGTCGAAGGTAACACAGGGACCTATCACTATCCCAAGTTTCCTCTGAAAATACTTAATGTAACTAGTACAAATTCACGAAAGAGACAACCCTATGAAAACTGTCTCGCCGGACTGTTTAATAAAAGGGACACAGTCTTAAAGCAGTCATAACTCTTTATTTGTAAGTAGGATTAATCCCTGTAAAGTCTCAAACTGTCGAGAACAGAGAAATTTAGAACTTTTATTCAGCACAACGTTTCAGATTCCTTACCATTTGTACAGTTTTTCCATTATACGTTCTGCCTTCCGGAATTTGATTAATCCGAGGCAGAAACTTTAAATTGCGATAACTCTCAAACCGCATATCGGTTTTAGCCCCACTTGGACTCGCTATGACCATGAAGTAGAGATGTATAACCCTATAAAATATTGTCCAATTCTAGCAGGGATAGCTTAGCGAAAAATAGTTTCTAATTTCACGACCCGAACTAGTTACTAGATAATCTATTAGCAATAACTTCACGATCATTCTTTCAACATCCGAATTATATTCTAACATGTATTGTAACTCAAAACAAGGGATTATACTAAGAATTTTTAGTGAGAGAACTCACCTTTATTGCTTCGTAACCGCAAATGAACTTTCAAACTCTAACTAAACCTTTTCGGAACTCCTTAATTGCTAAAGTTAATTTTTTTGTTCTCTGAAATTTCTGGGTTTTTTCCCTCTGTGTTCTCTTCCGCTTTGCCAGAATTTTGCATATAACGTGTTGTGTTGTGTGTGTTTGTGTAGGAGTGGGAAAAGAATTGATAAACTTTGGTTAGGAGTCTTAAGGGATGAGAGGTTTAGAAGTGATTAGGATTAGTGTCGGGGGGGGGGAGTTTGGTTGAGATTTTTAAGGGAATTAGATGTGTAGCCTTCCCTTATATTAATTTTTTTTCTTTTTCTTCTAATTACTACGGGACGTTATATCCTCCCCTCCTTAAATAACATTCGTCCTCGAATGTGAATAAGGTCGTAACACATACACATAGATACGCAAATTTCACACACGAAACACAACTTAACACATTTTATTACCTTACTCAAACAGGAATGGATATTTGACTTTCATCGCGTCTTCAGCTTCCCAGTTTGCTTCTTTTGTGGAATGATTTCTTCATATGACTTTCACGGAAGCAATATATTTATTCCTAAGACGCTTGATTTGTCTATCCAGTATTTCTATTGGAATTTCTTCGTATTGAAGCTCTTCATTCAGAACTATCTCTTGGGGTCGGATGACGTGGCTTGGATCGTGCAAGTATTTCCATAACATTGACACATAGAATACCGGATGCACCGCTTCTAATTCTTGTGGAAGTGCTAGTTCGTAAGCCACATTCCCTACTCTTCGTAATATCTCATACGGTCCAATAAACCTTGGGCTCAACTTCCCTTTCTTGCCAAATCACAGCACCCCCTTCATTGGAGAGACTTTTAAAAATACTTTCTCCTCTTCCTGAAATTCGAGATCTCTTTTGTGATGATCCACATAAGACTTATGACGGCTATGAGCTATCTTGATCCGCTCCCGAATTATCTGCACTTATTTATTTGTTTCTTGAATGACTTCGGGTACGAACAGTAGTGTTTTGTCCACCTCGAACCACCCTAGCGGAGATCTATATTTTCGCCCATACAATGCTTCGAACGGGGCCATCTGTATACTAGAATGGAAATTGTTGTTGTATGCAAACTCAAATAGACATAGGTGGTCCAACCAATTGCCCCGAAAGTCCAATACACAAGACCGTAACATGTCTTCCAACGTTTGAATTATTCGTTCTTCTTGTCCATATGTTTGCGGATAGAAAGTCGTGCTCAATTTAACATTTGTCTCGAGGCCTTGCTGAAAACTTTGCCAAAAGTGTGAGGTGAATTAGGAACCTCTATCCAAAATAATAAGTAATGGAATCCCGTGTAACCTCACTATCTCTTTCAAATAAATCTGTGCATACTGCGGCGCCCGATAAGTAGTCTTGTCCGGTAGGAAATGGGCTGACTTTGTAAGACGATCTACAATCACCCATGTAGAATCATAACCTTCTCGAGTTTTTGGTGAACAAGTCACAAAATCCATATGAATCGCCTCCCATTTCCACATGGGGACACCAATGTCCTGAAGTAGTCCGTCGGGTTTTTTATGTTTGGCTTTTACCTATTGACACATAAGACACATTTCGACAAACTCTGCAACATCTCTCTTCATTTCGTCCCACTAGTAATTTGCCTTGAGATCCTGATATATTTTCGTTGATCCTGGATGAATGTAATACCTGGTGTTGTGACCCTCATTCAAGATCTTCTTTCATAGTTCCCTCACCTTGGGAACACATAACCTACCCTTATACCGAAGGGTACCGTCATTGTCCCCTAATGTAAACTATGAAGGTTTTCCTCATTGAATCTTCTCCCGAAACCTAACAAACTTCATATTCTTAAACTAACTTTTTTTAATTTTGAAGCTAAGGCAGACTGAGAGGTATCATGCACCGCCACCCTGCCTTCGCCAACCTCAGTTAAACTAACCCCGATGTTTCCTAAATTTTGTACCTCTCAAACAATACCTCTCTTTTGTATTGACAAGTGGGCCAAGCTGCCCATTGATCTCCTACTGAGTGCGTCGGCCACCACGTTAGCTTTTCCAGGATGGTAAAGAATGCTAAGGTCATAATCCTTAAGCAACTCTAACCATCTTCTTTGTCGGAGATTCAAATCCTTTTGCGTGGTTATGTACTATAAATTCTTATGATATGTAAATATATCTACATGCACCCCATACAAATAGTGTCTCCATATTCGTAAGTCAAACACTACCGCGGCTAATTCCAAGTCATGAGTTGGATAATTCTTCTCATGTATCTTCAATTGTCTAGATGCATACGCAATAACTTTTCCAAATTGCATCAAGACATATCCTAACCCAACCTTAGAGGCATCGCAATAGACTGTGAATCCTTCATGTCCAGATGGTAAGGTTAGGACTGGCTCAGTAGTCAATAACTCCTTCAGTTTCTAAAAACTTGCCTCGCACACCTCTGACCACTGGTACTTAACCGATTTCTGAGTCAGTCAGGTCAAGGGAGCAGCGAGACTAGAGAAACATTATACAAATCTTCTATAATACCTAGACAAACCCAAGAAACTCATAATTTCTGTCGGAGTGGTAGGCCTTGGCCAGCTCTTCACGACTTCTATCTTTTGGGGGTCTACCATAACTCGATCCCTTGACACAACATGACCCAAGAAAGCCACATTTTCCAACCAAAATTCACACTTTAAAAATTTAGCATAAAGTTTCTCATGTCTTAAGATTTGAAGCACTACCCTTAGATGCTCTTCATGTTCTTCAACACTCTTACTATAAATTAGAATATCATCGATGAATACAATTACGAGTAAATCTAAGAATGGTTTGAAGATTCTGTTCATGAGATCCATAAAAGATGTTGGGGAATTGGTTAACCCGAAAGATATGACCAAGAACTTATAATGGCCATATCGGGTCCTGAAGGCTATTTTGGGTATATCATCAGGATTTATTTTCAGCTGGTGATATCCCGAATGGAGGTCAATTTTGGAAAAATAGTTGGCTCCTTGAAGTTGGTCAAAAAGATCATCAATTCTTGGTAATGGGTATCGGTTCTTGATCGTGACCTTATTGGGTTGTCAATAATCGATGCACATTCGGAGTGAACTGTTTTTCTTCTTCACAAAAAGGACTGGTGCACCCCAGGGGGAAACACTAGGCCTTATAAAGGCCTTATCCAGAAGATTTTTCAATTATTCTTTTAACTCTCTCAACTCAGCTAGGGCCATTCGATATGGAGGAATGGAAATGGGTCTTGTACCAGGAATTAATTCTATAGCGAACTCCACTTCCATGTCTGAAGGAAGGCCTAGAAGATCTTCAGGGAAAACCTCCGAAAAATTATGAACAATAGGGACAATATGTACCTTTGGGGACTCTATTTGGGTATCCACTATACTAGCCAGGTAAGAGTATTCCACTTCGTGACTTCTTAATAACTTTTGAGCCCTAAGGTAGGAAATAAGCCGACTCAAAGGTGCCCAATTCTACCCCTTATAAATCCTTTTGGTTCCCCGAAAAAAGATAATTTTACAACCTTTTGCCGACAACCAACGTGGCATAATATGTTGACAACCAATCCATACCCAAAACAATGTCAAAGTCTACCGTATCAAGTAATACTAAGTCTGCTATTATCCCTCTACCATTTACCTCTAACGGAAAATTTGTAATTACTCGAGAGGCCCAAACCGAGGCCATCACTGGTGTGTCATGACCTCAAAGGGCTCACTTAAACAAATAGGTTCTACATGTAGATTCTTATCAAAATCGATCGACAGGTACGAAAATGTAGAACCGGGATCATATAATACAAGTGCAGGAATACTTGAGACCAACAAAATACATGTGACCACATCATTAGATGTCTCCGGCTCATTTCTCTGGAGAAAAGCGTAGAGCCGGTTAGGATTGTTGGACTGTTGACCTCCTTGACTCTGTCATGACTGGTTGCCCTGATTTCCCTTGTGGGCAATTGTGGTTGCTTCTGACCTCCCATGAGAACCCTGAGTTTGGGCTCTCTTCTTGCAATCTTTGATATAGTAGCCTGGTTCCCCACAGTTATAACAACCTCTCAATGAGAACCTGCATTCCCTAAAATGTTTCTTTTGACAGACCTTACAGACCAGTCTGTCACCTTCCGCGTTAGGGTTGGTGGCCTTGACATTGTTACCTTGATGATTGAACCATTTATGTCCTTGGGGCCCACGATGAGAATGATCTACTGATTGGCTCGGCTTTGAAGAATCCCTACTACCCTCTGGTTTTTATTCTGATTAAAGGATCCTGACGATCGAAACCTCTTATGCGAATACTTTTTTTTTTGCTTTAGCAAAACTTTCTACCCTCATTGCCATGTCGACGATATGAAGGTAAGTCCAATCATTGGCTAATACCACTACCTTCTCTGCCAAGTTTCGGTTTAAACCCTCAATAAATATTTTGACATTCTCCCTTTTTGTAGGACCAATGTATGTGTTGTATGCCGACAATCGCATGAACTGGGTATCGTATTTTTTCACACTGCGTTCTTCTTGTTTCAACTGTTCAACCTCATGTTTGAGCGCATTTTTTTGGGTGTTAGACATGTACTTTTCATTGAACGCGGCTTTGAACTCCCCCTACGTCATCGATGGTGACATAGGGGAATGATTTCTTCTAAAATTTCTCCACCACACCCCACTTCATCCACTAAACGTGCGCCCACCAAATTGACGCCATGTGTCTCTACATATCCCAGGGTAAATAAAAGGTCTTCCACCTTATCGAGAAATATTATCGGGTCGAACTTGGAGTCCTTTCCCGTAAAGATAGGTTCCCTTCTCCTTATAAAATTCACCCATAGTCTATCTGGTATTGACTGAGCTCTTACATTTTCAGCTAGTGGTGTAGTCACAACTGGTTCATGGGCCGATGGGTTCTGGATCGGGGCCATAACTGAGACACTAGGTGTAGCTGAACCATGTGTGGGGCTACAACTGTCATCAACTCTATGAGTCTATCTAACTTTTGTCCCACCGTTTCCTAGGCCGCTTGACTCTAATTTTCTTCAACATTTTCCACGCTATCTTGAGATACCGCTCTTTCAACCGGAGGTATAAGAGTTTCATGGAAGACTCTTCTTGAGCCATTGGTTCCTGTACCGGAACTCTTGGGGGTTGACGTTGTCCCCTCGCTCTTCCCCGGGTAGTTCTGATCGACCTCCACAACACCGGTACTTGTGAATCTACCATTTTCTATTTCGCAGGTTGGCATTCAGCTCCTTGTGAACCTTGTTCCTTTCTTTCCTTTCCCTATCATCCATTCTTTCATTTATCTTCAAGACTTTGACGTAGAAATTTGAGCAAGGAGCCTTCTGTACTATCTCCACATAACATCTTTGCTCTTCTAAACGAGGAGTGGAAATCTCCCGGGGTGGGGTTGAATATTATCTGTAGTATGACTCCAATCAGATAATTGAAAAAGGTCGGGTCAAATGAACGCCTCTTCCGTCTAGTACTAAGCAAATTTGTATAACGTGTGATTGTGTCATCCATATATGCACCAACATCGTCTCCTGAGTCCATCCTACGGTCCATGAACTCCTCCTGAGCTCGCATTATCCTTTTCGTTTCAATGAGCACTTCCCTATTGGTTGGAACTCGTATTGTAACCATATCTACAAAAATAAATGTTAGTTAGTTTATCGTTACACAATCCCTTTCCATACTCCTTTAAAGGAGGTAGTACGAGAACCAAGTCTTTGAAAAGACTCAAGATAGACATGAGAAGAGTATGAAGGAAGTGAAACTGTTTAGGATGCTATTCTGTTCACTTATTACTAAGGTGGCGCATTCACCGTCGCAATAAGTAACCGTGCAACGCCCAACTCAAAGAAATTTCCTAAAATCTCCTAACCTGGTTACGCTCTGATACCCGATTTTTCTCAAGTATTTCCTTAGGATGTGATGGCACCTGGGCAACTATCCCTGCCCAGGCGAACCATTAACCTCTCTTCCTAAATTAAATATGTATCTAGGTGCAGAAATAATATAATCATGTACTTTTTGTGAAAACGCGAGCTCATACTCGTGCAACCACAACTTCTATCTAGACTCAATGGAAATTTCATATATAGAATAAGAAATTCGAAAGTTAAAAGGAAACAATCTCATGTAGGGCATTCCCCGAGATAACGAAACCTGGTTCCTCAGACCTACTTAATCAAGAATGACATTCACCAAATCTGAAGCAATGGATTGGTGGAATAATGAGGCTGCAGGATGATCACTAGTCCTATTGCGGAGTTTTCCCTTTATCACGTTTACCTGAAACATGCTTAGATAAAAGAGAACCCAACCATCCGGAGCTAAGTGAGAACCTCGCCTAACAATTCAAAGTAACCTCACAATATTCTAAGTACAAATCATATTATGAACATAATAAGCATGTTATGAAAACAGATTTCAGCACTTTCAGTGTACAAGCCAATAAATATTCGCATACAAAACCTTCTCCCAACTCATCCTAGGAAATACTTAGTTAACCAGTACACCTGCTTTATTCCATATTATATATTTGTTGTGGTGCGTGCAACCCGATCCAATGTTATTCAATTATAGCCCCGAAGACAAGTGTATTTGAATAGCCCCAAATGCAAGTGTATTTGAATAGCCCCGAAGGCAAGTGTATTTAAATAGTCCCGAAGGTAAGTGTACATGAATAGCCCCGAAGGCAAGCAGGCAACTGGATATAGCCCCGAAGGCAACTCAATAAGTAATTAGTCCCGAAGGCAACATGTGTGTAATGATATAGTCCTGTAAGTGATGGCAAAACTATTTACATTACCAAAATTTCTATCATCTCGACTGTATGGCTAAACTTATATACACACACACACACACACACACACACACACACACACACACACACACACATATATATATATATATACGGACTTTATCCCAGTTTTGCCGAGGGAGCAACCCCATTTTTCACCTTGAATTGGTCAAAATATGCGGACTTTCTTACTTTTCGTGGAGGATTAGATCCAGTAACTGGGGGTCTGTGGCTAATTGATATTGCCCATCACCATTTATCTATTGCAATTCTTTTCCTGATAGCGGGTCACGTGTATAGGACCAACTGGGTATTGGTCATGGACTAAAAGATATTTTAGAAGCTCATAAAGGTCCATTTACAGGTCGGGGCCTTTATATATATATATATATATATATATATATATATATATATATATATATTCAGAAGATTCAAACAATATTCCTTTCTTTCAACTTTTCGCCCTTCCCACTTGTAAGAGTTATAACTCCCAAACCGTAACTCCAAATAAGGTATACCGAGTCGAAGGTAATACGAGGAACTATAACTATACCAAGTTTCCTCTAAAAATACTTATTGTAACTAGTATAAATTCACGAAAGAGATAACCCTATGGAAACTGTCTCGCCGGATTGTTTAATAAAAGGGACACAATCTTAAAACAGCCATAACTTTTTATTCATAAGTTAGATTAATCCCCGTAAAGTCTCAAACTTTCGAGAATAGAGAAATATAGAACTTTTATTCAGCACAACTTTTCATATTATTTACCGATTTATACATTTTTTCCGTTATACGTTCTGCCTTCTGGATTTTGATTGATCCGAGGCAGAAACTTTAAACTGCGATAACTCTCAAACCGCATGTCGGTTTTAGCCCCACTTGGACTCGATATGACCCTGAAGTAGAGATGTATAACCCTATAAAACTTTATCCAATTCTAGCAAGGATAACTCAGCAAAAAACAGTTTGTAATTTCATGATCCGAACTAGTTACTAGATAATCTATTAGCAATAACTTCACGATCATTCTTTCAACATCCGGATTATATTATAACATGTATTGTAACTCAAAACAAGGGATTATACTAAGAATATTGAGTGAGAGAACTCACCTTTATTGCTTCATAACCGCGAATGAACTTTCAAACTCCAACTAAACCTTTTCGGAACTCCTTAATTGCTAAAGTTAATTTTTTTTGTTCTCTGAAATTTCTAGTTTTTTTCCTCTGTGTTCTCTTTTGCTCTGCCAGAATTTTGCATATAACTTGTTGTGTTATGTGTATTTGTGTAGGAGTGGGAAAGGAGTTGATAAACTTTGGTTAGGAGTCTTAAGGGATGAGAGGTTTGGAAGTGATTAGGATTAGTGTGAAGGGGGGCGGGGGGTAATTTGGTTGAGATTTTAAAGGGAATTAGACGTGTAGCCTTCCCTGATTTAATTTTTTTTCTTTTTCTTCTAATTACTATGGGACGTTATAAGGTTGAACTACTACGGGCATTATCTATTGATTGTTAGCAACAAAGTTATGTTAAGGCTACTCTTCCTTATTTTGGCATGATTAGAATGAAACGAACGTAAACGAATAATATCCATAGCGGCTCCACTCTTAGATACTTAGAGGTTGATGTTCTTGACTTCTATATAATGATAGTGATCTTATCTTATGACTTGTAGATTCTTCAAAGTAAGTTATGTTGATGATGTTAGTTCCATAATGTTAATCGGAGGGGAAACGACCTTACGTCACTCCGATAGACTTAGAGTGTCTTAGTATCATTCATGAATTATATACATGTATATACCATGACCTCACATGCGTTAAATATGTATATGTTATGATATGTATATGGGGTATGGAAAAGGTTGTGGCGTTATATACACACCACCACCAGATCAGCTGGTATATGATAATGATTATGCCCACAGAGGCCGATATGATATGATGGGATTCCCACAGAGGCTTGATGGCGTTATATACACATATGTATATGTAGGACCAGTCATTATATACGCACATGTACGATACTTAGGCATATTATGGCCCTCAAAGGCATTCTGTACAGGTTGATTATTTCTTGTCTTAGGTTACCTCCATGTCTTTATTATGCTATTTTTCATGTCTTACATACTCGGTACATTATTCTTACTGACACCCATTTTTCTTAGGGGATGCTGCGTTTCATGCCCGCAAGCTCAGGTAGACAGGGCGATGATCCGCACCAGTAGGTTGCATGTTTAGCTGATATTGGAGCACTCTACTTGTCCTGGAGTTACGGTCTAGTCTTTGTATGGTATTTTTGATATGCATATGGGTATGGCGGGGCCCTGTCCCGACCTTATGATGTCACGTACTCCAGTAGAGGCTTGTAGACAGTTATGATGCAGTCAGATGTTATGTGGCCTTCTCGGCCTATGTTTTTGTTGTATAGTCATCTATGGTAGCCTTGTTAGCTCGTACGGTCATGTCCAACATCTATGTATATAAATATATACCCTATCGGTCTTACACCTTTTCAACTTATGAGTCAGCAGGTTACCTCGTGACGGCTCTCGTGGCCCATGCTTATATATGATTATATGGTGAATTTATGTCTAGTGGTGCTCAACAAGTAAGTTTCGGGTGCCCGTCATGGCCCTCTGATTTGGGTCGTGATAAACTTGGTATTATAGCAAGTTTGTCCTAGGGAATCTGCAAGTCGTGCTTAGTAGAGTCTTGTTTATGTGTGTGTTGTGCACCACACTTATATTACGAGGCATTTAGGATGATTACCTTTCTTTCTTGTTCTAGATCGTGCAGTAGAGCTGAGTTATAAGCATTTCACTCCTAATACGTCTCGTGTTAATGATTTTAGTAATGCCTACAGCAATGAAGAAGTCCAGAGTAAGAGGGAATTGAATACGACTGCGGATGAGGGTACCAATCGAGTGCCACCTGCTAGCGAGGGCCAGAGTGAGGCCCAAAGTGTGACTCCTTCGCATGATTCCCTGACTCTACCACCTCCAGATGAGCTTAGTGGGGCTGCAGTACCCCTAGTTCCTTCACCTGATACTCCGAATGAGGATCTTGATATGCGAAGTGCTGTACAATTATTGACTCAATTGGTGGCCGTTTATGCCTAGCGTCAGACTATCGGTCCTTCTCATAGAGCAGTTAGTGCGAGAGCTCAGGATTTCATCAACCCGGACCCTTTAGTATTCACGGGATCAGACCTGAACGATGACTCGCAGAATTTTCTAAATCAGATGCAGCATACCTTGCGGGTAATGAATTCCACCGATACCGAGTCGGTAAAGTTTGCTTCTTATAGATTACGAGATGTCGCAGTTACCTGGTATGATACATGAGAGCATTCTAGGGGATCTCGTGCCCCACCAACAGGATGGGGAGAGTTTTCAGAAGATTTCTTACATCATTTTCTGCTAGTCGAGCTCCGATGGGCAGGCAGAATATATTTTTACGTCTTAAGCAGGGTAATATGAGTGTTCGGGAATATAACTTACAGTTTATTTAGTTGGCCAGATATGCTCCTACGATCATAATTGCGATGAGCGACCGAGTACATAGGTTTGTTAATGGCTTGGGGCCGCACTTGGTTAATGAGTGTACTATGACTTCTCTGAATCCAAATATGGATATTGCTCGCATTCAGGCTTATGCACAGAATTTAGAGGATCGTAAGAGACAATAATGGGTAGATCGAGAGCGTGATAGGGGCCAGCATAAGAGGGCTCGGTCCGTAGGTAACGTAGGAGAGTTCAGATATGGGTCTAGGCCACAGCTTTATAGGCACCCATCCTACCCGGCAGATAGTGCACCATCACAATTTTTGAGGTCGAGGGTTAATTGGTTTGCTCAATCTAGACCAGGTCAGAGTTCACGAGCATCAGGGTCCTATTATTAGGGGATAGATGAGGCCACTTTTGACTTGATGTGAGCAGTCTAGTAACGCCCATCCGGGGTCGTGCCAGCGAGGATCAGATATGTGTTATTCTTATGGTTATCCCAATCATATTATTCGAGATTGTCCGACAAGTGGCGGAGGTATTAGGGCCCAGCCAGCCAGATCTGTAGCAGCTTTATCATCTTCAGCACGCCCGTCAGGGCATGGTCATCAGACATCAGGCAGTCGAGGCAGAGGTAGGGGTGAAGCAACTAGCTTCGGTGGTATCCAGAACCGTATTTACGCATTGATGGGTTGACATGGTCAGGAGTCTTCACCTGATATTACTACATGTATATTATCAGTCTTTTCACATAATGTATATGCGTTGTTAGATCCAGGATCCAATCTATCATATGTCACCCCTTTTATTGCTTGTAAGTTTGGTATGGAGCCTGAGTTGATAAGAGAGACATTTGAGGTATCTACACTAGTTGGTGAGTAAGTAGTTGCTAGACGAGTCTATCGAAATTGTGATGTGTTAATTTGTAGCCTGATACCCTAGCGGATATGGTAGAGTTAGAAATGGTTGATTTTAATATTATTATGGGCATGGATTGGCTGGCGTCATGCTATACTAATGTTGATTGTCGAACAAAGATTGTTAGATTTCAATTTTCAGGCGAGCTAGTCCTTGAATGGAAGGATAATACTGCGATGCCAAAGGGTAGGTTTATCTCATATCTTAAGGCAAGAAAAATGATTTCCATAGATTGTACATACCATCTTGTTCGATGTATAGATGCCGATGCTGAACCACCTACTCTTCAATCAATTCCTGTGGTTAATGAGTTTCATGATGTATTTTCAGATGAACTTTCAGGCATTCATCCCGAAAAGGAGATTGAGTTCGGTATAGATGTGTTGCCAGACACTCAGCTGATATCTATCCTTTCTTATATAATGGCTCCAGTTGAATTGAAAGAATTAATGGAGCAATTAAAGGATCTACTTGAGAAAGACTTCATTAGGCCCAGCATGTCCCCTTGGGGTGCACCGGTATTGTTTGTACGAAAGAAATATAGCTCGTTGTAAATGTGTATTAACTATTGGCAGCTAAATAAAGTCACTATTTAGAACAAGTACCCTCTTCCCAGAATTAATGACTTGTTTGATCAGTTACATGGTGTAAAATGTTTCTCAAAGATTGACCTAAGGTCAGAGTACCATCAGCTAAGGGTCAAAGAGAAGGACATTCCGAAAATGGCTTTCAGAACGAGGTATGGGAACTTTGAGTTCTTAGTAATGTCATTCGGGCTCACAAGCGCGCCAACAACAGTTATGGATCTAATGAACAATGTGTTTCACCCATTTTTGGATGTATTTGTGATTGTATTTATAGATGATATTCTGGTTTATTCTCACTCGGAGACGGAGCATAAAGATCACTTGCAGGTAGTACTACAGACACTCTAGGATCATAAGTTGTATGCTAAGCTCTCCAAGTGTGAGTTTTGGTTGAATTCAGTGGCTTTTCTTGGTCATATAGTGTCAGATAAAGGTATAAGAGTTGACACTCAAAAGGTAAAAGCGGTGAATAATTGGCCGAGGACCACGACTCCATCAGAAGTTCGTAGCTTTTTAGGCTTAGCCGGCTTTTATAGGAGGTTTGTAGCAGGATTTTCTACCATATCAGCACCATTGACAAGGTTGACATAAAAAGCCATAAAGTTCCAGTGATCCGATGCCTGTAAGCAGAGTTAAATGACAGACTAACATCGGCATCAGTTCTTACTCTCCCTGAGGGTCCAGAAGGCTATGATATGTATTGTGATGCCTCGGGAACGGGTTTAGGATACATGTTGATGCAACATAGTAAGGTGATTGCCTATGCTTTAAGGCAATTGATGAAACATGAGAAGAATTATTCGATGCATGATTTGGAGTTAGCTGCGGTGGTCTATACACTAAAAATTTGGCGGCACTACTTGTATGATATTCATGTAGACATTTTCACGGATTATAAGAGTCTGCAGTATATATTTAAGCAGAAATAGTTGAACTTGAGACAAATAAGGTGGCTTGAATTGTTAAAGGATTATGATGTGAACATCTTATACCATCCTGGTAAAGTTAATATTGTAGTGGAAACGCTTAGTCGCAAGTCTATGGTCAGTTGGATGTCGGTGCGGGCCGAGAGGAAAGAGTTGATAAGAGAGCTCTATCAGTTAGCTAGGTTAAGAGTCTGATTAATGGGTTTGGAAGATGGTGGCTTTGTGATTTGGGAGACATCAGAGTCGTCTCTCATATCGGAAATGAAGGAACGTTAGTGGGAAGACCCAATTTTAGGAAATATCGGAGAGGGTATTCAACAAAGAAAGACCACAACCTTTGAGATTTACGGAAATAGGGTTCTCAAGCACCAGGGCCATTTTTGTGTTCCAAATGTAGCGGGATTACGAGACAAGATTATGACGGAGGTCCATTGCTCACGATATTCCATTCACCCTGGATCTACTAAGATGTATCATAATATCAAGGGTATGTATTGGTGGAACGACATGAAGAGGAACATTGCGGAGTTTGTAGCTTAGTGTCCTAATTGTCAGCAAGTAAAAGTAGAGCACCAAAAGCCCGACGGCTTGACTCAGAACATTGAGATCCTAATGTGGCAATGGGAAATGATTAATATGGATTTCATTATGGGTTTACCTCGCTCTTATCATACATTTGATTCTATTTGGGTGATTGTAGATAGACTGACCAAATCAGCTCATTTCCCGATGGTCAAAACTACCTACAAAGCCGAGGACTACGCAAAGTTTTACGTTAAGGAGATTGTTCGCCTTCATGGTGTGCCTATTTCTATTATATCAGACTGAGGTGCGCAGTTCACAACTAATTTCTGGAGATCATTTCAAAAAGGTTTGGGCACTCAAGTTATTCTTAGCACAACTTTCCATCCTCAGACAGACGTGCGGGCCAATCGTACGATTCAAACACTTGAAGATATGCTACGAGCTTATGTATTGGACTTCAAGGGAAGTTGGGATGATCATATACCCATTAGTCAATGTGCGTACAATAATAGTTATCATTCTAGTATCAAAATGGCTCCATATGAGGCTTTGTATGGACGTAAATGTAGATCTCCTATCGGATAGTTTGAAGTAGGCGAATCAGAATTATTTGGGCCTGACCTAGTGCACCAAGCCATAGAGAATGTGAAGCTTATCCAAGAATAGATGTTAACCGCTCAGAGTCGTCAGAAGTCATATTCAGATGTGCGACGACGGGACTTAGAGTTCCAAGTGGATGATTAGGTCTTCTTGAAGATCTCTCCTATGAAGGGTGTGATGAAATTTGGGAAAATGGGAAAGCTCAGCCCAAGGTACATTGGGCCATATCGCATAATTTGACGAATAGGCCAAGTGGCTTACGAATTGGACATGCCTCCCGAGTTAGAGTTTGTTCATCCGGTCTTCCATATTTCTATGTTGAGAGCGTGTGTTGGGGATCCTTCCTATATTGTACCGATTGACGATGTGAACGTTACAAAGGACTTATCATATGAAGAAGTTCCTATTGCTATCTTAGATTGACAAGTCCGCAAGTTAAGGACTAAGGAAGTAGCCTCCGTGAAGGTTCTATGGAGAAATAAGAATGTAGAAGAAATGATGTGGGAGGAGGAAGAGGAGATGAAGTGTAAGTATCCTCACTTATTTCAAACTAAAGCCGATGTTTCGAGTGAAGCATAGCCCAACCAAGAGCTAACGTAAGGAGACCTCCATTACAGACATCTAAGGAGCTTTTTTCCATCATTTAATCTCCATAACCACTTACATAAAAGACTCTAATTATGAGATTTAAGATTTCTAACTCTCAAACCCCACTCCTTATGTTTAATCACAATGCTCCACTTCACCAAATGTTATTTCCTTTTTTCTGTATTACCTTCCCATAAGAACGTCATCCAATTTCTTCTCCACCCTAACTAGTATTGGAACCAAGGGCATAAGGTAAGTTGGGATACCATCCAAGACACTATTTATTAATGTTACCTTAAAAGATAAATATTGTTGCTTTCAGGTGCCAGCTTCTTTTCGCATTTCTCAATAACTCCATTCCAAACAGAGATGTCTTTAAATTTCAAACTTTTCCATCTTTTTTAACGGATCCTTCTTTTTTACATGAACTTCATGTGATCCTTCTTTGTTTATTACAAGTTGTTTAATGAACAAAATCAATTGCTGACAGCACCACCAAAAGAAAGAAACATATGTTCCAAACATATCAAAAAGGCGAAAGTGTAAGAGTGAATAAAGGTATCCATAGGTCTCTGTAAGAGAAATTTGAGATAATTTTAAATTAGCACCAGATTTGACGAATATATTATAGCACTAAAACCCAAAATGCCTTACCATCTAGTCCACATCTTGGGTGTTTTAGCAGAATTTGTCTTGAATTGGTCACAATAAAATCACCATTGCAGGTGCTTATGTCATTATCACAGCACACAAAGTTAATTACTTTAGTGACAATCTGTACAAATTGTCAAACAATTTTGGTAGTTTATAGAGGTTCTCAAGGTGCTTTTTCTATCAAATAAACAAAAGGTGAGATGGGAGAAACTCAAAATGGGAGCGGGGGCATCTAGCTGCTGACACATAACCCCATGGCACTCCCATACCGCCATTGATGCTGCTCAGTTGACGTAAGGTCTGGCACGAGGACCATCGGCTTCAGCAATTGATTTTGTTCCTTAATAAACAAAGAAGGATACATGAAGTTCTTGTAGAAAAGAAGGATCCGTTAAAAAAAAGATGGAAAAGTTAACAGAGGGATGTTAATATTGGTCAAAAACTCTGCGTACTTACATATCAAATTAAAGCTAATGGCCATAGAGACAAAGAAACTAAGGATGAATGTAAATATTAGAGCAGTAATCCTTGTATATTTACTCTAGATGGAAAACCCCAAAAATAATGACAAAAGAATATATTATTGGTGCTGAAGAAGGAAGAAAATGGGTTGGGTATGGGACAGAATGTGAAGAGCAGACAGTGGTTTCGAGTTTCGACTAAAAGGGAAAAGACGATATTTATATTATGCAATAAATAAAGAAACTAAGGATGAATGATCATGTTGATATATTAGACAAATGATCCTAAAAGTACAACATAAGTGCAGCCTCTAATAGTTCCTGCATGGAAATAACCAGCCAGAGAATGCAGAATTGCAAAATTATAGGGAAGGATAGGCTTCCTTTGCTGCACAAGAACCGCATGGGACCAAATCGAATGAACCAAAAGTGCCTAGGGCATCCCATCAACCTTGTCGAAACACTGATTAATTCTTTACATCCATACAGCAAAAGGCTAAAAAGGATTACTATTCTTCAACAGTTTGAAATAGGCCACAAATCTTTACAGCAATCTTCAAATCTACGATTAAAGATCTTCTCCACCAGCAGTCAAGCTACCTTTAGAATTGTCTTTGCCTACTCACCCAACAAAGCCTTAAAGCTGAAGATTGTAAATGAAAAGGAGAAGTTCAGTACAAAGATCTCTCCGTTGTTAAGTTACATTTTGTTACTACTGCCTCCGATCAAATCCTTCTATCAAAAATGTCAACCAGAGTAATTTTTCATGGTGGTATATCATACGTTCCATCTTCACTAATCCCCATCAGAAATCTCAAATGCTAGATTTCGAATAAGAGAAGCAGATTTAGGCAGCAGTCTCCTACTGCGGAGACTAGAGAGACCTTTTGAGGCAGAAACAATACGACTTCCAATTTCGATCCCTTTAGACTTATTTATTGAGGCCCTACTAACACTTTCATCTGAAATTTGCAGAGGTGTTTTGACTGGAAAAGGAGACAGTGAAGCACGTTCTACATTAAGATCACGAAGATTTGTTCCAGCCCCTGTATGATCCCCTTGTAGAGTTTGAGCTCCTTGATCAGAAAATCTTGAGCTTGAGTTCACCTCATCATGACTTGAGAAATATTTCCTGATAATGCCCGAAACTGAAACTGCTTCAGATAAATCTTCACCATTGGACTCTGCTGCTGGACAGGAACTCTGTTCCTCATCTCCCCTGCCTTCACGTCCATATGCGGGATGAGCAGAGCTTGCCTTGGAAACAACTATAGGATCATCAGGTACTTCTAGGCAGTTAAATGTGTTCCCTTCCCTAGTTTTGTTCCTTTTCTTCTTTGTCTTCTTCTTCTTCTTTGATGAATGAATTATTCTTAAAACATCTGATAGTGTACTTCTAAGGCAGGGAAATCTTTTCTTCTTCTTTACTTTTCTTCTGCATTTTAACTTGTCAAATTTTGTGCCTTTCATAGAAGTTTTAAGTTTTGTGGGATCAGAAATAGTGCAAATAACATCACCATGCTGATTCAGTTCAGATGAACCCGGCTTATATAAAATATCATATTGGCAAACTTCAACATGTAGTGACCTAAATCCCTTTAGATGCTGGAAAACATGCTTCAGAGGCAAAGTTTCTGGAAGGTGGTAAAAGCACGAGTTCCTTTCGACCTGTCAAAAAGATGAATCAAATATATTTGAAAAAACAAAATATGAGCAGTATAGGATAGTTAAAGCATACCATCACAGCATCCACTTTAATCTGCCCCAGCTGTGGGAAACAATTCAAGTGAGCCCTTTCAAGTTCTCCTACAAAGAGCAGTAAGACTCTTTCAAAAATCACAAGTACACAAAAATATTGCTAATTCAGGAACTTACATTTGGACAAGGAAAACCATCACAACTAAGGATAAACAAACCAAGTATGCCGAAAATGCAGATTTGATGTTGAAATAAATAAACAGAAAAAGGCTCAAATATACTATCGGAAATAGCTCATTTATGTCACTCGTTTGGGTCATTTATGTCATCACCTTTATAAAAATGACTCGTCCACGCCATTTTTCATTAATGCTGAGTTTATAATACCAGATATGACATGTGGACTCCAATTAGAGGTCCAAGTCTTTTCATTAAACAAACCCAATTTTAAATACCAAATTAATAAAAAAAATGACTCATACACCCGACCCACTCAACCATAATCTAGTTGAAGGTCACTTAACATAACTGGTATTATAAAATTGACGTTAATGAAAAATGACATAGATGATCCATTTTGATAATATTGATGACATAAATGAGCTAAACTAACGAGGGCATAAATAAGACATTGTTGATAGTTCAATCGCAGATTTGAGCCTTTTTCTATAAATAAAACATAGTAGAGGTAAAAAGGGTGGAACTGACTCTTGAAGTCGTTTGGTGTAGTGTGGAGAGAAACAGGAACAACAATGCGAGTGTCCAAATTGGTGTCAACAAACACCGGAATTTCAACACCCATTCCGACCTTTCACTTCCAAAACCAAGCACAACAATACTAATGTTTGCATAAAGTAACTGGGAATCCGACCACTGGTCGCCGTTTGCTACCTTTTTCGACGAATACGAGAAAGGGAAGTGAAAATGGTGGGGGCCCCTTTTCTCTTCTATACGAACTGGAGTTCCGTTCCCCCTTCTTCTGGTCTTCTACTCATTTAATTACCAATTACTTCCTCCGATTCCTTTTACGTAATTTTCTATTTAATTTAAAATAATTGGTTATTTAATAAATTAAGAAGGAATTATTTTTTTAAAAAGTTACTCTTATTTAATAGGAGTAAACTAGTATACGTACCCGTGCGATACACGAATAATTGTGAAGAAAATAGTTTTCTCAAGACGATTGTACTACCATACATAATAAAAGTCACCATAATTGAAAGTTAGTAACTCATCTCGTAGCGAAGAGCATTGTAGTACAAAATTTATTAAAACAAACAAAAAAACTCCATCTTTTGAGATTTAGTAGACTTCTAGAAATTCGTATACAACATCGCACAAAAATTCAATATAGATATCCCTTACAGAAATGCAGATATCATCCATGGTAACAATAAGTGACAAATTGAAACATACACCTAACTTCAGTATATGAAAAGATAAATAAATTTTATGATTATAAATCTAACCCCCATATTTTAAGAAGTGCAAAAATAAGTAAATATCCTAGATTTTTTAAAGTTTTAGCAAAAGTTACTGAGTTCTCTATTGTTTGATATTACAAATAACGACCGATCTTTATACTGCAGTATATTGACGCATACACACACATTGTAATCAGGACTGAGTTTAAACATAGTTTAAGCTGTTGCAATCTACGAAATCCAGGAGGACAAAAAGTGCTAAAATTCCAACATCCGATGAACAACTGTTGATGTTGAAAGAAATAATCCCTTGATTATTTTCATTAATTGAAAAACTATTTATACAAGTTACATATTTTCATAATAGGAGAATCTTATTCCTATTATATTCCTAAAACTTTATTCTACTTGGATACTAACTTATACATTTATGGTAATACAATTATTATGGTAAGTGTACAATACTAATTATATTACAACATTACCTAAACTAGGATACTAAATATTACCTAAATTATATACTCTATATACGGTAATGTCACGTAGATCGAGAGGGAGAATTCAAGAGCAATATACACATGTATATTGTGTATATTTAACACACACTCACAGTCATAGCGGGCGGTCGTCGAACGCTGAGACTGTCTCTAAAATCTTCAAAAAGAACCGAGGGAAGACCCTTTTTAAAGATGTCGGCAATTTGATATCTCGACGGGACATGGCATACGCGAACTTGACCACGAGCAACCTTTTCACGGACAAAGTGAATGTCCATTTCGATATGCTTGGTGCGTTGGTGCTGAACCGGATTATCAGAAAGGTAGATGACACTAATATTATCGCAATAAACCAAGGTTGTCTTCTGAATGGGACAATGAAGCTCTAAAAGCAAATTACGTAACCAACATGATTCTGAGATCACATTAGCTACCCCTCGATATTCAGCCTCGGCACTTGAGCGGGATAGAGTCGACTGACGCTTTGCAGACCAGGAGACCAAGTTGTTGCCAAGAAACATACAATAGCCTGACGTAGATCGTCTGGTGTCGGGACAGTCACCCCAATCAGCATCCATATACGAGATAAGTGTGGACGTCGATGAAGGATATAAATGCAAATCATAGTCTAGTATAATATAACGAATGATGCATTCATGTGCTCAATTCTGGGATCATGCATAAAAAACACACCTGCTGGACAACATATGTAATATCCGATCTCGTAAAGGTAAGATACTGAAGGGCCCCTGCAAGACTGCGATAGCAGGTCGGATCCTTGTAGGGTACGCCGGCCACGGCACTAAGCTTGGGCTTTGTATCAACTGGAGTGGAAGTGGACTTACAGGATGACATTCCAGCCCTCTCGATGATCTCAGTTGCATACTTCCGTTGAGACAAGAACAATCCATCGAAATGACGAGTGACGACAATCCCCAAAAAGTAACTCAAGGACCCTAAGTCTTTCATAGAAAACTCAGAGCTGAGCATAGTCATGATAGACTGGCGTAAGGCATCGGAAGAGGCATTCAAAATGATATCATCCACATACAACAGAATGTAGGCCAATGACGAACCACGACGGTAGATGAACAAGGAATTATCTGACCTGCTGTGAGTGAACCCAATAGTCGAAATATAGTCAGCAAACCTTGTATACCAGGCCCGGGGAGACTGCTTAAGCCCATATAAGGACTTCTTTAATAAACAGATATGATGAGGATGTTTGGGATCCCTGAATCCCAACGGCTGATGCATATAGACTGTCTCCTTGAGATCCTCATGTAGAAAAGCATTTTTGACATCTAACTGATGAATAGGCCATGCCTTCGACAGAGCCAAGGTTAGCACCATGTGAATGGTAGCCGACTTGACTACCGGACTAAATGTCTCATCACAATCTACACCAACCTGCTGAGTCTTACCATCACCCACAAGTCGCGTCTTATGTCGAGCAAATGAACCATCCGAGTTCTCTTTATGAGCAAAAATCCACATAGACCTGATAATATTAATACCAGATGGACGGGGCACCAACTCCCACATCTTATTATTCAATAAGGCATTATATTCATCGGTCATAGCAATTTTCCAATTCGGGTCATGTAAGGCAGACATAGAATTACGGGGTAAGGGGGATTTAGGGACATTAGAATGTAAATTAAAATGTCTTTTTGGTTTAAAAATACCCCGTTGACTACGAGTGACCGGTCTATGACTCGAGGGAGAATTGGACGGATTTTGGGAATTTGCTGGGTTCGGGACGGACTGGCCAGCAGGCAGTGGGCCTGCTGGCCCAACTCGGTAATCTGGAGCAGTGACTGGACCCGTTCCAGAACTGGGCTGGACTGGCCCAATCGCTGGAACTGGTCCAGTGGTGGTACTGGTAGAGGCAGGGGGTGACGGACCAGTGGGGCCAGCGGGCAGTGGGCCCGCTGGAGAATTTTGGGTGTGGTATACGTCCGAAAAATGCTGAATAACATACGGGGATATATTATCATCCAAAAAATTATACGAACTAGGCACGGGAGTATTACCTTTAGAAAATGGAAATTGGGATTCATAAAAAATGACATGGCGATTAATGATGATTTTATTAGAGTATAAATCAAAGCATTTGTAGCCACGATGATTGAATGGAAAACCCAAAAATACACACGGAGTAGACCGGGCCTGGAGTTTATTAATTATGGTGGACGGGAATAACGGATAACACAAGCACCCAAAAACCCGAAGATGAAAATAAGAAGGAGTCTTATTATATAAAATTTGAAGGGGGGAAGAATATGTCAAACCTTTGGAAGGAATTATGTCAAGGAGATATGTAGCCATTTGAAGAGCATGATGCCAAAAATATGGGGGTACGGAAGCAGGAATTAATAGAGTGCGGACAATGTTATTTATGGAACGAATTTTGCGTTCGGCTTTCCCATTTTGTGAAGACGTATGAGGACAAGAAAAACGAAAATTGATCCCATTATTAGCACAGAATTCCCAAAACACCCCATTGTCATATTCTCTGCCATTATCACACTGAATATTTTTAATTTCTCGTTCAAATTGGGTTCTAATGAATGCTCTAACTTTTAAGAAGACGGAAAAAACTTGAGATTTTTCGCTATCGGAAACGTCCATAAAAGTTAGAATAATCATCTAAAAAGAGAACATAATACTGATGACCCACAGAACTAAGAACCGGAGATGTCCATAAGTCGCTATGAATAATATCAAATGATATTAAAGTATATGAGAATTTGAGTCTACAAATAGCAACTTAACAATTTTTCCCAAAGAATAAGACTGACAATTTGGAGTATGACTCGTACCCTTACATGAAATAAAACTATTTTTATGTAAAGACGACAAAATTGATGATCCAGATGACCAAGACGAGCATGCCACAAGAAAGGAGAAATGGCTGCAAAGGCTGATGGCAGGGCTTGACTCGATGGACCGGAACTGTGTGTGATAGGATAAAGATCTCCCCTACTATCACACCTCATGAGAGGACTCCCCGTCTTGAAATCCTTCATAGAGAAACCAAATGGATCAAATTCAATAGAAATGGAATTGTCAGTAGTGAATTTACTGACTGAGACTAAGTTTTTAATCAATTTGGGGGCGTGTAGGGTGTTTTTCAAAATAAGAGGTGGATGAGGGGGAGATAATGTCTTATGACCATAACCACGAATTGGAATAGAATTATCATTACCAACAATTATACCGCGAGGGTTGCTCAAATTGGAATAAGACGAGAGCGTACCTGAAGCGGATGTCATGTGGGTAGTGGCACCGGTGTCCATATACCAATTTGGGTCCGGAGGATTTAAACCAAGCGTGTGCATTGCGACTTTGATGTCGGTAGGCGTGGGTATCGCTGCGTGATGGGCTTACGGGGGCCGAGGCCCAAGCACCCCTGCTTGCGGTCTCGGCCCAGACTGCTGGTTGTATGTGGACCAGGCCGAATTGGGCCTGGACTGTTGCTGGGCCGCCCACTGCCAGTTGGGCGAGAAGTTGCTGGGCTGAAACTGCCGCTGAGGGACAAACTGGTTGGGCCCAATCTGCTATTGTGGGGCCCACTTCCACTGCATACGGGCCCGCTATGGGCCCCAGAATAGTTGCTCCTGCTGCTGACCACCACGAGGACCCCCACCGCCACCACCATTCTGCCGGCTGCCACCGTTGTTGCTGCCGCGGTTCTTGCCATTATTTTTCTTATTTTTACCTTTTTTGTCGCCACCGTTGTTGCAGTGTTGGCCCGAGTTGTTGGAACCGGTAGGATACACCGTGGACTCGGTCATCATGACTACGGGACTAGCATCGGTAGCCGCTCGTTTTGACATGCCTGCTTCTTCGAGTGTAAGCATAGAACGAGCCTGATAAAATTGCGGAAGCGGATTGCTTTGCCGAAGAAGCGTTCCAACACCACTATAGGCCTCGGAGAGGCCGAAAACCATTTGGAGGACCAAACGATCGTTCGAAACTGGCGCGCCAACGTTGCGAAGTTGGTCCGCCAATTCCTTTAATCTTTTGCAATAAGCCGAAACATTAGGGAAATCTTCCATATTGACGTGGGAGAAATCCTGCTCAAGGGTAACATCTCTAGAATTTTGATTATCTTGAAATATATCACGCAGTCTATACCAAGTCGTATGTACCGTAGAGTTAGGCTCAATAATTGTTTGCAATAGGTCGGTAGAAATTGTGGAATATATCCACTGAAGGACGGTAGCATTAAGAGACGTCCACAACTTAGGATTATCTTCACGTTTTGGCACCTCCGTATCCTCAGGTGTCGCGGGGATTATGTGATGGATGACTTGATGTGATCGTGCGTGAATTTTGAACAGTTCGGCCCACGTCGCATATTGAACGTTTTCTATTTCAAGAACAAGAGGGATGTTATTCTTGATGTTATAAATTGTAAGGGCAGGATGAAACATGTTCCGGGATGTAGACATATTGATAGAACAATATGTGAGTGAGGGATTAGGGAGAAAAATTTGGGAAGAAGGGGGTTCTCGTCGGCACGAAAAACCGAGAGCAAGGTCTCGGAATTTGCAAGGGAAGTCGACGGAAAAATTTGGAGAATTTGGGAGAGAAAATAAACCTAGACTCTTGATACCATGAAAGAAATAATCTCTTGATTATTTTCATTAATTGAAAGACTATTTATACAAGTTACATATTTCCATAATAGGAGAATTCTATTCCTATTCTATTCCTAAAACCTTATTCTAACTTATTCATTTATGGTAATACAACTATTATGGTAAGTGTACAATACTAATTACATTACAACATTACCTAAACTAGGATACTAATTATTACCTAAATTATATACTCTATATACGGTAATGTCACGTAGACCGAGAGGGAGAATCCGAGAGCAATATACACAATATACACATGTATATTGTGTATATTTAACAGATGCATTCTTTCCATTGAGAAGATGTATTTGACATGTCCCTGCAATACCTGATAAAGAAGAGGGGGTTTCTTCTTGAAATAAAGGAGGGCCCCTTGTGCGCAGCGTGGTACTGGTCTAACCTTTGAAATCAATTGAGTCACCATGATTTACCTCCTTCACAGACCTGTCGGACCGGGGTGTGGGGGCTCCTGGGGTGGGAGATTCCACCTTTTGGAGAAAAGAAGAGGGGACATTCCAGATATAAGTATCTCGAATAGAATTGTGAAAAAAAATTGGAAGATTATTTGAATACGGTAACCATTACAAACATATAAATAACCAACATGTTTGTCATAAAAAATAGAAAGAACAGTTGACCGAGCTTCTAATAGAAATACAATGAAAACAATCACTATACATAAGAAGAAAAAGAAGGATCTTCAACGAAAAAAACTCGAAAAATAAGCAGGGTGACTAACTGGAGAAAAGTGGATAAGTGTAACTTTGTTTGTATCAACTTCACGCATAATCTCATTTAGTCCACAAGTGAGCTTGTTTGGACTCCACTGGTAGTGTTAGAGTAATTATGGGACAAATTCCATAATTACCTTCAATTCATTATTATAATATATTGTAATTAGAATTATCAAAATTAGCATCTTATATTTTAGGTAATATAAATTAGTCTTCCTTAAACCAACCAAACCCTAGCCGACATCTAAACCTACCCCCCCCTCGGCTTACACTTTCCGAAACCGTAAGGGTTTTTCACATCCCAAACTTCAAACACTACTTCTTTTCTTCTCTAGTTTGATTTCTTGTGAAACCTATGGCTGAAAAACAAACTTTTCATCCCGCTCTTGCGGTTAATAACGTCAAGAATTTTATCTCCATAACCCTTGAAATGGAGAAAGGGAAATATACCTCTTGGGCGGAATTGTTCAAAATTCATTGCCGCGCATATGAGGTGATCGACCATATCATACCTTCCGAATTGTCCTCGGACGCCAATGTCGCAAACAAAAAGCTATGGTCCCGTTTTGATGTTATTGTCCTTCAATGGATATATGGCATTATATCCAACGATCTTTTACATATCATATTGGAGCCGAATTCTACGGCTCAATAGGCACGGGAACGTTTACAAAATATATTTCAGGATAACAAACTTTCTCGAGCCATTTATCTTGAACACCAATTTACTAACGTTAAATTGGATGATTTTTCCAACATCTCCGCTTATTGTCAGGAATTGAAGATGCTTGCGGACCAACTATCCAACGTTGGTTCTCCCGTTATAAATCAACGGTTGGTCCTTCAGTTGATTGCAGGGTTGAATGAACAGTATGATGGAGTGACTACGTTCATTCAGCAAAGTAATCCATTGCCTCCCTTCTATGATAAGCGAATATTTCAGATATCGTCATATCCGACTTAACGCCTTATACTAATCATTTATTAAAATCATCAGTGAACCTTAGTTCAACTGATCTTCTTTGTAAGCCGATACCAGGTCGGTTGTAGTGTGTAACATATATTGAACTACATGTGACCTGCGCATATCGCTCCTTGTATATGGGTGCACCATGATTTCAATCAGTTATATGATTCATATCCATTGGTGGCTTCAACGAGACTGTCAATTATCTCACAACTGAGTTTGGAGTTAGACCAGTCCGTTAGATGTCTTAGAAATCCAATTCCTAAGATGTCATCTGTGATACCCATATCTTTTGTTTCAATATAACTTCCACTCTCAGACTGTTGGTTTTCCAACTGTTGGCTTTCTAACTTCAGAGTCAATGTTTCTGTGGTCAGATTCATTGTTTCTGTTTTATCTGAAACTTCCAGGACCAAAATGTAAACATTTCAGGGACCAAAATGAAAGTTCAGGAAGAAGCCCAACAGTCCAGCAAACCAACTCTGATCCTCCCCTTCCAACTCTCCGGTTAGGAAGGTTGTTTCAACATCCATGCCACGCAAGACTGCAATGGCCCTGTATGTTAAGCTATTAACAGGGAAGCACATGTATAAGTAGCTGAGGCCTTATACTCGTCAGTAGATCCATCTACATTGTACTCACTTTTGAGTATCCTTTTTCACAACCCAAAGGTTCTTTTCCCGGAGGAAGATCAACCATTACACAAGTATGGTTCTATATGATGGAATATATTTCTCTCTTTGTAGCTTATTTCCAAAGCAGGGCTTCTGGAGATGACAATTATTTGTTAATTGTCCATGGTTCATTCTCAACCATACAAGCTAGAAGGCCTGGAACAAGTCTTTGTCCCCTCTTTGCTCCGTCTCGGTTCAACATCTAGAATCTCTGAGTTCTGTAGATCTAGAATTTTAAGTTCTGGATAGACAACAACTTCTGAGTCATGTAGATACGGAACGTCTAGTTCCGGACAGTCAGGCACTCGCGGGTTCTTGTTAACCTCGAGCAATTACTTCTTTTTCCTTCTCAAGGAAAGTTATCCTCAAAGAATTCATCATTCTTTGACACCAAGAGGCGATAAGCACTATTGTTATTTGCAGATCCAGTGGATATGCAATCTACAGCCTTAGGTTCAACTTGACCTATTTCAGTATTCCATCTTCTACCAAGCCACCTCACATCACAACATTTGTATGTGAGATCCTTTCCATATTTCACATAGAGGGTTATCCTTATCCTTATGCGTAGTTCTGTTGAGAATCGCATTAGCAGTAAGGATCGCCTTGCTCCACATAATTTGGGCGTATAGCTTTGCGCTTGGCTAACACCGTTAGACTGAGGTGAGTAATGAGAAGTCATTTGATCAATGATGCTTCACATTCTCCCCCTCTATCACTACGAATTCCCCAATCCGTAGGCTTAGTTGATTTTCAACTTCTACTTTGTAGCGCTTATCCGCTTCAACAACTTCATCTTTGCTTTTCAACAAATAAAGGATTCAATATGGTGTACCATCATCAATGAATGTCACAAAGTACTTGTCTCCCCCTCTATTTTGTATAAACTTCAAATCACCCATGTAGGTGTGACTAAGTTGTAGAGGAGCGGTGCTTCTTTCGCTATTCCTTTGACGGAACTTGGAAAGGTGATTTTTTCTCTTCGCCTACCTCACATTTATTTTGAGGGTTTATGTCGACAGAAGGCAACAATCTCAACTTCGTTAGCTTTTGAATGACTTTCTATTTAACGTGTCTTAATCTATGATGGCATAGATGCACGGATTACAAATATATCATTCATTTGGCTACAGACATAGTATACCATTCTTAGTTATTATAGACATGTTGGACTAGTCTCAAACCAGCTTGACCAACATTGTCTCTTAACCAAGTTTTGGGATATGTATCACCTCCTTTTGGAGTGATCTCATTCCCTGAAGTCCTATAGAGGACAACCTCTCCAACCCCTTCTACTTTAGAGGCGGCGTTGCTTCACATGAACAACCTCTTGCCCGTGGTTAGGGCGTAACGGGATCATATGTGATCTGGATACTCTGGCCCACTTCAGTTGCTTAGGCAGACTGAGTGTCCAATTTCTTTTATGCCTTTCTTTTGGCCTTCAGATCATTTAAGACCTGGAAACTCTGACCCACCTTACTAAATGTCCATTACTTTTCTGCCTTTCTTCTGGTCTTCAGATCATTTAAGACTCTGTAAATTCTGGCCTACTCCAGTCGCTAGTAGGCTTTGTACGACTGAGTGTCCAATATCATCCTATCAAATGAACTCTGGCCCCACTCCAGTCGCCCGTAGGCTTTGTATGACTGAGTGTCCAATATCATCCTATCAAAGGAATTCTGGCCCACTCCAGTCGCCCGTAGGCTTTGTACGACTGAGTGTCCAATATCATCCTATGAAGGATCTTCTGCCAAATAGTGTGACAGGCTCAACGTCTTTAGCTTTTAGTCTTCTTTCCTTATGATTGGTGCCCAGACAATTCTTGGTGCTTACTTAAGAGTGGTAACAGTTTTTGCATAGTCAGTGGGTTTTTCCCCCATCGTATGTGCGGACATACTTTACACACTTTTAATAATTACACTCAAAAGAACGGATCTTTTTAAGTTGTTTACAAAATCCAATCTTTAAACGGGAAGGAAGATGAGATTAAACTTCTGATTTTAAAGTGTAAGGAATATAAATTATTTCGTGAAAACATTTTCATATTTCTCCTTACTTTAAGCCCTTTTTAATCAGACATCATTTAATCTTATTCTTGACAAGAAAGAAAAATTACTTATCCAAATTTCGGATTCTGGCCCACTTCAGTCTCTTCATCGGGCTGAGTGTCAATTTCCTCCTTATCATAATTCGGATCCTTTGTCTGGGACAGATATAGGCCTTTGCTACAAGATAGAACCACATCTTCAGCCTTCCCCTCTTGTCCCAGTTGACATCCTCTGCCTCTCGTGGGCGCTTGTTCCCACCACTCTCAGGTGCGGTGATACCATGAACGCCTTGACCTTCAACAACATAATTAAAACTGTCTTCTACCAGAAAACCATAACCATATCCAAATTTGGTCACACAACTGTTGACCGACATCTTTCGAACACTAATACAATTTTTTCTTAAAATTGTTGGATATATAAAGCAGTACGGGAAGTAAAAAAACAAATAGGCAATTCAGAACTGCCGCAAGCTGGTTGAGTCTTGAATCTTGATAACCTGAAATCAAGAAACACTAAATCTGGATTGTTACAACTGTGACTGAGTCGAGAGATGACTCTCTGTCTTTAAGACAAGATTGCCCTGTATATATGCTTTTACGGTAACGGAAAATAGTCTCCCAAGATAAAATATCAACTAATCAACACTACAAAGCAAATAGGTTGATTCTGACGAAGAAAACAAACACATAACGAATTTCAGTTGTTCTCTTTCTGTTTGTCTCTGTGTAGTATTTTAGTCTCCCAATTGAGCCAAAAGGCTTCAATATATAGTATAAGGGAAGGGACTTCTCAACTGCCAAGTAATTGCTGTTTATGAGAGAGTTAATCAGTCAAGTAATGACTGATTTAATGTGAATCAACCCAAACGGCAAGCAGAAACTTTCTGCCTTCCGTCGTTCCCAATTTCATCTTTCCAGAAACTCCAGGGATCAAACTATAAATATTAAGCAATTTGGGGGTCCAAAGAGATAATATCAGAAGAAGCCCAAGTCCCAAGTCCCAAGTCCCAAGTCCCAAGTCCCAAGTCCCAAGTCCCAAGTCCCCAGTCCCGAGCCCGGCCCGGACGGGCGGGCAGCGGCGGCGCGCGTGGACTTAGCCTTGAACCCAAGCACATCTAGGTCCTCCCTCCTTCAAACACATGGGTTAGCCCTTGGGGTCCCAAACCCTTAGCCAATTTTAAGACTTTTAAAGAGAACAATTCTTCATTTTCCTACCGATGTGGTAGATTTGTCCCACATCATATTTTCATGCCTCAAACACCTTACTTCGTGGACCAATATCTCTTTCATTTCTCAATGAAATTTGACGATCCTTGGCCTACGGTCATCTATTCACTTAGTAGATTATACACGTGTGAAGAGACAAAGCCTCCAACATGCGGAATCCTAGTGTTTAAGTCATTAAATATGGGTGGACGCACCTCCCACCAAAGACAAATTTCCAACAGACAAGAGTAAATATATCAAAAAAAAATATAACGAAGATAAATATAATTTTATCCTCAGAGTACAGAGACAAATATGACTTTTTTCATTAAGTATTAACCTTCAATTATAAAATGTGAGTGATCTTGATCCTACCATTACAGACCTTAAAAAAATTAACAATACGCTTATTTCTAAAGAGGACAGTGGAGATATTCACAAATTGTTGCTTTGATAATTAAAAAACTTTAAGAAATATCAGACAGTCCTACACATCATACCCCCTAATTCCACATTAGTTTTACATGATATTTAGACGCTTCTTTATTAGAAAGAATTCCTCAATCTATTTGGTCTGAAAGTGACAATAGGTGTTCTAAAAGTGGTCATGTGAGTACTACTTTAGTTAATTAGTTTGAGATTTCATGTGACGGTCAAAGCACGTTGTCATATTATACATACTGAAATATTTAGTACTATTATTTCTTGATGATGTACAGATTCTTTACATACGTGAAAAATATGATTTCAAATGCACTACTTATAAAGCTAGTTGTTACGGCGGCGAAAACGACGGCTTTTGAACGCCTGTATATGGAATTAGATGAAAAAAACGGGGATAAGAAGTTGTACAGACTAGCCAAGGCGAGGGAAAGAAGGACATGTGACTTAGATCACATGAGGTACATCAAGGACGAGGACAGCAAAGTACTGGTGGAGGACGCGCTTATTAGACGGAGGTGACAATCTTACTTCCATAAACTCTTGAACAAAGAAGGAGATAAAGACATTGTGCTGGGAGATCTGGAGCAATCCAGAAGGTACAAGAATTTTGGATATTGTAGAAGTATTAAGGTTGAGGAGGTTAGGGGTGTTGTTCACAGGATACGCAGGGGACGAGCGACCGGGCCTCATGAGATCTCAGTTGAATTTTGGAATAGTGCAGGCAGGGCAGGTTTGGAGTGGCTGACTGAGTTGTTTAATGTCATTTTTAATACGGCAAGAATGTCCGAAGAATGGAGGTAGAGTACAATGATTCCTTTTGTACAAGAACAAAGGTGACATTCAGAGTTGCAATAACTATAGGGGTATCAAGCTGCTAAGCCACACTATGAAAGTTTGAAAAGAGTCGTGGAGATGAGGGTGAGAAGAGGCGTGGAGATGAGGATGAGAAGAGGCGTGTCTATTTTCGAGAACCAATTTGGATTCATGTCGGGGCGTTCGACTACAGATGTCATTCATCTTATTAGGAGGTTGGTGGAGCAGTATAGGGAGAGGAAGAGAGACTTACATATGGTTTGCATCGACCTCGAGAAGGAATACGATAAGTCCCTAGAGAGGTTCTATGGAGATGTTTGGAGGTTAGAAGTGTATATGTGGCGTACACTAGTGCGATCAAGGATATGTATAATGGAGCCAAGACCAGGGTACGGATAGTAGGAGGAGACTCGTAACACTTTCTAGTGATGATGGGGTTGCACCAGGGATTAGCTCTTAGCCCATTCTTATTTGCCTTGGTGATGGATAGACTGACGCGATAAATTCAATGGGAGGTGTCATGGTGTATATTATTTACAGATGACATAGTCATGATTGATGAGAACGCTAAACTGGAGGTTTGAAGACAGACTCTGGAGTCTAAAGGGCTCATGCTAAGTAGGACCAAGAAGGAATACTTGAAGTGCAAGCAATGGGAGCGACCACGAGACATGCGTGGAGGTGAGGCTTGATACTCAGGTCATTCCAAATAAAGAAAGTTTCAATTATCTCGAGTTTATTATACAAGAGAATTGAGAGATTGATGATGATGTCATACATCGTATTGGTGCAGGGTGGATGAAATAGAGGCTCGCATCTGGAGTCTTATGCGATAAAAATGTGCCACCAAAGCTTAAAGGCAAGTTCTATAGGGTGGTGTTAGACCGACTATGTTGTATGGGGCGGAGTGTTATCCAGTCAATACTTCGCACATTCAAAAGATTAAAGTTGCGGAGATGAGGATGATGAGATGGATGTGTGAGCATACAAAGAGAGATAGGATTATAAGTTATGATATTCGGGACAGAGTCGGAGTGGCCTTGGTGGAGGATAAGATGCGGGAAGCGAGGTTGAGATGGTTCGGGCATGTGTAGAGGATAGACACAAATGCCCCAGTGCGAAGGTGTGAGAGGTTGGCTATGAACGGATTCAGGAGGGGTAGAGGCAGGCCGAAAAAGTGTTAGGGAGATGTGATCATACGGGATATGGCGCATGTGCAAATTACTGAGGACATGACCTCAGATATGGGGTTGTGAAGGACACGGATTAGGGTAGAATGATAGTAGGTAGTTGAGCGTAGTCCTACTTACGCTTACATACTATTATTCGTAGTGTTATTATTGTAGCCCTGCTTAACCTGTCATGCTAGTAGGCGCAATATTGTTTTATGGTTCTCTGTCCTTTTATCTCTGCTGTTGTATGTTCTTTTGTGTACTTTATTTATCTTATTTACATGTGTTAGTTACTGCTTCTTTTTTTAGAATGTTTTATCATGGCTTATTCGCTTTTGTTACTCTCATTTTCATACTGCTTTGAATTTCTTGTCCGGGTCTGACCGTTTTCTCTTGCTTTTGCCTGTGCTTATGCTTTTTCTTGAGCCGATGGTCTTTCTGAAATAACCTTTCTACTTACCAAGATAGAGTTATGTCTAGCATACACACTGATATATTTGTTTTAGTTTTGAAATTAAAGTATCTAACACGCATTTGTTGCGACTAAGGATGGCAACGGATCGGATCTGGATCGAATCCTACTAGATCCAGATCCGTTTTTCATACTTGGATCCAGATCCATCGGATCCACAAAAATTAGATTCAAATTCGGATCCATCGGATCTACGGATCGGATCTGGATCCACATGTAAATTTTTTTGCCTTGAATAATATTCTCACCTATTAAAATTTTTTGCTTTGAATATATCAAATAGTCTACCCCTTCACTTGTTCAGTAAACTAAAGCAGGACAAACAGTCTGCTTATAATGAACCATATAGACTTTTTATAGAATAAAATTCATATAATTTTCAGTAAAAAAATGTGTTAGGTGAAGCTCTAAGTAAAAAAAAAAATTCATCATGAACATCCTTTTTCATTTGATATGTCAAGTAAAAAGCATTTTTAATGCCATAATTTTATCATAATCTTGATAACAAATTACTACCATTTTAAAACTAGAAGGCTTGTATGATTAACTGACTGGTTTTTTCTTATTAGAGAGAAGTCAACATATAGAATTTAGGACTACGAATTTCTAAAAACATGCAAAAATATTGATTGAATTTCTAGTGGTAACCTTGCAATGTATGATTCAAGATGCTCAAGCTGATACTTATTATTACGAAAAGAACTATGCAGTTAATTGTGAAAGAAAAATATGTAACATAATAACGGAAAACTTAAGAGTGACAATGTCGGGCCGGAGGTGTTAACCAAATAGAAAAAGAAAAACATGTGACATAATGATGAAAAATTTAAGTATGTCAATGTCGGACCAGAGATGTAACCAAATAGAAAAAAACTTACATGAAAGACATACATGTTGATACAATTGGAGCTAGAAATATGCCAAAGACTGAATAAAAAGATCATAAGTACCTAATCTTGTGCACCATAAATCCGCTAAAGTGTATATCAATCTTCTTAAAATTACATTCTAGGTTATGAATATATTTACTAAAAAAATGGATTCACGGGTGTAATCTGGACCGGATACGGATCTCAAATACAAGATCCAGATCCAGATCTGATCCATCAAAAATGGATCCGGATCCGATCCGGATCCGTCGGGTCCAAATTTTGAAGATCCATATCCTATAAAATGGATCTAGATCATCGGATCCAGGATCCACTGCCATCTCTAGTTGCGACTCCAACAAAAACCACAAAGAAGAGTCTTTTTAAATTAATTAAACAAATGACCAAAAATTTGAGCGAATAAATAGATCTAAATATAGAAGTCAAGAAATAACAAACTTAACTTCCAAGAGTAAGTGAAAATTCAAAAGGCAATAAATAAAATATCAAGTGTAAATTCATAAAAAAATAAAAAAAAATGCAATAAAAAAGCATCATAACTTTAATCAATCAGTAGTGAAACTTACATGTTCTGTCCAAATAATTTGTTAACGATGCTTCAAGCATATAACAACAAAACAAAAAAAAGTAACATTTGATGGCCTAAAACAAGAACAAAAATTCCTCAATATTAAGCATTTTAGATTAGATATAGAAAAAGTGATAAAAGATAAGGGGTTTAGGATCACATTAGTACCTTCAAAAACCCATATAGTTAATCACAAAATTTCCACCAAAATAAATTGATACTTATGCAAAAATAAAAAAATACTTAAAACGAAAATACTCCAAAATAAAGGCTTGGTTGAGGAGCGATGTCCCAGTACTACTCTCGCCCAAGCACGCATAACTTCAAAGATTTGATGGGATCAAGTGTGTTAGTGTTGGTATGATCATATCAATCATTTCTAGAACTCTAAATTCTCTTAAACTCATTCCTTACCCTCTCTATGCTCCCCTTGCACCCCCCGGCCCTGCCCGACTCGCTTCTACGTCGCTACGATTTCGCTTCTCACGCATATCCTACTTGCCTCTATCACCTATCCTAACAACACATCCGCCCAAAAGTTCAAAAATATATATTTCCTCTGTCCCAATTTATGAGGGTTGACCAGTTTTGGGAATCAAACAACTATTTCTTTAACTCAGTTTTAAGCATAACTCTTCGAGTATTTTATAATAAAAATTACATATTTGAAAACTACAGAAAAGTACTATAAGTCTGCATAATTTACATATTCACAATATATGAAGAGAGTTGGAAAAATCATAGTCAAAGAAAGAACTGTTTGACTCCCCAAACTGATCAACCCTCATATAAATTGGGACGGGGAGAGTATTAAATAGACGAAAATAGATGAAGTTTTGACAAAAGGAGTGATACAACATGAGGACTCCCAGAAGGTCACCCATCCTAGTACTACACTCGCCCAAGCATGCTTAACTTCAAAATTCTGATGGAATCCGTTGCATTAGTGTTGGTATGATCACATCCATTATTCCTAGCACTCTAAATTCTCTTAGACCCCTTCATTACCCTCTCTATCCTCCCTCTGCAAACCCGTATGCCCCGCCCTATGCGCCCCTATCACTTATTCTAACAGCACATCTGCCCAAAAGTTCGAAAAGTATATATTAAATAGACGAAGATAGCCAGAGTTTCGACAAAAGGATGGATGCAACACGAGGACTTCTCAGGGGGTCACCCATCCTATTACTACTCTCGCCCAAGCACGTATAACGTCGGAGTTCTGATTGAATCTGGTGCATTAGTGCTGGTATGATCGCATCCATTATTAACCTATTTCCTTCAAGAAATAAAAAAAAGATTAGATAAACTGAAATAAAACACTTTAGGATAAATCGGGATGGTATATGTCGATAGCGGGGTTCGAACTCAGGACAGGACTAGGGCTTGTCCCGCCCGTCCCGATCCCTCCCCCCCCCCCCCCCCCATTGTGCAGAAATAGTCGTTGCACAATTGCCAAATTTTGATTTTAGCCGTTGACAACGGCTAATAACGACCATTTTGGCCCCTTCCCCCCACTCCATAAACCCCCTACCCCCTTAATATTTATTTTTAACCCCTAAGTTAGTATATTTACACTTTAACCCTATTTCTCAACTATAAATACCTCATTTTTCTCTTCATTTTCTCACAAATCTTCCTACCATCTCTCTAATCTCTTTCTGTACAAGTCTAAATTGCACACTAAATGTTGTATTTTATTTGGTAATTTCTATCAAAGTTCAAAAATTGGGAGTGAAGTTGGCAACTAGCTTGAAGATCATCGAGCAAAGTTTCAATTTTCAATATCGATTACACGTCGACGTTACCTCGGTATTTGTACCTTCATTCCTTTTTAAATTATTATTGTTACTTAATTTTAATTATCGTACTTTTTCATTAACTTTAATTTATTTGCATAATTATAATGGAATGAAGTGGACGTTTTTCTGGTAGAGGTACTAAAGGGTAACAAGGGTAAGGGTGCATCTTCTAGTAATCCTAATTACGATGATTTCACTCATGTAGATGAAACTAATTTTTTAATGTTAATATTAATATACCATTAGATCATGAGGTATATTCTGCATCTGAACCAGATTTTAATTTAGAAAATGAATTAGAAGATAATTTAGATAACACATCCACTAGTGCATCTCCACCTCAGGCTCAGACTGAGTCTCAGGCTGAAACTGAAACTGGAATGCCTCATATTTCTCCTAGTATGAGTCGAGGAAAAAAACAACGAAAATTAAAATCACCTACGTGAGATTTTTTGATAGGGACATTCCTAATCAACTAGCTATTTGTAAAATTTATCAAAGTTTATAAATTTAAAACTTGAAAAGGTCAAGGTGGGACGGGAGGTTTAATGAGACATGTAGAAAACTCTCACAAAGCAAGGTATAACCAATACTTGGCTGAAAAATCGGGTGTGCAAATGCATTCTGAGTCGGGACAAGGTTCACATAGTGCCCCCGACCAAGTACAGGGTCGAGCCGAATTAACCTGATGACGGGGGAAGTTATAGGTCCTAAATATGATAAACACAAAGATCGGGAAAAATTAGCAAAATTAGTTGTTGTGGAGGGTTTGCCTTTTTCATTTCCTTCATCTCCTAGTTTTATTCATTACATTCGAGAAACATATAATCCTGCTTTTAACGATTTTTCTAGATCAACTGTTAGAAGAGATGTTTTTAAATTTATGCATGAATATTAACAATTTTTACGTTATGCTTTGTATCATTTTAATGGTAAGTGACTATTACTTCTGACATAAGCCGTAGTACTAATGGTAATGATTATTTAACTATTATATGTCATTGGATAGATCAGAATTTGTCTATGCAAAAATATATATTAGCATATAGATATATTGATGATAGGCACACTAGAGCTTTTGTTTCAAGAAATATTCATGAAATTAATGAATATTATGGAATTACTGATAAAATTATGACTATTACATTAGATAATGCTTCTACTAATTATTCTGTTGTAAACATTTTAAAAACTCGATTGACTCCATCTTTTCCCGATATTTTTCATGTTAGATGTGCATGTCATATTTATAACTTAGTTGTAAAAGATGACCTAAAATATTTTAGCTCTATTTGTGATAAAGTACAATTTGCTATCAACTTTATTTTTAAAGATAATAAAATACAAAGACGCAAAGAGAATAAAAAAATATGTCATGATTGTGGATTGCCTTATAGGAAATTCCAGAAGAAGTTGCAATTAGGTGAAATTCTTTGTATGAACAATTAGTTGTTACTCACTAGTATATAATACCTATAAATTTATTATTTAACGTCCATAATCAAAATCCAAGGGATATGCTTGTAGATGATGATTGGGAAAATATTTTTGACCTTAATGTATTCTTAGAGAAATTTTTTCTAGGTACTAATGAATTTTCTGGTATTTATTATTCTACTATTTCATCTATGTTATTTTATATAGCTCTAATATTTTTGTTAGTTAATGAATATATGCAAAAACTAACTTACGCTCCATCTATTAAAAAAAAATTAAAATTAAAAAAAATACTTATTTCCTATTCGCACTATTTATTTTATTGGTGTTGTATTAAATCCTACTATTAAAGTAGACGGTTGTAAAACACTTGTTGAAACGATTTATGAAAGCTTAGAAATACTTCTAACTCCAACTCCAACAGACACAACTAAAGAACCAACTAAAGAAGAAGTTATGTCTAGCATACCCACTGATATATATATATATATATATATATATATATATATATATATATATATATATATATATATATATATATATATATATATATATCAAAGTGCAAATAATCAACCGGCTTCTGTACCATCTTCTTCTACTTCACTGCAACATTATAAAAGACAGGTGATTTCTGCTTCAAGTATTCAAAGCCTTAGAAATAAAATGTATAGTGGTTCAAGTTCTTCACAAATTAGCGAGTTTGATGTTTATGTTTTGCAGGGTGTTGTACCATACGAATCAATTGTCAATGAAGATGGACGTGAAGACTTGCTAAAATACTGGAAGGAGAATGAGAACACATTTCCAACACTTTCAAAGATGGCCTGAGATGTGTTGAATATTCAAGCGTCATCAATAGCTTCTGAAAGCGCTTTTTCTACTGGAAGATTTCAAATAGGAGAGCAGAGACACTCATTGGCGGGAGAGATCTTGGAGATTGCAATTTTATTCAGAGATTGGATTAGAGCGGAGCGTATAACACAAGGTGCGGTCAACCAGAGATCAACGAAGAAGACGACTACAACTACAACGAAATCTTATCCAAGGGAGCAGCTTGCGACGTCGAACAATTTGACCAACAACTTCCAATTCCAACAGAAGATCCTCAAGAGATTGTGAAGAAGATAGAAAAAGTATAGTTGAATATGTAATTTTTTTAATGACAATTTTACTATGTGATTTGCAACTTTTGAACTACGAAACAAAGTTGCAATTTTGAAATTGTATTACAAAAAAAAAATTCTATTAAATAATATAAGAGGCACAAAAACAACCTTGTGATATTTTTATTCACTATCTTGTTCAATTATTTAATTGTTTAAATATATATATATATATATATATATATATATATATATATATATATTTAAATTACTGGTCTAAAAATAAATTAATTAAAATCCCCCCAAATCCTCCTACCTGACCCGTCCCCCCAAATCGCATCCCCTCTTCCGGCGGGATGTGTGACGGGAGGGGTCCTCTTCCCGTCCCCCCTATCCCAGCCCGCCAAGTCCCGATCCCGACCACCCACCCCGTTGTAGGGTTTCGTTGGGTTCAAAGCATATAAGTAAGGCACATCGGAAGTTTAAAATTTTGTTTCTTACTTACCCCAACAACATTTCTAGTATGGTTATACAACAATCAAACCTGTAACATAAAGCATAAACTTATAGGTTAGAATATATGGAGTCTTTATCTACTATAAGGTGGACACGCGGTTGCCCTTCCGATTGCAAACTCCAAGCTTCAATGTATTTCTCTTTCGGAAAGCTAGGAAATCCGACAGAGGTTCGAGAAAGTTTTAATTCTAAGTCTCTAAGGTTTAGAATGATAATCTAAAATCTGTGTGTGAATAATGAAGAGAATGCCTCTATTTATAGTTGAAAATATGTCAAAACCTTATTAGGGTTTGACCTTGGGCCTGGCCCAAAATTCAAGGTAGAGGTGCCGCGGCCCTAGGGTATGGGCGTCGCGGCCCTAGGGTATGGGCGCCACGGCGTCAACGTGCTCCTGTACTGTCTCGATTTATTTTCTGCGCATTCTTAATTAAATCCAAAATACAATTTTGACTTAATTAAAATAATCATTATTCATTTAAATATTTCGATTCTAAATCGAACATTTAATTACTCTCTCAATACATCCTAGATCAAACGGACAATCGATATAGTGTGACCCTACAGCCCTTCTCATATCGACATTAATCAAATTAAGGTTTACGCGAAACTCCTAGACGGTGCCGCAAGACGAACTCAATATGTGAAGTACGTTTACGCGAATCCAGTAAACTTAACCTTTATGTGGTAAGATAAAATTCTTTCATTCACGACACACCCGATCAAGCTTAGGATTTGTTAAGTGTCTATCCAAATGGCTTAATCATTGTATCTCATCTATATTAGTTGACAACTAGACCATATTCTAAATACGTATATTGCGTTGGCCAACGACTTAGTCAACCTAATATCACTGAGAATCCGAGTGTTCTCTCGAATATACATTCGAGGAATGAATCCTAATATTGGCTCAACTACCACCTTTAATCCACATCGTAATGTATCCAATACAAGCCGTATCTCAACCTATAAGGCATTTGAGCTTAGGACAAGATCAAAGTACATTACTTTGTAGACAAGACACGTATTGACCTCAAGTCTAAGGACTTCTATCTCCTACACACTGATCATACTTTAGACAAGTATAACAAACAGTATATCAGCAAGGTATACCAATACTTCCAAAGTATCCATGTGTCCATCACGAGTAGCCATTACTCGTAGCGGGTGAGACATACTACATCCTCTAAGGATGTGATGCAGACCACATGTCGACTTATCACATATCATTGATATCCTATTCTCGATGATCATTAGTCGAGGTTATTTAAGAGTTAAGTTATAATATTAATATCTCACACTATTAATGACAGTATAACCTCCAGGGATTCATATTATAGAATATTACAAATAATCAATTAATAATTCAATAATTTGCAAATGCCAAAATATTAATCTCCATTAATAATAATACGAATGTGTATAAAGTACATTTGTTCTAATACAGATTGTCTCTAGGACATAAATATACTTTCAATCTCCCACTTGGCCTAGAGCCAATCTCCAACATATCTAATGTCATATTCTCAAAATGACAATTATGCTTGACTAAGCTTAATGGTTTAGTGAATGAGTCAGCTAGATTATCGTCTGTGGGAACATAGTCTAATCTAATCTCTTCAGTCTCCACTATCTCCCTGAGTATGTGGTACTTAATTGGTACATGCTTGTTTCTGTTGGTTGATCTTGGTTCCTTAGCTTGCGCAATCACACAAGTGTTGTCACAATAAACCGTTATTGGACAAGTGGCACTTGGAACAACCCCTAGTTCCTTTAGGAACTCAGATATCACGACATCTTCTTTACCAGCTTCCGATCGAGCAATGTACACAACTTCTGTTGTCGAATCAGCAGTTGTAGCTTATTTGGAACTTTTCCAGCTTACTGCTCCATCATTGAAAATGAACGTGTACCCAGACTGAGATTTGTAGTCATCAACATCCGTCTGGAAGCTAGCATCAGTGTACCCAGTAGTAGCTTGCTTTTCTTCTCCACCATAGACTAAGAAGTAATCTTTAGTTCGTCTAAGATACTTAAGAATACTTTTGACTGCCTTCCAGTGTTTTTCCCCAGGATTCTGCTGGAATTTGCAAGTCATATTAAGTGCAAATGCCACATCTAGCCTAGTACAGGTCATGGCATACATGATCGATCCTATAGTCGAAGCATATGGGATCATTTTCATGCGTTCAAGTTCTATAAAATTAAAAGGACTATCCTTCTTAGATAACTTGATGCCTTGTCCCATAGGTAGACCGCCTTTCTTGGAATTTTCCATAGAAAAACGTCTAAGCACTTTGTCTATGTAGACTGACTGTGACAGCCCCAACAATCTGTTAGGTCTATCTCTATAGATCCTAATCCCCAGAATGTAGCAGGCTTCACCTAAATCCTTCATCATGAAGGTACTGGACAACCACTCTTTGACTGACTGTATGAGAGCCTTATTGTCTCACATTATTAATATGTCATCTACATATATGATAATGAAGGCAATACTCACATCCTTGCGTTTACTATAAACACATGGATCCTTTTTGCTTCTTACAAAATCAAATGACTTGATAGCCTTGTCGAAGCAAATGTTCCAACTCCTCGAGGCTTGCTTAAACCCATAAATGGACTTTTGTAGCTTACATACAACATTTGGTTTGGACTCAATTGAAAAACCCTCAGGTTGTTTCGTATACACCTCCTCAACTAGATTACCATTGAGGAAAGCAGTTTTGACGTCAATCTGCCAAATGTCATAGTCATAATATGATGTTATTGCAAGCAAAATTCGAATGGACTTAATCTTAGCAACAGGTGAGAAGGTTTCGTCATAATCGATCCCAGGACGTTGATTATAACCTTTAGCCACCAATCTTGCTTTATAAGTCTGTACCTTGCCATATGCATCAATCTTCTTCTTGAATACCCATTTGCATCCTATGGGTCTAACCCCTGTTGGCAAATCAACCAAGTTCCAAACTAGATTTATGTACATCGAGTCCATCTCAGATTTTATGGCTTCTTGCCATATCTGCGAATCAATGTCTAACATAGCTTCATTGTAGGTTGTAGGTTCATCGTCTTCAGGAATATCTATCTCATTGTGTGTTTCAACAAGGAGATTAAGTCTTTCAGGCGGACGATGAGTCCTAGTGGTCCTACGGAGTTGATTATTCTGCGTTTCAGTACTTGTTGCATTCTGATTGTGAGAAGGTTTTTGTGTGTTGGACAATCCATCACCTTGAGAGCTTTCAGGAATGTCATTTTCATGTATTTCCTTAATGGAATGATGTACAACCATTGTATCATCTTCCATTGGTTGTGTATGAGAGTCTTGCATTTCTGCACTATCTCTCACAGCACTCCCACTGGCTGAAGGGCATACTCTAAGTACCCAATTTTCACCAGATACTCCCACTGAATCCTTGTTTAGGTCATTCGACAAGGGTTCAACTTCTGTGTTATCTTATGGTTCTTGAATTTTAGTCAACCTAATATCACTGAGAATTCGAGTGTTCTCTCGAATATACATTCGAGGAATGAATCCTAATCTTGGCTCAACTACCACCTTTAATCCACATCGTAATATACCAAATACAAGCCGTATCTCAACCTATAAGGCATTTGAGCTTAAGACGGGATGAAAGTACATTACTTGTAGACAAGGCGCGTATTGACCTCAAGTCTAAGGACTTCTATCTCCCACACGCTAATCATACTTTAGACAAGTATAACAAATAGTATAGCAGTAGGGTATATCAATACTTCCAAAGTATCCATGTGTTCATCACGAGTAGCCATTACTCGTAGCAGGTGAGACATACTACATCCTCTAAGGATGTGATGCAGACCACATGTCAACTTATCACATATCATCGATATCCCATTCTTGATGATCATTAGTCGAGGCTATTTAAGAGTTACGTTATAATATTAATATGTCCTAATATAGATTGTCTCTAGGACATAAATATACTTTAACCCGTCCCCCTAAATCTCATCATGTCCCGTCCCATCCCACTGGCCACCCTTAGTATAAAGTTTCATTGTTTTCCTTGTGTGGTCTGGGTATCGAGTGCTGAAGGAAGGTTTTTCACTCCGGATCTCGTTTACGACTGACCTATGAACATTGTTTAAGGATGTTTGATTAGGGAAAAGTTGTGTAATGAAGGTATGTTGCCTTGTGATGCTGTTTAAAAATCAGTTATTGTATAGTTACCCTCATTTTACAATAGCCCTTATGGTTCGGTCCTTCTCTGAACCCCACGCATAGCGAGTTAGTGCATTGTGCTGCTCTTTTTTTAAATGTCGAATGAGATGTATGAGATACATAGATGTTTCTCTTTTTAAAAAGTTGTGGTTGGTTTGAAGATGTTATTACGGTATTTAATTGAGTTTCATTGTTAAAAACATTGTGATGTGTGTGTATGGTGAAGCATCTGTTTGATGGTTAATTCAGTGATAGATGTAGTTTCTCAATACTTTGAAGAGGTCATGAAGTGATTAGTTTAAACATTGCATGATGATAACTTGTTCCAAATGATGACTTTTATCTAGCAAGTGGTGTTTAATGGCTTGAACAAATTCACATGACATATAGACTAAGTCAAGATTATATTTATTTGGAGCATGTATGATAAGTATGTTGTTTTGATAGCTGTGCAGTAGAGATTGTGATATGAAGTTTATTAAGTTCCCAATATAAAAGTATGTATGTCCTAGAGACAATCTATATTAGGGACAAAACGTACTTGAACACATTCGTATTATTAATGAGATTAATATTTATGGCATTTGCAATTATTGAATTATTGTTTGATTGTTTGCAATTATTCATACACGTGCATCCCTTGAGCTTACATTATCATTAATAGGGTGAGATGTTAATGATAGAACGTAACTCTCAAAATAGCATCGACTAATGATCATCGAGAATGGGATATCGATGATATGTTATAAGTCGACATGTGGTCTGCATCACATTCTTGGAGAATATAGTATTTCTCACAACTGCGAGTAATAGTTACTCGTGATGGACACATGGATACTTTGGAGAATTATTGATATACCCTGCCGATAAACTATTTGTTATACATGTCTATAGTTTATCGGCGTGTGAAATATAAAGGTCCTTCGACTTGAGATCAATACGCACCTTGTTTGCTGAATGATATACTTTGACCAAGTTCTAGCTTAAACTCCTTATGGATAAGATATGACTTGTGTTGGGTGCATCAGGATGTAAATCAAGGTGGTAGTTGAGCCAAGAATAGGATTCATTCCTCGATTGGAAATTCGAGAGAGCACTCAGCTTCTCAATGTTATTAGGTTGACTAAAGTCAATGGTCAGTGCAAGAGACATATTTAGAATATGGTCTAGTTGTCAACTAATAAATGTGAGATAAAGTGATTAAGCCATTTGGATAGACACTTGAAAATCATAAGCTTAATCGAGTGTGTCGCGAATGAAAGGAATTTATAGTTCCGCATGAAGGTTAAGTTTGTTGGATTCATGTAAACGTACTTCGCATATTGAGTTCGTCATACGACGCAGTCTAGTAGTTTTGTATGGACCTTAATTAGATTAATGTCGATATGTGAAGGCCTATAGGGTCACACTATATGCGATTGTTTCTTCGATCTAAGAGTGTATTGAGAAAGTAGTAAATATTCGATTGAAAATCGAGATATTTAATTTATAATAATTATGAAATATTTCTATTTGATAGAAATTATTTAATTAAGTTGAATTGGATTTCGAGTTTAATTAAATGTGTTGGATATATTATATGGGTACTCGGACAAATACAAGAAAATAATTGGGCCAGAAATTACTGGCCCAAAATTGGGACACTAGTCGTCCATTAGGACGTGTGAAGTGGACCAGCTGGGCTGGTCCACTGAACATTGACATGGGCCAGGTTTTCCTGTTTTGAATCTGCTTAGGTTTTACCCTGACTCCTATTTATACAAAACATACCCCATAATAATGAAGTTACAGAAAATTACTTCTCAATTCCTGAAGCAAGATTTCCTAGCTTTATTGCAAAGGAAATACATTGGAGTTGGAACTTGCAGTCGAGGATTCAATTCGCGTGGATACCTTAGTATTGAATCCGACGCTTGAAAACGTGTATGTGTTTTTCTATTGTGTTTTGAACACTTTATATGATTATCGTATAAGCCATGCTAGGATCGTTGCTAGGTAAGTAAAATTTTTAAACTTCCGTTGTGCTTACGAACCCAACAAATCACTACACAATATGCCTTCCATAAATGGACCAAAAGGTTGATTGCTTAAATATCTTAGGAAATCTGTCTATGTGAGTTGGTTGTGGTGTCAATGTGTGATGTAACAAGTCTGTATAAATTCAAATGATTGTGCATATTTGGCTAGTAGTTATGCGGATAAACCTCTTGGTTGGTAGAATTATTTGGTTGCCAATCTGTCAAAGAAATCTTGACATGTGCTAGCCTCAAGGGTGAAAGTATGATCATGTTCACATTTGTTGTATGTTTGAAATGGTGTCAAATGATAAAGAAGCTTAAGATGTGTGAGTTACAACAATTGCAGGAAACGGGAAGTAAGTAAATATTACAATAGCCAGAAAGGATAAACTACTAACGATTACAAAAAACTGGAAATAAGAACGATTACAACCACTTTGAAACTTCGCTGAGTCGAGTGATGACACTCTGTCTTTTAGACAAGATTGCCCCGTATATATCCTTTTACGTTAAGGGAAATAGTCTCCTAAGATAAAACAACAACTTAACAAATGAGCAAAGAAAACTCAAGTGTTACTCTTGAAGAACTTTGAGTAATGAAATGATGCTAGAGAGGAAGAAGAAGATTTCTGAAAATTTCTAAGTCTTGAACAATTGAGCCAAAGGCCTTAATTTATAGTGTAAGGATGATCTCTCCACTATCCAACTAATGACTTTCAATAGTCATGTAATGACACTTATTGAGGGGTTACAATCAACCAAATAATGATTGAATTCAAGTGCCAAGTAATGGGCAAGTAATGGACATTCAATGCTCCAAAATCAGCCCAAGAGGCAGAAACTTTCTGCCTTCCGTCGTGAGCCTCTTCCCAATTCTATCTTTCCTGATACTCCAGAGACTAAACTGTAAATACTAAGCAATTTGGGGTCCAAAAAGATAATATTAGAAGCCCAGCCCGGACGGGTGGTGGTGCGCGTCTCCTTCAAACATATGAGGTACCCCTTGGGGTCCCAAACCCTTATCCACTTTTGAGGCTTATAAAATGAACAATTCTTCTTTTCCCCACCGATGACAGAGATTTGTTCCACACCATATTTTTCATGTCTCAAACACCTTACTTTGTGGACCAATATCTCTTTCATTTCTTAACAAAATTTGACGATCCTTGACCCTACGGTCATCTACTTACATAATAGATTATTCACATGTGAAGAACCAAAGTCTCGAACATGCAGAACCCTAGTGTTTAAGTCATTAAAGATGAGTGAACGCAATCCCCATCAAAGGCAAATTTCCAACTAGATGTTTTATGAACTAGGATTCCTATGTACTAGATCTATCCATGTATCTCCTGTGGTTTAAGAGTAGTGTGAAGTATATTGGTTTTGAATATCCACTGGCATGTCCATAGGAATGTATGAAGTGAATCTAGGATATTTAAAATGAGTCATGCATATTTTCTGGCTTCTGAAAATGGATTAGCCATAGACCAAGAGATATAAAAATGTGCCTGTCCCTACTAAGTCCTGGACATGTCCTGACTGAGGTTTGGTGATTTGTTGACTCAAAATCTATCTAAATGCCATATTAATCATGCCATGTTCAACTCTAAGTGTCATCATGTCTAATAATATCTTGGTATGATTACATTTGTCTAAATGGTGTTTGAGGTTTTGTACATTTAAGATATTGCTCTCAAATAATTGCCTAACTATGTTTTGTCTCCCTTGGCTATTCGAGTTGGCTGCACACTAACTCTCACTTTCTAGTATAAACTATCACCCTGCTAGCATCTTGCTCCTATTTAATCAAGCTATGCCATGTCAACTACATGTCTTTGTCTTCATATATTGATATTGCAATCTTGATGTCATATAAGTACGAATGAGTGTACCCCAAAATGCTAAAGTTGTCTAAGAATAGGCAAAAAATTAGTTGAGTATTTCCATAATGATTGCCTATGTGAAGTTCTCTTATTAGGGTATATATGTTGGTCTGTTTAGTTAGTCCAAACTGTTTGCTGTATGTGGTCTGTCATCTTCTCTCTAAGGGATTTCTTGCTTAAATGATATACCTCGAAGTATACACGGTATACAGATTTGGTATACACAATGAATATAGAATCTGCATACGTGTGTATACCTTTCAAGTATATCACACATATTAAGAATCTTTTGTTTACTAGTTGCTCATAGGTTTGGGCATGTTTTCCTTCCTTCTCTTTAAACCTGAAAATGTGAGTTATTGGGCCTACCTATTCATTCTACGTATTACGTGTTCTGGCTAAGCCCAATGTTAGTTTATTTCTGCGTATTGACTGTTATTTCTGTGGGTTTGCTGGCTGTTTATTTGATTTGCTATAATTGATACAAAGTAGATATTCAGTCTCATTATCAATATTTATTTATATCTGATAAAATTGGGTTACGTTCTAACCGCGACACTTGTTTTCCCCCTCTTTTGCATGGCCATGGACCCACGGGGACCACATCCCTCCTTTTGCACGATACTTGAGTCGTTGGGCATGAGGGCCCAACAATACATCTTGATCAAGTCCGGAAGTTGCCCAAAGGTCCATCTATGGGAAGAAGTGACATAATATTTGTAAGAATGCCTAATCATGGATAAAAATGATTAGATGGCCCAATCATGGGTAAAAATGACCTAGAAAATTAGGACTTCTTTATATACGGGGTTACCCACCAGCCTGTTTGCTTTTAATTTTTTATATTATATTTGTTAGTTGTAAAACATTACTTATTATTGGAACCCATAGGATAGAATCTAATCAGAGTTATATAAAAAGTCGTCATTTTATGTTTTTAAGCAAAAAGATCATGTTATTTGCAATGCTAATACGGATTAACAAGAGATATATATTAGCTATTTCATCAAAGTACTACTTGGATTAATTTTTCCTTAATCAAGTTTGTAAAAAAAAGAATTGGAAATAAAAGGTGGTTTAAATTATAATCTACTTTGAAAAAAGAAAAGGTTGCAATTTCTCCTTGGTTTTCTTTTTTTAAAGCATGAAGATTGATTTAAGTCAAGACTTGTGTAGTTAATGTTTTAAATTCAAAGTTTTAATTACTTTTCAATAAATTGGAAAATCTTTTATAATTATAGTTTGGGTTTAAGGAACAAAGAATAGCGGTTGACCATCTTTTAAATAAAAGATATCTTTGGTATTTCAACAATCTATTTTATAAAGATGAATATTTTTAAAAGGAATAAATAATGACAATATACTTGCTTTAAACATTTTAAGCAATAAAAACATTTTTATTATATAAGACAAGAGGTCAACTGTATTTTACGGATACTGGGGTACCTAACACCTTTCTCGGGATCATTGAATCCTTACCCGAATTTTGGTTAATTTAGATTTTTTCTTTTATTTTGAAAAATCTTAAAAATGTATGAGTTTCTTATAAATTAGGTGGTTAATCTAAATAAATAAAAATAAAATTTCAAAAATTCATAAATTATTCAATAGCTTTTATTCCTGCGTAAAAGTGAATCGTAACCGTCTAGATTAATTTATTCTTTTCAACTTGCCATTCAGTAGAGATAGTAGTACTATGTCCTCCGGGGTATAGCTGGATAGCAAAGGAGGGGAACTTAAAATTCAGCTGAAGGCTTGCGGCGTGGGTTCGAACCCCTGATTAGAGCAATTTGCCCTCCTCTGGAACATGACATTGCTGGTGATATCAGTTATTTTGTTCTCAAACCATAATCATTTAAACACATTCCGTGATTTATCAATAATAATGCTGATGAACTAAGATTACTATCTCTAAAAATATTATTGCATAAGTCGAAAAGCTGGATAAAATGAGATAGTAGTACTACTGTAAAGGTTGGTAAAACTAAGACAACGGGGATATCAATCTATCTTGAAAATTGAAATAATACTGTACAATTTTAGGGAATGATGATAATAAAAAAATATTTAAATTCAATAAAATGGGTAAGTCTCAATGTGAGACATTACTACTACTATTTGTGTTCTCATTTTATAATACAATAAAGTAATTACGGTTTAACAAAGACAACAACAATAAAGGCAGTCCATAATACGAAATATTAACAGTACAAAAGCAAGAATAAGTTATTATGTACCTCAAAACTTAGAAATATAATTTAATACTTATGTATTGAATTGATCAGGCACTAACAATACCTCCGCCCAAAAATTTAAAAAAAAATGCATTAAATAGTTGAAAATAGCCGGAGTTTTGAAAAAAATGAGGGATGAAATACGAGGACTTTCCAGGGTTCACCCATCATAATATTACTCTCGTTCAAGCACACTTAAATTCTGATAACATTTGATGCGTTAGTGCTGATATAATCGCATCTATTATTAGCCTATTTCTTTTCAAAAATAAATTAAAAAAGAGAGATTAGCTAAACTGAAATAAAATACTTTGGAAAAAAAGGTTACAACATCCATTTATTTTTATTTTTTCAATAAACTTGTCTCTATCAAATGCTCAGTAACTACACCTGGGATACACACAATTCTTCTGACTCGTCCTCTTTAGCTTTATTATGGATTGATTTATTCTTGTCAATGTCCTACTCAGTAGAGACAGTAGTACTACATTAAAGTTTTGTAGGCAACGGGTGTCAATCTCTTGCAAATTGAAATTGAAAGTATTCACGATATACACGCCATATATAATGTCTTCGGTATATCGTGTATATCAAAAAAATACAAAACGATTTGAAGCTATATTTGGTAACATATTATTTATATTTAATTAATATTATATACTTATTATAATTGTATAATTATTATATAAATAAAATAGAGTTTTGGGAGTAGAGTAGAAATAAGATTTTCCATATTATGAATATTATAAATTATATATATACTCATTCATTAATGAAAATAATCAAGGGGTTATTTTTTTCATGGTATCAGAAGTCTGGGTCTTACTTCTACCGATTTTTCTCTCTTCTGTTGCCTCGGTTTTCGTGCATTCTTACCTCCTCTCTTCCCCAATTTTCTTCTAAATCCCTCATTCACCTATTGTTCTTTCGTTATGTCTTCATCAAATAACTTGTTTCATCCTGCCCTTACTATTTCCAACATCAAGAACCACATTCATATTGTTCTTGAGATGAAAAACGTCAAATATGTGACGTGAACAGAATTGTTCAAAATTCACGCAATCTCACATCAAGTCCTCCATCACATAATTCCTTCCGCTACCCCTACACTCGCGGAGGATCCTCAGTTATGGATCACTTTTGATGCTACCGTCATTTACTGGATTTACTCCACTATTTCTACCAACCTATTACAGACGATCATTAAATCAAACACTACGGCTATGGCTACCTGGAATAGATTACGTGATATATTCCAGGATAACCAACATTCCCGAGTTGTCACCCTTGAGCAAGAATTTTTCCAAGTCAGCGTGGAAGATTTTCCGAATGTTTTCGCTTATTGTAAACTGCTCAAGAAACTGGCGGACCAACTCCGTAACGTTGGAGCACCTGTTACCAATAATCGTCTTGTTCTACAAATGGTTGCAGGCCTATAATGGCGTTGGGACTCTCCCCCGTCAAAGTAATCCGCTTCCACCTTTTTATCAAGCTCGTTCGATGCTCACGTTAGAGGAAGCCGACTTGGCAAAAAAGGCGGCTACCAGCACTAGTTCAATGGCGATGATGACTTCATCCGATAACTCTCACGGTTTTATTGACAATTCGGGTCAAAACCGCAACAACGGTGACGGCAAGAAGGGGCAAAACTGTAAAAATAATGATAAAAATCGCGGCGACTATAACAACGACAACCGGAACAGTGGCAAAGACGACAGTGGGACTCGGGGTACTGGCCCCAGCCCGCCTGGTCTCAGCCCTGGGCCCCTTGGCAGTGGGCTTGGACATCGGCTAGTGGCCTAGTCCAGCCTATTGCCCGCCCAATTATTTCCCGGGGAATTGGGCCCCGATCTAGCCCAATTTTCCATGTCCTTACGACAACAGTAACCAGCGATCTGGCTCGGTCAGCAGGGGGGTCTGCTTGGGCCTCGGCCGCTGCAGGCTTTCATGACTGCGGGTCCGACTCCGATCCTGACACCCACCGATATTAAAGTCGTCATGCATACACTTGGATTGAATCCTCACGACCCGAACTGGTATATGGACACCGGCGCCACTTCTCACATGACGTCCGACCAAGGTACTCTCTCGTCTTATTTCAATTTTAGCAAAAATCGTGGCATTATTATTGGTAATGGCAACTCAATTCCAATTCATGGTTACGGTCATACAACTTTGTCTCTCCCCCATCCACCTCTTGTCTTGAAAAATACCCTTCATGCCCATAACTTAATTAAAAATTTCGTGTCTGTTCAAAAATTCACCACTGATAATTGGGTTCTTGTTAATTTTGATCCATTTGGATTTTATGTGAAGGATTTCAAAACGGGGATACCTCTCATGAGAGACAATAGTAGGGAGATCTTTATCCAATCACGTCCGCCACCAATTTCTCGAGTCAAGCCATGCCATTGACATTTGCAACTCTTGCTCCTTCCTTGTGGCATAACGTTTGGGTCACCATGGGTCATCCATTGTTTCTTCCTTGCATAAGAATAATTTTATTTCTTGTAACGGTACGCGTAGTACTCCAATTTGTTATTCATGTCCGTTAGAGAAATATGTTAGATTACAATTTGTAGCCTCTACTTCTCGTACTTTAATGCATTTTGACATCATTCATAGCGATTTATGGACATCTTTCATTTTAAGTTTTGTGGGTCATCGTTATTACGTTATTGTAACATCCCATACTTTTGGGTTACGATTTAAATCGATGAGCGTTTATAAAATTGCTAGGCATGTGTAAATAGGTCCGAGCATTGGAAAAATTTATGTTTTATTTATGTATGCTAATACAAAGGTTAGTATATAAAAGGATTAGACCCCGAAATAATTTTAGACGCAAGAAGTGTAACGACGGAGATCGGAAATAAATTTGGTGTGTGCATGAAGAGGTTCTGGACTAGTGTCATATTAGAAAATTATGATATTGAGTATATGAAGATCCTATAAGTTATTAAGATTCAAGTGAATTGGGATCACGAATTTAATTATGTGTGTAACTGATAAATTATACAGAGGCATGTCACTTAATGTGGTCCAAGGTGGCGTGAAATGGAAATGCCACCGCCAGGAATTGGCTGCAAATGAGACACCATTATGAGAGTTCATTTGGTAGAATAAAAGAATCATTCAGCATTCAATTTCATTTCTTTAAGTATATCTCGTTCTTACCATTTTAATAGGGTGAAGTTTTTGCTGCTTTTGCTTCACTGACAAACGAAATCCTTCAATCTTAATAATTGTCAAGTACTTTTTGTTGATTACAATGGTGCAGAAAACGGAAATAAGTAACTGCTAAGTATTACAACAAAATGAAATTACAAGAATCTGAAATTTCAGTAAACTGGAACAAGAAACTGATATGCTGAGTCGAGTGATGACACTCTGTCTTTACGACAAGATTGCCCCGTATATATCCTTTCTACGTTCTGGACAATAGTCTCCCAAGATAAAAACAACAACTGAACAATTGAGCAAAGAAAACTCAAGTGTTACCTTGAAGAATTTTGAGTAATGAAATGTTGGTAGAAGATAGTAGGAAGAATCTGATTCGTTTGTATGTTTCTGTGTGTCTTAACAATTGTGCAAAGGCTCCATTATATAGTTGGAGGAGAGGACTTACCAACTGCCCACATAATTGTTGTTACTGGCCAAGTAATGGCAATTATGGAGGTAGTAATTCACCAAAATAAATGGTGAATTGATGTGCAACGGATTGGCCTTTAGGGAGAGTTATTCAGCCAAAATAAATGACTGAATTGAGTGCATCTTACTTGAAACTTCAGGGACCAAACTGTAAATATGAAACAATTCTGGTCCAAAAAGATAATATCAGAAAAAGCCCACAGCCCATGACCCACGACCCGAGACCGGACCGAACAGGACGGGCGGGCGGCGACGGCGCACGTGTGGGCTTATCCTCGAACCGAAGCACATCTAAGTCCTCCATCCTTTAAACACATGGAATACCCCTTGGGGTCCCAAACCCCAAGCCAACTTTGAGACCTATAAACTAAAGTACTAAACAAATCTTTCTTCCCCCACCGATGAGGGAGGATTGATCTTTACCACCTTTTTTCATGCTTCAAACACCTCACTTCGTAGACCAATATCTCTTTCAATTCTCAACGAAATTTGACGATCCTTGGCCCTACGGTCATCTACTTACTTAGTAGATTATGCACGTGTGAAGAAACGAAGTTTCCAACATGCGGAACACTAGTGTTTAAGCCATTAAAGATGGTTGGACGCAACTCCCGCCAAAGGCAAATTTCCAACACTTTTTCTGTTTCAAAAATTGGAGAAGCTGCTTAATCTTCATAGCACAGGGTGCGCATCAATGTGTTCTCTCTACTATTAAGCTTGGGTTCGAGGTATGTTAAGACAAATTATTTCTTTCGTTTGGCATGTTTCATGTAACAAAATATAACCGGGATATTGCTCCATAATTTATTCTGCTCCTAGTAGTTAAGAATATTCATGTTATTGATTCTTATGTTAAAAGCATGTCTAAATATGGTTCAAAGTCCTTATTGAGGCATACGGAAAGTGTGTTGATATTCACAGTATTAGCCAAAGGTGCAAGGATATTATGTCACTCGGAGTATTTTATTGTCATTCATGCATTTTAATTTGCATTGCATTCATTTATTACCCTGGACCCACTGGTGCTATGCACACTACTATATGGTAAATATTATATATAGAGGATATGGGGAAAGGGAAAGGCGTTATATATGCACACCACCTGCAGCTGGTACAGGCTATCACAAAAGAGCCCGAAGAGGCCAATATGATGTGATGATGTGATGATGTGGTGTGATGCCTGTATGGCTTATTAGGACGGGTTGCACGATCCGCAATACTAACATATATTGGGACGGGTTGCACGATCCGCACCATATATATATATATATATATATATATATATACACACACACACACACACACACCGCACTTGCATCATGCATATGTTAATTAACCATTACATGGTATGATGCCCACAGATGCTGTCACGGTAAGAAAATTGCTCGATGAGGCCAATAAATATGGACACTGCATTTGTACATAACATGTAGGCAAGTGTATTAGGGCCCTTAGAGGCAGTTCCTGTTGGTAAGTTATTTATGTTTCAGTTATTGGTATATTCTTGTTATGCTGTTATTTATGCCTGACATACTAAGTACATCAGTCATACTAACGTCCCTTTTGTAGGGGGACGCTGCATTTCATGCCCGCGGGTTCGCATATGCAAGGCGACGGCCCACGCGAATAGGTTGCAGATTTTGGAAGCACTCATCTCTTTCCGGGGTATCGATCTGATTTTGGTATGATACAGTTTTTCGTGTCTATATGGGTATGGCGGGGCCTTGTCCCGACCTTTGATGTTGCTACTCTTAGAGGCTTGTAGACATGTGTCATGTGTGTAGTAGTCTTGTATGGCCTTGTCGGTCTTGGTATATGTATATATATAAGTTGGTTACCTGGTTGTTCATAATTTTCTTTCAGTTTAGTCCATAATTAATTACGATTGGGTGTTGATAATGTGATTAGCGGTGCCCGACGGGTGGGGTCCGGGCATCTGTCGTGGCCCTCCGGTTTGGGTCGTGACAGTTCTATTTTTGGATGATTATTCTAATTTTTATGGACCTTTCTGTTAGCAAAAAAATCTAAAGTTTTTTCCACACTCTTAACATTTAGAGCATTCATCCGTACCAAATTCGAATGAGAAATAAAAAAATATTCAATGTGATAATGGCAAAGAATATGATAATGGGTTGTTTTGGGAATTTTGTGATGTTAATGGCATAGTTTTTTGTTTCTCTTGTCCTCATACGTCCTCACAAAATGGGAAAGCCGAACGATAAATTCGTACCATTAATAATATTATCCGAACTTTATTGGTTCATGCTTCTGTACCCCCTTTCTTTTGGCATCATACTCTATGACTATTTATCTACTTAACATACTTCCTACCAAAGGGTTGGCATATTCCTCTCCTCATAAAATTCTCTATAATAAGAATCTTTCGTATTCACATCTTAGGGTCTTTGGGTGTTTATGCTATCCACCATTTTCATCAACTTTAATTAACAAAATTCAAGTCCGTTCTACCGCTTGTGTGTTTTTGGGTTATCCGTCTAATCATCGTGGTTACAAATGTTTGGTTTATCGTCTAATAAAATTATAATTAGTCGTCATGTTATTTTTTATGAAATCCAATTTCTGTTTGTTCAAGTGAGTAGTCTCGTGCCTAGTTCGTATAATTTTTTAGATGACGAAGTCTTCCCGTACATTATGCACCACTTAATGGGCCGATCCAGTGACCACGACACGCCAGTATGCCCATTGCCTGCTGGCCCGCAAATACCCACTACCTTTCCCTTCCCCGTCCCAGGTCTAGTTATTGGGCCGATAGTCCAGCCCACTACCGACAGTGCTTCAGCCCTGATTTCTGCTTCCCTCCCGTGTCTAGTTTCCAGTGTTGGGCTAGCAGGCCATCACCCATCAGAATTTTTCCCAAAATCCACCCCATTCTCTTCCGAGTCACAGACCTGTCGCTCGTAGTCAACGGGGTATTTTTAAACCAAAAAGATATTTTAATCTAAATTCTAATGTTCTTAAATCCCCACTACCCCGTAACCCAGTGTCTGCATTAAATGACCCGAATTGGAAATTAGCGTGAACGACGAATATAATGCTCTTATTGACAATAAGACGTGGGAATTGGTAACCCGTCCTTCTGGTGTTAATATTATTCAGTCAATGTGGATTTTTATTCATAAAAATAATTATGATGGTTCTTTTGCGAGACATAAGGCTCGCCTTGTAGGTGATGGTAAAACTGAACAAGTGGGCGTGGATTATGGCGAGACATTTAGTCCGGTGGTCAAACCGGCTACCATTCACACTGTTCCCAGTTTGGCTCTTTCGAAAGCATGGCCCATTCATCAGCTAGATGTGAAGAATATTTTCTTACATGGTGATCTTGAAGAGACAGTTTACATGCATTAACCCTTGGGTTTTCGAGACCCCAATTAACCTCATCATGTCTGTTTATTGAAGAAATCCTTGTATGGGCTTAAGCAGGCCCCACAGGCCTGCTATAAGCGATTTGCAGACTATGTATCTACTATTAGGCTTTCTCACAGTAGGTTTGATAATTCTCTGTTCATATATCGTCGTGGTACTTCTCTGACATATATTCTATTATATATGGATGATATTATCTTGACAGCTTCTTTTGATGATTTACGCAAGTCTATCACTACTCAGTTCTGAGTTTGCTATGAAAGACTTGGGGTCCTTTAGTTACTTCTTGGGGATTGATGTCACTCGTCATACATGTGAGTTATTCTTATCCCAAAGGAAGTATGCCACTGAGATAGTTGAACGAACTGGTATGTCCTCGTGTAAGTCTACTTCCACTCCGGTTGATACTAAACCCAAGCTGGGTGCTGCAGCTGGCTCACCTTACGAGGATCCCACCCAATATCGTAATCTTGTTGGAGCTCTTCAGTATCTTACTTTCACGAGAGCGGATATTACGTATGTCGTACAACATGTGTGTTTGTTTATGCATGATCCTAGGGTTGAGCATATGAATGTGATCAAACGCATTATCCGATACATCCAGAGAACACTTGACTATGGCTTGCATCTATATCCATCGACGACCTCTACGCTTGTATCATATACAAATGCTGATTTGGGTGGCTGTCCAGATACCAGACGCTCCACGTCTGATTATTTTATGTTTCTTGGTAATAATTTGGTCTCATGGTCTGCGAAGCGACAATCTACATTACCACGCTCTAGTGCAGAGGCCGAATATCGAGGAGTAGCTAATGTGGTCTCTGAATCCTGTTGGTTACGTAATCTTTTTTTAGAGCTTCATTGTCCTATTCAGAAAGCTACATTGGTTTATTGTGATAATATTGGTAATCCTGTTCAACATCAACGCATTAAACATATAGAGATGGATATCCACTTCGTTCGAGAAAAGGTAGCTTGTGGATAAGTACGCGTCTTACATATCCCTTCTAGATATCAAATTGCAGACATCTTTACTAAGGGTCTTTCCTCAGTTCTATTTGAAGATTTTATGGACAGTCTCAACGTACGACGATCGTCCGCTATGACTGCGGGGGTGTGAAAGTATACCGTGATATACATGGTATACACGGCATATACAATGCCCTGTGTATACCGTGTATATCACGAAAACACAAAACGGTTTGGAGCTATATTTGGTAACATATTATTTATATTTAATTAGTATTGTACACTTACCATAATTGTAGAATTATTGTACAAATAGAATAGAATTTTGAGAGTAGAGTAGAAATATAAATTTTCATATTATAAATATTGTAATTTATATATATTATTCATTCATTAATAAAAAATAATTAAGAGATTATTTATTTCAGAAATAATACTGTAAATTTTAGGGAAGGGTGATAATAAGAAAATATGTAAATTCAATAAAATGGTTCAAATCTCAATGTGAGACATTACTACTATTATTTGGATTCCCGTAATTGCGGTTTAACAAAGACAACAACAATAAAGGCAGAGTCCACAATACGAAATATCAATAGAACAAAACCAAGAATAATTATTACCTCAAAACTTGAAATATAAGCTAATACTTATATATTTAATTGATCAGGCCCTAACACCTTCGCCCAAAAGTTCAAAAATTATATATTAAATAGACGAAAATAGTTGGAGTTTCGATAAAAGAAGGGAAGCAACACAAGAACTTTTGAGGGGTTATTCATCCTAGTACTTTTTTCTCCCAAAAACACTTAACTTTCGAATTCTAATGGGATTTGATGTGTTAGTGTTAGTATGAGTATGATTGCATTTCATTATAATCGTTTTTCTTTCAAAAAATAAATAAAAAGGGAGAGATTATATAAACTGATACAAAATTGTTTGGGATAAGAGGTTACAAGTTACAACATCCATTTATTTTTATTTTTCAATAAACTTGTCTCTATCAAATGTTTAGTTACTACACCTCGGGATACACACAATTCTTCGGACTTGTCCTCTTTAGCTTTAGTCTGGATTGATTTATTCTTTTCAATTTTCGATTCAGTAGAGACAGTAGTACTACAGTAAAGTTTTGTAGAACCAAGGCAACGGGGATATCAATCTATGTTGAAAATTGAAATAATACAGTACAATTTTAGGGAATGGTGATATAAAAAATATTTAAATTCAATAAAATGGGTCAAGTTTCAATGTGAGACATTACTACCACTATTTGGTTCTTATTTTATAATATAATAAAGTAACAAATACAACAATAAAAGCAGCCCATAATACGAAATATCAACAGAACAAAAGCAAGAAGAAGTTATTGCGATTGCAAATTTAATGATGTCTAAATATTTGACTCAAATTTAAAAAGAAAAAGGAGTGAAGTATCAACATCCAAAAGATACAAAATCCTACGAGATATCGACCGAAACCCTACATGAAGATATGAAAAATATTCTCAGTACCCATGAAAATATTCTCCACAAGTAAACAAGATTTACATTAATGAAAAGGATACGTACAAGTGCCAACCGAAATTCATCAAAGGAAACGAGATCAAGTCAAATAAGAAAGGATGATTTGCAAGATACAAGGAAAGAAGATTATCAAGTATCAAGCCGGACTTTATTAAAGAAAAGAGATATCAAGAACATTGATTGCAAAGCAGTTTATGAAAAGCAATCAATCAATGAAAGCTCTATCCTTATTCTGGTAAAATAAGATCCCTAATTCATTTTTTCAAGGATCAACACTCTTGGGTTGCGTTCTCTTCAAGAGCCGTGTCAACAACTGCCAACAACTATTTAAAGGCTCAACTTGAGACGAAACAAATATACTTTCATTTCAACTCCTCAAGTTCTCTACTTTACTTTTCATAAGCACTCTATTTATGATAGATTTATAGTATAAGCAAAAAAAAAAGATGAGAAATATAGTATAGTTAGTGAGTCATTGTATCAAAAATATTACGAGAGTTTGAGTATATTTGTAGGAGCTACATTCAAACAAAATATTGTATCTATACACCCTTAAAGAGCTTAAGAGAATATTCTTGCAACCCAATGAGACTGAATTATGATCTATATTGAATTCGAACTAGTATAAAATATTGTGTGTCATTTACTTTACGCAAATTACTTTCTGCATCACCTAAGTGTTAGTCGACTAAGTCATCAGACAAGTCGACTATCAGTCGAAAAAGTTACAATTCACTCTCTTCTTGCACTTTCAATTGATATCAGATCAAGGTTTCACATTCGTAATTGCCTAAGAACAAGTGAGAAAAAATCATGTCAAATCATGTTACTATTGAAGCTTTGTTTCAAGAAGGTACTTCCCAAACTAGATCACCTTACTTCAATGAGAAACATTTCTCTCATTGAAAAGTGAGGATGGAAACCTACATCAAATCATACAATGTGAATAACTGGAGAGTCATCAAGTTATGAGATATCCCCATGCCTAAATTCAAAACTGATGATAAGAAGAAAGAAGGATCCACTCCAATAGATGAATTGGCATCTTTAGCCGACTACACTGATGAATAGATTGAGGTAATTCAAATCAACTCAAAAGATAGGAATATGTTATACAATGCTTTTCAGTGAAGAGGAATATGAAGAGATCTCCAAATGTGAAATAACTAAAGAAATATGGGACAAACTTGAGGTTACATCTGAAGGCATTGATAAGGTAAATGAGACTCACCAGTCTTCTTGTTTATGAATACGAAAACTTTCAAAATGAAGGAAGGAGAAACTGTGTAAAATATGTTTGCAAGATTCAACAAAATTTTAGGAGAATTCAAAGCCTTAAAAACAGTATTTTCCTCTGTGGACAACATAAGAAAAAATTTCAGATACTTGCCCTCACAATGAAATGTGAAGGTTGTTGCTCTTGAAAGAATAAATCTCAAGACTCTTACATATGATGAAGTAAGAGGAGATTTAATTGAATTCGAAAAGACCTATCTGAACAAACCTGGATGAGATGAGAATAAGAAAAAGATGGTAGCCTTCAAATCTCAGGTTGAGTAATTTGATGATTATATTAGAGAGGATGAACTTTCTATGATTTCCAGATCTATAGTGGAAGCTACAAGAAGAGCAACAAACAACAGAAAGGGAGGATGAATCTTTCTAAAAAGCAAGTCTTCAAATGATCAAAACAGAAATGATAGAAAATGCTATGAATGTGAAAAATATGGACATATTGCATCTGAATGTCCTAAGTAAAAAAAGAAGTCATCCAAGAACTAGCGAAAGCAAATGGACTTTAGCAGTTGAAGCGAAGATGAAATTTCAGATGATGATGAAGGGATATAAAATGTTTGCTTCATGGAATTTGGAGAAACAAGTGAAGTAAGATCCTATCTATGTCCTAAATGTAATAAAATGGAATAACTTTTAAATCAAACCTTAGAGGACTTAAATAAAATTTTTGATGAGTATAGAAAGCTTCAAAGAGAAAAAAAGACCGGGAAATGAAACTAGAAGTGTGTGAGATTGAAAGAGATGTTCTTTAAGAAGAACTCCAAAATTTGCAATTACAACTAAATTGTTGCGCAAATCTATCAATTATAGTTCTGTCAAGTCTAACCAGTCGACTCGTAGTAGCAAGTTAACTGAAAAAAAAATCTATCAGTGACAAATCAACTTCTGCATTTTCAAATGGTAAGTCAAATACTCATGTTCAGACGGATCAGTCGACTAGATCTCTAAAGCCAACTGATAGGAAGTCCAGAAGTAACAAAACTTTCATAAATGAGTCGACTGACCCATTAGTCATTGAGGAACTCTTTTCTCAAAAATGTTTTTGTTGCGTGAAAACGGATATTAAATTACCTCTATTAGAAGTGATCATGGAGGAGAATTCGAGAACAATGAACAAGGTTATACACATAACTTATCCTCACCAAGATCTCCTCAACAAAATAGTGTTGTTGAATGAAAGAACATGACTTTACAAGACATGGCTCAAACCATGATTGTAGAACATGAACTGCCACACCATTTGTAGGCCGAAGCTGTCGGCACATCATGTCATGTTCTTAACAGGTGTCTGATTCGACCTATCTTAAAGAAAACACCCTATGAACTGTGGAATGGTAAGAAGACCAACATAGGCTATTTCCATCATTTTGGATGCAAATGTTTCATTCATCACAATGGAAAAGATAATATTGGTAAGTTTGATCCAAGATGCGATGAAGGTATATTTCTTGGTTACTCAACTACCTCTAGATAATAAAGAGTATTTAACAAACACGCACTTTTCATTAAAGAATCTATTCATGTAATATTTGATCATACTAATGGGTTGATCGAGAAAGGTACAAATGCAGATAAAGAAGAAGCAAACGTTACTACAATTATTCCAACCACTGAATCAAAGAATGATAAAAAGTCAACTACTGCAGAAGACCAGTCGACTACAACACCATATCAGTCGACCAGTGTAGAAATAGAAGCAGTACCAAATGAATGGAGAAGTGAACCTGACTATCCAAAACAGTTTGTCATTGATAACATAAATGATGGAATGAAAACCAGGGCAACTTGAAAGAATAGTGTAAATCTTGCTCTCATCTCACAATTAGAGCCAAAGAATGTTGATGAATCCTTAAAAGATGATCATTGGATAAAGGCTATACAAGAAGAATTGGATCAGCTTCAGAAAAATAAAGTTTGGACCCTAGTTCCAAAGCCTAAAAATGCATCAACCATTGGAACTAAATGGGTGTTCAGAAACAAGTTGAATGAAGCTGGAGAAGTGATTAGAAACAAAGCTCACCTAATCGCCCAAGGCTACTCACAACAAGAATGAGTCGACTATGATGAAACATTTTCTCCAGTCGCACAGTTAGAATCAATTCATATATTACTTGTATATGCCTCTTTTAAAAGATTTAAACTTTTTCAAATGGATGTCAAAAGTTCTTTTTGAATGGTTTTATTGAAGAATAAGTTTTTGTTAAAGAACCACCAGGTTTTAAAAATTCTAAGAAATCATACCATGTTTATAAACTCTCAAAAGCTATTTATGGTCTTAAACAAGCTCCCAAAGCATAGTATGAACGTTTAAGCATTTTCCTAACTAATCATGGTTTTTCTGGAGGAAAAATTAACACCACTCTTTTCATACAAAGATCCTCCTCTGGAAATCTCATCATTCAAATTTATGTTGATGATATTATTGTTGGAAGTTCTAACTCCTCTATGTGCAAGGAATTTTCTGATCTTATGTAAAGTAAATTTGAAATGAGTATGATGGGAGAGTTAACATTCTTTTTGGGACTACAAATTATATAATCCGGTAAAGGAGCCTTCATATATCAAACAAAATACACAAAAGAACTCATTCAAAAATTTGGCTTGATGGAAGCAAAATCACCAGCCATTCCAATGAGTCCTACTTACTCTCTTGACAAGGACGATGAAGGTAAACCAGTTGATGAAACCAAGTATCGAGGTATGATTCGGTCACTACTATATTTAATGGCTAGTTGACCATACATCATATTTAGTCTATGCATGTGTGCTAGATTTCAGACTTTCCCAAAGGAATCTCACCTCACTGTTGTCAAAAGAATTATTAGCTATCTTAATGGAACATCAAATTATGGTTTATGGTATCCAGCTACTGAAAATTTTGTACTTGAAGGGTTTTCAGATGCTGACTTTGCATGTGACAAAGATGACTGGAAAATTACTAGTGGTATATGTCAATTTCTTGGAAAATCTTTGATCTCTTGGCATAGTAAAAAATAGGGATATGTTTCACTCTCAATTACTGAGTGATTTGGATGATGCATTAATTGAGTGATTATGACTTATCCTTTAAGCATGTTAATATTTATTGTGATAATTCTAGTGTCATATTTTTATCAAAAAATCCTGTACATCATTCTTGGATAAAGCATATAGACATCAAGCATCACTTCAATAGAGATCATGTGGTTAAGGGAAACATTAATATTTATTTTGTGAATATTGATTCCCAACTCGCAGATGTGTTTATAATACCCCTGCTTGAAGAACATTTTTGTACACTTAGAAAATCTATAGGCATAATTGCAAATCCATTGGAAAGTTAAAAAGATTTTATTTCGTATTTAACTAGTTTATATTTGGTATTTTTTCAAATTTTTTGTCTTGCTATATTTTCCTTAATTGCCTTGGTAACCGCTTAGATTTTTTTCCTTTTCTCACCTCTATTTAAACCTTCTTCACATTCCTCCAAGCGTCATCATTACCCTACCACCTCTTTCATTCCCCTCTGACATTTGATGTCAAACGTCACACCTCTACCTTCTATAATGACCTGTTTGGTCATTTTGAACTTTTGGACCTGTTTTTCTAAGAATACCCTTCCCATTGTTTTTTCTCGATATTTATGACTTGGTGGAATGAGTTACACGGTTCCCAAAGCAATCAGGTGAATTTTGGATTGATTTTAGTAAGCTTTGAAGTTTTAAGTTAAAGAGAAGAAGAAGATTGACTCAAAGGTGACTAATGGGTAAATGCATCATTTTCAAAGTTTCATCGATTCCATTAGGCCTGAAATGTGATTTATGACTTAGTCGAGTAATTGATTTGGGTCCCAAGGGGTTCAGATGAGATTTGAGTTCTTGAAGGAGATTTATGTCATTTTGAGAAAGTTACAATGTTTTTGTGGATAAACATGTCCTAACGGCCTCATATGTGTGTTTCATCAATTCGAGCAGCTTCGCAACGTGGTTTATAGTCAAGTTGCACTCTTGGTTGGTGTTCATGAGTTTCGGGTCGTTGGTTAAGAAACTAGTTAAAGTAAGAATTAAAGTTGACCACAGTCAACATTGATTCAAGAAGATATTTTTGGGTGTTTTGAGTATGCGAGCAGGTCCAGAACGTATTTTATGACTGAAATGAGTATTTGGTTTGTGTTCGGGAGGTTCCGAATGAGTTTTGGGGGTTGAATCGAAGTTTGGAAGCAAAACTGGAATTTTCTGATGTTTGGTGCATTTTGGTCTTCGCGAGGTCGTGATCGCAATGAAGAAATATTTTGAGAAAAAACATAGTTGGCCTTCTCAATCGCTACATGTGGCATCGCGATCGTGATGAAGAAAATCTGCCTGGAAAGTGTATTAAAAACCAGATCGCAATTTCATTGTATTTTGGCCATAATTTGAGTTCTAGAGCTCCGTTTGTGATTTTAGTGGATAAATTCTCATCTTCTAAAGGGGGTAAGTATCCAACCTTCATTTATGTATTTTCCCATAATTGTTTCTGTTGGTTATCCATTTTATCCGGATTTGGGTTGTAGAAATTGGGGGTTTTGAGCCTTAGAGTTGAAAAATGATAAACTTTTTGAATTGAAGGTTGATTTATGGTTGGATTCAAAGGATTTTCGATATTCTTACTAATTAGACTATGGGTAAATTGATTTCGCAATAAAATTCCAGTTTACCCTTGTGGGCCTGAGGTTGGTTTTTTGGGTCTATTTTTGGGTTTCGATATAAAATATAGCAATATGAGTATCGTTGGATTCATCTAACTCCGTAGGTTATTATTTAACTAGATTGAACTTGTTTGGGAAATTTAGACATGGTGGAGCTTTCGGGAGGCTTAATCTTCACGGATTGGGCTTGGAGTCATTCGGGAGCTATGAGACTTCATAATATGGCAAGTTGAGACTTTCTAGACTCTAGTGTAGCGTTTATGTATTGGTATGCTAATAATATATTAATAGGAGCAATGGGGGACTGGGAGTCCCGCATTAGTGAGGTGACAAACGCTAATACGGGTACCAGTGAACTTAATTGGGTAATTAATGAACTAGTATGATGCATGTGAAGGAATTTATGTGTTTAGCCTTCGAGACACGGGCGCGGTGCATAAATTTGCTTAGGTTGGTATGATTGTCGCGCCCGTTTTTAACCGACCCGCGAGTGGTCGGAGCGGAGCACAGACGTATTCGGTGATTCCTGAGTAAATGAATTAAGGAGTCGCCACCTAATTATTCTAAGGTGAATTAGGGCACCTAAATGTTAACTATAAATGCTGCAATATAACTCCAATTTTAAGGTCTGCGAAACTAGTGAGATTCTAGGTAAGGGTTCTTTATTATCTTAAAGGGAAGGGGTTAGGCATCCTTTAAGATACGGTAACTTGCGGTTATCCGGTCAAACTCAGGTTAATTATTGCTAGGAAAATGCATGTTTTAAAAGTAAAAAAGATGTTTGCAAATATTTAGTAAATGATGCATTTTATACAAGTATGCATTCGGATGACATAAAAGAAAGATACATGTAAAGTTTGAAAAAATATGCATTTGTAACAATTGATATTAAAAATAAATTATTTATAATGCCAAAGAAGTAAAATTTTGGAAATCATTGAATTGCAAATTGACAAAAGATAAACTTATTTGTACAAATAAAAGATGACAAAAGTTGTTTTGAAAATCTTGAATACGCGTGACGAGCCTAAAATAAATAACTAGCGGATGATTTCTAAGTTTGAATTAACCGAGCCTACAAATAAATAAGCTAGCGACAGGTTTCCAGTTTTAGACTACCCTATTGATTAATTCTAAGTCTACCTATTCTAAGCATTTCAATAATTATATAAGTACAATAAATAATATTACAATACGGAGTGAGATAAAGCTGAATTAAAAAAGATAACAAAATAAATAAACTCCGAGGAGTATATGCCTTCATTGACTTTGTTCCTTGCAAGCTGTCAAGAACAAACGGTTAGAGCAGTTAAATACAAATAACTTCAGGTCCGTATCCAAAACAGTGAATGTTTTGATCACGAAGGGCTCAGACTTGAATTTTGAAAAGATCATTCCAATCACGCCGTGGCTGCAAACATATGACTGGGTAGTCATTTTGATTGCCTCGCCTACTAAACGTGTTGGTCTCTCGGATGAAAAGAAAAGATCATTATAATCACGTCGTGGCTGCGAATATATAACTTGTTGGTTATTTTAGTCGCCTCGCCTACTAAACATGTTGATCCCTCGGATGAAATAAAAAGGTTTAAGCCTCATCCTTGCCCAGAAGTTATATCTCCGTCTTTACAACTGTGGAGGTCTTAAAATCGACGGATATTTTTCATCGGCCAGTGTAGTACCGTGTTCGAATCAGCAAAATTAAATCGGAACAGTAAGCAGCAACAGTAAGCAGTAGGCAAAAACAGAGAGGCAATTCCCGAGAAGACGGGATGTTTAGTAAAAAACAGTAAATATCCGTTGCCCGGATGTTTAAAACAGTGCTGAAAAACAGAGAAACGAAAAAAAAGCGCGGCCTCGAATTCAATTTCATCGGCCTAAATGCGATATTAATAAAATAATAAAACAGTAAAACAGTAAGATATTCGTTGCCCGGATGTTTAAAACAGTGCTGAAAAACAGAGAAACGAAACGAAAAAAGAATGGCCTCGAATTCAATTTCATCGGCCTAAATGCGGTATTAGTTCAATCAATAATAACAGTGCCCAAGAAACAAGCAGTGAGCAATTAAAGTATTTGACCCAGATTCTGAAATTTTGGAACCGAAACAGGATTAAGAAGTATTTATGAAAAAATCAGACCCGGATTATGAACAGTGACCCGAATGGGTGACCCAATTCTGAAAACAGATTTTTTCAGATAACCAACAAATAAGATACGAAATGCAAGAATTCTGGAAATTATCCAAACCGGGTCAACCCGACCCGGATCAGTGACCCGACCCTAATCAAGTATCAAACCCGAATCAGATTTTCACCAATTTTCAGATAACCAATCAAATAAGATGCGAAATGCAATAATTCTAAAAAATATCCAATTCGGGTCGACCCGACCTGAATCAGTGATTCGACCCGAAATCAGATTTTTTGCACCAAATTCAGATGACCAACATGCAAAATGCGAAATGCAATAATTCTGGAAAAATATCCAAATCGGGTCGACCCGACCCGGGTCAGTGACCCGACCCGAATAAGGTGTTCAGCCCGAAATCAGATTTTTGCACCAATTTCAGATAACCAACATGCAAGATACGAAATGCAATAATTCTGAAAAATCCCAAATCGGGTCGACCCGACCCGGGTCAGTGACCAGACCCGGGTCAGTGAAGAAATAGAAGTATTTAAATACCAAAGTTCAAGAATGAAACTCACCCTTTTTTCTTTTGATTTTGGGCTTATTTTCGGACTTAATTCTTGAATAACAAGGAGGGCAAATGCTTACAATCAAGAACACAACAAAATATTTATATGGAATTTGACCTCCAAAAAAAATCCCTTCATAGAACAAAAACGGGGGTATTTATAGATGGTTTAACCCTCCAAGAACGAGTTTGAAATTCGAATAAAAGGAGCCAAAAAATCGCGGATTTGAGGGGCATGGGTCGCGGATTTTGTGGGGATAAGGGTATGGGTCGAAGGGTTAGTGGCGTCGGCGTAACAGAGGGGAGTTGGTGGTGTCAGGGGTCGGTGGTGGCAGGGGCGAGGTGACCGACGACGTGGGGTCGGGGGCATGGGGTGTGCGGCGCCGATTTGGGGGGGGTAGGGTGTTAGGTTTTTTTGTTTGATTTTTGTTTTGGTTTACGGGGATAAAAGGGTTTGGGTCGGGTATAAAGAAATGGGTGTTGGGTTTGGGTCATTGCGGGTGGGCTTGCGTGTTGGTAGGGCTTGACCGGTTGGGCTTGGCCGAAAAATGGGGTAAGGGAAATAAAGGGTGAGGGCTGTTGGGCCGAATGGGTTTGGGGAATTGAATTGTTTTGGGTATGAGAAATAAGAAATGAGTTATGGGTTTAAAACATAAAAGGGGTTTAATATTAAAAATGCATTGAAGAAAAAATGTAAATTATTAAAAATAAGAATATAACGATGTGATAATAATAAAAAATATAATATTTGCAATATGTTTAATGCTTGATAAAAAAAAATGGGAATGCGATACTATTTTGCGAAAATTAAATAACATAGAATTTTCGGATAAAACTTATGATTGTGATAAAAATGCAAATGACAGTAAAAATGCGAATAATAATAATAATAAGAGCATAATATATATATATATATATATATATATATATATATATATGGGGGGTGTGGTATTTCAATGATTTTTGTTTCAATAGGTGTGTGGTCCTACTCAGTACTCTCTCATTGTAACATTCCATACATATAAGTCTTATAATTCAGCGTCTATCTCCGGTAAATTTTTTATTTTTTTTTTTTAACATCTGGACTCTGTCCAGTCAATAGTCCTAGGTTACTATTCATCATCCCTGTCATTCATATTTTGTTACTATTTATTCTTCAGCATACTATACCTATTCACTTCTTCTTCTTTACTGTTCATCTCTTCCTTTAAGCTTTACCCCTGCTATGTCTATCGTCTTTAACCACACCCAAAAAGCGGCCACAACAGTCCTTCAGCGGACATCAACAGGCCTAATAATCAACCACCGTTGACATAGGAATTTACAGGTTAATCCATGGACATCATAACGGAGCTTATCAGAGAACCATATACTAAGTTAAGAAGATAACTGTGTCTAGGCATACTATGATAAAGATTTCAACAGTAATTTAGACATTTATGGCAGCGATTTATAATAGTAGCTCAAGATTCATGATGAAAATAACAACATGATATAAACATTTCTTGCAATCCTGCAAGATTTCATTAAAATTTAAAAACAAACATAATTTACATGGTTTGGAGATAAATTACTGAAAAGACTTACATGTCTAGAAGTACAATGGGATTTTCCTTTCGGGAGTCCCGGAAACCGCTACTGCTACTGAGGAAGATAATAATACAAATTATCTTACATACTCTCTGGTTTATACAGTGGGGGTGTAGGATGAAAACATATGGAAATAAGAGGAAGTTGTCTGGTGTTTAAGACTTCTTTCTAATCTTGCTCTCTCTCGTTTGTCTTCTCTTTTTTCTCTCTCTCTATCTGTGTGTCTCTCTTCTCATGGAGTCTTATATTTATACTAAAGATCCGGACTTCTGCTACGGACTTCAATTCCAAAAAGAATCTTTCAATTTTTTGCTTTCGGCCGGGTGCGCTTAGGGCCCCATCGTCGCTTTCTGCTTTGTTGAAAAAATCTCCTTCTGGTTTTGTCGTCTTCCGTTGGTGGCATATTACTTTCCGTAAAGTTTGACAAACTTTGCAAAAGTAGAGATGCTGTCCTGTCCTTTTCTTCTTTCTGTTATTCTGATTTTTCTTTATGTCTTTGTCTAATAATGGCACTTTCCAGCTTTGAACGCTGTCCGTTGCTTCTTTCTACGTGTCTAGATTATGTAGGGCCACTGAGTCAAAACTCATTCCTGAGTCGTAGGCCTCGTTTGGGTCCTGTGCGTCTTGTTCATAATTTTCGTCTGATCCTGTGTCCGAAATATGATCCTCTGTTATTCTGAATACATTTCCCGAACTAGAACCTTGTCCTGAATTTTGTACTTGGACCGGTGTTTCTTCTACTAATTCTATATTGTTTACATGTATATCTTTCTCCGGTTCTTTTGTCTGACTAATTATTTGTTCTTGGAAAATCTTTTTCAGTGTATCTTTTATGATTTGTTCTATATTCCTTTGCTGCGTCTTTTTTGTATGTCTGTTTATTTTCTGAGGGGATCCCATTATAGTCTTTGGGAGCCTTCTTCTAGGTCTGGAGGAAGTTGCTTCCTCATTTTCACTTTTAGGCAAAGTGGCAGCCATTAACGGATTTGATAAGTCTTTACCGGCAACCGTTTGCACCGGACTAGTTGTATCTATACCTGATACAATAGGTTTCTTTGCATTCAGAGGGGAACGCACACCCGTCTCATCCATTTTTTGAGATGGAGAACTCTGTTGAGTTTGTCTCAGAAGTAACTCTAGTTTTGTGTTCTTTTCTAGGAGATATATGTTCTGGGTCTGGAGTTCTTCTTTGGTCTGATTTAATCTTTTGAAAGATTCTGTCATTGCATTGCAATGGTCACAAAAGATAATCTTGTCTGTGTCTTTTTTGATATTGTACTGTGGGGTCTGATTTGGATTTTGTCTCAGGGCTGGAGAGAGGTAGTAATTTGGACCGAGTATTCCTCTTGCATAGTCCAGGGCCTCATTAAAGTCATTAAAACCTTTGAATAGTGGGGCTTTAATATCTTTAATTGAATCCACCACTTCAATCCAAGTCTGAAATATTCCTTTAGTCTTTCCATGAATCACAACATAAAATTTAAAACGCGTTTTCTAAATTCTTTTCATGGAAATAAGAACACGTACTATTTAAAGTGGCCAAGAAATGGCTATTGTCTTTCCTTGTGTGTGAAATCCATAAGTTATCCACAAGGCATCTTTGTTGTTTATCTATAACAAAATCTGGTAAAACTTTAAAAGTCATATTTGATGGTGGGTAAGATATTAAATTATTCTTACCGAAAATTAGTCTTTCTAAGGGGGGAGTCTCAAGGGCAGATATGGGCCTGAAATTCAGGTTCCCCAATACTGATTGTCTGTAAGTGTCTTGGGGTATGGCTGGGCCTTTCCCTTTGTCTTTTGTAGTCTTCTTTGCCGAGCTACTTATGCTGAAAACAAAGAAAAATACCATTAGCCAGGAAAAACTTTAATATTTTTTCTAGACTTGTCTGTTGTGATAGTTAACCTACTAAGCTGATCTGCTAAGTTATTATCTTCACCTTTAATGTGTTCGAAAACTAGGTTATATATGGAGATGGTATCTATAAAGTTTAACCACCTTCGTCTACTACTGCTCTTATCGTTAATCTTCTGGTGAAACTTAACTATAGCCTCACAATCTGTTCTAACTAATGTCTCTGCCTTATTTAAAATATAAAGTCTAAAGGCATTTAGTCCGTATATCACTGCTAGTATCTCTGCGTCTATACTACTCATGTTACCTTTTTCTTTGTATTTCCCGCTCTGGTATGCGCAAATACGTTCTGAAGTCTTACTACAATATTTATTTGTCTTTGCTTTCAATACTGCGCCCCAACCTTCGAAACTTCCGTCTGTCTCTATGATTAAGTAATCTTTTTCGAGAGGCATACTTAGATCCGGAATATTCTGGATCCTTTGTTTTAGGAGCTTTACTATTTTTACGTCTTCAGTATTGAAATTCTTCTGGCCTGTTGACCCTGTTTTAGAGTATAGAGGTCCAGCAATCTTTCCTAAATCTTTTATGAAATTTCTGGCATAATTTAATATACCTAAAAAAATTTGTAAGTCTTTAGTCTTATCTAGTCTATCTGGCATATCTAATATTTTTTTAGCAATATGGGGTTGGAGTTTTATCTTTCCCTCTCCTATCGTTACCCCTAAAAAGTCTATGTATTGTTTACATAGGCTCATCTTCTTTTTGCTAATGATTACGCCATTGTCTACGAAAAGTTTAAAAACTAATTGGAGATGTCCTAAATGTTCTTGCATATTATTACTAAATACTAGAATGTCATCTACATATACTATCGTAAATCTTTTGTATTCCCCAAAGATCATATCCATCTTCTTTTGAAATATTGGGGGAGCTGTCTTTAATCCAAATGGCATTACTAGCCATTCAAAGTGTCCTTCTGGACAAGTAAAAGCAGTCCATTCTATACTATCTGGATGCATCTTTACCTGCCAGTATCCCGATTTACAGTCAAATTTACTGAAAATCATTTTTCCTTGGATTCTATTTATTAACTCAGTCTTGTCTGGTAGTTTGTATCCATTACTTCTAGTATTGTCATTAAGTCTTTTATAGTTGATGACCATTCGAGCCTTTCCCCTTACTTCTTCCGAATGGTTTCGTACTATGAATGCTGCCGATCTATGTTTTGACGTAGATCGTCGTATTATTTCTAGATCTGTTAAGTCTTTAATTTGTATTTTAAAGTCTGCTAGATCTTGATTGGTTGCTTCGATAGAAGCAGTCTTGATAATATACTCTGGATTAATAATTTCTAATTCACAAAGAATTTTATTATTCTTCCAGTATCTTAAAGGTTTTTCACCTATTATTTCTAATTTATCCAAAGTCTTTACTATTTCTTCCAGATCTTTCTGATCCTTTATGATTCCTATTTTACTTAAACCATCTTTAAAATTTACAAAATCTGTTTCTAATTCTATTAGTGTATAATTCTTTTCTAAGAAGTCGTTGTCTTCTAAGTAATCTAATTCTAAGTTTTCTACTTCTAGATTATTACTGTTTTGACAACAGTATTTTTCATTGCTGTTACAATCTTTACAGCAACTGTCTTGTCTGTTGATTTTGTTTATGTCTGATATCTGACTTATCTTTGTTTCTTGTTTTTGAGTCTGCACCGGGGAGTAAGTGCTGTCTTTTTGAAAAATAATTCCGTCTCTAGTTATTGTACAACTTCCATTGTTATGGAGGAGGAAGTCTAAACCTAAAATAAAATCTGTATTTATGTTTAAGTCTCTTACCAATATTCTATTTATTTTATAGTTTGGACTGTAAAACTTATCACAAGAATTAATGAAACTTATCACTGCTTCTTGTAAATAATATCTATAAAAATTATGAGTTCCATCCATTTGCATGGCGGAGGATGGCTTATCTAGAGTTTTTATTAAACTTACTGGTACTATCTTTTTATTTATTATACTGCTCGTGCAGCCTGTGTCTATCAAGGCTAGTGTGGTAATTTCATAATTCTGAATTTTAATTTTTGTTAATAACCTTAACGAACTAAATTTCTTGTCTTCATTACAAATTAGATTTTTATTCATTAATTCTGTAGGAATTTCTGTCTGTTCCTCTTCTGATGTCTCTTCTAGAATCTTATCGTCTTTTTGAAATTCTAAAAGTTTTATCCTATTTTCTAAAATATTTACTCTAGTTTCTAGAGTCATTAATCTGACTGATAGAGTTGGGTCTGTTATTGGGCCTTGCGAAATAGCTACGTCTTTTTTAGGTCCAATTACTATGTTTAATTCTTTTTGAAGGCAAGTTATGCAGCCTTCCATATAGCACTTGTTACATTTGGCCCGCTTGCTTCTACTCGGGAACTATTTACAAATGCAACATGCTGTGCTGTCTAATCCTTTATTCTTTTCGAATAAGTGATCACAGTCTGATTCTGTATTTACTAAATTATTAAGTTCTTGTATATTAAGATTGTCTATTCCTAACTCATTTATGAATTCATCGGCTTCTGAGTCTGATGAATCTATTAATTGGTCTTGGTCATTATTTATACTTACTACTGAATATATGCTTTCTGTATCCGACATATATTCGTCTACACATATTAAAGTCTCTTGGAAATCTTCAATAAGCTGAGCATTTTTACTATTAATATTTAACTTCTTTGGGCATGTATTTGCCAAGTGTTCTATACTACCACAAGTAAAACACTCAAGTCTATTTTTATAAGTCCTATCATCTCTATATTTTCTGATGTGCTTACTTTTGTCTAGATAAGGCTTTTTAGCTGTAGACTTTCTAAGATAATATTTCTTTTTGTTATATTTATCTTTTTTATAGTCTTTTCTTTTATAAGCCTTTTTCTTTTTAGGGTCTTTATCGTAACTTTGAGTAGTGTAGATCACGCTCTTGCAGAAACTTAGCTCATTTTGTTTAAGCTGTTTCTGTATCTGGAGGTTAGTACACTTCTCCTGGAGTATTTCCATTATGTGCTGGATCCTATGTCCTATGGACCATTTGGCCGTCGGATTTTGTAGGATTCCATCACGCTTACTCCAGCGTTCTTCAATTTCTCTACCTAGGGCTCCTGGTAGTTTATTGAAGAGTTTCTTGCCTAAGTCTTGATCAAACGAATTTCCGCTGATCGTACAGTAATAAAAAAAGTCGTTTAAAAACTTTTTAATATATATCCAATTACTTATGCTAAGTTGTTCTAATTTTATTAAAGCATTCTTCTGTAGAATTATAAGCCCACTGTTTGGGTCTTCACCAGTGATAAGAGTGTGAATCTTATTGGTGAAATTATACGGGTTTGATCCCATACCTACCAATTGGACAAATTCTTCTGGGAAATTTGTTTTGTAAGCTTCCCATAATGCTTTTGTCGATTCTCCTAGGAAAGTCTCTAAATACTTATACATAGTTTCTGGATCTGTTTCTATATAACTTTGTATGTAATCTGCTACTACTATACCCTTCCATATGTCTATTACGGAATTCCACCTTTGTGGATCATGGGCGACTATGTTGAGGATCTTTCCTCCGCTTCCTCCTTCTTGGAGTATTATGTTTTCTTCTATAGGCATTCGTTTTCTGATGGCTTAATTTGCTATAGGTTCTTCTAAATTTCTCCATACTCGTCTTCTAGGTACATTACCTGTACTAGTATTTACTGTAACTGGTTCCCCAGTTCTCTGAAATGGACTGGAACTAGATGCGCTAGCTTCCATTAACTCCTTTTGACTTATTTCAGAGTTAGTCTCAAAGTCTGAGTCTAAATTATTTATTGAAGGGAAATCCTTCCAGATTTCTTCCAACATTTCATTCTTTTCTTTAGCTATTTGCTCTTGTAGATATCCTGAATTGTCTGTCCTTAATTTACATAATTTAAAATGAGTTATTGTTTCGTCTAACTCCATGTTGTCTGCTTTACAACCTTTACATCTAAATAACATTTTTGGTTTTTGTTTTTTCAGGTCTCTAGCTTTTTCTTTGGCTATGTCTACTTCGAAGCCTTCTTGGATTAATTCTATATTCATTAGATTTAGTTCTTCTTCATCTATATTCATTAGATTTAGTTCTTCTTTATCTATTGTACTTTCTGTTTCGCAATCCTTTTGCGGTGTATAGTTGTAGTCTGTAAATCTAATGGAAGTCTCTCCATGTCTGTTTGTATATTCCAGATGAGCAGTTGGTTGTAATAATCTTTCTTTTTTGGAAAATTGATTAAGATTCCATTCTAACCCTGCATATTCTTCTGGTTGTATTTTAGTGGGCTTAATTAAGTTTATGCCCTTGTTACTCATTAACTCTACTACATCATTAATCTTGATTTTAAATTTTGTATTACTATTTGTAGTCATTTTACCTAAGAAACCTAAACATAATAATAAATTATTTCCGCTATGCATTTCTTCATAGCCTTTAGTCTGTATACCTATTTTAATATGTCTACCGAATTCTTTTAAATTTATTAAGAAGTCTGGACTGATATAGAAGATACCTCCATTGTCGGTCATGTCTATTTCAGTCATTCCGATGATGGATTTTTTGATATCTGTCCATCGGTCGTCATAAATCATTATTAAAACTTTACTACCTAGGTTCTTCCTAGTTAATCCTTTAATCCCTATCACCATTAGTCCCATGTGCATTAGGGTTCTGGTGTTGTTCTTAATCTGTCTAAAAGATTCTTTGCTAACTAAGTCTAAATTTTGAGTCTGTCCGCCTAATACGGAAAGCTGTTCTTCTCTATAATGTCTATATAGTTGAGCTGTAGACGTGAATCTTCCAGCGTTGTATAAAGTTCTGGGATTCAACAAATTCAATTGGTTTTGTTGAAAAATACTTATATCTCGTTCTACGTCTATAATTTCACTTAATTGTCTATTTGTTCTTGCGAGTTCATATAATTAGTGTACAAGCTAAGAAAAAGCTTAGATACGTCAAAGCTTTAGCTGCTTTAGAAAGCCTTAGCCACTTACTAGAACTAAGAAGAAGAGGCTTAGCTGAAGTACGAGACAAAAATATAAGAAAAGTATCTATAGAAGAAGTAATAGACTTCTTTATTCAGAACGTCCAGCCCCTACTAATTAACTTAGACCGAAATAATTTCGCAGATAGTATATACAATAGAGTATTAGAAGGAGATATAGACGTAATATTAACAAAAGACCTACATTGGCACCTAGTAGGACTACAAAGCGATATAGAAAACGCAGATAGGTGGTTAGAATACCAAAGGTGGAAATTAAAAAGTCAGACAGTTTCATTAGGATAAAGATAGATCAACTAAAACATTTAGAATATTTAGACCTAAGAATAGAGGCAGATAAAAAATATAGAATACTACCAGACCATAGTATTATAAGGTGTAACTTCGGTAGTAAAGAACATTTGCTTCACGGCGAAGACAAACATCTTAATTCCATAGTAGACCTAATCATTAATTTAAGTGAAAGACTAAAAACAGATAATAATAGATACTTAGATAAGCAGCAAAGACTAGAAGAACTTTTGACTAAACAAGAAAAACTGTTTAGCGAAACTAAAAAGAATTTAGACTACATAAATAGTAAAACAAGTAGTAAAAGATCACCTAAAAAAGATCTAGAAAAACTCTTTAAAGAGAACCTAATAGATTTAGAATTAAAGATTAGCCAAGAAAGTAAAGAGTTAAGAAAAGACTTAGTGGAACGATTTCTTAAACTAGAAGAAACGGTTAAGGAATTGAGACTTGCACTTATTTCATGAGTATTGAAAATACCCAAGAACAAGCAGCAAGAATAATAGAAAAATCCATTCCATTAACAGACGATTATAAAAATTACATACCAGTCCAAAAATCAGACCAAATTCTGATTCAACAAGGTATAGTAATTACAACATTGTTGGTAGACTTACACAGAAAAATAGACAATCTCTCAGATAGGGTAAATAAATTAGACCAGCACATTTTCCAAAGTACTATAGATAGAGATAAAAGAAATCTAGGAAAAGAAAAAGAATCCCAGGCTATAGATAATCTAATAGACCAGCTAAGTAAAATAGAGATAACTCCTCAGAAAGAAAAGATCAAAGTAATAAAGAAATCCCAAAAATGGACTTTCTTTCAACTAGATCAGGAGGTGAAAGGCCAAGACAAAGTTTCTCTAAAGACAGGGTTGGATCAAGTTTAATATCTAGAATATTAAACAGAAAAACCCCAGAAGAAACAAATAGACAATTAAGTGAAATTATAGACGTAGAACGAGATATAAGTATTTTTCAACAAAACCAATTGAATTTGTTGAATCCCAGAACTTTATACAACGCTGGAAGATTCACGTCTACAGCTCAACTACATAGACATTATAGAGAAGAACAGCTTTCCGTATTAGGCGGACAGACTCAAAATTTAGACTTAGTTAGCAAAGAATCTTTTAGACAGATTAAGAACAACACCAGAACCCTAATGCACATGGGACTAATGGTGATAGGGATTAAAGGATTAACTAGGAAGAACCTAGGTAGTAAAGTTTTAATAATGATTTATGACGACCGATGGACAGATATCAAAAAATTCATCATCGGAATGACTGAAATAGACATGACCGACAATGGAGGTATCTTCTATATCAGTCCAGACTTCTTAATAAATTTAAAAGAATTCGGTAGACATATTAAAATAGGTATACAGACTAAAGGCTATGAAGAAATGCATAGCGGAAATAATTTATTATTATGTTTAGGTTTCTTAGGTAAAATGACTACAAATAGTAATACAAAATTTAAAATCAAGATTAATGATGTAGTAGAGTTAATGAGTAACAAGGGCATAAACTTAATTAAGCTCACTAAAATACAACCAGAAGAATATGCAGGGTTAGAATGGAATCTTAATCAATTTTCCAAAAAAGAAAGATTATTACAACCAACTGCTCATCTGGAATATACAAACAGACATGGAGAGACTTCCATTAGATTTACAGACTACAACTATACACCGCAAAAGGATTGCGAAACAGAAAGTACAATAGATGAAGAAGAACTAAATCTAATGAATATAGATGAAGAAGAACTAAATCTAATGAATATAGAATTAATCCAAGAAGGCTTCGAAGTAGACATAGCCATAGAAAAAGCTAGAGACCTGAAAAAACAAAAACCAAAAATGTTATTTAGATGTAAAGGTTGTAAAGCAGACAACATGGAGTTAGACGAAACAATAACTCATTTTAAATTATGTAAATTAAGGACAGACAATTCAGGATATCTACAAGAGCAAATAGCTAAAGAAAAGAATGAAATGTTGGAAGAAATCTGGAAGGATTTCTCTTCAATAAATAATTTAGACTCAGACTTTGAGACTAACTCTGAAATAAGTCAAAAGGAGTTAATGGAAGCTAGCACATCTAGTTCCAGTCCATTTCAGAGAACTGGGGAACCAGTTACAGTAAATACTAGTACAGGTAATGTACCTAGAAGACGAGTATGGAGAAATTTAGAAGAACCTATAGCAGTCGTTAAGCCATCAGGAAAACGAATGCCTATAGAAGAAAACATAATACTCCAAGAAGGAGGAAGCAGAGGAAAGATCCTCAACATAGCTGCCCATGATCCACAAAGGTGGAATTCCGTAATAGACATATGGAAGGGTATAGTAGTAGCAGATTACATACAAAGTTATATAGAAACAGATCCAGAGACTATGTATAAGTATTTAGAGACTTTCTTAGGAGAATCGACAAAAGCATTATGGGAAGCTTACAAAACCAATTTCCCAGAAGAATTTGTCCAATTGGTAGGTATGGGATCAAACCCGTATAATTTCACCAATAAGATTCACACTCTTATCACTGGTGAAGACCCAAATAGTGGACTTATAATTCTACAGAAGAATGCTTTAATAAAATTAGAACAACTTAGCATAAGTAATTGGATATATATTAAAAAGTTTTTAAACGACTTTTTCTATTACTGTACGATCAGCGGAAATTCGTTTGATCAAGACTTAGGTAAGAAACTCTTCAATAAACTACCAGGAGCCCTAGGTAGAGAAATTGAAGAACGCTGGAGTAAGCGTGATGGAATCTTACAAAATCCTACGGCCAAATGGTCCATAGGACATAGGATCCAGCACATAATGGAAATACTCCAGGAGAAGTGTACGAACCTCCAAATACAGAAACAGCTTAAACAAAACGAGCTAAGTTTCTGCAAGAGCGTAATCTACACTACTCAAAGTTACGATAAAGACCCTAAAAAGAAAAAGGCTTATAAAAGAAAAGACTATAAAAAAGATAAATATAACAAAAAGAAATATTATCTTAGAAAGTCTACAGCTAAAAAGCCTTATCTAGACAAAAGTAAGCACATCAGAAAATATAGAGATGATAGGAATTATAAAAATAGACTTGAGTGTTTTACTTGTGGTAGTATAGAACACTTGGCAAATACATGCCCAAAGAAGTTAAATAATAATAGTAAAAATGCTCAGCTTATTGAAGATTTCCAAGAGACTTTAATATGTGTAGACGAATATATGTCGGATACAGAAAGCATATATTCAGTAGTAAGTATAAATAATGACCAAGACCAATTAATAGATTCATCAGACTCAGAAGCCGATGAATTCATAAATGAGTTAGGAATAGACAATCTTAATATACAAGAACTTAATAATTTAGTAAATACAGAATCAGACTGTGATCACTTATTCGAAAAGAATAAAGGATTAGACAGCACAGCATGTTGCATTTGTAAATGGTTCCCGAGTAGAAGCAAGCGGGCCAAATGTAACAAGTGCTATATGGAAGGCTGCATAACTTGCCTTCAAAAAGAATTAAACATAGTAATTGGACCTAAAAAAGACGTAGCTATTTCGCAAGGCCCAATAACAGACCCAACTCTATCAGTCAGATTAATGACTCTAGAAACTAGAGTAAATATTTTAGAAAATAGGATAAAACTTTTAGAATTTCAAAAAGACGATAAGATTCTAGAAGAGACATCAGAAGAGGAACAGACAGAAATTCCTACAGAATTAATGAATAAAAATCTAATCTGTAATGAAGACAAGAAATTTAGTTCGTTAAGGTTATTAACAAAAATTAAAATTCAGAATTATGAAATTACCACACTAGCCTTGATAGACACAGGCTGCACGAGCAGTATAATAAATAAAAAGATAGTACCAGTAAGTTTAATAAAAACTCTAGATAAGCCATCCTCCGCCATGCAAATGGATGGAACTCATAATTTTTATAGATATTATTTACAAGAAGCAGTGATAAGTTTCATTAATTCTTGTGATAAGTTTTACAGTCCAAACTATAAAATAAATAGAATATTGGTAAGAGACTTAAACATAAATACAGATTTTATTTTAGGTTTAGACTTCCTCCTCCATAACAATGGAAGTTGTACAATAACTAGAGACGGAATTATTTTTCAAAAAGACAGCACTTACTCCCCGGTGCAGACTCAAAAACAAGAAACAAAGATAAGTCAGATATCAGACATAAACAAAATCAACAGACAAGACAGTTGCTGTAAAGATTGTAACAGCAATGAAAAATACTGTTGTCAAAACAGTAATAATCTAGAAGTAGAAAACTTAGAATTAGATTACTTAGAAGACAACGACTTCTTAGAAAAGAATTATACACTAATAGAATTAGAAACAGATTTTGTAAATTTTAAAGATGGTTTAAGTAAAATAGGAATCATAAAGGATCAGAAAGATCTGGAAGAAATAGTAAAGACTTTGGATAAATTAGAAATAATAGGTGAAAAACCTTTAAGATACTGGAAGAATAATAAAATTCTTTGTGAATTAGAAATTATTAATCCAGAGTATATTATCAAGACTGCTTCTATCGAAGCAACCAATCAAGATCTAGCAGACTTTAAAATACAAATTAAAGACTTAACAGATCTAGAAATAATACGACGATCTACGTCAAAACATAGATCGACAGCATTCATAGTACGAAACCATTCGGAAGAAGTAAGGGGAAAGGCTCGAATGGTCATCAACTATAAAAGACTTAATGACAATACTAGAAGTAATGGATACAAACTACCAGACAAGACTGAGTTAATAAATAGAATCCAAGGAAAAACGATTTTCAGTAAATTTGACTGTAAATCGGGATACTGGCAGGTAAAGATGCATCCAGATAGTATAGAATGGACTGCTTTTACTTGTCCAGAAGGACACTTTGAATGGCTAGTAATGCCATTTGGATTAAAGACAGCTCCCCCAATATTTCAAAAGAAGATGGATATGATCTTTGGGGAATACAAAAGATTTACGATAGTATATGTAGATGACATTCTAGTATTTAGTAATAATATGCAAGAACATTTAGGACATCTCCAATTAGTTTTTAAACTTTTCGTAGACAATGGCGTAATCATTAGCAAAAAGAAGATGAGCCTATGTAAACAATACATAGACTTTTTAGGGGTAACGATAGGAGAGGGAAAGATAAAACTCCAACCCCATATTGCTAAAAAAATATTAGATATGCCAGATAGACTAGATAAGACTAAAGACTTACAAAATTTTTTAGGTATATTAAATTATGCCAGAAATTTCATAAAAGATTTAGGAAAGATTCTTTGGACCTCTATACTCTAAAACAGGGTCAACAGGCCAGAAGAATTTCAATACTGAAGACGTAAAAATAGTAAAGCTCCTAAAACAAAGGATCCAGAATATTCCGGATCTAAGTATGCCTCTCGAAAAAGATTACTTAATCATAGAGACAGACGGAAGTTTCGAAGGTTGGGGCGCAGTATTGAAAGCAAAGACAAATAAATATTGTAGTAAGACTTCAGAACGTATTTGCGCATACCAGAGCGGGAAATACAAAGAAAAAGGTAAGATGAGTAGTATAAGCCTTGAGATACTAGCAGTGATATACGGACTAAATGCCTTTAGACTTTATATTTTAAATAAGGCAGAGACATTAGTTAGAACAGATTGTGAGGCTATAGTTAAGTTTCACCAGAAGATTAACGATAAGAGCAGTAGTAGACGAAGGTGGTTAAACTTTATAGATACCATCTCCATATATAACCTAGTTTTCGAACACATTAAAGGTAAAGATAATAACTTAGCAGATCAGCTTAGTAGGTTAACTATCACGACAGACAAGTCTAGAAAAAATATTAAAGTTTTTCCAGGCTAATGGTATTTTTCTTTGTTTTCAGCATGAGTAGCTCGGCAAAGAAGACTACAAAAGACAAAGGGAAAGGCCCAGCCATACCCCAAGACACTTACAGACAATCAGTATTGGGGAACCTGAATTTCAGGCCCATATCTGCCCTTGAGACTCCCCCCTTAGAAAGACTAATTTTCGGTAAGAATAATTTAATATCTTACCCACCATCAAATATGACTTTTAAAGTTTTACCAGATTTTGTTATAGATAAACAACAAAGATGCCTTGTGGATAACTTATGGATTTCACACACAAGGAAAGACAATAGCCATTTCTTGGCCACTTTAAATAGTACGTGTTCTTATTTCCATGAAAAGAATTTAGAAAAACGTTTTAAATTTTATGTTGTGATTCATGGAAAGACTAAAGGAATATTTCAGACTTGGATTGAAGTGGTGGATTCAATTAAAGATATTAAAGCCCCACTATTCAAAGGTTTTAATGACTTTAATGAGGCCCTGGACTATGCAAGAGGAATACTCGGTCCAAATTACTACCTCTCTCCAGCCCTGAGACAAAATCCAAATCAGACCCCACAGTACAATATCAAAAAAGACACAGACAAGATTATCTTTTGTGACCATTGCAATGCAATGACAGAATCTTTCAAAAGATTAAATCAGACCAAAGAAGAACTCCAGACTCTGAACATATATCTCCTAGAAAAGAACACAAAACTAGAGTTACTTCTCAGACAAACTCAACAGAGTTCTCCATCTCAAAAAATGGATGAGACGGGTGTGCGTTCCCCTCTGAATGCAAAGAAACCTATTGTATCAGGTATAGATACAACTAGTCCGGTGCAAACGGTTGCCGGTAAAGACTTATCAAATCCGTTAATGGCTGCCACTTTGCCTAAAAGTGAAAATGAGGAAGCAACTTCCTCCAGACCTAGAAGAAGGCTCCCAAAGACTATAATGGGATCCCCTCAGAAAATAAACAGACATACAAAAAAGACGCAGCAAAGGAATATAGAACAAATCATAAAAGATACACTGGAAAAGATTTTCCAAGAACAAATAATTAGTCAGACAAAAGAACCGGAGAAAGATATACATGTAACCAATATAGAATTAGTAGAAGAAACACCGGTCCAAGTATAAAATTCAGGACAAGGTTCTAGTTCGGGAAATGTATTCAGAATAACAGAGGATCATATTTCGGACACAGGATCAGACAAAAATTATGAACAAGACGCACAGGACCCAAACGAGGCCTACGACTCAGGAATGAGTTTTGACTCAGTGGCCCTACATAATCTAGACACGTAGAAAGAAGCAACGGACAGCGTTCAAATCTGGAAAGTGCCATTATTAGACAAAGACATAAAGAAAAATCAGAATAACGGAAAGAAGAAAAGGACAGGACAGCATCTCTACTTTTGCAAAGTTTGTCAAACTTTACGGAAAGTAATATGCCACCAACGGAAGACGACAAAACCAGAAGGAGATTTTTTCAACAAAGCAGAAAGCGACGATGGGGCCCTAAGCGCACCCGGCCGAAAGCAAAAAATTGAAAGATTCTTTTTGGAATTGAAGTCCACAGCAGAAGTCCGGATCTTTAGTATAAATATAAGACTCCATGAGAAGAGAGACACACAGATAGAGAGAGAGAAAAAAGAGAAGACAAACGAGAGAGAGCAAGATTAGAAAGAAGTCTTAAACACCAGACAACTTCCTCTTATTTCCATATGTTTTCATCCTACACCCCCACTGTATAAACCAGAGAGTATGTAAGATAATTTGTATTATTATCTTCCTCAGTAGCAGTAGCGGTTTCCGGGACTCCCGAAAGGGAAATCCCATTGTACTTCTAGACATGTAAGTCTTTTCAGTAATTTATCTCCAAACCATGTAAATTATGTTTGTTTTTAAATTTTAATGAAATCTTGCAGGATTGCAAGAAATGTTTATATCATGTTGTTATTTTCATCATGAATCTTGAGCTACTATTATAAATCGCTGCCATAAATGTCTAAATTACTGTTGAAATCTTTATCATAGTATGCCTAGACACAGTTATCTTCTTAACTTAGGATATGGTTCTCTGATAAGCTCCGTTATGATGTCCATGGATTAACCTGTAAATTCCTATATCAACGGTGGTTGATTATTAGGCCTGTTGATGTCCGCTGAAGGACTGTTGTGGCCGCTTTTTGGGTGTGGTTAAAGACGATAGACATAACAGGGGTAAAGCTTAAAGGAAGAGATGAACAGTAAAGAAGAAGAAGTGAATAGGTATAGTATGCTGAAGAATAAATAGTAACAAAATATGAATGACAGGGATGATGAATAGTAACCTAGGACTATTGACTGGACAGAGTCCAGATGTTAAAAAAAAAAAAAAAAAAATTACCGGAGATAGACGCTGAATTATAAGACTTATATGTATGGAATGTTACAATGAGAGAGTACTGAGTAGGACCACACACCTATTGAAACAAAAATCATTGAAATATCACACCCCCCATATTTATCTGGTATATATATATATATATATATATATATATATATATATATTATGCTCTTATTATTATTATTATTCACATTTTTACTGTCATTTGCATTATATATATATATATATATACGCATGTATGTATATAGATTAAAATTGTTTTGAGGTGTTAAAAATATTTAAAATTGCAAATAAATTGGAAAAGACGGGACAAAATTGGGTGTCAACAATGATTGTTGTTTACTTGGGCTCGTAGCCCTTTGATATGATATTCTTGATTTGACATGTCATGCATTCATCACTCTACATCTCATCTAAACACTTGAATAGAAACTGATAAATGACTGCTTAAATTGATTATGATGATTACATGGTGTACACATATCCATATCATTCATACATTATGTATTTGTCATTTGAACTATTGTTATATTGCTGAGAACGGCTTGAGAAGTCGGTTATGGGATATGGTACTTTATACGAGAGTGATAACTGATGATGACACTTCAGTCACAAAGCTGGGATCCGATGGAAAATTTTAGATGATTATGATATTACAGTCACAGAGATGGGATCCGATGGTACATTTCGGATGTATTTATGGACCTCATGAGTCCCTCATGGATCACGTGAAGCAGCTACTGTAGCAGCGTGTGTATACTGGATACATATGGCCAGTGCATACATACATATCATCTGTATTTCATTCATTCTCATTTTGATATGTATTTGATGATGTGTGTGCTCGATGTTGATCTCTGGTAAACTATATGATCTTATGACTTGTTAAAGGGTAATATTAATAATTGAGACTTATAAATTCTGTAAGATTGAGATGTGAGACTTGATGGGACTAGATGCCCGGTTATGGGGTTTAGGCTATTGATGACGTATTGAGAACCAAATTGAGACTTGTGAACCCGGATAATACTTGTATACTATTGAACCATAGAGCTAATAAATTTGACCTTTAATGATAGACTTGTTATTTCGAGAAAAGACTGAATCTTAATAGTGCTTGAGCCTTAATTCATGAAATGGTAGGACCCTTATGAGTAGAATTTATTCCGATTAGTGATAGTATGAAATCTTGAGGATTTAGATGCCCGCTTGGGCATAGGTCGAAACCTTAAGGCTATATCTATCCTAGTTGAGGTAAAACTAGAAACTTTATTAGGTTTTGTGAAGAGCAATGGACTTTATGACTCGATGTAGTTGTAGAATCTTTACCTAAATGCTTGAGTTACCTAGAAACTGTATGATTTGACTAATCAAGCAGGAAGTGAAGTATAGGAGAGTACCAACCCTCGCCACCGTTATAGCTAGAATCGGTCGATGCTGTTGTTGGGTACACGTGCTTCTCGTACTCACTCTACACTTACTGCACTCTATGTTCACGTACCGAGCCAAATGCCAGAGGAGGAGCTTGATGCAGAGCTTGGAGATCCATCTTGGAAATCCAGGGTGAGCTATAGATTCTATCCCAACACTGGAACTCTTCATCTTGTTGTTTCACCTTTCTGTCCTATATTTCAAATAGTAATTGTATTTAAGTTCCAGACTTGTATTTAGATTAGTAGATCTGTACTAATGACAATAAGATTTTGGGGGATTTCTTTCAGATTATGTATTAATATATAAGACTTGTTAATTTCTTCTCTTTCATTTTCCTTATTTCAAATAGTTATGTTTGATGTTTGATGGCCACATCAGGCCTGGTGATATATATATATATATGTTGATGTCTGGCCGTATGAGGCAAGTTTGGATATTTTCTACTTGTTGACAAGGTTATGATAGTCCCATTTATAGGGGAGATTCGGTCAAAATAAAATGTAAGCTAAAAAGTAGAGAGCTCAAACCTTATTAGTAGTATCACTTTAGATGACTGATGTTCCAGTTGTTTGGCAACTTGGTTATGTTCTCATCATCTAGATAATATGTGTAACATCCCGTACTTTCAGATTACGGTTTAAATCGCTAGGCGTGTATAAATAGACCCAAGCATTGGGAAAAATTTTGGATCATATTTACGTATGCTAATAAAGAGTTTAGCATATAAAAGGATAAAATCCCGAAATAATTTTGGACGTAATAAGTGTGACGACGGAGAACGAAAATAAATTTAGTACATGCATAAAGAGGTTATGGACTAGTGTCATATCATAAATTATGTCATTCAGGATATTTTATTGTGATTCATGCATTTTCATTTTCATTGCATTCATGTTTTACCCAAGACTGTATATTGGGATGGGAAACGCAGACCACCTGATCAGCTGAGATATGATAAATGATAAAGCCTGTGTGGCTTAATGAACGAAGATGCATGATTAAGGGCCAATATATATATATATATATATATGATGTGGGGAGGAAGATGCCTTGTGTGGCCAGTATATATGTATTTACCTCATTATGCATGACATTTAGACATATTATGCCAACATAGGCCGATATGAAATGATGCCCACAGAGGCTGTTATGGTAAGGAAGATGCCCAATGGGGCCGATGTATATGTATACTGCATTATGCATAACTTTTAGGCATATGTGTTAGGGCCCTCAGAGGCATTTACTGTTGGTTAGTTATTTCTGTTTTAGTTGTTGTTATATCCCCTTTATACTATTATTCATGCCTGACATACTCAGTACATCAGTCGTACTGACACCCCTTTTGTCGGGGGACGTTGCGTTTCATGCCCGCAGGTTCACATAGACAAGGTGACGGTTCACGTTAGTTGATTGCGAATCCAGTGGATTTTTGGAGCACTCCCCTTGTTCGGAGTGTTGGTCTAATTTTGGGTATGGTACATTTTTGCTTGTATATATGTGGGTATGGCGGGGCTTTGTCCCGACCTTTGATGTTGCTACTCTTAGAGGCTTATAGACAGGTGTCATGTGGATAGTGGTCTTGTATGGCCTTGTCGTCCTTGGTATGAGTATGTATATATAGAAGATGGGTACCTAATTTTCTCATAATTTTCTTTCGGCTTAGTCCATAATTAACTATGATTAGATGTTAAATGTAAGAATGGCGGTACCCAGCGGGTGGGATCCGGGTGTCCGTTGCGGCCCTCCGATTTGGGTCGTGACAATATGAGCCTTTTACGGATATTCATGTAACATGATATGGGCCTTCACAATTTGGACACATTTTACCAAAGTTGACTCTCGGGTATTGTTGGTCCATTTCCGAAGAACAAGTTCTCCGAGCTTGAAGTACCGAAGATTGGCTCTCCGGTTATAATATATTTCCATCCTTTACTTTTGGGCCACCATCTGAACTAAAGCCAAGTATCTATGCTCCTCACGTAAGTATAACTTGATTAACATGGCCTCATTATTGTCCTCTTCATTAGTTTGTTTAAATATCAAGCTCAGCTGGACAATCTCTACCAGGATTAGTGCTTCAACATCATATATGAGTGAGAAAGGAGTTTCTCCAGTGCTTGTCTTCATCGTGTTGTGATGCACCCACAACACGCTGGGCAGTTTTCGGGCCATCTCTCTTGGCGTCCTCTAACCTCTTCTTCAGGCTATGTATAATCATTTTGTTATAGGACTGTGCTTATCCATTGTCACTTGGATGGTACAGAGATGACATAATTCTTTTGATTTTCAACTCATCAAAGAACTTGGTCACTTTGGCACCAATGAACTGAGGCTCATTATCACAAGCGATTTCCTTTGGAACTCCAAACCGGCACACGAGATGTTCCTATATGAAGTCTATCACCACTCGTTCCCTAGTTTCTTGTAAGCACCTGTTTCAATCCATTTATAAAAGTAATCAGTCATAACAAAAAGAAAGTTACCTGGCAAAGGTTTGAAGGGCATATGTCTGACTATGTCTATCCCTCACTTCATGAACGACTATCGTCACGACCGGATGGAGAAGTTCAGTCGGCTGGTGAACCATCTGTGTATACCGCTTACACTTTTCGCACTTTTGCACGAATACCTTTGCATTTTGCTTCATCCGGAGCCAGTAATATCTGACCCTTATCAACTTTTGGACTAGCGAATCAGCCCTAAAGTGGTTACCACAAACTCCTTCATGTACCTCTCTCATTATATAATCTGTTTCTCCGATTCCCAAGCATTTATCCAATCGACCATAGTAAGATCTCCGATACAATTTTCAATCGACAACCCAATACCGAACAAATTTTACTCTAAGTGTCGGGGAAGCCTTGGAATCTTTGGGAAACATCGCATTTTGCAACTTACTAATAAATTTGCTTCGCCAATCCCAGACAAGACTTATATAGTTTACCTCGCTGTAGTCCGAGGCATCCAGGGCCGAGTGAAGTAGATGTAAAATCGAGCTAGAACCTGAACTCTTTATATCCATTGATGACCCCAAATTGGCCAAAGCATTTGCCTCTACGTTCTCTTCCCGAGGTATTTATACTAACGTCCATTCCTTGAATCAAGAGAATAAGGTTTGGATTTTGTCCAAATACCTTTCGATCCATTCCTCCATAGCTTCATAGATCCCATGAAATTTATTGACCACCAGCTAGGACTCACATAAAACTTTGATGACCTATATCCTTGTCCTTGGAAATATTGAAGAGCTGCAATCATAGCCTCATAATCGGCTTCATTGCTAGTTGAAGGAACACTTCAAATGGCATGTCTTAAAACTTCTATGGATGAAGTATTAAGGACTATGGCCAGCCCGGTTCCTTTACTTTAGATGGTCCATTAGTAAATAAGGTCCAAACATCGAGCATAGCCCCGAAAGCTAGGATATCTTCCTTTTTGGCATATGGAAGCATCCCCGTACTAAAGCCAGCCATAAAGTTGGCAAACCCTGTGACTTGATGGTTGTTTGGGGTTTGTATTCAATATCATACTCGCTTATCTCAGCTTCCCACTTAGCCAACTGCCCCGAAAGCTCGGGCTTGTATAAGACATTTCAGAAAGACAAAGTTGTTACCAAAGCATTAGGATGACATTGGATATATGACCTTACTTAGGAGGGACTATCACAAGCGCTAAGGCCAATCTTTCCAGATCCGGGTATCGAGTTTTGGAACTTGCCAAAGGTTTGTAATGTAATAAATCGAAAATTGTGTACTTTTCTCCTCTCGAACCAGGACTGCAACCACAATTTTGAAATAAATAAGTAAACAAGAAGTTGTGTCATCCTTTAGCTTTGCCAATAGTGGGGACTTGATAAGTACATTTTTAGATCCTGCAGTGCTTGCTGGCACTCCGATGTCTATTCAAAGTCATTCTTCTTCTTCAGCAAAGAAATGAACCTATGGCACTTATTGTGTAGCTGCTAACTCAATAATGTTCCTGAGCTGAAAATGATGTTTTGATGATTTGACAATAATGTATCCAAAAGACAATCAATTTCAAGGGAGATATAAGGAAGGCATTAAAGAACCAGAAGTCAAAAAAGATCTCCAAAGAATTCAGTGAAGCAGTCACAATAATAAAGGAATTGCTCAATGAACTAATCCTTATCGAAGTACACCAGAGATTTTTGAAGAGCAATTTCATCCAAACCAGGAGAATTGGAATTATTGATCTTACGGTTCACTTTTACACTTTCGCATAAAAGCTACTTCATAACTTGGCTCTTTGTTGATTAAAATAATAGAGTCTCCACCTTCGATGGTGGAGAAGCATCGAGAAGAAAGAGGCAACGAAAGAAGATAGGACTAGGGCTACTTTCCTAATTGATTTTAGGACAAATGTTATATTTGTTTGTTTTGTTTTTTGTTTATTTCAGGTTGGGCCTGATTTTGGGCCTAACCCATTTTGTTGCTGGACTGATTTTGCAGAATAAATAAAAAGCCCAATTGGACATAATTTAATTAAGAAAAAAAGTCGCCACCTAATTAAGTTTTGTAATTAGGCAACTATTTATTGAAGGTTTTTTTCTGAAAACCTTTTAAATGTACCAAAGAACGGATAAGGGTCCTGGTGATTTTTCAAGGAAGGTGTTAGACACCTTGAAAAAGATCCGCAAAATATGATTGATCTACGAGTTTGAAAACTTGTGGCTAAAAGTAATATTTTTGCATTAAATGGTTTAAAAGGGAATATATGTATAAAATTTTGAAAGAACTTTAGTAAAGTCTTGTCTCTACTTATTTAACGATGGCTTAATAAAAAAGGGTGGGTTAGTAAGAAAAGTTATTAACTTATCAAATATACTAGCATCTTTGGTGAAAAATCCTTTGTTTTAAGTTGAGAAATAACTAAAAGGAAGTGATAATTTATTATTTTATCGGGCCAAAAATCTACCAAAGTTTACTTTGGTAAAATTTCAACATGAATTTTGCCTAAACTAATAACAAAAGTCTGTTCCATTATTGTTTGGAAAAACGGTTTATGCATCAAAACTTCATCCTTGTTTTAATCCATGATTTTATAAATTAAGGAAAGAATTCATATACTTTTTCAATTTGAACCTAAAAACCGGTATTGCAACTTTTTGGAATTTGAATACCTTTAGCTTTAACACTGTTTTGCCAAATACATTATGAAAGCTGCTTTTAATCTCTTCATAAACCTTTGGCATTTGAAAACTGATTTAGCACATTTTAATAATTCTACCTAAATAAATATTTGGGAAATAAATTAATATCCAAAACTATTCTAACGACTCTGCTCATTCCTCATGCTGGGATTCATCATGCTTTCATAAGAATAGAAAAACAAGTAAGGAGTTAGACAATTATACAACCCAAATATACATACATGCAATATATGTAAAGAGATAGAGATACTAATTGTGCTCGACCCATTTCTGCTGCTTCCTGCTGACAGTTTGGGCCTTGGGCCCATCTGTTTCAGCTCCTAGGGTCTTCTTCTGTTTATCCTATGAGGCTGACTCGATGCTCAAATATTATCTGGGGCCTGAGGCCCAACACATAATGCAAGTAAAGAAGGAGTCAAGTGGACTTGGTGTATCACATGCACACAAAATGGAAAGGAAAATAATTAGTAAGTGTAAAGAATTGATAATAATCTAAACTCAAAGTTAAATACTTGATAATAATTTAAACCGGACCTAATTATATTGAACCAGAACTGCTCTGAAGTCATTAGGTACACATTAAGCTTCAAAATTTAATTGTCCAGAAAAAGAGTTTTTACCAAGTAAATAGTGACAAAAAAAAGAGGAAATTAGAACTCTTTGACAACATCGAATAGAACTTAGCAAACTGAACAATCCTTTCCACTTATTTCATTCAATCAAGCCATTCCAAAGCAAAGGAAAATTAGTTCGAACTCTAGTTTTAAGGTATAAAAGCAAGCTATTCTATGAGTAATCTCAAAGAAGTAATGGGATTGGAACTAAAGAAAATTCAAATTTCAATTTAGACAGATGAACGTGTTGGATATAATTGTAGGAATCAAAGAAGTACGGGAAGCAAATAAATATTAAAAGTGTTCGAAAGGATAAACTAACAGCCAAGATTATAATTACCGCAAGCTTGTTGAGTCTTGAAAACCTGAAATCAAGAAACACTAAACCTGAATTGTTACAACTGTGGCTGAGTCGAGAGATAACTCTCTGTCTTTAAGACAAGATTGTCCCGTATATATGCTTTTACGTTAGCAGGCAATAGTCTCCCAAGATAAAACAACAACTAATCAACACTACAAAGCAAATAGGTTGATTCTGGCGAAGAAAACAAACATGAAACGACTTGCTGAATAATGGAAAATTTAGAGGAAAATGAAGAGTTTCTGTTCTTTTCTTCCTACTGTTTCTGTTGTTGTCTTATCTTTCTACTCCACTGCCCTCAAATAAAAGTAAAGTCTCAATAAATAGTGTTTAGGAGGATGCCCTTTCAACTAGGGGCAGCGGCGGCGTGAGCGGGCTTAGCGTTGAACCCAAGCACACCTAGGTATTCCCTCCTTCAAATACATGGGTTACCCATTGGAGTCCTAAACCCTTATCAAATTTTGAGGTTTATAAAAAGAACAATTCTTTATTTTCCCACCGATGTGGTAGATTTGTCCCACACTATATTTTCATGCCTCAAACACCTTATTTTGTGGACCAATATCTCTTTCATTTCTTAACTAAATTTGACAATCCTTGGCCCTACGGTCATCTACTCACTTAGTAGATTATGCACTTGTGAAGAGATAAACCTCTAACATGCGGAACCCTAGTGTTTAAGTCATTAAATATGGGTGGACGCAACCCCCCATCAAAGGCAAATTTCCAACAATCCCCTCTTGAAAGAGATTTTGGTGCACACACAAGGTGCCTACTTTCAGCAATCTTTCAGCGAAAAGATATTGCATCAAGAGAGGTAGCTTCCGCTTTGAACCTTCCCTAGTTGAATACCACCGGACTTACTCACTGCGCGATGAACATGATGTCTTGAACCGTCAGTGTTTAGTGTAGGCCAAGACAATGATACCAACACAATAACTCCCCTTATTCGTTTTCATTCTTATTGTTCTATCTGTTGTGGTCGTGGACACACTTGGATTCTTAAGTGCGTTCATTTGAGACGGCCTGTCCTCGCACTTAAATAGGTGATCTCCTACAAGGTATCCTGCTATACCCCACTTCACAAGTGTTAGGAATCATTAAAAGTTTTTCCAACCTTAACCTCAACCGTTTGAGGATCGTTAAAGGTTTGAAGCTTAACCTTTACCTACCATGCAGGTAGCACTTTAATGTCTATCGCGGGAAAAACTTTGGATTCATGTTTCCTTACAGAAATCATCATTTGAAGTGCTCTTTCTTCCACCGAAGCGCTCAACTGAACCTTTTGCCGCTTAGTTTTCCCATTGAACCAAATTCTTGGGATCTCCGGTCAGTATGTTTAGGTTACCACCACAAAGGTTCATATTGTTTGGGTTTTAAGCCCATTCCCCTAGACATGCAGAATTCTTGATCTTCGGGTAGTCCCTTAGTTAAAGGGTTCGCTATATCCTTTGATTAGTAATCAAGGAAGTGACACCCGTGATGATCAACTACCATACGGTCTTATGTCTCCTACAGATATGTCCAGACACCGTCATCTGTGACCTCCCTGAAGCCGACCGGCTATCCACAGTGTATAACTGCCGAAGGCACGAGTTTCTCCCATAAGGGACATCCTCTAAGGAGTCGTGAAGTTACTCAACTTTTTCTCATGCTTTGTTTAAAGCGATAAACTCTGATTTCATCATGAATCGGCCGATGCAAGTTTTCTTAGAGGATTTTCAAAGACACACCATACACATCCAATTGTGCTTTGATGTTCTTCAAGTCCGATGTCCAGTTTGCATCACTGTGTTCTCCAAGAACAGCTGGACATCCAGAATACCATAATGTGTAGATAAGTGAATATTTCAGATATCGTCATATCCGATTTAACGCCTTCTATCGATCATTTCCAGAATTACGAGTGAACCTTAGTTCAACTGATCTACTTTGTAAGCCGATACCAGGTCGGTTATAGTTGTAAAATACATTGAACTACATGTGACATGCGCATATCGCTCCTGGTATATGGGTGCACCATGATTCCAATCAATTCTATGATTCATATCCATTGGTGGCTTCAACGAGACTATCAAATACCTCACAAATGAGTTTGGAATTAGACCAGTTCGTTAGATGTCTTAGAAATCCCAATTCCTAAGATGTCATCTTTCATATCGAGACTTTTGTTTCAATATGACTTCCACTGTTGGCTTTCTAATTTTAGAGTCAATGTTTCTGTTGTCAGATTCATTGTTTCTGTTTCACCTGAAACTTCCAGGACCAAAATGTAAACATTTCAGGAACCAAAAAGAAAGTTCAGGAAGAAGCCCAACAGTCCAACAAACCAACTCTGATCCTCCCCTTCCAACTCTCCGATTAGGAAGGTTGTCTCAACATCCATGTGACGTAAGACTGCAATGGTCCTGGATGTTAAGCTATTCCTAGGGGAGCACATGTCCAAGTAGCCGAGGTCTTATACTCGACAGTAGATCCATCTACTTTGTACTCAATTTGAGTATCCACTTTTACAATCCAAATGTTCTTTTTCCGGAGGAGGTTCAACCATTACACAAGTATGGTTCTATCTGATGGAATATATTTCTCTCTCTGCAGCTTCTTTCCAAAGCAGTGCTTCTGTAGATGACAATTCTTTGTTAATTGTCCATGGTTCATTCTCAACCATGAAAGTTAGAAGGCATGGAACAAGTCTTTGTCCCTTCTTTGCTCTGTCTCAATTCAACATCTAGAATCCCTGAGTTCTGTAGATCTGAAACATTAAGTTCCGAATAGTCAACAACTTCCGAGTCCTGTAGATCTGGAACGTCTAGTTCTGGACAATCAGACACTCGCGAGTTCTTGTTAACCTCGAGCATTCTTTGCTCCAAGAGGAGATAAGCACTACTGTTATTTGCAGATCCAGTGGATATGCAATCTACAGTCTTAGGTCTAACTTAACCTGTTTCGGTATTCCAACCTCTACCAAGCCACCCCACATCACAACATTTGTAGGTGAGATCCTTTTTATGTTTCACATGGAGGGTTATCCTTATCCTTATCCTTATGCGGAGTTCTTCTGAGAATCACATTAGCGGTAAGGATTGCCTTGCCCCACATATTTTGGGCATACGGCTCTGCGCTTGGCTAACACCGTTAGACTGAGGTGAGTAAGGAACAGTCGTTTGATAAACGATGCTTCACATTCTCCCCCTCTATCACTACGAATTCCTCAATCCGTGGGCTTAGTTGATTTTCAACTTCTGCTTTGTAGCGCTTATCCGCTTCAAAAGCTTCATCTTTGCTTTTTAACAAACAAAGGATGCAATCCATTGTACCATCGTCAATGAAGGTCACAAAGTACTTGTCTCCCCCCCAATTTGTACAAACTTCAAATCACCCGTGTAGGTGTGACTAAATTCTAGAGGAGCGGTGCTTCTTTCGCTATTCCTTTAATGGAATGGAAAGGTGATTTTGCCTCTTCACCCACCTCACATTCATTTTGAGGGTTTATGTCGACAGAAGGCAACAATCTCAACTTCTTTTTCTTTTGAATGAATTTCTATTTAACGTGTCTTAATCTATGAAAGCATAAATGCACGGATTACAAATATATCATTCATTTGGCCATAGATATACTGTACCATTCTTAGTTATTACACACATGTTGGACTAGTCTCAAACCAGCTTGACCAACAGCGTCCCTGAAATCGTGTTTGGGACATGTATCACCTCCTTTTAGAGTGATCCCATTCCCTAAAGTCCTTTTTAAGGAAAGCCTCTCCAACCCCTTCTACTTTAGAGGTAGTGTTGCTTCACGTGAACAACCTTTTGCCCGTGGTTAGGGCGTAACCGGATCATATGTGATCTGGATACCCTGGCCAACTCCAGTTGCTTTGGCAGACTGAGTGTCCAATTCTTTTCTGCCTTTATTTTGGCCTTCAGATCATTTAAGACCTAGAAACTATGGCACACCTCACTTGGTGTCCGTTACTTTTCTGCCTTTCTTTTAGCCTTCAGATCTTTTAAGACCTGGAAATTCTGGCCCACTCCAGTCGCCCGTAGTCTTTGTACGACTGAGTGTCCAATATCATCCTATCAAATGAAGTATCTTCTATCAAATAGTGTGACAGGTTTAACGTCTTAAGATAAGCCATTATCTTTTGTTCTTCTACCTTTTAGATTGGTGCCCAGACAATTCCTGGCGCTTGCTTAAGAGTGGTAATAGTTTTCGCATAGTAAGTGGATCTTTCTCCCTCGTATGTGCAAACATACTTTACACATTTTTAATAATTACACCCAAAAGAACGGATCTTTTAAGTTTTGTTTACAAATAACCAATCTTTAAACAGGGAGGAAGGTGAGATTAAACTTTTGATTTTAAAACGTAAGGTATATAATTTTTCTGGAAAACATTTTCATATTCCTAGCCTTACATTAAGTTCTTTTAATCAGACACCATTTTTTCTCATTTTTGACAAGGAAGAAAAATAACTTATCCCAATTTCATATTCTGGCCCACTTTAGTCACTTCGTCGGACTGAGTGTCCATTTCCTCCTTACCATAATTCGGATCTTTTGTCTGGGACAGATATAGTCCTTTTGCTACATGATAGAACATCATCTTTAGCCTTCTCCTCTTGTCCCATTTGACATCTTCGGCCTCTCGTGGGCGCTTGTTCCCACCACTATCGGGAGCGGTGACACCATCAACACCTTGACCGTCAACAACATAATCAGAATTGTCTTCTTCCAGAAAACCACAACCACAGCCAGATTTTGTGACACATCTGTTGACCGACATCTTTCGAACACTAATACAATCTTGTCTTAAATTTGTTGGATATAATTGTTGGAATCAAAGCAGTACGGGATGTAAATAAATATTACAAGTGTTCTAAAGGATAAACTAACAACCAAGATTATAATTGTCGCAAGGTTGTTGAGTCTTGAATCTTGATAACCTGAAATCAAGAAACACTAAATCTGGATTGTTAAAACTGTGGCTGAGTCGAGAGATGACTATCTGTCTTTAAGACAAGATTGCCCCGTATATATGCTTTTACGTTAGCGGGCAATAGTCTCCAAGATAAAACAATAACTAATCAACACTACAAAGGAAATAGGTTGATTCTGACGAAGAAAACAAACATGAAATGACTTGCTGAAGAATGGAAAATTTAGAGGAAAATGAAGAGTTTCTGTTCTTTTCTTCCTACTGTTTCTGCTGCTCTCTTATCTTTCTACTCCACTGCCCTCAAATAAGAGTAATGTCTCAATATATAGTGTCTAGGAGGATGGCCTCTCAACTAGCCAACTAATGACTTTTAATAGCATGTAATGACACTTAGTGAGGAGTTATATTCAGCCAAGTAATGGCCGAATTCAAGTGCCTTGTAATGGAGATTCAATGCTCCAAAACCAGCCCAAGCGGCAGAAGGTCTTCCTCTTCATAATTTTATCTTTTCTGAAACTTCAGGGACCAAACTGTAAGTACTGAACAGTTTGGGGTCCAAACGATAATATCAGAAGAAGCCCATGGCCCGAGACCCGACCTGACCTGACGGGCGCGCGGCGGCGCGCGTGTGCTTAGCCTCTAACTCAAGCACACCTAGGTCCTCCCTCCTTCAAACACATGGGTTACCCCTTGGGGTCCCAAACCCTTATCCATTTTTAGGCTTATAAAAAGAACAATTCTTCATTTTTCCACCGATGTAGTAGATTTGTCCCACACCATATTTCCATGCCTCAAACACCTTACTTCGTGGACCAATATCTCTTTCATTTCTTAACGAAATTTGACGATCATTGGCCCTACGGTCATCTACTCACTTAGTAGATTATGCACGTGTGAAGAGACAAAGCCTCCAACATGCGGAACCCTAGTGTTTAAGTCATTAAATATGGTTGGACGCAACCCCCGTCAAAGACAAATTTCCAACAGAACGTAATAACATAAATAACAAGTAAATATCATCGTGAGCTAAAAAGGGTAAATTATTTGGATCAGATCAACTTTTAAAGCAGGACATAAGACACACTTCACTATTTTTTAAACAAGTTCTAAACTCATCAAGCTAAAAATTGTAACCAGTACAAGCATATCTTTCCCTAAACATAAGAAAACTAAAGCTGAATGTAAACTCCTAACAAGAAAAAACTAAATTTCTAGAGAAAGGACCATAAGAAACAAAGTTCCAAGGAAAACTACACTACTAATCCTTTCCCCATAAATCTTATAGAAACCAACATTTTGAATAAAGAAAATAACCTTAAAGAATTTTGATAAACCATCATTGTTTTCCTCAATTAGAACAGTAAGGAAGAAGACCTGAAGGGATATCTAATCTTACTTCAAACTTTGATTAGGAAGAGAGCATACTAAAACATACTTCAAGATACACTTTCACAAAATAGTACTCATTCCCATATTGATATACATATCTTTAGTGAGGTGAAAAGTAAGATAAGAATACAAAATTAACATGGATAGACAGAGTCATGACTTGTATCCTTCATGTAAATTGAAAGGAAAACATGTTGGAATAAGAATTTAAATCAACGGGCTCATGCTTTCCACATATAAAGATTTTAGATAAGGAGCACTAATTATCTAATCGCAAACAAAAATAAAAACTAAACTTAATCCGAAAACTAAAATCCTAAACCATGTAAGAAAATTGTATAAAATTGAATCTAACAAAATCAGGCTTCATGAATCATATAGTCTAAGACAGAAGAAATTAACAAGGGGGAACAAGAATTCATGTTCTAAAACCTATTAAGAACCTATGGAAATGAAACTTGACAATCTAACTTAAACAAAATAAAATACGCGACATAATAGAATTGCAACGACATTAAAAATGCTAAGACGAGAAAAGAAAATTACCTTTCGACGAGCAACAAATTGACACGTATTGAGTAGACGATCACCTTGACCTTCGAATAGACTCAACATGAGAACAAAAAATGGAAATAACTCACTTTCAGAACCATCTATGTAAAAATATACTCAATTCCTTTGCCAATCAGACCAATTTTAAAAAATCGACCAGTTTGAGATAAATTATATATTAATTAATTAACCAAGATTCTCGACTTTAACAAAGTAAAATATCTATTTGTAAAATGTACTAATTGTAGTAATTAAGTCGTAAATGACTTTAAATTGACAATTTGAAGTACTAAATTAAAAACTTATTTTGAACATAGTTATTACTTAAAAGTATATGTAATATAGATTAGAATATTTTTCCAAATGAAATGGTAAAACAACTCTGAAACTAGTTGAGAAAAAAAATATTTTTGCCTTTATTATAGTTATTTCACTTTGTTTGAAAATTCAAGAAGCTTAACTAGTTAATTAAAAATGTTGAGGACCAAAATTGGTGTCAACAACTGCCCCTTTCGTTGGCCAGAGATGATGAAAGAAGGCATGGACAAAGAAAATTGACAAACCCGAATTTGTCTGACCACTAATTTATCTTTTTAGTGTAAAACGACATGAATTTTGAGGAACCATGGCCAGACCCCAGTATCGTATTTCCTACATATGTAAGGTTATATGAGAATTCAGGCTACATGTATTTTAAGATACACTTTATTCACGCACGACTTTTAAGACTTCCAAAACCTGCCTCATTGTTGGATTTATGAGACTGGGGAGCCTGAGAATGTGATTGGGGGAGCTTGGAATGAAACCGAGCTCTGATATTGAGTTCGCCTATATATTTTCGGTATCGAGAATTTATTAGTATGTAATTAGACTAAATAGGTCGAAAAGGATATTTCTTAGGCTGAAGAAATCTTTGGTTTGAGATAGAAACTTTGAAATTATGAGTACGAAAAAGAGGATTGAAACCTTTTAACTATGAATGTGTCATGATTCACATCCATAAATATGAACTTACACGTATATTATTTTCAAATATTTCATGTGTTGTCACCTGGATTTGAAATAAGAGAGGAAGTGCTCCAGTGTAGATTCTAAAATTATACCAAATGTGAAACTCAAAGATAGCGGCCTTTCAAGGAATAACCTACCTGACTTATTACGTGTATGTAGTTTGAATGCGAAGAAAGGTTATCCTCAACTCTCATCCGAAGAGTTTGAGCCGTCTTCGACACTATGCGCCAGTTCGTTGTTAAGAACAAGTTCCACATTGTGCCACATCCTCATTGGAGTAGTACATAGCCATGAATTGTTTTAATTGAAAAATCTAATCTTAAATTATTATTAGAAAATGCACAATAAATAAAATTGGTGATGACGTCGTCTCGTATATTCGAGACAAGTGTTTTATCTTGGGACGTTCCACTTTTGTGTGCTCAACTCAATGTGCCACAAGTTTAAGGTGGACAACTTACTTCGTAATGTAGTCAAAATAAGTATTCCACTTTGATGTGGTTAGCACATAATTTGAGTAAGTGTTTCGTCTTCATCGGATAACGTTTCACTTTGGTGATTAGCATTCCATTTTGTTGGATAGCATTTCACCTAGACGACTAGTGTTCCATTCATAGGATAACCTTTCACCTTGGAGACTAGCATTCCATTTAGTAGGATGGAGTTTCACCTCGGCGACTATCGTTCCATTTCGTAGGATAGCATTTCACATCGGTGACTAGCGTTTCATTTTGTAGAATAGCTTTTCACCTCGGTGATTATCATTCCATTTCGTCGGTAGAATTTTACCACGTGACCTCCTTGATCAAATACATAATGTCTCCTTTGGATGTATTGAAATTAAACATGACGTCCTTGGCCGAATAAATATCATACCCCTAGGATGTTTCCATATTAAACATGACCTCCTAGGCCAAATAATTATTGTCCCCCTTGGATGTTTCAAAATTAAATGTAAACTTTTTGGCCGGGTCATATCTTCTTTCAATGCTTCATATTAAGTATGCCCCTTGGTCGTATCATACTTGGATGCTTCTTATTAAGAGTGGCCCCCTTGTATGGATTGATCGTCCCCTCAGAGGTCTCGATTTAATCGTGCCTGCCTCGGATGGATTGTTTTGTCCCCTCAGAGGTTCCAAATTAGACATGGCCCCCTCAGTCTGATCGTATCTTCCCCTTGTATGTTCTAAATTAAATGCGACCCCCTCAGACACTTCATATTAAATGCGCCCCCCTCAGCCAAATCATATCATAAACACAACACGAACAAGATTTGGAGTGGAAGACCCACATTAAAAGTTACAATACCAACATGAGACATCAAGAGTGAGCGGAGTTTATCATTCAGTTCTTTGTTTGTAATAGTTATATTCAATTGTGGTTCCATCTATTTACCTTTGTGAGAATTGTGTAATAGGTATTGTATCGAGTTTTACGGGAGTACATTGACTGGGTAGAGTCATTGAAGTATTAAGTATTAAGGGGGTAGAGGCGCGACTGTGTGGAATAGTTTCTTAGGTATTGCATGTGTGATTGTAAGCCATAAATTTGGGGACTCGTTTAGTGATGTGTTTGGAAAAATTCCTGTAAGAAAAGTCGTGGATGATCCTCCCTTAAGAAAAGAGCGTTTCCACACAAAATTCTTGTATTGATTTATATATTGCAATTTACCTTCTTGCATAGTTCCTTAAAAAACCTGTTTCTTTGAGTGATTAGATAGTAGCCCGATCCTAACAAGTGGTATCAGAGCTATATCTTTATATAAAGGCTAGCACCTTAAAAGATGGATGCACCTCATAGAGTACAAGAAGGCCAATAAAAAAACAAGACCACCCTGCTTCAATGACAAATATTATGGCTGGTGGAAAGCAAGAACAGAAGACTTCATAATTGGGAAGATCCTTAATTATGGGAAATCATCATGAATGGTCCTAAAATCCCCATGCCACAGATGAGAGGGGAAAGTTGACTATTCTTAAGGAGAAAGAAATATACAGATAAAGACTATTAGGCTATCCAACAGAATACCAAGGACAAGAAGTTACTTATTTGTGGCATCGAACTTGACGAATACATCAGAATCTCCTCATATAAAACAACCAAAGAAGTGTGGGACAACTTACAGACCATATATGAAGGAACAACTAAGGTAAAGAAGTCTAAAATCTCCATATTAGAGGCAGTATTGTTGACACCAAATTTTTACCCTCCAATGATTTTAGTTAGTTATTCAAAGTTCCCGAGTCACAGACAAAGTGAAATATACTTTTTACAAGAAGAAAAATAATTTTACAAAATTATTCCATAAATATTTTATCATTTCATTTGATAAAATATCATCCAGTATATTTATTGTATATCATATCCTATTTTCACATCATTATGATCATTAATTGCAATTTTAGAATTTTAAAAGTATAATTAACTATCTTAAAATCTTCAATTTAAAGAAAACAATACTCTACTCCGTCAAAATCGGAAAATTGACTAATTAACTAGGATAATGAAAATACGTCTCAATTTTAAAGCATGTTTTTAAATTAAAAGGATTCTTGCATGATTTAATTTTTTTAAATATTCGATTAGTGTCAATTTTAGGCTTAAAATGAAGTTTTTAACCTCATTAGGCTATATTTGAAATTATTTGATCATTTTTTAATTTAAAAAATGGCCACATTTAATGTGGTCATTATTACTTAAAACTTTGCAAAATCGAATTGGGCCTCTTAATTCCTTTTAAATCCGGCCGAGCCCAAGTCATCCGACCCAGACCCAGACCAATGCCCTGATAAGCATAATACCCCCCCCCCCCCCCATAATCCCTAAATCCCTCAATCGACAAAGCCCTAAGGTTGTTGCTCTCCTTTGCCATTGCCATAAATAACAAGGTTAAGTTGCACGATATTTTGGTACAAGAGTTGCGTGTTCGAAAATGGCAAGAGAATTAATTGCTCTTGCCAATCCACACCATATGTCATTGTACCTCTACCACCCCATATGTGAAGTTACCCTTCCCCCTCGTTGCTTTATCTACTCAATCTTAATGGTTTTTGTCTCATTGTGATTTTGAATCCACAATTTCTATTAGCTATAAAATTTATGAGGAAAATTTCCTCCCATTTACTATATCCCACAGCGAACCCTTGATATGTCTAGGGTTTTGATGAGTTTCTATCATTTTCAAAGGTCTGAAACTCGAACCCTTGGATTTTATATTCTTAAGAGTTATTTTTAGTCAAATTTGATTAGTTCTTGCTTAAATTGGGATCCAAGCCCTTTGGTGAAACCTAATTTTTCCTTAACTAGTCCTTCACAAACTAAACCCTCCCTTTTTGGTGTGTTTGCTCGAATTTGCGGTCCAGAGTTGAAGAACAAGCCCACCTTCGACCCTAGGCTGCCTCCAAACAAGGTAAATCCCTCTCATTTAGTTTATTTTATTTTAAATCAGTTTCTATGATTTATTTTATGTGTTTGATGATCATTAGCATGTTTAGTTATGTTTTGTTGGCTATATGTATCCATAAACCAATTCTGAGTAGTTAAAATACCTTTAACTAACCTACTAAGTCATAGTAGTCACTTTCAAATGCTATTTATGCTTATTTGAGTATGTTATGAAGACCTCAGTATGGTATGTAGTCATGAGTATGTTCTAATGCATTCATATTAGTATGTTGATTTGATTATAAATGGGTTTAGACCACTCTGAAAAAAGTGTGTGTACCTTGTGTGATAACAATTGAGGTATCTTTGGCATATTATATGATTACAAGCATGTCATGTGGATTTATTGAATATGTTGGAAATCTGTTAAGTTTTGAATTATTATTAACTACCTTAGGAATGGTTTGGTGTTAGTATAAGCTCCAAAGTGACCTGTTTTACATATGATACATGTGTAATAGTTCGTATTATTGAGAGCGTGAAGCTTGTTTCCTTTATGTGCTTTGTGTGTTTAGTTTAGGATAATTGGGGTCTGATGTGTTTTGTATGGCTATAAAGTTGTGTTGGAATGAGCTAAAGAGTAATGAATGACACTAATGGTAGTTAAATGACTTGTACGATCTCATGTTAAGCTTTTGGAACCTCTAAATGTCATGTAGGATCAAAAAAAATATGAACATGGTTAAGAATTATTAGAACAATTGTGGTTAATGATTTTTTTTGTGGGGGGGAGGGGGGATAACAACTCCATCTAGGTGATGATTGGTGTCCATGCTTGGTTAATAGGATAATATAGGTCAAAAAATGGGCTTGGGAAGTCTATTTAAGCTACCTTATCAATTTTATGATGTTTTCAGGCATAAAAGAATCAATATAAACTCAAGATGTTTTGTTATGTGCCAATATGCTTGTTTTATTTCATAATGTATCCATTTTATAACTAGAGTGTCCCATTTAACTCAGGTATGATGTACAAAATGCCCTAATATCTTATTGGTTTCTGTTATAGTTTGACATGTTCATCTTATTTAAGCTTATACTAGAATTATGGACAAAATGACCTTTCTAGACTGTCCTAGCTTTGATGCATGAAGTATTTGAGTTTGTATGATGCTTTTTGCTTCTCATAATCATAGGCGTATGTATTTTTCCTGATTCATGAGAGATTGCACATTGAGGTCTATTTTGAATTTATTCATGTCTTTCTGGCATTTGTAACTGGTAGTTTTAAACTAAAAGATCGTGCATGCCAACTGAGATCGTGCATGCCTTTGCGAACTATGTTTTATGTCACTAGTCACATATTTGGTCAGTGTCATATACAGCCATACCATGTCTTCATGTATGTCCATCTCAGGGTATTATAGCCAATAGTGCTATATGACCTTACCCTACTTGATGGATATAAGGAGGGGTGGTGTTGGGTAAGTGGGTCTGGTATTATAGACACTTTAAGGGTTGTGATGATGGTCGGGATTCACCGGTTTGATGATGGAGGATGTCAAAACTGGACTGAAATAGTGAGGTCGTCGGCAAGGTGTATTATGCGGACTGTTTGGTGTTGTCAGGATTGGATGGACTTTGTGGGTGGTTTCGGGACTTGTACTTTATGGAGGATGGTTTAATGTATTCTGGAGTGTGGGGGTGAAAGGAATTGGATGGTTTGGATGAGGGATGGACACCGAATGTAAGGTACAAACCCGAGTACTAACCTAGTAAGGTTGGCCGGAAACCTTAAGATAGACCCTAAGCTTAGGCTAGGTTGGATCACACAAGTTCCAACGTTCTCTTACCACCAACGGGGTTCAGAAAGCTTGGGTTTAGTTAAGTCACAAAGTCTTAACCAAACTTACACCGAAGGGAAACCTTAGTTTGGGTTCAACTAAGTCACACAGTCTTAGCTAAACTTACACCAAGGGCTTGGGTCACACAAGAATCGACTAAGAGTAGACACACACAAGTGAATACAATTAGCAAATGAGTAAACACTCTTTTTTTCTATCAATCAACTCTGATCATTTACAAGTCCTAAGGTTCCTATTTATAGTAAACAAAAGACTATTCTAGAAAACAAACTAAAGACACAAACTTTCGGCCTAGTGGGAAAAGGGTTCGGGTTTTCTTGTTGGCCAAGAGGCTTCTCGACTTTGGTGTGATCAATGGGAAAAGGTTTGGCCTTTCTTGGAGACAAAGTTGAGATCAAACTCCTTCACACCTCTTTGTGGAGTCCAATTCAAAAAGGGGATGGATTGGTCCTTTCAAGACTTTATCTTCTTGGAATTAATTCGGAAGCTTCCATTCTTTGTTCTTGTTTGACAAGCAATTTCGGCCAACTCTTTGAATGACTTTCTTGTCTTCAAATTCAGTCCTTGAAGTATCCATCTTCTAGAAGTGTCTTGTCCTTGCCATGGTGTCGACCAAGTCATCATTTGTCCTCTCCATCGTGGCTTGGACAAACTTTATACGGTTTTGGTCCCTTTGGAGAACCTCTCGAATTTAGTCTCCCTCTTTCCTATTACATGGTTTATTAATTGTGTCCTAATGGGACCTAGGAGTTGTTTACACATTACATCATGTCCTAAGCTAAGAGTTAAAAGCCAAGCTAAGAAATAAAAGAAAACAACAAGCTAAAAGAAAACATGGTCTCGGCCAAGACCAACAAGAAGGCCAAATAAAATTTGCTTCTTAGATCTTCATGTGATAACTCTAACTCCACTCAACTTTCCATGCATTTTTAAAAACATTATCATTGGTTGATTGAACATCTTTGGAACCCCGCTCTTATCACTTTGAGGATCAATTGGACACCTTAAGCTCACATGGATATTTCCATCAAACTCCCCTTCTTTGAAAGAATTCGTCCTCGAATTCGTGCCGTATAGGGGTAAAAAAAATTGCTCAAGTGTTGATCCAATATTTTCACCATTAGATAAAATTGGAAGTCTTATCTTGTATGTGTCTTCTTCAAAATTTGCCAAATACGGATCCGAATACAAGACAATATGTTTGGCCGTCTTATGATGTTCATATTGGAACTCGGATTCCATAAGACATGTTGCCTTGACATAGGTAGAATAATGACATGGTGCACCACTCAACTTTGTGTTAGAGCATAAGATGGCACCTATACTTGTTTCATGTTTGATGCTCAATGGCCTTTCATTGCTTTGCATGGGTAGGACCAGGGCTTCACAAATCTCCAAGGATTTATGGAATCTTGTTGCTCCTCGGAACCATTCATACTTATCCTTCCTCATAAGTTTGTTTATAGGGGCAGCAAGGTCATAATATCCCCGTATTAAATGATGAGGAAAAGAAGCCGGACCAAAAAAATTATATGCAGCAACTATACCCGTAGGCGCGGACCACATTTGTTTAGATTCTGCCTTAGGTGAGTTAGCATCAATGTTCTCGGAAGATGTTAAGTGTCTCAAGGATGGACGTGACACCTTGTGTAAGGAAGAGTTTGGGATGTCACACCGTCCAAACAACATCACAACCCATTCGCCCAAGACAAGCTTGATTCCGAGGGTCATCTTTGATTCAACTTTTTCTCGGATTCCCACTTGATGATAGCTATTTTTCAATTCCATCTTGATGAAAAATTTGGCTCCACCTAATCCATCAAAAAGGTATTTCAACCTCGGCATATGAAGTTTGTTCCTTATGATGAAGTTGTTGACCTCTCGGCTTTAAACACACGGGTGCCAAGTTTCATTTTCTTTTGCCTCCATTAAGATCATTTCCTTGGCCGGATTGTGTGCATATACTTGCGAGTTGTGAAATGAACATCTTGGAAATAAACCAAGAGAATGCTCACTACTTTCCATTGGTGATGGCCCGGCGGCAAGAACATCCGCACATATAACTCCGAAGGGCTCTTTTGGGTCGACAACTATAGTGCTCCCCTTCTTAGATTCTTCCTCTATCTTTTGTACATCAAGTGAGGAGGTCTCAGAATCTTCCTTGGCCTCGGATTCTTCAAAGGATTTACCATCTTCATTTGTCACTAATCGGGGGTTAGGACATTCTTTGCAAAAGTGTCCCGATTCTCGACATTGGAAACACTTTTTTCTTCTTTTGTTTATCCCCGTGGTGAACTCTACCTTCTATGTGTCTCCGTTTACAACTCCTTGATCATATAATGGATTAGTAAAAGAAGTGGTACCCTTTTCTACCCTTTGATCGTTCTCTTCAATTTCGTGACCATACAAGGGGTTGATGAAAAGGGTGCTTCCCATTTTATTGACGTTGGAGGTCTTTATGTAAGGCTTTGGATCACCTCCCCTTTGGGGTTTCTCAACCATGCCTCTAAAGGTGAGCCATGACGCCACTTCAACTTTTTCTTGACGATGAGTGGGGAGTCTGAAGTTTAGATTTTTTTCATGCTCTCTTGGCAAAATATTTCTCATCATATGCTTCTTTAATTTCTTCCAAGAGTTAATCTTGGTCTTGCCACTTCTTTTTCGATTGGTTCTTAGACTTCCGTACCAATCGGAAGCAAATGATTTGAGCTTCGACTTGACAACTTTGAAGCACTCATGATCGTCATATTGTCGGTACTTGAAAAATCCCTCAATGGTGTTTAGCCATTCAAGGAACTATTTTGGGCTCATATCTCCATTAAAGGTTTGGAGATCACATTCTTTTCTCACGTCTTGCACATGTTCCGCGATTAACTTGGACATAACACTCCTAACTTCCTCATTTATGATAGTCATAGCGTTGTTGCATGGGACGGGAACGCTTGGCTCTGATACCAATCTGATGTATATAAGGAGGGGTGATGTTGGGTAAGTAGATCGGGTGTGGAGGATGTTCGGGTTGACCCGAAAATGGATGTCAAAAGGGTTCTCGGATTCTCGGTTTGGTGGAACAGTGGGGTGTTTGAGGGCTATTTCGGGTGGCTCCACAAGGATTCGGGCCAAGGAGTTTTATGGGGATGTTGTAGGAACGTTGAGGGTTTCTTTTATGGTCGGGCCTTGGTGATTGGATGATTTCAAATCGACGGACATTTACTGAAACAGTAAGGTTCTCGGTTAGGACGTTATCGCCGGGCAGTTTGGATGTAGTGGCTGTTTCGGGTGGATTCAGGGAGAGTTGGGTTTAGGAGTTTAAGGAGGGTGTTGTAGACACTTTGAGGGTTGTCTTTATGGTCGGTTTTAACCGGTTTGATGATGGAGGATGTCGGAACTGGACTGAAACAGTGAGGTCATCGGCAAGGTGTATTATGCGGACTGTTTGGTGTTGTCAGGATTGGATGGGACTTTGTGGGTGGTTTAGGGAATTGTACTCTATGGAGGATGGTTGTAATGTATTCTGGAATGTGGGGGTGAAAGGAATTGGATGGTTTGGATGAGGGCTGGACACCAAATGCAAGGTACAAACCTGAGTACTAACCAAGTAAGGTTGGCCGGAAACCTTAAGATAGACCCTAATCTTAGGCTAGGTTGGATCACACAAGTTCCAACGTTCTCTTACCACCAACGGGGTTCAGAAATCTTGGGTTTAGTTAAGTCACAAAATCTTAACCAAACTTACACCGAAGGGAAACCTTAGTTTGGGTTCAACTAAGTCACACAGTCTTAGCTAAACTTACACCAAGGGTTTGGCTCACACAAGAACCGACTAAGAGTAGACACACACAAGTGAATACAATTAGCAAATGAGTAAAAACTCTTTTTTTCTATCAATCAACTCTGATCATTTACAAGTCCTAAGGTTCCTATTTATAGTAAACAAAAGACTATTCTAGAAAACAAACTAAAGACACAAACTTTCGGCCTAGTGGGAAAAGGGTTCGGGTTTTCTTGTTGGCCAAGAGGCTTCTCGACTTTGGTGTGATCAATGGGAAAAGGTTTGGCCTTTCTTGGAGACAAAGTTGAGATCAAACTCCTTCACATCTCTTTGTGGAGTCCAATTCAAAAAGGGGATGGATTGGTCCTTTCAAGACTTTATCTTCTTGGAATTAATTCGGAAGCTTCCATTCTTTGTTCTTGTTTGACAAGCAATTTCGGCCAACTCTTTGGATGACTTTCTTGTCTTCAAATTCAGTCCTTGAAGTATCCATCTTCTAGAAGTGTCTTGTCCTTGCCATGGTGTCGACCAAGTCATCATTTGTCCTCTCCATCGTGGCTTGGACAAACTTTATACGATTTTGGTCCCTTTGGAGAACCTCTCGGCTTTAGTCTCCCTCTTTCCTATTACACGGTTTATTAATTGTATCCTAATGTGAGCTAAGAATTATTTACACATTACATCATGTCCTAAGCTAAGAGTTAAAAGCTAAGCTAAGAAATAAAAGAAAACAACAAGCTAAAAGAAAACATGGTCTTGGCCAAGACCAACAAGAAGGCTGAATAAAACTTGCTTCTTAGATCTTCATGTGATAACTCCAACTCCACTCCACTTTCCATGCATTTTTAAGTACATTATCATTGGTTGATTGAACATCTTTGAAACCTCGTGCTTATCACCTTGAGGATCAATTGGACACCTTGAGCTCACGGGGATATTTCCATCACTACCTCTTTGAAATCATGTTGTATACTATGATCTCATGTTTAGTTTTCTATTGGCTCATGATTATGACTTGTCCTTGTTTATGTTAACTCAAGTCTACTGAATAGTCTGCATTGAGTTTTGAATTATCCTAGTCTTAATATGAAGTTAGAGTATGCATGTCAAGTTGATGTATATAGCCTATTTAAGATTCCTGACTAGTAGTTTGCAATCTGAATACCCTGCATGTCTGATGTAGTTTACCTTGCCTATATGAATTTCATTTCATATTTAGAGTCACATGCTTAGGGTGATAGTGACTTATTCCATTGTTGGAACCATTATAGTTGCAATTTAGGATAGGCAAATGATACGTGTATCGTTTAGTCTAGAACCGCCAAAGAATTGATTTTGAAAGATTAAAGAAATTAGACCTTTTTCTTGAACTTTAAACTAATTTTAGGTTATTAAACGAGATTAATTTGGATTGATTATTTTTTGGGCTTTAACTTAATGGACTGGACTAAATTAAGGTGGATTTGCATTTTAAATTTGGTTTCTAAAAGGTCTGTTTTCAAATTGATAAATTAGGCTAAGTCTAAGACAATCTTTCGGGACTGTTTTTGGGCTGAGCCCAATTAAGTGTTTCTTCAAAATAAAAAGACCAAAACCCTTTTTTTGACTTGAATCAATGTTTGGACTCTGGAAAATTGTAGAATATGAATTGACTTTGGGGAAATAGCATGTAAAAGAAAAATCGGTTTTACATTCTTTTTAAAACCCAAAACTTGTCATCCAAATTAATTGAACTCCTTTCAACTTACAAGATTTTCAAAGTGTATAAGGAATATTTGGACAATTTATTGGACTAAATAGTAGAGTTCTACTCAAGTTAATTTTTGAGTGTTCTTAGTCTGAAAATAAATTGATCAAATTACCTCTATGCAAACTATTTTAGACGGAATTTAACTCTTCGGTTTTTCAAAATCCCTTTGAGTTTGAGATAAATGGATGACATGAATTTTGCAGGAATTTAAAAATTTTAAGCAATTTGTAAAATTTAAACATGCTATAGAACCCAAAGGTCAACTGTACTCTACAGATCCTTAATACCACAGTATCTAACACCTTCTCGAGGGGATCACCAGAACCCTTACCTTGACTCTGGTTTTGAAAGGATTTTTCACGGATTTTTTGAATAAAACCTTTAATCTTGGTTTTCCTAATTTACCTATAAATTAGGTTGCGACTCTAAAAAAATATTATCCGACTTAGAGCACCAACAACCTCTCAGTAGCTTTATGTCTCCCTGTAAAAGTGAACAGTAACATATGGCGACCTTGCTGGGATATACCAGGTTCTAACCATAAGGGTTCCAATACAACATGTTTTAAATGATATGAATTGCTTGTGTTTAAATATCCACAATTATAACTATCATTCATGCATCTCATATTCTACCAAATGGCATGCACACACACTCACATCAGTGCACAAAGATGATTATGCAGATTTCGCAATCATCCTCCATTAAAAAACCAAAAACAATTCTTTTGAATATGTTGAATACGAAGTTCGTTCGCAGTCATCTAACAATCGACAACGGTTCACATGAGTAGTCCGATCGGATCCCTTAGTCATTTGTTAAACCACTCTAGTTTGACTAGGATAAAGCGTAGCCAAATCCCTACTGAACTAGAGCATACTTGACCTAGACGGGTTAAAATATTTTAGACGTATCTGGAACCATTAAGCTGACTACCTCATGTCTGGATGGTCTACGACCCGACAACACTGCATCCAACTACTTGCTATGTAGAAGCATTAATTGTGCCTTATGTGATAAATCATTGTCCTTTAGAGGGGGAGGGAATTAACGTGCTTTATTTTTGTCGATGCATACCAATCTCAAGTTCGATATAGTTATTATTGCACCCGAGTTGCTGAGATTATGGTGGTCATGGTTAGATGACCCACAACAAAGAGAAGTAACGAACTGTCTAGGGCACCTACCCTCCATCATGACCATGAAAGGAAATATGAAACTTTTAGAAGTCCTTGCGGGTATTGGGACTGTGATAGAATGGTATTTAGGTTCGGAGATTTTAGATGGCCCCAACCTCATATGAGATTTGGGATTGCATAGATAGCAATGAGATCTATAAGAGAAGGAGGAAGAAACCCGACCACAACCTTCTATTTGCCCCATAAGCCTACTCCTGATGAGATCATGAAATTTATATCCGTAGCTACCGTCAACTGGATATTTGGACCCACTGTAGCCTTTAGGGATCTTTACAACCGATTTAGGTCCGAACGGGGATACATAGAACACTCCGTAGAGTTTTGGTCTTATGCCAATTGGGAAGCCACCTGACCCATAGCCTTTGCCATATGCTTACTAGGAACCATGGTATTTCCCAAAGACTAGCACCAAGTCATAGACACCCGTGTCATTTATATCACCCATCCTATATTTCATGGCATGAACTAAAACGGGGAAACAAAGTACTATGACCTAGTCCCTGCCATCCTAACTGATATATACCGAACTCTAGGTCAATGCCGAAACCTACATAGGTACTTCCAAGGATGTAACCTCCTAGTACAATGGTGGATTATGAAACACCTCAACAAAATCGAGGGTCCCTCATACCTAGATCCGGAATACATGAAAGATAACCTTCAAGTCACTTGCCCAAATTTCGGGAACCAAACCAAAGAGGGGTGGACTTTTATCCTTTCTAGACCCCGAGAGGACAATATCCAATGGAGATTCCCTGACTTTATATCTGAGACCATAGTTGTATGGGTAGAAAATGCCATTTCCTACCACTTATGGGGATATAGAGAATCCGGCCATATGCACTTATTAGGGTCCTAAGATCGTATGTTTGGAGACAAATGATACCCCATATAGGGAACATGGGGGAGTATGTGGTCGATGATGAAGGAGATAGGATCAAAGGGGTTGCTCACATCATCCGAGAGTGGAATGGTTGAGTGAAATAGGGTTCAGAGACTCTAGCTGAGGATGTGTTTCTCTTGGGTTGTGATGAAGATTATGTAGACTAGTTGAGAGCACACTTTCAGGGTACCCTCACTCCGGGCCCCAACCACTATCAGTGTATTCATGACATGGATTCAAAGGCCGAGATCAAGGCACGCCACATTCAGAGATAGGCTGATGACCAAGATGCCAAGTACCTAGAAAAGATGGAGTATGACTAGACTGCCATATCTAGTTTGACCGATGAGTTAGACTTCACTCATGAGTGTTTAGAGGACTTAGATGGTCGCATGAGGAGAGCCATGGACGAGACTGCACCTATGACCTTCACAGAGAAAGGTTTCTAGGTTGATTCACTATTGATGTCTGCTAATCTCCATATTCAGACCACCCTTCGAAGGGCCAAGAAAACTCATACAGATAGAGCTTCATCATCCTCCACTTGAGGCAACTTCTTCTGATTTTCATTTAGAAAACCTTAGAGCAATGAGGTTTAAGAACGCGTATTATTGCTAACGTGATATAACTTCTTATGTGCTTTCATGTGTTCCATCTGAACTCTTTATTGGTTATGCATTCTGGACACCAACCCAAAATAAAATAAAAGAAAATACCAAAACTAAACTGAAATTTGCACCTCCTTTAAAGGTTGATTTGCTACCGATGGATACTCCAGACAGCCAAAGTGCCACATCACCAGTTGTCAACTTGGTTAGTGATGAAGAGACTGAGGAATCGCTTCGGGCAAAGATTCACAAAATCGATGCAAATATTGAATTGGCTAAAACCAAGATGAAAGAGGTTGACCAAATTTTGTATTTAGTAGGGAACCTCATGGAAGAGCCCACTGAGTAGAAACATCAATATCAGAACCTCCCTATGAGGTCAAAAAGATGGTTGATGAGTATATCTCGTTGTTCAAGATGCTAAAGCAAGAGTCTAAGTTGCCCAAAAAAGATCCAACGCCATACACTGAGGAATCAAGTGGGTTACCTGAAGGAGTCACCCTGAGTGCCGATGAAGTTGCCAAGTACTATGAGATACCGCAAGGGCCATCCCGTACATCATCTTCTATTTGGTGGGTGATTGCCCTCAAAGCCCGCACTTCGACTTTTAGAGTTGCACTCAGGCCGGTGTGAAATATTAAAGTGTATAACTGATTGAAAGTTGTCAGAGTGTCGTGTTTCAGCCCGGATGTACTCCCAACATGTGCACCTATATATGCTCATAAGAGGTGCCCATTCCACAAGAACCATCCCGGCCACACCATAGATGTGTGTCTAGCCTTCAAACGAAAAGTCATAAGATTGATTGACGAAAAGGTCATCGTAACCTATGAGGCCCACATTCCCTACTGGTTTACGACCCCATTATGTTTGGTGAAGAAATCACCATGGATACCCAAGTTTGGCGCTATGACTTCATTGTATTTGAAGACTCGTACACAGGCCTCTTCTCTACTTTAGCCAGCACCGGCAAGGTCCGACCGATCAAGTTTACTTGGAAACCCTCTGCCAGCACTTCAAGGAGAAAGATTTGTATGTACCATTCAGGGGGCCCGGGAGACGACATTGAAGAGTGCGAGGCCTTCAAATTTAAGCTGAAGCATCTAGTCAAGACCGATCAAATCTGGGTAGTTCTACCCCGCTGCTACAAAGAAAGGTGCTGGGAGAATGCGCAATCGCATGGATGATGACTCTCTATGGATTCAAGGAGAAGTCATTTTTTGGGTAGTTTAGGCATCCCTTTTTTATTTCTTCAAATGATATCCCCCTTCTTTTGTAAAAGAAACTACGTCCGACCTGATGTCCCAGGGGGGATACGCAGGAAGCCCTTATCGAGCTTGGTGTGGGAAAATGGTTCGGGTAAAATGAAATTAGGGATAATTTCTATGTAACCCGAACTACGAAAGGGCCTGAATTCCCACAGAGGGATACATAGGCAGTCTACATAAGACTCGGCCCCTATATTATATAAATTATAATTCCCCCATAATAAGAAGAGTTTTGGTCTCGACGACATCATGGTAGCAAGTTGACCATAGACTTTCAAATTGAAATCCTCAAAATTAAAAATGGCTGAAATGACCAAAATACCCTCGGAATGGAGAAATAGTCAAGAGTCCGAATCAAATAAATAAGTCTATGTGTTTTATGTGCAACTTATCTGTGATATCTTGTATTATTGTTTTCCACTAACGTTACTAACGTCATTTACCTTTGAGTTTTTCTTTTCTTAAAGTGGGGGTCAATCCGTGGTGTGTCACACTGGCATACTTCACAAGATCAAAAGTCGCAGCAGCATCCCTTAATGAGCAGAATCGAGAGAAAATGACTGGTACTCTGGAACACACGCGTAATAAAGACACTCTAGTCATAAAGGACCCCACACACCAAGACCTTCATAATTCATCACATCACGAAGACATGATTAACTTATTGTTCAGAAAGATCGCGGACCTTCAGGAATAGGTCACGAAGAATGAAGTCATCAACGCTGCCAGAGAGGCAGCCACTAAAACGAGAAGGTCTCTACCACATTTTCCATCCATGAGCTCACCAGAACCCGAGCACTTCCCAACCACTAACACCCACATTGGTACCTCATACCAAACCCCACCTCTTGCAAATGCCATGCACTTACCCGGGACTTCCCGCTCAATATCTTCATATATTGCACTACCTACTTATACTGATTCTAGTATACACCCAAATACCGCCACTCATCAAATACCCTGAACTGTTGGCACTCCCAGAAATAGCCCAACACATCCATAGTATCTTTCCATACCCTAATCACTCCCATTGACTCTTTACCCAAGATCGACCATTATGAAGAAATGGAAAAAGGCATAGAGGGCCGAACAAGACAAAAGGGATAAGGAAATAGAGTAGAAGATGGTGGACCTACTCAAGAAATCCAACAGAGGCTCTCGTTAGTCGACGGGCCTATCTTATGATGATTTATGCATGCATCCGGACCTGGACTTGCCTAAAGGCTTCAAGTTACCAAAGTTTGAACTCTTCAATGGGACAGAGAATCTCAAGGCTCATCTGAGAGCATATTGCGACCAATTGGTCGGGATTAAGAAAAACAACGCTCTAATCATGAGGCTGTTTAGCCGTAGCCTTACGGGAGAAGCATATGAGTGGTTCACGGACCAGGACATACGTCGTTGGGACACTTGGAAAGACATGGAGGGGGGCCTTCATGGAAAGATTCCTCTTCAATGTGGAAATCGTGTCTGACCGTTACTACTTAGAGAAGGTCAAGCAAAAGTCTAGTGAGAACTACCGCGAATATACAAGTAGATGGGGGGTCAAAATCGCCCAAGTGCAGCCGCCAATGAGTGAGGAAGATTTGGTCTATGTTTTTATCCAATCATAAGAGTAGGATTTCTACGACCACATGCTATCAATGGTCAGGAGGTCATTCTCTGAATTGGTGAAAATTGGAGAGGCGATAGAGGACGACCTCAAATCAGGAAGGATTGTTAGCGTAGCCAACAAGGCTAGCCTACAAAGCACTATCGGGGCCGCAAAGAAGAAGAAGGAGGGTGTTACAAATGTCTCCAACCCACCTATCCTAAGAAGTCGAAAGAAGGAAGGATCATAATCTTCCTTCGACAAATACCAATCACCACCTCTAAGCAATTACATGACATCTCCATACAGTCATGTGCCAGTATACTATGCACAACCCAACTACCCAACACTGGCTCCAGCCTACCAAGCTCCACAACTAAATTACCAAACACTAAAACCCACTTACCAAGCTCTACAACCAAACTATCAAATTCACGCATCTGCTTACCAAGCGCCCCAAAAATTATCAGAATCATCGAAACCAGTTGCCTCTAGCTATGTAGGATTTCCACATCTAAACTTTGAGAAGAATTCTCTACGGATGTTCACTCTTCTTCTTGAGACACGAACCGAGTTGTTCAAAAGGCTAAATCTTGCCAAGATTATCCAAGATATCCGGCCAATACCTGCCAATTGTGGTAGTCGCTTCTATAGAGCCTATCAGACTTGCGCATACCACTCCGGAGGAAGCAGACATAGTACAGAAGACTGTATTAATTTGAAACATAAGATAAATGACTTGATCGACAAAAGAGAGATTATCTTGGAAACAACAACACTAAGCGTGAACACCAATCCTCTGCCCAATCATGGTGCTAACCATATCCACATGATCGAGGAAGAAAAAGATTGGGATGTGTGCAAGTCACTGATTTAAGAATCCTTTGAAAGCCTAGAACAAACAATCACCTCTCTTACCCTAAAAGAGCGGCCACAATTCAAAGTGTTGATTCCGGCACCATTCGTAGCTCAAGTATCGTAGGAGATAGTCTGAGCCCCAAGAAAAGAGTTTGTTGTCCAATCAGCGGTAACTAATGGAATGATGAGGTTAGGGAGATGTTATACTCTCGAAGAACTAGCGCAGAGAGCACCCCGTAAAGAAGGAAACCAAAGAAGGCCCGTCACCGAGGGAGAGGCTGAGGATTTTTAGTGCAGAATGCAGCCAAAGGAATATTCCATTGTTGAACACCTAATGAAGACGCCAGCCTAAATGTCGGTAATGGCACTACTCTTGAGTTCGTGACAACATCATCATGCCTTGATGCGAGTATTGGATGAAGCACATGTCCAGATAGGGATAAGCAGCGAAACTTTGACCGATATGGTAGGCCACATCATTACGGCCCACCAAATTTCCTTCACTCTAGATGAGTTGCCAAAAGAAGGAACAACCCACAACAAGGCTCTCTACATCACTATCAAATGTAGGGACAAAGTCATAGCTTGAGTATTAGTCAATAATAGGGCCGATCTTAATATATGCCCCGAATCTACACTCAAGCAGCTAGGTTACAACATCGGTAAATACGCCAGAGTCGTACCAACGTGAGAGCTTTGGATCGAGCACAACGTGATCCCATTGTCGAGATAGATCTCAATATCATAATGAGGCCCGCCAAGTTCACTACTGAGTTCCAAGTCATAGCAATCACCGCCAACTACAATCCACTATTGGGCAGTCCTTGGATACACATGGATGGATCAGTATCGTCATCCATCTATCAATCATTGAAGTTCGTGTAGGAGAACCATGAATTGGTAATTCACGGAGCGGATAGCATTCATAACTACCCTAATAACTCTGTGCCAATGATCGAGGAAATCCCCAAAGACATGGATTTCCATGTGGTATAAATTGTGTGAGCTTCCCACAAAGGGGATGACGAAGAGAGTTATATGCCACCAGTCTACATGATGATTGCTCCAAAATAGGTTTGAACCCGACAAAGGTTTGGGCAGAGAGCTCCAGTGTATCAAGGAACTGATGTCAATTCTGGGAAATGATTATTGTTTTGGCCTTGGGTACATTTCAGACTCCGAGGAAGCCTCTGATGCTGATCAGAAGAAGAGGGGTCCTCCATAATTATGAAAGCCAATTCTGAATCTGTACCAGTCGTTCCTAGTCAGAACGCCCATGCACAACGGTAGAGACGCGGAAAAGGGTTTAGGGATGCTGTCCTAATAGGAAGAGTGTCGTGATACTTGAAGAATGCTATGAAGTGTGTCGCACCCATTTTTTACCTGCGGGCTTCGCGACGTGATGGGTCGATTCCCTCTGGATTGGATAAAAATGCTTGCTTTGAGGAGTCGTCACCTAATTATTCTAAGGTGAATTAGGGCACCTAAATGCTAACTAAAAGCTGCAAAATAACTCTAATTTTGTGGGCTGCGAAACTAATGAAATTCTAGGTAAGGGTTCTCTATTATCCTAAAGGGAATAGGTTAGGCAACCTTTAAGATCCGCTAACTTGCGGTTATCCGATCAAACTCAGGTTAATTATTATAGTAAGAAAAATGCATGTTTTTACAAGTATAAAAATAATGTTGCAAGTAGTTAATAAAATGATGCATTCGTACAAGTATACATTTGTATGACATTAAAAATAGATGTAAAGTTAAAAAAAAGTGCATTTGTATGAAAATTGATAAAAATATATGCAAGGTGATTTTTATGAACGCCGGTCCTAAAAATAGGTAAACTAGCGATTTTCAATTTTAAAACTAACCGAGCCTAAAAATAAATAAACTAGCGATGAGTTTCAAGTTTTAGACTACCCTATTAATTAATTCTAAGTCTACCTATTCTAAACATTTCAATAATTCCACGAGTACAATAATATTACAATACATAATGAAATAAAATTGAATTACAGAAAGTAAAAACAACAATAAAATAAATAATCTATGAGGGGTATTTGTCTTCTTTGACTTTATATCCCTTGCTAGCTGTCAAGAACAAGCGGTTAGAAATAATTGAATATAAATAAACTTCGGATCCGTATCCAAAACAATAAATGTTTTGATTACAGAGGGCTCAGACTTAAATTTTGAAAAGATCATTCCAATCACGTCGTGGCTGCGAACATATGACTCGTTGGTCATTTTAGTTGCCTTCCTACTGAACGCGTTGGTCTCTCGGGTGAAAAAAGATTTAAGTTTCATCCTTGCCCAGAAGTTTTTCATTGGATATTTTTCAAACTATGGAGGCCTCAAAAATCGACGGATATTTTTTCATCGGCCAGTGAAGTATCATGTTCAAAATCAGCAAAATATACAAAAACAGTAAACTGAAACAGAAGAGAAATTTCCGAAGGGATGTGGCCTTAAATTTAATTTCATTGGAAAATGTAATATTTATTCAAAGCAGTAAAACCAAAAACCGAGAAATGATGTCCAAAGGGAGGCGGCCTCGAATTCAATTTCATTGGCCTAAATGTAGTATTTATTCAAAGCAGTAAAGCAGTAAAATCAAAAACCGAGAAATGATGTCCGAAGGGACGCGGCCTTGAATTCAATTTCATTGGCCTGAATGCAGTATTTATTCAAATCAGTAAAATACCAAAACATCAAACTGAAACGGAGAAGCAATTTTTGAAGGGGCGCGACCTCAAATTCAATTTCATTCGCCTAGTGTGCAGTATTTGTTTGAATTAGTAAAATAACAAATAACCGCGTAACATATATTCAAATACCAAAATAAACCAACAGTCCGCGATTAATACATCTGACCCGAATTCTAAATTTTTGAAACGACACAGAATTCGAATCTGCTTCTGAAAATCCGACCCGAGATAGAACAGTGACCCAACCCGGATTTTGGGTCGACCGGACCCGAGAAATGCATCTCGGAACACAGGTGACCCGGAATCAATCAATTTTTTTTTTGGATTTTCAGATAGCCAACAACAAAAATATCAAACACACAAAATCTGGGAATTTACCAAATCGGGTCGACCCGATCCGGATCGATGACCCGACACGAATCAGTTTCTTCCCGAGTTTCAGATAACCAACAACAAAATATCAAGCATATAAATCTGGAAATCTTACCCAAATCGGGTTGAACCGACCCGAACAGTGACCCGACCGAATCAGAGGTTTCAACCCGAATCGATTTCATTTTCCAATTATCAGATAACCAACAACAAATTATCAAATACAAAAATCTAGAAAAATTTATCCAAACCGGGTCGACCCGACCCGAATCAAAGTCACGACCCGAATCGAAGTCCCGACCCAAATCAATTTTTTTTATTTTCGGATAACCAACAACAACAAAAATATCAAAGCCAATTTCTGGAAATTTAACCCGAATCGGGCTGACCCGACCCGAATCAGTTTTTTTCTCAGATTTTCAGATAACCAACAACAAAATATCAAAACCCAAAAATCTGGAAATTTACTTGACCCGGGCTGACCCAACCCGAATCAGCAAAGAACAACCCAAAAAAGCATATTTTCGGATTGGGGTTCACGAAGCAAATAGAAGTATTTTAGCCCCAAAATTTAAGAACAAAACTCACCCCTTTCTTTCGGATTTTGAACTTGTTTTTCAACCTTATTTTGATTTCTTTTGAAGGGATTTCGGACCCCCAAAAAACAACCCCGATTTGTGAACTTCGGACCTTCAAAAGCCTCTTAGGATTCGGATTTGTTTTCCTTTTTTTACCCCTTTTTCGACTGTTTTTAACCGAGAAACCGAACCCAAAAACCTATTTTTTGACTTGTGCTTTTCGGATTCGGATAAAAAGAGAGAGACCCCCTTCAATGGAGAACAAATTGCGGTTTATATAGATGATTTTTTCCCCCTAAAACCGAGTTTGAAATCAAAAAAAGGGGAAAAAGGTTGCGGATTTTCGGGGATAAGGGTATGGGATGATGGGTTGGTGGTGTCAAGGACAGAGGGGGTTGGTGGTGGTGTCGGGTGAGGTGACCGGCGACGTGGGGTCATGGGCATGGGGTGTCTTGGCGATTTGGGGGGGGGTTAGGGGTGTGTTTTGATTTTTTGGTTTAGGGTTATGTTTGGTTAGGGGGATAAAAGGGCAGGGGAGTTGGGCTTCTGTTTTTGGGCCGGTTCGGGTCGACCGTTTGGGCTGGGGTTTTTAGGTGGGTCGAAAATGGGGTGGCCAAATGGGCTACCATTTTAAAATGGGTGTTTGTGTTGGATTGGAAAATAAATGGGTTATGGGTTTAAAATATAAAAAGGGGTTTTATTATATAAAAAGAAAGCTTTGCAAAATTTATAAATTGTAAAGATGATAATGTGATAAAATATAATATTTGTGAAATGCTTGATGCTTAAATAAAAAATAAAAATGCAATGCCGTTTTGTCAAAATAAAATAACATATAATATTAGGATAAAAAGTATGATTATGATATAAAAAATGCAAATGACAATAAAAAATGCAATTAATAATAATAATGATCATATATATACATATATATGCCTATATTTTAAAATTATTTTAAGGTGTCAAAAATATTTAAAATTGCAAATAAAATCAGAAAAGATGGGACAAAATTGGGTGTCAACAGATGCCCCTCTTTGGCCGGAGACGATGAAAGAGTTTTCGACCAAAGGAATTGACTGAGTAGCCAATTTTGTCCTGATCATCGGGACTCGAGGGAAGAATAGAGATGCATGGGAAGAAATAAAATCCCGAGGGGGAAAGAGTTGCAAAAGATGGTGCAGATTCAAGAAACATTGCCAGTGTCGAGTTATGATGACAATGGTTGCAGATGTGGCGAAATACTGGGGGAAGGGCGGAATGACGTTCGAAGTACTTCCCCAATGCAGATGACGTTGTTGCATAGGTGTAATGAGATAACGTCGTTGCTTAGACGTTATGCAGATGGCGTTGTTGTATAGGCGTGATTGAAACTAAAATACCCGCATTAGAAGGTGGGCACCTGACTGAATATAAAATACCCGCATTAGGAGGTGGGCGCCTGACTGAAATTAAAAATACCCGCATTAGGAGGTGGGCGCATGACAGAAACTAAAATACCCGCATTAGGAGGTGGGAGCCTGACTGAAATTGAAATACCCGCATTATGAGGTGGGTGCCTGACTGAAATAGAAATACCCGTATTAGGAGGTACGCGCCTGACAGAAATTAAAATACCCGCATTAGGAGATGGGCGCCTGACAAAAATTAAAATACCAGCATTAGGAGGTGGGCGCCTGACAGAAATTAAAATACTCGCATTAGGAGGTGGGCTCCTGACTGAAATTAATATATCCGCATTAGGAGGTGGGCGCCTAACTGAAATTAAAAATACCCGCATTAGAAGGTGGGCGCCTGACAGAAATTAAAATACCCGCATTAGGAGGTGGGTGCCTGACAGAAATTAAAATACCCGCATTAGGAGGTGGTCGCCGACTGAAAATAAAATACCTGCATTAGAAGGTGGGTGCCTGACTGAAATTAAAATACCCGCATTGGAAGGTGGGCGCCTGACTGAAATTAAAATACCCGCATTAGGAGGTGGGCACCTGACTGAAAATAAATACCCGCATTAGGAGGTGGGCGCCTAACTGAAATTAAAATACCCGCATTAGGAGGTGGGCGCCTGATAGAAATTAAAATACCCGCATTAGGAGGTAGGCGCCTAACTGGAAATAAAATACCCGTATTATGAGGTGGGCACCTGAAATGACGTCGTTGTATTGATGTGATGTAGATGTCGTCGTTGCATCGACGTAATGAAATGACGTCGTTGCTTAGACGTGATGCAGATGTCGTCGTTGTATAGACGAAATGTAATGACGTCGTTGCTTAGACGTGATGCAGATATCGCTGTTGCATAGACGAAATAAAATGACGTCATTGCTTAGACGTGATGCAGATGTCGTTGTTGCATAGACGAAATGAAATGACGTCCTTGCTTAGACGTGATGCAGATGTCGTTGTTGCATAGACGAAATGAAATGACGTCATTGCTTAGATGTGATGCAGATGTCGTCGTTGCATATGAGAAATGAAATGACGTCATTTCTTAGACGTGATGCAAAGTGTGACCCTAAGGTCGAATTACCGTGTCATCAATCTAGATTAAAAGTTAATGCGCGGACATAAGCGATGTAAAAGGAATGGATAAGGATGAGAATATGACCCTGTGAGTCGAAATATCGTCCTTGTACGGACATAGCAGCTGGGACCCTGTAGGTCAAGATGATGTTTTTGTACGGACGCCCAATAGGAACGTGATCCTTGTAGGGCCTAAACTGCGATGCCGGAGTTCTTTGCCAAATTAAACACACATGTTACGGCTTCTCTGCCTTTGTTAACCTTAGGACCTACACTAAAAGAAATTTGTGAGTTTCGGGGGCAGGGGCGGTTGATTCGCATTGACTTTGTAGTTTTTGCCCTTGACGCTTGCAAGCTCGGACTGATTTAGATTGAAGACTTAGTTGTCTGGCATTTTCCCATGTCTATTGGCGTATTATTGCAGTGAACCCTTAAAATTTGCCCCAGTTTCTGGTATATATGAAGATGTTGAACTTTCAACTGGACAAAATCAAGTTTGTGTGGGCAACTTGCTTGTCCTATTAAGGCGATCATATGAGCCTATTGCGTTGTGTGCAAGATAATGGAAGAAAATTTCCAATTGTGTGACCGGAGCCGATATAGGCCGCCTATGTATTCCGACAAAGGAAATCAGGTCATAACGTAGGTCGTTGCAAGCAAAATGGTGATTGTGAAGTTTTCCAAAATGGGACCGAAGCCGATGTGGCTGCCTACGTATCCCGCCGAGGGAATCAGGTCATAACGTAGTTCATGTAAGCAAAAAGGGTTTTGTACGGGTTTTCTAAAAATGAGACCGAAGCTGATGTGGCCGCCTACGTATCCCGCCGAGGGAATCAGGTCATAACGTAGTTCATGTAAAAGAAGAGATTTATAAGGATTTTCTAAAAATGAGACCGAAGTTGATGTGGCCGCCTACGTATCCCGCCGAGGGAATCAGGTCATAATGTAGTTCATGCAAGCAAAAAGATTTTGTAAGCAAATTCTGGGTTACTTATCCGAGACTCTGTGGGAAAAAGGAATTTGAGTTTGTAAATTTTTTTTTTTTGGTAAAAGAGAGTGATTAGAGTTTTGAAAAATGATGCAATATTTTTTGATTTTTTTTTTAAAATATGAAAAAGACAGAATCATATTTTTATTTCAGTTGGTACCAACAATTAGTATTGTGCTTAGGGGTTCCCGTTATTTGCTTTATGTCTAACCGAGACGGACTTCAAGGTAATTCCTACAACTCCAGATGCTACCTCAGACATACCTAAGTATCGACACTTGCTTCAAGCCAAGGTTTTGACATATATGCATCCTCATGTTTCAAATGCCCTCACTGAAAGAAAGTTCATTTCTCATATGTATTTCAGTATTTTGAACTTTGGGACGTCTAGAAAATTACACTCACCCTCAGAAAGATGTTCAATGCATTTAATTGTGATACCATAGGCTTAGCCGTCATGTGAGTATCCACTAATGTGAGAACCTTCTGTATAGGATCATGTAGGGCTTGTTATGGGTTTGTAATGTAGGCTTGGGAAAGGAAAGGATATTATTTGGGTAAGGAGTGACTAATCCTTCCTTGAGCGTTGGAATATGTCCGCGCTTGGTATTTGTGTGCTTTGATGCCGATTTGCTTTTTTTTGCCCCCTTTGTTTTTTTACTGACTTCTTTTGAATATTTCGTTTGGAGCTTTCTTCCCCTTTTTCAGAGTTATTGCCTTTTTTTTTATTGTAGGGGCTTTTGACTTCCTTTTTGTGTGAAGTCGTCATTTTGTTTTGTTTTGTTTTATTTTCCTCTTTTGGGAGCATTGCACTTCAACTCGGATCTTTTCAGCAATTTGCACATTTCTGATGCGCTCAAGGAGGTCGGGCCAAGAGAGGGATAGTGTGTGTACGCACTCAAAAAAGTATAGGCATAAGTTGTGGTTGTTAAAAGAATAGGCTTTAGGCTCAAAGGGGAAGTGCTACGGATAATGTTATTTGGTAAGCTGAAAAGGCTCAAACGAATCAAAGAAAGCCTACAATCATTTCCTATACCAAGTGTTACTTACGATTTCGCCTCAACAAACATTCGAGCCAAGTTCTAGATCACAATGCAATGCAATTGAACTTATTCTAAAAACTCATCACACAATGCACATGAAACGATGAGGTTGACTTTGTTCATATCTTGGAAGCATGCAAAATAATTTTTTAAGTGTCAACATAGGCGTGAATGAGAGGTACCAAAAGAATCAATGGTTTACCACGAAGTCAGTCTTCTCCACTTGTTCTTTCCTATGCACGCTCCTAACTGTGTTGGTATCAACCAAGTCAATCAATGATTCTTAAAAATATTTTTGTACTTTCTTTGTTTTTTTTTGAATAAAGGGTACCGAACCCAAGTAGGGCTGCCTATGTATCTCATCTTTGACGAGAATCAGGTGTGCGTAGTTCGTGCCGAAAGTATATATAAAATGTATGTAAAAAAAATTCATCCATGATAGGAAGTAAAAGTAAAAACTGTATAAAATAGATAATTGTCCACTATGGGATGAATGCAAAGTAAAAAATAATTGTCCACAATAGGATGAATGCAATGAAAAAATGATTATCCACAATAGGATTAATGTAATAAAAAAAATAATTGTCCATTATAGGATGAATGAAAAGATTGGTAAACCAGATATGTCCCTTTCTAAGGTGGATGCGGAGAAGTGCGTCCCCTTTTCATGTGGACAAGGAAGTGCGTCCCTTAGACAAGTTCGTTCTACTTTCGTTGGGTAGCGTTCCCCAAGGAATAGATTGACTTTTTTTTTTGATTTTTTTTAGTGGTATCGAACCCGAGAAGGGTTACCTACGTATCACACCGTATGGTAAGAATCAGACACTCGTAGTTCGTGAAGATATGTTGTAAAAAATGATATGATATAAAGTAATTATGTAACGAAAATTAAGCATATCAATTGAATTTGCAAATATGTAAAAAAAAACAAAAATATTGACAAACTAGAGTGATGCCTCATTGAACTAGTGTTGGCTGACTTTTTCTAATCAAAACATCTTTCGGTCATCTTTGCGAAAACCTTTTGCTTTGTTCTTTCCTGGAGTATATCCCGGGATAATGTTTTAGAACGACCGCCTTCGATCGCTCATGAGACGATATTCCTGCAAAAATAAGAGCACCGGGTGAAAGGAGGAAAGTCACAGAAAGAATAATAAAATGTGGAAGTGTGATAGTATAGTCAAAGACTCCCCTGATTGATTTGTTCGGACTGGAGCTTGGATGACTTCTTTCAGTCAAAGTATCTCCCGGTCATCTTTGTAAACGACCGCTCTCGACTGTTTGCGAGGACGGTCTTCCTGCAAAAATGAGAGACATGGGTGAAAGTAGGAAAGTCGCAAAAATAATAAAATGTAGGAGTGTGACAATATGGTCAAAGACTCCCCTGATTGCTTCACAAGGTCCAAGTCTTGATGTTCAAGAATGCTTTATTCTCGGGCAGTGACACAATTTCTGTCCCGAGGACCAAAAGATATGGTGTTGCCCCAGTAGAAGTCTTAATTGTAGTGTGATAGCCCAAAAGTGCGAAAGATAAATGTCCATGCCCAGAGTTGCGAGCGACATGACATTATACGTATAGAATTGAAGCAGGTAATTATTGCATTGAATAATATGTACAGAGTTAAAAGAAGAAAAATAGCAAACAAATTGTGCGGGAATTAAATGTGCGTCCTAACATACACGGGGCCTCTCTTATGCCAGAGGTGAGCCTAAACGCCAAATATGTGAGATTATGACGGATTAATCCAAGCTGTTAAAATGCAATGCTTTTGTCGAAAATGAGGACAAAATGAATGTACATTTTCCAATTTCGGCATATCATGATTAGGCTTGGATTCGTCTATCATTATCACGCTACACATAATATGCTAATGGGTTGTTGGGTCGTGAGACTCGTAGACAATTTGGTGGATTTCTTAATTGTGAAGTCGATTCCAAAGATCGAACCACCTAAGATATATGCATGCATGACTTAAGATAAATTGTGGTATAGCTCTATCCTAAATTTTCTAAGATTTGGCTAACTAGACTCAAGGTTCCCGAGCGGACTACTCGAGTGAGAAGGCTACGCGGCCATCGGATGATCCGGACACTTCGCGCATATGCCAACTCTCCTAAAATTTGGAAATTTGAAGGAATTTGCGAGTACGCAAAACACACCTCGCGTGTAATGTGTGATAGTGTCAATTTTCCGAAGTGGAAGAAATATGAACGGAATGCCAATTTAAGAAAAGCAGCAAAACAAAGTAGCAATTAAAGCAGTTAAACATACAAAATTTCAAAAGAAACCAATTTAAAGCAGTAGATCAAATAAGGAGCAAAATAAAATGCAATAATAATTAACCTGATTTTGCTATGGTCAAGAACCTGAAAGTTCCCCAGTGGAGTCGTCATGCTGTCGCACCCGTTTTTGACCTGCGGGCTTCGCGACGTGATGGGTCGATTCCCTCTGGATTGGATAAAAATGCTTGCTTTGAGGAGTCGCCACCTAATTATTCTAAGGTGAATTAGGGAACCTAAATGCTAACTAAAAGCTGTAAAATAACTCCAATTTTGTGGTCTGCGAAACTAATAAAATTCTAGGTAAGGGTTCTCTATTATCCTAAAGGGAAGGGGTTAGGCAACCTTTAAGATCCGCTAACTTGCGGTTATCCGATCAAACTCAGGTTAATTATTATAGTAAGAAAAATGCATATTTTTACAAGTATAAAAATAATGTTGCAAGTAGTTAATAAAATGATGCATTCGTACAAGTATACATTTGTATGACATCAAAAATAGATGTAAAGTTGAAAAAAAGTGTGCATTTGTATGAAAATTGATAAAAAATATATGCAAGGTGATTTTTATGAACGACGGTCCTAAAAATAGGTAAACTAGTGATTTTCGATTTTAAAACTGACCGAACCTAAAAATAAATAAACTAGCGATGGATTTCAAGTTTTAGACTACCCTATTAATTAATTCTAAGTCTACCGATTCTAAACATTTCAATAATTCCACGAGTACAATAATATTACAATACAAAATGAAATAAAACTGAATTAAATAAAGTAAAAACAACAATAAAATAAATAATCTATGAGGGGTATTTGTCTTCTTTGACTTTATATCCCTTGCAAGCTGTCAAGAACAAGCGGTTAGAAACAATTGAATATAAATAAACTTCAGATCCGTATCCAAAACAATAAATGTTTTGATTACGGAGGGCTCAGACTTAAATTTTGAAAAGATCATTCCAATCACGTCGGGGCTGCGAACATATGACTCGTTGGTCATTTTAGTTGCCTTCCTACCGAACGCGTTGGTCTCTCGAGTGAAAAAAGATTTAAGTTTCATCCTTGCCCAGAAGTTTTTCATCGGATATTTTTCAAACTGTGGAGGCCTCAAAAATCGACGGATATTTTTTCATCGGCCAGTGAAGTATCATGTTCAAAATCAACAAAATATACAAAAACAGTAAACTGAAACAGAAGAGAAATTTCCGAAGGGATGTGGCCTTAAATTTAATTTCATTGGCAAAATGTAGTATTTATTCAAAGCAGTAAAACCAAAACCGAGAAATGATGTCCAAAGAGAGGCGGCCTCGAGTTCAATTTCATTGGCCTAAATGCAGTATTTATTCAAAGCAGTAAAGCAGTAAAATCAAAAATTGAGAAATGATATCCGAAGGGACGCGGCCTTGAATTCAATTTCATTGGCCTGAATGCAGTATTTTATTCAAATCAGTAAAATACCAAAACAGCAAACTGAAACGGAGAAGCAATTTTTGAAAGGGCGCGGCCTCAAATTCAATTTCATTGGCCTAGTGTGCAGTATTTGTTCAAAACAGTAAAATAACAAATAGCCACGTAACGGATATTCAAATCCCAAAATAAACCAACAGTCCGCGATTAATACATCCGACCCGAATTCTAAATTTTTGAACCGAAACAGAATTTGAATCTGCTTCTGACAATCCTACCCGAGACAGAACAGTGACCCAACCCGGATTTTGGGTCGACCGGACCTGAGAAATGCAACTCAAAAATCGGGTGACCCGGATTCAATCAAAAAATCTTTTTTTGGATTTTCAGATAGCCAACAACAAAAATATCAAACACATAAAATCTGGGAATTTACCTAACCGGGTCGACCTGACCCGGATCGATGACCCGACCCGAATCAGTTTCTTCCCGAATTTCAGATAACCAACAACAAAATATCAAGCATATAAATCTGGAAATCTTACCCAAATCGAGTTGACCCGACCCGAACAGTGACCCGATCGAATCAGAGGTTTCAACCCGAATCGATTTCGTTTTCCAATTATCAGATAACCAACAACAAATTATCAAATACAAAAATCTGGAAATTTATCCAAACCGGTTTGACCCGACCCGAATCGATGACCCGGCCCGAATCAAAGTCACGACCCGAATCGAAGTCCCGACCCAAATCAATTTTTTTAATTATTTTCAGATAACCAACAACAACAAAAATATCAAAGCCAATTCTGGAAATGTAACCCGAATCGGGCTGACCCGACCCGGATCGATGACCCGACCCTAATCGAAGTATCGACCCGAATTAGTTTTTTTCTCAGATTTTCAGATAACCAACAACAAAATATCAAAACCCAAAAATCTGGAAATTTACTTGGCCTGGGCTGACCCAACCCGAATCAGCAAAGAACAACACAAAAAAACATATTTTCGGATTGGGGTTCACGAAGCAAATAGAAGTATTTTAGCCCCAAAATTTTAAGAACAAAACTCACCCCTTTCTTTCGGATTTTGAACTTGTTTTTTCGACCTTATTTTGATTTCTTTTGAAGTGATTTCGGACCCCAAAAAAACAACCCCGATTTGTGTACTTCGGACCTTCAAAAGCCTCTTAGGATTCAGATTTGTTTTCCTTTTTTTGAGCCCTTTTTCGACTGTTTTTAACCGAGAAATCGAACCCAAAAACCTAGCTTTTGACTTGTGCTTTTCGGATTCGGAAAAAACGAGAGAGACCCCCTTCAATGGAGAACAAATTGCGGTTTATATAGATGATTTTCCCCCCTAAAACCGAGTTTGAAATCAAAATAAAGGGGAAAAAAGTTGCGTATTTTCGGGGATAAGGGTATGGGATGATGGGGTGATGGTGTCAAGGGCAGAGGGGGTTGGTGGTGGTGTAGGGTGAGTTGACCGGCGACGTGTGGTCGGGGGCATAGGGTGTCTTGGCGATTTTGGGGGTTAGGGTGTGTTTTGATTTTTGGTTTAGGGTTATGTTTGGTTAGGGGATAAAGAGGCAGGGAGTTGGGCTTGTTTTTGGGCGGTTAGATCGGCCCAGTTTGAAATTTGAGGGTTTCAATGGGCCAAAAATGGGGTGGCCAAATAGGCTACCCTTTTAAAATGGGGTTTGTGTTGGATTGAAAAATAAATGGGTTATGGGTTTAAAATATAAAAAGGGGTTTTATCATATAAAAAGAAAGCTTTGCAAAATTTATAAATTGTAAAGATGATAATGTGATAAAATATAATATTTGTGAAATGCTTGATGCTTAAATAAAAAATAAAAATGCGATGCCGTTTTGTCAAAATAAAATAACATATAATATTAGGATAAAAAGTATGATTATGATATAAAAAATGCAAATGACAATAAAAAATGCAATTAATAATAATAATAATTATCATATATATATACATATATATGCCTATATTTTAAAATTGTTGTAAGGTGTCAAATATATTTAAAATTGCAAATAAAATCAGAAAAGATATGACAAAATTGGGTGTCAACAAAGTGCCCACCATCCGGAATGTTGATCCAGGTGAGCTACTGTTCAACTGGTCCTCTACCCCACTCCTGGCTCCTCGGTAGAGAGAATGAATTTAATTTGCTTTCAATAATAGGTGAAAATCAGCTGAGGCCCGAGCATTCATCATTTACATATTTACTTTTTTCTGTCGTAATGTTTGAAAAACAAAAATGACTCAATGTTGATCCGAGTCAGGACCACAGCTTGTACTTTCTTTATCAAATCAATGAAAGCCTCAGTTTATGCAAAAATAGTCTTTTTATTTTATTAATCTGTTTTTATACACTAACCATGCTTTGCCTTGTTTTTATGTAATAATAACACAAATCATAATGTCATGACATGTCGAGAGACGAGTGAGTTAAGTGATACGGAAGAAAAGGAATATGATGAATACAATGAAGAAATCGAGCTACTAGAGGATCTCATTGATGAAGAAGATCAGTATAAAAATAGCCAGAAGCCGAATTTGGATGAAACTGAAGCAATCAACCTTGGGGATGAGGAAACATTTAAGGAAATCAGTATAAAGTGTGCATTTGGAAGCGCCCCAGAAAGAAGAGCTGATAAATCTGCTATAAGAATATGTCGACATATTTGCATGGCCATGTGCAAATATTCACGGGTTAAGCACAGACAAAGTGGCCCACAAATTATCCATCAATGAGGACATTACCCGTAAATAGAAAATCTGACAATTCAAGCCCGATTTGAGCATAAAAATAAAAAATGAGGTTGTAAAGAAAATAAAGTCAGGAGTAGTTGAAGTAACTCCATATACCATATGGTTGGCCAACATCATGCTTGTACCGAAGAAAGATGGAAAGATTCAGATTTACGTGGACTACCGTGATCTCAACAGAGCAAGTCCCAAAGATAACTTTCCACTTCCATACATCAACATACTCATCGAAAATTGCACGAAGCACGAATTATAGTCATTCGTGGATGTCGCGCCCGATTTTGACCGGCGGGCTTCGCGACGCGATGGCATCGATTCCCTCTGGATTGAATAAAATGCTTGCTTTGAGGAGTCGCCACCTAATTATTATAAGGTGAATTAGGGCACCTGAATACTAACTAAAAGCTGTAAAATAACTCCAATTTTGTGGTCTGCGAAACTAATGAGATTCTAGGTAAGGGTTCTCTATTATCCTAAAGGGAAGGGGTTAGGCATCCTTTAAGATCCGCTAACTTGCGGTTATCCGATCAAACTCAGGTTAATTATTATGTTAAAAAGTGCATGTTTTACAAGTATAAAAATAACGTTGCAAGTATTTAATGAAATGATGCATTTGTACAAGCATGCATTTGTATGACAATAATATACATGTAAAGCTAAAGAAGAATATGAATATGCATTCGTATGAAAATTGATAAATATGTATGCAATGTGATTTCTTATGGGCGACGGGCCTAAAAATAGATAAACTAGCGATTAACGATTTTAAAACTAACCGAGCACGAAAATAAATAAACTAGCGACGGGTTTCAAGTTTTTGACTACCCTAATAATTAATTCTATGTCTACCTATTCTAAATATTTCAATAATTTCACGAGTACAATAATATTACAATACAAAATGGAATAAAGCTGAATTAAAGAAAGTAAAAGACAACAACAAAATAAATAATCTCCGAGGGTTATTTGCCTTCTTTGACTTTATCTTTGCAAGCTGTCAAGAATAAACTGTTAGAAATAATTGAATATACATAACTTCGGATCCGTAACCAAAACAATAAAGGTTTTGATTACGGAGGGCTCAGACTTAAATTTTGAAAAGATCATTCCAATCACGTCGTGGCTGCGAACATATGACTCGTTGGTCATTTTAGTTGCCTAGCCTGCCGAACATATTGGTCTCTCGGGTGAAAAAGATTTAAATTTCATCATTGCCCAGAAGCTTTATTTTCCGTCTTTACAACTGTGGAGGCCTCAAAAATCGACGGATATTTTTTCATCGGCCAGTGTAGTATAATATTCAAATCAGTAAAATGGTGTCAAAACAGTAAAGAAAAAGCGAAATTGAGAAATGATATCCGAAGGGCGTGGCCTCAAATTCAATTTCATTGGCCTAAATGCGATATTATATAAATCAAGAAACAGTAAGACAATCCGGTACGGATGTTTAAATGCCAAAGCGATGGGAAGCGAAGCGGAAAAAAGCACGGCCTCAATTCAATTTCATCGGCCTAAATGCGAGATTTAATTCAAAAACGATAAACTAAACCAAAACAAGAAAGCGAAATCAAGAAGCAATTCGAAAAGACGCGATATTTAGTTTAAAATAGTAAAAGCGATAAAGCGATAAATATCCGTTGTACGGATGTTTAAAGCGATAAGCGATAAGCGAAAACAGAGAAACAAACAGAAAAAAAAAGCGCGGCCTCGAATTTAATTTCATCGGCCTAAATGCGGTATTTATATAAATAAGTAAGACAATCCGTGCACGGATGTTTAAATGCCAAAAACAGTAAACTGAGAACTGAGAACAAAGAAACGGAAAATGCGGCCTCGAATTTAATTTCATCGGCCTAAAATGCAGTATTTAATTCAAAACGATAAAAGTAAAACAAAGAACAACAAAAAAAGCGCGGCCTCAATTCAATTTCATCGGCCTAAATGTAGTATTAGTTAAGACAATAAAAGCGATCTGAGAAAGATATCCGTCGACGGATGTTAAAGAAAACAGAGAAGTGAACGAAAAAGTGCGACCTCGAATTTAATTTCATCGGCCTAAATGTAGTATTAGTTAAGACAATAAAGCAAGAAAGCAGAAAGATATCCGTCATACGGATGTTAAAGAAAAGCGATAAGCAGAGAAGTGAAGCGAAAAAGTGCGGCCTCGAATTTAATTTCATCGGCCTAAAATGCGAAAGCAAGAGGATATCTGTGTATGGATATTTAAATACCAAAATAACCAACAGTTTGCAATTAAATTATGCGACCGACTGCGAATAGTGACGGGCCAGGAATCAAACATTCTTATTTATTTATTTTGGATAACCAACAACAAAGATACAAAAATACAAAAACAAAATTTACTTGATCCGGCCGACTGACCCGAATCGGGATCGAAGACCCGACCGAATCGGGATTGATGACCCACCAGGAATCAAACATTCTTATTTATTTATTTTCGGATAACCAACAACAAAGATACAAAAATACAAAAACAAAATTTACTTGATCCGGTGACAGGCCGAATCAGGATCGAAGACCCGACGAATCGGGATTGATGACCCGACCAGAATCATTTTTTTATTTTCAGATAGCCAACAATAGAAAATAGAACACAAGTAATCTGGAAATTTAACCAATCGAATTCGACGGGCGTCGATGACTGACCGAATCGGATATTTTCAACCCGAATCGATTTTCTCCAAATCACAGATAACCAACAACACAATATAAACATAAAAATCTGGAAATTAACCAAATCGGGTCGACCCGACCCGGGTCAGTGACCCGACCCGAATCGAATGTTTTCAACCCGAATCGATTTTCCATCCAAACTCAGGTAACCAACAACAAAATATAACACGCAAAAAATCTGGAATTTAACCGAACCGGGTCGACCCGAATCGATTTTCTTCCAAATTACAGATAACCAACAACAAAATATAAATACACAAATCTGGAAACTTACCTGAATCGGGTTGACCGACCGAACCGACGATGAACAAAAGGGGCAAAATCCATGCAAAATCCGACCTAGATTCCGACCAAGAACGTCCTCTTTTCGGACAAAATCCACACAAATCGACCCCAAAACAAAGGAACAAAAAGGGGTATTTTATGGATGGGTTTCGGATTTTTGGGAATAGGGTATGGGGTTGTGGGTTGGTTGGTGGTGTTGTCGATGGTGTCGGCGTTGTGGTGAGTTGGTCGGCGATGTGGCGGCAGTGGTGAGTTGGTCGGCGACGTGAGGTCGCGGGTATGGAGCTGGTTGGTGTTGGCGACGGTGTCGGTGTGGGTGTAGGGTATCCGGCGTAGGTGGGTAGGGTGGCTGGTGGTGTCGGCGTCGTGGTGTTAGGGTGTTGGCGAGGTGACCGGCGACGTGGGGTCGCCGGTGTGGGGGTGTGTGCGGCGACTTGGAGTTGAGAGAGAGAGATAGAGATATATGGATGTTCTTGGTGAAAATGGGAGGAGTGTGTGGAATGAATGTTTTAGGGTTTGGTTTGGTTTAAAGGGGAAATAAAGGGAAATGGGATTGGGCCGGTTCGGGTGTGGGCTTTGGGAGTTGGGCCACCGGGCTTGGGGAAATAAAGGGTGATGGGTTGGGCTTGGACGAAAATGGGTTTTAGTTTGGGTTGGTTAGGAATTGTTTTGGGTTGAGTAGAAGTTGTTTTGGGGGGAAATGAAATGGGTTATGGGTTTAAAAATATAAAAAGAGATTTTATTATATAAAAAAGAAAGCTTTGCAAAATTTATAAATTGTAAAGATGACAATATGATAAAATATAATATTTGTGAAATGCTTGATGCTTAAATAAAAAAAATAAAAATGCAATGCCGTTTTGCGAAAATAAAATAACATATAATATTAAGATAAAAGTATGCTTGTGATGTAAAAATGCAAATGACAGTAAAAATGCAAATAATAAATGATAATAATGATATATATACACATATATGCCTATATTTTAAAATTGTTTTAAAGTGTCAAAAATATTAAAAATTGCAAATAAAATCCAAAAAGATGGGACAAAATTGGGTGTCAACAGATGCCCCTCTTTGGCCGCAGACGATGAAAGAGTTTTCGGCCAAAGAAGTTGACTGAGTAGCCAATTTTGTCCTGATCACCGGGACTCGAGGGAAGATTAGAGATGCATGGTAAGAAATAGAATCCCGAGGGGGGGAGAAGTTGTAAGAGATGGTGCAGATTCAAGAAACAATGCCCCAGTGTCGACTTATGATGACACTGGTTGCAGATGTGGCGAGATACTGGGGGAAGGGCTGAACGATGTTCGAAGAACTTCCCCGATGCAGATGATGATATATCATAGGCGTGATGAGGTGCCGCCGCCGCTTAGACGTTATGCAGATGGCGACGTCGCATAGGCGTGATTGAAATTAAGATACCCGCATTAGAAGGTGGGCGCCTAACTGAAATGAAATACCCGCATTAGGAGGTGGGCGCCTGACTGAAATTTAAATACCCGCATTAGGAGGTGGGCGCCTGACTGAAAATGAAATACCCACATTAGGAGGTGGGCGCCTGACTGAAATTTAAATACCGCGATTAGGAGGTGGGCGCTGGCCGAAATTTAAATACCCGCATTAGGAGGTGGGCGCTGTTGAAAATGAAATACCCAGACAGGAGGTGGGTGCTGATCAAATTTAAATACCCGCATTAGGAGGTGGGCGCCTGACTGAAATTTAAATACCCGCATTAGGAGGTGGGTGCCTGACTGAAATTTAAATACCCGCATTAGGAGGTGGGCGCTGGTGAAATTGAAATACCCAGATTAGGAGGTGGGCGCTGATCAAATTGAAATACCCGCGTTAGGAGGTGGGCGCTGATCAAATTGAAATACCCAGACAGGAGGTGGGCGCTGATCAAATTGAAATACCCGCATTAGGGAGGTGGGCGCTGACTGAAATTGAAATACCCGCATTAGGAGGTGGGCGCTGATCAAAATTTAAATACCCGCATTAGGAGGTGGGCGCTGACTGAAATTGAAATACCCGCATTAGAAGGTGGGCGCTGATCAAATTTAAATACCCAGACAGAGGTGGGCGCTGACATAATTTGAAATACCCGCATTAGGAGGTGGGCGCTGTTGAAATTTAAATACCCAGATTAGGAGGTGGGTGCCTGATGAAATGAAATACCCATTAGGAGGTGGGCGCTGTTGAAATTTAAATACCTGCAGTTAGAGGTGGGCGCTGATCAAATTTAAATACCCGCGTTAGGAGGTGGGCGCTGTTGAAAATGAAATACCCGATTGGGAGGTGGGCGCTGACTGAAATTTAAATACCCACATTAGGAGGTGGGCGCTGTTGAAAATGAAATACCCGCATTAGGAGGTGGGTGCTCGATGAAATTTAAATACCCAGATTAGAGGTGGGCGCTGATGAAATTTAAATACCCGCATTAGGAGGTGGGTGCCTGATCAAATTTAAATACCGCGTTAGGAGGTGGGCGCTGATCAAATTGAAATACCCGCGTTAGGAGGTGGGCGCATGTTGAAAATGAAATACCCAGACAGAGGTGGGCGCTGATCAAAATCGAAATACCCAGATTAGGAGGTGGGTGCTGACAGAAATTTAAATACCCGCATTAGGAGGTGGGCGCTGATCAAATTTAAATACCCGCATTAGGGAGGTGGGCGCTGATCAAAATTGAAATACCCGCATTAGAAGGTGGGCGCTGTTGAAATTTAAATACCCGCATTAGGAGGTGGGCGCTGATGTAATTTGAAATACCCGCGTTAGGAGGTGGGCGCTGATCAAATTTAAATACCCGCATTAGGGAGGTGGGTGCCTGATGAAATGAAATACCGCGTTAGGAGGTGGGCGCTGTTGAAATTTAAATACCCGCATTAGGAGGTGGGCGCTGATGAAATTTAAATACCCAGATTAGGAGGTGGGCGCTGATGAAAATGAAATACCGCGTTAGGAGGTGGGAGCTCGATCAAATTGAAATACCCGCACAGGAGGTGGGCGCTGATCAAATTGAAATACCCGCATTAGGAGGTGGGCGCGATGTAATTTGAAATACCGCGTTAGGAGGTGGGCGCTGATCAAATTGAAATACCCGACATTAGGAGGTGGGCGCTGGTGAAATTGAAATACCCGCAGAGGAGGTGGGTGCCTAATCAAAATGAAATACCCAGATTAGGAGGTGGGCGCTGATGAAATTTAAATACCGCATTAGGAGGTGGGTGCTGATCAAATTTAAATACCCAGATTAGGAGGTGGGCGCTGATCAAATTTAAATACCCGTGACAGAGGTGGGTGCCTGATCAAATTTAAATACCCGATTAGGAGGTGGGCGCCGATCAAATCGAAATACCCAGACAGGAGGTGGGCGCTGATCAAATTGAAATACCCGTGACATTAGAGGTGGGCGCCGATCAAATTGAAATACCCGCATTAGGAGGTGGGCGGCTGACAGAAATTAAAATACCCGCATTAGGAGGTGGGCGCCTGATTAAGATGAAATACCCGCATTAGGAGGTGGGCGCCTGACTGAAATTGAAATACCCGCATTAGGAGGTGGGCGCCTGATTGACGTCGTTGTATTGACGTGATGCGTTTGTGACCCGCATGGGTTGAAATGACGTCGTTGCATAGACGTGGTGCGTTGTAAACGTCATTGTGTAGACGTGTTGTGCAGATGACGCCGTTGCATAGGCGTGTTGCTGATGACGCCGTTGTATGGGCGTGTTACTGTCGTTGTAATGCTGTGAAAGATGTAAATGACGTCCATTGCCGTCAGTTTGGTGTAATATGATTCCACGTTGTGTTGAATCTTCTGCCGATTCAAACTCCTGTCGACTGTGAATTGAGATGTCGTCCTTGCACGGACGAAAATGTGATGCAACGTCTTTGCCGAATTAAGCACGCATGTTGCGGCTTCTCTGCCTTTGTCAACCTGAAGACCTGCACTCAAAGAAATTTGTGAGTTGTAGCTTTTGCCCTGGACGCTTGCAAGCTCAGACTGGTTTAGATTGAAGACTTGGTTGTCTGGCATTTTTCAGGCCCATTGGCATATTCTTGCAGTGAACCCTTAAATATGCCCCGATCGGTATATATGAAGATGTTGAACTTCTAACCGGACAAAACCGAAGTGCGTGCGGGCAACTTGCTTGTCCTGTTAAGGCAATCATGTGAGCCTATTGCGTTGTGTGCAAGACAATGGAAGAAAATTTCCGATGGTGTGACCGAAGCCGATATAGGCCGCCTACGTATTCCGACAAGGGAAATCAGGTCATAACGTAGTTCGCTGCAAGTAAAATGACGATTGTGAAGTTTTCCAAAATGGGACCGAAGCCGATGTGGCTGCCTACGTATCCCGCCGAGGGAATCAGGTCATAACGTAGTTCATGCAAGCAAAATGAATTTTGTAAGGGTTTTCTAAAAATGAGACCGAAGCTGATGTGGCCGCCTACGTATCCCGCCGAGGGAATCAGGTCATAACGTAGTTCATGCGGCAAAAGAGATTGTGAACTTTTTTTTTTTTTTTTTTTTCAAAAATGGGACCGAAGCCAATCTGGCCGCCTACGTATCCCTCCGAGGGAATCAGGTCATAACGTAGTTCATGCAAGCAAAATGAATTTTGTAAGGGTTTTCTAAAAATGAGACCGAAGCTGATGTGGCCGCCTACGTATCCCGCCGAGGGAATCAGGTCATAACGTAGTTCATGCGGCAAAAGAGATTTGTAAGGATTTTCTGAAAATGGGACCGAAGCCGGTGTGGCCGCCTACGTATCCCGCCGAGGGAATCAGGTCATAACGTAGTTCATGCGGCAAAGGGATTTGTATTTGTAGAATGTTTTTTTTTTTTGTAAAAGAGAGTGACTAGAGTTTGAAAAATGATGCAATATATTTTGCAAGGTTTTTTTTTTTGTTGTTTTTTTTTTTTTTGTTTTTTTTTTTGTGAAAATATGAAAAAGACATAATCACGTCTTGACTTCGGTTGGTACCAACAATTAGTATTTGGCTTAGGAGTGTTCGGTATTTGCTTTCACAAATCGAGACAGACTTCAAGGTAATTCCTCTGACAGATGCTACCTCAGACATACCTGAGTATCAACACTTGCTTCAAGCCAAGATTTTGACATATATGCATCCTCATGTTTCAAATGCCCTCACTGAAAGAAAGTCCCTTCCTCACATGTATTTCAGTATTTTGATCTTTGGGACGTCTAGAGAAGTACACTCACCCTCAGAAAGATGTTCAATGCATTTAATTGTGATACCATAGGCTTGGCCGTCATGTGAGTATCCACTAATGTGAGAACCCTCGGTATAGGATCATGTAGGGCTTGTTATGGGTTTGTAATGTAGGCTTGGGAAAGGAAAGGATATTATTTGGGTAATGAGTGACTAATCATTCCTTGAGCGTTGGAATATGTCCGTGCTTGATATTTGTGTGCCTTGATGCCGATTTGCTTCTTTTTGCCACCTTGTTTTGTACCGACTTCTTTTGAATATTTCGTTTGGAGCTTTTCCCCCCTTTTCAGAGTTATTTCCTCTCTTTTTTTTTTTTTTGTTGTTGTTGATATTGTCGGGGCTTTTGACTTCTTTTTGTGTGAAGTCGTACTTTTGTTTGGTTTTCTTTTCCTCTTTTGGGAATATTTCAAACTTCAACTCGGACCATTTTCAGGAAATTGCATATTTCTGATGCGCTCAAGGAAGTCGGGCCAAAAGAGGGATAGTGCGTGTACGCACTCAGAAAGGGTATAGGCATAAGATGTGGTTGTTCAAAAAAAAAATAGGCTTCAGGCTCAAAGGGGAAATGCTACGGATAATGTTATTTGGTAAGCTGGAAAGGCTCAAACGGATCAAAGAAAGCCTACGATCCTTTCCTATACCAAGTGTTACTCAGGATTTCGCCTCAACAAACATTCGAGCCAAGTTCTAGATCACAATGCAATGCAATTGAACTTATTCTAAAAACTCACCACACAATGCACATGAAACGATGAGGTTGACTTTGTTCATATCTTGGAAGCATGAAAAACAATTTTTTAAGTGTCAACATAGGCGTGAATGAGAGGTACCAGAAGAATCTATGGTTTACCACGAAGATAATCTTCTCCACTTGTTCTTTCCTATGCACACTCCTAACTGTGTTGGTATCAACCAAGTCCATCAATGATTCTTAATTTAATTTTTTTTTTTTGTATTTTTGAATAATGGGTACCGAACCCGAATAGGGCTGCCTACGTATCTCATCTTTGACGAGAATCAGGTGTGCGTAATCCGTGCAGATAGGTTATAAAAAATGTATGATTGAAAAAGAATTTATCCACAATAGGATAGTAAGTAAAATTGTATGCAATAAAAAAAGTGATTGTCCATGAATGCAATGAAAAAATAATAATCCACAATAGGATGTAATGAAAAAAAAAAAAAAAAGATTGTTCATTAGGATGTAATGAAAAAAAAAAAAGATTGATAATCCGGAATCATTTTTTTTCATTTTTTTTATTTGATATATTTTTTTTTAGGGGTGTCGCACCCGAGAAGGGTTACCTACGTATCACACCGTATGGTGAGAATCAGACACTCGTAGTTCGTAAAGATAGGTTATAAAAAATGTAATATTGAAAAAGAATTTATCCACAATAAGCTAGTAAGTAAAATTGTATGCAATAAAAAAGTGATTGTCCATATTAGGATGAATGCAATGAAAAAATAATAATCCACAATAGGATGTAATTGAAAAAAGATTGTCCATTAGGACGTAATGAAAAAAAAAAGATTGATAATCCGAATTCATTTTTTTCATTTTTTTTTTATTTGATTTTTTTTAGGGGTGTCGCACCCGAGAAGGGTTACCTACGTATCACACCGTATGGTGAGAATCAGACACTCGTAGTTCGTAAAGATAGGTTATAAAAAATGTAAGATTGAAAAAGAATTTATCCACGATAAGATAGTAAGTAAAATTGTATGCAATAAAAAAGTGATTGTCCATATTAGGATGAATGCAATGAAAAAATTAATAATCCACAATAGGATGTAATGAAAAAAGATTGTCCATTAGGATGTAATGAAAAAGATTGATAATCCGAAATCATTTTTTTCATTTTTTTTATTTGATTTTTTTTAGGGGTGTCGCACCCGAGAAGGGTTACCTACGTATCACACCGTATGGTGAGAATCAGACACTCGTAGTTCGTAAGATAGGTTGTAAAAATTGTATGATATAAAAATAAATAAATTATGTAACGAAAATTAAACATATCAACTGAATTTGCAAATATGTAACAAAACAAAAGTATAGACAAATTAAAATGATGACTCGTTGAATTTGGTGTTCGCTGACTTTTTCCAGTCAAAACATCTTTCGGTCATCTTTGTGAAAGCCTTTGGCTTTGTTCTTTCCTGGAGTATATCCAAGAATAATGTTTTAGAACTACCCCCAACTGTTCGCGAGGACGATCTTCCTGCAAAAAATAAAAGCACCGGGTGAAAGGAGGAAAGCCACTAAAAGAATAATAAAATGTAAGAGTGAAAGTATGGTCAAAAACACCCCTGATTGCTTCACGAGATCCGAGTGTTGATGTTCAAGAATGCTTTATCCTTGGGTAGTGACACAATTTCTATACAAGAGTCGCAAGCGACATGGTATGATATGTACAAAATTGAAGCAGCTAATTATTGCATTAAATAATATGTACAGAGATAAAAGAAGAAAAATAGCAAACAAACTGGACAGGAATTAAATACGCGTCCTATCATGCATGGAGCCTCTCTTATGCCAGAGGTGGGCCTAAACGTCAAATATGAGAGATTATGACAGAATAATCCAAGCTGTCAAACTACAGTGCTTTTGTTGGAAAAGAAGACAAAATGTATGTACATTTTCCAATATCGGCATGTCAAGATTAAGCTTGGATTAGTCCATCATTATCACGCTACAAATAATATGTTGATGGTCGTTGGGGGAGCGAGACCCGTCGACAATATTGGTGGATTTTTTAATTGTGGAGTCGATGCCAAGGATCGACCCACCTATGGTGTATGTATGCATGATTAAAAATAAAAGGGTATAGCTCTATCCTAAATTTACTAAGATTAGGCTTACTGGACTCAAGGTTCCCGAGCGGACTACTCGAGTGAGAAGGCTACGCGGCCTCCGGATGGTCCGGACACTCCGCGCATACGCCAACTCTCCTAAAATTTGGTAATTTGAAAGAATTTGCGGGTGCGCAAAACACACCTCGCGTGTAATGTGTGATAGTGTCAATTTTCCATAGTGGAAGAAATATGAGCGAAATGCCAATTTAAGAAAAGCAATAAAAGAATATAGCAATTAAAGAAGTTAAACATACAAAATTTCAAAAAGAAAACAATTAGAAGCAGTAGAATAAATAAGAAGCAAAATAAAGCGCAATAATAATTAACCTGAACTTGCTATGGTTAAGAACCTGAATTTCCCCAGTGGAGTCGCCATGCTGTCGCGCCCGATTTTGACCGGCGGGCTTCGCGACGCGATGGCATCGATTCCCTCTGGATTGAATAAAATGCTTGCTTTGAGGAGTCGCCACCTAATTATTATAAGGTGAATTAGGGCACCTGAATACTAACTAAAAGCTGTAAAATAACTCCAATTTTGTGGTCTGCGAAACTAATGAGATTCTAGGTAAGGGTTCTCTATTATCCTAAAGGGAAGGGGTTAGGCATCCTTTAAGATCCGCTAACTTGCGGTTATCCGATCAAACTCAGGTTAATTATTATGTTAAAAAGTGCATGTTTTACAAGTATAAAAATAACGTTGCAAGTATTTAATGAAATGATGCATTTGTACAAGCATGCATTTGTATGACAATAATATACATGTAAAGCTAAAGAAGAATATGAATATGCATTCGTATGAAAATTGATAAATATGTATGCAATGTGATTTCTTATGGGCGACGGGCCTAAAAATAGATAAACTAGCGATTAACGATTTTAAAACTAACCGAGCCTGAAAATAAATAAACTAGCGACGGGTTTCAAGTTTTTGACTACCCTAATAATTAATTCTATGTCTACCTATTCTAAATATTTCAATAATTTCACGAGTACAATAATATTACAATACAAAATGGAATAAAGCTGAATTAAAGAAAGTAAAAGACAACAACAAAATAAATAATCTCCGAGGGTTATTTGCCTTCTTTGACTTTATCTTTGCAAGCTGTCAAGAATAAACTGTTAGAAACAATTGAATATACATAACTTCGGATCCGTAACCAAAACAATAAAGGTTTTGATTACGGAGGGCTCAGACTTAAATTTTGAAAAGATCATTCCAATCACGTCGTGGCTGCGAACATATGACTCGTTGGTCATTTTAGTTGCCTTGCCTGCCGAACATATTGGTCTCTCGGGTGAAAAAGATTTAAATTTCATCATTGCCCAGAAGCTTTATTTTCCGTCTTTACAACTGTGGAGGCCTCAAAAATCGACGGATATTTTTTCATCGGCCAGTGTAGTATAATATTCAAATCAGTAAAATGGTGTCAAAACAGTAAAAGAAAAACAGAAATTGAGAAATGATATCCGAAGGGACGTGGCCTCAAATTCAATTTCATTGGCCTAAATGCAGTATTTATATAAATCAAGAAACAAGAAGACAATCCGGTACGCGGATGTTTAAATGCCAAAACAAGAAATCAAAATGTAAACGGAAAAAAGCACGGCCTCGAATTCAATTTCATCGGCCTAAATGCAGATTTAATTCAAAAACAAGAACTAAACCAAAACAGTAAAAACTGAAATCAAGAAGCAATTCCCGAAAAGACGCGATATTTAGTTTAAAATAGTAAAACAGTAAAACAGTAAATATCCGTTGCACGGATGTTTAAAACAGTAAACAGTAAACAGAAAACAGAGAAACAAACAGAAAAAAAAAAGCGCGGCCTCGAATTTAATTTCATCGGCCTAAATGCGGTATTTATATAAATAAGTAAGACAATCCGTGCACGGATGTTTAAATGCCAAAAACAGTAAACTGAGAACTGAGAACAAAGAAACGGAAAATGCGGCCTCGAATTTAATTTCATCGGCCTAAAATGCAGTATTTAATTCAAAACAGTAAAAGTAAAACAGCAACAACAACAAAAAAAAGCGCGGCCTCGAATTCAATTTCATCGGCCTAAATGTAGTATTAGTTAAGACAATAAAACAGTACAGAAAGATATCCGTCGCACGGATGTTAAAGAAAACAGAGAAGTGAAACGAAAAAAGTGCGGCCTCGAATTTAATTTCATCGGCCTAAATGTAGTATTAGTTAAGACAATAAAACAGTAAAACAGAAAGATATCCGTCGCACGGATGTTAAAGAAAACAGTAAACAGAGAAGTGAAACGAAAAAAGTGCGGCCTCGAATTTAATTTCATCGGCCTAAAATGCAGTAAAGCAGTAGGATATCTGTGTATGGATATTTAAATACCAAAATAACCAACAGTTTGCAATTAAATTATGCGACCCGAATTCTGAATAGTGACCCGACCCGGAATCAAACATTCTTATTTATTTATTTTCAGATAACCAACAACAAAGATACAAAAATACAAAAATACAAAATTTACTTGATCCGGGCTGACCCGACCCGAATCAGGATCGAAGACCCGACCCGAATCAGGATTGATGACCCGACCCGGAATCAAACATTCTTATTTATTTATTTTCAGATAACCAACAACAAAGATACAAAAATACAAAAAAACAAAATTTACTTGATCCGGGCTGACCCGACCCGAATCAGGATCGAAGACCCGACCCGAATCAGGATTGATGACCCGACCCAGAATCATTTTTTTTATTTTCAGATAGCCAACAATAGAAAATAAAACACAATTAATCTGGAAATTTAACCAAATCGTCGATTGACCGTCGATGACCTGACCCGAATCGGATATTTTCAACCCGAATCGATTTTCTCCAAATCACAGATAACCAACAACACAATATAAACATAAAAATCTGGAAATTAACCAAATCGGGTCGACCCGACCCGGGTCAGTGACCCGACCCGAATCGAATGTTTTCAACTCGAATCGATTTTCCATCCAAACTCAGGTAACCAACAACAAAATATAACACACAAAAAATCTGGAATTTAACCGAGCCGGGTCGACCCGACCCGGGTCAGTGACCCGACCCGAATCGGATGTTTTTTCGACCCGAATCGATTTTCTTCCAAATTACAGATAACCAACAACAAAATATAAATACACAAATCTGAAAACTTACCTGAATCGGGTTGACCCGACCCGAACCGACAGTGAACAAAAGGGGCAAAAATCCATGCAAAATCCGACCTAGATTCCGACCAAGAACGTCCTCTTTTCGGACAAAATCCACACAAATCGACCCCCAAAACAGTGAACAAAAAGGGGGTATTTTATGGATGGGTTTCGGATTTTTGGGGAATAGGGTATGGGGTTGACGGGTTGGTTGGTGGTGTTGTCGATGGTGTCGGCGTTGTGGTGAGTTGGTCGGCGATGTGGCGGCAGTGGTGAGTTGGTCGGCGACGTGAGGTCGCGGGTATGGAGCTGGTTGGTGTTGGCGACGGTGTCGGTGTGGGTGTAGGTTATCCGGCCAGAGGTGGGTAGGGTGGCTGGTGGTGTCGGCGTCGTGGTGTTAGGGTGTTGGCGAGGTGGCCGGCGACGTGGGTCGCCGGTGTGGGGTGTGTGGCGACTTGGAGTTGAGAGAGAGAGATAGAGATATATGGATGTTCTGTTTGAAAATGGGAGGGTGTGTGGAATGAATGTTTTAGGGTTTGGTTTGGTTTAAAGGGGGAAATAAAGGAAATGGGATTGGGCCGGTTCGGTGTGGGCTTTGGGAGTTGGGCCACCGGCTTGGGGAAATAAAGGGTGATGGGTTGGGCTTGACGAAAATGGGTTTTAGTTTGGGTTGGTTAGGAATTGTTTTGGGTTGAGTAGAAGTTGTTTTGGGGGGAAATGAAATGGGTTATGGGTTTAAAAATATAAAAAGAGATTTTATTATATAAAAAAGAAAGCTTTGCAAAATTTATAAATTGTAAAGATGACAATATGATAAAATATAATATTTGTGAAATGCTTGATGCTTAAATAAAAAATAAAAATGCAATGCCGTTTTGCGAAAATAAAATAACATATAATATTAAGATAAAAGTATGCTTGTGATGTAAAAATGCAAATGACAGTAAAAATGCAAATAATAAATGATAATAATGATATATATACACATATATGCCTATATTTTAAAATTGTTTTAAAGTGTCAAAAATATTAAAAATTGCAAATAAAATCCAAAAAGATGGGACAAAATTGGGTGTCAACAGTGGATAGTTTCGCCGGTTATCATCAGATTCTGATGAGCGAAGAGGATGCACAGAAAACAGCTTTCATCACTGTATGGGGAGTATACCACTACCATGTAATACCGTTCAGCCTCAAGAACGTCGGCACGACTTACATGAGAGCAATGACCACTATATTCCATGACATGATGCATATAGATATAGAAGTATACGTGAGTGATGTCATAATCAAATTGAGAGAAAGTTCAGATCACATCATGCACTTGCGGAAGTTCTTCGACAGACTTCAAAAGTCTAATCTGAAGCTAAATCCGACAAAGTACGTGTTTGAAGTGCCTGCTGGAAAACTATTGGGATTCATAGTCTACCGCAGGGGCATAGAACTAGACCCTTCAAAGATCAAAGTCATTTAAGAACTGCCACTGCTAGAAACCAGGAAGGACATCATGAGTTTTCTGGGAAGGTTGAACTATTTTGGATACTTCATAGTACAGTCTACGATAATCGTGGAGCCCATCCTCACACTGTTGAAAAACTATGCGCCCACCAAATGGACGGACGAGTCAGAAGGACTTTGACGCCATCAAGAGATACCTCTCCAATCTGCCAGTCATTGTCCCTTCCAGCCCAGGGATTCCATTACTGTTGTATCTATTGGCATCGGATAAGGCATTCGGATGCATGTTTGCGCAACATGAGGAAACTAGGAAGAAAAAGCGAGTCATCTACTATCTCAGTAAGAAGTTCACTGCTTGCGCGTCAAGGTACACCTTGGTGGAAAATACATGATGTGCTCTAAGGTGGGTAGCAGAGTAGCTGAGACACTACTTATCAGCTTACACCACTCACCTAATCTCCAAGATAGACCCCTTAAAGTACATCTTCCGCCAGCCCATGCCTATAGGGAAATTGGCCAAGTGACAAATGCTTCTAAGCGAATTCGACATCACGTATGTGGTCCAGAAAACTGTCAAAGGACAAGCATTAGCCGATTTACTAGAAGAATGTTTGGTCAATGAAGAGTTCGAACCCCTAAGGACATACTTCCCAGATAAGGAAGTGATGACAATCGAGGAAAACACAATCAAAATCTACTCAGGGTGGAGAATGTTCTTCAACGGTGCAGTTAATTATAAGAGTTCAGGAATCGAAGCGGTTCTGGTCTCAGAGATGGGTCAACATTACCCAATGGCAGTAAAACTCAATTTTTGATGTATGAATAATATGGCAGAGTACGAAGCCTACATTCTAGGCCTTCGCATGGCCCTTGATATGGATATCCAAAAGTTGTTGGTGATAGGAGAATCGGACCTATTAATTCACCAAGTCCAATTCCGCATAACCCACCAAAATTCTATCGCTTAGGCCATAAATGAATGGAGCCGTAGAGGCTGCCAACAAGAACATCAATAGGATATTAAGGAAAATGACAGAGAATTACAAATGTTAGCATGAATTGTTAGGATATCGAATGACAACTTGGACCTCAACTGGACCAAATCCATGCATACTAGTCTACGGTACTGAATCAGTGATAGCAACTAAGGTAGAAATAACGTCACACAGAATCATACAAGAAGCAGAGTGGGTCCAAAAAAGATATGAGCAACTGGCTCTAATTGATGAGAAAAGGATAGTCGATGTATGTGATGGTCAGCTATACCAACAGAGAATGTCATGCACTTTCAACAAACAGGTCAGAGCCTAAATTTTTAGATAAGACAACATGTACTCAAGCGCGAGTTTCCATACCAAGACTAGTATAAAGGAATGTTTGCACCCAATTAGCAAGGGCCCTACATAGTGCACAAGGTATTATTAAAAGGAGCTATAATCCTCACAGAAATGGATGGCCAAGAGTGGCCCAAAACAATCAACTCAAACGCATTCAAGAGATACTACGCGTGAAGACACGCCTTTTCAGTTTGTAATTGCATTTCTTTGCTTGTAATCACATTTCTTTACTTGTAATCGCATTTCTCTACTTGTAATCGCATAGAAAAAAACCAAATGACATTTCCTTGTAATATGAACTACGCAATGACCTGATTCCCAAGATGGGATACGTGGGCAGTCCATTTAGGACTTGGTCGCATTATTATAAAAAAATCAACCATCTTCTTTTCTGAACTACGTTCGACCTGATTCTCGAGATGGGATATGTATGCGCTCTTCAAGCTCGGTCTCACCAATAAAAAAAACCAAAGAAACTCCTAGGAAGCCTCTTAGACCTGAATATTTCCTCACAGAGTACAAGGATCCCCAACTTGCAACTGAGGTAGAATCCACCAACAAATCCAACAGAAGAGTCAGCAGACCTTGAATTTTCAAATTGGGGTAGAATTTTTTAGAGGATCTAAAAAGTTCCTTCAAAATGAATCGGCATAAGAGTTAACTTCTCTTGAACATTTAACTAGGGTAGAATTTTTTAGAGGGACTCAAAAATTCCTTCACAACATTTCGACAAGAGATAGCTTTCAACTAGGGTAAAATATTTGAGAGGGTCTAAAAAATTTCTCCAGGATAAACGAGGAGCATGCCCAGAGCACGAAGGACGGCCAGAGAACCTTGCTCGAAGTGTATATGTCATGACATCGAGTTAATAACCTTTAATAAAATAAAATTAGTTTAGTCAAAATTTATTTTATGATCAATATTTTCTGAAAAATGCTTTTCAAATCATGGCTTAAATTAATGTCTCATAATATCGGGCCCAAGGGGGGTCGATACTTGAAAAGCAGAGAAACAACGTAGCAGTAGCCGACAAAATGGGTCAACCTCATAACAAAAACTAACCATTTTCCTGTGTTTGTAGGATCCCAAAACGTTGTCAGGAGGACGGCGGTTTATTCCACTAACTGGTTTGTTCATGATGAAGTAGGTATAACAAAGAAGAAACTCCGACACCGGAAGATGTCAACTGGGCCATGAGAGCCATGAAAAGAGCAAAGCGCCATAAGGGCAGTACAATCCGGTTAGAAGAGCCACGAAAAGAGCAAAGCACCACATAGGCGGCATAATCCAACCATGAGAGCCATGAAAAGAGCAAAACACCAGAAGCGTGATACAATCCGGTCAGGAGAGCCACGAAAAGAGCAAAGCACCACATGTGCGGCATAATCCAACCATGAGAGCTATAAAATGATAAAACGACCATCTGATCGAGAGGGTCACAATAGACAAAAGGATGAAAGAAAGATAATCCAGTCGAGAGGGCCATATTTGTCATTTGCAATCCGAAAGGGCCATTCATACAAATTACTGAGAGGGTCATTCATCTGCATGCCAAGATAGCATTCTTACAAACTACCGAGAGAGTCATTCATACAAACTGTCGAAAGGATAATTCATACAAACAATAGAGATGACCATTCATACAAACTGTCGAGAGGGCCAAATATACACAAGATAGATGGGGTCGGATGTGGCATTCTCTCAATAAAATATACATGATCCATACGGTGCTGGAAGTGGCATCCGCTCAACAAAATATGCACGAGCCAGATGGCGCCGGAAATGGTATCTGCTCAACAAAAAAATACACAAGCCAGACGATTTCGGAGGTGACATCCTCTCAACTAAAATATACATGAGTCAGACAGTGTCGTAGGTGGCATTCTCTTAACAAAAAAATGCACGAAGAAGATGGTGCCGGAGGTGGCATCCTCTTAAAAAATATGCACGAGCTAGACATTGTCGGATGAGGCATCCACTTAAATTCACTAGAGTCACACAAGCCAGACGGTATCAGAGGATGCATCTGCTTAAAGTCAATCGAAGAAGGCATACAAGCTAGATGGTGTCGAAGGTGCCACCCTCTTAAAAGTAGCTGCTAAAGAGGACACAACAAGAAAAATCACGCAGGTATGATAAATAATAATAATCAACACGTCAGGTCCCAATAAATAGAAATAAGTTGGAAGTTACTGGAGGAGGGAAGTGAGTAGACCCAATCCAGAAGCAAGTGGAGCAAACATGGAACTTGTTCTTGTGTAGACGGTCAAAATAATTTACCAACGAGAGTTAAACTCTCTGTACATGAGCTTAGAGACCACTCTGTACCAAATGCAGTAGCAAACTACAAGGGATTTTGTTTTAAATACCTCGCGACCGGTCGGGAATACACTGGAAAGGTTTTCTAAACGATCAAAGGCATCCCCGCATAAATGATACTCTTTTCGGGCCATTGAGTCAAACTACAAGTGGTATGATTCCCAAAAATTGGGGATATGTAGGTGAACTCGCCACCCGAGGATCGATCACATTTCCAACAAAATCATTCCAGAACATTTTAGTTTTGGGATTTTATTTTGTTTTATTGCTTTATAGAAGTCTAATTTAGTCGAACTACAAGTGTCTTGATTCTCATACAACCTGAGATATGTTGAAAAATCAGAGACCAACGTTCGACCATATTTTTCAAAAAAATTACGTAAAAAGAGGTACTTTTTCAATTGGTCGGCTAAAAACCAGGTTCGTCAAAATTCATTGGTATAGTACCATAGGTTGTATTAACTTATTTTCCTTGTGATATTTTTTGAAAAATTGAAATGACTCGATGTTGATCCGAGTCAGGACCATAGGTTGTATTAACTTTTGCAAATCAATGAAAGCCTCGTTTTGTCAAAAAATATTTTTAATTATTTTTACTTTGTATTACTAATCACGCTTTGCATTGATTTTCAGTAATAATAATAAACCAACCCTTAATGTCATGATGTGTCGTGAAATAAGTGAGTCGAGTGTTGAGGACGAAGAAGAATACGAGAAATACGACGAGGAGACTGAGTTATCTGAGGATCTCCTCGATGAAGAGGACAAACATGAGAATAGGCAGAAGCCTAACCTGGATGAAACTGAAGCCATCGATTTAGGATGCGAGAGGATAATCAAGGAGTCACGGATATGTGCGCATTTAAGGTCACAACAGAAGGAAGAGTTAATTGATTTGCTGAAAGAATATGTGGACATATTTGCGTGGTCGTATACTGATATGCCTAGTTTGAGCACGGACATAGTGGCACACAAATTACAAATCAATCTTGGGTTCGCGCCAGTAAAGCAAAAGATTAAACAGTTCAAGCCCGACATGAGCATGTGAAACAAAGAGGATGTCGAAATCAGGAGTGGTAGAAGTGACCTCATATACTACGTGGTTAGCTAACATTGTACCTATACCGAAAAAAGAAAGAAAGATTCGAATCTATCTAGACTATCTGGATCTTAAGAGAGCCAGTCCAAAAGACAATTTTCCACTCCCAACTATCATCCTTATCAACAATTGCGCCAAGCATTAAGATGTAATCATTTGTCGATTGCTTTGCTGGATATCATCAAATCCTAAGGGAAAAAGAGGATGCAGAAAAGACAACATTTGTTGCACCATGGGGAGTGTACCATTATAGAGTAATGCCATTCGGTCTTAAAAATACTGGCGCCACATATATAAGAGCCATGACGACCATCTTCCATGACATGATGCATAAGGAAATTGAAGTATACATGGATGATATCATCATCAAATCAAAAGAAAGTATTGATCATATCATTCACTTGCGAAAGTTCTTCCAAAGGCTTAGGAAATTCAATGTAAAGTTAAACTCGGCCAAATATGCATTTGGGGTACCCGTTGGGAAGCTGCTCGAGTTTATAGTCAGTCGAAGGGGCATAGAGCTGGATCCATCAAAAATCAAAGTCATACATGATTTGCCTCCTCCAAAGACCAAGAAAGAAGTCATGAGCTTCCTGGGAAGGTTGAATTACATCGGTCGCTTCATAGCTTAGTCTACGGTGAACGTAGAACCCTTACTCAAGCTTTTGAAGAAAGATGCACCAACAAAGTAGAATGATGAATGTCAGAAAGTATTTGATACCATCAAGAAGTATCTCTCAAATCCACCTATTTGGTCCCTCAAAGATCGAGAAGTCCTTTGTTTCTATATTTGTCAGTATCATAGAAATGTTTCGGATGCATGTTAGGACAACACGACGAGGTCGGGAAGAAAGAACATGATATCTACTATTTGAGCAAGAATTTCACCTCTTGCGTAGCACAATATACTTTGGTAGAAAAGACGTGTTACGCATTGACGTGGATAGTCTAGAAATTGAGACATTATTTGACATCTTACACTACCCATCTCATCATCAGAATGGATCCATTGAAATACATTTTTCACCAGTCAATGCCCGTGGAAAGGCTGGCCAAATGGCAGATGTTGCTTAGTGAGTTTGACATTGTGTATGTAGTCCAGCAAGTCGTGAAAGGGCTGCATTGGCCGACTTTCTCACCGAAAGCCCGGTAGATGACAATGCAGAACCACTTTGAACATATTTTCCCGATAAAGAGATACTCGTAGTAGACGAATGAGAAAAAGAGGCTTATTCAGGATGGATGATGTTCTTCGACGGTGCTGTTAATTATCAAAGTTCAGGAATCGAAGAAGTGCTAGTATCAGAAACAGGGCAACACTACCCAATGACCACTAAGCTGACATTCCAATATACCAATAGCATGGCAGAATATGAAGCTTTTATCTTGGGTCTCCGAATGGCACTCGACAAAAACATTGATGAATTGCTGGTAATATGTGATTCAGATCTTATGATCCACTAAATACAGGGAGAATGAGTGATGAAGAACGTCAAGATCCTGCCATATGTAGACTTTATTAAGAGATTAAGCAAGAGGCTCAGATAGATTATGTTCAGACACACGCCGAGAGCACATAATGAGTTCGCAGATGCTCTCGCCACTATAGCCTATGATACAACATCCTGAAATTAGCCACATTGATCCGATCGAGATAAGCCTGAAAGATGAACATGCTTACTACTCTCATGTGAAAGCAGAGCCAGATGGTAAACTATGGTGCATTGATTTGAAAGCCTACTTGGAAAAGGGAGAGCATCCCGAGTGCATTGGAAAAGTGCACGCCGGGGCCTGCGGCCCTCACATAAATTATTTGTTTTAGCCAAGAAAATCTTGCAAACCAGATACTACTAGATGTCTATAGAGATCGATTGTGCTTGGTTTGTGCAAAGATGCCACTAATGCCAGATACATGGAGACTTGATCAGAGTCCCACCAAACGAGCTAAACGCCATGAGTTCAACTTGACCGTTCGTTTCTTGGGGCATATACGTCATTGAATCGATGAAGATGACAAGATCCTATGGACATTGTTTTATCCTGGTTGACATAGACTATTTCACCAAATGGGTCGAGGCTACCTCTTACAATTAAGTAACCAAGAAGGTAGTGACTGATTTCGTAAGGAACAACATCATTTGCTGATTCGGCATTCCAGAGTCTATTATCACGGATAATGAGGTAAACTTGAACAGTCACTTGATGAATGATATCTATGATCAATTTCGTATAACCCATCAGAATTCGACATCATATAAACTACAAATTAATGGAGTTGTAGAAGCCGCCAACAAGAATATCAAAGTAATACTGTGGAAGATGACATACAATTACAAATGTTGACACGAACAGTTACCTTACCCTTTGCTCGGATACACAACTACAACCCGAACTTCGACGGGAACCACGCCATACTTACTACTTTACGACACAGAAGCAGCCATCCCGACCGAGGTTGAGATACCATCCCTACGAATCATATAAGAAGCAAAGTTGGATAACATATAATGGGGTTAAAAAGGTATGAGCAGTTGGCTCTAATTTATGAGAAAAGAATGGTCATCGTGTGTCACGGCCAGTTGTACCAACAGAGAATGGCTCGCACCTTCAACAAATGTGTCAGAGCCTGAATATTTCAGATAAGACAACTAGTTCTCAGGAGAGTATTCTCTCACCAAGATGAGTACAAAGGGAAATTTGCGCCAAATTGGCAGGGTCCTTATATAGTTCGCAAAGTGCTCTCCGGATGAGCGGTAATTCTAGCAAAATTGTAAAGCCATGAATGGCCCAAAGTACTCAACTCGGACACAATCATGAGATACTATGCGTGAATACACGCCTTTCTATGTAATTGCATTTTCTTTTCTTGTAATCACTACATCAAGACATATATCTTATGGCAGAGATACGTAGAGGGATCCGTGATGGGTTCTAGTAATTTTCTTTGTAATAGAAAGAAAATCCAAATGACTTTATTTAATATGAACTACGCAATGACCTGATTTCCCTCAAGGCGGGATACGTAAGCAGTACATTTCGAACTCAGTTATATCATTAGAAAAAAAACAAATTATGTTTATCCTGAACTACGTTCGACCTAATTCTTGCTGCGGCAGGATATATAGGCACTCTCCGAGCTCGGTCACGCCGATAGAAAAAACAAAGAAACCCTTAGAGAGCCACAGGGGCAGAATTTTTGAGAGAATCTCAAAAATTTCCCAAAACTTCAGATTTGACCTAGGATGTTCGTCGTCACAGCTTCAACTGGTCAGATTTTTTGAGAGGATCTCAAAAATTCCTTTCAACAAAGACTCAAAGAATGTCAACCGACAAAAGATTTTGTAACAGGGATAAAATTTTTGAGACACTCTTAAAAATTCTTTCATCACCAAGCACTACGAGAGTTCGGAAGTACAAGCCATAAATTGGGGCTGAATTTTTGAGAAGCTTTTAAAAATTCTGCAAGAGTGAAAATCTAGAAGAAAGTCTCACTTCGAAAGCACATTGTTGACACCCAATTTTATCCCATATTTTTTAATTTATTTGCAATTTTAAATATTTTCGACACCTCAAAATAATTTTAATATATATACATATAGGCATATATATACATGCATATTATTATTATTCTTAATATCATTATTATTATTATTCGCCTTTTAATATCACAAGCATAGTTTTACTCTAATATTCTATGTTATTTTATTTTCACAAAATTGCATCGCATTTTCATTTTTTATTAAGCATTAAGCATTTCGCAAATATTACGTTTTATTATTATCACATCGTGATGTTATTTTAAATAATTTACATCTTTTGCAAAACATCTTTTAATAATAAACCCCTCCTTTTATTTTTTAACCAATAATCAATTTCATTTCCCAACCCAAAACAATTTCTAACCCATTTCATTTTCCAACCCAAAACAATTTCTACCCAAACTAATTTCATTCCCCACAAACCAACCCAGCCGAGCCCAAATTATGGCCCAACCGGCCATTTCCTTTAATCCCTAAAAACCCCCCAAACTAGCCCACAACCCAATTGGCCCAACACCCGAGCCCAAACTCCCCATTTAAAACTCCCATCATCCAACAACCCAACCAAAACCTCTACCCAAAATCGCACAACCCAAAGCCCAACTCCCCAACACTCAACCAAACCCACTCGTCGGCCCGGGCCCAACCGGCCGACCCACAAACCCATTCCCCTTTATTTCTCCCCCCCCCAAAACCAAACAAACCCTAAAAAAATAAAACAAAACCCCCTCTCTCTCTCTCAACCCATCGCCGCACGCCACCCCTGCCCCCATGCCCTGCCTTTTCGGTCACCTCACCCACTGTCACCACCAAACCCTGACACCGCCACACCCCTCCTGTCACTTCGATCCATACCCATAACCCTAAAATCTGCTTCCAAAATTCAGAAATCTTTGCCTTTAATTCAAATTTCAAACTCGATTTTGACGGTTTGAACGTTGTGGTTAAGACCTATAAAACCCCCCCATTTGGCATTTGTTTTGGGGGTCTTCTTTTTTTTGGGGATTAAAAAAAATGGGGTTCTTTGAGGGTTTTTTAATTCGATTTTTTCGGGTTTAAAATTTAGATTCAAGTCTCTGGTTCTGTTGATTTTATTAGTGTTGTTCTTCACCAAAAAAAATCCGAAAATTATAAGAACATTTCTTTGTTCTTGCATGTGTTCTTCAAACCTAAAAAATTTCAAAATATAGTTTGAAATTATTGGTTTGTGGTGTTAGGAAAATCTGGAAATTCTGCTGCTTCTGACTGTTTTCGGGTCATTCCGGGTCGGGTCGAACATCAGAAACAAAAAAAAACAGAATCTTTTTTGAAATATCAGAATTCAAGACTCAAAAAATCTGAATTCCAACTTCTCCGAGCGGGTCGACGATTCGAAACACGCCTCAATTCGCTACCCGGAGAAGGTCAGTAAATATATCTCCTCTTAATTTTGTTTTCTATATTTTTGTGTTTTTTTTGTGTGTTAATTATATAGGAGTTTGGTTGTTTATGGGCTGTTTGAGTACGAGGAATTTATGAACCTGTTTGGTCAACTGTTTGGTGCTTAGATAATGCTTTGTTAAGTTCATGTTTAATATGATGTGATGTATATGCTGTTTTAAGTACTTGTCTAGCAAGATTATTATTTAGGTTACTTGAATGATCAGTCCGTAAATTCAATTCCCTCCCCTTCTTTTGTTTATTTCAGTGTTCTTATGTGTTTCCTTTCTGTTAATTAATTATGTGTTAGTTAGATTTGTTTACATCACTACGCTTATTATTGTTTAGATGTAAATGTTCAAAATTAATCTACTTAATAACCTAGGCCCGTATTTTTGCTTGTTAAAACATGGAGTAAGTTTATGTTTATATAATCTGTTTGAGCTTGTTATTAATACTGGCTTAAGGGAGTGTGACTATAAGTAGTTGAGTATTTTGTGATGTTGATTATTGTCCAAATTACATGTTAGCTTATCTAATTGACTGCTTGTATCCAAACATGTTAAGTTAAGCTTTTATTTAATGCTATATGATGTATATTTTTTTTAGTGTTTGTTTCGTGAAGGTTATGATAAGTATGACTAGTTGAGTACCTATTTTTCTCCTAAAATAGTGACTTGAGTTAAGTAAGGTCTGAATATGTAGCTCTTTACCTGTCTGAATATTATATGCTAGGACGAGACACGGTTTTCAGTTCTCCAGGAATTTAAATGCATGTTTGACAATCCGCTTAGATGTAATTCTGATTCCATATAGCATTTTGCCTTAATGCAGTTATGTTTAAGTTGATATGTGTGATTACATGTTTGTGTGAAATTTCATGATCATGGTGAACTGATTCGAACTCTGAAAAAATAGGAATTTGGAGTATGAACTAGTTTGCAATAATCTGCTCGAATTGTTTAAGAATGTGTTTAGGAGTATGTTAACCAAACTTGTCATATTATGCATGTTTTATCTTTTAGTATGAGATTTAGGGCCATATTTGATATTGTGGTACCTCACATATTAGTTTAAGATATCATAATGAACTTGCATTGCTTAAACTAGTATGTATTGGGATCCGTTTTGGCTATGTCTAGATTAGCTAAATTGATATGATGCCTAAGGTTGCTAATTTGAAGGTTATTCTGACTCGCATGGACTGTTTAGGCCAAATATGATGGTTAATGTATTATTTAAAGATTGGTTTGATCATACGTAAACTGATTACGTAATATGTACTATATGATTATTTGTGACTGTGAGCCTTAGTTTCCATCTGGGTATATATGTTTAGGAAAGTCTAGGGACAATTAATGGATTGTCAGGCTAAGAAGCATATTTACTTGGTTTGAATACTATACATATGTGTTTATATGATTAGTTAAACATGTTTTTAGTTGAAATTTCACACTGTTAGGATTTATTTTAACTTGTTTGGGTCTGGTATGATTTCCATAATAAGATTATGCTTGTTCTGAATCATGGATAATGTTTGGAATAGGTTTGGAAATAGTGTGTGAGAACTTAATTTGTTAGTTTTAGGTTAGTGCCAGCCATATTTTAAAACTGATTGGTTAGTATGACATCCAATATGTTGGTTTGGAATTTATTTTGCTAAGTAAATTAATTTAAGAAGTTGTTGTACTGATTTAGAAGTATGACTAATCTCTTAGGGACTGCGGTTGGTTGATCCATGCCTTATTATGTTGGTTATGTCACTTAGTACTACTTTAAAGCCAAAATGGACTGAACGTGTTGAAATTTGGATTAGTTGGCCTATCTCTGTTCTTAAAGATTGATGTTTGGTGTTTAGTACTCATGTCATGGTTACTTGAACCTTTTAATAGTTTAAAAAATGAGAATGCGCTTCTAAATCCCTCTATTGATATGTATAAGGTCATATGATGTCGTTTTCTATAAAAAACAAAAAAAAAGTCTTGAGTTTGATATCTGATTGAGATATATCTGTGAGTTTGTATGTTGTTATTGTCTACTGCTCCATCCTAGCTTGGGCTTAGTTTAGCATGTGTCAAGCTACAATTTAAAATTAAATAGCATGTTTAGATATATGTGTCGTTTGTGTATGTCTATTTTATGAACTTTCCTCTTTATCCCATAAAATGAACTTTTAGGCGTCTTAGTATGATTCAGTGATGGTTGTATGCTTAGATTTTGTCATGTCTCCTAAGTTGATCTCACATAGTATGTTCTACCATGTCATTGGGCCTGTCTTTGTTTCTGTGTGTTGTACTAGGTCGAAGCCCAGTTCTGGGTGTTAAGGTGTCTCGAGTTATTGCTTTTAAGGCCTTAATTGTCGGACATTTTTTCTAAACTTAGTGAGGAAAAGGACATATTTATTTATACTCTTAATTTTACCTTCTTTTTTTTTCATTTACATTTGGTGATATTGGGTATCTTCTAACTCCCCATACGTTGTCCCCTCCCCTTAGCATGATCAATGGGCCTATTAGCCCATATTTGGCCATATTCGTGACTACTACAGCCAATTGGGCTGAAAGTACTTTTTACTTTCTTTCATCAAGTCAGAAAATCATAGATTTGGGCCTGTTTCTATCTATCTATGTTTGAAAATTCTGCTTTGATTCATTTTATACTCTCCCACATACTGTTTGCATTCCGAGGCCCAATAACATATTACTTTATGTATGCATGTCAGTATCCCGTTTACTAATCCTTTTCTTTTTTTTATATAATTTTTATTTGCATGAAATGCATCGGGAGCTACGAAGAGTTTCACTATGAGACTCATCATGATCATTGTCGAACGTAGACCCGCACTCACGTTCCTTGCATTTTTCAACCTCGGAATTTCAAAACCAATAGGGCGAGACGACATCGTCATCCGTCTTAGTTTTCCATTCATTATTATTCTTCAATTTCCTTATTTCTATTTTGGTCTGTAATAATTATTTAACGTTTGTGTGATTGTTAGGATATTTAGAATAATTAGGCCATGAATGGATAATTAATAGGGTAATTTAAAAGCAGTCGCTAGCTCATTCATTTATAGTCCCGGTTAATTCAAATTTAGAAATCCCCGCTAGTTTTATTTATATTAGGCTCGTCATGCATATTTAAAATTTTTCAAAACCAAACTTTGATTATATTCTGTTCACTTTGGTTAATTGTACAAACTCAAAAAATGATTTTCAAGAAAAAATACTTCTTTGGCATTATAGATAATTTGTTCTTCTCCTTATTATTATCACAAGTGTGTGCTTTTTTTTTACTTTATATGTATTTTTCTTTTATACTATGCAAACGTATCCTATACAAACATGTCTTTTTTCATTAATCGTCTGTAAAATTTGTCCAAATTCATATTTTTCTAAAAAATATATTTTAGCAATATTTAATTAATCTGAGTTTGATCGGATAACCGCAAGTTAGCGGATCTCAAAGGATGCCTAATCCCTTCCCTTTAGGATAATAAAGAACCCTTACCTAGAATCTCATTAATTTTGTAGACCTTACATTGGAGTTATATTGCAGCATTCATTTTTATGTGTCCTAATTCACCGAAAAATTAGGTGGCGACTCCTCAAACAATACCCAGGAATCATCAAAATATGTCTTGCCCCGATTTGACCCTCGCGGGTTAAAAACGGGCGCGACACACATGTCATGACATTTAAAACAAGAGTTTTGAAAACAATCTTTTACCTTTCCCAATCATCATGCCATAATAAATATTCAAAATATTTTAACTATACTCAAAAACTTCATGCTACTGAATCAGAAGCCAGGGTGGAACAAATACCATAATGCGGTGGAAGGAGAAGGAAAGAATCCAAAATACGAGCTAACCTTATTAAAACTAATGTTTTTTTGTGAATGCAAGTTTGATCCGTCGCTGGGAAGGCGGGGACGTATTTTTACTAACCCATTTGTTCATGATGATAATAAGTTAAAACCAGCAAAGCTGGCAGAATTACCGGTACGATGAGAATGCCGAGAGGGTCATTCTACAAATCACCGAGAAGGCTAGAAGAATGTCGAGAGGTTCGTTCTACGAAGAAGCCGAAAGGGCTAGACAATTCGTTCTACGAAGAAGCCGAATGGGCTAGACAAAAAAGCTGAGAGGGCTATAGAAGAAAGCCGAGAGGGTCATTCTATGAAGAAGCCGAGTGGGTCATTCTATGAAGAAGCCGAGAGGGCTACACAAAATGTCTAGGGGCTAGACAAAAAATTCGATAAGGATATAGAAGAATACCGAGAGGGTCGTTTTATGAAGAAGCCAATAGGGCTATACAAATTGCCGAAAGGGCTACACAAAATGCCGAGAGGGCTAGACAAAAGAGCGAAGATGGCTACATAAGAATGCCGAGAGGGTCATTCTACGAAGCCACCGAGAGGGCTACAGAAGAATGTTGAAAGGGTCATTCTACAAAGAAAACTAGAGGGATACAGAAGAATGTCGAGATGGTTGTTCTACGAAGTTGCCGAGAGGGCTATAGAAAAATATTGAGAGGGTCATTCTACAATGAATTCAAGAGGGCTATAGAATATTGCCGAGAGGGTCATTCTATGAAGATGTCTATAGGGCTACAGAAGAAGCCTAGAGGGCTACAGAAAAATGCCAAAATGGTGTTTTTATGAAGCTGCCAAGAGGGCTCTAGAAGAATGTCGAGAGGGTCATTCCACGAAGAATGCCAAGAGGGGATATCTGCAACAATGCCAAGGGGGGCATTCTTTCACAATAAGAGCCAAGCAGTGTTGAGGACACCAGCTCAAAGTCAAAATCGATAAATACAATAAAGACACCCCACACCCCACGATGTTACCAAGCATATGGAAATAGGTTCGGAGCTGCCGAGAGTGCAAGCCGGTCAAGATAGATCTAGATGCATATGGAGCAAATATGGAAAATCTTTCCTGCGTAGCCGGTCTAGAAATGGTTCCATGAGAGTCAAGCTCTCTAGACAGAAGTCGGAAGCCACTACATACCATGCTCAGCCACACTTGCTCTTTCTTTTTATTTTAGAGGTATTTCTGCATAAGGGATAGCCTCTTCGTCTGATTGATTCAAATTACAAGTGACCTGATTCCCGAGATCGGAGATATGTAGGCATACTCAATGCCAAAGAGCCGGTTACATTCCAACTAGAGTCATTTTAAAATTTTATTTTGTTTAGTCCTCATTTGAGTCGAAATACAGGTGACATAAATTCTCAAATAGCTTGAGATGTAGGAAACCCAGAAACCGAGGTCTAGCTACAATTTTAGAAAAATGCGCAAAACCGAGAAGCATTTTGATTTGGTCGGTCAAAAATCAGTTATGTCAAATTCGAAACTCATGGATGGTCCCGTCATCCCTGAACAACAAAAGGGCAGTTGTTGATACCTAATATTTACCCTCCAATACTTTTTTTTAATTACACAACGTTCCTGAGTCATGAACGGAGTGAAATATGCTTTTTACGAAGAGCGAACAAAATTATTCCGGTGATATTTTGCCATGTTATTTAAAAAAACTATCATCGAATATATATTTTATATCAATTGCATATTTTTACACATTTTTCTGATTATTTATCAATTTGATGAATTAAGGAAGGCATTTATCTAATTAGTTGTCTAAATTAATTGTCATTTAATTGATTAATATTTTACTCCGTAAATTTAAGGAAAATTGATTAATTAAGTAGAGTATCAAATAGCATCGCATTTTATTTCTCAATTTGATCTCAATTTTAAAGGATTTTTACATTCTTGTGGTTTTTATTTAAATTACCTGGTAGTCACATTTGTAAGATTATCCCCAGAATACGCAACCCCTCTTTATTTAAATATTTGGGCTTCTCTTGCTTTTCAATTCGGCCCAGTCCGGTCCAATATGGACCTGGCCCAAAATCCCTTTTAATATGATGAAGAGGGCAAAGGCCCTTCACACTACATTTCGTTCCAAAAAAAAAGGGTCAAAACCCTAGCCGCCCTCAAACTCTTGTCCTCTCTCTTTGCGTCATCAATGTCGGAATCGGCAAAAACTCAAAAGACATGTTGCTTTTGCAATAACTTGAGCTCCATATCTGGTAAGAGCAATTAATGCTCTTACTCACCCCCACCACATCACACCACCAACGAAGGTAAACCCTTTCGACTCTCTCTCCTTTTTGTCTGTGAAGCATTAATGGGTTTTGTCCCATTGAGGCTCAAAAGCCCGAATTTTCATTGGCTAGAATCCTTTTCCTTTCAATTTTAAATCAAAATTCATGAAAATCAAAACTCCCCCATCAGTTTCAAGATGGAATCGTGAGGTTTTGGGGTTCTTTATAAAGAACCCTATATTCTACTGTTGAAAACAGTTCAAACAAGCCTCTTGTCGAGCAAGAAACCCTAGATTTGAGATTTGCGATCTGGGATTCGGCCATTGCTGAACCCTAACTATTTTTCCTTTTTTCTAAGGTTTCCTAGTCTAAATTTCCCTTTTTTCTTCTGAGTTCGTTTGACTTGGAGTAGAAGCTTTCAACTCCGGATCTCGGTTCACGGCTGCGCATCAAAAAGGTAAGTTCGAATTTTTCTTAGTCTTTTTTTTACTGTGTGATTTTGTGATTTAAATCTTTTTTTTGTTGATTAAGTGTTTAGTTAAAATAACTAGTTCTGAGATAAGGTAGATTCATACACTTAATTATTAGTTCTTGATTGGTGTTATATTTATATTAGTCATTGTTTAGATTCATCAATTGCTAGAAAACTCACATTTAGGTTCAATGTAGTTCATGTGTAGCTAAATATCCAAATTATGGGGATTAGGATGGGTTGTGGGCAACAAATTTGGTTACCTTTGATTCCATATACTTGAGATGACATTAGTGACTGGTTAAGATCATATGGATTATGGAAACACCTGATTTGTAACTTGTTTAGCCTCAGTTGGGTGTACACTATTTTAAAAGGATTATGATGTGTTTAAAAGGATATGCATTGAGCTTGATTAAACAAGATGATAGGGTCCAGATCTCAATTTTGTATGTGATGTATGATAGTGTGACTAAGAATTTATGGACCTGAGTGACTAGAATATAGTTTCTTTCCATTTATCAGTCTTATTAAGCCATAGTCAGGTTCTGAATGCTTGAATATGCTGACTTCTCACCTAGTTAGGTCCTCTGATAAGTAATAACAAGACTATGTGTCCTGTAAGTAGGACATATATTGGCATGATCCATATGGCTTTTCTGTAACTTAGGAGTGATATGGACCAAGTCTTGTCTTAAATGTCTGCTAGTATGAATCCATGGGTGTGAATTGAGTTTTGTATGTACTTGTTGGTTGCTTAAACTGGCTAGGGGACTTTAAATCAATGTGATTATCTCGTTTGATCTTTGCACTTAGTTCAATGTCTTAAATAATAATTGTTAGACTAGATGATCATTTTGATAACCATGTAAACCATGTCATGTTTGGTTTCTTTGACTGCTGTTATGTCTTATATATTTTGAGCATGAGTGTGCATATCTAAATTTGGGCATCACTAGCCTTACATACTTAAGGTGATGTCCCTAGATGATCTCTACTTGCCTTCCTTGTTTGGTTGATCACACATCTGTCTTCACATGCTTAGATATCCCCCATGATAATATGTAAGGTCTCCTCCTAAGTCCATTTTTAGTATATTCTATTTACTAAACCTATTCAGAGGGGCTCAGTATAACCTAGACTATCTTGTGCATATACCATTTGTGATTCATTACTGGCCCATTCTTGTGTCCACATGTGTCTCAAATTGGCTCCATGATTTTCCTAATTGCTTATGAATTATTATGTCAAGTTATATTCTAAATGTTTATCCTTTCTCATATAAATCTCCTGTTAAGCTGCAGTAGGTACCTTGGGCAAAATCCTATGAAATCTGTCTACCTATACATTAGGATCTTGTATTGGAATTATCACGTACTGGGTCTATTTTGTATGAAATGATCAGTTCAAGTCTGTTTAAGTGTCATATTAGCCACATCATCCCTATTCCAAGGGTGTTGGCATTATCTAGCTAGGGTTGAATCATGGGTATGTATGCTTTCTTTAAATGGCTACAACTTAGAGTACCTATAATGTTACCTCTAGTCTACCACTCTCGTTGTATTCATGTCTATGCTGCTCTCGTCATGCATCTGTTCCCACATATTTGATATTAGTCTGACCCTATATATTTGTCAGCTCTAATTCACAATGTACTCTAGTTTGCCTGTTTATGATTGTTGATATGCCTTGTGTATAGCATGACTAAGACCCTGTGTATTTAGCTTGGTCAAAACTGCTCTGCACCCTTGAAATACTATCTTAAGTAGTCATTTGTTCATCTCCATATGTTGAAACATGTTTTCTGAATCAGCTATCCACTTGGCTTTCCTGTCTAGATGTTAACATGTATCCCTAATAGCCTACGACATTTTTTAAGTTGTACTTTATACTATGCTTATTTGTTAAGATGTTTGGATAATATCAGTCTAGGATGTTTGTGTGCTTGTTTGGGCATGTTGGATTCTGGTTTGATCAATCAAAAGATGAAACATGTGAAATCTTCCCACCCTGACTAAGCTTTGTCAACTGGCTATGGCTGTTGTTAATTATTATATGCAGCTTACTTGTATACTGGATAGCCATATTGATAATGTCATGCTCTGTGTGTTATCATGTCCAAATAGTAACCTGAACATGATTATGTGCATGTCTTGGTTTGGCTGTTCCTATATGTGTAAATCTTTGTTTTTAATTGGTCATCCATGTTTGTCCCTACATGTCTGATTTGGCTGGTGACATGTTTGTCCAACCTGGTTGAGGGTCATCATGTCTAATGCATAACATAAATAAGATTATGTATATTTAGTGTGGTTCGAGCAGTTCTAAATTTCTGAAATGTTGTTTTGATTAACCATTTATCCTTTTCTCATGACTGTGTGTTAACTACTTTGACCATATGTTGGTTTAACTTGACAAAGTGTTAGGACCACTCTAAGGTACATGTACAGTTTCCTAAGTTGCTCTATATTCTGTTCTATCTGCCAATTTGCACCTAGCTAAACCATGTTCATGCCTCCACTGAGTTATGGTTTAGTTCTATTTTCATATTAAAGACAAGATCATGTTTTCATGTGATAGCAGGTAGGAGGATAGGATTCAATATTGTAATTAACCAAAGATGGCTAGAGGATTTGACTGAATTCTTTATGTGATCAAAGGTGTCTATATCTTTTACATTGATAGGGTGTATGTATGTGATTAAATTGGTCCATTAGAACTGGCTTATAATGCCTTAGTTTTAGAGATGGCTTAGGGCTAAATTAAGTTGCTTGTTGATTGTAATACATGTGCCGAATACTCAATAATATATATGATATACAATGGTATACAGCCTTGGTATCTGGGGCCTAGCATGTTCTCCTCTGTTTCTGGACATATATCTCTGAATATGGGCCTGTTTCTCCTTTCTCCCGCCATTTGCTTTTCTTTTTTAAGCCAATGACTTCAGTATTGGAGACAGTTTGTGACTAGGCCTCTGTTTGGTTTTGGGCTTTTCTATTTTTTATATAAATTGCTGATCGGATGTGTGTATACACATACATGGTTTTACTTATTTTGAATGATAATTTTAAGTGCGTTCTTACTCCATTTATTTTTCCCTCCTTGCATGATCATGGGCCTATGGGGCCCACATTCTTCCTCTTTGATGGTCGCTTGAGTCATTGGGCCTGAGGGCCCAACAATATATTTTTTAGTCCGGAAGCCATTGAAGGCCTAGCCATGGGTAATAATGATTGAAAAATGCAAGAAGGCCTAGCCATGGGTGAAATGGTGTAGAAAAATAGGAATTGACGTTTTATTTTATTTTTTGTGGGCCGGTATACCCACCAGCATGCTTTGCTTTATTTCTATCTTTAGTTCTTGCTATTATGTTGTTGTATTCATTTATTTGTAAAACGCTAAAGTGTTATTGGAACCTTTAGGGTAGGAAATTAATTGGAAACCACTTAGATTCTTTTGATCTCGGATTCGGATTAGTACAAGTGAAATGAGGTAATTATTTAAAAATATATGCAACCGGTTACTCATATATATGTATTTTATAAATAAAATAAATGGGAATGATTTCGAAAAATTAAAGATGTGAATTCTCCATTTTGAAAAGATTTTATTTCACTTTTTTATCTTAAAAGAAAAAAGAATGGGAAATTGGTTTAAGTTTAAAACAATTTGTGAATAAGTGATGTTTCGATGCAAGTTATTTGAAACTCTTAAATAATTTCCTTACAGCTAGAATTTGAGGAAAAGGGAACAAAAAGAATGTCCGGTTGATTTCTTTTTAAATAAAGATTTATTACGTAGAGTTGCTTTTTAATCTCTATAAAGTTACATATTTTCTTAAGAAAGCAATTATCTTATTTCCCTTTTTTTGATGAAATAAAAAGAAAAGGATTGCATCTTAAAAGGAAGGATCTTTCAAAGAGAGTGCTCTACCTTTTTTTGTTTTATGAAAAGTGTTGTGTGAAGACCCTTATTTTTTGACGGAAAAATGATTTTTGGGTGACAATATTTACAATGATTTTAAACATTTTTAAGCAAATGAAAGCAATTTTGTTATTTTAAAATTCGAGGTCAATCATATTTTACATATCCTTAATACCGAGGTGGCTTATAGCTTTTTCGGGGATCACTTGAATCCTTACGTCAAACTTTGGTTATTTAGGATTTTTATTTGTTTGAAAAAAATCCCTTTTAATTGATTTTCCTAGTTTTCCTTATAGATTTAGTGGCGACTCTAGATAAAACAAAATAAATTCAAGAGTCCATAAGTTATGACGTACCTTTTATACCTCGCATAAAAGTGAACTGTAACAAAGCTCAAAAATTGTAGTGTTCTTTGGTGAAGTACTCTCCCACTCTGCCTGAAAATAGGATCTCTATTATGATATTTCTTACCTTTACATATGAAGGAGGACTCTATTGAATTTAGAATATCGTTTTACAATTTATTAATCAGGCTCCCATGAAATTAATTGACATCTTCCTTAGGTTTATTCCTTTCCATAACTTTAATCCTAGAAGTGGGCACATGACTGACGATACTTGGGTCGTTACTATAGGATTGCCGACATATAAGATCCTTTTAGAATACTTAAATCTCCACCCCCTACTTGACATTAGCCTCATTTGTCAATTAGTCGTATAGAACTCTTATGATTCGTGATGCTTCAGCTATAAATATTCCATAGATAATATCACCGAAACTCTCATCTAGTGTTTGGGAGAAAAACCTTTTTGTACCTTTCATTACTCATTGGTCAACCGACCATAAATTAGTCATCTACTCAACTCTTTTGCCTCAAGTTGTCGTCTTGCTATGCTAAGTTCTCTATTTAAATTGTGCTAGAATGGAGTCCTTTATCTTTGTTCTCTTCCTTAACCAATAAGGATACTATTGCTATGCTCTGGTTAGTAACTCCATCTGCATAATTTAGTTCCTGAACCATCTCTTTCTTAAGGAGGCCATATTTTACCATATCATCTGGGTTCGCTTTTACTTACTCCCCAATCCCAAGAACTGCTACCCTCATTAAGGAGGCTCACAGACTTCTATATTATTATGATGGGTCATAGGGGTGCCTTTACCCTTAATAGGCGAAACTCATCTTGATGTCGATTACTGCCATTTGAAAAGGAGGTACTGCTGGCTCTTATGGATATAAGGGACATCACGCCAACCTTCTAATTCGTACTCACCGTTGCCGCGCAAAATCCTTGGGTCTTGTATCCTTTTTGGCTTCCTTTATCGTCCATTAAGCGTAAACATGCTTACTTCCTCATTCATTCTGGACACACACCTTACATGATGATGATCTATCCCAACCTCTATCATTCATAAATTCCTTATACGTTTGGCCTTAATTATCATTCTGGGTAGAATTTTTGGTCATGTGTTCAACCATCACATCAAATGGTAGTTATTGACATGCATCCTTATTAATCATATAATTATACTTAAACCGCTTGGCTAATATCTTCTAGCAATATACTTCAAATAACCTCGTCGTCACATAATCTTATAAGATTTTTGGCATCTTTATTGTCCACCATTATCCTTCTTACCTTTATATATCTTCTCGTATTTAACATTACCAATTTCGAGTGCATTTTTAATTACTTGGATCCCTTCCAGGCGTTCCTCATCCTTTAACGTGATTTGCTTTACGTTGGCCCTTTCTATCATCGTTTTCTAAGAATTTGGATCTCTTATTGATGAGATTAAAACTTCTGATTCAAAAACCATCCCGTACTATGAAATTTTTTTATCAACTAACGGCTCTTCCGATCCCTCAGATCACCTTTCCTCTTGACACAATTTACCTCCTTCACTCATTAATCCTGAATACTCATTTCATGCTTTTGTCTTTGCTTGTGGGTCATGTTCTTCTCCTTGCTAACTCTCATATATTTAAAGGCCTTTACCATTGCATAACTCCTTTAATAAATAGGGCGCTACTAATTCTTCCATAGCGTTAGTACCTATAGGTACATCTTGTAATCATAACGCGTTCGTCAAATCTGGAGGACACAATTAGGTTCGACTTACAATTCTTTGTTGCAACTTTCTCGCCTCCTTATTGACCCATCAGGTGGGTCCTGTATCTTTCTCCATTATGTCTTCTCCCCTATAGGAGGAGGACGACCCTCTGTACTCGGGTATTTATCCTAAAAAGTCATGGTTATCTCAGCTCCTCCCATACTATCGCGACATTTTAACAACTCACAATTTGCTTCGACTTAATTTATTAAACCATCTACACAAATAAAACGTCATGTGTTCATATCTGGCACACTTAGTCTCTACAGGATTTCCATCTTCTAGCTAATATATTTAATCATCAAGAGCTAGGGGTGAGCGGGTCCGGGTACCCTAACATTTTTTAACTACCCGGACCCTACCCGATAAAAGATCGGTTCCTAAATTTACTACCCGGAACCTACCCGTAGCAATCATTACCCGGAACCTACTGACCCACAGGTCCGGTAGGTTCCTGCACTCAGTAAATAAAAAACACAAATTAAGCAATAATTTTTAAGCCTATGAGAATAAAAAAGAGTCCTAAAATAATTTCATCAAGTAGTTTTTTAGCCTGCAATCGGAGTTTTTAGTACCCTTTTAAGAAGTTTTAGAAAACTTATTCATTGTAGAAAAGCTAATTCTGTTACCAAACCCTAAAATTGCAAGTCAAATTTGACACTCAATTAATTGAACGTGTTGATTTCAAAATAAATTTGAAAATATCTTAATTAAACTTATTTTCGTGTTCATAAGCTCTTCGATACAAAAAAAAGCTTTATTATACTAGTAAATCCCTAAATTTCATCTTCACAACTACAAAAATATACACAAATTTTAAAAATAGATTTACATTTCAAATAAAAAAGTAATACAAATTGAAGATGAGTATCGCCTGAAATAGAACAGAAGCATATGATATTAAAAAGAAATTGAAGAGTTAGATATGAACCCATATGCATTTTAGGAATGACGTGAACACAACCAAAGGAGAGAAAGAGGCAAAGGTGAAGCTTCAATGATGACAACGATGAAAGTACCTGAGAGAAAGCTTCAACAACGACGACGATGAAGCTCGGTGGTGTAGCTAAAACGTCATTGTTATTGAGAGAGTTTTGGGGTGGGGAAAATCAATGTGCAGGCGTGCAACAAATAATTTTGGAGAAAGTTAAAAGTGGTCCAAATGTTTAAAAAAAATAAAAATATTTAATATTTTATAGGTTCCGGATATCGGTTAGGTCCGGTACTGTCTCTATTTGCCGGAACCGGAACCGGACCCGACATTGATCGGTTCCTAATTTTACTACCCGGACCCTACCCGTTATTATAATATATCTACCCGGAACCTACCCGTTAGTGTCGGTTCTGGTCGGGTATCTGGGTACCCTGTACCCGTGCTCACCCCTATCAAGAGCTTCTCTCTGAATACCCTTTAAGGATTACCCTTTCTTTTTGCAATTGTGTCTCTTACCATCTAATTGCTTACTTCACAACATCCCAATACCTTTTCTTATAACAATCTCTCGGAGTTCCAACTCTCATTCTGTTTGATCGAGGAAATTTCCCAATATCGATACTTCCCGACAAAAAGATCTAAACCACCATATTGACATTTGGATGTTCAATTGTCATAGTAGATGCTCTCATAATACCTTCATCTTCACAACTTAATACTTCTTCTTGTATTTTGGGTTTACTAGACTACCAACTCATTGTATTATCATATTTTGTATGACTCTCCATTGTTTCTCATATTGCTCATAGATCTCACCTATGCGGGTATCATCATTTTACCACCCATCTCACTTCTCTCCATTTATGAATACTTGTAACAAACGTCGTCCCGTTTTTTAGCTTATTCTCCCTCAATTGGACTTTTTCTCTAGGAACTTACTAAACCTACTTTACCTTGAACATGAACATTTCTAAGGAAACATTCACCTCTCACACCGAGAGTCCAATGCTTGGCCCCTAAATCTTTAAAGGACTTATCCAATTAATGAATTTTCGGGTACCATGTTCTGTATGTATCTTCTAAAGGGATCACCTTTGATATAATTATACCATTCTTCCGTACTACCCATGCTAGGGGTTGTTCTAAGCTTTACTAGAACACCAGATCTTACTCTTTTATAAACCCACACCTATTGATGTTAAGAAATCAAAAATCAGTATAGGTACTTCTCATTGTGACTACCATTACTGAAAATGGGTTAACGATACTTGTGTCATTCTACTTGAATATCCAACTCCTTACAATCGTCCACATTTCAACACTCTATACCATCCACATATTACTTCCCTAACATCCTAAAATAAAGACTCCACCATTTTACACTCGCTCTACCTTTTCCATATATGTAGAAGATAATTAATTGCTTACGCTCTAAAACTCCAGGATAATACTCGCATATCTGGCTTATCAATGATTTGATAGGGGTCTTTTTAGTAATCGGTTATGGATATGCACTAACTGAAGTCTTGTTAGAAATCAATGTTACTAGGACTATATAAAACATGGGATAAACTCGAATTCTTACAACTCAACTCTACTGCACGATCTAGATCATGAAAGGAAGGTAACCATCCCAAATGTCCTATAGCCTCTTGATTATAAGTGTCGCGCGCTACACACCCATAAACAAGACTCTACTAGACACGACTTGTAGACATCCCAAGGAGTGACCTGGTATGATACAAAGCTTGTCACACGCCAGCCTTGGGGGGTGTAGCCGACACTTGGTGCCTTACGACTTGAGCGTACCACGTCTTATCCGTACCCTAGATACATATGTATTTGGGCCAACAAGGCCTCAGAATGACTCTCATGAGACAATCAAGACATCATATCATATAGAAGCAGAAAAACCCAGCATGTATAATATTAATATGAATAAATAAAGTCGACAAGGCCATATATGACTACAACACAAATGACGATTGTCTACAAGCCAGTAAGAGAAAATTAACATCATCAGGTTCGGAAAGGACCCTGCCATACCCATGACCATATATATAAAATCATATCAACTCTGTCTAGTACGTCCGGAACAAGTAGAGAGCTCTTACATCACCGCTTAGCTGAGGTCCTACTGTAAATGGGCGTCGCTCCGTCTATCCGTACTTGCAGGCATGAAATGTAACACCCCAGGAAAGGGGACGTCAGTACGAATAATGTACTGAATATGTAAGGCAAGAAAACGTAAATGCGTACAAGAAATAAATGAGTATGAGGTAGAAACAACATGTAACTTTGAATGCCATTGGGACCATGATATGCATAAGTGTAGTATAATTGCATTTATAAAGCCGTAGGCCTCTGAGGGCAATATCATCTGTAATATATATATATATATATATATATATATACACACACACACACACACACAACGTATATAACGCCATAGGCCTCTGTGGGCAATATCATTAACATATCGTACCCCGCCCTAATGGGCCTCGGTAATAACATACCCAACTATAGTGGTGTGCCCACACACACACACACATATATATATCCATCGTCCAACTGATTATTGCCATATCGCCTCCCAATTATAAGTTTCTCGCGCAACACACTCATAAGTAAGACTCTACTAGACACGACTTCATAGACTCCTTAGAGAATAAACCTTATCACACCACGAACATTGTCCTGGATGTAACACGATACTCGGTGCTTGACTGCATGTTAACAAGCGAACCACTAGGCTTGCTGAATCAACATGGGACACATATTGATGTGAAATATAATTTAAAACATGAATAGTCTGGATAAAGTATAAGTCATCATAATAATACTTAAAATATTTTTTTAAACATAAATGCGGAAAATATTTGAAAACATGATAGTGTTGACCACAAGGCTAAGTATAACTTAATATTGAACATGACATACTGACTAGTCTATGAAACCTCTGAACATGAGTCTGCAAGACTAAACTATTTACTAGAACAAGGCCTTCGGTATACCTTTACTGCCTAATATGACATGAACATAAAATAAAACTAACACCCCGAATAAAGTGGGGTACACCAATGGTTGATATGTGAAATCCTAACAAACTGATCCGTCATCCTGTAAATCAGTACCTGCATCATGAAATGTAGGCCCATGGCAATAGGATGCAAGTACACTGGAATTGTACTTATATGTAAAGCAACTGAATGAATAATTTTTTAGTGGGGTGCTCGGGGAATGGGCAACCCAAATTAATAAACATGAATCAATAAGTAATGTTGAACTGAAACTGAAAATGATAATTGAAGTTAAACTGAACATGAGTATAATCTGACATAAAGGTAAAAACATGAATAAACATGCTAGCATGTGGGAGAACATTAGTAAAACTGACATAAACCACCACGTGGGTATGTGGCATCTGATCTCGGCCCGATCAACTAAGTCATCTCATACCTTGCCGGGGTATGAGACATGAACATGATATGAGTGGATCTATAATATAACCCGCAATGGGTAACATGAAGGAATCATCCTAACTAGGCAGAGCGATTCTTATCCTACGCTGACATATGTAGTTTTTGGTATTAAACATTTTCGATAATCTATGTTACTCCCAAAATGTGAACATGAACATGGTCGCCTTACGAGCCCATGACTTGTATAACATGATTTCATATATAGTATAACATTTATATTTATAATATGACTTGCATGAGACATGGAAATATGTAAAATCCATATAATAGAATAATATTAGTTCATGTCTTGTATCTGAGAACTCGTGGAAATGAAAACATGAGTATAGATGGATTACGTAAAGATTCATGACAATCATAATGATATTCATCAATACAATTAACTGAAACATGATTTAGCATGATAGTATAAAAATGTATCGACGTGTATCTATGGTTCATCATGAACTGAAAAATAATTCTCTAACTATGCGGAGAAATCGTATTTTCATGAACTAAATGTGGCATGCGGAAGAACAATGATGATTCCACACATAGATAGAAGCGTTATATACTTGTAAATGCTCTAATCGAACGGACTAAGTTGCTTCTCTGATAAAGAACACCCAAAACCCTAGCTTGAATCACTTGAGAATGATTACCTTGGAAATACTATGATTTTGTGTAAGAATCTAAGATTGATTAGAAACCATAGAGATGTTATTACCTTGATGTAGGGGTTGATATGAGAGAAAAATCATCCTTCAAGGGTTTTCTACAAGGTTGGAATGTCTGACAAATGGAATTTTGATTTAAGTATTGAATTTATAGATGGGGCTTTGGGACTGCTTGGCTCACTGAGTGAGCTCTAAAGCAAGGGGTGGCTTTGTTATGGGCTTCCCTAAAGCGAGCATTATTCCTGGCTATGAGCTTTGATAAGCGAACTCCATGCCTCACTAAATTTCCCCCAACCTTCCCATACTTAATCAATTTTCTAAATTTTTTATCTGTGTACTACAATACCTTGCTGAGCGAGGTCCTGTCTTTCTCTGGAGCTCACTCAGTGAGCCCTTGTCTCCATTTCTATACTTAGCCAAAATTTAATATTTTTTCAACTTGCACAATCTGCCTCGCTGAGTGAGACTTATAGCGAGCCCTTGTCTCGCTCAATGAGCTCATGTTGTCCTGAAACACTTAGACAAATTCCGCTCTTCTAATTTCATGGTCCAATACTTCAGTTCTAAGCACGAAATGTTACAATATCATTCATCCTCGAATGATGGGTCATGGTTCTCATGGCCAAACTTAATTATCTTAGTATAAACCTCGCCGGAATACCTCCCTCATCTATCATTGTGAACATGAATATGAATTCTATACATGGGGCTGTGAAAGAAATCATAGGCACGATTAACATGAAAACTGGAACATGAGTATGAACTTGACATGATTACATGAACATGAGGAAATTGACATGGCACATGAATACTGGATTAACATGATTGCATGGAAAATGACTATTAGAGTGGAGAACTTGATGTGAATATATAAGGCATTTACCTTAGACTCTCTTTGCTTGCTCCTTAAAAAAGTGCGGATATCTAATTTTCATGTCCTCTTCGGCTTCCCGCGTAGCCTCCTCAACCTTTTGGCTCCTCCAAAGAACCTTCACTCAAGCGACTTCCTTAGTCCTTAACTTGTGAATCTAACCATCAAGGATAGCCGCAAGAGCTATGATATCTTTAATTGTGATCGTATAAATGGGGACAATCAATGATGTGTCTCCCACACAATTCTTCAGCATGGACACGTGAAACACTAGGTGCACATAAACCAAATCTTGCGGTAACTCAAGCTCATAAGCTACTTGACCAATCCTTCACAGAGTTCTATATGGCCTGATATATCTGGGATTAAGTTTTCCTTTCTTCCCAAATCTCATAACACCTTTCATATGTGAAACTTTCAGAAATACTCAATCATCAACCTAAAACTCCAATTCTCTATGTCGCATATCTGAAAAGGACTTTTGGCCACTTTGAGCCATTTTCAAATGCTCCTAAATCAACTTGACCAATAGCATGATGGACCAAATTTGATCCCAACAATTCCGCCTAGCCAACTTCGAACCAACCAATTGGTGACCTACATCTTTTCCCTTACAGAGCTTCGAATGGTGTCATCTTGATACTAGAATGATAACTGTTATTATAGGCAAATTTAATAAGGGGCAAGTGCTCATCCCAATTACCTTTGAAATCTAGAACACATGCTCTCAACATGTCCTCAAGAGTCTGAACAGTGCATTCTGCATGACTATCTTTCTGATGATGAAAAGCGTTCTGAGATTCACACTTATACCTAAACCTTTAGAAAAGGATTTCCAATAATTTTTGGGTTAGATGTCACTGAGCTTTTCTCCCAATTTACTTGGAGTTACGGGGTGATCCCCCTATATCGAACGTCTACGAGTCTAGTTTCTAATGCATCAAGTCGTTTATTGAAGGTCTACGAGTCTAGTTTCTAATGCATCAAGTCGTTTATTGAAGGTCTACGAGTCTAGTTTCTAATGCATCAAGTCGTTCATTGAAGGTCTACGAGTCTAGTTTCTAACGCATCAAGTCGTTCATCGATACAATGTCGGAGTAAAGATATATTCGCATTTTTGCAAGACTGCAGAGGCAACTTCATTGGGACCCACTTGAGGAAGTGAATCTTCATCCACCTATTTAGATGAGGTGCTAGGCTTATTTCAGGTCATTTTCGACCAACTATCATTCCTAACAACTTCTAATGGCTCTCTAAGGGTTTTTACATGATCTAAAGGTGAAATCAAAGGTAGATAACTTGAATCCAACGTTGGAAAATTCGGGGTGCTAGTAGATGGTAGTTTCTCTTTCGTTGTTGTTGACTTAAAGGTTACCCCAAGTTGAAGTAATATTAGATTCTGAGCTACCTTAGTTTTTTGAGGTGAGATTATACTCTTTCATCATGTATTTGAGATCATTTGGGTCATAGCTAGATTGTTTGGTTGAGAACTTGTGAAATAAAGGTCGGAAATTGGATTTGAGATATTGTAGTATGTTCAATTGTTTTAAGATGTTGTATTGCTGGATTGAGGTAAGAATTCACCTCTCCTAGATGTGTTTAAATTTATCTAAGTTATAGCTAAATTGTTGGATGAGAAAAATACCGAATTACTATCGGCAAACGTATACAATTGTAGAGTTGTGTATGTGGGTTGTTTTGATATTGTTGTGATATGAGGGGCTATTCTTGATATGTTGAGGGGCTGGATACATGAATATAAGTATGGATATGTGTGGTTGTTGTTATTATGAGTTTAAAAAGGAGAAAGGCGTGGCAAAACATCGTTTAGATAATCATATATCGAGTTTGTCGCTCATTGTGTTGTTGGTTGTTCTTGTGTTGTTGAGGTCCTTGATATATGCATTAATAGTGGTATGTTATTATTAGTGTTGTGACCTTGATGAAGATGAAAGAAACATGGGAGATAGTGCCTGATAGAATGAGATTGTTGCTCACATTTAGTTGGTATGTTTCTCTTGTTGATGCTAGTGTTGTTTTAATTATTGTGTGATGTGTTGAGGATTGTTTTGTTGTTTCAAAAGGCTGGAGATGTTGATGTATTAGTATTCATGTATTGTTGAAGGTGATATGAGTAATAGAGAGGATTAGGCAAAGATAATCGTCGTAGAATCTTATATAGAGCCAGTTATCATTTGTCGGCTAATTGTTATGTCCATCATGTTAATAGTTGTATTATTTCTTGTTGTAGTTTGAATTGTGGAGGAGGTTGGTTCCGCCATTGCTGTGTAAAGGTCAACTTAGAGGTATGCAATTGATATCCTTTCCTTCATTAAGCATAACTCATTACAAAGTGTATTAGACGAAAGAAAGTTTAAGAAGAACAATTAGTCTATTCTTGTATATGATATTCTTACTACCCCAGATTGGGACGTGTATACTTGAGTTGATAATTCACTGGCTCATAAACTTGTTCCTAAGTCCATTAGCATTCATTTGATTCATTGCATGAGTGTATATCATAAACAGTAGGTGAACCATCTTATAAGAGGTCTTATCAATTGAATCTCGAAATCCTAGTTGTGCATAATAGTTACTAGCGTATAATAAGAGACAAAAGTTGTAAGAGAAAAGTTGTAACAAGGAGTTCAATCTATATAATTGTTGGTCTTGAGCTTACCTTGTTGATTTCATTCCAAACTACAAGGTCCTCATTTGATGCTATAGTACTTTATATGATTTTATAGAGTATTTGGAATTGTTAATTGTCTTCCTGAGATAAGAGTCCTAAAAGTTAGTCGTAGTAAAAGTCGGGTCACATACTTGTTAGTAGTGCAGTTGTCTAAGTTGGATGCATTAGTAGTTATTACTTCTCTAGTCGAATACTTGTGCATTTGGTTCGAACTCAGAAGGTAAACGAGTCTTTAGTTGCATTACTTGTAGATAATTGTATGTATCATGTGTTGTTTCCCTAGAAGTCGAATATTAGCTGATTGGGTTACATACATAGATCTTTGTGGAGTTGAGCAGTACGGCTCGCTGGCCCTTGCGACTTATTTGTCATCCTTTGAGCTTATTTTCTAGCCTTCGGGCTTACTTAGTAAGTGTTGAAGCATAGTTGGTGGCCACCGAGGCCTACTTGCGGACCTACCAATGTCCATTTGTTTCTCTAGCAGAGCATATTTGCGAAACAAAGATTAGTTGTATAAGTGACAAATCTCACTACATTTGTTACTTTGTTACTTGCTTCTACTTGAAGTTTCAATAGTTGTTATTATGTTTATCTGCCTTACATACTCGGTACATTGTTTCGTATTGATGCCTCTTTTGCTGGGGGTGCTGCATGTCATGCTGCAGGTCCAGATTTTCGGGTTGACATGTCTTCCAGTAGTTGATCAGTCGAAGTTTGGTGAGCTCTACTTCCTTCTGGAGTAATCGAATATAGACATACTTGTGATATAGTTGTACATGCTATATGGGTAGGTCGAGGCCCTGTCTCGACCAAGTTATTTTGTCAGATACTCTTAGAGGCTTTTGTGGACGTATGTACACTTGTGGTCAGTAGCATTATGTGAGTAAAGTGGTATACATATTGAGGCCTCGTAGGCCCATGTATATATGTATATGTGTAGGATTTTCTGTTTGAATATAGTTGAGTATCGTAAGTTACTTGCTTTACAGAGTGGATCGCCCAGGTAAGTAAGGCACTTGGTGCGTCTGCCTCACTAAGATTGGGGTGTCACAGGGGCATATTTAGAGCTTTGCCTAATGGCAAGGGTATAAATATCCACAAAGTATAACAAGAGATATAATTAAACAATAAATGAAAGTAGAGGGGTAAACCCTTTTTAATATACTAAATTATACCCATATTTATGAAATTTGACAAGAGTTTTCAATTTGCAAAACATATCAAGAGTTTTTAAACAATATATATATATATATATATAATTTTGGCTCAAGGCTTGAAAAAATTCGCTCAAAATTGTGTATGAAAACTGTATAAAATTGGTATGAAATATGTATATCTCGCTGAAGGCTTAGAATTTCGCTCACATTTTTCGTGTATGAAAATTGATATGAAATATGTATATCTTGCTCAAGGTTTAAAATTTCAGTCACAATTCCATGTATAAAACTGTTTAGAATCAGTATGAAATATGTATCTAACTTCATGTATTTTGTATAAAGTTCATTTTATGTTTTTGAAAAAAAAAACATACATCGACGTGTATGAATCTGTATGAAATATGTATATAACCATATAAATTATGTATAAAATTTATGCTGGTTTCTGAAAATTTAATCAAGTACAACAACATTGTATACAACTTTCATACAATATCCGTACAAAATTGATGCAGCTACAACAACATAGAAAACTTAACATACAATTATCATACACTTTTGATACAATTCGATTGTAAATTCGAACTTCAATGAACTAGGACTGAAAACTCAGTCCAAAACTAGCTCAAATCTTACCCAAATAGCTCCAAAATTTAGATATGAACTCCCCTCGACGTTCTAGTTCTTTTGAGAGATCACCACTCGAAATGAAGTTTGTTTGTGGCAAATCGATTTTTAGAACTTGAGCTTTGAGCTCCTTTGATAATGACTCACAATAAAATTTTGACGCATTTGATATGAATTAAGTTGCCAGACACATTGTTCTCGTGTATAATCCCATGGGGAGCTGCTGGTGTTCATCTCATTTTGAAACTTCCATATATAAAATAGGAAGTTGATAGAATATTACAAGAATATTCTCGTATCATTGTATATCTTTTATATTTGGTTAGTTTATATTCTGATTGTAATTAAAAAGATTAGTTATCTATTTTGTAGCTATGTCAATAATCATGTAACACTATCTATTGTACACAATAATCAATGACAAGGCAGATAACATATTCATTTATGGTATCAGTAGTCAAAACCCTAAAATTACCTTAAGCAGTGGTTGCCCCCCTCCCCACCACCGCCGCCGCCGACCACTCTTTATCCATCTCTCTCGATCTCTCTCCCAAATTTTCAATGGCTGAACAAACTAAATTTCATCCTGCTCTTACCGTTAACAACATCAAGAATTTCATTCTCATTACCCTTGAGATGGAAAAAGTCCAGTATTCCTCCTGGGCGGAACTGTTTAAGATCAATTGTCGTGTGTACAAAGTCATCGATTACACCATCCCCCCTAAATCAAAGCCCACTGTCGAGCCCCTGGAAACACGTGATGTTTCTGATGATAAAATAGGGTCACACTTAGATGCGGTTGTTCTACAATGGATCTATGACACAATCTCGAATGATCTATCATATACAATCATTAAAACCGACGCTATCGCACAACAAACGTCGGAGCGATTGGAAAGTATTTTTCATGATAACAAGACACAACGTGCCTTGTATCTAGAAAATCAATTTAAGGATATTTAGTACGACGATTTTCCTAATGCGTCGGCCTGCTGTCAAGAACTTAAAATGATTGTTGATCAACTCTCTAACGTCGGTGCACCGGCCATAAATCAACGATTGGTGATGTAACTTATTGCGGGTTCAAATGAACTTATGACGGCGTCACTACCATCCTCCAACAAAGCACGCCATTGCCTCCATTCTATGAGGCTCGTTTGAGACTTATCTTGAAGAAACCCGAAAAACCAAGAGGGCAGCGGCCAACGCAAGCACCACAGACGTCGCCCTCGTAACTACCGGTGGCACCACTGCCGACCCAAGGGGCTCGACTTCTACCCCATACCACCAGCAAGTCAACGATCCAAAACGTGGCTCACATTCCTGGAATAACAATAAAGGATGAAATTCTAAAAATAGTTGTGGTGACCGAGGTGGAAACTGTAGCAGCGGCAGCAGGAGGCAGTCCTGTCACGGCCCGAACCGACGGGCAGCGACTAACCGCCCTAATGATGTCATTACACTAACCTGTCACACATAATCCAACTAACACTTAATGAGTCTGAAATCCGACAGCATAACGCTGTAATAACAACATATGCCAGGGTAGGCAAGCCGACAAGGCTGCCTTTACCCCCGAATGAACCTGCCTCCTGAGGAGTCACAACTAGCCAACACAATACAACAAACAAGCCGACAAGGTTGCCACTAGATAATGTCATATATACACAGGGACACCCCAACACAGAGTACAATAGAATGACTGACCAAAACAGAGTTATACCCTTACATAAGTACAACACACAACTGTCTACAGACCTCTACAAGAAGGATAACGACATATGACGGGACAGGGCCCCGTCGTGCCCCTAAATATACAAAAGTCAAAATAATAGGGTTCTGTACCCAAAATGACAAAGCTCTGAATCAAAGGAGCTTCCCAACCTGCTGAGTAGGAACCTAGGCCTGAGGTTCACCAAACTGAAAACTTGTACCTGCGGGCATGAAACGCAGCCCCCCGAGGAAAGGGGGTCAGTACGAAATAATGTACTGAGTATGTAAAACATGAAGTTGTAAAAGAGATCATAAGTAGCCAACATAAAATAAGAGACCCGTATAAAAAAAATCCGGATCCAAATCCAACTGTGCCATAAACAATAAAAGTCAGTTGCCTTATAAAAATGAGAGTCAAGTCAAGAAAAGATGATTGCCTGTCCATATATATATATATATCTGTAACGTAACCCGGCCCACTAGTGCGGGACTCGGTGGAATCATATCATAACCCGGCCCATGATAGAACTCGGTAAAGTCATATCGTAACCCGGCCCATGCTGGGACTCGGTAAAGTCATATCTCATCTATGTTTTCATCCTACGTAACTCGGCCCTCTATTGAGGGTCTCGGTGAAGTAATGCAAGGCTGTGCACGAAAATAACCCGGCCCGGGACTCGGTGAGGTGAAGTAGTAACACTTAGCACGAGTAGATATCATGAGTAACCATATGCAAGTAAAAATTATAATTTGATTCTCAATAAAATCATTATAATAATGTCATAATAAACTCTTTGCTGAAAAATCATAGGCACTTCTCATAACAATCCTCTTTAGAAATTAAACTGTATAAGAATCAAGTACGCTCGCCGTACTTTCATTAAATCATGTCAAAAGAAAGAAGTAAGGGTTTCACATACCTTTTAGACGAACTAATCCACCCAATATTAGAATATGCCTCGTTATAGAACTTCAACCTATAATAATGGTAATACGTTCGTCAATTCTATGATTACTAGCATACTTTATATCGAATAACGACTTCTTATTCTATAAAAATTCGGGCAGCACTTCCCATGTTTATACATGTTTCCACAACTTCCAAACGAGGCTAATAACATCAATAACCAAGCACCAATTAAGGGCACAACCAAAACAATAATAAAGGAAATTTACACACCCACTTCTCATGTAAATTTAGCCTCTTAATCCACATTAAAAACAGCCCACAAAATAGTCCATGTTCCAACAACAACGATGGTAGAACGTGAAGCCTTTCTACACCCTTATTACTTTAGGACTTACCTTAGCAATTGCCACACTTAAACATGCATAATGGTAACTAAATTTTCAGCATTATAACACCACAAAATAGTCCGTAAAATAGTCCATATACATCACAACATGTCCAACAATTTCATGCAAGTTCTTGGCCACAACATGTCATAATTCCATAACTCTTATCTTAACTCCTAAAATCCAATTTCGTATTTCAATACTTCCATATAACTAATTCTAACTAAATATCAATGTTTCCTTTAAATTTCATCATGCAATTAGTGACAATAATAACAACAATAACCAACGAATCCAATAACACCAAAATATGTCCCAAATTGGCAACTAGCCCAAAATTGTCACATGCAACGCTTAAATTCTAATTTTTCCTTAACACAAATTCATTACCTTAACTCTAACAACATGCATTCCAATTATATCATAGAAAGAAGAATTTTATACCTCAAATTCGACCCAAAACAGTCCGCAATTTTCTGCCCACTGTTTTCGTATTTCTTTCCCTTTTTTGTTCACTTCTTCAACTCCAATTGACATGCAAGTGTTCTACAATGTTAAGCCATCATCCCTACACGTTTTTCTTCCAAATTTTCATCCCAAAAATTCGAAATTTCTGGGCTACAGTTTCGGCCAGCAGTGGCTGTTTTTGCCACTGTTTTTGGTGTTGTTTTGCTTCTAATTTTTGGTGAAAAATGTAGTCTAGGAATAGAAGAAAAAATCTTAAATTGGGTATGGGGTTGGGGTGATTTTCGGCCAGCAAGGGAGGGTGGGTTTGGAGAAGAGAGGTGCGGTTTTTGGTTAAGTTTAGAATGAAGATGAAGAGGTGAGTGTAGGTATATAAAAAATTTTGATTTTTCCTTTTTATACTTTGGCCCCCAAGTTCTTCAATTAATAAATCTTAAACCCACCTCTTTTGATTCCCGAGAATTTCATAAGCCTCTATCCTCAATGTCATAAGTTTATAATACAATACTATTCCATAACACCATTGGAATAAATTCAACTACTAGGATTAATTCTCGTCCTCACGTGTATAGCACTAAAGAAAAACTATTCTGGGATAACATCCGTTTATACACTAATTTCCCGTATTAACATATGTAAGCATTCCTTATATTCAATATTCGAATCTTACTTCCTTAATGACGTTCTTAATTATCGTCTTAATCTTACGATGTGTAACATACTTCCCCCCTCAGAAATATTCGTCCTCGAATGTTCATAATAAGTCTTATGCTAGAAAAATTTCGGCAGAGTCTCTTTTATAACTATGACTATCCGCCTATATTCAGCAAACCAACAGATGCCACACAGGGCCACAATATATCACACATATGCAATTCACCAATTACAATAATCAAATGGGGAGTTGAATTGAATTACTTGGAGGCACAGGGAACAAATGAGGATACTTCTTCTTCATCTCATCCTCTGCCTCCCAAGTCATTTCCTCCCTATTGTGGTTCCTCTACAATACCTTGACGGAAGCCACATCCTTCGTCCGTAATCTCCTGACATGGCGATCAAGTATGGCTACGGGGATTTCCTCGTGGGACAGCTCCTTTGTCACCTGGACGTCATCTACTGGGAAGACTCTGGAAGGATCACCAATACACGTACGCAACATAGATACATGGAAGACTGGATGTACTGCTTCCAAGTCAGGCGGTAGATCTAACTCATAGGCAACCTTGCCTATCCTACGAATGATCTGGTAAGGCCCGATGTACCTTGGGCTAAGCTTCACTTTCTTGCCAAACCTCATCACACCCTTCATGGGTGACACCTTTAGGAACACCCAATCATCCACCTGAAACTCTAAGTGTTGACGTCGATTATCAGCATATGACTTCTGTCGACTCTGTGCTGCTAATAACCTCTCTTGAATGAGTTTCACCTTATCAACAGCTTGATGAACCATGTTTGAGCCGATCAACTTAGTCTCACCTACATCAAACCAACCAATAGGTGACCTGCACTTCCTCCCATATAAAGCCTCATACGGTGCCATCTGGATGCTAGAATGGTAGTTGTTGTTATAAGCAAACTCAATTAGTGGTAAATGGTCATCCCAACTACCTCTTAAGTCAATAATACAGGCCCTCAGCATATCCTCTAATGTCTGGATAGTACGCTCTGCATGTCTGTCCGTTTGAGGGTGAAATGTTGTGTTGAGACTCACTTGTGTCCCCAATCCCTTCTGGAATGATCTCCAGAAGTTAGCTGTAAACTGAGCTCCTCGGTCTGATATAATAAATGTGGGAACCCCGTGCAGTATCACTATTTCCCTGATGTACATCCTAGCATAGTCCTCAGCTGAGTAAGTAGTCCTCACTGGAAGAAAATGGGCTGATTTCGTCAGCCTATCCACGATAACCCATATGGAATCACACTTCCGCTGAGTGCGAGGTAAGCCTGTAATGAAGTCCATATTGATCACTTCCCACTTCCAAGTCGGGATCTCAATCTCCTGTAATAATCCACCAGGCTTCTGATGTTCAACCTTAACCTGCTGACAATTCGGGCACTGGACAACAAATTCTGCTATGTCTTTTTTCATGTCATCCAACCAATACAAGCATCTAAGGTCATGGTACATCTTCGTTGATCCTGGATGAATGGAATAACGGGCATTGTGTGCCTCTCCCATAACCTGGCCGTCAGAGTTCTCGCAACATCGTACACATAATCCGCCTCATACCTCAAAGATATCATCAGGTGTAACCTCACATAAAGTCTTTCCCTATCGGAGAGCTGCATCTCTATACCGGGCCAGAACAGGATCCGCATACTGACGTTTCTTTACCTCTTCCACGATAGAGGACTCAGCAACATCCCGAATAAGAACCCCGCTATCTCCCGAATCCGCCAACCGGACTCCAAGACTCGCTAGCCTATGTATCTCACGAACTATGTTCCTTCTGTCTGGCTGCACATCCGTCAAGCTACCCATGGATCTACGGCTAAGAGCATCTGCCACAACATTGGCTTTTCCCGGGTGGTACAAGATATCAACATCATAGTCCTTTAGCAACTCTAACCACCGTTTCTGCCATAGGTTTAACTCCTTCTGCGTAAAGATATATTGGAGACTCTTGTGATCCGTATAAATATCAACATGAATCCCATACAAATAATGTCTCCAAATCTTCACGGCATGAATCACCGCTGCTAGCTCCAAATCATGAGTGGGATAATTTTTTTCATGCTTTCTGAGCTGTCGGGAGGCATAAGCTATAACTTTGCCATGCTGCATCAACACACAATCTAGCCCAATGCCTGAAGCATCACAATAAATGACATAACCATCCGGTCCCTCAGGAAGAGTCAGAACTGGAGTCGTTGTCAACTTGTCCTTCAACAACTGGAAACTGTGCTCACAAGCATCCATCCATTGAAACTTAGTTGCCTTCTGGGTTAGCCTAGTCAAAGGCAGTGAGATCGAGGCAAACTTCTCCACAAACCTTCTGTAATACCCTGCTAGCCCCAGAAAACTGCGTACCTTAGTAGGTGTCGTAGGTCTGGGCCAAGTCTTCACCGCCTCAATCTTCTGTGTATCCACCCGAATACCATCAGCCCCGATAATATGCCCCAAGAATGCCACTGAAGTCAACCAGAACTCACACTTGGAAAACTTGGCATACAACTGTTGGTGCTGGAGGACCCTAAGTACCGTCCTCAAATGGTCTACATGCTCATGCTCTGAACGGGAATAAACTAGGATATCATCAATGAATACAATGACGAACATGTCTAAGAACGGCCTGAATACCCTGTTCATCAAATCTATAAACACTGCTGGATCATTGGTCAGTCCAAAAGACATCACCCTAAACTCATAATGTCCATATCGGGTTCTGAATGTTGTCTTTGGAATATCTGCCTCCCTTACCCGCACCTGATGATAACCTGACCGCAAGTCAATCTTTGAGAAGCACTTAGCACCCTGCAACTGGTCAAATAAATCATCAATCCTGGGAAGGGGGTACCTGTTCTTGATGGTTACCTTGTTCAACTGCCTATAATCCATACACATCCGCAGCGATCCATCTTTCTTTCTCACAAAAAACACTAGTGCTCCCCATGTAGAGGTACTTGGCCTAATAAAGCCTTTCTCCAACAAGTCTCTCAGCTGCTCCTTCAACTCCTTCAGCTCTGCAGGTGCCATTCTATAAGGAGGAATGGATATAGGTTGGGTACCTGGCAATACATCTACACTAAAATCTATCTCCCGCTCTGGAGGGAGACCTGGAAGATCATCTGGGAATACATCCGGAAACTCACTAACTACCGGGACTGACTGAAGAGTCGGTACCTCCGCTTCTGTATCATGCACCCGAACCAAATGATAGATACAACCTTTTCTGACCATCTTCCTTGCCTTGAGGTATGAAATAAACTTACCCCTCGCCGATGTTGCATTCCCTTTCCATTCTATAACTGGCTCGTCTGGAAATTGAAATCGAACCAACTTCTCTCTACAATCAACGTTGGCAAAACAAGAATCCAACCAATCCATACCCATAATGACATCAAAGTCGATCATATCTAACTCTATCAGATCTGCTAAGGTATGACGGCTATATATCACCACCGAATAATTTTTATACACACGCTCAGCAATAATCGAATCTCCTACCGGTGTAGCTACCTCAAATGGTTCTATCGGCTCAGGTTCTATACCTATTCTATTAGCAACAAGAGGGGACATGTAGGACAAGGTGGAACATGGATCTATCAAAGCATATACATCACAGAAAAAGATCGATAGTATACCTGTAACAACATCTGGTGACGCCTCCTGATCACATCTACTGGCCAAAGCATATATACGGTTCGAAGGACCGCCGGAACTAGAAACTCTACCACAACCTCTACCATGGTCTGCTGGCGTCTGAGTACCCCACCCGGTGGGGTGCATAGCTATAGATGACGACGAACCAGCACCCGACCCCGTAGGCCGAGCCATCCCACCTGAACCACCTATGTTGGGACACTCTCTCATCATATGGCCCTGACGGTCGCAAGAGAAGCAAGCACCTGTGGTCGAATGGCATTCCCCAATATGAAACTTACCACACTGAGAGCACCGATGATAAGGTGGTCTCAACTGACTAGAGCCCCTATTCTGCTGAGAACCCGAAGCCCTGAAGCTCTGACCGGCTCCTGAATACCCGGGACGGTCGAACCTCCTGCCCGTAGACTGTAGAGGAGCACTCTGTGCTGGCTGAGATGAATATCTGACATGCTGCTGGAACTGTCTGCCTCGAGACTCACCGGAATAAGCTGCCGACCTAGCCCTCTATGTCGATCCTCAACCCCCTGTGCGTATGCCTGGATACGAGCAATATCCATACCCGGCTGAAGAGCCACCGCCATACAACCATCGATCAGATAATGGTCCAGCCCCATCACAAAGCGATGCACCCTGTCTGCCATATCTGCTACAATAGTGGGTGCGTATCTGGCCAATGAATCAAACTCCAGGCTATACTCACGAATGGTCACCGCCACTGGCCTCAATCAGAAGAATATGTCCACTCTAGCTCTCCTCATCTCTGGAGGCAAGAAGTGACCAAGGAAGGCCTCTGTAAACTCATCACATGTAGCTGGAGGAACATCCTCTCCCCTTGACAACTCTCAAGACTCATACCAGTTTGTAGCTATATCCCGCATCCTATACGAAGCCAACTCCACCGACTCAGTCTCCGAAGCTCTGATTACCCTCAAGGTACGCTGCATCTGTCGGATAAACTCCTGCGGGTCATCCTCGGGCTGAGACCCAAAAAACTCTGGAGGGTTACAACTCAAGAAATCACGAACCCTCAAACTGTCAGACCTAGGGTCGACTCCTGGTCCCTGTCTGCGGTTCTACCCTGCCACCAATCTAGTCAGCAGCTGAACTGCATCTCTCATGGCCCTATCATTTGCCCTTGACTGAAAAACTGGAGGCTCAGGTGCTGGGGCCTCGGATACTGGTGATGTTGCCCCCTGAACTGGAGCCTCTGGTGGTGGCGACGAAGCAGAGCTCGTCGACTGGGCATAGTCTCCGGCATAGACTGAGTACCGGACCTGGTAACTCTCTGAATCCGACTAGTATCTCCCGATGTAGGCTTGCCCTTCTGGGCTGCTATCGCCTTCTTCGGAGGCATAGCTGTAAACATAGTAAGTCGTCAGAAAGGGATTATCCAAAGAACATAGCTCTATTGCACGATCTAAGAGATGAAAGAATAGAAACCAATCCTAAATGCCCTGCAGCCTCCTGCGTATAAGTATGGTGCACAACATACCCAAACGCAAGACTCTACTAGACATGGTCTGTAGATATTCCGAGGACTAACTGCTCTGATACCACTTTTGTCACGACCCGACCCGACGGGCCGCGACTAACCGCCCTAATGACGTTATTACACTAACCTGTCACACATAATCCAACTAACACTTAATGAGTCTGAAATCCGGCAGCATAACGCTGCAATAACAATATATGTCAGGGTAGGCAAGCCGACAAGGCTGCCTTTACCCCCGAATGTACCTGCCTCCTGAGGAGTCACAACTAGCCAACACAATACAATAGACAAGCCGACAAGGCTACCACTAGATAATGTAATATATACACGGGGACACCCAAACACAGAGTACAATAGCATGACTGACCAAAACAGAGTTATAACCCTTACATAAGTACAACCCACAACTGTCTACAGACCTCTACAAGAAGGATAACGACATATGACGGGACAGGGCCCCGTCGTGCCCCTAAATATACAAAAGTCAAAATAATAGGGTTCTGTACCCAAAATGACAAAGCTCTGAATCAAATGAGCTTCCCAACCTGCTGAGTAGGAACCTAGGCCTGAGGTTCACCAAACTGAAAACATATACCTGCGGGCATAAAACGCAGCCCCTCGAGGAAAGGGGGTCAGTACGAAATAATGTACTGAGTATGTAAAACATGAAGCTGTAAAAGAGATCATAAGTAGCCAACAGAAAATAGGAGATCAGTATAAAAAAATTTGGATCCAAATCCAACTGTGCCATAAACAATAAAAGTCAGTTGCCTTATAAAAATGAGAGTCAAGTCAAGAAAAGATGATTGCCTGTCCATATATATATATATATCTGTAACGTAACCCGGCCCACTAGTGCGGGACTCGGTGGAATCATATCATAACCCGGCCCATGATAGAACTCGGTAAAGTCATATCGTAACCCGGCCCATGCTGGGACTCGGTAAAGTCATATCTCATTTATGTTTTCATCCTACGTAACTCGGCCCTCTATTGAGGGTCTCGGTGAAGTAATGCAAGGCTGTGCACGAAAATAACCCGGCCCGGGACTCGGTGAGGTGAAGTAGTAACACTTAGCACGAGTAGATATCATGAGTAACCATATGCAAGTAAAAATTATAATTTGATTCTCAATAAAATCATTATAATAATGTCATAATAAACTCTTTGCTGAAAAATCATAGGCACTTCTCATAACAATCCTCTTTAGAAATTAAACTGTATAAGAATCAAGTACGCTCGCCGTACTTTCATTAAATCATGTCAAAAGAAAGAAGTAAGGGTTTCACATACCTTTTAGACGAACTAATCCACCCAATATTAGAATATGCCTCGTTATAGAACTTCAACCTATAATAATGGTAATACGTTCGTCAATTCTATGATTACTAGCATACTTTATATCGAATAACGACTTCTTATTCTATAAAAATTCGGGCAGCACTTCCCATGTTTATACATGTTTCCACAACTTCCAAACGAGGCTAATAACATCAATAACCAAGCACCAATTAAGGGCACAACCAAAACAACAATAAAGGGAATTTATACACCCACTTCTCATGTAAATTTAGCCTCTTAATCCACATTAAAAAACAGCCCACAAAATAGTCCATGTTCCAACAACAACGAGGGTAGAATGTGAAGCTTTTCTACGCCTTTCTACACCCTTATTCCTTTAGGACTTACCTTAGCAATTGCCACACTTAAACATGCATAATGGTAACTAAATTTTCAGCATTATAACACCACAAAACAGTCCCTAAAATAGTCCATATACATCACAACATGTCCAACAATTTCATGCAAGTTCTTGGCCACAACATGTCATAATTCCATAACTCTTATCTTAACTCCTAAAATCCAATTTCGTATTTCAATACTTCCATATAACTAATTCTAACTAAATATCAATGTTTCCTTTCAATTTCATCATGCAATTAGTGACAATAATAACAACAATAACCAACGAATCCAATAACACCACAATCTGTCCCAAATTGGCAACTAGCCCAAAATTGTCACATGCAACGCTTAAATTCTATTTTTTTCTTAACACAAATTCATTACCTTAACTCTAACAACATGCATTCCAATTATATCATAGAAAGAAGAATTTTATACCTCAAATTCGTCTCAAAACAGTCCACAATTTTCTGCCCACTGTTTGTCCGAAAATCCCCACTGTTTTCGTATTTCCTTCCCTTTTTTATTCACTTCTTCAACTCCAATTGACATGCAAGTGTTCTACAATGTTAAGGCATCATCCCTACACGTTTTTCTTCCAAAATTTCATCCCAAAAATTTGAAATTTCTGGGCTACAGTTTCGGCCAGATGTGGCTGTTTTTGCCACTGTTTTTTGTGTTGTTTTGCTTCTAATTTTTGGTGAAAAATGTAGTCTAGGAAGAGAAGATAAAAATCTTAAATTGGGTATGGGGTTGGGGTGATTTTCGGCCAGCAAGGGAGGGTGGGTTTGGAGAAGAGAGGTGCGGTTTTTGGTTAAGTTTAGAATGAAGATGAAGAGGTGAGTGTAGGTATATAAAAAATTTTGATTTTTCCTTTTTATACTTTGGCCCCCAAGTTCTTCAATTAATAAATCTTAAACCCACCTCTTTTGATTCCCGAGAATTTCATAAGCCTCTATCCTCAATGTCATAAGTTTATAATACAATACTATTCCATAACTCCATTGGAATAAATTCAACTACTAGGATTAATTCTCGTCGTCACGTGTATAGCACTAAAGAAAAACTATTCCGGGATAACATCCGTTTATACACTAATTTCACATATTAACATATGTAAGCGTTCCTTATATTCAATAACTGAATCTTACTTCCTTAATGACGTTCTTAATTATCGTCTTAATCTTACGAGGTGTAACAAGTCCCCGCTGGCCAGCAGCCACATGCAGCGGCGGCAGCAGCAGTGGCAACAACCTCCACCGTGGGCTGCATACCTGTCATGGGCAGCGTGGTGCCAGCAAGCGTGGGTTGTTCCACCCTGCCCCTACTCGATGGCATCCTTGACCCAAACTCGGGTCATCGAGCTATAGCCCGACATTCTTGGCGCACTTCTACAACAGGCATACAATGCACATCTCTCTCCTCCTTCAACCTATGCACCGACTGATATTGAGGTGGCAATGAACACGGTGTCTCTCAACGTTCCAGACGACAGTTGGTACATGGATACTGGCGCCACATCCTATATGACGACATCCCAAGGTACTCTCTCGTCTTATTTTAATATGAGCAATTTAAATTGTAATATTATTATTGGTAGTGGACAAGGCATTCCCATTTGAGGTTATGAACAATCATCTATCTCCGTACCACACCCCACGTTATCTTTAAAAAATGTCCTCCATGCCTCAAAACTTATCAAAAATCTAATCTATGTGCGTCGTTTCACAACCGACAATAATATTTCCCTAGAATTTGATTCTTTTAGTTTTTCTGTGAAGGACATTCAGACAGGGATGCGAATAATGAGATGTGATAGCACCGGGTACCTTTATCCTATCACCACCGCCGTCACCCATCCAGCCTCATCTCCATCACCCTTTACAGCTATTTCGTCTAGTTTATGGCATAATAGATTAGGACATCCGAGAGATTTTGTTTTACGCTCTCTTAGCAAAAGTAAATTTATTGATTGCAAACATATCTCTTATCCTCTTGTTTGTGAATCTTGTGTTTTTGTGAAACATTTCAAGTTGCCATTTTATTCTTCATCCACATGTACTTTAATGCCATTTGATATCATACACATTGATTTATGGACTTCTCATATTTTAAGCACGGTAGGGCATCGATATTATATGTTGTTTTTGGATGATTATTCCAACTTCCTATGAAACTTTTCCATTGGTAATAAGTCCCAACTCTATTCTATTTTTTCTTCCTTTAGTGTTTTCATTAAGACACAATTTGAAAAGAATATCAAATGTTTTCAATGTGACAATGAGAGGAAATTCGATAATAAACAATTCAAACTTTTCTGCTCCAAACACGGCATTGATTTTCATTTTTTCTGTCCACACACCTCTCCACAAACTGGCAAAGACGAATGAAAAATTAGAACCATAAATAACTTAGTTTGTGTCCTCCTTGCTCACGCCTATATCCCCCCTATTTTTGGCATTACGTTCTATCAATGGCAACCTATCTCTTGAACATTCTCTCAACAAGTCTCTCAAACATAAGTCTCCCACCCAAGTTCTCTATCTTCGGGATCATTCCTATAAGAATTTACGAACTTTCAGATGTCTAATCTACCCCCTCCATCCCTCCACTCAAATCATCGAGGTTACCCCCCTAATCATCGAGGTTACAACTGTTACAACTTGTCCAACCGAAAAATAATCGTTTTTAGGCATGTCATATTTGATGAGTCCCAATTCTCCTTTGCCAAACTCCATTCTCCACCTCCGAATTCCTATGACTTCTTAAATGACGGTCTCAATCCCCTTCTAATTTATTATTTGCAAAATCAATCGCTACCGTCACCGTCTCCCGGCCTAATTCCCACCGCCCCAAGTCGGGTAGACCGCCAAGCCCCGCAATGGGAACCTCAAAACAACCCATTTCAGTTTTCTGATACAGCTGTCGTCTCTCGGCCAGCGCCCCCGCCCCTCTTCCCGATCCCGCTACCTCATCTCGGCCCCACCTTCCTGAACCCGTACACCACCACCCCTCCCCCCACGGCACCCATACAGACAATGGAAACCCATGTTATGCACGACATTTCCAAACCCAAACGATAATTTAAGTTATCGAATTCAGTTTCCCTTCACTTCTTCCTCGCAACCAGGAAAATGCCTTATCCGATCCTAATTGGAAAACCACCATGATTGGCGAATATAATGTTCTTATTGAAAATAAGATGTGGGATCTAGTGCATCGTCCTCCTGGTGCTAATGTTATTCATTTTGTGTGGATTTTCGTCATAAAAGGAAATCTGATGGTTCTTTTAAGAGGCACAAGGCCCGTCATGTAGGTGGTGGCAGGTCTCAACAGGTGGGAGTGGATTGTGATAAAATTTCCAGCCCGATGGTCAAGCCGACAACTATTCAGACCATTCTCAGTATTTCTTTGTCAAAACCATGACCTATTCATCAACTTGATGTCAAAAATGTCTTCTTGCATGGGGATATTCGTGAAACTGTTTATATGCATCAGCCTATGAGATTCAGGAATTCGGTTCATCCAGATTATGTGTGTCATTTGAATAAATCATTCAATGGACTGAAACAGGCTCCTCGTGCATGATACCGATGGTTTGTTGATTTTGTATTCTCTATCAGTTTTTGCATAGCAAATCTGATCATTCACTTTTCATCTATAGCAAAGGTAATGACATAACATACATCCTATTATATCTTGATGATATCATCGTAACTGCATCTTCTGATGCACTTCGCCGATCCATTATGTCACTCCTTGCCTCTGAGTTTGCTATGAAGGATTTGGGTCCCTTAAGCTATTTTTTGGGCATTGCAGTTACGAGACATGCATGTGGCTTATTCCTCTGTCAAAGAAAGTACGCCGAAGAGATTCTTGACCGAGCAGACATAATGTCTTGCAAATCGACCCACACACCGGTGGACACTAATTCCAAACACAGTGCCTCTTCAAGTTCTCTGTATGCTGACCCAACTCACTATCACAGTTTAGTAGGAGCATTGCAGTATCTCACATTCATGAGACCAGATACATCATATACAGTGCAACAAATATTCTTACATATTCACAGCCCTACGGATGAACATATGAATGCACTCAAACGTATTTTGTGATATGTCCAAGGTACTCTTCACTTCGGCTTACACTTGTACAAATCCTCACTCTCTGGTCTCACCTCTTATTCTAATGCTGACTGGGGTTGATGTCCGGACACTCGTCAATCCACGTCGGGTTACTGTGTATTCCTCGGAGATAACTTGTTGTCTTGGTCTTCTAAAAGACAACCTACTCTGTCTCAATCCAGTGCCGAAGCCGAGTACATAGGAGTAGCTAGAGTCTTGTTGGATACGCAACCTTCTGCTGGTACTTCACTGCCCAATCCGCAAGGCTACATTGGTCTATTGCGATAATGTAAGTGCGATATATCTTTCCGGCAATCCCGTTCAACATCAACGCACTAAACATATTGAAATGGATATTCACTTTGTACGTGAAAAAGTTGCCCATGGACAAGTTCGTGTACGCGAACCTCCCGCTTCAACTGCGGGGGTGTGATAGAATATTACAAAAATATTTCTGTATCATTGTTTATCTTTTATATTTTGTTAGTTTATATTTCGATTGTAATTAGAAATATTAGTTACCTAATTTGTAGTTATGTAAATAATCATGTAACAATATATATTGTACATAATAATCAATGAAAAAGCAGGAACATATTTATTTAAAAGTGTCATGTAAATTGAAGCAAATAACTAAATCTGATATGATTCAACAACCAACTAATTCACAGGAAATCAACCTGCAACGAGTCTGTAAACTAAGAGTTCTCCTTTATGAACTCACAACTCTCCTCCTACACCAGACACAAAAGAAAATAAGAAAGCGTTAAGGAGAAGGGGGAAGAGAAGGACTGCGCACAAGAGTTTTTAATTTTTCTCTGTTATGTTTTGTAAAACGTTGTTATGTTTGGTAAATAAAGAAAAATATCAATAGATTTAATAGTATGAGGACTTATTTAGGTATGGTATGTGATTTTACCTTTAAATTATTGTGCAGACTTATTCAATAATACATTGAAACAATTTTAATATGTTATCACCTAAAAGCTGAACAATGAGAGTGTGACACATATTATTCTTCCTTAATCGAAATCCAAATCTAAATTTGTTTAATGTATTTAGCCTCCTCCATTATATTATATTATATTACCTACCATAGGATAATATAGATGCGTATCTGAAGATGTTAATATAATATATTTTGAAACATGCAGTCCCAGGCATTACCTTCCTCAGTTCGTTTCTTTCCATCCACAGGCTTCACCACATCGCTGCCCAATAATATCTTCATTACGTTTTTTCTCTCATCATAAATATCTTTTTTCTCCCTTCTTCGTCAACTAATTTTACTTTGAAAAAAAACAACAAAAGAGACCACCATTAAAGACTTCCCCATCAGTTTCGCCGCCCTTCTTGCCTTCTCTTTCTCTCACACATACTAACAAAAATCTAATCTTTTTTTTTCTTATGAAAAGTAAAAGATCCATCTTTTCTCTCTCACATCAATCCGACACACCCAGAAAGAGATATGTAAGGTAAAAAAAAAAAAAAAAAAAAAAGAGAATCCATTTACGATCGTCCAAATACTTTTCCTTAATGGATTTTTGTTTCAGTTCCCAAAAGGGTTTTTGGTTTGTCAAACATAGCCTTTTCTATCCAACTTCTCATTTACTGATCGATCTGAATAATTTATCTTAAATTTCCTGATTCTCTTTTACCTTTTTCTTTTGTGTGTGTGCGCGGTAACAGTTTAATATGAGTGTAGCCAAGTCCCAGGTTTGGCAACCTTGTAAAAAGAAGAGGATTTTTCTTTAGCCTTACAAAAACATTAAAAAAAAAGATTTTGGAGTAAAAATTGGATGGAATTGGTATTTGATTTAGATTAGTTTGAAAGATCTGTGAGTTTTGAAGATGGGTTCAAGATCAAATAATGGAAGTGGGAGGACTAGAGTGGGAAGGTATGAGCTTGGGAGGACATTGGGGGAGGGTACTTTTGCAAAAGTGAAATTTGCAAGGAATGTTGAGACTGGTGATAATGTAGCCATTAAGATTCTTGATAAAGAAAAGGTCATGAAGCACAAGATGATCGGTCAGGTATATATCTCTTCATTTTTAATTTCTTCATGTTTGACCTAGTATGTCTAATGGTTGCCTGAAATTCAAGTTGATTTAGCCTTTCTTAATGATTTCTAATCTTTAAGACTCATTATTAATGATGATGCTGGTTTTTTCATATTTTATGACGTTTCAATTAAAAAATACATGAGTGATGCATATGAATTTTGCAGCCATTGGGTTCCGGCTTTCCCTTTTAATTGATATATTCTACTCCTACATATGAAGAAGATCTTAGTTAGAATTACCATGTTAATCTTTGTTGTTTCTGGATATTGGCAAGTGCAAATTGTAACATTGTATTTCCTTTGCAGATTAAACGGGAAATATCAACCATGAAACTTATAAGACACCCCAATGTAATTCGAATGTATGAGGTTAGTATTAGCCTTTCATCTCTAGATTTTCTTACCCCAGACCCTTCCCTCCCCCTCCCCATGCCGTGCGAATGAAAATGAACAAGCAAAAAATGCAAATAAAAAGAAAAAAAGGAGGGATTGCATTTAGGTCCTGGATTTTCATTTTGGGACGCATAACCAGATTGTTAGATCAAAATAATTGGAGCAGGTATCCAACTACTGCTTCACTGTTTACCTGCTAAACAATTCAAACTTGTATCACGTAGGTCATGGCAAGCAAGTCGAAGATATATATTGTTTTGGAATTTGTTACTGGTGGCGAACTGTTTGACAAAATTGTAAGATGCTCTTCCTTGAGTGCTATTTTCATTCTTTCCATTTGCAACAGGAGATGTGTAAAGCTTTTGCTGTTTTGTTAAGGTCAGGCTAGTAAAGGTAGGCTCAAAGAAGATGAAGCAAGAAAGTATTTTCAACAGCTTATCAATGCAGTGGATTACTGTCACAGTAGAGGTGTATTCCACAGAGACCTCAAGGTAAAGAATTAACTGAGCGAGTGAAAATTAGGATGATAATGGTTTATAATCCTTGCATTTTCTGATTTTATAGCCTGAAAACTTGTTACTGGATGCCAATGGTGTTCTTAAAGTTTCAGATTTTGGATTGAGTGCGCTGCCGCAGCAAGTTCGCGTATGACAACTTCGCTCTTTATTCTATTTGATTGATCAACAACTTCCCTATACATTAACTGCTTAACTGAATCTAAATGTACATAAGTTTGTTGATGTGTCGTTTTAGGAAGATGGACTACTACATACAACATGTGGAACACCAAATTATGTGGCTCCAGAGGTGCGTGCTCGTTAGTTTGTCAACATAATTCGTTTTATTTCACAACAGCTTTGATTCCTATTTTTGTGCTTCTTGCTGCTGTAGGTGATCAATAATAAAGGTTATGATGGAGCTAAGGCTGACCTGTGGTCATGTGGTGTAATCCTTTTTGTACTTATGGCTGGTTATCTTCCTTTTGAAGAATCAAATCTCATGGCATTATATAAGAAGGTGTGGTTGGTCATTCCAAAATGCAATCTGTATTACATTTCCCTTGAAAGAGAATGTTGAGATTATTGGCAAAAGTCTAAGAATGAGGATTTGATTTGATTGCAGATACATAAAGCTGAATTTACGTGTCCACCCTGGTTTTCCTCTAATGCAAAGAAATTAATCAAAAGAATCTTGGATCCCAATCCACAAACGGTATGTATAACTCCTTCTCCAAGACAAATGAGGGAATAAAGCAGAAAAGTTACCTGGTGGCTCTCTATCTGCACTTGTATTTAGCTTCTCATTCGTTACCAAAATTTATGGAATTTATCATTTGATGACAGCGCATCACAATTTCCGAGGTCGTTGAGAATGAATGGTTCAAGAAAGGTTATCGTCCACCTGTTTTCGAACAGGCAGATGTTAGTCTTGATGATGTGAATGCTATTTTTAGTGAATCTGCTGTAAGTATACTTGTTTCTGTGAATTTTGAATTTGTGTTGATTCTTGTTAATTGTCCAATAAAATGAGTGCTCATGTGCCTTTTTCGTGAACACAGGACTCTTCGAATCTTGTTGTCGAGAGACGGGAAGAACGGCCTTCTGCACCACTGACTATGAATGCTTTTGAGCTTATTTCAACTTCTCAGGGTCTCAATCTGAGTTCTCTGTTTGAAAAGCAAATGGTACGTGTTAGTGAAGCTTATGATCTTTACACAAAGCTTCTCAAGTAAATTAATGTTTGGTCACACTTTAGATTGGAAACCATATAACTTTTTCGAATTTTGACTTTTAACATATGGGAACAATGTTGAGCCTTACAGAAATTAGTAGTTCAAGGATATGGTAGAAATGAATATTGCGAAATCTCAGTTCAAATAAATGAGTTCTATTTAAACCCAAATGTTGCTTAGATACATCTTTCTTGCTTTCTGCTATGCACATTTGTACTGAAATGCAAAATACATGTTAAGTTTCCAGGTTTACAACAGAAGCAACACTCTTTCAAACCCAATAGAATATAAATATATGGCGTATAGAGTGTTCAATGCTTGGCTTTTCAGATGGATCTAGTCCCAGCAGTTGTATGCATGTGGATTAATCTAGGTTACTTTTACAGGGGCTGGTTAAAAGGGAGACAAGATTTACATCGAGATGTCCTGCGAATGAAATTGTTTCAAAAATTGAAGAAGCTGCTGTACCTTTGGGATTCAATGTGAAGAAAAATAACTACAAGGTGAATGAGAAAAGTCATTCTTGTGCTTGATACTTAGTTTTCTTCTATTGCCAGTCTTACAAAAGTGATGTGATTACAAGAAATGTATGCTCGGAGTTGTCAATAGGTTTTCAAGCCATCTCAACTAGTCAATGTTCATATTTATTCTACATAACAACTGCTAAGTTTCTTCAATCAAGTATAGTTATTAAATATATTAGCAAGTTGAAATTCTTTAGGATCTCAAAGTCCTAATACTCTAGTTGGTTCTTTGCTATTGTTAAAAATTCATTCATGATAAATTTTCCTTCTCTTCCTCTGTTCCAGATTAAGCTTCATGGTGAGAAGAGCGGGCGCAAAGGTCACTTAAACGTTGCAACTGAGGTATGTATGTTTGGAGGACCGCTAAGTTTTTCATTGTCATTCAGACTTATAATACTGCTGATTTTTCTGTAGATTTATGAGGTGGCACCTTCACTATACATGGTTGAGCTTCGCAAGGCTGGAGGAGATACCTTGGAATTTCACAAGGTAAACCTAATTGGAAGGCTTTTTCCGTGTTTATTGATTCATTGACGGATATACATGGGAACTCTCTTGTGAGGTTTGCTAACTAAGCTACGTGAACCTCTTGTTGAAGCAAAGCAGATAGCTGGCCCTGCTTATTTTGTGGATTTTGCTTAAATCCAGTCAAGTACATGTACTACTGCTACTTGGCTATGCATAGAAGACTTACATGATATTTGACATTTGGTCTTACAAGAGAGTTCTTTGTTTTGTCTATTAATCTTCAAAGTGGTTATGTTGTATTGTTGGACTTGAGCATATATCTATATCAGTCTTGCTGCGGTTTGTCCATGCATGTGTTTTTGTGCCGATAAAGCTAATGTTCTATCCTTTTCTATACAGTTTTACAAGAACCTGTCCACCGGATTGAAAGACATTGTTTGGCAACTGGGGGATGAAGCAGGAGAGGAAGTAAAAGATGGTTAGTAAACTATACTATGATGACTGCACTTCTAATACCTATTCCAGAGCTTCTGCTTTGTTTTTTTTCCTTCTACTTAGAAATTGGTCAAGCTATGGAACTGCCGTTATTTGCTTTACTTGTATATATGATGGGAACGATTATATGCATCACCTTCTTATGTGCCAATGGATGAATGGACAAGAAGGTTGTCTTTTCTCTTTTCTTTTGAGGAGGTGGGATTGGCTAACAGGAGAGCGTTTATCTTTACTAGAGTTCGGAACGAAAATAGTGCCTTTTTTTCCAAAAGAAATAAACTAATGAGATTTAAAAAGTAAACACTTCTACCTATAGCGCATGAATTTCATGTGCTATGTATGTATGGGCTGCTGGCTCCCGTTAAAGGCCGTTAGCCAATTTTTTAATAACTAAACTCACAACACATCTTTTACATGCGCTATGCGATAGGTTTTTAGCACCTTGAAACATCATGACCATAATAAAGTTGGAAGTTAAATTGCAACAGAAGTTAATTAGAAATGATTTGAAGAAAGTCCCAGCTTTCGTTTCCACCTGCCAAGTCTTCGTACTTTTCAATTTTAAATATGAAACTTAATTTGTTTAATTATCTTGATCATATAATTTAATGTAGGGGTTTGCATACTTTGGTATATATCAACACATTACCGTACCAGCACAGCAGTTTTGTTATTACGGTATTTTGGGCATTTAAAAAGTTTGGTATTTGGCACGGGCACGGTATACAGTATCTACAAAAACAATATCGTAATACCGAATTCCGTACAAAAAAACTTAATTATATATACAATCGATATATATTATGTTATTGTATAAATAATAGTTTTTAAATCTAATTATAAGGTAATAAAAGGTCTAAAATTCTATTTTTAATTTATTAGAGAATATTAAAGACATAACATAATTATATATATTATTAAAACTAACAAATGTTCATATTTTAAAGTGATAAAATAGCACTAATATAAATCAAATCTCATTTTATGCCATCATGGAAATTGTCGTAGTATTTGTTTCAAATATCCAACTTTATCATGAGTATTTCTTTTTTGTCCTGTTAGAGTTGTGTACATTTTGATTCTTACTTATTAGATTATGTAAACTTTATGATAATTGTTTGTCTTGATTGAAATGTCATTTTTGTGAAAATTAATTAACGAAGGGAATTGCTTTTGCTTTCCTTGAATATTTTTGTAGGTGTAAGGTGTTAGTAATATGATATAATTGAGACGCTTTTTGAAAAGTTGAAGTCATAATTCTCTACTATATGTAAGTCGAAGTTGCGCAAACTATGATTACCGACTTACCGTACCGCACTTATCGAGACCGAACTTAAAAATACTGAACCATACAGAATTAATTTGGTATGGTAATGGTTATTATTTTAAAATTGTAATCAAAGTTATCGAGCCCTTATTTAATGCAGTTTGTTAGATGACAATGCTTTCGTTTTTTGTTCATTTTCATTCTTTGATGTTACACTCTACTGGAAATAATTAAGAACAAGGAAAAAAAAACTAAAATAGAAGAGGAAGTTTTTGTTGACAAGTATTTTATGCTAGCAGACCAAAAAAGTATTGTATGCTAATCCTACCTAGAAAAGGAATTAGTAGTATGGTGGGAAATTCTAGAGTTAAGTCACGAGAGATTAATTAATAGTGTTTATGTTTAATTATGTGAAGCATAATTTGGCTGTTTTGAAAAATAAGGCATCATCCAAACTCATCTTTACTAGATGTGCAATGTCTTGTAGCATAGAAATTAGCCTTGTCTGATTGTGTTTGCAGTTATATCATAGAGCCCTTTACACAACCCCCTCCCATTCCCTTTCTTCATATGGAATAAACAGATGAAAAGTATAAACAATAGAAGAAAACTTCATCACAAATGACTAATTTCGAGTTGTTATCTCCCAAGCATCAAATTTATGCTTCCTTATTATCCTTTCAATGGTGCAGGCATTGTCTCAACTTGATTTTGGAGTGTGAAGTCAGTGGTTTGCCAATGTGTATAAGCTCTGCAAACAGTGTGCTGCTACTGCGGTGCTGTAAAAAGCACTTTTATCATCAGTTTGATGTCAAACATAAGTATTTTAGCATCAATGAGTTTCCAATTTAATGTTTTACTGTATGATTGGGGCACGTAAACTGAGAAAAATAAATACCGTTATACGCTGCCATTGTTGTAGTCTTATTTGATTACCGGATTTTAAAGCTTTATTGAACTGGAAGTGGTATCAAAGTCTATTATGTGGATTGGATTGGCAATTCTATTCTAAAAAATACCCTTTAATGTATTGAAAATGGGTTAAAATTGTCATGCTTCCCCCTAACGTTAAATTTTAGACTAGAATTTTCCCTACTTTTAACAGAAGTTGGTTTGGAATATTAAGGTTTTAATTAAATATATGACCTTAATTTATTGGTATACATGTAATTAGACCCAACCCATCTAATTACTCATTGTCTATCAGTTTATGGGCTTCTTCTGGAGAAGCCATGGAAAACAACTTTGTACACGTGAAGGAACCAGTGGTTTACTTGAATTCTAAGGGTGGAAAGATGGCAGTACTCAACATCAGCAAAAATACAAGGTTTCAAGTTATGTAGGAATGTGTGTTTACAATGACTATATAGCAGCAATGAGTGTTACGAAGAGTCACATCCACCCATTTAATCTTAGTACAAGAAAGAGGTGACGGTTTCTATACTTGGGTATGTACCCCATACAGCTTTACTTATACATCTTATGAGAATACTTGGAAATTATTGCCTGCAAGTGAGCTTCTTACAATGACGAAAGAGAAGGCCAAAAGCTTAAATAATGTGGTACAACTCTAAAATGGTAAACAATGTTGAATGCAGAGGATGAATTGTTTTTTTAAAAAAAAAAATTAATAGATCGGGTTATGAATAGGTTGGGTCTAAATACATGGGGACCAATAACATCAAGGGCAATTATGACCCAATAGGAGAAAAAAGGTAATAAGAATCGGTTACTTGAAGGGAAACAAAAAAATAATATGGTAGCGAAAACAAGAAGTTTGAAGACAAAAATTTTAAGATATGCGAAATTTGAGAATAAAATTTTCAAATTTCAAAATTAAGAACCCTTTCTTAGTATTCGAAAAGTTTGTAGATTAGAACTAATTATGATATTAATAGTGTCAATTCAAGAACTTAGATTAAAAGGTGATCTAGACCCCTATTTCGAAGAAAATGAGAGATAATAATTAGTATAAGACTAATTACCTTCTTTAATTTAATTTAATAGAAACCAAAGATATCAAATTAAGAATTAATCTTACATCTTCAAAGAAATTGCTTTTGTAAGGTTGAAAGATGAATCTCAAGTAGCTAACACACAAGCGGTAAGGAAAAGAAACTCTCAAATAATATTAATTATAATGTTCTTCTAGTGAAAAATAACAAACTACACCCCCTAGATATGAGGGAAACCTATCCCAAATAGCATGAGTTTCAAATTCTACTTTTATGAAAATAATAAATACTAAAATCTAACTAGGAAATTTAAAGGAGGAATCTTTAAACTAGGAAAACAAGTAAAACTTAATGTCACGCTTCTTTCCAAAATTACCCAACTGTCACGATCCAAAATTTAAAGCCGTGATGAAACCTATTCCCAACCCGATAAGTGTTGCCAAAAGATTAACAACCGATTCATTTTAAGTTAAATAAGCGAAAATAAAATGAAAAACACGAAATATTCATAATCAGGTCTATATAATAATCAAAATGCGGATAAAACTCAATATACTACCCGAGACTAGTGTCAAGTGTACAAAAGCTACTAAGAATACTAATACAAGACTCAATCGACTAAATACATGTCTGAAATGTAAAAGAGAGAATAGATAAAGGTAGAAAGTGACTTGCATTGCGGATCATCTAGACAGCTCACCACTAGATCTCTCGAATCAACACCCTTGAACTCAGGCCACTCCGCTGAATCCACTAGTATTCAGAGCCGAATCTATACTACAAAGAGTGGAGCAAGTGTAGTATGACTACGAAATCACGTGTACCCAATATATCTCATACACCGAGAACAAAGAAGTAGTGACAAAATTTTATAATAAAATCATCTTTTAACCTTATAAGTATATATTACACCTAACAGTCAAGTTTTCATCAAATAAAGAAAAATCAAGTGTCCAGAAATGTCCAATAATCAATTAAACACATAATCAGGTAAGAGTGAAAGATGTAATGATATCCAATGATATGCCTCAAGTACCAACTCTCTCCAAAACTTGTATATATACGCAACTCCTTGGTAATCTTTGAGAGTTCGTGACCTATGGAGGATTTGCGAGGTCAATATACCTCCGAAATTATTCCCCTTAGGTGTACACACCTTCACTGGAACCATTTTCCTTTATCTTATCACAAGTTTACCAGAATATTTTCCCTTCGGCATCTCACAATTTTGTTGGAACCATTTCCCCTCAGCATCTTACTCTAAACAGACCAATCTGAGCTCACATTTAACCACATTACGTGGATCATCATTAAAAGTCGATATGGATGATCAAAACAACAAAGATATCAGATGTATTTCATTATAATCATGATCCATACATGAATATATCTCTAACTCAATCAACATAAGTATATGGGTCTAATAGAGTGATACATGCACATAACGAGCAATCAAGACAAATAATCATTAGCCAATGCCCATATTATTTGACAATGCCCATATTATTTGGCATTCTCGGATTACAATCTGTAACTACACATTCATACATCAGTACTCGTACCAATGCCCGTCACACCACGGGTACGAGACACCTCTCTTTCACCCTTACCCGTTATTTATTTCATTTTTAGCATTTAATTAGCAAAACATCCCTCAACGAAGTCTAGGAAGTCTTAACACATCAAATCCGAGCAAACGAATCACAATAAAGTCTTCACTTTTCGGAGTGCCCCCAAACGCTCCCAATATTGATACGAGCAAAACTTAAGTCTTTTGGCAGCTCTACCGTCTCTGAATTCAGCAAACTAGTTCAATCTAGTCAAAATTGTACTCTACGAGGTTAAATGAGTTCAATGACACCCATATTGCTATAGTAATAACCCGATCCTAAAAAGTCAACCAAAAAGTTAAATCCAAGCCCTCATGGGAAAAACTGAAATTTCATTTGAACTTCAGCAAAACATCCATCATAGACACGGTTTCACTATTTGGCTGGCTGCTTGGAGGAGATTGTCTATAGTTGATCGACTGCTCAAGTTTGAAATACATGTCCCTATAGAATGTGTATGATGTGATGCATCAGTAGAGACACTAGATCACTTATTATTTGCATTTCCTGTTACTAATAGATTGCGTTGCATATAACTCTTATGGTTAGGGTTTCACATACCTGTTGGTACTTGGTAGGAAGAGCTTCAATAGGCAAGGAAGAAGAATGGTCGAGGGACAATTATCTGTTGTGTCTTTTCTATGGTAGTGTCACTAATATGGAGAGAGAAAAAACCATAGGTTTCAATCAAGCCACTTTCAGAGTGATAGACTATGCAATGAGATAACTCTTCATATCCACATCATAGGTCGAGATTTGCAGAAATAGAGAAATACATTGGACAGCTTGAACACTATGCCATGAAGTTTCTGATTTCTACTCAAGCAGCCTTTGCACTGCTAGTGTGCTTACTTATGGTTAACGTTCTAGTTTTTTGCTGTAATTATTTCCTTTTGACTTGTAATAGTTTGGTTAAAACAAGCATTAGCAGCTATTTTTTATTTTGACAGTTGTAGGCTTCTGAACTTTGAGAAATAGGAGGTCAGCTCCTATTTGGTTATTTAACTCACTTTGGTATCAAAAAAATATTTGTTTACCCACTAACAAAAGTTACAACATACAATCCTTATCACTATTCAAGTCACAATTTACAACAGAAGTAAAAGAAAAATATCAAAGGACACAATGATGATACCAGAAGAACGAATTCATACAAACAAAATCTGGAATATAAACACAGATCCAAGATCCACATCTCACAGATGGCCACAGATCTGAAGATGGGACCTCAATTCTTGATTTTCACCTTGCTCTTTCCGCTTCCTATATTAGTTTTTTTCTTTGCTTTTTCCCATTTCTAGATTAGTCAGCTTTTCATTTTTTTGGTATACATTTTAGGACAAAGGTGCAAATATACCTCTTAACTTTGCGATATAGAGCAAATATATTTTTCTTTAAAAGAGTGGTATATATATACCTCTAGCGTTATACAGATGATGCAAATATACTCATTCCATTATACAAATGAGGCAAATATATCCTTTTTGCTGACATATTTTTTTTAAAAATTATTTAACTTATTTTTAAATTAAAAAAATATCACGAGGATTTAAAAAAAAAGTCTACCTATTATTTTTAGTAGACTTATTTTTTAAAGCCACGCAATAATTTTTTTTGGTGGATCGGGTCTGGTTCATTTTAAAAAAATATATCTGTGGCTATAAGAAAAATAAATCTACCTATTTTTTAAACGAACCAGACCCAACCCATCAGAAAAAAAAATTATCACGTGACTTTAAGAAAATAAGTCTACTAAAAAATATTGGGTAGACTTTTCTTTTTTAAAAGTCACGTGATATTTTTTCAATTAAGAAATAAGCAAAATATTTTTTTTTAAAATATTTCATTAGAAAAAGGGTATATTTGCATCATTTGTAACGGCAATGATATATATGCACCACTTTCGTAACGAGTGGTATATCTACTCTATATCGCAAAGTTGAAGGGTATATTTGCACATTTTCCCTACTTTCTATTAATAATAAAAGGAAAACGGTAAAAAATACCCCTCTACTTTAATTATTAGCTAGTTTTCCCTTCGTTACAAGTTGAGGCTATTTATACTCCCGTCGTTACCAAGTTAACCAAATTACCCCGTCAATTGGATGAAATGTCCCAAATCAACTTGAATTCCCCAATTTCACTTAAAATTAACGATTTCCATTTTCAATCCGACCCAACCCACCTAAGTAAAATAGCCTACCAAATATAACCCCATATTTCCCCAAACATTTTAGATTTTGAACTCTTCGTTGCTGCTTCGCCGGAGCCGGCGAGATCTACCGCTAGAGCTCTCAAACAACCATTGAGAAATACTGGAGCAAAAATCAATGCAGGATCCTAACCCCACTTTCCTCCCCGCCCCAAATCTCTTTCTTCTTCATCCGGTTCAGCAGCTCCCGGAATTCTCAATCTCTTTCTTCTTCATCCGATTTAGTAGCTCCAAAAATTCTTCATTTCTTGTTCATCCAAATCGGTGAGCTCCTTCGCCCATCTTCATTATTGAACCTGTTAGTAGAGGATGCAAAGTTAACCCATGAAATTATAACCCGCCCAACCCATTTAAGTTTGGGGGGAGGAGGTTATTGACCCGCCCATTTATTAGTTCAACCCATTTTTGCCCAATCCAGTTCAACTCATCAAAATTTTGGTTGATATCTAGCCCAAATCAATCCATGAGAAATCTATCCAAATATGCTCAAAAATTATTTTTTTATTTGATATGTTATATATCACCATAATAAAGAAAAATAAAAATTTATTAAGTACTAAAAAAATTATAAAAAACAAATAAGGCAATTAAAGCTTTGTAAGAATTGAGCGAGTTGGGTTTTGACCCGCTTTTTAGCCAATTTCAACTCAACCCATTGCAGCCCAAGCAACATTTGGGTAGGTCAATAACACCCCCATTTATTAACTCAACCCATTTGACCTGCCCAAATTCAACCCAACCCGCCTATTTGTCACCCCAACCTGTTAGTGCCTATAAGTTTTTGTAGTAATTTGTTTTATCAAGTTGGATCTTTGAAACTCAAAGAAAATTTCAAGAAATTGTATTTTGGAAGCTAATTTCAATCTAAAATTATTAATTTCGTATACTGCATAAGTGGTCACTCCCTAATTGATTTTAAGTTCTAAACTCGTCTGTCTCTACATGAGTAGGTTCAATTTTGTTCTACTTGACTTTTCGAAGTTTGAGTTGTAAATTTCACTATTTGAATTGTGGGTTTTTTGTAGTTGTTTCAAATTTGACTTCGACAGAGCAATTCAGATATAACTGAAGAACATCTTACTTCATCTTTACCTCCGTTGATGTGGCGATAGTAAGTGGTGATGTGTTACAACTTATCAGTGTTCAATTACTTGAACAACGATTTGCTATGCAAACTCTAAAGAGTCTATGGAAGAAAGACTCTTGAACAATATTGCAAAGATGAATTCGTATATAGAGAATATAGTCTGAAAATGAATTATTATTATCATGAATGAATCTCTTCTAATGATACAGTCAGAAATTAATAATCCTCACTAAAAACTAACTTGTTAACTAACTTTCCCTCTCTTTGTAACTAACTAACAGTCAACTAACCACCCTAACTGATTTAACCGACTAATAGAAATGACTATTCTACCCTTCCCACTAATTGGAATATAACAACTACCCCCACTCAAGAAAATCCTTGTCCTCAAGGATTGAAGGTAGGAAACTGTTGTTGTAGTGCAAATAAGTCTATTCAAGTGTTGTCTTCTGGTGCACAGTTGAACCATTTCACCAAGACCTGTGTTACTGATCTATTGTGCTTTGTCACCACTCTTCTATCCATAATTGACTCAGGTTTTAACATAACATGGCCATGAGAAGATAAAAATATAGGTAAATGAGTAACAAAATGATTAGAACCAATCTTCTTCTTTAACTATTAAACATGAAATGTGTGATAAATTTTGACTTGATGAGGTAATTCCAAATGATAAGAAACTTGACCAACCCTTTTAAGCACTGAAAAAGGACCAACGAATTTTGGACCAAGCTTCTAATAAGAGTGACCTCTAAGAGAAACATGTCTATAAGGCTGGAGTTTGACATACACAAAGTCACCCACAGCAAACACCATCTGAGACCTCTTCTTGTCAACCTGTTGTTTCATCCTGTGCTGAACTAACACCAAGTTATGCTTCAGAAGTCCGATTACTGCCTCTCTAGCTTGTAAAATTCTATCAATAGATTCAATCATTGATGTGTGAGGGAAATATGGGATATGAAGAGGAAGTGGATGACCATAGACTACCTCATAGGGGTCAGTTTAGTAGAAGAATGAAAGTTGGTGTCGTACCACCATTCAGCAATGGAACCACTCTTTAGGTTAGTATCCACACATACACCTAAGATACCCCTTCACACACTTATTCACAACTTCAGTCTGACCATCACTTTGTTGATGATAAGATGAGGAATGGTGTAGTGCAACTCCTTAAGTGCTGAATAATTCTTGCCAGAATTTGCTCAAAAATATAGTATCCCTGTCACTTACAATGGTTTGAGGCGGACCATGTAATCTATAGACATTATCTATAAATAACTTAGCAACATCTATAGCTGAATAAGGATGGGACAAGATAATAAAGTGAGCATATTTTCTTAGTCTGTAAACCACCACTAAAATAACTAATTTACATTTAGATTTGGGTAATCCTTCTATGAAATCAATATTTATATCTTGGCAGACCTTATCAGGTATGGGGAGAGGTTGCAGCAGCCCAGGAAAAGCTACATGCTCAGATTTGTTTTGCTAATAAGTGACACATTCTCTAACATGCTTGAACACCTCATGTTTCATGCCCTTCCAATAGAAAACTAGCTTCAACCTTTGAAGTGTTGCTTCCATGCTTGAGTGCCCCTCTAATGCACTATTGTGGTAAGCATGAAGGAGCTCTTGCCTATCATCCACTTCTTTTTTTCTATACAACAACCCATCATTTAATGTATTCTCAGGCTTGGAAGACCCATTTACAGTCAATACTTATATCAACTGCAAGATGTGAGTATCATTTTGATAAGAATCCTTCACCTGATGAAGTAACTAACCAGTGATCACATATATAGCCAACACCTGATGCTGATGATCACCCCTCCTAGAAGACAAGGCATCTGCAGTTAAGTTCTCACTACCCTTCTTATAAGCTATGAAGTAGTCATACCCTATGAGTTTGGACAATCATTTCTACTGACTAGGCGTGGTAATTCGATGTTCCATTAAGTACTTCAAACTTTGATGATCAGTCTTGATTGTGAAATACCATCCTATAAGATAAGGTCTCAATTTTTGCACAACTAATACAATATCAAGACAAATAGGAGTATTTAGGACCCAAAGCTTTGCTAATTAATTCCAAATGATGGCTCTTCTGCATCAAAACATCACCAACTCCTACAGAGTATGCATCGACCTCAACGAGGAATTCTATAGTGAAATTAGGAAGTGCCAAACCAGGAGGAGAGATTAGCACATGCTTCATGTTCTGAAAATTCTTCTCAGCTTCTGGTGACCATTTGAATGCCTCTTTTTTAAATTAAATTAGCAAGAGGTCGAGCAACAATACCATACCCTTTTATGAATCTCTTGTAGTACCATGAAAGGCCCAAGAATCCCCTCAGTTCTTTAATTACTTTTGGAGTTGGCCACTCTTGCATGACCTATACTTTTTTAGGATCATCATCTACTCCTTCCCTAGATATTATGTGGCCTAAATATTCCACATCCTTTTGAGCAAAAGAGCATTTTCTCAATTTGACAAATAAAATATGTTGCTGCAATAATTTGAAGGTCACCTCTAAATGTTCCAAATAGTTGATTCAAGATGACATTTACAGTAAAATATCATCAAAGAATACCAATATGAACTTCCTAAAGTGTGGTTGGAAGACACAATTCATAAAACTCTGGAAGTTTGATGGTGCCTTTGTCAACTCAAATAGCATAACAAACTCATAGTGTCCATGATGAGATCTGAAAGAAACATTCTCTATATCACTGTCCAACATTCTAATTTGATGGTACTTAGACCTCAAGTCCAATTTGGTAAAGAATTGAGCTCCTCCCGACTCATCTAATTACTCTTCAATCATTGGGATGGGAAATTTGTCCTTCACAATGTGCTTGTTCAACTCCTTATAATCAATACACATCCTCAAAAACCTATGTTTTTTCTTCACCATCACTATGGGAGAAGAGAAAGGGCTCACACTTGGTCTTATAACCACATAGTCTAACATTTCTTGTATTTGTTTCTCAATCTCATCTTTCTGTATAGTTGGATATATGTAAGGTTTCACATTTACAGGGGAAACCTCTTCCTTCAATATTATCCTGTGATCATGCATTCTATGGGGGTGGTAGGGTTGTAAGTGCTTCAAATATGGGAGAATATCTATCAATTACTTGTTGTACACCTCTGGGAATACTCACCTCCTGATATTTCAACATAGCTGCCTCATCCTCACCCCTGATTGTGACCATTGTAACAACCATCATAATTAACTGCGCAGGTTTTTGTATCAACTTTTGAATCTGCTTGTTATCAACCAACTGAGTCTCAACTGGTTGACTTCCCCTCAAAGAAACCTCTGCTTTCTCACCATAGATTTCATCTTAAGTTGAATGAAATTTCATTTATTCTCACCCAAAGTTACCAACCACTGTATCCCCAATACTACATCATACCCTCATAATGCTAAAATTAGCATATCAGAGGAAAATTCTGTTGTTTGCATTTTCTTACTGAATCAACCAGATATGTGTGAACTCATAACTTTGCTCCCATTTGCTACAGACATAGGAATAACAAAATTGTTTTCAAAGGGCATCCCAGCCTCTTAGCTTCTTTAAAGTCAAGAAAATTATGAGTACGTCAGGATGTATATCATTTCCCCCCTAAAAGATCCCTTTACCGTCATTTTCCTGTAATCATGCACTCCTGATAAAGCATGAATTAAGACTTGTGCTACACTACCCCTTCTTTAGTCCTCATCTCTTCTTCCACATCATGATACATTTCCTCTCATTGATCATCTTCCTCCTCCACCTCAAACAAATACAACTGTTTCCCATTCCTACAATTATGACCTGGAACATATTTCTCATCACACCAATAACATAGGCCTCTAAGGAATCTGGTTGGTTTAGAGAAAGGTTTAACAGGGAAATTCTTTGTGGTATTAGGCTTGTAGGATTGATTAAAAGTAGGTTTTGGATTGGGAAGTATAGGAGGGTTATTTTTGTGGTGCTTGATTTTGTTACTGAGTTGGACATACTGCTAGTGCTACTAGTATGTTGAAGATCCAGTGATTTCTCAATGACTTTAGCTTGGACACAGGCCTTCATCAAGGTTCTAGAACCCAACAACTTAACTTGTACAACTATTTCTGGTTTCAACCCAGCCAACAAATAACTAATAGATTGATCCTCATTAAGATCTACCTCATTCAGTAATGCATCAAATTGATCAAGAAAGCTCTGCACAATCATGTTTGTCGCAATGTCATCAACTCAAACAAAGGATCAAAGTACGTTGCAGTTCCAAATCTTTGTCGAAGAGCTCTCACATACACATCACAATCTAGAAATTCCCTCAAAAATTGAGTTCTCATATACATTTGATGTCATTGTAATGCTCTTCCCTCCAAATGCACTGTCGCTACTTTGACTTTAGATTCCTCTGCTATCTCCTCATATTCAAAGAATTTCTCACATCGATATACTCATCCCCTCAAACCATCACCATTGAATTTAGGGAATTCAACACGCGAATACATGATATGACCCATATAACGCCCTTCCCATATCCTCATGTCTCCGATGAGCTTTGTTCATTCCTATTAGGGTTTCTATGAGGTCCTTTCATAGCCAAGAATATCTGTCTAAACTCCTCCATGGATTGTTCATGTTTCTCGTTCATAACTCTCAATTGTTCACCAAATGTTTGTTGAAATTCCCCAATCGATTGCTCGATTCTAATTTGATTTCACTCTGTCTACTGACGTCGCCCATGATCACAGATTCCAAGGATTCGATAGTTCTGATACCAACTTATTACAACTTATCAGTGTTCAATGACTTGAACATGGATTTGCTATCCAAACTCTAAAGATTCTATGCAAGAAAGATTCTTGAACAAGATTGCAAGGATGCATTCGTATAGAGAATATAGACTGAAAATGAATTATTATTGCCATGAATGAATCTAATCCAATGATACAATCAGATATTGATACTCCTCACTAGAAGCAAACTTGTTAACTAACTTTCCCTCTCTTTGTAACTAACTAACATGCGATTAACCACCCTAACTATTTTTAACCGACTAACAGAAATGACAATTCTACCATTCCCACTAATTGGCATATAACATGGTGATTGTTCTGCAATTTAATAATTGTGTGGAGTGTAGGTTGGTCCTAAAAAGGATTGGTTTTTATGGCAAATTCCGGGTTAGGGCCGGAGCTCTGGCGGTGGATCTCGCCGGCACCGATTAGCAGCGGTAAAGAGTTTAAAATCTTTAATATTTTCGGGGAAATGGGGTATATTTGGTGGGTTATTTTAATTAGGTGGGTTGGATAAAAAAGGAAAATCGGGTAATTTTAAGTGAAATTGGGGAATTCAAATTGATTTGAGATATTTCATCCAATTGAGGGGTAATTTTGTTAACTTTGGTAATGGAAAAGGTATAAATAGCACCAACTTGTAATGAATGGTAAAACTAACTAAAGAGATATTTTTAACCCTTTTTCCTTAATAAAATGGCTTGTGATGCTGTCGTAATTTAACCAAAAAAAAAAAAAAAAGAACATCGTTGACCTTAGCAACAAATTTATCTAATCACATGGATTTCTTCTTGCGTATCCATTCATCATAAAAGATTATGAATGATTACAATTTCCTCTTAGTTGCTTTTTCTCCGTTAATCCAATCAGTCCTTATTTGAAACGAATGGTTACAGTCTTAAAAGGTTTTCTTTTTTTACCAGAAAGGATAAGTTACTTGTCCAAAACCCATGGAGTGTTATCAAAAGGCTAATTTAGAATATGCTTATCCAATCTACACAATCAAGATGGAGCCAATAAATTGAAAGCAAACTGCTAAGTGGCCTTATAAAAATCACGAGATAGAAAGGGTATCCATTTCATAAGAATCACCAAGACTAAACTTCCAAAATAGAGTGTATTAGCAAACATGTCAAGTGCAACAACATCTTTTCATTGCTTCTCTTCTGTTCAGAAATTACCACCATCATCATGGGTGTTGATTCAAGTAAAGCACTCTCCCAAAACCCTTGTCTTCACACAACTTCTTTACATACTATTCATTCCATCATTACTTTCCTTCAATCCAAAGGAATTCACCAGAAGGACTTTGCAAGGATCTTTGGGATGTGCCCAACAATTCTAACATCAGATATCAAATCTCAACTCAACCCCATTTTCAATTTCCTCTCAAATGACCTCGGAGTCTCTGAACACAACTTCAGAAGGGTCATCAACAAATGTCCCAGATTGCTCGTTTGCAGTGTTAAAGACCAGCTTAAACCAGCTCTCTTCTATCTTCAACGACTTGGCTTCACTGGTCTTCATCATTTAGCTTATCAAGATCCCATCTTGCTCGTTTCTAGTAATACCCAAGCTCTATTATCTGATAAGTCTAGGATTCTCAAGAACCGAAGCAGTCCAAATGACTTTGAGGTGTCCAGGACTATTCACTTTCAGCATTGACAATAATTTCAAGCCTAAATTTGACTACTTTCCCCAAGAAATGCAAGGTGAATTGGATGAACTGAAAGAGTTTCCTCAACACTTTGCTTTTACTTTGGAGAAAAGAATAAAGCCAAGGCACATTGAACTTGTACAGAGTGGAATTTCAATTCCATTGCCATTGATGTTCAAGACTACTGATGAAGAGTTCAAGGAGTTGATAAACCAAGAAACTGGATAGACTAAATTGTGGATATAAATTTTTCTTTCTTTATTTGTAAATCCTTTCCTTTGCTTTGCTAACAAAAGTATTGTTGGGTTTAAATGATAGATTAAATGAGAAATGAAACCCTCTTGCTTTGTCCCACGTCGGTAGTGGAAAGGAAAAGTGCCCTCTTGCTTTATAAAATAAGCATTTGTCCCGCATCGGTAGTGGAAAGAAAAGTTCTTCTACTTATAAGTAAAAGTACTCCTTCTTGTTGCTAAAGGGATAAGAAGAGGGTCTCCCCTCGCACTGTCGTCGTCGCTCGGCTTCGGCTTCGGATTTGGATTTGGTCAAATGATTTGATTGATAATCTTCTTGGACCAAATTTTCTTTAATTTTTAATTATTATTTAATTAAATTAATTAACTAATCCAATCCTACCCGTTAGTGACCCGGATCCATGTGTCTGACCCGCGACCCGATTTCTTTCCCATATTTAAATTTCCCACCAGTTTTTAGTGGCTGTTCAGAAGGGTTGCAAACCTTCAGAAACAGTACTTCCATGGCTATAAATTCGTTTGTTTCCTCAGAATTTTACTTACTACTTTTCTGAAAAAATACAAACTTCTTCTTCTGCACAAATAAATTCTGTGTGATATACTGTCGTTGAGTGGTTCGCCGCTACCTGAATTTGGAGTACTACTATTCTGGTAAGATAATCGTTCTATCCTGGGAGGGGATATTCCATCAACCTCGAGTACTGTGAGGGGAATAATTTTCTTAAGTACACACTTTGAACTAAGTGAGCTCGATTATATTCTGAAAAATTATTCTTATTTTTCAACACTAATTCTGTTTATTTTCAGTTATTATTATTTACTGATTTTTGGAATACAAATTGATAACAATCTTAAGGAAATTATATTTTTAGATTAATCTGTATTCTGTTTTGGAGACTAAAACTTGTATGGTTTTCTACTCCGTATGAAAGTTCATATTCTGACTTGAAGACATAAAAATTTCATTGGAATATTAAAGTTTATGCTTGTACAACGATTTGAAGACCATAAAAACTTCATCGTTGCTGTGTTCTGGTTTGGAGATTAAAACTTGTGTAGTTTTCTACTCCATATGAATATTAGTATTCTGACTTGAAGATATAAAAACTTCATTGGAATACTAAAGTTTCATGATTATACTGCGATTTGAAGAAATAAAATCTTCATCGTTTAAGTCTGTGATTGAATTGCTATTCTGGTTTTATTAACTAAAACAGTTTGTCAATTTGACAGTGACAAACGAATAATGGCAATTGAGACTGGAACTACTTCTGCGAATACTGCACCAACAGTTACTCCTACAACCCGTATCACTGTACATTTGAAAAACCTGCGAAGTTCACCGGTGCCAACTTTAAAGGATGGCAAAGAAAGAATGTTCTTTGGCTTACCACCCTTGGTATGCAAAAGTTCACCGATGAGGACCCTCCCGCACTGCCGCCGACATGCCCGACAACCAACAGTTCATGGTTACCGAGGCTTGAAACAGATCGATTTTTGTGCAAAGGCTACATTTTGAGTGCCTTAGAAGATGACTTGTACAACGCTCACAAGGCAAAGAGAGACTTCCAAAGAACTATGGAGTGCACTTGAAAAGAAGTACAAAACTGAAGATGCTTGCTTGAAGAAGTTTGTGGTTGCCAAATTTCTAGACTACAAAATGGTGGATGGAAAAACCGTTGGAACTCAAGTTCAAGAGCTTCAACTTATCTTCCATGACCTTATTGCTGAAGGTATGGTAGTAAATGAAGCATTCCAAGTGGCTGCAATGATTGAGAAGTTGCCGCCCTCATGGAAAAATTTCAAGAATTATCTTAAGCATAAAAAAAAGGAAATGAAGTTGGAAGATCTTGTGATTCGTCTCAAGATCGAGGAAGCTAACAAAACCGCTGAGAAGAGGTACCGTAAGACTTCGCCAATTGAAGGGGCAAACATCGTTGAAGATGCTGCTCTGAAAAAGAACAAGAAAAGGAAGAGGCCTTCTGGAAATGAGAAGGATTCCAACAAGAAAAAATTCAAGGGCAACTGCTTTAATTGTGGGAAAGCTGGCCACAAAGCCCCAGATAGTCGTCTCCCGAAAAAGAACAAGGGAAAATGACAAGCTAATATGGTGGAAAAGAATGATGATATGGATGATCTGTGTGCAATGTTATCGGAGTGCAATTTGGTTGGAAACCCAAAGGAGTGGTGGCTTGATTCTGGTGCCACTCGACATGTTTGCACTACAAAAGAATCATTTGCAACCTATGCTCCCGCTGGACCCAAAGAGGTACTGTTTATGGGAAATACTGCAACAGCCAAGGTTGAAGGATATGGGAAGATACTTCTGAAGATGACTTCCGGCAAGGGCCTGACTCTCAACAATGTTATGCACGTTCCAACAATTCGGAAGAATTTAGTTTCAGCCGGACTACTCGTCAAAAACGGGTTTAAGTGCGTGTTGGTTAGTGAGAAAATTATAATAAGTAAGAATGATTTGTTCATAGGAAAGGGCTACCTCACCGAGGGCCTTTTCAAACTCAATGTAATGGTTGGTGATATTAATGAAAATTCAAATGCCTTTACTTATTGTAGTCAAATGATTTATGGCATGTTCGTTTAGGACATGTCAACTACAAAACCTTGCGCAAATTGATTAATTTAGAAGTATTGCCTAAATTCGAGTGTAATAAATCTAAATGTGAAATCTGTGTTGAATCTAAGTTTGTTAAACATCCATATAAGTCTATTGATAGGAATTCAAATCCTTTAGACTTAATTCACACAGATATATGTGATATGAAGTCAATACCATCTCGCGGTGGGAAAAAATATTTTATAACTTTTATTGACGATTGCACTCGATATTGTTATGTGCATTTGCTTAATAGTAATGATGAAGCAATTGATGCATTTAAGCAATACAAGAACGAAGTGAAAAATCAATTGAATAAAAAGATAAAAATGATTAGAAGTGATAGGGGTGGAGAGTACGAATCTCCTTTTACAGAGATATGTTTAGAATATGGAATTATTCATCAAACTACTGCCCCTTACACACCACAATCAAATGGAATTGCGGAAAGGAAAAACCGAACATTAAAGAAAATGATGAATGCCTTACTAATAAGTTCCGGTTTACCGCAAAGCTTGTGGGGGGAAGTTATCCTTACAGCTAACTGAATACTCAACAGGGTGCCCCACATCAAAACACAATCTATTCCATATGAACTATGGAAAGGAAGAAAACCCAACTTGAAATATTTTAAAGTGTGGGGGTGTTTAGCAAAGGTCCAAGTTCCTTTGCCCAAAAGGGTAAAAATCGGACCAAAAACTGTGGATTGTGTTTTTATTGGCTATGCTACAAACAGCAAAGCTTGTCGGTTTTTGGTTCACAAATCGGACAATCCCGAAATTCATGTTAATACGGTAATTGAATAAGATAATGCTGAATTCTTTGAAAACATTTATCCGTATAAAACCAAATGTGAGTCGTCAAGTGAAAAACCTAAACGACCGCGGGAAGAACCAAAGGAAATTACACCAAGTAAAAAGGATGCAAGGCGTAGCAAACGTCAAATGTCATCTACTTCCTTTGGACCAGATTTTGTGACATTCTTGCTTGAAAATGAGCCTCAAACATTTAAAGCAGTGATGTCTTCTTCTGATTCAGCATTTTGGAAAGAGGCAGTCAATAGTGAGATTGAATTAATTTTGAATACATGAGAATTGATTGATCTTCCTCCTGGAAATAAACCTTTAGGATCAAAATGAATTTTTAAAAGGAAAATGAAAACTGATGGCACTATTGACAAATATAAGGCAAGACTTGTGGTCAAAGGTTATAGACAAAAAGAAGGCCTTGATTACTTTGATACATACTCGCCGGTAACAAGAATAACATCTATTCGGGTGTTAGTGGCAATGGCGGCCATATATGGTCTTGAAATCCATCAAATGGATGTCAAGACAGCTTTCTTAAATGGAGAATTGGAGGAAGAAATTTACATGGAACAACCTGGGGCTTTGTGGTTCCTGGTAAAGAAAGGAAAGTGTGCAAACTTATTAAGTCACTTTATGGACTTAAACAAGCACCCAAACAATGACATGCGAAATTTGACCAAACAATGTTGGCAAATGGATTTAAGATTAATGAGTGTGACAAATGTGTCTACATTAAAAATACTCCAAATCATGAAGTCATTATTTGTTTATATGTTGATGACATGTTGATAATAAGTAGAGATATTACCGATGTAAATGCTATGAATCGTATGCTGGCTAGCAAATTTGATATGAAGGACTTAGGAGTTGCTGATTTGATCTTAGGCATCAGAATTCATAAAACTCCACAAGGTCTAGCATTATCGCAGTCTCATTATATTGAAAGAGTACTTAACAAGTTTAAGTATTTAAATTTCAATGTTGCAAAGACTCCAATTGATGTAAGTTTTGCACTTCAAAAGAATGAAGGTGAAAGTGACTCACAATTGGACTATGCACGAGTTTTGGAAAGTTTGATGTATATTATGAATTGTACACGATCAGATATAGAATGTGCTATAAGCAAGCTGAGCCGATTCACGAGTAATCCCAATCAAACTCATTGGATGGCAATGAAACGAGTCTTGGGGTATTTAAAACACACACAAACCTATGCTTTGCATTATAATAAATATCCCGCAGTAATTGAGGGATATAGTGATGCAAATTGGATCACCGGATCATCTGAAGTTAAATCCACGAGTGGATATATTTTCACTGTTGGTGGAGGAGCAGTGTCTTGGAAATCATCAAAACAGACATGCATCGCCCACTCTTCAATGGAATCTGAATTTATAGCTTTAGACAAGGCCGGTGAGGAAGCTGAATGGCTCCAGAATTTCTTAGAAGATATTCCATTCTGGCCCAAACCTTTGGCTCCTATATGTATACATTGTGACAGTCAAGCAGCAATAGGTAGGGCAAGAAGCGTAATGTACAACGAAAAATCTTGTCACATACGACGAAGACACTATACCGTTAGACAACTCCTCTCTAGTGGCGTTATCACGATTGACTATGTAAAGTCAAGAGATAACGTGACGGATCCGCTTACAAAAGGCTTAACTAGAGAGGGAGTTAGTAGATCATCAATGGGAATGGGGTTAAGGCCGAGGACAAGTCATCATGGCGGTAACTCTACCTAGCAGACTGGAGATCCCAAGAGCTAGGTTCAAGGAGATCAAACAAAGTTGTGACTGACGGTTCAACATTGTCAAATAACTCAACCTATTCTCGGATGAAGACAATGTTCAGAAATAAGGATAAAACCTTATGGCTTGTTAATGAGTTAATAAAGCATTAATGTTCTTTAATGATTATCTAAATCTGACAGTATATGACCAGATAATGTGGCTATAGGACCACATGTTTAGAAATCACATATGTGAGTGTTAAGTGTAAGCCGCTTTAAAGGGGAATGACAGTGAAGGCCCATTCTCTACGCACTCATGAAACCAGGAAGTGTTCATGGCTGAAACGAACACAACCGTGAGAAACATTAACGGTTGAGGGTTGATTGTCTGACTCGTGTTGTCTAGGTTTACAACAAAGTTCGACGGTTCAAAGATATCAAATCTACCGATTGATCGAGTATATCCGATATAAGTTCACTACGGAAAGTTCAAAGGGAAACCTACTTATCCAGATGCAGTGAATTCTCGCTTGTATATCACACTTGTCCGCGCATTCCTTTATCTTATAGTCATTCCCCATTCATGTGGGGGATTGTTGGGTTTAAATGATAGATTGAATGGAAAATGGAAGTCCCTCTTGCTTTGTCCCACATCGGTAGTGGAAAGAAAAGTGGGAGTTCCCTCTTGTTTTATAAAATAAGCATTTGTCCCACATCGGTAGTGGAAAGAAAAGTTCTTCTACTTATAAGTAGAAGTACTCCTTCTTGTTGCTAAAGGGTTAAGAAGAGGGTCTCCCCTCGCGCCGTCATCGTCGCTCGACTCGGCTTCGGCTTCGGCTAGGCTCGGCTCCGGCTCCGGCTTCGGCTTTGGATTGGGCTTCGGATTTGGATTTGGATTTGGTCAAATGATTTGATTGATAATCTTTTTGGACCAAATTTTCTTTAATTTTTAATTATTATTTAATTACATTAATTAACTAATCCAATCCTACCCGTTAGTGACCCGGATCCGTGTGTCTGACCAGCGACCCGGTTTTTTCCCATATTTAAATTTTCCACCAGTTTTTAGTGGCTGTTCAGAAGGGTTGCAAACCTTCAGAAACAGTACTTCGATGGCTATAGATTCATTTGTTTCCTCAGAATTTTACTTACTAATTTTCTGAAAAAACACAAACTTCTTCTTCTTCTGCACAAATAAATTCTGTGTGATATACTGCCGTTGAGTGGTTCGCCGCTACCTGAATTTGGAGTACTACTATTCTGGTAAGATAATCGTTCTATCCTGGGAGGGGATATTCCATCAATCTTGAGTACTGTGAGGGGAATAATTTTCTTAAGGACACACTTTGAACTAAGTGGGCTCGATTATATTCTGAAAAATTATTCTTATTTTTCAACATTGATTCTGTTTATTTTCAGTCATTATTATTTACTGATTTTTTGGAATACAGATTGATAACAAGTATATGTAATGTTTGAGGTGACTGATCCATCACTTGTATGGTTTGAAAAAGAATATCCCATTTTTTATATTTGAAAATAATATAATTTTATATTTATATTATTTTTAATGAAAACTTTTTATAATCACTCAAATATTATAATATGTTTAAAATCATAAGTTTTATACAAACACAAATATTAGGATATATTTAACTCTTAGAATTAATAATCTTTTTTTTATTTCTTAAATTTCCTATCGAATCAAGCTATATCACCTAAATTAAAATAGATTGAGCATATGTTCTTTTCGAGGAAATGAAATATATTGCCCTCTTACAATTTGAATAGAAGAAAATGACTTTTTTCAAATCTCTTATATTTTTTTTCCAGATTTCTTATGTGTAAAAACAACAACATACCTAGTGAAATCCCGCAACGTGGGGTCTGGGGAGGGTAGAGTGTATAAAGACATTACCTCTACCTTGATAGATAGAGAGGTTGTTTTCGGGAGAGCCTCAGCTCATGATAAAGCATAATCACAAAGCAAAGCAAACAAAACAAAGCAAAAGAAACGATCAGACCCCTTATGTGTAAAAAATGAAGAAAAAATTGTAAAGAGCTACAAAATCATTTCTTCTTGGACAAAATCTGATAAGTCTCACATAAAATAGAGAATTCTACTTTTGATGGAGTTGTATTGTAAGTCGTCTAATAACTAGTCCAAAGTTTGTTTAAATCATGTACTCCCTCTATTTCAAAGTTGGGTGCTGAGTTTGAGTAGATTTAATAGTAAGAGACTTTTAAATTTTAATAATGTGATCCATGGGGGGACCGCTAAGTTCATATACCTGATATTCTCTGGATCACATTGAACACCCAACCTTCTAAGGATGAAATATCATGTAATGGACCTTATGAGGCCAAAATATTCATCAACCAACTGTTTAGGCCAAAATATCCATCAACCGCCCATTTAGGTCAAACCACCATCACTTTCCTAAGAATCATGATCTCCCAAATCACACTGAGCCAAATCAAGTGCATATGCATGATAAATATATATATCACGCCCTAAAACTCAACCTGGCACAACAGACATCCGATGCTACAAAATTACATCAAAAACACCTTATAAAGTAGAGTAGACACTAGTCTAAACTCATCCACTAGTTCATTATGCACAAATCGAACAAGACAATAAATAAAAATGGAAATCTTAATCATAAAACGTGGCAAGATGCCCCAACGAGTCAAATTGTAACTTCAACAACTACCCACAATAATAACATATATCTGTGGAGCTTCTAAGAGTAATAAATAACTAGTCTAACTTCGGACGCAACTCGAAAACTAAAAGCAAATAAAATCTGAGATAGAACGGGTTCCATGAACAAGCATGTGGGCTCACCAATAAGTTTGGAAAGTAGCAAGTGCACCTACTCCACACGCTCGTCACGAACATGCTCTTCTTCGTTACCTAACATACCATTAAAAATAACAATAGTATGCCTGAGTAATGGGTACTCAATGAGTGTCTACGGGACAATAGTTAATATAAAAAAATATACAAATTATATGCATAATAGAAAACAGTGTTAAGAAGCAGTTTAGAATGAAATATAACATATCTTGATTATACAGTATTGGTCAATGGTGAAAAAGTAATTACTTTGAATCATCAAGTCATTTCCCATTACTTTAAGTTCTTTCAATTTCATTCAAGTTCATCACGTGCCAACTCATGGGCCACCACAATGTTGCCAATGCAGGCCCAAATCAATGTAACGAAGGGATGACCACCTTAGGTTCCCTAAATCACATAGAAGCACGACATCAGGGATATCAACCCACAATGGCTACCCCTCCTCCCGAATAGCTAGGCAAAGATGACACTGGAGCCACCAACCCTCGATGGTCAGTCTTTCTCCCGAATGGCTAGTCTACCCCCACTAGGATCCATAGTGACTAGCCTTACTCCCAAGTATATAGGCCAAACACAAACAACAAATCATGTCCTATTAGCTGAATCACTCTATCATAGAAGTCGAATCGTTCATTATGAATTTTGTTTATCTTCCTGTTAATACGGGTATATCAAGTTATGAATCGATCTAGAAACTATTTTCAAATCATTAATCAATTTCAATTAAAAAAAAACCCGTTCATAGGGCAAAACACATTAAAGATCAAGATTTTGAAATCAATTCTAGACCATCTCTTATAGGGGCAAAGCATATTTAATGATTAAGGCTTTATAATTCAGTTTCAATCATCCCTTGATAGGGGAAATCACGATTACATATAGATGATATAATCACATAAGGTTTAATATGAGCTTGTCCTTCACGCACCTGAAACCTTACCAAAGAAATTATTTTAAGATTTAAAAGTATGTTCGAAAAGAGACATGCCGCTATTCCCGCAAAACTGCTACCAAACGGAGTTCTGCATGTTCAATAATCAGTTTTGATGATTTGAAAACTAGGGCTTTTTAAGTCAAAATTTATGCTCTTGTCCTTCACGCACATGAAACATTACCAAAGAAATCATTTTAAGATTTAAAAGTATGTTCGAAAAGAGACATGCCTCTATTCCCGCAAAACCGCTACCAAATGGAGTTCTTCATGTTCAATAATCAGTTTTGATAATTTGAAAACTAGGGGGTTTTAAGTCAAAATTTATGCTCTTTCATTCATATGATTCATACATGGATTATAACATATTTCAAGCAATATATGAACCCAAATACTATAGGTCAAAGTTCACGCTCCTTCCTAAATCAATCACTCATACTAACCTTGTGTTGTTACCTAAGAAGAATACTATTTAGACTTTCTCGGAAATGAGACCTATAAGTCTTAGCAATTTTATTAACAAGGTTATTTTTGAGTTCTACATGATAAATTCAATAGAGTCCTACCTTCATTGATAACTGCTAATCAGTCTGGTTTTGCTAAGGGGAGAAATATCATTGAGAATGTAATGTTGACTCAAGAAATTGTGACTGATATTAGATTGAGAGGGAAACATGCAAATATAGTGATCAAGCTAGATATGACCAAGGCCTATGATAGGGTGTTTTGGTTGTTCATGACTAAAATTTTGAGGAAGATGGGATTTGCAGAGAAATGTATAGATATGGTTTGGAGATTGGTAGCAAATAATTTATACTCAACACTGTTAAATGGACAGGCCCATGGTTTCTTTCATTCCACCAGAGGTATTAAACAAGGAGATCCACTATCTCCTTGCTATTTTATCCTATCAGTAGATGTGTTATCTAGAGCATTAAACTTTTATTTGAAAATAATACTTCCAAAGGATATGGGATGCCCAAATGGAGTGTTGATTTGAATCACTTGGCTTACTGATGACACTATCATATTTTCATCATCTAATAGTACCTCATTATCATTAATCATGGATACATATGAAAGGATTTTTGACCTGAAGATAAACAAAGCGAAGAGTTCTTTCTACACAAACTCTAAAGTGTTGAATTATTTGGTTCAATAGGTGGAAGCTACTACTGATGATAAAAGAAGTTCATTTTCTCTTACTTATATGGTATTTCTTATTAAAAAAATGAAAGATAAGTTTCATACATGGAAAGGTAGATTGCTATCATCTGGTGGAAAGACAGTATTGATCGATAGTGTTCTCCAGAATATTCACATTCACATATTATCAGCAAGTAGACCACCAAAATATGTTTTGAAATAGCTGCACAACATATAGCTAAATTCGTTTGGAATAATAAGGGGGAAGTAAGAAATGGACATTTGTCATCATGGTTAAATATGTATCTACCAAAACAAGAGGATTGTGATTCACGTCACTATTTGATGTATCTAAAGCTCTCAGTACTAAACTTTGGTGGAAATTTAGAACATCTAATTCTTTATGGGCCAATTATACTTGGAGCAAGACTGTAAGAAGCATTTTCCTCAAACTGTTCAATGGGAGGGTGGATCTCAAATATAGAAGAAGATACTTGAAGCTAGGAACAACATTTAATTGGAGATCTGGTGGGAACCTAGGAGTGGAACAACTAATATTTAGTTTGACAACTGGACCAAACTTGGAGCTTTGTACGATGTAGTTCCTCAACAATTTTAGTTGGATGAAAGGGTGATATGTATCAAGAATTCATGAAAGATTTTAGATGGAATGTCGATAAGCTTCAGTAGCTATTTTCAACAGATATTATTGATCACATAACTACAGAACTAGAGGCTTAAGAGTGGACAGAAGAATGAGATAAATTTTGGTGGATGATGACTAGTTCTGGTAAATTTACTGTGGGAAGTGCTTGGGAATTACTAAGACAAAGATATCACAATTCACACATTTATTAGTATATGTGAATTAAAGGTCTTCCATTAAAGATATCATTTTTCCTATGGAGATTGTGGAAGTTCAATATTCATGTGGATGAAGTTTTGGCTACTATTGATATTAATGTGGTATCAAAATATTATTGCTGTAATAATCCTCTTCAGGAAAATGTTGATCATATATTTCTCATAGGTGAGTTTGCTGCTAGGGTCTAGGTAGTATTAAATGCATCAATAGGAATCATTAGTACAATTCAAGTCAAACAAGTGATTAGTTCATGGTGGACTACTGCATGTCCATATAAGTTGAAGAGTATATATAAGGCAATTCCTGCAGTTATCCTATGGCAAATATTGAAATGGAGAAACAATAAGGTGTATGGAAGCTCAATGTCATTTAATAGAGTGATTCATAAAATTAATATGAACATCTATTTGTTGTGTAAAGTTATATTTTCAGGACTGTAGAATATTCCAAAAAGATGGCATAGATCGTTCAATTTTTTAAAGGTGTTAGGCCATTTGTGTAACGCCCCGAACCATGGCCTGAGTGAAACATGGCACTCGGTGCCTTACTGTATGTGACCGAGCGAACCACATGGCTTGCTGATTTACATGGGAATCAAAACATACACTAAGAATAATGATAAATAAATATGTAAAATTGTATACTAAAAATAGTATGAAAACATAATAGCGAAAATAGTCTGATAAAACATAACAAGTATGAAAGTGATACTGACATGACTGACATGACATGAAAAATAGTCTAGTCTATGAAACCTCTGAAACAAGAGTCTGCAAAACAATTTACTAGGACAAGACCCTGGCATACCTCTACTATAAACCATAATCATGAAAGTAAATAGAATGACACCCCGAATGAAATGGGGCTCACCAAGTAGCTGATATCGAAGCAATCCTAATGAGCAGATCCGTCATCCTGAAACTCAGTACCTGCACCATGAAGTGCTGACCACATACAAAGGGACGTTAGTACATTTGAATTATATTGTATGGAAAGTAACTGAAAGAATAAGCAGGCACATGAAATAATAGGAACATGAACATGATCTGACATAGATATGATAATAGTAAGACGTATAAAATTTGTATAAATGTTTATCTGAATATCTGTGGGAGAGCTGTAGTATAACCAACAATATGACATCACCACGTGGGTACATGGAGTCTGGTACCTAGCCCGACCAGCAGAGCGCTCCCATACCTAGTCGGGGTATGAGACATGAACATGACATGAAAAGATCCAATCAATAATCTGAAGGTATCGTCCTTTGGGCGGAGCGACCCTTATCCTACACTGACATATGTAGTTTTAGGATACTTGAGCCTTCTCTGTAATCTACGCAACTCCAAAAATATAATACTTGAAAGTAGAGGGCTTGTAAGCCCATGAATTTCCCGAAAAATAACTTGTAAAATATGATTTGCAATTATAGTTTAACATGTGAATAGATATGTCATATAACTTGCATAACTCATGAAAAGCATATATAATTTCTTGAAAACTAAGTAATAATAATTACAACTTATATTTTGAACTCATAGATTTCAAAGCATCCATTCGTAGATTACAAATAGGTTCATGACAGTCATAATGGCATTTCATGAGTACAATTAACGAAGACACGATATAACATGAAATATAAATGTACATGTATATAGGGTTATCATGAACTTGAGGAAAACCCTAGGTTATGGAAATTCATGGTTTCATGGATAACTTTGGCATGGGGAAGAACAATGATGTTCCCACACGTAGATAGAAGCTCTACATACCTTAATTGCTCCAAAACTTGAAGAAAAGGTTTGAAATTTCGAAGAAGGTGCCTTTAGGGGGAATCCAGGTCCAATTTCGCAGCCTTTTGTGCTAGAAATGAGAGAGGGGATATAATTCATGCTGCAACTAAGAGGCTTACAGATGGTAATAATCTTATTGCAGAAGTAGTAGCTATCAAATAAGGAATTGAGTACTGGATAGAACATCACTTATATTCACTCATTGTGGAAACTGATTCCATGGCTATAAATAAGATGATTAATAGAGTGTGGGAAATACCCTAGAGTGTTGCTATGGTTGTTAAGGACATTAATGCATTAATGTAACAACCCATCCGATCATTTTAGGTCATAGACCCTTATTTTACTATTTTATCCTTTCTGTAGGCTCTATATGGGTTTTGTGATACGCGAGGATGTGTGGCATGAATCCTGAGGTTCATTTATGTGAATTTTGAAAGAAAAACCCAAATTTTGAATCTTAGAGTTGATTAGTTTGACTCACAGTTGACTTTCGAGTATATGGGTTCGTTTCCGGGTTCTGTTGCTTCTGGTAGTTCCGAAGGGCCATTTATAACTTAATCGAGTCATCTGTTTGCTTTCCAAGATAATTGGGTGTATTGTAAGGTCTTAATTGTGAAATTTGGATATTTGGTTGTTTTGAGTGATTCTTTAAAAAAGTATATCTTAGCTCAGTTAAATGAGAAATTCGAGGGCACGAATGAGTTTGTAGCACTGTTTGCCTTGGGGGAGTATGTCTGGTTTGTGTCCGGAGGGTGTTAGGAGTGTTTCAGGTGGTTGGAGGGGGATTTCCATAGTTTTCCATTGTTGGTGTCTGTTGTTCGCTTCTGCGGGCCCGCCTCTATGGAGGTTGGTTAGTAGATGTAGGCCCTATAATATTTTGAGGTTCTGCCACTGCAGAGGTTTCCTCGTCGAGGCGATGACACTTCTACGGTGATTCTCCCGCACTAGCGACTATGTGAGATTTTGTATGGTTCCGCCTTAGCGGGCTTCTTCCGTTGTGACCTGGTCGCCCCTACGAGATTGAGTTTGCCGGTGCGGGATCACTGTGTTAGGCAAATTCTAAAAAGTCCAAAATCAATTCACTTTTTCAAAATATCACATCTCGGTTTTAGAGCTTGCTAGTGGGGGATTTTCTTGAGAAATTCATTTGAATAATCTGTTAAGGTATAACTTCACCCCTTATGATCATTTTTTAATTAAATTATGCCCGTATGGATTTGTTTTATTTAATCAGCAAAAAATGAAATTGTCCAACAATAAAAGGTTGAGCCCATAAACCAGGCCCAACCCAAAATAAAATAGCAAAAACTGAAAACAAATATATCAGTTGTCCTAAACTCAAAAAAGGAGAGTGCCCTATCTATATTTGTTGTTCTTTCTTCTCCATGCTTCTCCGATGCTAGAGCCCTATGGAAATGATAAGTTGATCGGAGAAATTTTAAGAATCTGATCCACCCTCCATGCGTCTTGTGCTTGAATCGTTGTACGGTCCACATGGTAAGGTAATTATCTGTTTGTATGCATTTTCATCCAAATCTTCATATCTCTGTGATTGATACCTTGTCTTTGTCATACATGTATTGAACTTCCATTTTTTGAGCTGCTTCCTCAATTTCTCTCATCGATTTGAACACATCTGGGTTTTTCTCGAAGTTTGGTTCATCCACTGGTATGTCTCCTTCACTATCTATCTTCTATGCTCTTTTGTGCATTATGTTCTTCTATGTCTTTGCTACATTGATATTATTATTGTGTGTTGGTTGTTGTTATGCTTGTTCTCCCCTCTCAATATTCCCTTCCTTACTTGATTATCCATATGCATTCCTAGATCTGATTCTTAAGTAAGAAATCTGTGATTTATCACTGTTTAGGATACTTTTTGTGTCTATTTCCAAATCTTGAAAACTGTGGCTTAAAAAGGAACTCTTGTCTAGTGCTTGATTTGCTAGAGCATCTGCCAGTTGATTTCCTTTCCTTAAAATATGAATAGACCTCACCTCCATGTTCTTGACTATCTCTTGTATCTCCTCAACCCATATAGCTAAGGACCATAGAGGTTTCCATCATTCTGTCAAAATCCTTTGGATCATTTGAGAATCAGTTTGAATTAATATCTGATTCAACTGATTTTACTCTACAGTATTTCACAACCTTCAAAATATCCTTATCTGTGTTTTTGAATTGGTAGTAATTCCTATGTCTTCTGCTTGAGCATATATCAGATTACCATTTGAGTTTCTTAAGTGAAAACCTTCTACCAGGATTTCCTCTTGAAGCCCCATCTATGTTACACATCAACCATCCTGTTGGTGGAAGTTCCCATATGACCTTTGTAATCTTGAGATGCGTTGTTCCACCTTCCAACATCTAAATCATGTGATCCCATCTACGATGAACCTGTTTAATTGATGGGTTTCTAGTCATTACCAGCCTTTGGATTGTAACACACCTGGTAGATGATTCTTCTTATAGATATTTTCTCTCCATGTTTTGTAGCATTTCTCCTCTTCCACAATTCCCAAATAATGATAGCTGGGATTGCTTGGAAGATTTGTTTCAGTCTTCCTGTAACAAGAGCAGTCCACCACTTCACTATTCTTTATTGTAATGGCAATCCTTCCATGTTCATACCTGCAAAAGGAGAAAAATAGGACCAAGTCTTGTTAGCTGAAAAAGATGTAGCAAACAAATATTGAGTCGTCTCCTTCAAAGTATTTGAGCAACACCAACATTTGGATGCCATATTATAATGCATTCTCTTCAATACATCATTCACATGTATCCTAAATTTCCAACATCTCCACAAGAAGAAGAAAATCTTAAAAGTCAGTCCCTTTATCCACATCTTCGTATAAGAATCCATTTGTTGCCCCCTCAATCTAATGTAATCCCAAGATGATTTAACTGTAAACTCTCCTTTTGTATCTAAAATCCACCAGGGTTTATCCATATCTTTCTCGGAGTTTGGTGGTTTTATAGTACTAATTACATGCTCAACCACCTCTTCTGGTAACAGAGTTATCAATTTCTCCATATCCCACTGTCCTTCTACCACCATGTCTAAAACATTTTGATTATTCTAATCATACCCCTCTATTGCATAGTATAAGGCTCTCATCCCTGTCCAATTATCAAACCAAAATAGCGAGTTTCCCATTTCTAACTACCACCAAATTTGAGGCTCCACTCTTGCTTGTAAAATCTTTTTCCATGTCTGTGATCCATACTTCCACTGAACCACCACTGCATTTTCTTTTTTACAATACTTATTGATCATGAATGCACTCCACGGAGAGGGCGTTGTCCTAAAGTTCTACCACAACTTACAAAAAAGATCTATGGAAACATCATGTAATGATCTAAAACCCAATCCACCTTTTTCATGAATACATAACTGATTTCATGACACCTAGTGTCTACTTCTTCCCCCAATTATGTTTCTCCAAAAGAATTAGGCAAACATTTTATACATTTGTCTGATGACACCCAGAGGTGGGTATACAATAGACAAAAGATGAATATGCATACTCTGTAAAACATGTTTGATAAGAATAGCTCTACCTCCAAAAGATAACAACTTCCCTTTCCAGCTCTGAAGTCTATTCATAATCTTCATCAATATAATACTGAAGAACTTTTTCTTCCTTCTGCTATGATATATTGGACATCCCAAGTATGTGAACTTTTTCTTCCCTCCTTCCAATTTCTGTAGCAATTTCCACCATGATACTTACATTCTTGTACATATATTGGACATCCCCTCCTTCCAATTTCTGTAGCAATACTATGATATATTGGACATCCCAAGATAGTGAAAGGCAAACACTGATGTATTTTCGTATTTCTCCAATATCACCATGATCAATTGCAGAGATAACACATCGGATGAGGAAAATATGATCACATCATCTGCATAGGCAAGATGATTCACTTTGGGAATCCATTTAGGCATTCCAAACCCCCTGAATTGTGGTACCTGATGTAAAGCATTAAGATTTCTTGTCAGTACGTCAACAGACAATATAAATAGAGTAGGAGATAAAGGGTCCCTTGCTTCACTCCTATAGAATATTAAAAGAAACCCTGTTGTTGCCCATTAACCAGAATTGAATACCAATTGTTACTGATGATTATGAAAACCATACCTATCAACCTCTGTGAGAAACTCATCGTCCTTAATACTTTAGTCATAAACAACAAAGACACCTTGTCATAAGCCTTAGCCATATCAAGATTCATCACCACATTAGCAGTCTTAGTTCTCAATCTTATATCTGAAATGATCTCGAGTGAAAAGTACATTCTCCACAATACTCTTGCCTTTCACAAAACCAGCTTGGTTAAGTGATATTATTCCTGATGAGGTATCCACCAATCTTTCATGAATTAACCTTGAGAAAATCTTGTTAACAAAATTACTTAAATTAATTGGTCTCATGTTTGAGAAGGTATTAATGATATCCGTCTTAGGCAATAAAACCAAATTAGTATGAGTAATAAATCTAGGTAATTTAGCTTCAAAGAAAAAGGCCTTTACCATATTTGTGATATCCTCTTTTATTATTTCCCAACATATTTGATAGAAAACACTAGTAAAGCCATTTGGCCAACTAGAACTTTCTCCATTCAAGCTAAAAACCACATTCTTCACTTCCTCCTCTGATGGATATGCTCCAATTTGATCATTAGATTCTTCATAGATCATTTTCGGGACATGATCCAAAATCTCAAAGTTAGTAGGATCATCTTCTTTAGTGAACTGTTCCCTGTAAAATCTAATGGCTTCTTCTGCAATTTCCTCTGTTGTTTCCCTCCATAATTCATTCTGATCCTGAATTCTCTTCAATTGCAATCTTTTTATCCTCTCTTGTACATATGTATGAAAAAATCTGGTATTTCTATTTCTGTCCTGAAACCATTGCATCCCTATTTTTTGTTTCCAATTCTTCTTCTAAATGCAAATACCTATTTAAGTCAGTCTGTACTCTGTGTAGCCTCTCTCTATTTCCTGGTGTAGGTTGTAATTCAAACTGTATTTTATCGACTTTAATCACATCCTCTAATGACTCCATTTCCTGAAAAATATTACCAAAGGTGCTTCTACTCCACTGAGTCTATGCCACTTTAACCTTCTTTATTTTATGATGAAAAAGACTAAAAGGATTGGCCATAAAATATGCTGACCAATGAGCTTTCACTGTGTCCAAAAATTTCATGCTTAGCCCAGAATTAAGAAATATAAAAGGCTTCTTGATTGGTTCCACTTCCCCTAAATATGATATCAACAAAGGAGCATGCTCAAACCCAATTCTGATTAAATGAGTAATCTGTCACACCCCAAATATGGGGAGGTATGGCCGGTACCTGGTGCCTTACTTGACCCCGAGCGAACAATCTGTAACTCGCAGATGCTGAAGACAACACTAATTTAGGCCGACAAGGCCATACTTTGTGCAATCTATAAAAATATCTATCTCTTCTAAAACTAAGACAACCCAAAAGATATATATTTATACACAGGACGACAAGGCCATCATACTGACACACACACAAAATGAATAGGTCTACAAGCCTCTATAGAAGTATAATTGTGCTATGGTCGGGATAGAGCCCCGACCTACCCATAATGTCTATATATATATATAAGAAGACTCTCAAAACATGGACATGGTAACTCTGGCTGAAATGGAGCTTACCATTCGGCTGAACTCTTACGTACTACTCGAGAGGCCTTTCTACTTGTCTCTCAGAACCTGCATGCATGATGCAACATCCACAACCAAAAAGACGTCAGTACGAAATAATGTACTAAGTATGTAAGGCGGCTAACTAACTGAATCTGTAACATAAGTCTGCTGAACAAGATAAGGTCAGAGGTAACCTGGAAGGTAACCTGGAAGGTACTCGTCTGTATCTACTCAACTTATATACATAATGTACTTTCACATCTACCCAACCACATATAGGGCTCGGTGTGTATCTACCCATCCACAGGAGGCTCGAAGTGTATCTATCGGGACGTATAGGCTCGGTGTCATCTACCCGACCATTTAGGCTCGATATCGATTTCAATAACAACTCAACAATTTTCAACAATAGATATATTAAACTATCAATAACTCTATCGTGCAACAATAAGCTCTAAATACTGAAAGTACCCCCGACAAGGGACAAATAGGATAAGAAAGCAATAGAACTCTAAAGAAATGAAATTAGAACTATTTTTGGGACATAAACTCATTTCATGATTACTTCCGATAAGGGACCATGCCAATTATAAAAAGAAAAACCTTAACATACCTTTGTAACCTTCTGCCCAACAAAAACAATCAAGCTTATCTTGGTTCTCCTTAGTCTACAATAATGAAACGCTACTAACGTTACATTACAAGTGATATCACAATCCTATTTCAAACGATAAGGATAAACTTTATTCCATAACAAAATGGGTAGCATCTTCCCTGTTTCTTCAACTTTCCACAAGTTCAAGATATCATAGTAGCATCCCAAACAAACAATAACTTCTTAATAAGCTCTTCAAATAACCCAATAATTCAATGAGCGGCAAGCCGGTTTACGATTAATAAAGTATATCTGAAATCCTTTTTCTTTCTTCATGAAAGTGTCAATAACAACAATAACAATATACTTAGGTTATTCCACCAACTTCCAGCCCACAAAACAACTCAAAACAACCACCACATAGTCTACATGACAATAACAACCTCAACTACGAATTTTGGTATTATTTTTGCACTTCCTCATTTAGCAACTTAGATATGATCTATATTGACTCAAATTTATCTAGAGGAGAATTCTTACCTTATATTCTAAGAACTACTCTTTTTTCACCTTACTTCACTTCGAAGAAAGCCCAAATTTAACAATATGACAAACGAAACAACGAAATCGAAGCGATGAACAAAACCTGTATGTTGCTCTTGAGAAACTTTATACATTGCTGCATCACGTTACTTCTTCTACAGCTCAGGTTGTTGCTTCTAATACTAAATTTGCATTGTACACATTTGCTTAAGTGAACTATAAAAAATGAGATTGCTATATTGCCTATGTTTCTCACGAGAAAGGTGGTTGTCCATATCTTTTATTTTGCAAATTTTCCAACTAAAGTGATTTACATCTCAATTCTTTTATGGTAGGTTGTGGGGTCTACATAAATAATAATAATAATGATTACACTACACACCAAAATGTGCCACCCATTACATAGATTTACATAGTTATATGTTGCTCACTCCTATGATTGCCACGTGGAAGAATGGTTGGCACCTAACATTATCCAATAGAGGATTATTAATTCCTTTATCCCACTATAATCCAATATTTAATCAATTACATACATAATTAATTTTTTGATCGCAATTCACTTAAATATAAATCAATTTAACTCTCTTCATATACACATTATCATGATCATGTGATATAGCACATGTCTGTAGCCTCTTTTGGCATACACAAAATATTATTTGCAACCATCATCATCACACTTTTAAGTCTAGAATTATTTTGGGACTTCAACTATTTATACACCAAGCTCTTTATTTGCAAACTTGAATATGACCAAAATTCCTTATGGTCCGTACAACTTGTTCAATATTCCGAATTTCGATGAAACTTATTTTCTTCGATTTGTTTAAATTCTAAACCAAGGCCTTTACTAGAATTGTATACAAACTTGTATAACCTTGAGATACATAGATGAACCTTTCGCAGATTCTTAAAGTTGGTCCTTACCCGGTCTTTTCTTTACTAACACAAAATGAAACTTTAGTGTGTGAAAAATTCGGGATGTAACATCATTCCCCCATTTGGAATATTTGTCCTCGAATGTTGGACTTCGACGTATACTAACTCTCGACTCATTGGTGCATGCTAAAATTCTCATACTAATCGGGTAATATGTTCACTAATCTCATAAACCTATCTATAGTGTTGTTATTCCCCCCTTTAGGCACGATCTCTCACTAACATGTATTTTAATCCTATAGCTACTGTTCTCTTTATTGCTTAACTCGGATGATTTTTGTCTTATAATTTTCACCTCCAAACAATTTATTCTACATTGATATCTAACTTTAGGTGCTATATTCATAGTCCACGTTTGACGCTTAATAACTTGTTGAACTTACCTATGCGGCTTTCTATCTTTGCATTTCTACTATTCTAGTCTCATCTTTTACCCACAATTAGGTAGCTCAAATTACACACTAGCTACTCTTTGTTAGGGTCCAAAACTACCCTTGTATTGCTCAATATATGTATAGATCTATGCCCCTTATTGTCCCGCTACGATTTTCATTTCCTTTACTAAAACCTCTATTGCTACCTTAACTAATTGCGTGGGGTACCAATAGTCCATAAATACATTTCCATTGTCTTACACTATTCAGGGTCATGCTAATATTTTTAATGTATCTTTCTGATTTTGCCTACCCCTCCGGCTTGATATCGCTTCCTCATTGTTGTTTATCGTAAGAGTACTAGTCTAATATCGGGTACTCTTCTAAACTTCTAGTTTTTATGTTATATTCTAGACTTACAGGAAGTAAACTTTGTAACAAGGTAACCGCTAACATACCTGTAACCTCTAAGCGGTCTCAAGAATTGCCGGAGTCAAGGCTTCATCTCCACTCTTACCCTGATTCTCTTGGTTAAACTCTGCACACTCCTGCAACTTGTAATCTTTACTCCTGCAGCAAAGAGAGCCCCATGTAATCATCTGGCATGGCCCGGTATATAGCCGACCACACTGGCGGTAAAGTGCCCTCCTTTGAACTATGTTACTCTGATCCTGTGATTCCGATGTTGACAAACCCCACTTCAGCCCTGTATAAGAGCCCTGATCAAGCGCAACCCTGTATAAGAGCCCTGATCAAGCGCAAACTACTGGGGCGATCCATCCTGCTGCCCATGCATTGGAAGTCTGCTATCACTCGACAACCTCTCATAGTCGTGGGCTACCCTGACCCTCTTGGCCTGACTATCATCCTCATCTGAATTATATTCGGTATACACTAGCGACTTTTGGTTAACCGGCTCCCAAGATTGTAATGCTCTTAGCCCCTCAAAGGACTCAACTCTATCAGGTGATGCTGGACCTTCCCTCTACTCTCCTGACATTGGCAGAATCGACAACACCTGAAAGGCAACTCTCTTTGAGCCTCAGATGGGTCCTTATCAATGAATAGCTTGCCTCCTCAGATAGATCATCTTTTATAGAATAACTTGCCGCCTTAGATGGATCCTCTTCGATAGAATATCTTGTTTCCTCCAACAGGTCTTCTTCGATAGAATAACTCACTTCTTGTCTTGCCACTGTCTCGGTCCTCCGACTAGCTATAGCCTTTCCAGAGGAAGGCATCTCTGTATATCAACATCAATACAAATATACAAGGGTAAGCTCGACTTTCTAGGACTTAACTTCACAACATGATCTGGATCTAAAGGAAGAGTAACTGACTCCTAAATGCTTTGTAGCCTCCTGTTTATATAATGTGGTGCACAACACACTTGTAAACAAAACTCTACCTGATACGACTCTTTCCAGGACAGACTTTCTATGATACCAATCTTGTCACGCTCCAAACCTGGGGAGGCGTGGCCGACACCCGGTGCCTTATCCCCGACTGAACCTTCTGTAACTCGCGGATGCTGAAGACAACATGAATTTAGGTCGAAAAGGCCATACTTTGCGCAGTCTATAGTAACATCTATCTCTTTTGAAACTAAGTCAACCCAAAAAGATAAATTTGTATACACGGGTCGGCAAGGCCATCATATTGACACACAAAATGAATAGGTTTTTTTAATTTTTTTTTATTTTTTTATAAGATTTACGGAATAAGATTTACACTCCACAAAGGACAAACTTCTATAAGATTTACGGAATATAATTACACTCCACAAAAGAATTGTGAAGAAGAAAGTACTATAGACGAAACAGAAATAAATACATTTATGAACATAGAAATAATCCAAGAAGGGTATGAAGTAGACATCGCCATAGAAAAGGCTAGAGACCTGAAAAAACGCCATAGAAAAGGCTAGAGACCTGAAAAAAGAAAAACCCTGGATGTTATTCAGATGCAAGGGTTGTAAAAAAGATAATATGGAATTAGAAGAAACAATAGAGCATTTTAAAACTTGTGAGATAAGAACGGATAATGCGGGATATAAAGAAGAAAAACTCTCCAAAGAAAAAACAGCAATGTTTGAAGAAATTTGGAAAGATTTCGCATTAAATAATGAAGAAGAATTTGAGACAAACTCCGAAGTTAGTCAGAAAGAACTAATGGAAGCTAGCACATCCAGCTCCAGTCCTTTCCAGAGAACTACAGGAGAACGTATTACAGTAGATACTAGTACATGCAATATACCTAGAAGAAGAGTATTTAGAACTGCAGGAGAACCTGTAGAGAATGTTAAACCATCGGGTAGAAGAATGCCGTTGGAAGAACCTATAACTCTCCAAGAAGGAGGGAATAGAGGAAAGATTTTAAATATAGCTGCCCACGATCCACAAAGATGGAACTCCGTAATAGATTTATGGAAGGGAATAGTGGTAGCAAACTATATACAAAACTACGTAGAAACAGACCCTGAGACAATGTATAAATACTTAGAAACTTTCTTAGGAGAATCTACGAAGGCTTTATGGGAACCAGTTGGTATCTATGGGATCAAACCCATACAACTTCACCAATAAGATACACACTAATTACGGGTGAAGATCCAAATAGTGGACTAGTAGTATTACAAAGAAATGCACTGATTAAATTAGAACAATTAAGTATTAGTAATTGGGTATATATAAAGAAATTTTTAAATGATTTCTTTTATTATTGTACGATCAGCGGTAATTCGTTTGATCAAGACTTAGGAAAAAAGCTTTTCAATAAATTACAAGGAACTTTAGGTAGAGAAATTGAAGAACGCTGGAACAAACGTGATGGGATATTACAAAACCCAAACGCTAGATGGTCCATAGGACATATAATACAGCATGTGATCGAAATATTACAAGAAAAATGTACGCATTTGCAGATACAGAAACAACTTAAACAAAACGAGTTGAACTTCTGTAAAAGTGTAATATATACCACACAAAGTTATGATAAAGACCCCAGAAAAGGAAAAGCTATAAAAGAAAAAATAAGAGATATGGTTATCAGAACTATGACAAGTATAAGAAGAAAAGATACTACCTTAGAAAATCATCAGCCAGAAAACCATACTTGGATAAAAACAAACATATAAGAAAATATAGAAATGATAGAACATACAAAAACAAATTAGAATGTTTTACCTGCGGTAGCATAGAACATCTAGCTAATACATGTCCAAAGAGAATAAATAATAACACTAGAAATTCTTAGTTAATAGAAGACTTCCAGGAGACGTTAATAAATGTAGATGAGTATATGTCAGATACAGAAAGTATATACTCCATAGTAAGTATAGACACAGGAGAAAATAATAAATTAGACTCTTCAGACTGTAAGCAAATTTGAATTTATTAACGAAATAGGAATAGAACAATTAGATATAAATGAAGATTTAAATAATCTAGTAAACACAGTGATAGAGTGCGACCATTTATTCGAAAGAAATAAAGGTCTAGATAGCACGACATGTTGCATTCGCAAATGGTTCCCTAGCAGAAGTAAAAGGGCCAAGTGTAAAAAATGCTACATGGAAGGTTGTATAAATTGCATCCAGAAAGAATTAGGAATTATTATAGGTTTTAAAGAACCATTAAAACAGATTCAAGAAGATACAACCATAGCGATAAGATTAATAACACTAGAAACCAGAATAAATGTTTTAGAAATGAGATTAGCTCAGCTAGAAAAAGGAAAACAAAAAGATATAGAAGACGATCATATTGTCGAAGAAGATCAATTAGAAAGAGAATTAATTACAGAAATAGCTTCAGAACTAATGAATTCGGAAGAAAAAACTCTAATATGTAATGAAGATAAGAAATTTAGCTCCCTAAGATTACTAACAAAGATTAAAATTAAAGACTACGAAATTACTACGCTAGCACTAGTAGATACAGGTTGTACAAGAAGTATATTAAATAAAAAAATTGTTCCTAGCCATCTAGTAAAAACACTAGATAAGCCATCTTCAGCAATGCAGATGGATGGAACCCATAACTTCTACAAACATTACCTACAAGAAGCCACAATTAGTTTTATGAATACTTGTGCAAAATTCTATAACCCTAGTTATAGCATGAATAAGATATTAGTAAGAGAATTAAATATAAATACATATTTTATAATAGGTCTAGATTTCTTGTTAGATAATAATGGAAGTTGTACCATTACTAGAGATGGGATAATATTCCAGAAAAATAGCACTTATACACCAGTTCAAACTCAAAAGACTGAGACTAAAATAATACAGATTTCCCCTATAAACTTAAAAAATAAAGAAGATAGTTGTTGTAAAGATTGCAAAGAATGGAGACAAATATTCTTTGTCGAATAACAATAAAAACCTAATATTAGAAGAAATTCTAGAAGAAAAAGACTATGAGATACTAGAACAGAATTACACGTTAATAGATTTAGAAACAGAATTTTATAATTTTAAAAATGGGATAGAAAAGATAGGAATAATAAAAAACAAGACTGATTTAGATAATATAGTAAAAATTCTAGATGAGTTAGAAATCATAGGAGAAAAACCACTTAGAACCTTTGGATTAACAATAAAATATTATGTGAATTAGAAATTATAAATCCGTAATATATTATAAGAACGACTTCAATAGAAGCAACGAACAAAGACATAGAAGATTTCAAACTACAGATTAAAGAATTAATGGACTTAGAAATTATAAGGCGGTCAACGCCAAAACACAGTCAAGAAATTTCATAGTTAGAAATCATTCGGAGATAGTTAGAGGAAAAGCCCGAATGGTGATAAATTATAAGAGACTAAATGATAATACCAGAAGTAATGGTTATAAGCTGCCAGACAAGTCAGAATTAATTAATAGAATACAAGGAAAGACTATATTTAGTAAGTTTGATTGTAAATCAGGATATTGGCGGGTAAAAATGCATCCCGCCAGTATTGAATGGACAGCATTCACTTGTCCAGAAGGACATTTTGAATGGTTGGTTATGTCATTTGGCCTGAAGACTGCTCCACTCATTTTTCAAAAGAAAATGGATGAAATTTTTGGAGATTACAAAAGATTCGTAATAGTATATGTAGACGACATACTAATTTTCAGTAATAATATAACTGAACACTTAGGACATCTACAGACAGTTTTTAGACTATTTGTAAGTAACGGAATCATAATTAGCAAGAAAAAAATGGAGTTATGTAAAAAATACATAAACTTCCTAGGAGCGACTATAGGAGAAGGTAAAGTTAAGTTACAACCTCATATAGCTAAGAAAGCATTAGAAATGCCAGACAAACTAGACAACACTAAAGATTTGCAAAAAATTTTAGGAATCCTAAATTACGCTAGAACATTTATTAAAGATCTAGGAAAGATAGCGGGACCATTGTATTCCAAGACAGGTTTCACAGGACAGAAACATTTTAATGCAGAAGACATTAAGATAGTAAAACTACTCAAACAACAGATCGAGAACATCTCAGATCTAAGTATGCCTTTAGAAACAGACTACTTAATCATAGAAACAGATGGTAGTTTTGAAGGCTGGGGTGCAGTGTTAAAAGCTAGAATAAATAAATATAGTAGCAAAACTTCAGAAAAAATTTGCGCCTACCAAAGCGGTAAGTATAAATAAAAAGGAAATATGAGTAGCATAGATGCAGAAATACTAGCAGTAGTATACGGTTTAAATGCCTTTAGATTATACATTTTAAACAAACCAGAAACTCTAATCAGAACAGATTGTGAAGCCATAGTTAAATTCAACCAAAAAATAAATGATAAGAATAGTAGTCGGAGACGGTGGCTTAACTTCTTAGACACTATATCGATTTATAATTTAGTGTTCGAGCATATAAAGGGTAAAGATAACGGTTTAGCAGATCAACTTAGTAGGCTAAAGATTACAACGAACTAATCAGTTCATTTATCTCTTAACAGAATGAGTTCGTCAAAGACTAATCCGAAAGACAAGGGGAAAGGCCCAGCCAAACCCCAAGACGACATGCATAAACAAGATTGGGAACCTCAATTTCAGTGCCCATAATCGCCATGAGACACCAACACTAGAAAGACTTTACTTTGGTAAGAATAACTTAGTTTCTTTTCCGTCGTCAAATCTTACTTTTAAAACACTCCCAGACTATGTACTAGACAGACAACAAAAGTGTTTGATAGACAATTTGTGGATTGCCCACAATAGAAAAGACACCAGCCATTTTGTAGCTACGTTAAATTGTACAAGCCATTATTTTAACGACAAAAATTTAGACAAAAAATTTAAATTTTATGTTGTAATTCATGGAAAGACAAAAGGAATTTTTCAGACCTGGTTAGAAGTAGTAGACTCTATTAAAGATTTCAAGACACCACTTTTTAAGGGTTTCAATGTATTTACAGAAGCCTTAGACTACGCTCGAGGAACACTTGGGCCAAACTATTATATTACACCAGCACTCAGAAATAGCCCAAACCAGACACCTCAATACAAAATCCAGAAAGACACAGATAAAATAATCTTTTGCGATCATTGCACCACAATGACCGACACAGTAAAAAGACTAAACCAGACAAAAGAAATTCTCCAGACGCAAAATATACATCTTTTAGAAAAAGTTGCAGAGCAAGTTAAAGCTCAGACAAAACAACCAAACACAGCAGACTCAGAGTTCTCCATCTCCTATAAAAATGGATGAGATAGGTGTGCATTCCCTTCTGAATGCTAAGAAATCTATTGTACCAGATGTAGGTACAACTAGTCCGGTGCAAACGGTTGCCGGTAAAGACAACTCAAATCCGTTAATGGCTGTCACTTTGCCAAAAAGTGAACAAGAAGAGGCAACCTCTTCAAAAAACAGACGAAGACTCCCTCAGACTTTCTCAGGATCTACTTCCAAGACAAGAACTAGAAAGATAAAAAAAGAGAAAAATAAAAGTATAGAACAAATAATTAAAGAGACACTTGAAAACATTTTTAGAGAAATGTATGAAGGACGCCAAAAGTGAAGACAAACATGAAAATCCGGTGGCTACACCACCAATGGCATCCATAACACCAGAACAGAATCCAGAACTTAACCAAAATCTGGATAATATAGACCATGTATCAGAGACTAGTTCAGATAATGAATTCCTAGAATCAAACTATGCTCAGGATCCAAATGACAACGATGACTCGGGCATGAGTTTCGATTCCGTGGCTTTGCATAACTTGAGTACCTAAAAGCCAAGGAATAGACAAGAAATAAAAAGAACGGTGTAAACTCCACCGGAAAAAGTAGACAGAGACATAAAGAGAAAAGGATAAAAGCAGCAGACAAGATAGACAGCAAGGACAGCATCTCAAAGACTTTTTACAAAAGCAGATGCCAGCAACACAAGACGACAAAGTGAAAAGAAAAAATCTTCAAAGTTAAAGCGACGATGGGGCCCACAGCGCACCCGGCCGAAACTTTAAAGATTCCTTTACATTTTGAAGTCCGGAAGACAGTATAAATATCAGACCCTTGGGATGAAGATAGAGAAAAAAAAAGATCAGAGAGTAAAAATATCCGAGAAGAAAAACATCAGACACAAACTAGATCAAACTCCACTCCCAAATGCAAACCTTCTCTCTCCCCCTCACTGAATAAACCTCCACATGTAAGAACAATTTATTTTGGAGCAAGTTTTAATTAGTGTGCAGTAGTTTCCGGGACTCCCGAAAGGGAAACCTCCCCGTACTTCAAATTATGTAAGTTTTTTAATTTCAGTAGTTATCTCCACCATGTATATTATGTTTGTATGAAATCCTGTAGAAATGCAGGAACCAGTATGTTAATATGAAGTTATTTTCATCATGAATCTTTATTTACTGTTATAAATCATGTCATAGATCTAGAAATTACTGTTGTAATCTTAACTGCAATATGCTTGGATATGGTTATCTTCTGAACTTAGTATATGGTTATCTTTGGACTCCGTCATGACCTCAATGGATTAGCTTGTAAATTCCTATGTCAACGGTGGTTGATTATTGGCCTGTTGATGTCCGCTGAAGGACTGTTTTGGCCTGAAAATTGGGTGTAGCTAAAGACGACTGTCATGATAGGGTTAAGGTCTAAAAGAAGAGATGAACTGTTCAGAAGGAGAAATAAAAAGCATAGCGTAGTCAAGAACATAACAGTAACCAAGGACGAATGATAGAGATGATGAATAGTAAATAGGGATTAGTGACTGGACAGAGTCCAGGATAAAAAAAATAAAAAATAAAAAAATAAAAAAATAAAAAAATATATATATATTTTAATACCGGAGATAGCTATTTGATTTAAAGAACTGACATAAGGAGATTTACAACGGGAAGGGAGTACCGAGTAGGACTACACAACCATACTCACACCCCCTTTATCGAAACAACTATTGAAATACACACCCCCCACAACCATACCCCTTTTATATTGGTATCAAAGCGTATAAAGATTTTTGGACAAAGAATTACTCTGAATCCAGAAGATAAAATACGTTTTTAGACATCTTGAGAGACTTATATGACGGACTATAACTTAGAATCATATTTAGAAGTTAAGAAGAGTTTAAAAACCCTCTATCCAGAATATATACATCTAAGTAAGACAAAAGATAATCAGTCAAGACTTTCATAACTTATAAATATAATATCCGCCTTAAGAGTATAAGTTAGTAACATATCTAAAAAATAAAAAAACTAGCACAAGACTCTAGACGTTTTAAGCCTTACTAATGCAACATTTGCACTTCGTAGAAAGACTTAGCTTCTATACTTGGAATATTAAGAGAGAAGTAGCTAGAAAAAACAAACACGTAGTAGCTAGAAGAGAATTAATAGGTTTACAAACCGAACTAAAAATAGAACTCTTAAGTCGAGAAGGATTGTTAGAATACTTTAGAACTAACGTAAAACCTCATTTAATAGAATTAGAATATAATCGTTTTTCCGATAGTATAGAAGAAAGCATATACTTTTCAACTATAGATAAAAGTACTTTCTTAGATATACATTGGCATATACAGGGAATACAGAGCGACGTAAATTACGCAGAACTTTGGATAGACTATCAATATATAAAAAAACAAAAAATACTAGAATATTTCCCATTAGGTTAAAAAATATATATGAGATCACTTTCTTATGCTAAATATATTAGAATTAAAAATAATCTTATTGATAGAGATATAAAAAGAAATAACGAGTATATAAGAGCTGAGAGAGCCTTAAGTACTTGTTTAGAAATTTTAGAATTTATATTCTTATCACCAGTTCGGTTTTTAAAGTTTCGGCCGGGTGCGCTGTGGGCCCCATCGTCGCTTTAACTTTGAAGATTTTTTCTTTTCACTTTGTCGTCTTGTGTTGCTGGCATCTGCTTTTGTAAAAAGTCTTTGAGATGCTGTCCTTGCTGTCTATCTTGTCTGCTGCTTTTATCCTTTTCTCTTTATGTCTCTGTCTACTTTTTCCGGTGGAGTTTACACCGTTCTTTTTATTTCTTGTCTATTCCTTGGCTTTTAGGTACTCAAGTTATGCAAAGCCACAGAATCGAAACTCATGCCCGAGTCATCGTTGTCATTTGGATCCTGAGCATAGTTTGATTCTAGGAATTCATTATCTGAACTAGTCTCTGATACATGATCTATATTATCCAGATTTTGGTTAAGTTCTGGATTCTGTTCTGGTGTTATGGATGCCATTGGTGGTGTAGCCACCGGATTTTCATGTTTGTCTTCACTTTTGGCGTCCTTCTGTTCTCTAAAAATGTTTTCAAGTGTCTCTTTAATTATTTGTTCTATACTTTTATTTTTCTCTTTTTTTATCTTTCTAGTTCTTGTCTTGGAAGTAGATCCTGAGAAAGTCTGAGGGAGTCTTCGTCTGTTTTTTGAAGAGGTTGCCTCTTCTTGTTCACTTTTTGGCAAAGTGACACCCATTAATCTGATTTGAGTTGTCTTTACTGCAAGAACCGCTTGCACCGGACTAGTTGTACCTACATCCGTACAATAGATTTCTTAGCATTCAGAAGGGAATGCACACCTATCTCATCCATTTTTATAGGAGATGGAGAACTCGAGTCTCTTGTGGTTTGGTTGTTTTGTCTCGAGCTTTAACTTGCTCGCAACTTTTTCTAAAAGATGTATATTTTGCGTCTGGAGAATTTCTTTTGTCTGGTTTAGTCTTTTTATCGTGGTTTGTCATTGTGGTGCAATGATCGCAAAAGATTATTTTATCTGTGTCTTTCTGGATTTTGTATTGAGGTGTCTGGTTTGGGCTATTTCTGAGTGCTGGTGTAATATAATAGTTTGGCCCAAGTGTTCCTCGAGCGTAGTCTAAGGCTTCTGTAAATACATTGAAACCCTTAAAAAGTGGTGTCTTGAAATCTTTAATAGAGTCTACTACTTCTAACCAGGTCTGAAAAATTCCTTGTCTTTCCATGAATTACAACATAAAATTTAAATTTTTTGTCTAAATTTTTGTCGTTAAAATAATGGCTTGTACAATTTAACGTAGCTACAAAATGGCTGGTGTCTTTTCTATTGTGGGCAATCCACAAATTGTCTATCAAACACTTTTGTTGTCTGTCTAGTACATAGTCTGGGAGTGTTTTAAAAGTAAGATTTGACGACGGAAAAGAAACTAAGTTATTCTTACCAAGGTAAAGTCTTTCTAGTGTTGGTGTCTCATGAGCAGTTATGGGCCTGAAATTCAGGTTCCCAACACCGCTTGTCTCAGAATCGTCTTGGGGTTTGGCTGGGCCTTTCCCCTTGTCTTTCGGATTAGTCTTTGACGAACTCATTCTGTTAAGAGATAAATGAACTGATTAGTTCGTTGTAATCTTTAGCCTACTAAGTTGATCTGCTAAACCGTTATCTTTACCCTTTATATGCTCGAACACTAAATTATAAATCGATATAGTGTCTAAGAAGTTAAGCCACCGTCTCCGACTACTATTCTTATCATTTATTTTTTGGTTGAATTTAACTATGGCTTCACAATCTGTTCTGATTAGAGTTTCTGGTTTGTTTAAAATGTATAATCTAAAGGCATTTAAACCGTATACTACTGCTAGTATTTCTGCATCTATGCTACTCATATTTCCTTTTTATTTATACTTACCGCTTTGGTAGGCGCAAATTTTTTCTGAAGTTTTGCTACTATATTTATTTATTCTAGCTTTTAACACTGCACTTTTGACCTTCAAAACTACCATCTGTTTCTATGATTAAGTAGTCTGTTTCTAAAGGCATACTTAGATCTGAGATGTTCTCGATCTGTTGTTTGAGTAGTTTTACTATCTTAATGTCTTCTGCATTAAAATGTTTCTGTCCTGTGAAACCTGTCTTGGAATACAATGGTCCCGCTATCTTTCCTAGATCTTTAATAAATGTTCTAGCGTAATTTAGGATTCCTAAAATTTTTTGCAAATCTTTAGTGTTGTCTAGTTTGTCTGGCATTTCTAATGCTTTCTTAGCTATATGAGGTTGTAACTTAACTTTACCTTCTCCTATAGTCGCTCCTAGGAAGTTTATGTATTTTTTACATAACTCCATTTTTTTCTTGCTAATTATGATTCCGTTACTTACAAATAGTCTAAAAACTGTATGTAGATGTCTTAAGTGTTCAGTTATATTATTACTGAAAATTAGTATGTCGTCTACATATACTATTACGAATCTTTTGTAATCTCCAAAAATTTCATCCATTTTCTTTTGAAAAATGGGTGGAGCAGTCTTCAGGCCAAATGACATAACCAACCATTCAAAATGTCCTTCTGGACAAGTGAATGCTGTCCATTCAATACTGGCGGGATGCATTTTTACCCGCCAATATCCTGATTTACAATCAAACTTACTAAATATAGTCTTTCCTTGTATTCTATTAATTAATTCTGACTTGTCTGGCAGCTTATAACCATTACTTCTGGTATTATCATTTAGTCTCTTATAATTTATCACCATTCGGGCTTTTCCTCTAACTATCTCCGAATGATTTCTAACTATGAAGGCTGCTGACCTGTGTTTTGACGTTGACCGTCTTATAATTTCTAAGTCCATTAATTCTTTAATCTGTAGTTTGAAATCTTCTATGTCTTTGTTCGTTGCTTCTATTGAAGCTGTTCTTATAATATATTCTGGATTTATAATTTCTAATTCACATAATATTTTATTGTTAATCCAGTGTCTAAGTGGTTTTTCTCCTATGATTTCTAACTCATCTAGAATTTTTACTATATTATCTAAATCGGTCTTGTCTTTTATTATTCCTATCTTTTCTATCCCATTTTTAAAATTATAAAATTATGTTTCTAAATCTATTAACGTGTAATTCTTTTCTAGTATCTCATAGTCTTCTTCTTCTAGAATTTCTTCTAATATTAGGTTTTTATTGTTATTCTGACAGCAATATTTGTCTCCATTGCTGCAATCTTTACAACAACTATCTTCTTTATTTTTTAAGTTTATAGGGGAAATCTGTATTATTTTAGTCTCAGTCTTTTGAGTTTGAACTGGTGTATAAGTGCTATTTTTCTGGAATATTATCCCATCTCTAGTAATGGTACAACTTCCATTACATGGACATGGTAACTCCGGCAAAGATGGAGCTTACCGTTCGGCTGAACTCTTACGTACTACTCGAGAGGCCTCTCTACCTGTCTCTCAGAAGCATGATGCAGCATCCACAACCAAAAAGATGTTAGTACGAAATAATGTACTAAGTATGTAAGGAGGCTAAATAACTGAATCTGTAACATAAGTCTGCTGAATAAGATAAGGTCATAGGTAACCTGGAAGGTACTCATCTGTCTCTACTTAACTTATATACATAATATACTCTTGCGTCTACCCGACCACATATAGGGATTAGTGTGTATCTACCCGATCGTAGGAGGCTCAGTGTGTATCAACCAGGCCGTATAGGCTCGGTGTCATCTACCCGACCTTATACGGTTGGTCCGACCATTTAAGCTTGGTATCGCTTTCAATAGCAACTCAAAAACTATCAACAATAAACATATAAAACTATCAATAACTCTACCGTGCAACAATAAGCTCTAAATACTGAAAGTACTCCCGACAAGGTACATATAGGATAAGAAAGCAATAGAACTCTAAAAAAATGAAATTAGAACTCTTTTTGGGAGATAAACTCATTTCATGATTACTTCTGATAAGGGACCATGCCAATTATGAAAAGGAAAATCTTAACATACCTTTGTAACCTTCTGCCAAACAACAACAACTATGCTTATCTCGCTGCTCCTTAGTCTACAATAATGAAATGATACTAACGTCACATTACAAGAGATATAACGATTGTATTTCAAACAATAAGGATAAACTTTATTCCATAGCAAAATGGGCAGCATCTCCCATGTTTCTTCAACTTCCCACAAGTTCAAGACATCATAATAGTATCTCAAACAAATAATTTCTTAATAGGTTCTACAAACAACCCAACAATTCAACGAGCAACAAGTTCGGTTTACGATTAATAAAAATGTATCTTAAATCCTTTTTCTTTATTCATGAACATGTCAATAACAACAATAATAATATACTCAGGTTATTCCAACAATTTCCAGCCCACAAAACAACTCAAAACAACCACCACATAGTACACATGATAATAACAACCTCAACTACAAATTCCGATATAATTTCCGTACTTCCTCATTTAGCAACTTAGCTATGATCTAGATTAACTAAAATTCATCTAGGGGAGGAGAATTCTTACCTTATATACCAAGAACTACTTTTCTTTCACCTTACTTCACTTCGAAAAAATTTCGAAGTCAATAACAAGACAAACATAACAATGAGATGAAGCGGTGAGCAAAACTCGTATGTTGCTCTTGAGAAACTTTATACGTTGTTGCGTCACGTTACTTCTTCTACAACTCAGGTTGCTGCTTCTAATACTAAATTTTCATTGTACACATTTGCCTAAGTGAACTACAAAAGATAAGATTGCTATATTGCCTATGTTTCTCACGAGAAAGGTGGTTGTCCATATCTTTTATTTTGCAAATTTTCCAACTAAAATGATCTACATCTCAATTCTGATATGGTGGGTTGTGGGGTCTACATAAGTAATAATAATCATTATACTACACACCAAAATGTGCCACCCATTACATAGATTTACATAGTCATATGTTGCTCGCTCCTATGATTGCCACGTGGAAGAATGGTTGGCACCTAACATTATCCAATAACTGATTATTAATTCCTTTATCCCCACTATAATTCAACATTTAATAAATTACACAAATAATTAATTTTTTAATCTTAATTTACTTAAATAGAAATCACTTTAACTCCCTTCATATATGCATTATCATGATCATGTGATATAGCACGGGTGCGTAGCCTCTTTTGACATACACAAAATATTATTTGCAATCATCATCATAACACTTTTATGTCTGAAATCATTCAACTATTTATACACCGAGCTCATAATTTGCATACTTGAATATCACCAAAATTTTGTATGGTCCGTATAACTTATTCAATATTCCGAATTTTGATGAAACTTCTTTTCTTCGATTTGTTTAACTTGTAAACTATTCAGCCTTTACTAGACTTGTATACAAACTTGTATAACCTTAAGATACGTCGATGAAACTTTCTCACTTTATTAAAGTTGTTCCTTAACTCGGACTTATCTTTATTAACACAAAACAAAACTTTAGCGTGTGAAAAATTTGGAATGTAACATAATCTCCAACCCAGGGTATTTATTTTGTAATTCTTGGTTTTCAAAATATCTATCCAGCCTTTTAAATATATAGTCATCCCCACTTTGTCCATTCCACCAATTGAATTTGCTTCCTTTAAAGCCAAGATCACCTACTCCATAAGCTTGAATGGAGCCTATAAAATCCCGTACTTCATTAAATGTCACTGGTACACCACCATATTTCTCTTCTTCAGATGTAATAACATTAAAATCCCCCCAATCATTCAAAGACCATTAATATTATTAGTAATGTCTTCCAATGATGCCCATAAATCCAACCTTTCGGCCTAAGTACATTTTGCATATACTAATGTAATTAACATTTCATCAGCTCCTCCTTATAATTTTAACCTCAAAGTCAGTTGTTGATGATGATCTACCACTATCTACACTTCAAAAATATCATCAAGAAAGACCCATATCTTCCATGAACAATTAACCATAGCTGTCTACAACCCAAATCTTCTTCTGTATATCTTAATTGTCTCTGTATCCTGAAAATATTATGAAAAACCTATAAAGCTAAAATTATATTTCTGATGCATCTTCATCAATCTTATAAAAGCTTTCATGGTATTAACAGATCTAATATTTCATATGATTGCATTCATCATAGAAAATTAAATTTATTAACATTGCTTCTAGTTTGAACTCCACCAATTGATAAAATATTATTATCTTTTATGACTTTCTTCTTACCCCTTCCCAAACGCTTCTCCACTTGTTTAGGTGATAAGTCACCTGCCCTAGCTACTGTTTGTAAATTGTAATTTATATTATGAACATCTAAATCCTTCACCCCTCCTTTGTTCTTTTTCTTCTCCATACTTGTACCTTGTGTTTGAATTATTTGTTTTGTGCCATGCTTAGTCTGAACTATTTGACCAGTATCTTGTACTTTTTCCCTTTCTATGCTATCTTATTTATTCAGATCTTTTGCTTTGTATTTTCTGCACTAGGAACCTCCTCATTTTTAGTATTGCTTGAGACTCTACTTGGTTCCCTGACTCCTTACTCTCCTCTTCTTGCTCATTATTCTTGCTCTGCTCCCTTCTACTTTTGCTGGTTGAGTGACTCTCTTTTGTCATTTGTGCTTTATCTAGGCTACCCTCAACACCTTCATTTTTCTTTGGATCTTCTTCTTGTTATGTTTCTCCATTTCCCTCATCCCCTAATGTTTCCTCCTATTTGATTCTAGTGCTATTGTGTTGACTTCTTTTTTCTGGGCTTATCTCCTACTCTCTTTACTTTGTTTCTTCCTTTCTTTCTACTGATTTTTATGGCTCTACTGGTTGAAGTGCCTCTGGCTGGGTCCTCTCTAATGTTTTGTGCAACTCCAAGTCGATTACCTCATCTTCCTTGTTATTACTGAGAACATCAAAGGTATTATGAGTTTCTACCTTATTCTTCTCTTTTTTATTGCTCTGTTCTCCTACTTCTCTCAATATTATACCACCGGAATCCTTGATGTACTTGTTTTTCCTTATATGTATCCATTCTTATTTGGCCTGAATATTTCCAACAAATTTTCCACTTGTCAACTTCTTTCTTTGATTTGTTGCTGTGCCAACTTCATTATTGTTGTCCTCTTCCTTTCTCAGTTCTTCTCTATATTATTTCTCCAATTCAGGATGGAGAGCCCTGCATTCTTGTTCATTATGCCCTTGTAATTTGCAATGTTTCCAATATTTAGGCAGAAAATCATACTTAATTGTCACCCATTTAGACTGAACTTTTCCCGTTTCTGCATTCTTCTCTGATATATGAATTCTCTGTGGATGTTTTTCTAACAAGTCAATTTCAACCTTCACCTTTGCGCAACTAGGTCTTGTTCTATTTGTAGTTGTCAGATCTACTGTCAAAGGTTTCCCCACTGCTGAAGCAAGAGAAAAGACAACTTCCTTTGCAAAATAATTTAGAGGCAGTTCTAGAAAACTTATCCATGCTAGCAATAGATGTTTCTTCATCAGGCTTAAACCAAGGACTCCAAATTAATGGTCTCATTTGGCAGTGCCTAGAATGTATCTTAATGTAATATGCTGGAGAAGATAACATCTTGACATATACTTCTAGTAAACCTAGTCTAATTAGGACATGTTTGTCTTCAATTAGACCAACTATGCAAGTACCTTTCATTCCACACTGTTTTGGAATGGCAGTTCTTAACTCTTTAATGTCAATATTGTCATATGAGAACTTCCCCAATACTGCATATTGTAAATCCTCCTTTATGATTAACTATACAACCTCCTTTGAATCCACTTTAATATGAGGTTCTCCATCTATGAATATCATATGTTTCATTGGTACTGTTGGAATGTTTTGTATTAGATTTCCTGGATTTGGCTTTAAGAAATTTGCATAGTTCATTCCCTTAGGATTTGTATGTTGTTGAATGTTATTAGGACTAGGCAAATTGGATAGGTCTGTACTGGTAGGGTTGGCCATGTTGGTCGGTCTGTCAAAGGTTGACGGCTAGGGTTTTGAGATTTTTCTAGAAAGCGTTTTTTTATTCGGCTTCTATTACAAATTTTTTAACTGGAATCTATACCCCTTATGATCATTGTTGTCTTTTAAATACTAGTTTGGACCTTATTTGGGGAGGAAGGGTTGTAGGTTTTCATGGAACATTAAGAAAGCTAAACCTTTGATTTGTGAATAGAAAATGGATTAGATGATCATGATTTTATGAATGTTGATTAATGTTAGGTGACCATGTTGTATTAATTAATTTGGGAATTAGAACATTTTCTAGATTGGGGAAAATCTAGTATTTTGTAAATTAGGGCTTTTCTTAATGCAATTGAGGGATCAATTGGTTTTATTTTTTCAATTAACTTAAGGATATGACTAGTTAGCATGTTTTAAAGCTTTTTGAATAATAAAGTTTGAATTTTGATGTCGTGGGTCCGGGGTTGGTTTAGGCATCTTGGGTATGATTGAAGGACTAAGTCCTTGTATTCTGTGTTAGCTTTATATTAATGTATATTCTATGCGTGTTAGACTACGATTACTACGAGGCACTCCGGACGCGCAAGGCCAGCGGGGAGAGTTGATTGTATGTGGACTTGCTCGACCTTGAGGTAGGATACACTTTCTTTTTATTAGACTCCGATAGAAGTACATAATTAGTTACCAATGTTGAGGGGTATTGGGCGTGTTTGGGGGTCCCAACCAATCAGTTATGATAAACGTTTGGGTGGGTACCGGTGTTGAACTATGATGATGGGTGATTTGGGGAATCATCCTTAAGCTGATTCCGACTGTTGTTGATTGGGCTTGTCGCCATTATGTGGGCTCGTCACCATATTTGCTATTATTGTGTTTATTCATCACACATGCTTTTGATATGATATCTTGATTGTACTTGGATTATGTGTTATTGAATTCGTGAAAGCATGTAATATTCATCTCTTATACTTGGTTGCATCTCATTACATTCTTATTTCTTGTCTTGTATTGTTATTTGCATTCATTCACTCATGGTTCTGTTGATATTGATATGAGAGTGGTATAGAAATGATATGGGTCCAAGAGACCGGGGGAAGGTAAGAACACTTATGAGATTATTGGCAACATTGAGATGATGATGATATGCAGGGGAACGGGTTGTATACTTGCAACAGTTATTCAGCTAAGAGTTGTGCTCCATTGAGAAATTTTGGAGGAGTATATGGACTTTGTGGGTCCCCATGGGTGTGCAGTTCATAGAATTTGAACGTCTGTATACTGGCGATGAAATGTACCTAGCATATGCATTGCATTCATACCATACATTCATTATTTCATTGATTATATATTGATGGATTAAGTGTGGGACTGATTATATGATAACTTGGTTGAATTCTTGAATAAAGGAGGGTTGTAAATTGATCAAGTGAAACTTGAGATATTGTCATAGAATTCTTCTAAATTGGGACAACTTACATGATTGTGAAGTCTTATATGAATAATGTGACTTGTTGACTTTGTGAAATATTATGTGGATAATATGACTTAATTGGGTTACTGAATTGTCTAGTATATGGTTATATGATGTCAACTTGATATTTATCTCTTTTTGCATATCTTTCGCCGTTTCCGGCCTATGATATCTACAGGGGTACGTTGTGTACTCATGCTATACTTTCTGCATTTTTTTTGGATGCAGATACAGATCCTTCTACTAGTTCAAGACCTCCAGTTTGAGTCTGAGTCGGTTGATCATCAGTATTCAGGGTGACGATACTACCTTCTGGCATGCCTTGGATACTCCTATCTCTTTCTTATATTTTATTGATTCGAGAGACATATTCAGACACTTAGACTATGATGTTTAGTATTTGGCATATGTTGCCCTTTTATTCAGACTTGTATCTGTTTTAGAGCTCTTGTATTGTTGACTAGATTCTTGGGGTTGTATTATGATTCTCAGACTTATGCTCCACATTTTATATTATTATCGATATCTTATTTAAGTATGTTATTTTCGTATTTCTTTCTTATACCATATTAATGAGTTGGGTGTGGTTTGCCTACCGGTGGAAAAGTATAGGTGCCACCACGATTCCTAAAAGTGATCGTGACAATTAAAGAGTGATCATGTGATACTGGTGGAGCACACTCTAAGAGAAGGAAATGGACAAACAAACTATTTAGCTAACTTTCTTTTTAATTTTTGCAGATATACATCATTTTAACAGCTTTCAAGAGCTTCCTTCCATGGCAAAGAGAATACTAAACATAGAGAAGGCTCAGATCCCATATCTGATAATAAGGAATGCAAGACACTACATCAACATCAATACATAAAACTATGGACTATTAAAACTACAGTATACTTTTAGCTGCTGAAGAGTTTGTGATTTCTAGATACTATTATGTAGCTTTGGATTTTGGTTGATATATATGGGAAAATTTAAAAGGGTGGTATTAGCAGTATATGCTCATTCCCTAGCAGATAATCCTTATATACAGAAATTGAAATCTAATAGCTTGATGCTGCTAAATTGAAATAATTTAGACTTGCTGAATTGCTACTGAAGTCTGCAACATGACATTCTCAAGCTTCTACATTCCTGACAGCCTGAATATAGTTCAACTGATTTTGGTTTCATATCACCTAGTGAGAACTGAAAGTATATTTATGTCCTAGATATAATATGTATTAGGACAAATGTATTTTATACACATCCACATTATTATTAATGGAGATTAATATTTTGGCATTTGCAATTATTGAATTATTATTTGATTGTTTGTCTCTTGAGCTTACGTTGTCATTAATAGAGTGAGATATTCATGATATAGCGTAACTCTTAAAATAGCCTCGACTAATGATCATCAAGAATGGGATATCGATGATATGTGATAAGTCGACATGTGGTCTGCATCACATCCTTAGAGGATGTAGTATGTCTCACCTGCTACGAGTAATGACTACTCGTGATGGACACATGGATACTTTGAAAGTATTGGTATACCCTGTTGATATATTGTTTGTTATACTTGTCTAAAGTATGATCAACGTGTGGGAGATAGAAGTCCTTAGAATTGAAGTCAATACGCGCCTTGTCTACAAAGTAATGTACTTTGATCCCGTCCTAAGATCAAATGCCTTATAGGTTGAGATACGACTTGTATTGGGTACATTACGATGTGGATTGAAGGTGGTACTTGAGCCAAGATTATGATTCATTCCTCGAATGTATATTCGAGAGAACACTCGGATTCTCAGTGATATTAGGTTGACTAAGTCGTTGGCCAACGCAATAGACATATTTAGAATATGGTCTAGTCGTCAACTAATATAGATGAGATACAATGATTAAGCCATTTGGATAGACACTTGACAAATCCTAAGCTTGATCGGGTATGTCGTGAATGAAAGGATTTTATCTTACTACATAAAGGTTAAGTTTACTGGATTCACGTAAACGTATTTCACATATTGAGTTCGTCTTCCGGCGCCGTCTAGGAGTTTCGTGTAGACCTTAATTTGATTAATGTCGATATGAGAAGGCATGTAGGGTCACACTATGTCGATTGTCGGTTTCAATCTAAGGATGTATTGAGAGAGTAATTAAATGTTCGATTTGGAATCGAGATATTCAAATGAATAATGATTATTTTAATTAAGTCAAAATTAGATTTTGGATTTAATGAAGAATGCACGGAAAATAAATCGAGATAGTGCAGGAGAACGTCGAGCGCCGCGACGCCCATACCCTAGGGCTGCGGCGCGGGCAGGAGCACGTCGAGCGCCGCAACGCCATACCCTAGGGCCGCGATGCCTCTGCCTCGAATTTTGGGCCAGGCCCAAGGTCAAACCCTAATCCAGTTTTGACATATTTTTCAACTATAAATAAAGTCATTCACCTCATTATTCAAACACCAATTTTCTGAAAATCATTCTAAGCCTTAAGGACTTAGAATCAAATACTCTCTCGAACCTCTGCCGGATTTTCTAGCTTTCCGAAAGAGAAATACATTGAAGCTTGGAGCTTGCAATCGGAAGGGTAACCGCGTGTGCACCTTATAGTAGAAAAGACTCTAGATATTCAAACTTGTAAGTTTATGCTTTATGTTACACGTTTAATTGTTGTATAACCATACCAGAAATGTTGTTGGGGTAAGTAAGAAACAAAACTTTCAAACTTCCGCTGTGCCTTACTTATATTTTTTGAACCCAACAAAACCCTACAGTGGTATCAGAGCCCAGGCTGGTTCAATGGTTATATAGCAATTGAATAGAATAATAATATGAGTTAAACATATAATTGGATTATAATGAGGTTTCTTGAAATCCTACATGTCTTGAACGAATGTTGACCTTTTGATATCACCCTAAATTATCTCCTATGCTAACTCGAAGAAGTCATTCTGCTCTAACTTGAACTAAGCCAAAGTGCGTTGTCTGGCTCATTGCACGATGCACGGCTAAGAACGAGTAAGAACGGATGATGGCCGATATTGACGTTGTTGATAATGGTGGGTGATGATAAAGGACCTGTGATTTGATCCCTAAATTGGATTTAGGGCTCGAACGATTTTAAGAATCAACACAGAAACGTTTGTCAGGACATGAGCATCGCGACCCTATAATAGGGCGTTGCGGCGCTTGCTAGGGTTTCAGGGAGGCGCCGCGGCTCCATGGTGGAGTGCCACGGTGCTAATGCCTCACATGGACTCACTGGACAACAGGCGCCGCGGCGCTAATGCATTTTTCCAGAAGCCAAAAGGCTACTGCAGACTTGGTCATATCAACGAATCAAGGATAGCAAGATTGAGGAAGTTAGACTACCTCGAACCATTTGACTTGGAGTCTCATGGTAACTGCGAATCTTGCTTGGGAGGAAATATGACCAATAAACAACTTTATGATAAAGGTGTGCGAGCCAAGGAGATGCTTGAGTTGGTACATACTGATGTATATGGGCCATTCTCGACTCAAGCTAAATGAGGCTTCCCATACTTCATCACTTTTACTGACAACTTCACAAGGTATGGATATGTGTATCTTATGAGACACAAATACGAGGCTTTTGAGAAGTTCAAGGAGTACAAGTCGGAGAGAAGCAATTTGCGACAAGTATCAAGACCCTTCGATCAGATTGAGGAGGTGAGTACTTGAGCAACAATTTCTAGATTACTTAAAGCTACATGGAGTCCAATCAGAATGGACACCTCCAGGAACGCCACAGATGAATGGTGTTGCCGAAAGGAGAAAACGAACCTTATTGGATATGGTTCGATCCATGATGAGCTCCTTAGCTCTACCGACATACCTTTGGGAACAAGCTATACAAACCTCTCTATATATTATGAACAGGGTTCCTTCAAAATCAGTAGATAAAACTCCATATGAGATATGGAATGGCAAGAAGCCAGCACTTAAACGCATGCGACCCTGGGGGTGCCCTGCATATGTAAAGAAGATGCTTACTGATAAGTTGGAATCTAAAAGTGAGAAATATTATTTTGTGGGGTATCCAAAGAAAACTAAGGGATATTATTTCTATTTTCCTGGAGAACATAAGGTTATTGTTTCCAGGAATGCAACTTTCCTTGAAGAAGAATATGTCTACAAGGAACAGAGCTGCAATGAGATAGAACTTGAAGAAATTCAAGAACCACAAGATAACACAAAAGTTGAACCCTTGTCGAATGACCAAGACAAGGATTTAGTGGGAGTAACTGGTGAAGATTGGGTACTTAAAGTACGCCCTTCAGCTAGTGGGAGTATTGTGAGAGATAGTGCAGAAATGCAAGAATCTCATACACAACCAATAGAAGATGATACAATGGTTGTACATCATTCCATTCATGGAATACATGAAAATGACATTCCTGAAAGCTCTCAAGGTACTGGATTGTCCAGTACACAAAGACCTTCTCACAATCAGAATGCAACAAGCACTGAAACACGGAATAATCAACTCCGTAGGACCACTAGGACTTATCGTCCGCCTGAAAGACTTAATCTCCTTGTTGAAACACACAATGAGATAGATATTCCTGATGACGATGAACCTACAACCTACAACGAAGCTATATTAAACATTGATTCGCAGAGATGGCAAGAAGCCATGAAATCTGAGATCGACTCAATGTACATAAATCAAGTTTGGAACTTGGTTGATCTGCCAACAGGGGTTAGCCCATAGGATGCAAATGGGTCTTCAAGAAGAAGATTGATGCATATGGCAAGGTACAGACTTATAAAGCAAGATTGATAGCTAAAGGTTATAATCAACGGCCTGGGGTCGATTATGATGAAACATTTTCACATGTTGCTAAAATTAAGTCCATTCAAATTTTGCTTGCAATAGCTGCATATTATGACTATGACATTTGGCAGATGGACGTCAAAACTGCTTTCCTCAATGGTAATCTAGTTGAGGAAGTGTATATGAAACAACATGAGGGTTTTTCAATTGAGTCCAAACCAAATGATGTGTGCAAGCTACAAAAGTCCATTTATGGGCTTAAGCAAGTCTCGAGGAGTTGGAACATTTGCTTTGACAAGGCTATCAAGTCATTTGATTTCGTCAGAAGCAAAGAGGATCCATGTGTTTATAGTAAACATAAGGATGGGAGTATTGCATTCATTATCATATATGTAGATGACATATTGATAATGGGAGACAATAAGACTCTCCTGCAGTCAATCAAAGAGTGGTTGTCCAGTACTTTCACGATGAAGGATTTGGGTGAAGCCTGCTACATTCTGGGAATTAGGATCTATAGAGATAGACCTAGCAGATTGTTGGGGCTGTCACAGTCAGTCTACATAGACAAAGTGCTTAGACATTTTTCTATGGAAAATTCTAAGAAAGGCGGTCTACCTATAGGACAAGGCATCAAGTTATCTAAGAAGGATAGTCCTTCTAATACTATAGAACTTGAACGCATGAGAATGATCCCATATACTTCGGCTATAGGATCAATCATGTATGACATGACCTGTACTAGGCCAGATGTGGCCTTTGCACTTAGTATGACTTACAAGTTCCAGCAGAATCCTGGGGAAGAACACTGGAAAGCAGTCAAGAGTATTCTTAAGTATCTTAGATGAACTAAAGAATATTTCTTAGTCTATGGTGGACAAGAGAAGCTGGTATGTACTGGGTACACTGATGTTAGCTTCCAGACAGATGTTGATGACTACAAATCTCAATCAGAGTACACATTCATTTTCAATAATGGAGTTGTAAGCTGGAAAAGTTCCAAACAAGCTACAACTATTGATTTGACAACAGAAGTTGAGTACATTGCTGGATCGGAAGCTTGTAAAGAAGTTGTCGCGATATCTGAGTTCCTGAAGGAACTAGGGGTTGTTCCAAGTGCCACTTGTCCAATAACGGTTTATTGTGACAATACTGATGCGATTGCGCAAGCTAAGGAACCAAGATAAACTAACAGAAACAAGCATGTACCAAGGAAGTACCACATACTCAGAGAGATGTGGAGACTGAACAGATTAAATTAGACTATGTTCCTACAGACGATAATCTAGCTGACCCATTCACTAAACCATTAAGCTTAGTCAAGAATAATAGTCATTTTGAGAATATGGGCATTAGATATGTTGGAGATTGGCTCTAGGTCAAGTGGGAGATTGAAAGTATATTTAAGTCCTAGAGACAATCTGTATTAGGACAAATGTACTTTATACACATTCATATTCTTATTAATGGAGATTAATATTTTGGCATTTGCAATTATTGAAATATTATTTGATTGTTTGTAATTATTCATTAATGTGCATCCCTTGAGCTTAAGTTGTCATTAATAGAGTGAGATATTCATGATAGAGCGTAACTCTTAAAATAGTCTCGACTAATGATCATCGAGAATGGGATATCGATGATATGTGATAAGTCGACATGTGGTCTGCATCACATCCTTAGAGGATGTAGTATGTCTCACCTGCTACGAGTAATGGCTACTCGTGATGGACACATGGATACTTTGGAAGTATTGGTATACCCTATTGATATACTATTTGTTATACTTGTCTAAAGTATGATCAGCGTGTGGGAGATAGAAGTCCTTAGACTTGAAATCAATACGCGCCTTGTCTACAAAGTAATGTACTTTGATCCCGTCCTAAGCTCAAATGCCTTATAGGTTGAGATACGGCTTGTATTGGCTACATTACGATGTGGATTGAAGGTGGTAGTTAAGCCAAGATTAGGATTCATTCCTCGGATGTATATTCGAGAGAACACTCGGATTCTCAGTTATATTAGGTTGACTAAGTCATTGGCCAACGCAATAGACATATTTAGAATATGGTCTAGTCGTCAACTAATATAGATGAGATACAATGATTAAGCCATTTGGATAGACACTTGACAAATCCTAAGCTTGATCGGGTGTGTCGTGAATGAAAGGATTTTATCTTACTACATAAAGGTTAAGTTTACTAAATTTACTGGATTCGCGTAAATGTACTTCACATATTGAGTTCGTCTTCCGGCGCCGTCTAGGAGTTTCATGTGGACCTTAATTTGATTAATGTCGATATGAGAAGGCATGTAGGGTCACACTATGTCGATTGTCTGTTTCGATCTAAGGATGTATTGAGAGAGTAATTAAATGTTCGATTTGGAATCGAGATATTTAAATAAATAATGATTATTTTAATTAGGTCAAAATTAGATTTTGGATTTAATTAAGAATGCACGGAAAATAAATCGAGACAGTACATGAGCACGTCGAGTGCCGCGACTCCCATATCGTAGGGCCGCGGCGCAGTGCAGGAGCACGTCGAGCGTCACGGCGCCCATACCCTAGTGCCGCAATGCTTCTGCCTCGAAGTTTGGGCCAGGTCCAAGGTCAAATCCTAATCCGATTTTGACCTATTTTTCAACTATAAATAGAGGCATTCACCTCATTATTCAAACACCAATTTTCTGAAAATCATTCTAAGCTTTAGAGACTTAGAATCAAATACTCTCTCGAACCTCTGCCGGATTTCCTAACTTTCCGAAAGAGAAATACATTGAAGCTTGGAGCTTGCAATCGGAAGGGCAACTGCGTGTGCACCTTATAGTAGAAAAGACTCCAGATATTCAAACTTGTAAGTTTATGCTTTATGTTACAAGTTTAATTGTTGTATAACCATACCAGAAATGTTATTGGGGTAAGTAAGAAACAAAACTTTCAAACTTCTGTTGTGCCTTACTTATGTGTTTTGAACCCAACAAAACTCTACAAGAACTTGAAGGTGTAAAATATGGAATCAAGTTAAGACACCTAAAGTTTTAATAGCTAGTAGTCTGTTTCGTTGTTGTTCTCAATATATGTTGTATTTTTTCTTTCTTTGTTTGCTTTCTGTTTTCTCATTCAACCAATTTGGTTGATTGTAAGACTTATTTTATTTATAAATAAATTCTCACCAACTTCTGGTGGTATTGAAATTTTTTTTTATCTCTTAAAGGGTGTAACTAAACAAGTAAAAGAGAACAGAGGAAGTATGCTATATCAAAACATAATTAATATTTCTGTTGCCCCAATTAATATAATGGTGTTTGACTGACATAAGGTTTAAAAAAGAAAGAAAGACTTTTAAATCTAATGATCTAAAATAAGTTTTAAAAAAATTGGGACTAGAAATTATTTTATTAAGAGTAAAATAGAAACAAATAGAATTGAATTATAATTAAATATAAAATTACAAGTATCAATTTTTCAGAGTGACTAAAAAGCCATGGTATTCATGTAGTAATAGGTAGCATATGTTCAACACTCTTTTAAAATGATGAATATCATCAGGAACAAGAATACTGTTAAAAATAGTAAGAAAGAGTAATATGATATACCTCAACATCTAGATCTATTTAATAAGTGGACTATCCCAAAGATTAAACTCAGATTAATATATCAAATGGGCACTTTAGAAAAATTAGGCTTCACACAAGTTGTTAAAACAACCGAAGAAACTATCAGATAGCGATCATGCTACATTTAAATTATTAAATGATAGTGATTTTGCTCCTTATAGGAAAATTCATTGTTTTATTCACATTGGGTTAGTTCAAGTTGCGTTTAAGCCACTTTCTTTAAGAGGCTTACCAGAGAGCTTTATAGCAGCTCTAAGAGATGGTAGAATCTGTAACTGGAAAAAGTCTCTTATAGGAACCGTGCAAACCAGTTTGGCCTATGGTCCTGTTTATTTTAATGCATGTCCTAACTTGCATGTATCCTTGGAAGATGTGAACTCTTTGAATGCTTTAATACTTATCATTAAATTACATGGATACGATTATATGTCTGGTACAGAAGTTATATGTATTTGTTACAGAATTTATTTCAAATCATTATACACTATGAATCCTATGTGTAAAATGATGGATTTCAAAAATGATATAATTTATAGAAATGAATTTTGGTAAATCCAAGATAACAACCAGAAAACCTATAAATTTGGGATGAAATTGTTTTCCCAACTGATGGGTAATTGATGGGACAACTGCACCCCAAAATAATGTTAATACTGATATTACTCATATTGAGAAGACACCAGATGGTACTATTAAGTTAAAGTTTTCCGAAGCAAACTACTTAACTGACAAAATTGAACGTAATAGTCTTAGCTACAGATCTTATAGATCTGCTTATCGTTCATACATTGATCCAATTGATTATTTTGTAAGATCTCCTTCATGAGACTCCACTTTTCAAATTTGGAAAGTTGATACTAACAGAGTTGATAAGATTATAATTGGAAAAAACACTACCGTCAATGGTGTTAAAGAAGACCTAGATATGACCGAGTTAGAAATGGATTTTCCATCCGTTTAATGGATCAATCCAAAAAATTAATTTTAGTCGGAGATCAACCGCAAGAAAAAAGATCAGTGATGATTTCTTTAAACCCAGATAGGAACCATTTAAAAATGGGTTTTTGAAAAATTTGATAAAAAAGAAAGAACATTTCTTCAAGAGGAATTTTATAAAGATCTTTATGAAGCTAATAAGATTATATCTTTTGTCCCTTGGTTTATGACCAAATACGTAGTAGATGATATCTCTGTTTTAGAAAGAGAATATAAGCTCTCTAACGGGGAAATTATTAATACAATTTTACCTCCCCAACAACCTTTCCAAATTGAAAAGGATAATAAGTTCCTCAATTTTGCGGCTTTCTCAAAATTTTTTGAAAATGATACTGCTTTAGTTACAACATCGCATATTAATATTATGCTAAAATATAATAACTATACAAATGTTTATCTGAACATATTGGGTGAACAAATTGTCCTTTTACATGATAGTGTAGAAAAATTGACTTCTGAAATCAGAAAATTGCACCTTTCTACAGCTCCTCATACGACTATGGACACTCCAAGTGTTCAGCCTCCTCCTGAAATCAAAGAATTCAAGTTAAGAGGTTATACAGAACTTAAACAATTGCTTGATAAAAAGTTTAAGGGATTAAAAATTAGTCCCTTAACATAAGAAAAAAAGGGGATGATTATGATTTCGACCTGTCTGGAAATGATTATAGACAAAAAGTTTCCGATGAGGTCAATAAACTGGCCAACTACTCTAGTAGATATGCTAGAAAACCTATTCAAACAAGGTACTATTATCTTAGACCCACCCCTTATGACGTACTGTTTGAGGAACATGATATTGTTGATAATAATAGTTACAGTGGGACATGCATTTATGAATGGAATATAGACGGTTATACCGAGAGACAATGCTATAATACTATACATAGGATGCTTATGTACTGCACTATACGCAAGGCTAATAAGAATAATTATAAGTCTATTGCAGAGATGATAATCTCAGGGTTTACTGGCTAATTAAAATGCCGGTGGGATGATTATTTAACCCAAGAGCAAAGAAGTACCATATTGGCTGCGGTAAAAACTGAACCAGGTACAGAACCACAGGAAAATGGTGTTTATACACTATGTTTAAATATCATAGCACATTTCACTGGTCGATGGACGGATGACAATGAAAATATAAGGACTATGCTCTAAAACCTTAGATAACTCTCATTGGAAATCCAAATTTATAGATGGGTTATGGAACTGCCAGAGTGTAATAACTTCAACCGATCTTTTATTTGGTTTAAGACTCTAGAAAATGGCTCAGTTATAAATTGAAATACCAATTCTCTTTTATCAAAAGTCCCGATGATACCGTTTGCATCAATCCTTGAAATATGAAATATTTTGTTAATAAATGAGGTGCCTAATATAATTTGGCTTGAAATATCTTTTACTAGGATAAAATTATCTGGTATACATACCTTGTTTTGATAAATATAAGCTTTTGATAATTTAAAAGCTATTTGGAGTTTCTGCCAATTAGCAGATCTTACACTATGGGTAGTTTTATGGAAATATTTAGAAGGTATAATTCCTTCATGTTTACAATTTACATCCGCCCCACTATCAGTAAGAGCTGTAAATTCTTTTTTAAAGTTGTAATCTATTAAAAGATAATTTTCACATAAAAGTTTTGAGAAGTAATTACCTCAAAGGCTTGTAAAAAATCCCCTGTATCACATATTTCCGTATTTGTAGTGTTGATATCCTCCTAGTTGAGATTATCAACATCCTCTATGATAGGTTGTTTACCTTCCCTTCGAGACTGTAAATTCTGTAATCTCGTAAAGTATTACCGCTTTTCAATTCTGCAATTTTTTTTTTTTTTTGAGATTATCAATCTCCTTTTCTAAATCCCTAGTAGTACTAGGAATTGTCACCCCCTTGTTATGCTGCATCATTTTCTTCAGTTCTGACATGGGATATGCACCTGATTTTTCCAGAATTTTCTTCCCTTGTGAAGTTTCTGCTTTTTCCGGAATATGATCTATGATTTTAGATCTCATTTTTGGATCTTTTATAACCTTTAATAGTTCTACGATGTGATTACCTTCAAGGACATTAACATTCATATCCTTAAATTGAGAGAAGATGTTATAAAACTCATCATACTGTTTGTTTATATTACTAGAACCGGGTTGTCCTAATTGACATGACGTACATTCCTCTTCTGATTTTGAGGACATAATCTTCATTATTCAGTTGGCGAATATCTTCCTCCGAAGAATTCGTTGTATTACCTGTTTTTAAACCTGAATCTTCAGGTTCGAAATTTAGCAATAATTTGTATAATTAAGTGCCTTGATTTTTTTCTTAACCTTACAATCCTTATAATAATGGCATGTCCTTCCATATTTCCAACATGCTTTTGGATTCTTATACTTTATAAAGTTCTTCAGAGTCTTAAACTCCTTTTTCCTTCTGAATCTCTTTTTTAGGCGTTTTTACTTCCGTTCTTGGAAATTTTTCTTATTATGCTTCTTGCGTCTATGAGACGATTCTTTTGATTTGGGTGTGTCCATCCCAAACTGGGTGCAAAATTCACTAAGTTGTCGTCTTTCATTGAGACCTTGTTTGCTGATTTGTTGGTTCAACTTAATCTCATTACATAAAGCTAAATCTTATTGGATGCAAGTTGTTATAAATTTACCATAAATATAATTATCATAATTAATATGTAATTCTCCTTGTATCTAACTTTTCCAGCCAAGAGGAAGGTACCCCTCTATAAATTTGAATTTACAGTACTAATATATCCCAAGACGAACATCTTTCATGGTTACTAAAGCCAAAAAGTGTTGTATTCAACGGGGCGATGTGATTTTAAACGTAAAGAAAATAAAATAAAAATCAGGCGATGTGATCGAAGTAGAAACCCATGTTACTCATCGCTTAGTTCACTCTCTTTCTTCCTTCTTACTTTTCTTCAATCCAATTAAATCGCCTATTTCCAACACCAACACCAACACCTAGTTCTCTCCGTCCTTCACCATTTCTCACTCTCTTAAATTAACCACTTTGAATTAATACATATATATAGCCATAGGTAGCTCTGGGTCTTTCGTGTGGTTTTGAATTCTGATACTGCACTTTCTCATTGCTTGTTTGAATCAAGGTGGTGTTTTTCTCAATGGCTGCGATCATACAAGGAATAGGCGCTGCTACTGCTCTTTCCTCCCCCAACAAATCTCTGTTTGCTAACAATGCTCTTAGATCCTTCACAGGTTTGATCCATCCATTTCTGTATGTTAGACAGAATTTGAAGCGGTTTTGGTTTAATCTTTCAACTGGGTTGGTTTGGTTTGATTATCTGATAGTCTCATTTCTTTTTCTTTTCGTTTGTGATCTATCCATCTTTTATCGTTTATTTGTTACTGAAAATGGGAATTCGTATGATTGTTTTTCCATAATTTGGGAATGTGATTTGTCAATTTCTGTATTTTACAAAGAATGAAGTGTTGGCTTTGTATTAGTAATTTATTTTAAATTTACTATTTGATCATTGTTTACTCGCCAAATCTGATGCTTTATTGTTTAGTTAATATCTTCGTGTCTGTTTTTATTGCTGCTCCAGAAAGGAAAGCAAATCTTTTTGTTGTTAAATCTGATGCACGGTTGAGATCTGGTTTGAACTTCCGTGGGGGAAGAGCTGAAGAATTAATTGCTAATGCGGTTGCTGTTAGTACTCTTGCTCTGTCATTGCCTTGTTTGCTATATTCTAGTTTATTAGTAGAACAATTAATAAACATTGATTTGAGCTGAACTCTATTACAGACGAAACAAGACAGTGCAGCAGCAGCAGCTTCTACATCATCCAAGCCAGGGTAATTTTAGTTATTCATGCGTTGCATTTATAATTGCTGAAAATTCACGTCCGGGGACTTTCTAATTATATTGGCTGAACATCCCTAAGTTTGAACTTGATGCTGTGTCAGAAGGAGAAACAATTGCAACTGGAGTAGTTGCAATTTTTATTCAGAAAATAGTTCTTGCCAAATGTCCATGTCTCACGAGACTACCATGCCTAATTTGAACCTTGTTATCTCTTTAACAGTTATTTTTGATTGAGATACATGAAAATAAGAGAGCAATGGGATAGCAACGATATGGTTGTAGTGTGTGATTGGTACAAGCGATAGAAAGGAATGAGAAAAAGAGAAAGAAGGAACCAATGTAGTACTAAAGCTTAACTCGAGGTGCCACCAAAAAGTTGGCATAGACTGAGAGAAGAAATAATACATTTTCAATTAATCTTTTTATAATGCCATTAAAGTCTCTTAGGACAATAAACCGACTATTCAAAGGTCCTACTCGAGTCTGTCGATTCCTTATTTTCTTTGTTGAGTCTGTCAATTCCTTTCTTGGAGTGATTAGCTTTCAAGTGAAATTAGCTTTGTTGCCAACTTAAATCCCCTGGAGATTTTGTACTCTAGCTTTTTGCCTTCGTCAAATGTGCTCTGAAGTCCTTATTAACGGGATAATTTTCTCTTGAACAGTAAGACGGATGTTTATTAATATGCAGCACAAAGGTAGTGCTGGATAAGTACAAAGTTATCAAAATATACAAATGTTATTTCCTTAATTCTGGAGGGAGGTTTTGAATGCTAACCCCAATTTCTCTGAAGTCCTGACCTCACCAAAATATAATCAAAAGAATGCAGTTAAATCTTGCTATTGGGAGCTTTTCTATTCTAAAAAATTTCTGCGTTTACCAAACTTTCCACCAAATGCAAGCTGAGATGGTTTGCCACACTCTCTTTGCACTTTTCTCGATGCCTTGTTCTCTTCAGCAAGTCTGCAACTCCTTCGGGGATTTTTGGCATGGTACAAGTTAACCCAAAGATATCCCAAACACGTGGCATAATTGTGTCACCACAGAGGAATGAAGGAAAATATGTCTGTTCCTTCCATTCTTGTTCTCACATTTGTAATCCTCGCATCTAAAGATTATCTGCCATTAGCGAGTTCCATATGATAATATACAACAACATACCCAGTGAAATCCCACAACGTGGGGCCTGGGAGGGTAGAGTGTATGCAGACCTTACCTCTACCTTGGTAGGTAGAGCGACTATTTTCGGGAGACCCTAGGCTCAAGAAAAAGCATAGTCGTCACAAGCAAAGCAAAGCAAAGCAAGAAAAATGATCAGACTAAGACAAGAATATAAAGCAGTATGAACGTGCTGATAACAAAATCGAATACGCCATGGTAGCACATTCTGACAAAAGGAAGCAGTAGCTAACGAAAATAAGATAAACAAAGTATACTAAAGAACACATAGCAGCAACAGAAATCAAAAACTACAGGGGACTATAAAACACTACAACGCCTATGAGTGTGATAGGCTAATCGGACCTATAGTAATAAAACTACAACTATAATTTTGTAAGCGTAAGTAGGACTACGCTCGACTACCTACTACTGATGAAAGAAAGACCCCGGACTTGAACTCCCAACTTGAATTGCCAAGTGAGTTGCCGAAAATGTCAACGACTAACCATCAACCTACGGTTGGTTGCCTAGAATGGCATGGAATTTGGAATGGAATTGAAGACATTACTTAAAGAATTAAGAAGACAACATTTATTCGGCCTTCATGTTGGTCTTGGCCGAGACCATGTGTTTTAGCTTGTTTTTAATTCCTAGATTAACTATTAGCTTTCCGTAGGACACAATTAATAAGCCATGTAATAGGGAAGGTGACTAGGCTGAGAATTTCTACTAACGGGTTGACTAGCTCAAGAATGTAAGAGAACAAGGTGACTAGGCCGAGAAAGTATAAGGTGACAAGGACAAAAAACCATCTAGAACATGCGGCTTCCAAGAGGATAACTCATTCATGTACTTGGACACATAGAAGACACCAAGAATGGTCTAGGGAACTTGAAGAGTTGGCTGAGCAACCCCTTTTCCTTTTGGCCAAAGGCACACACCCAAGATGGAAGCTTCTAACCGGATTCCAAGGAGGTGGTTCATGGGTTGCCTAAATGCATGCATTCACCTACATGGAAGATACAAAGGAAGGGCCTAGAGAAACTCAAGAATTGGCCGAACATCATCCCATGCCCATTCGGCCAACTCCCTTTCCCATTGTGACGGACTGGTTTGAGTTTGTGTCCCTTTAGTTGTCTTCTAGAAAAGTCTATGATTAGTATAAATAGGACCCATACTTGATGTAAAAGGGCAAAGTTGATTTATGAAAATTATTTGAGTTTTACTCAATTGCTAAGTTATTCAACTTGTGTGTTGTTTATCTTAGTTGGTCCTTGTGTGGGCCTTCGATCCTTTTGTGGGTCAAACCCTTAGTGTAAGTTGAGCTAGAACTTGTGTGATCTAGTTAAACCCATGCTAAGGTTCTGTTCGGTGCAAGTTTGGTTAGAACTTGTGTGATCTAATCAAACCCAAGCTTAAGGATCCCCCTCGGTGCAAGTGGAAATTGGAACTTGTGTGATCCAACCAAACCCAAGCTAAGGGTCTATCATAAGGTTACTTGCCACCCTCACTTGGTTTGTTCACGAGCTTGTACTTAGAAACCTCGGTCAAGTCCTTGTCTAATTGGCCTACTATACTCGGTGTCGACTCGAGCATTAAAACCCTCGTGTCATTATCCTTGTTCATATCGACGTCCTTGCTTGGATTGTACCCGAGATTGCACCTAGCATCTCGTGTTCATTCCTCGCCGAAACCACTATATTCTTTCCACCACCACACCCCACGGTACTTCATAACCACCCACATAAAAGGCCTCCACCGAAACCACCCACAAATATCCGTGTCATCCCGCCAACACCAAACAGTCTGACTAAACAACCCTTGACGATTCCTCACTGGTCCAGTCAGTTTCCGTCACCTTGCCACCACCTAACCACTAAACCACGACCACCGACGTAACCATCAACGTACCCGGAACACACCCACAAAACGCCTCAACCCAACTCCTCCCTAAACTACCCGTCCAAGTCCCACATTACACCTCACTGCCGGCAGAAACGTGCCACCCGAAAACCCTCATTTCAAGTCCCTTTTCGTGTCAATCCGCTTACAACCAAACTCCGACCCACTTACACACTTACACCCCTCCTTATATACATCATATTAGTATCAGAGCAAGACAATCCCGTCCCACGCCTTGACGCTATGGCTCACTTAAATGACGATCTTCGGAGGGCCGTAAGTGAACTTTTTGCCGAACAAATGCAACTCTTGAGAAGAGAGCTTACAGAGCATGCCGTGATTTATGATGTCGAATTCGGGGAAGAGGTTGCTCAAAACAACCCAAGGCATGCCGGAGAAGATGTACAAGAGGTTCCGAGACATGAAAGGGAAGATGACCGAACCTTACGGTTTGATCTTCCCACATTCGAAGGCAACATGGCCCCGGAGGAGTTTCTTAAATGGATAAGGGCCATTGAGAGACTTTTTGAGTTCAAACAATATGATGACCATAAATGTTTTAAGGTTGTTACATTGAAGTTTAAGTCATTCGCTTCCGTGTGGTATGAAAACCTAAAAACAAGCCAAAGAAGAAGTGGCAAGCCCAAGATTGACTCTCGGGACAAATTAAAGAAGCACTTGAAAAGAAAATTCTTGCTAAGAGAATATAAACAAGACCTTTACCTTAAGCTCACCAAGCTTCGTCAAGGAGTTCTTAAGGTTGAGGAATATGTCCGAGAATTTGAGAGTCACCATGCTATGTGACTTAGACGAAAAAGAAACCCAATGAATTGCACGGTTCATTGGGGTTTGAACGCGACAATACACGAAAAGGTTGAAGTGGCCACCTACAACACATTTGAAGATGTGTGCCACCTAGCACTCTAATTTCAAAGGCAACAAAAGAAGGTATCCCAAGACCTTATGCCAAACCCACTAGTGTTAAGGAGAAAGGTAGTGCCTTTTATTCCAACCCTTTGTATAATCAAGAAGATGTGGGAAAAAATAAGGGAAAGAAAGTAGAGGTTGCCGAGGGAATTGATAGAACTGGAAAAGGCCCTTCAAATGTCAAGGACTAGGACACTTTGCAAAAGAATGTCCTAACCCGCGGGTCATGACAATTGAAGAATAACAAGAATGCGGAGACTCCTTTGCCGTTGAAGAACGCCGAGGTCGAGGAAGACCAAGAAGAAGATGTTTCTCTTGCGGAGGACAGTGTTTGTTTGGTACTTCAACATGTGTTGAGTGCTAAACTAGAAGAACTTGAGGAGTCCCGCAATCATCCCAAGTCCTATACTCTCCGGTGGGTGAACAAAGACAACGGGCTAAGGGTAGCAAAGCAAGCTCTCACTAGCTTTCGGATTGGGAACTATGAAGATGAGATATGGTGCGACATCCTACCTATGGATGCTTGCCATATTTTGTTGGGACGACAATGGCAATATGATAGAAGAACGCTACATGATGGAGAAAAGAATACCTATTCTTTTCGAAAGGATGATAAAGATTTCTGATTGATGCCATTATCACCTAGTAAGGTGAGAGAAATGAAAATCCAAAGCGCCAAGAAGCGCAAGGCCGAGACCGAGGCGCTCTTGAGTCACGTAAGGTGGAAGACGAGTCCAAGAAAGGGAGTTTCGTAGATATCTTAGTATGCAAGAAGAAAGCGGATCTTGAAGATACCGGCTCAAAAGAAATCTTGAAAGATTCAGAGGATGCATTGTCGAATGATCTTACAATCTGACTATCCTCAACAAAAGGTATCGATCATGCCATTGAATTTGTCCCTAGGGTTCACTACCTCTATGGTGGCAATCCGGAGGAGGCTTCCAAGTTGCTTGTCCAAGAGAACCTTTGTCCATGTACGGTGCCTATCTTGGTGCCGAAAATAAATGAAACTTGGCATGTGCGAACGGTTTACAACGTCACAATGAAGTGTGAGTCTCCTATGCCGAGGATAGATGACTATTTGGATAAGTTGAGTAGAGATAGATTGCTTTCCAATATGGAGTTGGGGAACGATTCTCAACTAATGAGGGCCCGAAGGGGAATTGTACGGAAGGTGGTCTTCAAAATCCAACATGGTGTATGCAAGTGGCTTGTGGTGTCATTTAGGGGTTGTGATGTCCTAAGCTTTTCCATAAGTCTCATGCACAAGGAATGTTTGATCCAAGAATACAAGGTATTACCCAAGGGCCTTCACATTAACCCATCCAAAGTGGGAATTATTCGAAGTTGGTCCAAGAATACGAGTGTCGCCCGAGATTATGGTTTGGCTCTTTCCTATCATTATGTCATCCGAGGTTGTGGTTTCTTTGCTGCCCCTAATCCGATCATGGAGGTACTATTTGAAGTTGAACGTGAGGTTGGGGAAGTTGGTGCCGACCTAATCCAAGAGCAAGAACCTGTGGCTTCCTATGGTGAGAAATTGGGAGGTACACATCTCAATCCTTTGGCCTATGACTCCTTGATACAATGGGAAGACTATTTGAAGTATGTCCCTTTCAAGTTGTTGGCTAAGTTCCGAGGGAGTAATTCCAAGAAAGAACTTCCGAGTGGACATGGAAATTCGTGGTTGCATATGTAAGGATTATCAATACGCTTAAATGACGAGAATATGAGGACAAATTCTTTTAAAGAAGGGGAAATTGATGAAAGAAAGACCCCGGACTTGAACTCCCAACTTGAATTGCCAAGTGAGTTGCTGAAAATGTCAACGACTAACCATCAACCTATGGTTGGTTGCTTAGAATGGCATGGAATTTGGAATGGAACTGAAGACATTACTTACAGAATTAACAAGACAACATTTATTCGGCCTTCATGTTAGTCTTGGCCGAGACCATGTCTTTTAGCTTGTTTTTAATTCCTAGATTAACTATTTCCTTTCCTTAGGACACAATTAATAAGCCATATAATAGGGAAGGTGACTAGGCCGAGATTTTCTACCAACGGGTTGACTAGCTCAAGAATGTAAGAGAACAAGGTGACTAGGCCGAGAAATGACAAGGTGACAAGGACAAAGAACCATCTAGAACATGTGGCTTCCAAGAAGATAACTCATTCATGTACTTGGCCACATAGAAGACACCAAGAATGGTCTAGGGAACTTGAAGAGTTGGCCGAGCAACCCCTTTTCCTTTCGGCCAAAGGCACACACCCAAGATGAAAGCTTCAAACCGGATTCCAAAGAGGTGGTTCATGGGTTGCCTAAATGCATGCATTCACCTACATGGAAGATACAAAGGAAGGGCCTAGAGAAACTCAAGAGTTGGCCGAACATCATCCCATGCCTATTCGGCCAACTCCCTTTCCCATTGTGACGGAGTGGTTTGAGTTTGTGTCACTTAAAATTGTCTTCTAGAAGAGTCTGCATTAGTATAAATAGGACCCATACTTGATGTAAAAGGGCAGAGTTGATTTCTGAAAATTATTTGAGTTTTACTCATTTGCTAAGTTATTCAACTTGTGTGTTGTTTATCTTAGTTGGTCCTTGTGTGGGCCTCTGATCCTTTTGTGGGTCAAACCCTTAGTGTAAGTTGAGCTAGAACTTGTGTGATCTAGTTAAACCCATGCTAAGGTTTCCTTCGGTGTAAGTTTGGTTAGAACTTGTGTGATCTAATCAAACCCAAGCTTAAGGAACCCCCTCGGTGCAAGTGAAAGTTGGAACTTGTGTGATCCAACCAAACCCAAGCCAATGGTCTATCATAAGGTTATCGACCATCCTCACTTGATTTGTTCACGAGCTTGTACTTAGCAACCTCGGTCAAGTCCTTGTCCAATTGGCTTACTATACTTGGTGTCGACTCGAGTATTAAAACCCTCATGTCATTATCCTTGTTCATATCGATGTCCTTGCTTGGATTGTACCCGAGATTGCACCTAGCATCTTCTGTTCATTCCTCGCCGAAACCACTATATTCTTTCCACCACCACACCCCATGGTACTTCATAACCACCCACATAAAAGGCCTCCACCCGAAACCACCCACAAATATCCGTGTCATCCCGCCAACATCAAATAGTCTACCCTTGTCGATTCCTTACTGTTCCAATCAGTTTCCGTCACCTTGCCACCACCCAACAACTGAACCCCGAGCACCGACGTGACCCTCAATGTACCCGAAACACCCCCACAAAACGCATCAACCCAACTCCTCCCTAAACTACCCGTCCAAGTCCCATATTACACCTCACTGCTGGCAGAAACGTCCCACTCGAAAACCCTCATTTCAAGTCCCTTTTCGTGTCAATCCGCTTACAACCAAACTCCGACCCACTTACACACTTACACCCATCCTTATATACATCAGATTCGACTACCTACTACCCTAATTCATGTCCTCCACAACCCCCTATTTAAGGTCATGTCCTAAGTTGCACCTACACCATATCCCGTCTATTCACCTCTCCCCAATACTTCTTCGGCCTACCTCTACCCCCTTTATGAACCCGTCCATAGCCAACCTCTCGTAACTCTGCATTGGGGCATCTGTCTCTCCTCTACACATGCCTGAACCACCTCAATCTCGTTTCACACATCTTATCCTCTATTGAGGCCACTCCCACTCTGTCCCGGATATCAACATTTCTAATCCTATCTCTCTTTGTATGCTCACACATCCATCTTAGTATCATCATCTCCTCAACTTTCATCTTTTGGACGTGCGAAGTCTTGACTGGCCAACACGCCGCCCCATATAACATAGTCAGTCTAACCACCACCCTATAGAACTTGCCTTTAAATTTTGGTGGCATCTTTTTATTGCACAAGACTCCATTTCATCCACCCTGCCCCAATACGATGTGTGACATCGTCATCAATCTCTCCATTCCGTTGGATAATAGATCCGAGGTACTTGAAGCGTCCTTTCTTTGGAATGACCTGAGTACCAAGCCTCACCTCCACGCCTGTCTCAGGGTCGCTCCCGTTGCTGAACTTGTACTGCAAATATTCTGTCTTGGCTCTACTAATCCTGAACCCATTAGACTCTAGAGTCTATCTCCAAACCTCCAGTTTGGCGTTTACTCTGCTGCGAGTCTCATCAATCAGGACTACGTCGTCTGCGAATAACATACACCATGGCACCTCCCCTTGGATTTGTCGCATCAGTCCGTCCATCACCAAGGCAAATAGGAATGGGCTAAGAGTTGATCCTTGGTGCAGCCCCATCATCATTGGGAAATGCTCTGAGTCTCCTCCTATTGTCTGTACCCTAGTCTTGGCTCCATCATACATATCCTTGATCACTCTAGTGTACGCCACATGTACACCTCTAACCTCCAAACATCTCCATAGAACCTCCCTAGGACTTTATTGTATGCCTTCTCTAGGTCGATGAAAACCATATGCAAGTCTCTCTTCCTCTCCCTATAATGCTCTACGAACCTCCTAATCAGTAGTCAATGCCCCGGCATGATCCAAACTGGTTCTCGGAAATACACACGCCTCTCTTTACCCTCATCTCCACAATCCTTTTCCAAAATTTCACAGTGACTCAGCAGTTTGATACCCCTATAGTTGTTGCAACTCTGGATATCACCTTTGTTTTTGTACAAGGTAATCATTGTACTCCACCTCTATTCTTTGGGCATTTTTTCCGTCTTAAAAATGACGTTAAACAACTCAGTCAGCCACTTTAAACCTGCCCTGCCTGCACTCTTCTAAAATTCAACTAGGTTCTCATCAGGCCCAGTCGCTTGTCCCCTGCGCATCATGCAAACAACACTCTTAACCTCCTCAACCTTAATGTTTCTACAATACCCAAAATTCCGGTACCTACTAGAATGCTCCATATCTCCCAGCACAATGTCTCCATCTCTCTTTTCATTCAAGAGTTTATGGAAGTAAGACTACCACCTCCGCCTAATATGCGCGTTCTCCACCAGTATTTTGCCGTCCTCGTCCTTGATGCACCTCACGTGATTCAAGTCACGGGTCATCTCCCTTGCCTTGGCTAGTCTGTACAACTTCTTATCCCCGCCTTTCTCCTCTAATTCCACATACCAGCGTTCAAAAGCCGCCATTTTCGCCACTGTAACCACTAGCTTTGCCTCATTCCTCGCCATTTTATACAGTTCCTTATTCATATAATTCTCCACCTCATCCTTGCTTTCTACCAATTTCGCATATGCCGCTTTCTTCGCTTTCACCTTCTCTTGAACTTTACCCTTCCACCAACAATCCTCTCGGTGCCCACCACGGTTACCCCGCAAGGCCCCTAGCACTTCTCTAGCTACCTCCCGAATGCAACTGGCCGTCCAGTCCCACATACCGGTCGCATTGCCACTACTCCCCATGCCTTCTTGGCCATTAACCTCTCCCCTATCTCCTTTGCACTAGCCATGGTCAAACTCCCCCATTTGATTCTTAATCTGTCATCCACAATCCTCTTCTTCTTCTCCATCTTGATCTCTAAATCCATCACCAAAAGCTTATGTCGGGTTGTAAGATCGGAATAACCTTGTAGTCTTTACAAAGACCTTTGTCAAGCTTCCTAAGGAGCAAAAAGTTTATCTGAGTCGTAGCCACTGAACTATGGAAAGTCACTAAGTGTTCCTCCTTCAGAAACCTCGAATTGGCTATCACCATCCCACAAGCTCTGGCGAACTCCAAACGTGAAACGCCTCCCCCGTTCCTGTCCCCGAGTCCAAAGCCTCCATGCACGTCATCGTAACTCTCCGAAAGTGACCCGATATGTCCATTGAAATCCCCTCCTATAAATAACTTCTCAGCGGGTGGTATACCTCCCACCACTTCGTCCAAATCCTTCCAAAAACGTCTCTTATCCTCTTCGTCCAAGCCTACCTGCGGCGCATAAGCACTAATAATGTTCACAGTGAACCCTTCAACTACTAATTTAATCACCATCATCCTATCATTGATCCTTCTCACCCCTACCATTCTCACCCCTACCACCTGATCCCTTAGCTCACTGTCTACCAAAATGCCTACCCCATTCCTATACTTTGACCTACCCGAGAACCATAACTTATACCCGTCTACATCCTTAGGCTTAGGTCCTACCTATTTGGTCTCCTGGACACAGGCTATATTAATCATCCTCTTCTTAAGAATTTTAACTAGCTCTATGGACTTTCCCGTTAAAGTCCCGATGTCCAAGACCCTATTCTCAACCTAGCATCCCCTTTACCCCACTTACCCCCCTAACCCTCGCTCCCATTCCCGACCGAGAACATGACCCTAGTCTACCATCAATCACCAAAGCCACTACAACAGATATAAACTAATAGTCTAATAAAAGATTTACACCTAAAACAGGAACGCCAAGAATGCTATAACTAAAGGCAAGAAGTGTAAAATGTAAAAGCGTAATATACTAAATGAAAAATGAAAAAGTAACAAATATCTAAGCAGGAAACAACAAAGCAAGACCCAGCAAAGCAGATACCTAAAGAAATTAAATTATTTCAACCTAATAGTAACTGGGAATATCCGAATAAGATAGCTAGAATTACTACACAAAAATGACAAATACTAGATAAATAGCAAAGCAGGAGCGATAGAACTTGGGGTACAGACGATACTGTCACAGATACTGTTCACTGACATTGTTCTTAGTCACTGTTCATCGACGGAATTTCTATTCTCGTTGGTCACTGATCCGCTTAGTAAAAAGAGAAACAGAGAATAGTTGAGGAAGAAGAGGAGGAAAAGGGAAGAGAAGCAGAGGTAAAAAGGGAGGGAGGATGCCAAGCAAGTCGCCAGTGTAGTAATCCGGCGGCGTTACCTGGTCGCTGGCCGGAGTGGGTTATCTGGTCGCCGAGGTGGTTACCGTCGGGGTAGGTAGGTGGGGATGGAGACCTGGCTTGTTCACTGTCGGGGGTACTGTTCACCGACACTGTTCACCGCCGGCGTTACTGTTCTCGCCGACACCGGATCTGTTTAGTAAAAGAAAGAGAGAAACAGAGAAGAGCGGAAGAAGAAGAGGAAAAGAGAAGAGAAACCGAGGTAAATAAGAGAATATGCCGGAAAAAGTTGCCGGTGTAGAAGTCCGGCAGCGTTACCTGGTCGCCGGCCGGAGTGAGTTACCTAGTCGCCGGAATGGTTCCGTCGGCCATGGGAAGATGGCTTGTTACCGGGAGAGAGGAGAGAAGAGAGAGGAGCTTGTGTTGGGCCATTGATTTCCAAGTGATATTCCACGGCTAAACCTGTGTTTGAGTATTTCCTGTTAGTAAATTCTTGTAGCATCATTTTATAATACACTTTCCTTTGCTATCGGCTGTCTATACTATAAATTCTCTTCTTCCGAGTTGATTCCTTCATACCCTTGCAGAAAAAAGAGAAGTTCGGTTAATGTTTAAAGGTCCCAACAACATACACTGTGTAATCTCACACGGTGGGGTCTGAGGAGGGTAGAGTGTACACAGATCTTAACCCTATCTTGGTAGGTAGAAAGACCCTCTGGCTCAAGAGAAAACATGACAAAGAAAGTCAGATAAGGTTTGAAGTAGAGTTGAGTAGATAACAGATCATGTCATAACAAATAATAACATGAATCAAAGGACAAGAAACTACACGAGTAATACGAAGCGTGACACGCCCAACTATCTACTAGCCTTCTACCCTGATCCGTGTCCTCCATACCCTCCTATCTAAGGTCATGTCCCACCTCTTCCCAATACTTCTTAGGCCTACCTCTACCCCTCCAGAAATCATCCATAGCCAACCTCACACCTCCGCATTGGGGCATCCGTGCCTCTCCTCTGCACATGCCCGAACCATCGCAACCGCGCCTCTCCCAATCATTCAAATTTCTCCCAAGTCTAATATCCGTCCTGTTTCACTCTGATATTGGTTGAATTAACCTCTGTGTCTTGTGTAGATTTCTTGAATTGGTCTTGTAAAGGTGAGTGATCCAAGTGTTTATGCAAAAATGATATTCTTCTTCCTTTTCCCCCCTTTTACCTAATTGGATGAGAACTTGTTCCATAAACCTCTAATGTGTCCATTTTCCATATGGTATGTACCCTGTCCATTCCTTGTAGACCAATAATTCAAGTTGTCATTTTTCTCCTTAATCATCCTTCTCCACATTGCATCCTCTTCCACCGTATATCCCCATTACCACTTCCTAGTAAACTCTCATTGTGTATCTTCAAACTCTTAACGCCCATCCTTCCATTTCTTTTGTCAATCCTGATTAACTGATTGATTGGGGCCACCCAAAGCTAGTTAAGAAGTTCCTTCTTTGTGCTCGCTCTTCCCAATGCATAAGTTATTTCTTTGGGAGTTCTTGGCATTTTTGTTATTGATTGTTATTTAAAAAATGTGAATTTTAGGTGTGGCATAGTGGTCAATGAAGTGAGGGGAATCATGAAGTCTCAGGTTTAAATCTCCGTGGAAGGAAAAAACACTAGATGATTTCTTTTCATTTGCCTAATCCTTGGTTGGCATAGTTACCCGATATCTATGCTGGCGGTGGAGGTAGCAGATGCCCAATGGAATGTCGAGTTGTGTGCAAGCTGGTCGGGGAACCACCGTCATAAGAAAGGAGTGATTTTTCACCTTAGATGGTTGATTTAGAACCAACATTATCTTTGAACTTACATTAGTTGTTGTATCTGAAGGAGTTCCTACTTATAGGGGGTAGTTCTGTCAATGATTTCAGCAGAAATTTAATCCTAATGTTTCTGGCTTTCTGATTACACTTAAATTTGAATAGACTCTTTTATGCTCATTTCAATTTTGCAGTCTTCTCTCCACTGTTGTTTAGTTCACTATCATTATCAGTATCGACTTGACCGCTTACTTATGTGGTAGCTGTTTTTCTGGTTTAGCATACTGCTAATGAAATCGAATTCACATGCTTAGGCATGAACTTCTGCTTTTTGAGGCACTCCAAGAAGGGCTTGAAGAAGAGATGGAAAGAGATCCCACTGTTTGTGTGATGGGTGAAGACGTTGGTCATTATGGAGGTTCATACAAGGTGACCAAAGGCCTTGCCACAAAATATGGTGATCTCAGGGTGCTTGACACGCCCATTGCTGAGAATTCCTTCACTGGCATGGGAATAGGAGCTGCAATGACTGGCCTGCGTCCCGTTGTGGAGGGAATGAACATGGGATTTCTCCTTTTAGCCTTCAACCAGATTTCTAACAACTGCGGTATGCTCCACTACACATCAGGTGGCCAGTTTAAGATACCAATCGTCATCCGAGGCCCTGGTGGAGTTGGTCGACAGCTTGGAGCAGAGCATTCTCAGCGCCTTGAGTCATATTTCCAGTCAATTCCTGGAATCCAAATGGTTGCCTGCTCAACCCCTTACAACGCGAAGGGCTTGATGAAGGCAGCTATTAGAAGCGAGAACCCAGTGATTCTGTTTGAGCATGTTTTGCTCTACAACCTCAAGGAGAGAATTCCAGATGAAGAGTATGTTTTGAATCTTGAAGAAGCCGAGATGGTAAGACCCGGAGAGCATGTTACCATTTTAACTTATTCCAGGATGAGGTATCATGTGATGCAGGCTGCCAAGACTTTGATGAACAAGGGTTATGATCCTGAAGTCATCGATATCAGGTCATTGAAACCATTTGACCTCCACACAATCGGTAATTCAGTGAAGAAGACTCATCGCGTGCTCATCGTGGAGGAATGTATGCGGACAGGAGGAATTGGTGCCAGCTTGACAGCCGCTATAACTGAGAACTTCCACGACTATCTAGATGCCCCAGTTCTATGTTTGTCATCACAGGATGTGCCAACTCCTTATGCAGGGACACTAGAGAACTGGACAGTCGTTCAACCTGCCCAGATAGTGACTGCAGTTGAACAGCTTTGCAAGTGATCTAGTAGTAGAAGGGTTCTGGTAGTTATGCCATTATATTCCTGTCATTTGCTGATGTCGCAGTCCAAGATTCAACTTCAATTGTTATTTAATGCCTGATTTTGCTATGATTTTGTGTTTTGGAATTGCAAGTGTTAGCTAAGCTCATCTTCTTTACGTACACCAGAATGTGCTTTTGAGTTCTTGTGTATTGATAAGTTGATAAAACATGTGAAATTTAGCTGTTTCTCATTTTGAATCTGAAGTTTGAAGTCTGCGTCTAATAGTTAAGGCTGAAACTTTTCATACATTTGAATAGTGAATAATTTTGATTACACGAGGCATCACACGTTTGAATTACAAAATAGATGCCAGTTTCTATTATTTTTTATGAAACTATTATTTTTGTTAGTCCTCCAAATACCTGTATGGGAAAATGTACAAGTGGCCGATAATACTAGCGCCATTTAACTTGTAGCCAGTTTCTATGAATTATTTAACCAATATGCTTTTTGAAGTAAGTTATTAATATTTTGACAATAATATCCCCCCTAGCCTACGTTATATAAAAGTTGCATTCAACATGCATAGCGTGATATGCTCCCTTCGTCTCAATGATTTGCAGTATTAATATCGCAGATATTCATAAAAATCGCAGCAAGTTTGTCAAAAATCTCACTTAGTCAATTAAAAGTTTCTAAAATATGCATGCATAATTCATAAAAATCGCAGCAAATTCATCAAAAATCTCACTTAGTTAAAGAAAAGTTTGTACAATATGCATAATTCAATACACAACCGAATTGTGAGTGTTATTTATGCATTTATTATTGCTAAAACTAGTACTAGATTCTTAATTCAAGAAGTTAGCATCATGTTCGTTAACTGAAGTTTAATAACTGAAAACAAATATGAATTATGCATATATTTCAAAACATCAGACAAAATAATGAATGATTTTTCAAATTTTCAAGTTAACTTCAAAATCATAATATCTGATTTTGTAGGATTTTCTTTTTCAATATCTCTGCATTTTGTACAATATGCTAATTTTCTGCATGAATTATGAGAAAAAAAATAGTATGAGTTCTTATTTCAATAATTAACATCAGACTTTGTTGGCTGAAGTTATAATTGAAAACAAATCTGAATGTATGAAGTTGTGCTCTGAAAGGACCTTAACTTCATGAACGAATTTTTGAAGTTGTGGTATGAAAGGACCTTAACTTCAGACCCTAATGTATTAAGTTGTGCCGCGAAAAGCACTCAAGTCAGGTGCTAATATCTGAAGTTATTCCCTAAAAAGAGCTTAATTTCAGGCAGTAATGTCTGAAATTGTGCTTTGAAAGGAGTTTAACTTCAGACACTAATTCGGAAGCAACATTCGAAAGACGAGAGTAGGCTCGAGGAGGATCAAAAGACTGATTCTCGGTCCCCTAAAGTTAGAAAGCTGGGGCCATTTGGGAAAGTCGGGCCGATCGGGTGTCTTCATTCAAGCGACGGTACAGAAGAAGAACGAAACGAAGTGAGAGGCCGGGGGCAGGGAAAAGAGTCGAGTCGATCAGGCTCGATGATCGGGAGAAGCAAAACGAAATCCTGATTTGGCTCTGAAGTTATGCTCTGAAAAGAGCTTAAGTCTAGAGACAAACAATTGAAGTTATGCTCTGGAAGGTGCTTAATTTGAAGCACTAATGTCTGAAGTTGTGTTCTGAAAGGAGCTTAATTTCAGGCATGCGCAACTTGCTTTTTTAACTGTGCATGGTTAAACACTTGATCAAGATGAAGGAAAAACAAGAGATTCTTGCTCCAACTTGGGGTGATAGTGTAACGCCCCAAACCTGGGTGAGGCGGACCGATACCCGATACCTTAACTTGACCGAGTGAACCATGTAAGAAACATAATATTCACATATATCTGGAATAACTGTAAAAGCAGGATAACAACATGCTTTTGAGATGAATTGTCTGTATATAACAAAAACTGAAGGTTTGAATACAAAAGATTGAAACAACCCAACTGAATTTGAGTAAAAACATCTATGTATATCTGAAAGTATCAACATATGTCTATGAAGCCTCTAAGAAAATTTAAAATTGTACATGGTATAGAGATAGGGACCCAACCTACCCATAACTACTCTGTAGAATCTATACCTGGCCCAAGAAGTAAGTGGGGCTCACCATAACAGCTGAACAACAAATCTGATGCCTATTTGGAAAGTTTGCCACTCAGAGTACCTGTACTTGTAGTGTGAATGCAAAGCCACCGGCAAAAGGGACGTGAGTACTGTGGAGTAGTACTTGTATGCAAAGCAGACTAAATAACGTACGTAATCAATAAAGCTCATAAGGGAGAAAATCATAACATAATGATAAACCATAGACATCTAAGAAAATAGGAAACAACATGTAGAATGTGATGTCATACACTTTTGGATTGTTCTGATTATATCTTTGGATTGCTATATGTAAAAATGTTCTGGATCGGTAATAAACTTTGGGTCTGGATACAATAAGTTCTTTCTTTAAATCTTTGGGAGTAATATGGCCTCAATCGGACTTTGAACTGAACACACCATCTGTGGTCCGTAACTGGAAACCACGAGTATCTGGAAACATTTAGCTTATTACCTTTACTCTTGGATGTAATTCCATAGGGTGTATAATAACAGGACCACACAATGGCCTCGTGGCTCACACAACATTAGTGGACTATAACAATACCAATTGTGTACAATAACACGCCCACAGAGGGCCTCATGGCTCACACGACTTCGATGAGGGTACCAATGGTTGTATTAAAACACGACCACTAGGACCTCGTGGATCACAAGACATCATTGGACCACAAGAACAGGAGAGCATAATCTGATCAGATCATTTGGAAACTTTTTATTATCTTGAAACTTCAGAATCATTTTGGGAAAGTAATCTAAGATCTTATAACTTTTGGAACTTTGTTTTTTCCTGTATATATCGTTAGGAGCGCAACTTTTTTTGAAAGATCTTACTTATAAGTTATAATATAACTAGCTAGACACTCAATAAGAGGTACTATAGAAAACCTGAAGACTCTAGAAAGCTCTATAACCATTAGAAGCATAACATATACGAAAATCTCAAACACACAGGAGCAAAACATCTATAATAAGCTTAGTACATGGGAGCATACTAGCCTATAAAAAGCTCAATATGATGGACACGTAACATTTATACAAAGCTCGACAACAATGGGAGCATACTTGACATTAAAGAAACTCATTTTCATGAAGAACTTAGAATGAATATTTCAACATGATTAATCTTAAGTATAGGAACTATAACCCATTAAAGGTAATCTGAAAGCTTGACAATAGGAGCAGCAACAACTGAAAGAAGTAAGGACTCGTAACCACATATCATTGTTCAAGGAAGTATTAACATGGAATATCAACATGCTTTCACCATATAGACCTCATAACTCAAACAAGAGAAACATAAGACTAGAGGTTATGTCATAGCGGCAAAAAGGAGAATTTAGCCTTACATACATCGATTCTCAATTACAAACAACCTATGAAGAATCGAACCTCCTTTAATACGTTAATATACAAGACGACAAATAATCATTTACTATTAGCAGGTAACCAAGAATCTTTTTCCATATGAATAAGATAATAATGTTCGACGAGCGACATGCTCGCAAAAACAACAATTCACAACGTTCTTCATATATAAGTTGACCCGTCAACAATAACGACTCAAACGCCTCCTATGATTCCTTCCAACCTTTCTCCTACAATATATAAACCAAAACATCCCAAAATAAATAAGTCACCACTAATCAATTCGCCGAAAAGGACAGAACTAAGACTCACGGCTTCCGATCACCATCCCGTGAGTCCCGCTTGCAAATTATAACTTAAAATGTCATATGAACCTCATATATCGAGATAGAAGAAGGACCAGACCTTAATTTGAAGAACTCTAGATCTTAATACTTTAGTTCACCAACGCAAATTATATTCTATACAACCTACTGTCTATCCTATGTCATACCCGATTTTCGCCTAAGGATAGAAAACATTACTCTACATGTTCTTTTTTTTTTTTTAATGAAATCACCTAAGTTGGTGGGGGTTTATTCAAATAAAAGAGTCTGTACAAAATCTAAACAAGTGGTTAGTAAAAGAAATCAACAAGAAAGAAGAGAAATACAGAATAACAACTATAGTATCTGATAAACATAAGAAGAACTAGAATTCCTAAAAACTTGATTGTCTTCCATCTTTCACACCTACAAGCTCTTACCAGGTGGTATGGATTCCAGTCTGTGAATTTTCATCAGTATTCTAGGGTTGTAGTCTTCTTTGATGTTATCTGTTACTATCACTACATCAATAAGCAAGTATCCATTTTGCCATGTTCTGTAGATGCCTCAAGTCCATGTCTAATCAAGTTAAAGCCCTCCTAATAGGGAATGAGCATGAAACCACACTGACACCACCCTATCATAAGTAATTTAACCAATTAGACATTCCTTGAAAACCAGTAATAGAATGGATTGTCATCAGTTGCATTTTTCTCAGTACTATGAATGTCTCTACTGCCTTCTATCTTTAGTATATCCGATTCTCAAATTATGAATCTGAGCTTTGTCAATGTTGATCAATTTTCTAGCCATACTAGGTAATTACTGAAAGTTGTGAAACTGTTGTGTACCTGCAAAATCAAAGACATAGTTAGTTAAAAAGTCTGCTACTGCACTGCCTTCTCTGAATATGTGTTGTACTTGTACTGTGTGACCCATCCTCAATCTGTTGATCTCATTCACAATTATGTTAATACACCAGGGTACCTCCCAACTTCATGTAAGAAACATTTTCATAGCCAAAGAGTCTGTTTCCACCAATACTGGAACTAAATGATGTGTTGTGCAATATTCAGTACCATTCTTCAAAGCTATAGCCTCAGCAATAAGGCTATTACCATATGCAATTTTCCTTCCTTCTGTATATACAAGATTACCATACTCATTTCTTACACAAAATACAACTGTACTTGGGCCAGGATTTCCCCTTGATGCTCCATCACTATTGCATTTATACTATCCTCTTGCTGGAAGTTCCCATTTTATAGTGATTCAAGTGAGACATGGATGGAATTCTTCAAAATAATCAATATTATCTGGTCATTTATGTGTAATATCCTGCCAAGCAGGAAACTTTAATCTACAGAACCTGTGAATATTCAACTGAATCTCATGTAACACATTGTACAAAGTTAAAGAGCCTCCATGCACAATTGTATTCCTCCATTTCCAAACTTTCCATAATATCATAGCTGGTACTGCCTTGTACACCTGCTTCAATTTGTAATGGCATGTAGTGTTCCACTATATCTGCACTGCATGCTTAACATGATGACAATTCATGTGTATACCTACTGCATTGTTAAATTAGCTCCATATAGATATGGAAAACTCTCATGTAAGAAACAAGTGATCTATCGTTTCTTGATGAAAAACATTACATCAATAACATCTTGATACTCCATTTGTTCCAATGCTTTGCAACACTTTATTAACTGGAATTTTAAATTTCCACATCCTCCATAGGAAGAAACATATCTTGAATGGCACTCCTTTAACCCACATTTACTTATATATATCAGAATGAGCCCATGCACTTGATATAGTAAATTTACCAGAACTTGTCATTATCCACCAAGGCTTATCCCATATGGTATCCACCTGCTTAATATCTAATTCTGTAGTGACATGTGAGATAATGTCATCTGGGAGGTACTGTCCTAGCTTTGACAAATCCCATCCATCCTCACCTAGCAGTTCTTTGATATCTTCCACCCTTTCATCAATAAGAAACTCTGATAATAGTACATAGTGTAATGTTTCCAGTTTGATCCAATTATCAAATCAAATGTTAGCAGTCCCACTCTTTGTTTCCCATCATATTTCTTATTTAAGGCTATCCCTTACGTCAAGAACTATTTTAAAAACCTGAGAACCATATTTCCATTGCATATATTGAGGGTACTGCTTCTTAGAGTACTTGTTCCATAGAAACCCGCGCCACCAGCAGCACAAAAGAGCGGCCTACAAGCGGAATAAGACCAGACTGATAACTCAATTGAGGATTTGAAGCTGGACTTTCCCTATATGATATTTCTTTAAAGTCCGCTTCGAAGCTTCCAGGTTTACTTATTTTATATTATGGTTATAGAGAATAACTCAGTCCCTTGCTTCTATTAGTCAGCGCATGGATCTTATCTCTTTAGCTAGAATTATTCCTTTTGCATATATAGCGATAAAAAAGAAATGATTTGACTTTGATCAATGCCAGAGCCAATGTATGACCCAGTTGCACTTGCCAATTTGGAATTATCAATACCCATGACAGGGACGTCAATATCTTTGTTGGCAGGGTCAGACGGCTCTGTCGGAGTGAGATAGTAAGACCCTTTTTAAGCAAGAACTCAACATTGTTCGTATCCCATACCCATGGGATACTTCACTGAGACGACATTCGGAGTTTACAATTAGACATGACAGAGAAGGTAGTAAAAAATGGTACGCTAAGCTCCTTGCTTCATCACTTCTGTTTTCAGTTATTCAAAGAATGATGTTTTAAGCGCCCATAGAGAGTTGGTGGTCCTAAATCTCTACCATAGCTTTGCACACAGTGCCTTTGATATATCAAAAAGAGATCTGAACCCCAATCCACCCTCATTCTTAGGAAAACACATTATTAACCATCTAGACCAATGCCTAGCCTTAACATCATCCTTGCTACACAACAGAACAACTTTGCAAATATTTGATGTATCTCATTGATCTCACATTTTGGAGGTCTTATAGTAGACAATATGTGTATAGGCACACTTTGTAATACACTAGTAATCAATACTGCTTTACCTCCTGCTGATAACAATTTGCCTTTCCAAGCCTGTAACTTGTCCTTAATCTTCTTAATTAATTTATCATAATCTATTTTCCTCTTTCTAACATGTGATATTAGACATCCCAAATACATAAATATAAATGTCCCCCTTGTGAAACCAGTAATATATTTTACTTGTTGAATCAAGTAACTAGGAGTATTAACATGCATATAAAAAGAACTCTTCCATTTATTGATCAATTGGCCAGAAACTTCTTCATACTCCTTCAAAGTCTGCATTATTAGATGTAATGATTTGTTGTATGCTGAGGAGAATATTATGATATCATCTGCATAGGCTAGATGATTAAGATTAGCACTCCACTTTGGCATCCCATAACCTTTGAACTCCTGGTTATCAAAAGTGAATTAAGGGTCTTGGATAGAAATTCTGCTGACATTATGAATATAGCTGGTGATAATGGATCTCCTTATTTAACCCCTCTAGTAGAATGAAAAACTCCATGAGCTTGATCCTTCATCAATACTGAATACCAGTTATTTGCAAGTAATCTCCAAATTAGATTAATACATCTCTTTGCAAATCTCATTTTCCTCAACACCTTTGTTAGAAAAAGCAAGGAAACTCTATCATAAGCCTTAGTCATATCAAGTTTAATGACTATATTTGCTGGTTTTTCCCTCAATCTAACATCAAACACAATTTCTTGAGAACACATTCTCAAGAATATTTCTTCCCTTAATAAAGCCAGACTAATTAGCAGATATCAATCCAGGTAGTACCTTCTCCATTTTATTATGCACCATTCTAGATATCACTTTATTGATGAAATTTCTAAGACTTATAGGCCTCATGTCTGAAAATATTTCCATTTCATTCTTCTTTGGAAGCAACACTAGATTGGTATGAGTTATGAATTTGGGAAGTGTTTGTCCCTCAAAAACTACCCTCACCACATAAAAGACATCAGAACCAAAAATGTCCCAACATGATTGGTAAAAAATACCTATTGAACGATCAAGACCACTTACACTGTCTCCTAAGAGTTCAAAGACTACCTATTTAACCTCTTTCATTATTGGTATAGCAAGAATACATTCATTATATTCCTGAGATATCATTTGAGGACTATGATCTAATTATAGAGATTTAGCCTACTGATCTCGATACACTTCTTGAGTAAATTGTCTATGATAAAAGGAAATTGCCTCATTGGCAATATCATCAATCCCTTCTACCAATTTCATTTTATATTTTGGATCCTCTTAATCTGAGTTCTTTTCCTTATACCATTCACAATATTATGAAAAAATCTGGTGTTTCTATCTCACTCAGCAAAGCAATCAAATCTAGATTTTTGTCTCCAAAATTCCTTCTCATAGTGCAAATACTTCTTCAATTATGCCTGAGCTCTTTGTAAAATCATCCTGTTTGATTCTGTTGGAAATTCTTCAAACAACTCCTCTTTAAATCTAACAATATCCTCCATAATACTCAGTTTCTTAAAAATATCTCATAAAGCTTGCCTGCTCCATGCAGATGGAGCAGTTTTAACATTTTTCAACTTCTGCTTGATAGATAAGAATACATCCCCTTATGAGTTTCCACCTTGCCAGTGTTGCCTAACTACCTCATGGAAAGATTCATGCTCAATACAAAACTTCAAGAACTTGATTAGTTTGACAAAATGCTGATTCTGAATACCACATGACAATAGCATATGAGCATGATCAGATCCTGTCCTGGATAAATGATTTATAAAACCAAACCATTACTAAAATATATCATTGGTAAGTATTCTGTCTAGTTTTTAAAAAATACATTTCCCGTCTGTTCTCCCATTCCACCAAGTGAAGGGAATGCCTTTATAGCTAACTTCATCCAGTTCACAAGAATTAATACATAAAGTAAATTCCTCATATTAATAAGGATAGACTGATAGCCCTCTAATTTTCTCCTCTTCATTCAAAATCACATTGAAGTCACCCCCTATCAGCCAAGGTGCCATCACTCCTTCATACAGATATTATAAAACATCCCACAAAGCTAACCTCTCCAAAGCATCACACTTAGCATAGACCACGATGACAAATATGGTCTTATCTAAATTCTAAAAGAAAAGTTTGCAAGAAATCTGCTGCTCATCATTCCCAACTATATCAACCACCATGTCTTAATTGACAAAGAACAAGATCTTACTATTGCAATTATAGAAATCATGGTTCATTCCAAGTTTCTCCTGTATTGCTGAATGTGTCTATAATGTTGGAAGGGTTCCATTAGTGCTATAAAACTAAATTTGTGATGTCTATGCATCATTTGCACTCTATGGAAGGCATTCTGAGTTCTGACTGATCTAATATTCCAAAAAAGAGTTTTCATCATTGTTTATTACTACTTTTAGCAAATCTCATTGGTAACACCCCGGTAGGCTATCCTTCATTGTTTCCATACTTCTTCTTAGTGCCTTTCACTTGAGATTTTGTAATATTCCTTCTTTCACTACTACATGTTCTAATGCCTTTGATAATGCTTCAGTTGTATCATTGTTATTGCGATTTGCTTCCTTTTCATATGAACAAGCATGTACATCTACTTTCTTGATATTATGAGATACAAGATCATGTAATTTCTTCATGGGAGAAATATAATTAATATTCAGGATCTGCTGAGCTTATGGAACCTGTACAATAGCCTGTGCATTTGTAGAAACATGATTCTTGCTATTCAACTCCTCATTGTGACACATCATGTCACCAGTCATACTTTCCACAACTACCTCAAGTTCCTTATTATGCTCATCCACATGTTCCTCCTAAAAAATCCCCACCTGATCCTCCGACTTCTCAACCACACCTGATATATTCACCCCCCATTAGTATCATTATTCCCATTAACTTGTTGATTAGAGACATTCGTCTGTTCATCGTCATTGTCTTCTGTGGAAAGCATTACATCCTTCTTTTTTTCACCTGACTATGCAGAATCAATCACTTGATCCTCAGTCTCAGCCACCTCTTCTAAATCATCAATACCTTCATCAACTTTCACTCTAGTCTTGTGTCCAAAGAAAGAGTTTTCAATCCTTTCCTTTGTAGTAACATAATCATTCTGCATTATTCTTCCCTCCTTTTCACCATCAGCTTTGGAACCTTCATTGCACAATTGTTCACTCCTTTCTTTTTTGTTTTCTTCAACAATGTTTGAGATGGATACTATAATATCACCATTATTAATTACCTGGCCTGATACCATCGCCTCTGGAATTATAGTATCTTTGTTACTCCCGTTGGTTTTCTCCTCCTCTTGTAAGATATTAAACTTGTTTTAAGTAGTAACATCACCCTTCATGGATTTTGATGGATCACTATAAACTCTCCTGTTCTTAACCACATTCCGGTTTCCTGGATCTCCAAGAACTTTTCCACTAGATAGAATTCTAGCTCATCCCCTTTTAAACTTATTATTATTCAATTTCTGCTCATGTTTTCCTCATTGATGAACTTAGTTCTCTATAGTATTAAATTCTTTCCCTTTCTCATTATTATTTTCTTGTTGAACAACATCAACTTGTTCCACATTAGTATGGACCACCAAATCCGATCCCTTCTCGATATTAGTATCCTCCTCCTGATAAAGTTCAAGATGAATATTCCAATTTTATTCTTCATTATGACCTTGTAACTTGCAACTACGATAATGTTTAGGAAGATTGTCATACCTAATTTTCACTTTTCCACCCTAATCTCATGTGAGACATCATCTTCAATTTTCATATTCATAAAGTCAGGAAGATATGCTAATAAGTCAATCAAAACCTTAACCCTAGCACAACTAGGTCTAGTTCGATTCCTCAGTAGCTTTATCCACATGCAATGGAATTCCAACAGCAGATGCAAGTGAAAACACATATTATTTAACAAAAAAGGTCAGCATTAAATCAGGAAAAAAGATCCATAAAATCACCTTTGATGTTTCCTCTTCAATCTTAAACTTAGTATCATAAATAAGAGACCGCATTTGATATGCATAACTATCCATTGATTGTAAATAAGAAGCACCCTTTCGAACATAGATTGACAAATTCTTCCATAAGTGATAATCAGATCAAAACATGCCAGTGCCTAAACAGTCCAATCTCACAGTTTCATTTGATTCCACATTGATCCGGTATAATCTTCCTCAATTCCTCTATGTCTGGCCCTCCATAGGAAAACTTACCAATCAATGCATGTTGGAGTTTATCCATTGCCTCAATTTGCTTGACCTCATTTTGCATCCAACGAATGACTGGAATGCCATTACAATACGACACAGTCTTCAATGAAATCATTGATTTGGGAGTGGGATTAGGTTTTGCATTGCATTCAAAGTGGTAGGTTGAAAAACTTTATTATATTTGGGTTTGGGAATTTCTGGTTGGATCTCGGTGATTGCATCGGTTGTATTAGAGTCGTTAGGGTTTAGCCAACCACCGATGATGGCTTACTAATGGACGTGGTGACCAGTGGTCGTTACTATACCTGTTCCAAGCTAACGATTATAGAATAATAATGAATAGTAAAGTTAAAGACATAGTATTTTAATGTGAAAACCACCCGGCTCACAAGGGCAGTAAAAACCACAACCTACACCTCTGTAGGATTTATCCCCAAACTCCACTACAACGGTGAGCCTCTGCAAATCTAATTTACAAACTTTGTAACCTAGAAACTACACTCTAATTCCCAACCTACTAATCAGCCTCTGACTAGAAAGCAACCTTCAATTTAAACTCTAACTTGAAGTTGAATTTACAATATTTTGTATCTAATTGTATGCTTCTAATAACACGAGTAAAGATATAACTCGATGAATAGAACCTAATACAAGATTCTAGACTTAAGAACTGGAAAACATTATTATGTAGACAACTCCTTCAATCTTCTTCGTTGTATCAAGGTCGCAACTCTAGAATCAGAACTCTCAGTGATATCCTTGTTCTCTCAATATTCTGAATTCTCTCTATGTAAGTGCATATTATTCTTCCTTGTAAAACATGGTATATATAGCAGTTGGACATCATCACTGTAGCTGACCTAAACCCTGCTTGATATGGCCCATCAAGGTAGAATAGGGTTTGAGGTTAATTGGGTTTCTTACACCTTTTCACATAGTTAGTTTCCTTGTACAACTCTGAAATATCATGATAAATATGGTGCATAATCCTGATAAGTATAGTACTGAATCCTGCCACCTTGCATGCCAAGTACTTTTCATAAAGACACAAATCCTAGTCGCTGCAGGATTTGTTTAGAACATGTTGTTGGACGTGGTTCAACTACATAGTACTCCAGCCTCTGAGTCTTCTGACTGTTCTGAGATGGAACATGTTCAAATACTTATTCCATTGATCTCCTCTCATACACACAATATCTAACTTTGACACAAGGAGATTTATAAATGAGATTTTTATCACAAGAATATAATTTTTTCTATAAGAAAAACTATCTTTTCCCCCTTCGAGAATTTGTAGTATAAAATTTGTACTCTGGATAGTGGGTTGGGAATTTTTTTTAGAATTTGATGAAATATATATTTTTTGGGTATCACAATATTTGTGAAATGTCATTATATATCTTGTCTTGATTTATATGACTTATTATTATTTTAATAAGGTATTAGATAAGTAATGAAATGGATAAGTCCTACGTGTCACTATGCTTCCACGTGAGACCTTTATAGTAAAACAAACTAATGACTCTTGTTACATGTATACATATGCAATTTTGCTTGATTCTTTATAGCGAAGTAGTTAATGATTAAGGTTGGGTGGTGGACCCCATGGCATAAAGAAGAACTATAAAAGATAACATTCTCCAATATAGCAACAACATTTTCTTTTCAAACATAGCAGTTTTTCTATTTTAGCGGATCGGACATTACATCGTAGTGAAGTAAAGTAAAGCTAAGTTTTACTTGTGATGGAGGCTGGTCTTGCCATCTCGATTGAATGGCCGACTTACAGGTACGTGAGGCTATTCCTTGACTTGCCGCTATGGCACGGCCTATGTTTTTGTTTCTTACATGAACCATGAATGTCTAGAGCTTATGAATGTACTAATCCGATGTTGTAATTCTTGAAAGTCTCATAAGAAAGGTTATATGTCTACACTTAGTTGTGCTCAAGCATTTTACTCATCAAGCCGAGTCTAAGTCGTGGGATGGATTTAGAGTCCCCCGTTAAGTATGACAAAGTTGATAGCATACAAGGTATAATGAAGGAGGTTATAAAATGTGTCAAAGATAGATAACACTTAAGATGGATGATAGTATGTGGTTGAGGCCTAAGAATAGATCATAAATTAAGATACAAAGCATAATGTAAGAATAACAGGTTAATAGAATCCATTTTCTCTTATCGAATTGTAGAACATCCTTCGAGTTAAGTCATGATATCACATCAAGGAACGATCCTTCATAAGAGTCTAGGGGTCAATAGACTTAACATGTAAGTCAATAGAAGTTAAGATGACACAAGCTACCTATATTCCTCCTCGAGGGTGAGATGATTCGGAAAGCTAGGATATGAGTCTGCCAAGTATCAAACGTGAATCTTAGAAATGTAAAAGTATAAGTTCTTATGGCATCTCTTAATAGGTAGCTGAGTCGCCTAACATCCTTTATCATAAGTCCCAAAGATGATTAGTAGTTATAAGAAGTAAGTTACAAGTTCTCACAAGTTAAAGAGTTAAGATTCCCTGGATACTTATTGAAAGTATGTTAGCATGTCATATGAGAATACATTGCATTGCATCATGAATTACTGCATATACATATACACTCGGGACTAAAATCTTTCCTTTGGGGCTATTGATTATATAATTGTCTTCGGGGCTATACTGATGCGTGCATGCCTTCGGGGCTATACACTTGCCTTCAGGGCTATGCCTTTGCCTTCGACGGTATTGAATATATTGTTGTCTTCGGGGCTATACAGATGCATGCTTGCCTTCAGGTCTATACTTATTAAGTTTTCTTCGGGGCTATGTATTACCACCACGAGCATTTCATATGTACATCTTTACACTGATATTATATGTTGCTCTCAGTTAGTTAGTATGAATTACAAATTCTAAAGTAAGTGTAGAAAGAATCAAATGAAAAGTGATCACAAGTATTACAGTAAACTATTCCAGAACGTCACTCCACATAGCAACCCAAAGAATATCATCAGAAAGACTCTAAGAAGATTCACAAAGATAGAAGTACAATAAGATATAAGATATGTTTCCATAGAAGGTTAAATAGTCATTTGTTATGGTCTGAGTTGATTTCCTTTCAGATCCTCTTTCTCAACTTCTATTTTATTGTATATGTTTCATGTCCGCCTTACGTACTCGATATAATCTTTTGGTACTGAGGTCCCTTGCTGGGGGGCATTGCATTTGTTATGTTTCACATTGTAGGTTCAGGTATACCGAGTGGCAGGCATGCAGTTTACATGGTACAGATGGTCAGCGAGATAGTGTAAGCCCATTTCTTCCTAGAGTTGAGTCAGGTTTTATACTTATAGTTATTGATATTATGGGTAGGTCGGTGCCATGTATCAACTATGCTACGTCAGTCAGATGTTCATAGAGGCTTCATAGAGGTCTGTGGTCAAGTTCAGTCATGTACAAGATTTACATTCAGTTATACAGACAGAAACTTACAGATCATGTTTACAGATTTACATAGATACTACATCATGTCGACGATTATAGGTGATAGCAATAATATGTAGAGTGTAGTCCATTCTAATCGACACTGGGGTGTGACAGATTGGTATCAAAGTAGTTTAGTCCTAGGGAGTCTATGAAGCCGTGTCTAGTAGAGTCTCACTTATGAGTGTATTGCGCGCCACACTTATAATTTGAAGGCTACGTGACATTTAGGAAATGTAACCCTTCTTTCACATTGTAGATCATGCTATAGAACGATGTTGTGAGATCATTCTGTATGAGTATGACTAAAAGCGATAAGTAATCGTAAGGTCTTTGTCATATCAGACATGCCTTGAATGTGTAAATCATGCGTTAGCGCCCAAAGTTATAGTCCACATTCGAGGACGAATGTTGAAAAGGGGGGAAGGATGTAACACCCCTTACCTTGGCGTTAGGATGCATGGTAGTAAAACCATATGAGTGGGAAGGAATTAAGAACATACATGAGGTTATAGATGTAGGACCACGTAAATCTGATGAATTTTGTAATTGTTATATATTGCATTGATATTGTAGTTTCTATTAAATGAAATATTTTCTGTAAAAGTTTGATAAATACAATCTTTTATAATTATTATTACTACTTTTTGGATATGCTATATATTATATATATGACAGAAGTAGATTTATAAATGAGATTTTTATCAGAAGAATAAAAAATATTTCATAAGAAAAACTATCTTTTCCCGCTTTGAGAATTTGTAGTATAAAGTTTTTACTCTTGATAGTGGGTTGGAAAAAGATTAGAACTTGATGAAATATATTTTCTTGGTATCACAATATTTGTAAAATGTCATTATATATCTTGTCTTAATTTATATGACTTATTAGTATTTTAATACGGTATTAGATAAGTAATGAAATGGATAAGTGCTAGGTGTCTCTATGCTTCCACGTGGGACCTTTATAGTAAAATAAACTAATGACTCTTGTTATATATATATATACATATGCAATTTTGATGGATTCTTTATAGCCAAGTAGTTAATGATTAAGGTTGGGTGGTGGACCTCGTGGTCCATAAAGAAGGACTATAAGAGATAGCATTCAGGTAACTTTAGAGAGAATGAATGGGAACCAAAGTGTTGATATGCTGTAACGTCATTTTTTTCCTTTGACAACAAAGTAATTGAGATCTCATTAGTTTTTCTTAATTATGATATATATATATATATATATATATATATATATATATATATATATATATATATATATATATATAATTATAGCAACAACATAGCAACAACATTTTCTTTTCAAATATAGTAGTATATATATATATAATTATAGCAACAACATAGCAACAACATTTTCTTTTCAAACATTGTAGTTTTTCTATTTTAGCGGATTGGAGATTACTTCGTAGTGAAGTAAAGTAAAGCTATGTTTGACTTGTGAAGGAGGCTGGTCTTGCCATCTCGGTTGAATGGCCGACTTACAGTTACGCAAGGCTATTCCTTGACTTGCCGCTATGGCATGACAAGTGTTGTTTGTTTCTCACATGAACCATGAATGTCTAGAGCTTACGAATGTACTAATCCCATGTTGTAAGTCTTGAAAGTCTCATAATAAAGGTTATATGGCTGCACTTAGTTGTGCTCAAGCGTTTTACACATTAAGTCGAGTCTAAGTCGCTGGATGAGTTTAGATTCCCCTGTTAAGTATGACAAAGTTGATAGCGTACAAGGTATAATGAAGGTGGTTATAAAATGTGTTGAAGATAGATAACACTTATGATGGATGATAGTATGTGGTCGAGGTTTAAGAAGATATCATAAGATAAGATACAAAGCATAATGTAAGAATAACATGTTAATAGAATCCAGTTTCTCTTATCGAGTTGTAGAACACCCTTCGAGTTAAGTCATGATATCACATAAAGGAACGATCCTTCATAAGAGTCTAGGGGTCTATAGACTTAACATGTAAGTCAATAGAAGTTAATATGACACAAGCTACCTATATTCCTCCTCGAGGGTGAGATGATTCAGAAAGCTAGGATATGAGTCTGCCAAGTATCAAACGTGAATCTTAGAAATGTAAAAGTATAAGTTCTTATGGCATCTCTTAATAGGTAGCCGAGTCACGTAACATCCTTTATCATAAGTTCCAAAGATGATTAGTAGTTATAAGTACATTACAAGTTCTTCAAGTTAAAGAGTTAAGATTCCCATATACTTATTGAAATTATGTTAGCATGTCACATGAGAAGAAATTGGCATCACAAATTACTACATATACATATACACTTGCCTTCGGGACTAGACACTTGCCTTTGGGGCTATGCGTTTGCCTTCGGGGATATTGATTATACAATTGTCTTCGGGGCTATACAGATGTGTGCATGCCTTCGGGGCTATACACTTTCCTTTGGGGCTATGAATTTTCCTTTGGGGCTATTGATTATATAGTTTCCTTCGGGGCAATACAATTTCAGTTGCCTTCAAGGCTATACAATTTCAGTTGCCTTCGGGGCTATGCATTACTACCACGGGCATTTCATATGTATATCATTGTGTTGATATTGTGTGTTTCTCTCAGTTAAATAGTATGACTTACAAATTCTAAAGTAAGTGAAGAATGAATCCAATGAACAATGATCCTGTCACGACTCCTTTTAGAGTTCGTGGTGGCACCTACACAATTTTCACCAGTAGGCGAACCACTCCCAATCATTAACACGATATAATAAGGAAAAGTGGAAAGATAACAAAATACTCAATAACTATCTCATGATATAAATGCTAAAATATAGTCTGAGAAATAACATAACCCCCAAAATCTGGTCAATCATACAAAAGCACTAATAATCTGATACAAGTCTAAATAAGACACGTAGGCCAAAACTAAATCTGAAAACATAAGTATCTAAATATGTCTCTCAATCATAAGTAAAAGACAAGATAAATATAAAGTATCCAAGACATGACAGAAGTAGCATCCTCACCCTATATACTGAAGTTTGCTCGCTCGGACTCACACTCGAGCTCATGAACTGGTAATGGGATTTGTATCTGCATCATGAAAAGATGTAGCAAGTGTAGCATGAGTACACAATGTATCCCTGTAGACATCATAGGCCGACAAAGATGGAAGATACGCAAAAAGAGATAAATATCAAGTTGACACCAAATAGTCCTATATTAACAGTTCAATAACCTAAATACTGTCAAGTTATTCACAAAATGTTTCACAGAATCAACATAACACCTTGTCCATATAAGATTTCATGAATCATACAAGTCACTTGGTTCATATCCATGTTCAACCACCAATCAAGTACACTTCAATTCATAAGGCACACACATGGAATATACTATCAACACCAACCGATCTGAACTCTATCTAGGCCATATTCATATTTAGCCCACTTACCTGACTTGACACATCAAATAAACAAGTCGACACTTAATTCTCAACAACATTTATTATCTCTAGCCTTTAGACTTAATTAGGACTCTATGCAACTACAGTCTGACACACATTAGATCTTACACGTCCACCTTATTCCCTAAGTAGAGGTCTATGCCATCCATAATTTAATTAAGGAAGAAAATCCTACACACACATGACAAACAAGTCCATAGCCACAATAACAACTCTTCAAACCTTACTAGATTTATCACACTGTAACGTAATCACTTATCAGACAACACACAAACACATATAGTTCCTTTTTAATCTAACGATAGTCCTGACATATTGACATTACCGACCACAATAGCAGTTGAACTCAACACTTAGACCAAGAAATTGTAAATAACAAAACCCAATACATGAGAAATCAAGTGACACATGGCAATCTATTCCGATTCAACAGAATTAATGTAATTATCCAAGTCTTCATAAAGGCAAGCTCAATCATGGCAACCATCCCGATTCAGTAGAATCAATCCAATTATTCAAGTATTCACATAAACCAGCCCAGTCATGGCAACCAATCTGAATTTTTAGAATTAATCCAATTTCTAAGTATTCACATAAGCCAACCCAGACATGGCAACCAATCCGATTTAGTAGAATCAATCTAATTTCTAATCAATATATAATTCACACAATGAGATGTGTATGATATAAATGCAAATGCAAATGCCAGTTACATTTTCCTCTAGTATACATGCATTCAAGTTTTTTATTATGAACAACACACCCATGGGGGACTTGTGAAGTTCATATACTATTCCAGAATTTCTCAACGGAGCCAGTGCTTGACTGAAATAACTGTTGCAGGCGTGCAACTCCATTCTCCCACGTATCATATCCGTTACGGCGTGCAACCCGAGCCATCCATTAAATTATCATCATTTCAAAGTTGCCAATAATATCATAAGTGCTCTTACCTTCCAAGTCTCTTAGACCCACAACATTTTCATACCACTCCAAGATCAATATCATCAAAACCATGAGTGTATGAATGCAAATGACAATTCAAGGCAAGAAATCAATATGTAATGAGATGCAACCAAATATAGAGATGAAATATCACATGCTTTCACGAATTCAATAACACATATAATTCAAGTACTAATCAGGATATCATATCGAAAGCATGTGTGATGAATAAATAAATTAATTAGCAAATATGTCGACGAACCCACATAATGGTGAGAAGCCTAGTTAATCAGCAGTCGGAACCAGCATAAGGCTGATTCCCAAATCACCCATCATAACAGTTCAACACCGATAACCACTTAAATATTCATCACAACCGTTTGAGTGGGACCCCCAAACACGCCCAATACATCTTAATATTTATAACTATTTATGTACTTCTATAGGAGTCTAGTGAAAGTAAACCATAGCCTACCTTAAGGATGAACATGAGCCACGAACGATCGACCCTCCACGCACGCATTGCCCTTCCAGAGCGCCTCATAGTAATCGAAGTCTATCACATGTATACCATACGTTAGTATAAAGCTACCACATAATACAAGGTCTTAATCCTTAAATAAATCAAGACTTCCAAAACCAACCTCGGGCCCACATCACCAAGATCTAGACTTTGTTATCCAAAAAGCAAGAACACATACTAGGTAATCATATCCTTAAGTTAATTATAAACCTAAGCTCATTTGGACCGTCAATTGAACAATATCATAAAAACTCCAAATCATAAACCCTAGAATTTTTCCCAAATCAAAAAAGGTTTCTATATTTAAATTAAACTCCACAACATGCTTTATCTGTAATTATTCAACACTTATTAACCATATCATAATCATCTAATCCATTATCCATCTCTAAATCAACATTTCAACCCTCTTATTCTACCATAAAAACCTAAAGTCTTTCTTCCCCAAATAAAGCTCATACTAGAACTAGGAAGTTTAAAAGATGAGAATAGACAAGAGGGGATGAATTTACCTTAGGTGATGACCCAAATGGAACTCCTCAAGTAATCTCCCCCAAGAAAGCTCTCCAACCGAGATATGAGTTTTTGGGAAACGAAATCAATTTTAGGTCATTTAAGGGGCTGACTGAAAAAAGATTCCACATCGGTAGAGTTGGTCTCGTAGGCCCTGTCTCGCTACTGCGGAAATGATCCACTGAGGCGAAACAACTTGTTATCCCGCCATAGCTAGAAGAAAAAGTAAACCCCGCAGAGGCGAGCAAAGAAATCTCTACAAGGGAAGAAACCTCACATATACTCATGGCTAGCATCTGCGAACCTACCTCTGCGGAGGCAGACACACAGAGACGGCCCTCCACCCGTTGGTACGAACACCAAACACCGACAACATTAAAACAATACAATTTCACCAAACATCCAAAACGTTCCTGGAACCCTTCGGACACAAACCAAACATACTCCCCTAAGGTAAACGGTGCTACGAACTCATTCGTACCCTTAGATTTCCCCTTTCACCGAGATAAGACAGACTTTTCTAAAGAATTGCCCAAAATAACAAATTTCACAAATAGTACCACAAAATACATTCGATTACCTCGGGAAATGAACTGATAACTCGACTAAGCCATAAATGACCCTTCGAAGAAAGTGACGGAACCCAGAAACAAACCCATCTACTCAAAAGTCAACCTTGAGTCAAACTATCCAACTCTAAGATTTTTGTTTTATGTTTTTCATTCAAAACTCATATAAATGGATGTCGGGATCTCTGCTACCCATCTCCGTGCATCACAAACCCCACAGAGAGTATAAAAAAGGGTAAAATAGTCAAATAGAGGTTTATAGCAAAAAACAACCAGATGGGTCATTACAGATTCCAAGTATTACAGTAAACTATTTCAGAACGTCACTCCACATAGCGACCCAAATAATATCATCAGAAAGATGCTAAAAAGATTAAGAAATATAGAAGTACAGTAAGATCTAAGATATGCTTCCATAGAAGGTTACAAAGTCCTTAGTTGTGGTCTAGTTGATTGCCTTTCAGATGCTCTACGTTGATTGCCGGTGTATGAATTCATTCGCCTAGTCTAAATGCATATTTAAGCGAAGAATAAAAGCTCAGAATCAATAGGCTAGTTGCCATGTGTCACCAATAGTTTCAAATGACCAAGTTAGGCTAGTTTTCAACATACTAATTTTAAAGAATTGGTTCAAAGCTCCTCCAAGCCTCTACATGTTAGTTAAGTCCAAATTCCTCATTGTTTGAATCTGTATTGGTGTTCATTTACATTTGATTTAGTCAACACTATCAATATATTATAGGGATTTGGAATTTGGACTGTTAATGCTTGTGTTTATGCATCTCCTCATGTATGATTGGATTTTGGAGTTTGCTGCTTAGCCTGACTGTATGTAAGAATTAGGACTTGCATAAATGTATCTTTCTATTCAAGGAGAACCTGGTAACTCTGAGTGTATACCTTCAACATGCATGTTTTCTCATTTATTTGTATGAATCTTATAGTGTCATGTAGGGCCAATATGAGTTTTTGTTTTCAGATAGCATGTATTTGAGTCACTAGTATGAGAGGAATTTTATAGTCCTAGTTAGGTGTCTTACTTCATCCCTGCTCTCTTCCTGTTCTGTTAAGCTTTATTTGAATGCCAAGTGAGCATTAGGTAAAATGTTATAGGTGGTTTGTTATAAGGGTGTCCAACGAGGCGGGTTAGGGCGGGTCTCGACGGGACGGGGGGAGGGTCGGGACTCAGGTTTCAGTAGGCCTACCAGACCGGAATAGGCGGCACGGTGGGATGTCCAGTCCCACATCCCATCAGAACGGGGTCGGGTCGGTGTCGGGGTCGGGTCGAGACTCAGAATTTTTTTTGCCTCTTAAATTTAAAAAAATATAGTTATATACATTTTCAAAATTACAACATTGTGGTGTTGTTTAAAAGTTACATAGTAAAATATGACATAGTAATACAATTTCAAAATTACAACATTGTGGTGTTGTTCAAAAGTTACAAATGACATAGTAAAATACTAAAATTGCAATTAAAAAAATTACATATTCTACCATACTCTTTCGAATTTCCTCAAAATGTCTTGAGGATCTTCTGTTGGAATTGAAATTTATTTGTCAAATTCTTCAACGTCGCTTCCTGCTCCCTTGGATAATATTTCGTTGTAGTTGTAGTCTTCTTCTTCGTTGGTCTCCGGTTGGCCGCACCTCCTACGCTCTGCACTAATCCAGTCTCTGAATAGAACTGCAATCTCCAATGTGTCTCCCGCCAATGAATGTATGTGCTCTCCAATTTGAAATCTTCCAGCAGAAAAGGCGCTTTCAGACGTTGTTGATGACGCTTGAATGTTTTAACACATCTCGGGCCATTTTTGTTAGCGTCAGAAATGTCTTCTCATTCTCCCTCCAGTATTTCAGCAAGTCTTCTTGTCCTTTATCATTGACAATTAATTTGTACGGTACAACACCCTGCAAAACATAAACATCAAATTCGCTAACTAGTGAAGAAGTTAACCACATATTTTTATAAGGTTGCAGCGAAGTAGTAGTAGATGGTACAGAAGCCGGTTGATTATTTGAACTTTGTTGTTGGTAATACGTATTTTTTTTTTCATTCGGTGTGTATGCTAGACGTAACTGCTTCTTTAGTTGGTGTGTCAGTTGGTTCTTCGGTTAGGTCTGTTGGAAGTACTTCTACACAATCATAAATTATTTCTACAAGTGTTTTACAACTGTCTACAATAATAGTTGGATTTATTACAACACCAACAATATAAATAGTGGGATAGGAAAAAAGTATTTTTTTTAATTTTTTAAACATTTTTTCAATAGCTGCCTTATAAGTTGTTTTTTTGCATATATTCATTAAGTAACAAAAATATTAGAGCTATATAAAATAACATATTTGAAATAGTAGGATAATAAATACCGGAAATTTTTTTAGTAGCTTGATAAAATTTCTCTAAAAACCCATTAAGTTCTAAAATTTTATCCCAATTACTATCTACAAGCATATCTCTTGGATTTTTATTGTGGGCGTTAAATAATAAGATAATAGGTTGCCTATAATCGTAAGCAACAAGTAGTTGCTCATACAGAGAATTTCACCTAATCGAAACTTCTTCTATAATTTTTCTATATGATAATCCACAATCGTGACATATTTTTTATACTCTTTGCGTCATTGTATTTTTTAAGTTTATAACAAATTATATTTTATCAAGAATGCTTTCAAAAAGTTTTAGGCCATCCTTTACAACTAAGTTATAAATATGGCACGCACATCTTATATGAAAATGATCAGAAAAAGATGGAGTTAATCTAAGTTTTAAAAATCTTATAGCATAATCATGAGAAGAAGAATTATCTAATGTAATAGTCATAATTTTATCATTTATTCCATAGTATTCACAAATTTCATTAATATTATCTGCAATAAAACTATTGGTGTGCCTATCATCTATATATCTATATGCTACAATACATTTTTGCATATACCAATTTTGATCTCCAATGACATGTTACCGTCAAATAATCATTACCATTAGTACTACGGCCTATGTCAGAAGTGATAGCCACTTTGCCATTAAAATTATACAGTGCATAACGTAAATACTGTTGATATTCACTTGCAAATTTAAAAACATCCCTTCTAACAGTTGATCTAGGAAAACCATTAAAAGCAGGATTATATGTTCCTCGAATGTAATGAATAAAACCAGGAGAGGAAGGAAATGAAAAAGGCAAATCCTCCACCACAATTAATTTTGCCATATATTCCCTATCTTTGGTTTTATCATATTTAGGATCAAAAATTCCCTTCGTCGTCAGGTTAATTTGACCCTGTACTAGGCCGGGGACACTATGTGAACCTTGTCCCGGCTCAAATGGCATTGGCACACCTGATTTTTTAGCCAGGTATGGATTCCATCTAGCTGTGTGCTCTCCTTGTACATGTCTCAATAAACCTCCCGTCCCACCTTGACCTTTTTCAGTTTTAAATTTATAAATATTTTTATAAATTTTACATCTAGCTAGTTGAATCTCTTCGTCCCTATCAAAAAAATGCCATGCATCTGATTTTAATTTTCATTTTGTGGGCCTCGATTCATACTAGGGGCAATAGGAGGCATTCCAGTTGCAGTTTCAGGTTGAGACTTGGTCTGAGCCTGAGGTTGATGTGCACTAGTGGGTGTGTCATCTATATTATCGTCTAAATTAAATTCTGATTCATCTACTTCATCATATACTGGTATATCATTAAAAAAAGTATTTTCATCAATATTACTGAAATCAATCAAATCATCGGGACTAGGAGTAGGATTACTAGAAGACGTATCCTTACCCTTATTACCCCTACTAGAAGAAGCACCCTTACCTTTACTCGTAATCAAACGTTTAAATCCTTTCATTTTAATTATATAAGTAAATAATTAAATAAATGAAATTAAGTGAGATAATTAAAATTAAGTTAGAATAATAATTTAAAGAAGGAACGAAGGTACCAAATGCCGACGTAACGTCGACGGTTAATCGAGGTTGAAAATTGAACTTTGCTTGATGGATCATTCTCAAGCTAGTTTCCAACTTCACTCTCAATTTTTTTACCTTTGATATAATATTTAATAGTAGGAAGATTTGTAGAATTGTAGAGAGATAAATTGAGAGATGGTAGGATGATTTGTGAGAAAAATGAAGAGGAAAATGAGTTATTTATAGTTGAAAAATAGGGTTAAAGTGTAAATATATTAATTTAGGGATTAAAAATAAATATTAAGGGGGTAAGGGGTTTATGGGGTGGGGTGGGGTGGGGGTGGGGGGATGGCCGTTATAGCCGTTGCACAACGGTCAAAATCGAAATTTGGATGTTGTTGCAATGGTTGTTTTTGCAAACGGGGAGGCGGACGGGTCGGGGATACCACTGGACAACCTTAGTTTACTATGACTAGTTTGGATTTTGTAAATGTGAAGCATGGACCATCCCCCTTGTGTCATTTCTTGAACTAACTTAAAATCATATGGACTGATACTATGACCATGATCCTGATTTTGATATAGTCCTAGGCTCAAGTCTTGTTTTTTATCTGTTTAAATCTTAGTTCTATTGTTTAGTACCTGATGTAGCTGGTAATTTGAGTTAGGATAGACTTTGCCTTCATTACTTGAATTTGGTGAATTGATATGTGGTTTGCAATTTGGTACATGTTTGGCCTAGCTGTTAGTTTGAACCTATAGGGATGGCATAGATGTCGTAGTCATCATGTTTGAATGTTAGGATGTTCTACTCATGCCTGTTAAGTGAAATATATACAGTAGTATTATAAAAAAGAAAATATTTACACTGCATATCGCATATTGCTTCTTTCCGGACATTGTTTCTTGTTTCTTCTTTGCACTTGTCTGTTGAATATATTGGTATGCAATTTGGTATAAATTCTATATACCTGATATACTTAGTATACCCTATGTATAAGGGATATATATCCTTGTGTATATCATTTGTTGGCTTCCCATGAAATGCTGCTCGGCTTAGCCCGTTTGTGATTTTCTTCTTGTTTTTCTTCTCCATGACCGTAGCAAATGGGCCACGCCCACTCTTCTGATTACATCTATAAATAATTGTTAACGGTTCTTTAGTATGGGCCAAGCCCAATTCAATTCTTTGTTGTCCGGATTTACTTAAATTTGGGTTGGTTTCTCACTGTGTTTGTATGGGCCTTAGCTATTAAATACATAGATCAATTTTTCTTAAATCTGTGTTTGATATGTGTATGTTTAATGTAGATTAGTTGCATTATATAATTATAGATGCCTTCTAACCGATCTCTTTGTTTTCCCCTCTTCTCCCACTACCGATGCATGTCGAGATGGGCCTCTAGGTCTATCATCTCTCTTCAACCAGTTGGGCTGAGGCCCATCTAAACCTTTGTGATTGAGTCCGATACCGTAGCTGAGCATGAAGGCCCAACTATGAGTGAAAATAGTTAACTGGCGGGCTTAGGTAGGCCCACCAGCCTAAACTCATCTTTTTTTAATTCATACACTTGTAATATATATGTATTGATTGTACAAAAATACCTTACATATATTATTGGAACTCTTGTGGTTATATCATAGGGTAGACAAACGATGATTACATTGTTTAGAATAGAATCGGCACAAATGAATTCCAAAACTTATTAAATTCAAACTTTAAGGAAATTAGACTTTTTGGACTTTTAAGAAATTGGAACAAATATGATTTGAAAACTTAATTCGGACTGTTTTAGACTTGAAATTTGATTTAGAATTGTCTTGGGTTTTTAAAAAAAAATATTAATGGGATAAGTTGAAATAATTAGGACCCTCTTCTCAAAATCAGACTTCATTTTCTTTAAGTGAATATATCAATTGGGCTGATTTTGAGAAGCTAAACAACACCTGGATCGTTGGAAACATTTTTCTGGGCTATGTTGGGCCGAAACAACATTTCAAAAGTTGATTTTTGGGCCAAGCCCAACTCAAATGGTTTAAAAGGTCAAAATACCTTTCTTGGAATTGAATTGAGATGTGGATTTTGGTATATTGTGGACTATGTGATGACATTTTCAGTATAGCATGAAAAGAAAAAAAGAAAACCTATTTTAATCAAAACTTGTCATTTTAAATGGGTTGTACTCTTTTTAAATTACAAAAGGTTTTCAAAATGTGTAAAGTGATATGAAAAATTTATTGGACTAACTGTAGAGTTCTACTCAAGTTAATTCTTGAGTGTTCTTAGTCTGAAAGTAAATTGACTAAATCACCCTTATGTGAACCATTTTAGGCGGAAGTTAACTCATTGATTTTCAAAAAGTCTTTAAGTTTGAAATGAATTGAATGGCATGAATTTTGCGGGAATTTAAACACCTTACGCAATTTGTAAAATTTAAATATGCTATAGAATCGAAGGTCAACCATATTTTACAGATCCTTAATACCGCAGTGTCTAACACCTTTTCGGAGATTACCAAAACCTTTACCTCAATTTCGATTGAGAAAGGATTATTCATTAATTTGAATAAACCCTCCCAACCCAGTTTTTTCTAATTTACCTATAAATTAGGTGGCGACTCTAGAAAATATTATCCGACTTAGAGCACCAACAACCTTCTAGTAGTTTTTATGCATCTGCGTAAAAATGAACAGTAACAAATGGCGACTCCGCTGGGAATAAACCTAGGTTTCACCCATAAGGGTTCCAATACAACGTGTTTTAAATGATATAAGTTACTTATGTGTTTAAATACCCGCTATTATAACTGTCATTTATGAATTTCATCTTCCGCCAAATGAAATGCACACACTTGCATCAATGCACAAAGATGATTATTCTGATTTCACAATCATCATCATGTATAAAACCAAAATCATTTCTTTGGAAAATGTTGAACACAGAGTTGGTTTGCGGTCGTCCAACAATCGATAACGGTTCACCCTGAGTAGTTCGCTCGGGTCACTTAATCATTTGCTAAACCACTCTAGTACAACTAGGATAGAGCAAAGATAAATCCCTACTGAACTAGCGCATGCTTGACCTAGATGGGTTCAGATATTTTAGACGTATCTGGATGACTACCTCGTGTCTTGAGGGTCTATGACCCAACGATACAACATCCAACTACTTGCTATGTGGAATCATTAAATATGATAAACTATTTTCCTTCGGGAGGGGGAGAGGGAGGAAATTAACCGTGCTTTGTTTCATAGATGCATACCAACCTGAAATTAGACATGGTTATAGACGCACATTAGTTGCTGAGGTTTTGGTGGTCGTGGTTAGATGCCCCTAACAGAGAGAAGTAACGAATTGTCTAGGACACCTACCCTCCCTTATGACCATGAAAAGAAATAGGGAAATCTTAGAAGTCCTTACCGGGTATTAGGATTGTGATAGAATGGTGTTTAGGTTCGGAGATTTTGAGATGACCCAAAGTACGCCAGAAATGCGAAGTGAGTACCTTGATCCGAGATGATGGGAATAGGAACCCCATGAAGACAAACAATCTCACGGATGTAGATCTTAGCCAACTTCTCTGGATTATAAGTCAGCCAGATTGGAATGAACTGCGCGGACTTGGTCAATCTATCAACAATGACCCAAATAGCATCAAACTTGCCCAAAGTCTTGGGCAACCCAACAACGAAATACCTAGCAATCCTCTCCCACTTCCACTCGAGAATGCACATCCCCTGTGACACACCACCGAGTCGCTGGTGCTCATACTTAACCTATTGACAATTCTGACACCGAGAGACAAACTCCACAATGTCTCTCTTCATCCTACCCCACCAATAGTGCTGCTTCAAATCACGATACATCTTAGTAGCACCTGAATGAATCAAATACCTAGAGTTGTGAGCCTCCGCCATAATCAATCTAGTTAAATCACCCACACGAGGCACACATACTCTACCCTTAATCCTGAAGAAACCCTCACTATCAATCATGACCTCCTTGGCCTCACCAATCATCACCTTATCTCTTATTTTGCACAAATTCACATCATCATACTGGTGGGTCCGAATCTGATCCAAAAGAGATGGCCTCGCCTCCACACAAGCAAGAATCCTACACGAATTCAAACTATCGAGTCTCATAAAATGGTTGGCTAGAGACTGGACCTCCAATGACAAATGACGCTCAGAAGCAATCAATCGAGATAACATCCCCATGCTGACTGCCTTTCGGCTCAAGGCATCCGCCACCACATTGGACTTGCCTGGATGGTACAAAATGGTTATGTCATAATCTTTAAACTCCATCCATCGACGTTGCCCGGAATTCAAATTCCTCTGATTAAACACTTGCTGAAGACTGTGGTGGTCGGTATACATCTCACAATGGACACCATACATGTAATGTCTCCAAATTTGCAAAGCAAACACAACGCTAGCCAACTCCAAATCATGGACATGGTAATTCTTCTCATGCACCTTCAATTGCCTCGATGCATAAGCAATAACCTTACTATCTTTCATCAACACACAGCCCAACCCAATCCTAGAAGCATCACAATACATAGTAATGTCCTTCCCCTCTACTAGAAGGGACACAATCGGGGTCTGGTCAAAAGAGTCTTGAGCATTTGAAAGCACTCCTCACACTGGTTGGACCACTAAAAAGGCACTTTCTTCTGCCAAACACGTCAGATATGAAGTGAAAGAAGATAAACCCTTGATGAAAGGACAATAATAGCTAGCAAGTCCCATAAAACTTTGAATATTTGTCACATAAGTCAGTTTAGGCCAGTCCTTGACTTTCTCTATCTTATTTGGGTCAACTATAATCCTATCATTGGACACCACATGTCCCAAGAATGTCAAAGAACTCAACCAAAACTCACACTTTGAGAAGTTAATGTATAACTTCTTCTCTTTCAATAATCCAAGGACCACTCTCAAATGCCGCTCATGGTCCTCCTGACTCTTCGAATATATCAAGATGTCATCAAAGAATACAATCACAAAAGAATCCAAATACGAATTGTATATCCCATTCATCAAGTCCATGAAAGTAACTAAACACATGCGATGAATGCTATCTACAATCAAAGAATCACTGACCAGTGTAGACACCCGAATAGAAACATCAAACATATCACACCACATCTCTAAATTAGCATAAAAGTAGGCAGACACATAAAAGAATGTAGACCTCGAATAAAATAACATAGTAGCAGATCGATGATCGACTGCGATGATATATGTGATAGATGCATTAGATGCCTCAGCCTCGACTATACTAGGGAATGTATAGAAATGAGTGCGTCTTACCTTGGATTGAGTACCTTGCTGGACACCTCAACTTGAACGAGCTCCATCTCTCCTTGACTGGGATCCACCATGACCAAACTGATGGCCACCACGGCCTGACTGAGATCCTCCCTGGCTACCTTGACTACCACCCCTAGATAGTTGTGTTGGGGTCTTGGGTGCACGAGATGCATGCGATACCTGTCTGGGGCGAACTTTCTTGAAATGCCCAACCTCTCCACAGATGTAACAAGTCCTAGCCGCTAGGGGCTGTTGGATAGAGATAGAAGAATTCAAACCATCTTTATTAGAATACCTAGATTGAGAACCCCTCGAAGACTGTCCTCTACCATAACCGTTCTGCCCTGCAAAAGCACCATTTGTAATCTAGAGGGCTGCCTGAACCGGTCGACCATGCTACGATTGCTGATATCTACCTTGATGCCCATAACTACGAGAAGTAGAATCGCTTAACTGTCACTGTCACCTCGCCCTCTTATCGGGCTCATGTCTAGGCATCTTTCCCCTCATAGACTCCACCATCCTCGCATTCTCAACTCCTGTTTCAAAAGAAGCTCCATAGGCCACTAACTACACCGTAGCTAACTAGAGTAGAATACTCAATCCTCTAACAAAACATCTCGCTCGCTCAACCTCTGTAGGTAGTAGTGGGGCTGCTGTTGACACCCAATTTTGTCCCATCTTTTATGATTTTATTCGTAATTTTTAATATTTTGACACTTTTAAAATAATTTTAAAATATAGGCATACATGTGTGTATCTTCGTATTATTATTATTATTCGCATATTTTATATCATTTGCATTTTATAATAATCATAAGTTATCCGAAAATTCTATGTTATTTTATTCTCGCAAAATTGCATCGCATTTCCTTTTTATTAAGCATTAAACATTTTGCAAATATTATATTTTATTATTATCACGTCGTTATGTTATTTTAAATAATTCACATCTTTTACAAAACAAGAAAAATATATATATATATATATATAAATATGTTTTAATATTAAACCCCTTTTATTTTTTAAATTCCTAACCCATTTCATTTCCCAACCCAATACAATTTCTACCCAACCTAAATTAAAACCCATTTTTCGTCCAAGCCCAATTCCCAAATTTAATTCCCACAACCCAACTCTACTGCCCAACATCCCTTCCCCTTTTATTCAAAACATCCACCACCCAAAACCACCCGCCTAACCCAATTAAATCCCCCAATTCCCAAGCCCAATCGGACCAACCCATTCTCCCGAAACCCGAACCGGCCCAACACCCCTACCCGACCCATTTCCCTTGCCCTTTTAATTCCCCAAAACCCAAAACCCTTAAACCAAAAACAAAAAAAACCGAACCCTACCCCTCACAAATCGCCGCGACCGCACACCCCACGCCCCGACCCCACTCGCCGGTCACCTCGCCCCTGCCACCACCGACCCCTGACACCACCAACCCCCCTCTGTTACGCCGACACCCGAAAATCCGCGACCCATGCCCCTCAAATCCGCGATTTTGGCTCCTTTATTTTGAATTTCAAACTCGTTTTTGAGGGGGAATCCACCTATAAATACCCCATTGTTGTTCTTCATTTGGAGAAGAGATTGGACAGATTTTTGAGAGGATTTTCAAAGGAGATTTTCGGGAGAGATTGGACAAATTTTTGAAAGATTTTTTCGGGGGGAGAAAAATAGATTTTTGGAAGGATTTTCGGAAGATTATTCCATATATACATAAATATTTTGTTGTGTTCTTGAGTTTAAAGCATTTGGCTTCTTTGTTGTTTCAAGAATCAAGTCCGAAAAGGTTTGTTCTCCCATTTTGATTCTCTGATTTTCTTCACTGATTTCGGGTCGGGTCGACCCGACACGGGTCGACCCGGTTCGGGTAACATTTTCAGAATTCTTGCATTTCATATTTATGTATGTTGGTTATCTGAATTTGGTGTTAAAATTTGATTTGGATCACCGATTTCGGTCAGATTCTTGACCGGGTCAAGTCGACCGATTTGAATTTCCAAATTTCTTGCATTGTTCTTTGTTGTTATCATTGGTTATCTGAAATTGATGAAATTATTTGATTAGGGTTGAAACAACGATCCGGTCGGTCATCGATCCGGCCTGGGTCGACCGATTGGATATTTTCGTAATTCTTGCATTTCATATTCTTGTTATTGGTTATCTGAATTTGGTGTTGAAATCGATTCGAGTTTGGATCATTGATCCGGTCAGATCACCGATCCGGTCGGATCATCGATCCGGTCGGGTCGACCGGTTGGGTAACATTTTCAATTCTTGCATTTCATATTCTTGTTATTGGTTATCCGAATTGGGTGTTGAAATCGATCCGGGTTGAAACACCGATCCGGTCAGATCATCGATCCGGTCGGGTCGACCGATTTGGATATTTCGAATTCTTGCATTCCATATTCTTGTTATTGGTTATCCGAATTTGGTCAAATCGATTCGAGTTTGGATCATCGATCCGGGTCAGATCATCGACGGTCTGAGCGACCCGATTTGAATATTTCGAAATTTGAGAACTTCGGGTCGGATATTTTAAACCGCCACCGCTCGCTTCTTTGGCAATTGTTTCTTGCTTTATTAATATCGCATTAAGGCCGATTTAAATTGAATTCGAGGTCAGCGCTTTTCTTCGTTCCACTTCTCTCGCTTTTTTTAGTTTAATCGCTTTTAGATATCCGTGCAACGTATATATTATTGTTTTATTAAGTTCTACTGTTTTAGATTTCTTGCGACGGATATCATTGTTTCTGCTTTTGAATAAATACCGGCGTCTGTTCGGGCGTTTATTTTTTCTCGCTTGCTCCCCGCTTCAGACATCGCTTTATCGCTTTTATCATTTTTACCGCTTTAAATCAACACCGCACCTCTCAAACATTGCTTTCTGTTCCAAATTAATTGTTTCAACATTCAAATTACCGTTCTCTTTGTTTCTTGTTTTAAACTAGACACCGCGTCATTTTCGAGCTGTTTTTCCTCTGCCTCTGTTTTTCGCTCGCTCACTCCTGCTGCTTCCTGCTTTGATTTAATTTTGCTGATTTGAACACGATACTACACTGGCCGATGAAAAATATCCGTCGATTTTGAGGCCTCCACAGTTGCAAAGACGGAAATATAACTTCTGGGCAATGATGAAGACTTAAACCTTTTTCCAAGATCAACATGTTTAGTAGGCGAGGTGACTAAAATAACCAACAAGTTATATATTCGCAGCCACGACGTGATTATAGTGATCTTTTCTATTTCACCCGAGAGACCAACACGTTTAGTAGGCGAGGCAATCAAAATAAACCACATTAGTCATATGTTTGCAGCCACGACGTGATTGGAATGTTCTTTTCAAAATTTAAGTCTGAGCCTTCCGCGATCAAAACATTCACTGTTTTGAATACGGATATGAAGTTATTTGTATTTAACTGTTTCTAACCGTTTGTTTTTGACAGCTTGCAGGGATTAAAGTAAATAAAGGCAATTATTCCTCGGAGTTTATTTATTTTATTTCTTTCTTTAAATTCAGCTTTTATCCCGCTTTGTATTGTAATATTATTTATCGCACTTATGTAACTATTGAAATGCTTAGAATAGGCAAACTTAGGATTAATTCATAGGGTAGTTTAAGATTTGAAAATCCGTCGCTAGCTTATTTATTTGTAGGCTCGGTTAAATTCAAACTTAGAAATCCTTCGCTAGTTACTTATTTTAGGCTCGTCACGCGTATTCAAGATTTTCAAAACAACTTTTGTTATCTTTTATTTGCTTTATTAATCATACCGAATAAGTTTATCTTTTGTCAATTTACAATTCATTGATTCCCAAAATTTTACTTCTTTGGCATTATAAAAAAATTGTTTTACTATCAATTGTCAAATACATATTTTTCCAACTCTACATGTATTTCTCTTTAGATATCATATAAATGCATATTTTGAAAAATCTCTACATTTATCTATCCTTTTAAAATGCATCCCCTTTTTATTAATTATTTGCAAACATCTTTTAACTTCATGCTTCAAACATGCATTTTTTCTAGTAATAATTAACATGAGTTTGACCGGATAACCGCAAGTTAGCGGATCTTAAAGGATGCCTAACCCCTTCCCTTTAGGATAATAAAGAACCCTTACCTAGAATCTCGCTAGTTTCGCAGACCTTAAAATTGGAGTTTACATTGCAGCACTTAGTTTAATATTTAGGTGTCCTAATTCACCGTAAAAATAATTAGGTGGCGACTCCTCAACCCTTTTTACCCAGGAATCACCCCGAACACGTCCGCGCTCCGCTTTGACCCGAGCAGGTCAAAATAGGGCGCGACAGCATGACGACTCCACTGGGGAACTTTCAGGTTCTTAACCATAGCAAAATTCAGGTTAATTATTTGTGCTTTACTTTCACTCTTTGTTTGATATATGCTTTGATTTGTTTCCTTTATGAAATTTTGCATGCATAATTGCTTTAATTTCCATATTTTTACTGCTTATCTTAAATTGGCATTTCGCTCATATTTCTTCCACTCTGAAAAATTGACACTATCACACACTACACGCGAGGTGTGTTTTGCGCACCCGCAAATTTCTTTCAATCTACCAAATTTTAGGAGAGTTGGCGTATGCGCGGAGTGACCGGACCATCCGGTGGCCGCGTAGCCTTCTCACTCGAGTAGTCCGCTCGGGAACCTTGTGTCTAGTCAGCCAAATCTTAGAAAATTTAAGATAGAGCTATACCACCCTTTATTTTAAGTCATGCATACATACACCTTAGGTGGGTCGATCCTTGGTATCGACTCCACAATTAAGAAATCCGCCAAAGATGTCTACGGGTCTCACAACCCAACGACCAATCATCATATTATGTGTAGCGTGATAAGGATAGACTAATCCAAGACTAATCATGACATGCTGAAATTGGAAAATGTACATTCATTTTGTCTCATTTCCGACAAAGCATTGCGCTTTAGCGGCTTGGATCAAATCATCGTAATCCCGCATATCTGGCGTTAGGCCCACCTCAGGCATAAGGGAGGCCTCATGCATATTAGGATGCGCATTTAATTGTCTTACAATCATTTTGTTATTTTCATCGCTTTCCACTATGTGTATATTATTTGAATCAATAATTACTCACCTTCTACTAATTTGGTTTTCTTCATTTTTCAGAGATTCATTTTGCCTTATTTATTTCACCAAAAGTTGATTCGTGTTGACTAAAATCAAGTGAGCACCCCATCTGTTATTTCCCAATCATGCCTATCCAAATTGTATTAGTACTTAATGAAAAAATGCGATTTAAATTGAGGCCTGAACCACATTTTATGCAGTTTAATGTATTTTGCCTCCACCTTTTGAAAACTTAAAATGACAAATCTTCATTGCTTTTGTTATTTTAAAATCTGCTTTGTTTAATAATTTTCCTTTCTTTTTTCATCATGCAAACTAATTTGTCGGCAATATGTGACATATAATGAAACAAGCAAACAAAGTCTAAAACAACGAGCAAGACTTCGAAGAATATAAGGAAGATTCACAGTCGGAAGAATTGGGGCATTTTTCAGAATAAACCAAAGTCGGATATGGATCAAAACATCAATATGATTGATAAATACAAGCATTGGCTCATGTTATTTCCCCTTTGTACTCTTGGGCTACCGCACTACAATCAGGGCTTCTACTGGGGCAATGATATATCTTCCGCAGCCAAGTGGATACAAAATCATGTACGGAAAGGCTGATGAACACAGTTTGTCCGGGGCAACTTTATCGGAATAGAATGGCCAAAGATTTTTAACCGGGGCAATTGGTGTCAAACGCATATCCCTACACCAGGATGAAGCCAAAGAAAAGATTGAATTGGCAAGGGCCTTACACGGTTCACCAAATCTTGTTGGAAGAACACTAATCCTAAATTTGAAATGGACGACGAAGTTTGGCCAAAAGCTATCAACGCAGATGCGGTGAAAAGATACTACATTTAGGATTTTTCGTGGACTGAACTACGTTATGACCTGATTCCCTCAGTGGGATACGTAGGCGGCCACATCAGCTTCGGTCCCATCTTTACAAAAACCTTACAACCCTCTTTACTTGTAATGAACTACGCCATGACCTGATTCCCTCATGGGGATACGAGGCGGCCTAAATCGGCCGGTCCCACCATTAGAAATATTTTCTCCTTTATCTCGTACATGATAAAATGCACCCATCCGATCACCACGATAGAAGGTGCAAGCAATCTACACAAGACTCGGTTGTCCGTTTAAAAGATCATCATCCTCACATATCGGAAGCGGGGCATTTTTAAGGGATCATCACGAGGACGCCGATAAACATGGAAAAGCATCGGCAAACTAAGTCTTGACCTAAAAGGATTTTGGATGAGACGTTTGCTTTGTTTCACCGCATGTCATGCTCGCCGAGACATTTACATATATGCATACTTTCTTATACGCAATTTATTTTCACCAAATATTTTCATTAAAGTTTGACAAGATTTTTATTACTAATATGCATACTTTCTTATACACAATTTATTTTCAACAAATACTTTCATTAGAGTTTGACAAGATTTTTTTTACTAATATGCATACTTTCTTATAAGCAAATCATTTTCAACAAATATTTTCATTAGCAGTTCGACAAGAACTTTTTAATGATAAGCATACTTTCTTATAAACAAAGTATTTTCAACAAATGTTTTCATTAACGGTTAGCCAAGACTGGGAACTAGACAGGGGCTACAGGTCCAAATCAGCAGGACATGCAGCTATCAAGAGCCAAAGCTATCAAGTCAACGCGAATCAACCGCCCCTCCCCAAACTCACAAATTTTCTTTGAGTACAGGTTCTTCAGGTTGAAAAAGCAGGGAAGCCACATCAGTTATGATCAATTCCCCAAAGAATTTCGGCACTACAACTCACTACAAGGATTACGTTCTTGTTCTGCATTTATACGAAGACATCATCTTGACCTACAGGGTCCCGACTATTATGTCTGCACAAAGATGTTATTTCGGATCACAAAGAATGACAACAAGGCAAACCCGACGGCAAAGACGTCGCATCACATTTTCGCCCGTGCCAGGACGACATTTCAATTCACATGAGTTTGGATCGGCAAAAGATTCAGCACAACGTGAAACCCTATTACAGCAAACTGACGGCAAGGACGTCACTTACATCTCTTACAACAGGACAACATTTCAAAAACGTCATCGACGTTATGGCAGCACGACAATCATTTTTACAGCTTTACAACGACGTCAACAACATTACAATGACGTCTTCAACGCAACAACTATCTTTTACAGCATCTCAACGACGTCAACAGCATTACAATGACGTCTTCAAAATAACAGCTATCTTTTATGGCGATGCATCAACTATCTTTTACAGCATCTCAACGACGTCAACAGCATTACCATGACGTCTTCAAAACAGCAACTATCTTTTACGGCATTACAACAACGTCATTGACGTTACTGCAGCACAACAAATATCTTTTACCGCATCTCAACGGCGTCAACAGTATTACAATGACGTCTTCAACGCAGCAGCTATGTTTTACGGCATTACAACAACGTCATTGACGTTACTACAGCACAACAAATATCTTTTACCGCATCTCAACGACGTCAACAGCATTACAATGACGTCTTCAGCGCAGCAACTATCTTTTACAACAACACAATAACTATCTTTTATCGCATCTCAACGACGTCAACAACATTACAATGACGTCTTCAACGCAACATCTATCTTTTATGGCATTACAACAACGTCATTGACGTTACTGCAGCACAACAAATATCTTTTACAGCATTACAACGACGTCAACAACATTATAATGACGTCTTCAACGCAACATCTATCTTTTACAGCATTACAACAACGTCATTGACGTATCGCAAAGACATCAACTATCTTCAACAAAGATTACAACAACGCGTCCACGACGTTCACGGCAACACGACATCTATTTTTACAAAGATTACAATGGCGTCAACAACATTACAATGACGCCTTCACCAACATCTACCTTCTACAAAGAAACTACATTACAACAACGTCCACGACGTTACGGCAAAGACGCCCGACTTTTTACAACATTACAACGACGTCAACAACATTTCAACGACGCTTCAACAAGTAACGCCTATCTCTTACAACAAACAAGATTACATTCTTGCAACAACGTCATCACAATGACGTCTTCAACACAACACGCCGATACAACGACGACCCCAAATACATTCTTACAACAACGACATCAACAACATTACAATGATGTAAGAACGCAACGCCCATACAACGGTGTCATGAACAACACGCCTATGCAACGGCGTCTTACGCAAATCAACTATCTTTTACAAAGATTACAACGACATCAACAACATTACAATGATGTCATCGAACGCGCCCATACAACGGCGTCATCAACAACACGCCTACGCAAGCGGCGTCTTACGCACAACATTTATTTTTACAAGATTACAATGACGTCAACAAAGATTACAACGACGTCTTCAAAGACAACAATTATCTTTACAAAGAAAAACAAGATTACAACAACGTCCTCGACGTTACATGCAAAGACAACAATCGTCTTTTACATAATTACAACGACGCCAACAATATTACAACGACGTCTTCAACACAACACGTCAATCCAACGACGTCATTTCAGGCCCACCTTATAATGCGGGTATTTTAATTTCGATCAGCGCCACCTTATAATGAGGGTATTTTAATTTACCAGCGCCCACCTTATAATGAGGGTATTTTAATTTCACCAGCGCCCACCTCCTAATGCGGGTATTTCCAAGTTATTTTCTCTACAATTTTTCTCAGCAGTTATACACTAATTATATCTTAAGCTTTAGTTTGCAGGAGTTTTTAATTTGCAGGAACTTCATCACAGCGTGGAACTATCTCTTACGACGAACCGAGGCAAATTGGTCAACGACCTACTTCGAACGTCGATCCGCTCTTTCCCATTAGTTTCTCACATCTGCGACCAGTGTCATCCTAAGCCGACACTGGGGCATTGTTGTTTGAATGTGCACCATCTTTTTTCAACTTCTTCCCCCCGGGGATTCTATTTCTTACCATGCAGTCCCGATGATCGGGACAAAATTGGCTACTCAGTCAACTTCTTTGGCCGAAAACTCTTTCGTCGTCTCCGTCCAAAGAGGGGCATCTGTTGACACCCAATTTTGTCCCATCTTTTATGATTTTATTCGTAATTTTTAATATTTTGACACTTTTAAAATAATTTTAAAATATAGGCATACACGTGTGTATCTTCGTATTATTATTATTATTCGCATATTTTATATCATTTGCATTTTATAATAATCATAAGTTATCCGAAAATTCTATGTTATTTTATTCTCGCAAAATTGCATCGCATTTCCTTTTTATTAAGCATTAAACATTTTGCAAATATTATATTTTATTATTATCACGTCGTTATGTTATTTTAAATAATTCACATCTTTTACAAAACAAGAAAATATATATATATATATATATATATATATATAAATATGTTTTAATATTAAACCCCTTTTATTTTTTAAATTCCTAACCCATTTCATTTCCCAACCCAATACAATTTCTACCCAACCTAAATTAAAACCCATTTTTCGTCCAAGCCCAATTCCCAAATTTAATTCCCACAACCCAACTCGGCTGGCCCAACATCCCTTCCCCTTTTATTCAAAACATCCACCAGCCCAAAAACCAATTCGCCCAGCCCAATTAAATCCCCCAATTCCCAAGCCCAATCGGACTGACCCATTCTCCCGAAAACCCGAATCGCCCAACACCCCTACCCGACCCATTTCCCCTTGCCCCTTTTAATTCCCCAAAACCCAAAAACCCTTAAACCAAAAACAAAAAAACCGAACCCTACCCCCCCCTCACAAATCGCCGCGACCGCACACCCCACGCCCCGACCCCACTCGCCGGTCACCTCGTCCCTGCCACCACCGACCCCTGACACCACCAACCCCCCTCTGTTACGCCGACACCCGAAAATCCGCGACCCATGCCCCTCAAATCCGCGATTTTGGCTCATTTATTTTGAATTTCAAACTCGTTTTTGAGGGGGAATCCACCTATAAATACCCCATTGTTGTTCTTCATTTGGAGAAAAGATTGGACAGATTTTTGAGAGGATTTTCAAAGGAGATTTTCGGGAGAGATTGGACAAATTTTTGAAAGATTTTTTCGGGGGGAGAAAAATAGATTTTTGGAAGGATTTTCGGAAGATTATTCCATATATACATAAATATTTTGTTGTGTTCTTGAGTTTAAAGCATTTGGCTTCTTTGTTGTTTCAAGAATCAAGTCCGAAAAGGTTTGTTCTCCCATTTTGATTCTCTGATTTTCTTCACTGATTTCGGGTCGGGTCGACCCGACACGGGTCGACCCGGTTCGGGTAACATTTTCAGAATTCTTGCATTTCATATTTATGTATGTTGGTTATCTGAATTTGGTGTTAAAATTTGATTTGGATCACTGATTTCGGGTCGGGTTACTGACCCGGGTCGGGTCGACCCGATTTGAATTTCCAAATTTCTTGCATTGTTGCTGTTGTTATCATTGGTTATCTGAAATTGATGAAATTATTTGATTCCGGGTTGAAACACTGATCCGGGTCGGGTCACTGATCCGGGTCGGGTCGACCGATTTGGATATTTTCAGAATTCTTGCATTTCATATTCTTGTTATTGGTTATCCGAATTTGGTGTTGAAATCGATTCGAGTTTGGATCATTGATCCGGTCAGATCATCGACGGTCGGTCGACCAGTTGGGTAACATTTTGAATTCTTGCATTTCATATTCTTGTTATTGGTTATCTGAATTGGGTGTTGAAATCGATCCGGTTGAAACACCGATCCGGTCAGATCATCGATCCGGTCGGGTCGACCCGATTTGGGATATTTCAAGATTTCTTGCATTCCATCTTCTTGTCATTGGTTATCTGAACTTGGTGCTGGAATCTGTTTCGAGTTTGGATCACTGATCGGGGTCGGGTCACTGCCCCGGGTGGGAGCGACACGATTTGAATATTTCCAGAATTTGAGAACTCGGGTCGGATACTTTAAACCGCCACCGCTCGCTTTCTTTGGCAATCGCTTTTCTGTTTTATTAATATCGCATTAAGGCCGACGAAATTGAATTCGAGGCCGCGCTTTTCTTTCGTTTCACTTCTCTGTTTTTTTTAGTTTAACTGTTTTAGATATCCGTGCAACGGATATATTATTGTTTTATTAAGTTTACTGTTTTAGATTTCTTGCGACGGATATCATTGTTTTACTGTTTTGAATAAATACCGCGTCTGTTCGGGCGTTTGTTTGTTTCTCGCTTGCTCCCGTTTGATTCTTTGTTTCTTGTTTTTATCATTTTTACTGTTTTAAACTGAACACCGCACCTCTCAAACATTGCTTTCCTGTTCCAGTCCACTGTTTCAACATTCAAATTACCGTTCTACTGTTTTACTGTTTTAAACTAGACACCGCGTCATTTTCGGAAACTGTTTTTTTTTTCCTCTGCCTCTGTTTTCGCTCTTTGCATCGCTATCGCTGCTTACTGCTTTGATTTAATTTTGCTGATTTGAACACGATACTACACTGGCCGATGAAAAATATCCGTCGATTTTGAGGCCTCCACAGTTGCAAAGACGGAAATATAACTTCTGGGCAATGATGAAGACTTAAACCTTTTTCCAAGATCAACATGTTTAGTAGGCGAGGTGACTAAAATAACCAACAAGTTATATATTCGCAGCCACGACGTGATTATAGTGATCTTTTCTATTTCACCCGAGAGACCAACACGTTTAGTAGGCGAGACAATCAAAATAAACCACATTAGTCATATGTTTGCAGCCACGACGTGATTGGAATGTTCTTTTCAAAATTAAAGTCTGAGCCCTCCGCGATCAAAACATTCACTGTTTTGAATACGGATATGAAGTTATTTGTATTTAACTGTTTCTAACCGTTTGTTTTTGACAGCTTGCAGGGATTAAAGTAAATAAAGGCAATTATTCCTCGGAGTTTATTTATTTTATTTCTTTCTTTAAATTCAGCTTTTATCCCGCTTTGTATTGTAATATTATTTATCGCACTTATGTAACTATTGAAATGCTTAGAATAGGCAAACTTATGATTAATTCATAGGGTAGTTTAAGATTTGAAAATCCGTCGCTAGCTTATTTATTTGTAGGCTCGGTTAAATTCAAACTTAGAAATCCTTCGCTAGTTACTTATTTTAGGCTCGTCACGCGTATTCAAGATTTTCAAAACAACTTTTGTTATCTTTTATTTGCTTTATTAATCATACCGAATAAGTTTATCTTTTGTCAATTTACAATTCATTGATTCCCAAAATTTTACTTCTTTGACATTATAAATAAATTGTTTTACTATCAATTGTCAAATACATATTTTTCCAACTCTACATGTATTTCTCTTTAGATATCATATAAATGCATATTTTGAAAAATCTCTACATTTATCTATCCTTTTAAAATGCATCCCCTTTTTATTAATTATTTGCAAACATCTTTTAACTTCATGCTTCAAACATGCATTTTTTCTAGTAATAATTAACCTGAGTTTGACCGGATAACCGCAAGTTAGCGGATCTTAAAGGATGCCTAACCCCTTCCCTTTAGGATAATAAAGAACCCTTACCTAGAATCTCGCTAGTTTCGCAGACCTTAAAATTGGAGTTTACATTGCAGCACTTAGTTTAATATTTAGGTGTCCTAATTCACCGTAAAAATAATTAGGTGGCGACTCCTCAACCCTTTTTACCCAGGAATCACCCCGAACACGTCCGTGCTCCGCTTTGACCCGAGCAAGGTCGAAAAACGGGCGCGCACAGCTGCATAGCGCGATAAGGCATGGAAGCGAGTCTCATACTGTGCAAATGTAGAACCACTCTACTCAATCTTCTGAAACTCATCACACTTACCCAGATGCAAGCTCAAAGGCACATACTTCTCTAAGAACAACCGATAGAACATAACCCAAATCAATGGAGGCGACCCGGGTAAGAAATCAACATACACCCTCCACCACTATTTCACGTCTCTCAAAAGCTGAAGGGCCACAAAACTAACCCCGTGCGACTCAATAATACCTAGAGTATGCGACTTCTCATGGTTTCTCACGATAATCTCATACGCATCCTCCTCGGGTTGACCATAAAACACCAGAGGTTTCATGTTCGAAAATTAATCCCAAATCATGCACTCATCGCGAGTCATAGCTGTCCCCTCAATAGGTCGGGGACCAAAATTTGGAGCATGAACCTCATCACTACAGGGCGCTGACATCGCTACTGCCTGAACCCCAGGGATCTGAGTCTGTCCCTCTCCCACACGAGTATGAGAACCACCCGGAGTAGTAGGATGTATGCCCTCTTGGGAAAAACCATCAAGAACACTCAACAACCTGACCAGTATGTCATGTAGAACTGAAATAGCAATAAATCCAGGTTGATCCTAGGATGACCCTATGTCCTCCTCAAGTAACTCGTCCAGAGGCTCAATATACGGTTCATAGGAGATTGATCTAGCATGAGCCTAACTGACTCTCTGTGTCCCACCCCAGGCTGGTGCGAGCCCCGAGCACATCCTCTACCATGATCGCACACTACCAGTGCCCGTGCTGGTGCATCCTCCCTGATTGCGTCGGCACGAGTCCTCACCATCTATGAGAGAATAGAAAGAAAGGTCAGGTACCAATTTGATTCAACTTAGCATGAAATGAGTGAACAAAGTGAAAATTACAAAATGTGCATAGCCTCTTAAAGATATGTACGGACGTCTCCGCACCGATCCGCAAGACTCTACTAGACATTGCTTTTGTATTTAAGATCGTTTAACCTAGGGCTCTGATAGTAACTTTTTCACGACCACTTTTCAAGAATTGTGGTGGCACCTACACAACTCCCACTGGTAGGCAAACCACTCCCAAATCATTCACATGATATAACACACATAACAACAATCTGAGTAACAAATGTCAAGTACAATCCTTCATGTCCAGAAATCAAGTCAAGTCATCAACAATCAATCAAGGACCAAGTCCATCATAGATGATCAATACTATGATGTATGTATGATAATGAATGCAATGCATAGGTACCTTATCCTTCCAGTCTACATACTGTCAAGTTTTTATTATGATCAGCTCACCCATGAGGGACCCGCGAAGTGCATACACTTTTCAAAAATGTCCCATCGGATCCCACCTATTGGCTTAATAATATCATGTTGCAAGCGTTCAACCCGTACCCGGCGTGTCATCATCATCATCTTATTGTTTCCATAATCTCGTATTGTCATTACCTTTCTAGTCTCTTGAACCCCCAACACATATCATACCACTCCAATATCAATATCATCGGATCCATGAGTGTATGAATGCAAATGAAATTTCAAGGCAAAAATCATGATATAATGAGATGCAATCAAGTATAAAGATGAAATACCACACACTTTAAAGAATTCAATAGCACACATATATAATCCAACTACAAATAAGGATATCATATCCAAAACATGTGTGATTAGTAAACATTCAATTGCAATCATAGTGACAACCACATATGGCGACAAGCCCAATCAATCAGTAGTCAGAACCAGCATAAGGTGATTCCCCAAATCACCCATCATCACAGTTCAACACTGGTACCCCCTCAAACGTTCATTACAACCGTTTGAAAAGGACACCTAAACATGCCCAACACCCCTCAATATTTATAACTAATTACGCACTTCTATAGAAGTCTTCTAAAAGTAAACTGTAGCCTACCTCTTGGCCGAACATGAGCGCTAACCAATCAAGCCTCAGTGATAGCCTTTCCCTTTCTCTGCGCCTCGTGATAATCGAAGTATAAGAACGAATATACTATTCGTTAATGAAGAGATTACACAACATACAAAGATATATTCCTTAACAAATCAAGCTATTAAATGCCAACCTCGGGCCCATGCTATCAAGACTCAAGCTTTACTACCCCAAAACCAAGAACACGTACTAGGTAACCATATCCTTAAGTTAATTGGAAAATTATACACATTTGAACCTTCAATTGAACAATATATAAAAAGCCCCAATTAAAAACCCTAGAATTTCTCACCAAATCAAATGTGTTTATTTACTCAAATTAAGCTCTATAACATGATAATTTAACAAGTTCCAACACTAATTCATAATAATCAAGTAATTTAATCCTTCAACACCTCTTAAATCCATGATTTAATTATCTTAATCTCATAAGAAACTTATAACTCATCTTCCCCAACTTATAAACATACTATATCACCATTAAAGGACTTAAAAACATAAAATGAAATCACAAGGGAAGGAAACCTTTACCTCAAGGATGAAATTACTCTTCATCTTCAGAATCTCTCCATTGGAGGCTCTAGGTTTGAGATATGCTATTTTTGGAAAATAACCATGACCTAAGAATTAAATATGACATATGATCCAGTGATTTTGATGTGCCCGCTGCTGGGGATCCACTGTCGTGAACCTATAACTCATTGAGGCGGTGTCACTTGACACCTCGCCTTAGCACCATGGCGATCCTAGTCCTGCAGAAGGGCACCTACCCTTGCGGAAGTTCCCTCCACCAAGGCAGAATCTTAGTAACTTCCAGACCCTCGCTTATGCGAGACAACCTCCCGCCCAGGCGAGCATGCATGAGCAAACAGAGGTGCCGTCAAGGCGGACACTAGACACCAGATCATGGAAAATAATCCCAAACTCCCATAAAAACCTGAAACACTATCGAGACCCCCAGATAGAAATTAGACATGCTCGTCTAAGGTAAACAATGCTACGAACTCGCTCATATCCTCGGATTTCCCATTTGACTGAGCTAAGACATACTTTTTGTAAAGAATTGTCCGATATAACCAATTATTCAAATTTTACAAACAAGGCCACAAAGTACATTCGATTGCGTCAGGAAGTGAACTAATGACTCGACTAAGTCATAAATGACCCTCTAGAACTACTGGAATCGACGGAACCCAGAAATGAAACCATCTAGTCAAAAGTCAACTTTGAGTCAAACTATCAAATTTTAAGTTTTTAGTCTTAGGTTTTTCATCCGAAACTCATATAAATAGACCTATGGATCTGGTCCACCCATCCCTACATGTGACAAACCCCCACATAAAGTAAAAAAAGGGTAAAATAAGTAAATAAGGGTCTTTAGATAAAAATGACTAGACGGGTCGTTACACTAATATTTCCTACACACCTAGCGCAAGAAGCCAAAAGAAGGAAGGATCACAATCTTATTTTGACATATATCAATTGCCACCTCCAAGCAACTACATACCATCTCCATATGGCCCTATGCTGGTATACTATGCACAACCCAACTATCAAATCCCGGCTCCAGCCTACAGAGCTACACAACTAAATTACCAAACACAAATAACTACTTACCAAGCTCTATCACCAAATTACCAAGTTCCCACACTTGCTTACCAAGCACCCTAAAACCATCAAAATTATCGAAACCAACCGCCTCCGATTACATATGACCTGCCACATCCTAACTTCGAGAAAAAGCCTCCACGGCTGTTCACTCCACCTCTCAAAATCTGAATAAAGTTATTCACAAGGTTAAATACTGTCAGAATCATTCAAATCGTTCTACTAAAGTTGGCTAATCCTGGAAGACGCTTCTATAGAATCGATCAAACTTATACATATCACAATGAAGGGAATAGATATGATATGGAGGACTATCTCAATTTCAAGGAAAAGATACAGGATCTAATTGATAAACAAAAGGTAATCTTAGAAACGACAACACCAAATGTGAACACAAATCCTCTGCCCAATCATGGTGCTAACAATATCCATATGATTGAGCAGGAAGAAGATTAGGCTATATGCAAGCCATTGGTTCAAGAATCCATTGAAATCTTGGAACGAACATTCGCTTCTCTTACCATACATGAGCGGCCGCAATTAAAAGTGTTGATCCCAGCACTATTCGTGGTCCAAGTACCACAAGAAATAGTCCAAGCCCCGATGAAAAAGTTCATCATCGAAGCGACCTTGGCTCAAAGAATGATAAGATTGGGAAGGTGTTATACTCCCGAAGAGTTGGCGTAGGGAGTTCCTCTTAAGGAGGGAAATCAAAGAAGACCCATCATTGAAGTGGAGGTTGAGGACTTTTGGCACAGAATGCAACCAAAAGAATATTCCATTATCAAAAATTTAATGAAGACGCCAACTCAAATATCGGTAATGGTACTGCTCTTAAGTTTATCGCAACATCGTTAGGCCTTAATGAAAGTATTAAATTAGGTCCATATCCCAGCAGAGACAAGCAGCAAAATATTGGCTAATATAGTAGGCCACGTCATTGGAGCTCACCATATTTCCTTCACTCCTGACGAGTTACCAAAGGAAGGGACAACCCACAACAAGGCTCTCTACATCAATGTGAAGTGTAGAGACAAAGTTATAGCATGGGTATTGGTCAACAATGGGGCCGGAAAAATACGCCATCAGAAAAATACGCCATCAGAAAAATACATCAAAGTCGTACTAACATGAGAGCTTTAGATGGAGAACATCGTGATCTCATTGGAGAAATATATCTCAACATCTAAATGGGTCTCGCTAAGTTCGCTACAACGATTCAAGTCATGGCAATCACCGCCAATTATAATCTATTGTTGGGCAGGCCTTGGATAAATATGGCTAGTGCAGTATAGTCATCCCTCCACCAATCACTGAAATTTGTATGGGAGAATCATGAAGTATTAATTCACAGGGCAGGTAGCATTCATAACTACCCCAATAATTATGTGCCCGTAATCGAGAAAATTCCGAAAGACACGGATTTCCATGTGGGAGAACTCGTGGGAGCTGCTCACAATGAGGACTAAAAAGAAAGTCCTATGCTAGTAGTCTATAAGATGATTGCCGCAACTATGCTCCAGAACTAGTTCGAACCTGGCAAAGGTTAGGGTAGAGAGCTCTAGGGTATCAAGGAACTGGTATCAATTCTAGCAAATGATTATAGTTTTGGCCTTGGGTACATTCCAGACTCTAAAGAAGCCTTCGATGTTGATTAGAAGAAGAGGGGTCCTCCACAGTTATGATAGTCGATTCCAAATCTCTACTAGTCATTCCCTGTCAGAATGCCCATGCACAATGGTGGAGATGCAGAAGAGGGTTTAGAGATGTTGTTCCAAGAGGAATAGTGTACCGTGATTCTAGAAGAGTGCTTTGAAGCACCCACTATCTGTAATACTAATCTGGGTGAGCAACTGTCCAACTAGACCTCTACCCCATTCTTGGCCCCTCAGTAGAGAGATTGTATTTTTTTTTTAAAAAACCAGTGAAAATTAGCTGAGGCCCGAGTATTCACCATTTGCCTCTTTATTTTCCTCATAATGTTGAAAAAATAGAAACGACTCGACATTGATCCAAGTTAGGACCACATTTTGTATTTTCTTTACTAAATTAATGAAAGCCTCAGTTTATCTGAAAACAATCTTGTTTTTATTTACATGTTTTTATACACTAACTATGCTTTTCCTTGCATTTCAGTAACAATAATAAAACAACTCATAATGTCATGACATGTCACGAGATGAGTAATTCAAGTGATACAGAAGAAAAGGAATCTGAGGAGTACGGCGAAGAAACCGAGCTGCCAGAGGACCTCATCAATGAAGAAGACCAGTATGAGAATAGACAAAAGCCTAGTTTTGATGAAACCGAAGCAATTAACCTTGAAGACAAGGAAATGGTTAAGGAAACCATAATAAGTGCGCACTTAGAAGCGCCCTGAAAGAAAGAATTGATAAATCTGCTAAGAGAATATGTCAAGATATTCACATGGTCATACGCAGATATGCTAGGGGTGAGCACAAACATAGTGGCCCATAAGCTACCCATCAATTAGAGCTTCACCCCATTCAAGTAGAAAATCCAACAATTCAAGCCAGATCTGAGCATAAGGATCAAAGATGTGGTTGAAAAGAAGATAAAGTCAGGGTAGTAGAAGTAACTCCATACCCCACATGGTTGTCCAACATTGTTCTTGTATCGAAGAAAGATGGGAAGATCTGAATTTCCTTGGACTACCGTGATCTCAACGGAGCTAGTCCTAAGGACAATTTTCCACTGCCAAACATCCATATACTCATCGATAATTGTGCGAAGCACGAGTTGCAATCATTTATGGATTGCTTTGCTGTTTATCATCAGATCCTAATGAGCGAGAAAGACGCACAGAAAATAACATTCATCACTTCATGGGGAGTATACCACTATCGTGTAATGCTGTTCGGCCTCAATAACGTCAGCATAACTTACATGAGTGCAATGACCACTATCTTTCACGATATGATGCATAAATAGATATAAGTCTATGTGGATGACATTATAATCAAGTGGTGAGAAAGCTCCGATAACATCATACACTTGCGAAAGTACTTTGACAGACTCCGCACGTTCAATTTAAAGTTAAATTCGGCCAAGTGCGCATTCAGAGTGTCTTCAGCTTCAGGGGCATAGAGCTAGATCATTTGAAAGTCAAATCCATTCAGGAGTTTCTAGCACCAGAGACCAAGAAGGATGTCATGAGTTTTCTAGGAAGATTGAACTACATTGGACGCTTTATAGCATAGTCTACAACAATCGTAGAGCCCATCCTCAAGCTTTGAAAAGGATGAACCCACCAAGTAGATAGACGAGTGTCATAAGGCCTTTGACACCATTAAAAAATATCTCTCCAATCTACCAGTCTTGGTCCCTCCTAGGTCGGAGAGCCCACTGTTGCTATATCTGTTAGTGTCAGATAATGTATTCAGATGCATGTTGGCAACACATGAAAAAACTGAGAACAATGAGCGAGCCATCTACTATCTCAGTAAAAAGTTCACCATTTGCGAGTCGAGGTACACCTTGGTGGAAAAGACATACTGTGCTCTAACATGTATAACGCAAATGTTGAGACACTACTTATCATCCTACATTACTCATTTAATCTCCAAGATGGATCCCTTAATGTACATCTTCTGCCAGCCTATGCCTAAATGGAAACTGGCCAAGGGAAAATCTTTCTAAGAAAATTCTACATCACATATATGGTCCAGAAAGCTGTCAAGGGATAAGCATTGGCCAATTTGCTAGCAGAAAGTCTGGTCGACAAAGAGTTTGAACCACTAAAGATGTATTTCCTAGACGAGGAAGTAAAGACAATTGAAGAAGACACGGTCGAAACCTATTCAGGATGGGAAGTGTTCTTCGATGGTGCGGTCAATTACAAGGGTTCAGGAATCTAAGAAGTTTTGATCTAAAAAATGGGTCAACATTACCCAATGGCAGCAAATCTCAACTTTCTATGTACGAACAACATGGTAGAATATGAAGCCTGCATTCTAGGTCTTCGCATGGCTATCGACATGGATATTTAAGAAATATTGGTAATAAGATACTCAGATCTACTAATTCACCAAGTTCAAGGAGATTGGGCCACTATGAATGAGAAAATCCTACCATATGTGAACCTCGCACAAAGGTTGTGCAAAAGGTTCAGAAAGATCGAGTTTTGGCACACACCAAGGTCTCAAAATAAATTCGCTAATGCTCTTGCAAACATAGCATCGCTGATACGACATCCAGAAAACAGTCACATCGACCTACTAGAGATCAGTATGAGGGAAGAACACGTTTATTATTCCCATATGGAAATGGAACTAAATAGTAAACTATGGTACATCGACATAAGCATTTACTTGGAAAAGGGGAGTATCCTAAGAATATCACGGTCAATCAAAAGAAGACCATCAGGAGAATGGCCAATGGTTTCTTTCTGAACAAAAGAGTACTCTATAGGAGGACGCCCAATCTAAGGCTACTCAGATGTGTTGATGCTGTAGAGGCCACACAACTATTAGAAGAAGTACACGCCAACAATTTTGTCCCTCAGATGAATTGGTTCGTCCTATCCAAGAAGATCTTGAGAGCATGCTACTATTGGATGACTATGGAAACCAACTGTAGCAAATTCGTGCAAAGATGCCATCAATGTCAGATCCACAGAGAGTTAATCATAGTCCTACCGAGTGAACTCAATACCATGAGCTCTCTTGGCCATTTGTAGCTTGGGGCATAGATGTCATCGGGCCTATAGAGCCGGCAACATCCAATAAACATCACTTCATTATGGTCGCCATATACTACTTCGCAAATGATTTGTAATCCAAACCCTTTGGGAAACCCAGACCTAGCTTAAATCGGTAATCAAAAACTAAAACACTCCCTTTTCATGTGATTTGTGAGTTTGCGAGGTTGGGAGTGAAGATTTGAGTCCCTTTCGACCTTTCGGCTGCCTCCACACAAGGTGATCCGAATTCCTTATAATTTCATTGTTAATTTCAGCAGATTGAGGTTAATATGTGATATTGTGGTGTTTTACATATTTATTTGAAGTGTTATGATGATTCTGAATTGTTTAAACTAGTATGTTTAGTTAATAATATGCCTAATGTGTTAGTTTGATGTTTGTTTTGGTTGTGTGTAGACTGTTTAAGTTACAATATTTGCTTGAAAATATGTATTAGTTATTAGGAATCATGTTTAGTTAATTTGCTAACCTACCATGCCTGCCATATCTCTCAATACTAGTTTAAACCATAAATGACTTAATGAGTATTGATGATTAGTAAAGTCCATTGGGTTATCTAAGGATAGCCATGGTTTAGTGTTAGAACACTATTATAATCACATTAGGATCATTTGGTAGTCTAAAAAAATGGAAGAAAGTTCCTTGTTTAAAACTCTGTGAATGTGATAGCTTTTGATGGATATAACTGCTAGTTTACTTATCTATGTGGTTAACATGGAGATATAGGATAAAAAATGGTAGAAACATAGACTTAACATGGATTTAGGATGAATTGAAGTGATTAAATATGTTGTCACATCTAGTTATCTAAACTGTTAATATATTAGAAGCTTGTTTAGGGTGTGTTTGAAATGAACTTAAATTCTGCTTAAGCTAAAATGGAATTTGAATACGTCTAAGGTGATGTGTTTGGTATAGTGATTGGAAATAAAGTTATTTGAACCTACGAGTGCCACCTATGATTTAAGTTTAGTTGACTTAATTCAGAGGCATGATGATGTTGTTTATGTTTATCCTTAGTCAAAGTATGTAGCATATGTGGAGAATGTCTCAAATGATTCTATTTGAGTTGTCTTGAGTAGTATGATCATTTGTGGATGTGTTTGGCGGGTGCTGGAATTGGTACCAGATAGCCTACTATCTCAAAAATATTTCAAGTCATGGCATACATATTGTGCATAAACTCAGTTGCATGCATTTAGTTAAGTTTCCTATTAAGTTTCTAATTGACTAAATCCTTGTCATGAATGCTTAGTAAGAACTGTCTGTATCTCCTTATAAATGGCGTGTTATTATTGCATGTCTATGAGTTCATTCACCTAGTCTAAATGCATGTTTCGGTAAAGAATAAAAGCTCATAATCAATAGGTTATTTCCATGTGTCACCAACAGTTTCAAATGACCATGTTAGGCTAGATTTCTACATACTAGTTTTAAAGAATTGGTTCAAAGCTCCTCCAGGCCTCTGTATGTTAGTTATGTCCAAATGCCTTGATGTTTGCATTTGTACTGGTGTTCATTTACATCTGATTTAGTCAAGACTATCAATATATTATAGGGATTTAGAATTTTGATGGTTAATGCTTGTGTTTATGCATCTCCTCATGTATGATTGGATTTTGGAATTGGCTGTTTAGCATGACTGTATGTAAGAATTAGGACTTACATCAAGGTGTCTTTCTATTTAAGGAGAACCTGGTAACTCTGAGTGTATACCTGCAGTATTCATGTTTTCTCATTTCTTTGTATGAATCTTATAGTGTCATTTAGGGCCAATATGAGTATTTTTTCCAGATAGGATGTGTTTGAATCACTAGTATGAAAGGAATTTGATAGTCCTAATTAGGTGTCTTACTTCACCCCTGCTCTCTTCCTATTCTGTTAAGCTCTATGTCACACCCCAAACTAGCGGGGGGAGGGGGGTGTGGCCAGCACCCGGTGCCACCCTGGCTCGAGCGTACCACTCTGAATAATAACCTGTAAACTGAATAGAAACTGTGACCAACAGGGCTGTAACAATATAAATATACAAGACATCTGGACATCACAACAAGAGGAAAATAACAACTTCAAACACTATATACAATATGATACAATATAGGTAAGGTCGTCGTACATATCAACTAAATATACCAAACCAAATCTACAAGCCTCTATGGAAAGCATAACTAGGACATGGTTGGAACAGGACCCCGACCTACCCATCAACTGTACCCATACAAAATTTAGCTCATGACTTTGACTCGGTAGCTTCAAATGAAGTGAAGCTCACCACTCGACCCATGGAACTCAACCTGCTCCTACTGGGGAGGTCTATCTGCACCTATATCTGAATATACAACATGACATGCAGCACCCCCGACAAATGAGACGTCAGTACGAATGAAATGTAATGGATGTAAAGCATGAATAACAACATGAAAATATGGGATGTAAAGAAAAGCTCCGACAAAGAATCTTTGGAACACTCCTTTCTGGAGGCTTATGATATTGTGGAGAAGCAACCATTCAACGATGACAATGAGTACAACAATAACAAGGAACAACTCCGACAAGGAATAATGATATATGAATAGAATAGTTCTATGGACGTTTCTCTTTTCAAAATGATAAATACTTTGAATTTCATGCTTTTGAAAGAATGGGATAGCCTTACATACCTACGTCTCTTAGTTAGTGATGTCACACGAACCCTAGGATGCTTTACGAATGATTATCTATATAATATAGAGCTTTTGTATTAAGATAGGGTTGACAAACTATGAAAAAAATCATTGGGATAGTTTGACGAGCACCTAGGAGGCATACTCTTCTAACTATGGTTTTCATAGTCACCAACATGTTACTGACTTCCCTTAAACACCATATAAAAATAAAAAACCACAACAACTACTACTACTACAACATAACAACAACAAAATAGTACATATTCCAACTTCTAGCCATGATCATCTTCAAATTTTACTCTAGAACAAACCGAGAGCAATACTAACTTCTTAATGGAGTTTAGCATGATTTCGTTCCATTCATCTTTACAAACTCAAACAACCAAGCTACAACAAGTTTAAGATCAATAAGGGGTAGAAGAATCTTACCTCCACCAGCTACAAAGTTCTTTAGAACAAGTTCTCTTCCATCTTCAAGACAACTTCCAATGTGTCTTGCCATCAAGTGAGGATTTCCAAGCTTCTTCATAATCATCCATAGAGGATTCCCCTTTAACTTGGTATGAGATGGAACATTGATGATGTAGGAACCCTATAGGAGGGTTTGAGAGAGTTTGGAGGGTGATTGTGGTCGAAATGGAAATAAAAATGGGAAGCCACCGATTTATGGACCTTTATAATACTCCCCACTACCCTTCATCTGCTGCTGGATATGAATCGCAAATCACCATATGCGTCCCCATATGCCACCACAGATAGTGGTAGTCATGTGATGAAATGAGAGCTTATGTCTGTGGCCTAATCTATGTGGCGGATCGACTTCTGTGGGGAAGATCATTTAGCGTATCACTCAATCCTCATTGAACCTTGCCGAGATGTACTTCCTTTGTTTCAGTTTTCTTTCAACATTCTGTATACCTCCGTAATACTCATATATGTTGTACATGACCCTCAGAAAGGGTCTCAAGTTACCGAAACTTAAATTGACTAACCATACGTTCAATCGCATGTAAAACTCTAGGGTGTAACATCCTTCCCCCTTAAGAACATTCGTCTTCGAATGTTGAATGACTTAATTGAGAGGCTTTAACTTTTGGGTTTTACCAGAATTTCGGTAGAGTTTCCTCCACAAATAGGACTAACTCAAAACATGCCAAACAGTTAAAACCAACACAAATTCCACCCATGGTCATTCTAAGCAATATAATATTATTACGGCCTCATGCGCCCATCTATCTATCATGGTAAGCAAAAAGATAAGCCATAACTCACCTTGACTATCCAAGCTCAGCATCTGAGCTGCATCTGTCATATCTATGTTGTGATCATCATCTGTATAAGTGTATGAAACAAGTTTACTTCCATAAATTAGGAATATGGGGGTCGTATCACATGAACATTACGTGATCCTGATGTTCGGACTATGGGAGAATATCTAAATCTTATGCCTTTCTTAGCCGCCCATATCATTACGTTTGTTCCATTACTTTTCTGTAGCACTTTAACGAATGTCATCTAATGAGTCTAAAACTTCTGGACTTAGTGATATAAGATAGTAGTCGAGACCTCTTTTTAAGACATGTCTTCAGTAATCCGAACATTCTCGATAGGTAATATGCAAGAGAAATTTCCTATACACTTCGGTAATATCAATGTGTGAAAACTAAGTGAACTCCATCAAATTCCAGAGGTAATCCCAAGCGCGAAGGTCACTTGGCTAAATCCTTAGGTAACCTTATACGATTTTCTATATTTGGAGCTAAACATTCCTTCCTAGTCAAATTCTTGTTTCATCTTTGTGTGTAAGGCCCTTAAGGATATCACATCATGAACATCATCCTTTAAATCTCAGCATCGTACACCGGCGGGTAACTTCTCAAAATCCTAGACCATTGACTTTTATTCCTGTAGGAACTTTAATTCTTTCACACTCTGGGGGATAACAAAACCAATGTAGCTTTAAATAACTTTTTATTTCCTTATGTCAAGGTGATTGATCGACAATTTATACCCCCGACCATATACAGTCTTATAAGAATCTATCTCAATGATAATGTAATAACCGCCATATTATGCATCTCATAATCGGGTAGATGATCAACCCATTCTTCTTATAGGTCACGCATCCATTCATGTATCTTATTTTCAAAGGTTTAAATCGTGTGCTCTGTTGGACCATCTGATTGGGAGCGAACTACAAGGACTTTCGCTGCACTCCTAAACATTCCTTGGAGAATCTTGGAATTGTACTGCATCGAGCCCCTTCTACTTAATTGTCTTGGAATTTTTATGACCTCTTGTCAATGGATAGCTAGAATAATCCTCAACTGTGCAAAAAACTCCATTTGGAAAGAACGGGTTCAACACTATAACCCTATTGATTATCAACTGGGGGGGGGGGGGAGCTATACTCACAAACCCATATAGAGCTTTTATCTTCAGACCATGCTACCTTTTCTAGGTGAGAATCTTAATTTTATACACTAGTCCTCTGAGTCTCTGATGCTCTGCCCTTCCGTGCTGATCATTGGGTTTCTATGCCAAAACTTGGCGCTGCTCTGCTTCTCATTATCACATCAACCCATATGTCTAGTGTCATAATTCGTCCTTATCGAATCTAGATGGATAAAATAGCGAGAATAAGGCACATATGCTCTAATCTTGTTTCATAATCCCGTTAAATATGGGACACATGATTGACTTAATTCTGGAGAACTCTGTCTCGCTTTAACTCTGGCATTGTCTCTATTACCATGGGACCCTACCTTCTGATGGTATCAACTTCAAACTCTCCCTTTGTTATTTATTTTCCTTTTACCATTAGGGTGACACTAACATTTCTCACGTATCGATCTGTCATCATCGAAGCCCTGAAATTGGACATTTAAACTTGATTTGGTTGAAGCTCCTTTTCTAGTCATTTTTTTTCTCGGGCCTCGATATAGGCTAAACCATTTACATTCCCCATCCAAGGTTATTCTGACGGCTGTTATGATGTTCCATTGGACTTATTCCTTAGAAGGTGATATGATCGTGTTTATATATGATTATCTTCCACTTTATCCCTTACAAGAGGGATATTACCGAGTTCTATTTAACACATCTATCATTGATGTAGTCACATGTTAGGACTCTCGATCGGTCAGCTGGAAAAGTGTTATGCTCTTATTTTCCCACCATACTCGTGGGAGACTCTCTTGCTGAAGTTTAACTTCAAAATCTCTTCTCTTAAGAAGGAGCACACTTTACTACATTATCTGATTCCACCTTTACTTTCTTCTTTTTCTTCTAGGAATCATTATTTTTGTGAAGAGTGCTCATAAGTTATTATATCATGGAGATCCATCCGAGAGGGTGCCTTTACTCATTAGTAAGAGAAACTCATCTTAACTTTACACTAAAGATCCTCATAGTTATACTTCTAATGGGGGATCATTGTTGTCGATCCTAGATCATGGGCTTAGCTTTTCTATCCAGTATTTAGGTATAAACAACCTCATCCTTTTTTTTCTCCTGGTTAAGCACCTTGCAATGCATCGACTGATCTCGACCTTTATTATTCAGGGGTTCTTTCTATATCTGGCCTTACACTCCACTCTAAAATAAAATCTTGGTTCTTATTCAATCGTTACTATTTTGTTGAGTTGTTCCCATCTGTAGGTGGATTAGACCCTATTCTTGCTCTTAGTAGATATCCATCAGCGATATGCTTTTAACCATTTTATAGTCGTATATTCCTATGGAGTCTTAGATATCTCTAATATTTTACCGCTTATCATTCTTATCAATACATTTTCTTTCATTCATTATGAGTATCATCTTTAACCATCGGCTTTTACTTTCCAGCTCCACAGCCCTTCAACTTGGTCACCTTATATTAACCCCTCATATTATTACTTCTTACTTGAAATATTTCTTGAAAATCATTGTCGCTTTCTTGCGAGATCAATGCCTCAAATGCTAATAACGTCCCTTAATATAAATATAGCATAGTCTGATGGCTCATCCGTCCGTTTAACTCATCTCCTTCTAGATTCCGTGTACATATTTTCTTGATGAAACTTGACTTATCCTCTTATTCATAAATTCAAGGTACTCTACTCGAGCCTACATATGTTTTCACCTCTGATTATTCTTCATGTTTTCCTGGAGGAAACCCTTACAGTTAGCAGTCCTTGCCGTTGCTTTACCTCTTTTGAATGGGAGGCCACTATCATTCCTTTCATACTATCTCTATCAATACATACTTATCCGTTGACATTCATAGAATATCCGCAAAATCTGGGTAGCGCAACCTTAGCTATCGCAAGACTTCTCATAGTAACCCTTGCATTTCCTTACTAAGTCATCGTACGGGTCTATCTCAGTTTCTTCCCGCCATTTTCCCATGGGCCAATTCTCACGCATCTGAAATTTCCTTCTAAATAAATCAGGCCATCACATCGACATTTATCATAATCTACAATCCTTCTACGACTCACAACTTTCCCCAAAAAGATACCCCTCAGTAGGGTCACTGAATTATTCGCATAAGTAAGGTGTCACACGATAATGACTGACACACTTAATTCCAATAACAAAGACATTAACCTTGGGGGCTCACTCATTGCTAACCTTTAAGGGTTGTCCCTCCTTGCAATTTATTTTTTTACCGCCTACTTACTTATTTTGCAATCCTGCAATACCTCTTATTATCTTATCTCCAGGGTCTTCGACTCTTGTTCCGTCTTATCTGAAAGGTCGATCCAGCCTCAATTTTCTCTGATTTAACGAGTAAATCATCTTAATTGACTATCTTGTCGATTATTTGCTTATTCAAATCTTTTAATAGACACTCGGTCCCATAACACCTTCTCCTTGATGCCCCAACCATTACTGTTTTCATTGCTTTCTATCTTTATTGGCTAGGTCTTGCCATCCTTCTATACTTTATTTCACGATTCTTAGTTGTTTCATACATCTATTCTAATGTTTTATTTACCTTTGCGTTATTCTCTTGCTACCAATATCACCCTTTATCCTCATCTAGACTCTCATAATATAACCTTCCCTGTGTCTAATTTCCTCTTCTTCTCTATTTTCTGACAGGAGTCTCAACGAGGGAAGCATTTACCTCCTGCATAAGGGCTTCATGCCCTATTTTCTTGGCGGATCTTTTCATCATCTAACAACCCTGAAGAGGGTAGGAATATAGATGGCATATTAACATATTCATATGTAGGTTTAACAAATAATAGGCATGTAGTACGGAAGCAGGTATTATTAACTCAAAATTTATTTTTTAAAATAAAAGTCTACAACCTTCTATCAACATTTATCATCATAATTGAAGAGATGTATACTTATCAAGATTATAATTAGAAACACATAGTCTAAAAACATACCTCTTAGCAGAATATTAAGATCACCGGAGATACTCAACCCACCTTGGCTCTACCTCCCTTTTTCCTCACTGGTGACGGGATAAATGGCCTAGGTGCTGGGAGTTGCTCGACAGACTCTTTCTTAAATTTTCTTTTAAGAGATGGTGTTTTACGGACTAATATGGTTCTTAAGTATAAGCTTTCAAAATATCTATCTTTTGGTATTATGATATTAATCGTGATATTGGTTATAGACTAGAAGGGTTTTTAGCTAGACATGAGAGAGAGTGTTTCAAAGATTTGAAGTTGTTGTATTTCGAAAGATGATTTTCAGAAGTTACAATGAGGCTCTTTATATAGATAACCTCGGTTGCCTTTCACTATTGGCATGCTGTGAAAGTCTAAAAGTTGATACATTATTGTTACAAAAGTCGTAAAGTAAATAGTGTTTTGTCTTTTGTCCTTTCATGCTTTTATTAAAGTTGTTTGTCGTTGCTGCCATTTTTTCAATGTTTGTTGGCTTGTCATCTTTTGTCTTTGATTCCTCGTGGGGCCGACGGCTTTTGCGTTCTTCCACAGGCATCTTTTACAGGTGTCTTCTTTGCACAGAGGCATCTTTTGTCTGTCTTCTTTTCACAAAAAGACAAATTTGTTTGTGTTTTTTTCCTCAACGATACTCCTATAGAATAGGAACGATATCGTTTTAATTTTTTGATACTCCTATAGAATAGTAACAGTATCTTTTTAGTAGTATGATAATACATGGGCTTTACTGTAGTTTGGACTACATTGGGCCATATTAATTTTTTACATTGTGGCTTTCTGTAGTTTAAACTACATTGGGCTGTTTCATTCAAAAAGGATTAGGTGATCCTTATTTTTTCATAGTAACCTGCGTAGTATCCTCATTTATGCTTATAAGAGGCCTTTTCCTCTGGCCTATTAAGAGCTTGTACTGTTCTACTGTCCCATTGGAGTGTTTGTACTCCATCTTGGTGATTCTGTCATGCATGTTGGTAATGTGTACAGTGTCTTGTGATAGTACATTGTTGTTGTAGTATAGTGTGATAAGTTCTTCGATTTCTCCTCCTTTGGAGTTTCCAATGATGCTGGCTTTGCCTGCTCTCATCATATCTTCAATCTTTGATTTCAAGGTTGATAGTCCTATGACTCTTTTGGCACTGAGCCATTCTTGAAACTTTTCTATAGTACATTGTATTTTCATTTTCAGGTCTTTGTCATCTCCTCTTATGTTGCTATTCCTTCCTATTTTAAATAGTTGGCATATAATGATAGGTTTTCCTGTTGAGGCGTCAAACAACTGTATGCCGTAGATACCTCTTCCAAATGATTCCATCATTAACCTAGCAGATTCTACTAAAAAATTGGGTAATTTAGCAATATTGCAAAAAGTTTCATCTACTAGTATTTTATCTATAAATCCGTAAGTAAAGAGTTTAAGAACTATATCAGGGTTTGATTTTTCATTGCATAAAAACCTTGGATATTTGCTTAATTTTGCACTTCTTAAAATGTGTGGGTTTGATTTATAATCATAAAATTTATTAATTTGCTCGTAAGCTGTAATATATTCAGGTGAGAATTTCACTTTATCGCACATTGTTACTGCTGTTGTCATATGAGAAGACGATGTTGTTGTAGGTGGTAGTATAGTGGTTGGCATGGTTGCAAGTTTGGATGTGAAAGTCTTTGGTTTTTCTGTTGGGGTTTGGGAAGATTTCAAGGTTTGTAGGGTTTTGAAGTCTTTAAAGGCTTCTGTTAGCTGTTCTAGCAAGTGTGTATTTTCTTCCATTTTGGTTGTAATAATTATTTGGTTTTATTTGATGATTCCTGTAACATTGGTAATATATTCTTTGAATTTGTCACTGCTGGTTGACATTGTTGTACCTGCTAAGAAAATCAGCTAGAATATTCTTAGTCCCACTTATATTTTTGACAATAAAATCATAACAATAAAAGAATGATTGCCACTTTCTTCTTTTGTTTAATTCTGGCAAATGGTCTATTTTATTTGTAATGAAAGCTCTTACTTGGGTGTTATCTGTTCTAACAATGAATTTTACTGGTAATAGGTGATAATGGAATTTTTTTCCCCAAATTTTATTGCTAATAGTTCATTTTCGTTAATATGGTAATTTTTCTCATTAGGCTTCCATGTTCCACCTCCATATCCACAAATTAGTGGTTTTTCTTTATCTATATCCTCTTTATCATATGCTATGAGGACTGCTCCCCATCCTATATCACTGGCATCAGTAAATAGTTCTAGTTGGTCCAGTTTTGTTGGTTTTCTATGTTTTGACAAGTCTTTCACTTTTTCCTTGATTTTATTTATGGCCTTAGTATGTTCTTCCTTCCATTCAAAAGTTATATTTTTTCTAGTTAGTTCCTGTAATGATTTTCTCAAAAGTGGTAAATCCTTTATATGGTCTGAAGCATAGTTTATTACTCCTAGAAATTGTTGTACTTCCTTTTGCTCTCTAATTTATCTTTAAATTTTTTTATTTTTGTTACAATGTGTTCCTGTAATTGTAATCCTTCATTATCTATTATGTATCCCAAATATTCTATACTATTCTTAAAGATTTCAGATTTCTTTTCAGATAATAATATTCCATGTTGTTTCACATTTTTTAGAAACTCTTCTAGATGTTTTATATGATTTTCCAAATCATCACTATAAATTAATATGTCGTCAGTATATACTATACAATATTCTGTTAATTTTCTGAACACTTGGTCCATTCTTCTTTGAAATATTTGTGGTGTATTCTTTAATCCAAAGGGTAGTACATTCCATTCGTAGTGTCCTTGAGGGGCACTAAATGTTATTAAAGCTTGTGATTCATTTTTTTTAGTTTTATTTGCCAAAATCCACTTTTACAATCAAATTTACTGAACCATTTTTTATTCCCTAATCTATTAATAAGGTTTCTTTTGTATGGTAAAAAATATCCATCAAATACAGTTTTCTTGTTTAGCTCTCTATAGTCAATCACCATTCTAGCCTTTTCTCTTTTTTGTTAACTATGTTTTCTAACTAAAAAGTCTGGGCTACTATGTGAGCTTTTACTTTCTTGTATTAATTTTAATTCTAATAACTCTTTTAGTTGGGTTTCAAATTCCTTTTGATCTGTTGGGATATATCTAATAGGCTTAGATCTGACTATATCACTAAGATTTATTAGTTTGATTTCAGCATATATTTTTTATTTTTCCCATAGTTGCATCGGATTTTCTCCAAAATGTATTTTTAATATATTGAGGTATTTTTCTCTTAATAACCGTAGGTTATTATTCCTATCTGATCTTATGTTACATATTCTTAGTGTATGTATTGACAATACTCTTTTTAGTATTATCCATTTATTACAAGGTGTTTGTAAGCTGAAAGTATTATTATTTATCACTTGCGTTTTAAAATAGTCTAGGAAATTATTTCCTAACAATACTTGTTGTTTCATATAATTCAGTTGGTATATAACTGGTAGTCTAAATATTGTCTTCCCTAATACTATTCTCATATTTTCTGCTACTATATCTAATTCTTTTGTTTATTCGTTAAAGCCTGATACTCTTGTTCTATGTGTTTTAGACCTTTTCCATCTGTGTGATTCTAATACTTCTTTCTTTGCTAGACATAAGTCTGCTCCACTGTCAATAAAGATTTTTTGTTTTATCATTTTATTAGGTTTGTATTCTATATGAGCTTCTATGTAGATTGCTACCATCTAATTATTATTTTCTAAATCCATTTCTCTTAATCTTTGTTGAAGCTTTTTATCTTGTTCCATTTCTTTTACTTCTTCTAGTAATTTCTTCCATCTTATCTCACTTAACCTTTCTCCTATTCTGCTAAGGCTTTTTGTAATCTTATTGTACCCATCACTATAGTATCTATTTCCTGTTTTACTAATAGTCGTAATAAGCTTATTGCGAACATACCTTTCATATTGCATCCATTAATCTCTTTCTTCTAGTAATTTTCTTTCTTCTTGCGACTTCATTTAGTTAGAACTGTTTTCACTTTCTGAGTCTTCATTAACAAAGTTAATGTTTCTTCATCAGTTTCTTCATCAGTTTGACTGACATAAAAATCTTCATATTCGTACCAATGCTTATTTTCTTCTTTTATTTGTTGTAAACTCATTATAAATTGTGTTGTGTCTATGTATTTTACACCTTTTTTCTTTAGTTTCAGGCATTTATTAGCATAATGTCATTTTTCATTGCAATTCCAACATTTACATTCTTTATGTTTTTCTTCTTCAATTGGTTTTACATATTTTCTTTTCCTAAATTTTCTCTTATGCTTAAATTTTTTCCTGGTTTCAGGTGTATTTCTATACCTTTTGAATCTCTTTTTCCTATAAGGTTTGTAATAAGGTTGTTGGTTTTGTCCGCTGTAATTATTATAATTTTATATCTCTTGTGTTGATATTTCTTTTTATGGCTTTTCTTATATTTCTTTTCTCTTTTATTATCATCAGATCCGAATACTAATCTTCTTTCCGTAAATCCACATACCTCTCTTAATCCTATCTTCTTATCTTTTTTAATCTTTTGTTGCATTCTATATTCTTCACATTTTCGCATTAGGTATGATCTTAGCACTCGTATTCTTTCTCCTAATGTATTTTCTTTTGGTTCTAGTTGGGTGTATTCCTTCGATATTTCTATGTTATAAGGTATAGGTAGGTGGTCATAATAAAGTTGTTGATATATTAAACCTTCTTCTGGAAAGAATCTTGATTCATAAAAGAACTTACTAAAACTTATTGTATATTCTGGTAATTTATTAATTTTACAACATTTCATGTTATTTAGATTCATTATTATCTCAGTTTTTCTTTCTGCAAGTACATTTTCTCATGCTACCAACCATTTTTCTCCTAAAAATTCTCTTTTTAGTATGATATCAAATATTATTAGCATAGATTTCCAATCTTCTGCATGACTAAATACCTCTCCTCTTAATTGGTATGCTATGGATTCTATCCAATAAGCTACCTTTCCGATTAATGTTTTAGATATCACGTCATACATATATTCTAGGTCTTCTGTTTGTGTGGAGTTCATTAATGCTATATACATTCCAAGATTCCAATAGTTTATTCTCATTCCTATTTCTTGTTCATCATAAACATTATCTAAGTCTAAGAAATATCCATTGTAATTTACGCCTTGCGCCATTGATCCTACAAATTCTTTAAATTCAGCTTGTTGTCCTACTGGTATATGATTTGGTAATCTAGTTTGTCTTCTATTTATTATTTCTTGGTTGGGATTTACTAATTCTTTTTCTGGGTAATCGTTTGCATCTTCATTTATTATATCATCAGTTTCTATTTCCGTTTCTATAGGATTATTAAATTCATCTTCTATATCACTTTTGGATTCATCTTCTATGATTGCATTTACACTTTTCATTTTTTGTAAGGCTACTATTATCTGGTTATTTTCCTTTACTATCTCTGAGTCTTCTTCCTCTTCTATGAATTCTGCTACTTTTACCTCTTGGCTTACTAATTCAATGTTGTTGTCTTCGTTAGTATCGCTCTCAGTATTTTCACTACTAGTTGTAGTTTCTTCACTTATTCTATCATTTCTTACTTTATTTTTTCCCTTTAACCTTTTTATCTCTTCTCTTAGGATTTTTATTTCATCTTTTAATTCTCCTAATTCTTTTTTTACATCTGTTAATTCTTGTTTTACATTTTTCAATTCCTCTTTTGTTTGTTTTAGTTCTACTTTGGTTTCTCTTAATACTTTCTTTGTATCCTTAAATTTGTGTTTGTATTTTTTATATTTGTTGTAACATTCCTCATTATTGTGTGTTTTTAATTTGGTATTTTCTGTTTCTAATTCACATAATTTTCGTTCTTGTTTATCTAATTTTAGATTTAAATACTCGTTGGTTGTTTTTTGTACGTCTTTTAAGTACATGTTTTCACCTTTTGAATTATTGTCTGGTGTGGTTTTTTCTTTCCTTTTCATTAGTTCATACTTGTATCGTTCTCTTTCCATTATATTTTTTTTCATGGTTTCTTAGAAATGTAAGTACGCTAGGTTCTTGGTTTTCCATTTAAAATTGCTTTTTCTTACTTAATATTGCTAAGCTATCTAATATTTTTTCTACTTTCTTTGGCAATCTTGGTTTTATTTTGCTAATATCTACCATTATTGGCTTTTTACTTCTTCTCCCAGCATCTATTGGTACTATCTCTGTTGTTGAGTTGTAGTGCTAATTATAGTGTTTTCTCTGCTCGTACTAGGTTCATCTTCTTCTAACTGTTTACATTTATCTTCACTTTTCTCTTCTACTAATATGTTTAGTTTTTCCAATATTATTTTAAATGTTGGTACCTCATATACGTTCCATAATTTTGTTAATTCTTCTCTTATTATTTCTTGCATTTTTGTTTGATTTTCTTTTATCTCATCCATTAATATTAATGTATTCTTCATTTTTTTTTACTACTATTTCTTCCCATAATGCACTAATTTTTTCGTTAGAACTAGTCACGATTATTAATTCTTTTTCTCCATCCGTTTCCCATATCTATCCATATTTTATCAAACTTTTCACATTGTTGTTTTAACTTTCTTATCTTTTCTTCTAGCTTTATTTCTTTTGCCTTATATTTTAAGTATTTGAGATGTGAGAATATTTCTTATGATAAAATTCTTTTTATTGATTTTAATTTATGTTTTTTCTCTATTATTTCTTTCTGTATGTTCATACCTTATTTACGAATCTTGTTTTCCCTTGGTCATTTATTTCAATTCAATTATTATTTATCTTATAATTTATCATGGTTAAAAAGTCACTTCCTAGAAGTAGTTCATTAAAACTATCATATTCTATTACTCCTTTATTTATCTTATACTCTAAATCTTGGATCTTGAATTTTAAATTAATACTTTTGGTAATTATTATTTCTCTTTCGTTTTCAGGATAATTATAAGTTTGTGGGTCTATTAGATCACAATCATTTTCATCAATTTTACTTATATGTATAAAACTTTTAATAGCTCCAGTATTTACTTCAGCTATGCAATCTGTTGTTATCATACCTTTAAATATTATTACTTTAATTTTTAATATGTTTGTGTTTATAATTATTAAATCTAATATTCTAGGTTGTATGACATTAGTTTGTCGTGACATTGTTGGTTCTCTCGTAATACTTAATCTAGATGCTTCTATTTTTTGTATTAGTCCTTTGGATGGTGTAAGGGTTCTTGTATTAAAATCCATATATATTTCTTCTGGTATAGTTATTTTAGAATTTTCATTATGTTTTATTTGTTCTAATATTTCCTGGTACATCCTTGGTACTAATATATTCATTTCATGTTGTTTCTTTACATGGTGGTTTCCGGTTAGGGCATATATCATTTTTGTTTCAATACTTATGACTTTACTTCCTGGTGGCATTGTTATTTCATCTAATTTATAATATAGTGTTAATGCTAAGTCTTTGTGTTCATCTTTTAATGATATACTAAAGTCTGGTTGTACCGTAAATTTTAATTTCTGATATATTAAATTTCCTTTTACTACTGATATTAAAGCATCTTGTAGATTTCCTAATATCCTATCATCTAATATGTATATTTGTATAGGTGTATCTATGTTTTTCTGAAAGTATGCTTTTATAGTAAATTATACTCCTCCAAAGTATATGTTCCTATATTTTTTAGCTTCCCTAGTAGATAGTTTTGATAACTCTCTTTTTATTACTTCATCTGTTATCAAGTTTATTTTCGTTCTTCCATTTACACTCATTGTATCTATTATATTTTCATGCTTATGTGCTATGCACCTTATTTCTTTATTTCTTTCAAACCATTTTGTTTTAAATATTTTCTTTATAGACAATTCCTCTTTTTCATCTTGTATCTTTTGATATGTTTCAGGCTTAAAACTTAATGTTTGTGTTGATCCTCCTTCATATGTATTCATTTGATAATATGTTTCTTTAGAGTCTTCTACTATTTCTTTTCCATTATCCATATTTTAATAAGTTGATGTACTTATACTGTTCTTCTATTATATCATTTAGATCTTTTAATTCATTATTCTTTCTGATTATTTCTCTTAATTTATTTTCTAGAAGTTTCATATTTTCTTCTTCCTTCTGTCTTAACTCTTCGTCTTTTAATGCTATTTTATTTTTTAATTCTTTAATAGTTCATTCCTGTTCATAAATTTCTTTAGCATTTTCTTGTAAACTTTTATCTTTTTTATTTATTAGATTTGTACTTACTCTGCAACTTATTATATGTTGGTTTATATCTCTATTATACGTAAGGGGTTTTTCTGCTATTATTCTAAGTTCTTCTAATTTATTTTGTTGATCTATTAGTCTATTTTCATCCATAGTGTTCTATTGTCATTCGTAGTTCTTCTTTTCGAACTGTTATTTCTTGGTTTATTCTGACTAATTCAGTATTGAGATCTATCAATACTCTGTAGTTTCTTATAACATCGTCTAAATTAGAACTTATCGCTGCTAAGTCAGCCTCTTCTTTTATTTTTTCATAATCTTTCAGTTTCTTTATTGCTAGTCCTAGTTTCTTTAATTCTACTAAATCACTATAGTATTTTATTAATATTTCACTGTGGTTTCGTATTTGTAATACTTGGTGTCTTATCCTTTTTAGCATGAGCATCCTTTTATTTAATCCTCTAACTTGGGCAAATTCTTTTCGGGTTTTCATTGTTTATATCATTTTCCATTTACAAGCTCTGATACAATTTTCTTGGCGGATCTTTTCATCATCTAACAACCCTGAAGAGGGTAGGAATATAGATGATATATTAACATATTCATCTTCTTTTTTATATTTCACACATTAGGCCATCCTTTCACCTACTTTTGCAAATTATTAATTTTAAATCCGCACAATTTATGACTTATATTTCTTCCTCCCCTCCCTTCCTCTTTAACTAATTAACTAAATAACACTAAATCTTTAAATTCTTTTAGGGTCATACTTGGGTAACAATTTCCAGGTACATTAAGTACACGTTCACTAAATGGGTGTCACTGCCTAACCGTACTTATTCTTCGGTACCGTCCATATTGAGGATCGTGCTAAATCCCTACTAAATCCCGAGGTCCCACTTTTTCGAAACATACATTCATTGACGTCAATAAATCAATAAAGGAAATAAGTACTTCTCATTGTAATTCTATCACCGCTAAAAATGGGACAACAAGGCTTTCATTACTCTATTTGAATTCCGATCTCGTTACAATCTTCCGCATTTTAGACATTTGGTATCTCCACTGCCTTACTCTTTCTATATTTCTAAAGTCAATGCTTCATTCTTTTTTTTTGAACTTACATCACTTCCTTCGTAAATAAGGGGGAGACAATCGCTCATACTCCGAAATTTTAATATCATGCTTGCACCTTTGGTGTGTCAATAATCTTGGTCAGAATCTTTTGTGGGTTGGCTATGAATATGAGTTAACCAAGGTATTTTTGGTTATTGTCAGAATCGAAACTGTGTGAAGTACGAGTTAGACTAAATTTTTCAAAACTCAACTCTACTGCACGATCTATGAGATGAAAGAGCAAAAACCACCCCTAAATGCCCGACAACCTCTCGCTTATAAGTGTGGTGCACAACACACCCATAAAAAAGACTTTGCTAAACACGACTTCCATACTTGATGCAAGAAAGCCCGCAGACCTAAACTCTCCACCTAAGTCGAAAGGTGGTTTACTAAGAATGCCAACAATGACCCGTCAATCTACACTTAGATGCCTAACATTGTATGGAATTTGGAATGGGATTGAATCCATCATTTGAAGATACTAGGAGATATATTTATTTTCGTCCTTCTTGTTGGTCTTGGCCGAGACCGTGTTGTTTTCTTTTAGCTTAGTTTAATTCGAGATTAGTTAATAGTTTCCTTAGGACACAATAAACTATGTTATAACCCCTAGTTCCCCTTAGGACAAAATCAATGCATCATGTAAGAGAAAGGGTGATAAGGCCGAGCGCTTCCTCCAAAGGTGACTTGGCCGAGAATGGATAAGGTGACAAGGATGAGAAATCATCTAGAAAGTGTAACATCCAAAGGGAAAAATCGTTCATGAACTTGGCTACTTGGGAGACATCAAGATTGGCTTATGGAAGGTGAAGAGTTGGCCGAAACTACTCACCAAGGCACTCCAAAATCAAGAACCTTCCACATGTGCTCCAAGGAAATGATTCATGAACTAACTAGTTCATGCATTGCTATACAATGAAGATACAAAGAAAAGACCTGGAGAACATCAAGGGGTGGTCGAATTCCCCTTTCCATTCGGTCAACACACAATAGTGGTCTAGGAAGCATGCATCATTGGTCCCCAAGTTAACCCAAACCCTTTTCCACTTGTCCACACTTGGCCGAGAGGTTCGAGTAGTTTTTGTCCTTTAATTTGTCATCTAGAAAGGTCCATGTATTACTATAAATAAGACCCTTAGTATGTTGTAAAAAAGGAGAGTTGATTTATGAAAATTCGAGAGTTTATTTATGAAAATTAGTGAGTTTTACTCATTTGCTAAGTTATTTAACTTGTGTGTTGTTTATCTTAGTTGGTCCTTGTGTAGTCCTTCGGTTCTTGTGTGAACCAAACCATTGTTGTAAGTTTAGCTAAGACTTGTGTGACTTAGTTGAACCCAAACTAAGGTCCCTTCGGCGTAAGTCTTGGTTAGAACTTGTGTGATCTAATCAAACCCAAGCTTAAGGAACCCCCTTGGTGCGAGTGGACGTTGGAACTTGTGTGATCCAACTAAACCCAAGCCTAAGATGTATCTTAAGGTTACCGGCCACCCTCACTTGGTTAGTATTCAGGCTTGTACTTATCAAACATGGTCTTATCTTTGTCCAATTGGACAAACTCTACTGGGTGTCGACTCGAGCATTAAGATTCTCATGTCATTATCCTTGTTCATATCGACCGTCCAAACACTTAGTTTATACCTGAGATTGCATCTCGCAACTCGTGTTCATTCTGTGTCCAAAACACTTCATTCCTTGCACTACCACATCCCACAATACTTCACAAACACCCATAACAAAGGCTAGCACCCAAGACCATCGTCCAAACCCGACAACACTAAACAGTCCTCACTGATACCTCACTCTTTCAGTAAACTTTTGGCTTCCTCCACCACCAAATCCCTTCTATTAAGACTACCTTCAACATACCCGGAATACCCTCATAAAATGCCTACGTCCAACTCCACCCACAACAACCAGAAATAACCCCACAACACCACCATGTCCGGCTAAGCTGAGAACCCGAGAACCCCAATCTTGGTGTCCATATTTGGGTCGACCCGAATATAACCAAGACCCAACCCACTTACCATCCAATACCCCTTCTTACTTGCATCAAGACTCCCTAGGAATGACATGCTCTGATACCAAGTTTGTCACAGCCCAAACTGAGAGGGTGGGACCCAATGTCGCCCTAGCCCGAGCTTATCACTCTAAAACATAACCTGTAAACTAAATAGAAATTGTCGCTGACAGGGTCATAACAACATGAATATACAAGACATCAACTGGACGTCACAACAATAAGATAACAACAACTTCAAACACTATATACAATATGGTACAAAATCAGCAATGTCGTCGTACAGATCTACTGAATATACCAAACCAAATCTACAACCTCTATGGAAAGCATAACTATGACATGGCCTAGATAGGGCCCAGAACTACCCATCAACTGTACCTATACCAAACACAATGCATGACTTTGACTCAGCAGATTCAGATAAAGTGAAGCTCACCACTCGATCTGCGAAACTAAACCGCTCCTACTGCTGAGGTATATCTGCACCTCTATCTGAATCTGCAGCATGACATGCAGTGCCCCCGACAAACGAGATGTCAGTACGAATGAAATGCACTGGTAGGTAAAGAAATGAATAACAACATAAAAATATGGGATGTAAAGAAAAACATAAAAACAATCTGATACTCTAATAACCTATATGCCCCATAGGGTGAACAATGACACCTAGAAACTGTACTGAACTCTTGGTATAGAAACTTTTTATTGTAATCTTCCCTCGTCTTATAACCCAAGGTGTAGTATGTCACTTCCCTCCAGTATACTTTAAGGTGTATGTATGGATGCACATATAAGTGCCTAGTCCGGTTGACTATAGCGCGACACAGTATGTATAATATACATGTATAACATTCTACCGGCTGATTGCATTTGTGGTGTGAATACTGTGAATATATATATATATATATGTATATAACTGCCCACCGACATAGGTTCGGTGGTGTGGGTAATGTACAATGATAACAATGGCACAGATGGCCTCCTGGGAACTCAGAACCCTTTGACCTTACTTTGGAACGTCTATTGGTTGACTTTGATGATTAAATCTTTAGAACTCTCCTTTCCAGAGGCTTATGATATTGTGGAAAAATAACCAACTAACAATAAAAATGAGTACAACAGTAACAAAGAATAGCTCTGACAAGGAATAACAATATATGAATAAAATAATTCTATGGATGTTTCTCTTTTGAAAATGATAAATACTTTGGATTCATGATTTTGAAAGAAGGATATAGCCTTACATACCTCTATTGCTTAGTTAGTTACATCACATGAACCATCGGATGCTTTACAAGTAATTATCTACACAATCTAGAGGTTTTGTATTAAGATACGATCGACAAACTACGAATCAATTCATTAGGACAATTTGACGAGCACCTAGGAGGCGTATTATTCTAACTATGGTTTTCATAGTCACCAATATGTTACTGACTTCCCTTCAACACCATATTAATAGAAAAAACCACAAAAACTACTACAACAACAATAATACGTATTCTAACTTCTAGCCATGATCATCTTCAAATTTTACTCAAGAACAATCCAAGAACAATAGTAACTTCTTCTTGAAGTTTAGCATGATTTCCTTCCATTCACCTTTACCAACTCAAACAACCAAGCTACAACAAGTTTAAGATAAATAAGGGGTAGAAGAATCTTACCTTCACCATCCATAAAGTTCTTTAGGACAAGTTCTCTTCCATCTGCAAGACAACTTCCAACTTGTGTAGCCATCAAGTGAGGATTTGAAAGCTTCTTAATGATCATCCATGGAGGATTCCCCTTTAATTTGGTATTGATGTAGGAACTCTAGAGGAGGGTTTGAAAGTGTTTGGGGGGTGATTGTGGTCGAAATGGAAACACAAATGGGAAGCCACTGATTTGTGGCCTTTTATAGTACTCCCCAACACCCCTCTTATGTGGTATCTGTAGATGGGTATGCACCACACATCACCATCTACGACCTCATATGCTACCGCAGATGGTTGTAGTCAGGTGAGGAAATGGGGGCTTAAGTCCGTGGGGCTGATTATTTAGCATATCCCTCAATCTTTATCGAACCTTGCCGAGATGTATTTACTTTGATACAATTGACTTCCAATCATCTTTACACCTCTGTAGTACTCATATAAGTCATACATAAAACAAGGAATGGATTACGGGTTGTCAGAGCTCAAATCGACTAACCATATATTCGATCGCACGCATAACTACAGGGTGTAACACTTTGTTTGACTGCCAAGTGAGCATTAGGTAAAATGTTATAGGTAATTTGCTATGACTAGTTTGGATTCTGTAAATTTGAAGCATAGACCATCCCCCTTGTGTCATTTCTGGTACCAAGTTAAAACCATGTGGTCTGATAATGTGACCATGATCTTAACTTTGATAGAGTCCTAGGCTGAAGTATTGTTTTCTTCTGTTTGAATCTAAGTTCTATTTTTCAGTACCTGATGTATCTGATAATTTGAGTTAGGATAGACTTCACCTTCATTACTTGAATTTAGTGAATTGATATGTGGTTTGCAATTTGGTACATTTTTGGCCTAGCAGTTAGTTTGAACCTATAGGGATGTCATAGTCATCATGTTTGAATCTTAAGATGTTCTACTCATGCATGTTAAGTGAAATATATACAATAGTATTGAAAAAGAAATATTTACAATGTATATCACATATTGCTTCTCTCCGAACATTGTTTCTTGTTTCTTCTTTGTACTTGTGTGTTGAATATATTGGTATGCAATTTGGTATACATTCTATATATTAGATATACTTAGTATACCCTATTTATAAGGGATATATATCCTTATGTATATTATTTGTTGGCTATCCCATGAAAAGTTGCTGGACTTAGCCCGTTTGTGCTTTCCTTCTTGTTATTCTGCTCCATGACCACAGAAACTGGGCCAGACCCACTCTTCTGATTACATCTCTAAATAATTGTTAACTATTCTTTAGTATGGGCCAAGCTCAATTCAATTCTTTGTTGTTCGAATTTACTTAAATATTGGGCTGCTTTCTCACTATGTTTTTATGGGCCTTAGCTATTAAATACATAGATTAATTTTTCTACAGTCAGTGCATGATATGTGTATGATTAATTTAGATTAGTTGTATTAGATAATTACAAATTCCTTCTAACTGATCTCTTTGTTTTTCCCTCCTCTTCTCCCACTACCGATGCATGTCGAGATGGGCCTCCAGGCATGTCATCTCTCTTCAACCAGTTGGGATGAGGCCCAACTAAACCTTTTTAATCTAGTCTGATACCGTGGCTAAGCATGAAGATCCAACTATGGAAGAAAATAGTTAACTGGTGGGCTTAGGTAGGCCCACCAGCCTAAACTTATCTTTTTCAATTCATATACTTGTAATATATATGCATTTCCTGTACAAAAATAACTTACATATATTATTGGAACTTATGGTTATATCCTAGGATATGCAAATGATGCATACATCGTTTTGAATAGAATCGCCACAAATGAATTTGAAAACTTGTTAAATTCAAACTTAAGGAAATCTGAGTTTTTTGTACTTATAAGAAATAGAAACAAATATGATTTTAAAACTTATTTCGGACTGTTTTAGACTTGACATTTGATTTAGAACTGTCTTGGTTTTTTTTTGAAAATTAATGGGATAAGTTGAAATAAATCGGACCCTCATTTAAAAATTAGAGTTGCGCAACCTTAGTCGTCGCAAGAATTCTCTTAGTAACCCTTGCATTTGCTTACTAAGTCATCGTACGAGTCTATGTCGGCTCCTTCCTTCCCATTAACCATGGTCCAATTCTCACACAACATAAATTTACTTTTGAAGATATCAGGCTGTCACAACGACGTTCATCATAATCTACAATCTTTCTATGACTCACAACTTGCCTTAAAGTGATACCTCTTAGTAGGTCACTGAATTATTCGCATAAGTAAGGTGTCACACATTCATGACCGACACACTTAATTCCAATAACAAATATGTTAACCTTGGGGCTTATTCCTTGCTAACCTTTAAGGGTCGTCCCTCCTTGTAATTTATTCTGTTACCGCCTACTCGCTTATTTTGTAATCCCGCGATACCTCTTATTATCTTATCTCGAGGGTCATAGACTCTTGTTCCATCTTATCTGAAGGGTTGATTCAACCTCAATGTTCTCCGATTTAACGATTACATCATCTTAACTGAATATCCCATTGATTTTTTGCTTATTCAAATATTGTAATAGACACTCGGTCCCATAACACCTTCCCCTTGATGCCCCAACCATTACCATTTTCATTGCTTTCTATCTTTATTGTCTAGGGCTTGCCATCCTTCTATACTTTATTTCACGACTCTAAGTTGTTTCATACATCTATTCTAATGTTTCATTTACCTTTGCGTTATTCTCTTGCTACCAATCTCACCCTTTATCCCCATCTAGACTCTCATAATATAACCTTCCCTAATAAGGATAGTGCCTAACTGTACTTATTCTTCGGTACCGTCCATATTGAGGATCGTGCTAACCCTTACTAAATCATGAGGTCCCACTTTTTTAAAAATTATGTTCATTGACATTAACAAATCAATAACAGAAATAGGTACTTCTCACTATAATTCTATCACCGCTAAAAACGGGACAACAAGGCTTTCATTACTCTATCTGAATTCCGATCTCGTTACAATCTTCTGCATTTTTGATATTTGGTACCTCCACCGCCTTACTCTATCTATATTTCTAAAGTCGATGCTTAATTCTTTTTTTTTTGAACTTACATCACTTCCTTCATATATACAGGGGAGACAGTCGGTCATGCTCTGAAATTTCAATATCATGCTCGCACCTTTGGTATGTGAATAATCTTCGTCAGAATCTTTCGTGGGCTGGCTATGAATATGAGTTAACCAACGTATTTTTAGTTATTGTCAGAACTGAAACTGCGTAAAGCATGAGTTAGACTGAAATAATCAAAACTCAGCTCTACTACACAATCTGTAAGATGAAAGAACAAAATCCATCCTTAAATTCCCGACAACCTCTCACTTATAAGTGTGGTGCATAACACACCCATAAATAAGAATCTGCTAAACACGACTTGTAGATTCCCTAGGAATGACCTGTTCTGATACTAAGTTTGTCACATCCCAAATTGGGAGGGGGGGGGGGGACACCCAATGTCGCCCTGGCCCTAGCGTACCACTCTAAAACATAACTTGTAAACTGAATAGAAATTATGGCTGACAGGTTCGGTGGTGTGGGTAATGTACTGTGATAATAGTGGCACAAATGGCCTCCTTGGAACTCAGAACCCTTTGACTTTACTTTGGAACGACTATTGGTTGATTTTGACGATAAAATCTTTAGAAGACTCCTTTTCAGAGGCTTATGATATTGTGGACAAGCAACCAACCAACGATAACAATGTGTACAACAATAACAAGGAACAACTCCGACAAAGAATAACGATATATGAATAGAATAGTTCTATGGATGTTTCTCTTTTGAAATTTCTAAATACTTTGGATTCATGCTTTTGAAAGAATGGGATAGCCTTACATACATGCGTCGCTTAGTTAGTGACATCACACGAACCTCGGATGCTTTACAAGTGATTATATACACAATATAGAGGTTTTGTATTAAGATACGATTGACAAACTACTTATCGATTAATTGGGACAATTTGATGAGCACCTAGGAGGTGTACTCTTATAACTATGGTTTTCATAGTCACCAACGTGTTACTAACTTTCCTTTAACACCACATCAATAGCAAAACCACAAAAACTACTACAACAACAACAACAATAATAATTAATATTCTAACTTCTAGCCATGATCATCTTTATATTTTACTCAAGAACAATCCAAGAACAATAGTAACTTCTTCATGGATTTTAGCATGATTTTGTTCCATTCATCTTTACCAATTCAAACAACCAAGCTACAACAAGTTTAAGAACAATGGGAAGCCACCTATTTGTGTCCTATAATAGTACTCCCCACCGCCTCTCATCTGCGGTGTCTGCGGCTGGCTATGAACCACACATCACCATCTATGACCGCATATGCCACCGCAGACGGTCGTAGTCAGGTGAGGAAATGGGGGCTTAAGTCCCTGGGGCGGATCGTTTAACATATCGCTCAATCTTCATCGAACCTTGTCGACATGTACTTACTTTGATTCAATTGACTTCCAACCTTTTGTATACCTCTGTAGTACTCATATAAATCGTACATGACCCTCGGAAAGGGTTTTGGGTTGCCGGAGCTCAAATCGACTAACCATATGTTCGATCGTATGCATAACCGTGGGGTGTAACACTTTGTTTGACTGTCAAGTGAGCATTAGGTAAAATGTTATAGGTAGTTTTCTATGACTAGTTTGGATTATGTCAATGTGAAGCATGGACGATCCCCCTTGTGTCATTTCTGGTACCAAGTTAAAACCATGTGGACTGATAATGTGACCATGATCTTGACTCTGGTAGAGTCCTAGGCTCAAGTCTTGTTTACTTCTATTTAAATCTAAGTTCTATTGTTCAGCACCTGATGTAGCTGATAATTTGAGTTAGGATAGACTTTGCCTTCATTACTTGAATCTGGTGAATTGGTATGTGGTTTGCAATTTGGTACATGTTTGGCCTAGCAGTTAGTTTGAACCTATAGGGATGTCATAGTCATCATGTTTGAATGTTAGGATGTTCTACTCATTCATGTTAAGTGAAATATATAGTAGTATTAAAAAAAAGAAATATTTACACTGTATATTATATATTGCTTCTCTCCAGACATTGATTCTTGTTTCTTCTTTGCACTTGCCTGTTGAATAAATTGGTATGCAATTTGGTTTACATTCTATATATTAGATATGCTTAGTATGCCTTATGTATAAGGGATATATATAATTGTGTTTATCATTTGCTGGCTATCCCATGAAATGTTGCTGGGCTTTGCCCGTTTGTGCTTTCCTTCTTGCTTTCCTTCTCCATTACCGTAGCAACTGGGTCTTGGCCACTCTTCTGATTACATCTCTAAATAATTATTAACTGTTCTTTAGTATGGGACAAGCCCAATTTAATTCTTTGTTGTCCGAATTTACTCAAATATTGGGTTGCTTTCTCACTGGTCTTAAATCAGTGCTTGGTATGTGTATGTTTAATTTAGATTAGTTGCAGTAGATAATTATAGATGACTTCTAACTATCTCTTTGTTTTCCCCTCCTCTTCTCCCACTGCCGATGCATGTCGAGATGAGCCTCTAGGCCTGCCATCTCTCTTCAACCAGTTGGGTGAGGCCCAACTAAAACCTTTTGATCTAGTCTGATACCGTGGCAAAGCATGAAGACCCAATTATGGAAGAAACTAGTTAACTGATGGGCTTAGGTAGATCCATCAGCCTAAACTTATCTTTTTCAATTCATATACTTGTAATATATATGCATTTCTTGTACAAAAATAACTTACATATATTATTGGAACTTATGGTTATATCCTAGGATATGCAAATGATGCATACATCGTTTACAATATAATCGCCACAAATGAATTTGAAAACTTGTTAAATTCAAACTTAAGGAAATCAAAGTTTTTTGTACTTTTAAGAAATCGGAACAAATATGATTTTAAAACTTATTTCGGACTGTTTTAGACTTGACATTTGATTTAGAACTATCTTGGTTTTTTTTTGAAAATTAATGGGATAAGTTGAAATAAATCGGACCCTCATTTAAAAATTAGTCTTCATTTTCTTTAAGTGAATATATCAATTGGAGTGATTTTGAGAAGCTAAACAACACCTGGATCCTTGAAAACATTTTTCTTGGCTAAGTTGGGCCGAAACAAATATTTCAAAAGTTGATTTTTGGGCCAAGTCCAACTCAAATGGTTTTAAAGGTCAAAATACCTTTCTTCGACTTGAATTGAGATGTGGATTTTGGTATATTGTGGACTATGTGATGACCTTTGGACTATAGCATGAAAAGAAAAAAAGGAAACTTATTTTAATTAAAACTTGTCATTTTAAAGGGGTTGTACTCTTTTTAAATAACTAAAGGTTTTCAAAGTGTGTAAAGTAATATGGATAATTTATTGGACTAACTATAGAGTTCTACTCAAGTTAATTCTTGAGTGTTCTTAGTCTGATAATTACGCGAACAATTTTTAGGCGGAAGTTAACTCCTTGATTTTCAAAAAGTCTTTGAGTTTGAAATGTAATGAATGAAATGAATTTCGCGGAAATTTAAACACTTTAAGAAATTTGTAAAATTTAAACATGCTATAGAACTCGAAGGTCAACCGTATTCTACGGATCCTTAATACCGGGGTATCTAACACATTCTCCGGCAGATCACCAGAACCCTTACCTCGACTCTGGCTTAGAAAGGATTTTTCATTAATTTGAATAAACCATCTCAACCTGATTTTCCTAATTTACCTATAACTTAGGTGACGACTCTAAAAAATATTATCCGACTTAGAGCACCAACAACCTCCTAGTAGCTTTTATTCCTCTGTGTAAAAGTGAACCATAACACAAGGTACTTTAGGAGGTCAACAAATTAGAATTGGGGCCCAAAGTACGAGGAAACAAGTACAAAGACGCAGGCCACAAGCATGTGATAGGCTCGCAATGCGAGTCCATCGCGCACGAGCCCCATCTGCGACGCGAGTCCATCGCACAAGAGTAAAAATATTCCAGAGAGCAGTTCTGCTCGCGCTGAGCGTGTGAAGCAAGCCTGTACCGAAAGCACAAAAAACGTTCAGATGGTTTCCACACTTGCGACGCACCCGCGACACAAATCCATCACGCGTAACCTATGGTGATTTTGAAAATGTTTCTAAGTATCGAAATAGTTTGTCTCTTTCCTAACATCATTTCTTTGATTATCGTAACTACTGGTAATCGATCTTACTTGCTAACTAGTTCTTGAGTCCGAAATTTATTTCATACCAATTTCTTCAAGCTTTTCTCGCTTTAATTCATTTAATGTTCGTGGCTCCTTCCATTTATTTATTGAGTCTTCTGAAGAACACTAGAGTGAGGTAAGGCTTGAGCGTAAATACGAGTGACGTGAGAAACTTTTGCTTCTGAAGTATTTTTTGAGTTTTGCTGGTACTATGACTTATTTCGGAGGTTGGTGAATGTTGAACATGTGAGTCGAGTGGGCTGTCATGATCCAAATCACGGACATCACGATGGTGGCATCTACACTATTCCCCCGGTAGGCGAACCATCCCAAAAATCCTTTTAAACACAATATTAAACACTACAGAAATAAATGAAGAAATACAAGATATAATAAATCTCATTAATATCGTTTAAATTACCAATAAAACCTTTACAACATTTTCTCCCAAAACCTAGTCTTGATACGTACAAGGACTCTAAGATACAATGTAACGAAATATAGTAACACCACCTTGAAAGAGTAAGGACGGTCCGACTGGGATGAAGACCAAGGCCGCCAAAAGATGTGTGTCTTGCCTTAACCTCCACGTGCTCCAAGCTGCAACCCAAATAAATTAAATGCCTGCATTCACGTAAAAGATGCAGCAAGTGTAGCATGAGTACACAACGTACCCCCGTAGGCATCATAGGCCGACAACGATGGAAGATACATAACTGACATAAACATCAAGTTGACTCTCACATAATCCTATCCTACACAATTATTTTAATCACTTAAATCACCTTGTTCATATAAGGATTAACTCCATAGTTAAGCACGGTCCAAATTGAGGTAACACATATGGAGCATAGAAGCAAAATCTCAGTAGTCATTAATCAAAGCCTAAGTCATATTATTTTGACTCCACGTATTTTAGTTGCCAACTAACCAAGAAAGTTTCACACTTAGAATACACAAACACAAGGCGATCTTTTTAACGGAATAATAAATTGACTTACCATAGCGATATTGACTTAATATTCTCTCAAACTCATAGACTTGATTCCTATTTATACACTCAAAAGTATAGGCACATACTAGTTCATTTAACACCCTCATTATGTTCAAGTAAGAGACTTCGTCATGAATCCTCTAACTAGGGTAGAAATTTACACATGTATAATACAAGTCTGTACTTACAACAACAACACCTCAACTCATTCCTTTACTAGACGCTCAACCAAGTAGCGCTATGATTTACCAACCAATACAATTATTTACATAGCTTATCCTTAATTACTTACCACTTTAACAATTAGACAACTCAATTCATAAATTCACAAAAAACATGCCAAGTCATGATGATCAACCCAATTCAAATATAGTCAATCCAATTCACAATAACCAATCCAATTCACACTAATCAATCCAATACATACTAATATGTCCAACCACGAAACATTCCTCAAGAAATCAATGATTATGAATGTATGATATGAATGCAAATGCAAATGCAAGGTACCTTTCGAACAACCTGGTATACACACGTTCAAATTCTATGAATAGTGACCCATGGGAGAACCCGCGCCGTCCATATACCGCTCCTAGCTAGCAAAAATTTAACACATGAATTTAACTAGAGCCCAAAACTCGCGGACTCCTTTCGAGTCAGAATACCAATCACGGACTCCTTTCGAGTCAGAATACCAATCACGGACTCCTTTCGAGTCATATTAATTATCAATCATCATCTCAATATTTCCAACCATCTCATAATAGTATCATTGCTTTTCTTTCCCAGTTTCATTAGACCCACAACCATTCCATACCAATCCATTTTCTATATATCACAATAACCATGGGTGTATGAATGCAACAATAATAAGGCAAGTAATCAAAATGTATAAGATGTAATCAAATATAGGAGATTAATATCACATGCGTTAGAATTCAATAACACATAATTCCCCATAATCAATCTTCCATATCAGAAAAAAATGTTATGAGTAAACACACAGATTTATCAATCAAGGGCGAGAAGCCTAAGTAATGGCAACAAGACAACATAACAGCAGTAGAAATCAACCCTAAGCCTGATTCCCCAAATCAGCCATCAAGACAGTGAAATACCAACACCCACCCAAGTGCTCATCACAACCACTAAGGTGGGACCCCCAAACATGCCCAATACCCCTAAATATTTATAACAACTTTGTACTTCTATCAGAGTTTCGAAAGAATAAAATGTAGCCTACCTTGTAACCGAGCGGGTTCCTTGAACTCCTATGCCACATTGTTCTTCAGAAGTACGATCAGACGGTAGTAGTCTAGGCGTATACATATAAGTCCTATGTTAACACACATATTTAGTATCATGTAAGAACCAATACTAAAAAGGGGAAACAACTACTTGGCCCCCAATTTCATAAGAAAACTTACAGTTTAATCCGTTTGGGAAACTTGTTCAAAATTCGAAATTGAAGTTAGAAGTAGCCAACCCAAGACACAAGTCATGAAATCCTTTCAAAATATCCACCAATTTCATTAAGAAAACCATAACCCATCTAGGGTTCATCATTTTCAAACCCTTATTTTCCCATAACCCAATTTCATAATAGAGGCAAAAATTCAAGCTTAGCAACTAGTTTCCCCCAATAATTAAGCGATTAGATTCAACAACCTTTCCAACAACTTAAGAATTAAAGAAAAACAAAATCAATTTCAACTTAGGGTTTATCACCAAAAACCTCCCAACTAATACATGATTCTAACATGATTTTCCACACTTTAATGATATCATAAACAATAGGGAGATAATAAACTTACCCCAAGGTAGAAACCTCACCAACATAGCAAAATCGCCCCCTTAGATCTCATTGAGACTCCAAAATCATAAATGGGATGAATGGGATGAATAGTATGAAGTTGTGAAGAATGCAATTAAAAGGGTTTGTGATTTTTAGTGATTCCGCCTTTGTAGACCATCCCTAGCAGAAGAGGAGTCACCTCTGTGAAAAACCACATGTAGAGGTGGACTTACTTAGAATATCCCAAGCATCATAGAAGCGAGGTAAGTTCGCATAGGCTGTCCTGCTCTTACGAAAAATACTTCGTAGGTGCGGAACATGCCTAACTTCCATAAATATTGCTCATGCTGACCAAGCTTTGCAAAAGTGAGTTCGCATGTGGGGACCAGCCCCCACAAAGGCGGGACACCAAAAACCAACAAAAAAATCTAGTTTTCACCAAGTTCATCATGACACCCGAAACACATCCAAGACCTCCTGGATACAAACCAAACATATAAATCAAGTGTAAACAACTCTACGAACTTGCTCACATACTCAGATTTCTTATATGACCAATCTTAGATCCACTTTTCTTTGAAAACCCTCAAAATACTCAATCCATAAATTTACAAATAGTGACACAAAATACAATTGAGCGCCTTAGGAAGCAAACCAAGGACTCGACTACATCATAAATGACACTCTAGACCTATCGGAAGCGAAAAAACCTAAAAATGAACCCATATACTCAAAAGTAAACTTTCGGTCAACACTTTTTCACTTATTTAACTTAAAAGCTTCTAAATTCCTCAAAATCAACCAAGACTCACCCAAAAATCTAGGGAACTGCTTCACCCATCTCCGCAAGTCGACTACACTCTAACGATGCTAGGGGAAAGGTCAACAAGCATAAAAGGGTAAAAAGCCTAACCGACCAAATGGGTTATTACATGAGCTCTCCCTAATCAAATGTTGTGGAAGAATCAAGTAAAAATCCTACCACCTCACCGACTATAACCTCGGGGAAATTGCATACGATATGCGTTCCCCTAAGCTACCCCAATATTTCTCCATATATACACCACATACTATCGAAAATAACAACGCCCAAGGATATGTGAGGTGAACCAATCATCGAACCAACTACCAATTATATCGACCACCCAAAGATGAACCTCCACTACAAATGTTACACCTCGTAAGATTAAGGAAATATGATTCAAATATCGAAAATTAGTATACAAGAGGATACGAGGCTTATGAAATTCTAGGAAATTAAAAGAAGTGGGTTTGAGATTTTTTTTATTGAAGAACTTGGGGGGGCCAAAGTGTAACAAGAAAATTCAGATTTTTTTTATAACCTACACTCACCTCTTCATCTTCATTCTAACTTAACCAAAAACTCTCCTCTCTTCTCTCCTCCAAGCCAGCCGAGAAACCTCCCCACCCATAACCAAATTTAAGATTTTTATCTCCTCTTCTTAGACTACATTTTCACCAAAAATTAGAAGCCAAAACAACACCAAAAATAGTGGCAAAAACAACCACTGCTGGCCGAGAATGGCCCAGGAATTTCGAGATTTTTGGGATGAAATTTTGGAAGAAAAACGTGTAGGGATGATGACTTAACATTGTAGAACACTTGCATGTCAATTGGAGTTGAAGAAGTGAACAAAAAAGGGAAAGAAATACAAAAACAGTCGGGATTTTCGGACCCGGGCAGTGAGCAAACTGTGCGGACTGTTTTGGACGAAATTTGAGGTATAAAATTCTTATTTCTATAATTTAATTGGGACAGATTTTGGTGATTGTTGGATTCGTTGGTTATTGTTGTTATTATTATCACTAATTGCATGATGAAATTGAAAGAAAACATTGATATTAAAGTTTAAAATTAGTTATATGGAAGTATTGAAATATGGAATTGGATTTTAGGAGTTAAGAGAAGAGTTATGGAATTATGACATGTTGTGGCCAAGAACTTGCATGAAATCGTTGGACATGTTGAGATGGATATGGACTATTTTAGGGACTGTTTTGTGGTGTTATAATGCTGAAAATTTAGTTACCATTATGCATGTTTAAGTGTGGTAATTGCTAATGTAAGTCCTAAAGGAATAAGGGTGTAGAAAGACTTCACATTCTACCCTCGTTGTTGTTGGAACATGGACTGTTTTTGTGGGCTATTTTAATGTGGATTAAGAGGCTAAATTTACATGAGAAGTGGGTGTGTAAATCCCCTTTGTTGCTGTTTTGGTTGTTCCCTTAATTAGTGCTTGGCTATTGATGTTATTAGCCTCGTTTGAAAGTTGTGGAAACATGTATAAACAAGGGAAGTGCTGCCCGAATTTTTATAGAATAGGAAGTCGTTATTCGATATAAAGTATGCCAGTGATCATAGAATTGACGAACGTATTACCATTATTATAGGTTGAAGTTCTAAAACGAGACGTACTCTAATATTGAGTTGATTAGTTTGTCTAAGAGGTATGTGAACTATTCCTTCTTTCTTTGGCATGATTTTTATTTAATGAAGGTACAGCGGACGTACATGATTCTTATACAGTTTAATTCCTAAAGATGTTAGTTATGAGAAGTGCCTATGATTTTTCAGTAAAGAGTTTATTATGACATTATTATAATGATTTTATTGGGAGTCAAATGAAAATTTTGATTGCATATGGTTACTCATGAAATCTACTCGTGCTAAGTGTTATTACTTCAATTCACCGAGTTCCAATATGGGCCGGGTTATGTTCGTGCACAGCCTTGCATTGTTCACCGAGTCCCTCACTAGAGGGCCGGGTTACGTAGGATGGATCCATAGATGAGATATGACTTTACCGAGTCCCAGTATGGGTCGGGTTATGATATGACTTCACCGAGTCCCAGTATGGGCCGAGTTATGATTTGACTTCACCGAGTCCTAATATGGGCCGGGTTATGATATGACTTCACCGAGTCCCAATATGGGCCGGGTTATGATATGATTCCACCGAGTCCCGCATTAGTGGTCCGGGTTACGTTACAGGTATATATATGTATATGGACAGGCATTCATGTTTTCTTGACTTAACTCTCATTTTTTATAAGGCACAACTGACTTTTATTGTTTATGGCACAGTTGGATTTGGATCCTGATTTTTATACTGACCTCTTGTTATCCATTGGCTACTTATGATCTCATTTGCAGTATTTCATGTTTACATACTCAGTACATTATTTCGTACTGACCCCCTTTCCTCGGGGGGCTGCGTTCATGCCCGCAAGTACAAGTGCTAAGTTTGGTGACCCTCCGGTTTAGGTTCCTGCGCAGCTGTTTGGAAAGCTCCTTTGATCCAGAGCATTACCATTTTTGTACAGAACCCTATCATTTTGATTTATGTATATTTAAGGGCACGACGGGGCCCTGACCCGTTATATGTCGTTGTCCTTCTTATATAGGTCTGTAGACAGTTGTGGGTTGTACTTATGTAAGGGGTATAACTCTGTTTTGGTCAGTCATGCTATTGTACTCTGTGTTGGGGTGTCCCCGTGTATATATGATATTTTCTATTGGCAGCCTTGTCGGCTTGCCTGTTGTATTGTGTTGGTTAGTTGTGACTCCTCAGGAGGCATGTACATTCGGGGGGGTAAAGACAGCCTTTTCGGCTTGCCTACCCTAGCATATGTTTTTATTGCAGCGTTATGCTGCCGGATTTCAGACTCATTAGGTGTTAGTTGGATTATGTGTGACAGGTCAGGATAATGACGTCATTAGGGCGGTTAGTTGCGGCCCGTCAGGTCGGGTCGTGACAATAAATGACCCCGAGAGTCACTCCACCAAATTTCCCCCACATACCCCTACATGAACCACCATAAATTTTTCCTATGAAACCATTATAAATCCATTACCAAAAATTCCCTTTATGACAATGAAGTTGAGGAGGTTGAGCGGGAGAGTGAGTGGGAAGAGCCACGATATGGAGGAAGACATGGGTATGATGCCCGTAGGGGATGAGGGAGGGGAGGAGGTATTGGTAGGCCCCAGGATCATAAAGATAGAGGTATATGGCAAGATCATGAGGCCCGGGTAAGATGGAAAGGTCATAAAGATAGAGGTGACCAAGATTGCAACTTGAAACACTATCAAGGTGAACCTTCTCAAGTTCAAAGGAAGTAGAGACCCCGAAGAGTTCTTGGAGTGGAAGTTGCAAAGTGAGCAGATCTTCCTTACCAACAACATATCGGATACTTTGAAAGCGAAGTATGCCCTCACTCAATTTGAGGGGTATGCATCCACTTGGTGGAAGTCCAAGAAGCGTGAGCGAGTTCACGATACATCTTTGATATACCAACTTTTCAAGAGTTGATTAAGCTTATGGAAGCAAGGTGCGTGAAACCCAAATAATATCAAGGCGTTCTCAAGAAGGTATACCAAGTCAAGGTAGTAAGGGTGTGGAAGAGTACTTCATGAGTTTGAAAACTTGAGGTTAAAATCCAAGATAGAAGAGCACTTGAACTACACAGTGATTCAAATTTTATTTAATTTGAACTATTGACATCTTCAAACCCATGAGGCTTCAATCCTATAGCACAATTAAAGAAGCATTTCATGATGCAATTAAAGTTGAAGCATACTTGAAGGCGGAGAAGTCTTACAAGGCCAAGAATGTGTTGTTCTCATCATGGAGCAAAAATAAAGATAAGTGGGAGATGTCCAAGATCACCACTCCAACTCCCCAATCCAAGTTCTACTACAAAGCCAAGGACGACAACAAGAAAAATGGAGATAACAATGCTAACCCCAACTTTCCTCCTCCTTCTACCATTATATGTTTCAAATGTCAAGGTAGACATTGTAAGTGAATATCCTAATAGGAGTTCAATTGTGGCCTTACATGATGGGTATCTTACCGATAAAGATGAGGCGTGTGGTGTTGAAAGTGATGATGGTGAGCCTAGGGAAGTACATGAGGAGGAACACTTAGAGGATGATTATGAACGACAATTGGAGGAGAGGATAAACTTGTCTTATATAATAAGGAGAATTATAGGTGCTATGACTAGGGAAGATGTTGAGAGAAGGGAGAATCTATTTCATGCTAGGTGCAAAATAATGGAATGTGTGCTCCTTGAGCATTGATGGTGGGAGTTGCAAAAATGTGGTGAGGACTACATTGGTTGAACACATGAAGTTTCCTACAATGAAACACCCTAATCTATACAAACTCAAATGGTTTAATGATTGTGTAGAAGTGAAGGTGTCCAAGCGGGTGAACGTCAAGTCTAGCATTGGTAAGTATCAAAATGAAGTGGTATGTGATGTTGTACCAATGCAAGCATATCGTATGTTGCTTGGGAGGCCTTGGCAATTTGATAAGGGTGTTCAACATAATGGGAGAACCAACAAGTACTCATTTGTATTTGAGGGTCAGAAGCGTACCCTCATCCCATTGACACCTATCAAGTGAGTGAAGATTATAGAATCATGAGGGAAATTTGGGAGATGATCAAAAGGGAAGAAGATGAGAAAAGGCAGAAAGAAATCTTGCTTGCTCTAGAGTAGAAAAGATTGGCACAAGGAAAATCAAAGTTGTGCATGATTTCAAAATAAAAATATTGTTTGAAAGGTGTTGATGAGAGGCAATTTACAATGCCCCTTGTCAATGGAAGTATACTATTACGTTCTGACCATGATACTAGCACTTTGCCTAGTATTGCATTTTCTCTTTTGTAGGCATATGATGATAATACTTCTGAGAAGATTACAAAGAAATGGCCTAGTCTTCAAGGTTTGAACATCTCTCTCCCGACTTCTTTTGACCCTTGGATGAGCAATTTTATAGACTTTGTTTGGGGGTATCCCAAGAACCATTGGAAAACATAATAATATTTGTGTTGTGGTAGATAGAAATCAAAAATTACTTAATTGTATACCATACCATAAATATGATGATACCTCTCATGTGATTTTCTTGTGTGGTAGTAACAATCTTGAACAATCATGTGAATCCTTTCTTGTGTTGCTACTTGAGTTAATTTCGAGCTTACATGAAGAGTGTGTGCATGTTAACTTAAAAGATATCCTAGTCATTGACCTGGTATTATATTTCTTTTTCATATTTGAGTAGTAACTCCATTTTTTTAGTAGAGCTGCAAAGAATAGGAACATAATTTAGGTTGGTTTAATTTTGGATACAATGCTATTTTACAAAATAAGTTGGACACACCCCAATCTTGGAGTGTGTGGCTGGCACGTGGTGGCTTAACGACTTGAGCATACTACCTCTGATAAATAACGTGGACATGCAAACTCTGGGTGGGCAAGACCTCAAAGTGACATTTATATAACAACCTGAACATAATAACATGTCAAAGGAAAATATCCCACACATATATGCATATGTAAGGCCAACAAGACCAAAATATACATCTAATGACCAAAGAGAAGGCCAGTAAGGCCATACAATACTACTGCACATACAATCCAAGTGGACAAGCCTCTAAGAATAGCATAACATGACAAAAGGTCGGGAAAGCGCCACTCCATACCCCAAAATGAATATATACATGAGTAATGTAGCCTACCAACTCTCTACAACAACTTCGGGAGGAGTGGAGTGCATTGCATCAATCAACCGTTGAATTCGACAGCCTACATGGAAGGTTCGTTGACCTGTCTTCCTGAACCTGCGGGCATGAAACATAGTTCCCCCAACAAAGGAGCGTCAGTATGAAAGAATATATTGGTATGTAAGGTAGACAAAACATATATAGAAATGTAAAAGCAAGAGAAAGACAAAAGACATCAACTTGGGACTCTAAACTACCGCTGAGGGCGGATGACATGCATAATGACGATCAAATACATTTATATAAAAATCAAGCCACTATATGGGTCTAGATCATATTGAATTAAGCTACTCTTTGGGGCTAACATCATCATAACATACCCAATGGCAGTGGTGTGCACAATATGTGTCGTACATGACTGACTATAGCGCAGTTCGGTGTTCTTAATATATATATATATATATATATCAGAAGGACATTCTGAACCTGTCGCAGTGACAAAAGGTCAATAAGCTTTAACTCTCGTTATGTAACTACATTGATATCAGATGTCGTGAAACCAACAAGGAACACAAAATACCACAAACAAGATTCAATTAGCATCTAATGGAATGAATACCATGGATATGTCTAACTAACATGAATAAAATATTTTTTGAGGGACATTAGTTTACATTTTGTTAACATTCTGGTCATGCCAAAAGAAAGAAAGGATAGACTTAACATAACTTTAGCTGATTTCCTAGCTAACGATAGTCACATGAGTCACAACAACTAAACAAAGTCCACCTTTGTCACAACCCAAATCACGGGCGTCGTGGTGACACCTACACTATCCCCCTGGTAGGCGAACTATTTCAAACGTTTTACAACAAAACTTAAAAATTGCGGAATAACTAAAGGAATTATGAAGATATAAGAAATCTTCATTAAGACTTATAACCATCAAATCATTTACAATCACCTTTTCCCCGAAACCTGGTCTGACTCGTACAAGGACTACTAAGAATATAATAGATAGAGAATTAGAACAAGTTACTATCTTGAATAAATGAGAACATCATAACTAAGACAAAGACCAAGGACGCCGATAGGATAAGTGGCATGCCTTAACATCCACGTGCTCCAACTACAACCTGATCCAACTGTATACCTGCATTTACGTAAAAGATGTAGCAAGCGTAGTATGAGTGCACAACGTACCCCCGTAGGCATCATAGGCCGACAATGATGGAAGTTACGTAACATAAATAAATATCAAGTTGACTCTCAAGTAGGTCCTATTCTAGGCAGTTTAGTAGTCACATAAGTTACCTTATTCACATAATAGTTCAATCATAGTCAAGTGCCATTCAAATTATATAGCACATAGGGATCTTATAATTAATACCCACCGATTAGTAAACGTTGTCTAAGTTATGTTCTTATTTATCTCCACTAACGCGCTTAACAAATCCACTAGACAAGTTGACACTTAGTACACAACATCATTTGAAAATGCTTTCCAAGAGTCTTACAATTAGTCTAACCGTAATGATATAAACTCGTTTATTATCTCTAACCCTTAGACTTGATAACGGTTTCATACACTTAAGGGTATGACACATAATGGTTCATTTAGCGTCCTCATTATACTTTAAGTAGAGGTCTATGTCGTACACCCTTTGATTAAGGAGGGGATCTACACATACATAGCATACAATCCAACAAATACAACAACAACAACATCTCAACAAGTCCCTTATTAGACATTTTATGAATAACACTATCAATCACCAAGCAATACATAGACACACATTGTTCTCTTGATCTACATGATAGTTCTGACAAATATACATCACCAACCACAATAAATGCTTGACATCAAGTACTTAGACTCATAAGGTGTAAACTACATAACCAAATTCACAGAGAATGAGCCAAATCATGGCAACCAATCCAGTCCAATAGAATCAATCAAATCATCCAAATCCATTTTTAATCAAGAATCACCTAAGTTTTAATCACAAATCCATATCACATTACCAATCAATAAGTAATCAATGTATAAATGTATGTATGATATGTATGCAATGGAAATGCTAGGTACCTTTCACAATCGGTAAACATGCATTCAAATTACATGAACTGCAACCTATAAGGGACCTACATCATGCATATACCCATCCATAATTTCCCATCGGATCCCGCTCTTTGACTGTAATATCATCATCAATCATTTCCATCAAACCAAGACCCTATTGGAGTCATATCAATCATTTCCATCATCTCAATATTTTCAACCATCTCATAATATATTGTTGCCTTTGTTTTCCCAGTATTATTGGACCCATAACATTATAATACCACTCGACTTTCCATATCACAATAATAATGAGTCTATAAATGCAATGACAATACAAGGCAAGTAATCAGAATGTTTGAGATGCAATCAAGTATAAGAGATGAATATAACATGCTTTCAGAAGATCAATAACACGTAATTCTATATACATCAGTTTATAATATCAAAAGAAATATGATGAATAAACACAACAAATATCAATAATGGCGCATAGCTCATACAATGGGGACAAGCCCAAATAACAGTGGTCGTAATCAGCTTAAGGGTGATTCCCCGAATCACCCTTCAACACAGTTCAGTACTGGTACCTACCCAACGTTCATCACAACCTCTAAGGTGGAACCCCCAAACATACCCAATACCCCTCAAAATTTATAACTACTACGTACTTCTATCAGAGTCTAAAAGAGTTAAATCGTAGCCTACCTCATTCCCCAGCGGGTGCCATGAACTATCCGACTTGCGTCATTCCTTTTCGTATCGTGTCAAAATGAGCAACGTCTAAAAATTATCAATTCTACATTAACACATTTTTCTAATGATACGAAACATGTCTCGTAAGAAATTCAGGGTCAAAAGTAAGTCTAAAACCTCATCTCGGAACCCGAGGGTCAAAATGGTAATTTTATTTTGAAATCAAGTTCAATATTATCAAAATAGTGTTCTACGGGTTCACACGAGTCTAACAACACCCATATTACTACGCTTTAGTCCGAAACCCAAAAGGCTCCCCGTGCCCACAACGGTAAAATCATAAATTTAAGTTAAAAATAAGTTACCCATAACCTAAATAGTCATAATCCTAGGTTTCATGGAATGCTAACCTCAATTGAGCCTCCAATTTCATGACTTTGTCCAAACCCATTTTGTGGCCAAACCCATAAATTAAATGTTTGAAAAATCCAGATTGAAATTGAAAATTATTTTAGAAATAGTTTACTCAAGGTTTAAACAAGCTAAAAACCTAAAATTTACTCAAATCCAACCATAACTAATTGAAGAAAACTTAAATTTCAACTTAGGGTTTAAAATCCTCAATTTTCCCCAACCAAACATGGATCAATTCGATAACCAACGAAAATAATCTTGAAGAAATGCCAAAATAAAGGTTGGATACTTATCCCTTTGTTGAGACGAGAACAATGCCACAAAAATCACCTCGATCGGAGCTGTAGAACTCAAGATATGATGAACCAAATGGACGGAGTCTGATTTTTAATACACTACGATTTTCGCTTCCGGTGCCCAAAATCTGCTTCCACAGGTCCGCTTCCGCGCCTGTGACCTCACCAGAACATCAAGGTTCACACTAAAATTATCATAACTCCCTCATACGATGTCAAAATTTGATGATTCAAGTTGTTGCCAAATTTTGATACACATCTATTCCAATATCAAATTAATATAATGGTACATTGAAGAGTCGAAGGAGAGCTACTTATGCCAACGACCCAAACACCTAAACTTGACCAAACGATGTCCAAATCCAATTCCGAAAGTTCTAGAAGTCAAAAATGATCATATGAAGCTGCTCGAACACTAAAAACACGCAAAAGGATATGTCTTGACCCGATATTGACTGTGACCAACTCCAAATCATCTTAAAAGCTAGTTTCTCAACCAACCACCTTAATCACATCTGAAACTCTCGGAAAACGAACCAATGACTCAACTAAGCCATAAATCATGTTCTAAAGCAAATGAAATTGATAAAACTTCGAAAAAGATGCATTTGCCCCCGATATTGACTTTGGTCAGACTTCTTCATTTCTTAACTTAAAGATTTCCAAAATATCCTTTTTCTTATCCAAAACTCCTCATAAAGTCTCGAGAATCGCTCCACCCATCCTTCAAGTCGAATACACTCTAACGTTGCTAGGGGAAGGGTCAACAGGGGTAAAAGGGAAAAATGCCTAAATGACCAAATGGGTCGTTACAACCTTGAATGAACACTAGTGGAGTTGTAAGATTTTGTTGTCGTAGAATATTTGAGTTTTAGATCCTTTATTGAGATCGGCAAGGAGAACTTTTACCTCTCCCAAAATCCTCAAATTTCATGTTCCACCAGTGGTCTAAAACAGACAATTTGCTGATGCTATTCTTCCATAAATAAATGGCTAAAATTTGTGAAATCACCCATCTAAACTCCACTAAGTATTTTGTAACTAAGTGCCCAAAACCTTTCTTTTATAGGAACAAAAGGTTGAGAAAGCATTTATACATATACTTGCTGCGTTCTTGGCTTCTAAAGAAAGCCAAATCAATCACTAATATTCATTTAATAGATGGAAAAAGAAGCTTTATTACCTCTCTTATATACTATGTCCGTTGACATATTTATCTTCATCACATGCTTGTGTCCAACAAACTAATAGGTGGCTTAAAAATAGACAGTCAAATTGAACCTTTTCACTTTATCACTCCGTTATATTATATTTTTTGTGGGATTACAATGAATATATTGTAGTTATTGTACTCCACTATATTATAATAAAAAATCACTCTCATAATTAATTCCATTACACAACTAGGCTTATAAATATCTCCCTTAAAATAGTAACAAAATTTTAAGAAAAAAACTTCGTATAAATTTAATACATCCACTAATATTTTATACAGACGTTTAGAATTTTATTTTATCAAATTCTAATTTTTCCAACATAATATTAAGAGCACAAATTTTTGTACTACTAATTCTCAAAACGGAAAAGATAGCTTTTCTTGTGAGAAAATAATTTCTATTCTTATAGTAAATAAAAATTATTTATAATATTCCTCATGTCATATATACAACTTAAAGCGTATCTTAGAATAGTAATAACAATAAATATATAAAATTATACTTATCAATTTTTTATTAAAAAGTTTGAGTTAAAAGAAAATATATATCATTTCTAGGCAATTTATAACGATTTCAAAAATTTTCAAACTTATGGGGTCTTACAACTACACTCCACATTCAACTAATTACACCCATAATTAATTCTTTGATCTCCATTCACTTAAATAATATTCATTTTTAATATATTTCATATACTCATTATCATGATTATGTGATATAAGACTAGTCCATAGCCTCTTTATGCACACCAAAAAATATTATTCTCAACCATCATTGTTCCACTATTAAGTCCAAAATTATTTCGGAATTTCATCTTCTTATAAACGAGCTCTTTATTTGCGTATTTGAATATGACCAAAAATTCTCTGTGTCTCGGGTATACTTACATACGTCGAGTGCTTCAAATCATAGAGCGAAAGTCTGAGGTACTAATTGATGAAACTTATATTCTTCATTTCGTTTATCCTCTAACCTTCACGACACTTACTTATCTCTTGTTAAAAATAACATAAAAACTTATAACCTCAAAGATAATTTTGTCCTTCGAGCTTATGTTGACTGACTTACAATAAAACTTAACGTATGAAAATATGGGATGTAACAGCTTCCACGAAAACATGGAGATTCAGGAAGCTTCACAATATCTTGTACTATGGGATGAACTCATTTTCAAAAAGCATTGTATAATTCTGGAGCATCCATCCATTTGATGCCCTTTTAAATTTTTCAAAATTTAAAACTTGGAGATATAAAAAATACAGTTGTTTATTTATAGTTAGCTGATCAAAGCACCAAAAAGGCAATAGGAATTATTGAAAATGTTCATGTAAGGGTTGATACGTTTGTTTTTCTAGTAGACTTTATAGTTCTTAAAATGGAAGAAAACACTGATGTACCTATCATTTAAGGTAGACCTTTTCTAGCTACAAAAAGAGCAATAGTAGATTCACATCAAGGATAATTAGTTTTGAGGTAGATAAGGAGAAAGTAAATTTTGATATGTAGAAGATAATGAGATATCCTGATGATGACTCATTATGTTCTTGTACTTGATGATCTTGCAGATGAATACAAGAATGATAAGTTGTTCCCAAATTTACTGGAAATATATTTGGCAAAATTCGATATAACTAAGGACGAGGATCCTACAATCAGAGAATGCTGGTGTCAAGAATGGGATATGTAAGAATAAACTGTGGGACGAGAACAACATTGTGTACCTTTTAGTGCAGCGGAAGATTGTTGAACTCACCATCGAAAAAATTTCCCCTAGTCAAACTTTGATTCACTAGGAAATGAAGTTAATATCCACAAACTAGATGTATTTCTTTCACACACAAGAAAAGAATGACATCTATGTTGGATATGTAAAGCAATACGGGAAGTAAATAAATATTACAAGTGTTCGAAAGGATAAACAAATAGCCAATATTCAGAACTGCCGCAAGCTTGTTGAGTCTTGAATCTTGATAACCTGAAATCAAGAAACACTAAATCAGGATTGTTACAACTGTGGCTGAGTTGAGAGATGACTCTCTGTCTTTAAGACAAGATTGCCCCGTATATATGCTTTTACGTTAGCAGGAATAGTCTCCCAAGATAAAACAACAACTAATCAACACTACAAAGAAAAAAGGTTGATTCTGAAGAAGAAAACAAACACGAAACAACTTGCTGAAGAATGGAAAAGGAAGGAATAGTTTCTATTTTTGACACTGTTTTTGTCTTCTTTATGGACAGAATGTGTGTTGTTTCTCTCTTCTGTTCGTCTCTGTGTTTATATGTTGTCGTCTCATTTTTCTGTCACACACAATTGAGCCAAAAGGCATCAATCTATAGCATAAGGGGAGACGCTCCAAAAAAACAACCCAAACGGTAGGCAGAAACTTTCTGCCTTCCGTCGTTCCCAATTTCAGCTTTCCAGAAACTCCAGGGACCAAACTGTAAATATTAAATAATTTGGGGGTCTATCAAAAGAAGCCCATGACCCGTGACCCATGACCCGAGACCTGAGCCCGAACGGGATGGGACGGGCAGGCGGCGGAGGCGCGCGTGTGGGCTTAGCCTCGAACCAAAGCACATCTAGGTCCTCCCTCATTCAAACACATGGGTCCCAAAACCTTAGCCAATTTTGAGACTTATAAAGATAGCAATTCTTCCTTTTCCCACCGATGTGGTATATTTGTCCCACACCATATTTTCATGCCTCAAACACCTTACTTCGTGGACCAATATCTCTTTCATTTCTCAACGAAATTTGACGATTCTTGGCCCTACGGTCATCTACCCACTTAGTAGATTATGCACGTGTGAAGAGACAAAACCTACAACATGCGGAACCCTAGTGTTTAAGTAATTATATATGGGTGGACGCACCTCCCTACCAAAGGCAAATTTCCAACAATCCCCTCTTGAAAGAGATTTTAGCGCATACACAAGGTGCCTACTTTCAGCAATCTTCCAGCGAAAAAATATTGCATCCGGAGAGGTATCCTCTGCTTTGAACCTTCCCTAGTTGAATACCACCGGACTTATTTACTGCGCGGTGAACGTGATGTCTTAAACCGTCAGTGTTTAGTGTAAGCCAATACAATAATACCAACATAATAACTCTCCTTATTCGTTTTCATTCTTATTGTTCTGTCCGTTGTGGCCATGGACACGCTTGTATTCTTAAGTGCATTAATTTGAGGCGGCCTATCCTCGCACTTAAATAGGTGATCTCCTACAAGGTATCCTGCTATACCCCACTTCACAAGTATTAGGAATCATTAAAAGTTTCCCCAACCTTAACCTCAACCGTTTGACGATCGTTAAAGGTTTGGAAACTAAACCTTTACCCACCATGTAGGTAGCATTTTAATGTCTATCGCGGGAACAACTTTGGATTCATGTTTCCCTACAGAAATCATCATCCTAAGTGCTCTTGCTTCCACCGAAGCGCTCAACTGAACCTTTTGCAACTTAGTTTTCCCATTGAACCAAATTCTTGGGATCTCCAGTTAGTATGGTTGGGTTACCACCGCAAAGGTTCGTATTGTTTGGATTTTAAGCCCATTCCTCTAGACAGGCAGAACACTTGATCTCCGGGTAGTCCCTTAGTTAAAAGGGTCCGCTATATCCTTTGATTAGTAATCAAGAAAGTGACACCCGTGATGATCAACTGCCATACGGTCTTATGTCTCCGACATATCCTGACAGATATGTCCAGACGCCGTCATTCGTGTCCTTTCTGAAGCCGACCGGCTAGCCACAATGTATAACTGCTGAAGGTATGGGTTTCTCCCAATAAGGGACATCCTCTAAGGAGTCATGAAGTTACCAACTTCTTTCATGTTTTGTATAAAACAATAAACTCTGATTCCATCATGAATCGGCCGGTGCAAGTTTGCTTAGAGGATTTTCCAAGACCCACCATACACATTTACTTGTGGCATTGGTATTCTTCATATCTGATGTCTAGTTTGCATCACTGTGTTCTCCTAGAACCATTGGACATCGAGAATACCATAATCTGTAGATAAGCGAATATTTCAGATATCGTCATATCTGACTTAACGCCTTCTATCAATTATTTCCAGAATCACGAGTGATCTTTAGTTTAATTGATATGCTTTGTAGGTCGATACCAGGTCGATTGTAGTGTGTAACATACATTGAACTACATATGACTTGTGCATATCGCTCATTGTATATGGGTGCACCATGATTTCAATCAGTTATATGATTCATATCCATTGGTGGCTTCAACGAGACTGTCAACTATCTCATAACTGAGTTTGGAGTTAGACCAGTCCGTTAGATGTCTTAGAAATCCAATTCCTAAGATGTCATATGTGATACTCATATCTTTTGTTTCAATATAACTTCGACTATCAGACTGTTGGTTTTCCAACTGTTGGCTTTCTAACTTCAGAGTCAATGTTTCTGTGGTGAGATTCATTGTTTCTGTTTTATCTGAAACTTCCAGGACCAAAATGTAAACATTTCACGGACCAAAATGAAAGTTCAGGAAGAAGCCCAACAGTCTAGCAAACCAACTCTGATCCTCCCCTTCCAACTCTCCGGTTAGGAATGCTGTTTCAACATCTATGCCACGCAAGACTACAATGGCCCTGGATGTTAAGCTATTCATAGGGAAGCACATGTACAAGTAGCTGAGGCCTTATACTCGTCAGTAGATCCATCTACTTTGTACTCACTTTTGAGTATCCTTTTTCACAACCCAAAGGTTCTTTTCCCGGAGGAAGGTCAACCATTACACAAGTATGGTTCCATATGATGAAATTTATTTCTCTCTTTGTAGCTTCTTTACAAAGCAGCGCTTCTGGAGATGACAATTATTTGTTAATTGTCCATGGTTCATTCTCAACCATACAAGCTAGAAGGCCTGGAACAAGTCTTTGTCCCCTCTTTGCTCCGTCTCAGTTCAAAATCTAGAATCACTGAGTTCTGTAGATCTGGAATTTTAAGTTCCGAATAGACAGCAACTTTCGAGTCCTGTAGATACGAAACGTCTAGTTTCGGACAGTCAGGCCCTCGCGGTTTCTTGTTAACCTCGAACAATTACTTCTTTTTCCTTTCTCAAAAAAAGTTATCTCCAAAGAATTCATCCTTCTTTGACACCAAAAGGCGATAAGCACTATTGTTATTTGTAGATCCAGTGGATATGCAATTTAGAGTCTTAGGTCCAACTTGACCTATTTCGGTATTCCAACCTCTACCAAGCCACCCCACATCACAACATTTGTATGTGAGATCCTTTCTATGTTTCACACGGAGGGTTATCCTTATCCTAATGCGTATTTCTGTTGAGAATCGCATTAGCGGTAAGGATCGCCTTGCCCCACATATTTTGGGCGTACGACTTTGCGATTGGCTAACACCGTTGGACTGAGGAGAGTAATGAGCAGTCATTTAATGAATGATTCTTTACATTCTCCCCCTCTATCACTACGAATTCCTCAATCCGTAGGCTTAGTTGATTTTCAACTTCTGCTTTGTAGCGCTTATTCGCTTCAATAACTTCATCTTTGCTTTTCAACAAACAAAGGATGCAATACGTTGTACCATCCTCAATGAAGGTCACAAAGTATTTGTCTCCCCCTCTATTTTGTATAAACTTCAAATCACCTAAGTAGGTGTGACTAAGTTCTAAATGAGCGGTGCTTCTTTCGCTATTCCTTGGACGGAATGGAAAGATGATTTTGCCTCTTCGTCTTCATCACATTCATTTTGAGGGTTTATATGGACAGAAGGCAACAATCTCAACTTCGTTAGCTTTTGAATGACTTTCTATTTAACGTGTCTTAATCTATGATGACATAGATGCACATATTACAAATATATCATTCATTTGGCTACAGACATACTGTACCATTCTTTAGTTATTATAGACTTGTTGGACTAGTCTCAAACCAGCTTGACCAACAACGTCCCTTAAACCATGTTTGGGACATGTATCACCTCCTTTTAGAGTGATCCCATTTCATGAAGTCCTATTGAGGACAACCTCTCCAGCCCCTTCTACTTTAGAGGTGGCGTTACTTCACATGAACAACCTCTTGCCCATGGTTAGGGCGTAACCGGATCATATGTGATCTAGATACTCTGGCCCACTCCAGTTGCTTTGGCAGAATGAGTGTCCAATTTATTTTCTTCCTTTCTTTTGGCCTTAAGATCATTTAAGACCTGGAAACTCTAGCCCACCTTACTAGGTGTCCATTACTTTTCTTCCTTTCTTTTGAATTCTGGCCCCACTCCAGTCGCCCGTAGGCTTTGTATGACTGAGTGCCCAATATCATCCTATCAAAGGAATTTTGGCCCGCTCTAGTCGCTCGTAGGCTTTGTACCACTGAGTGTCCAATATCATCCTATCAAATGAAGGATTTTATGTCAAATATTGTGACAGGTTCAACGTCTTTAGCTTTTAGTCTTCCTCCCTTGAGATTGGTGCCGAGGCAATTATTGGCGCTTACTTAAGAGTAGTAACAGTTTTCGCACAGTCAGTGGATCTTTTTCCCTTGTATGTGCGAACATACTTTACACACTTTTAATAATTGCACATAAAATAATGGATCTTTTTAAGTCGTTTACAAAATCGAATCTTTAAACGGAAAGGAAGATGAGATTAAACTTCTGATTTTAAAGCGTAAGGAATATAAATTATTTTGTGAAAATATTTTCATATTCCTCCTTACTTTAAGCCCTTTTAATTAAACATCATTTAATCTTATACATGATAAGGAAGAAAAAATACTTATCCCAATTTCGGATTCTGACCCACTTCAGTCACTTCATCGGACTGAGTGTTCATTTCCTCCTTACCATAATTTGGATCCTTTTTCTGGGACAGATATAGGCCTTCTGCTACAAGATAGAACCACATCTTCAACCTTCTCCTCTTGTCCCAGTTGACATCCTCAGCCTCTCGTGGGCGTTTGTTCCCACCACTCTCAGGAGCGGTGACATCATGAACATGTTGACCTTCAACAGCATAATCAAAACTTTCTTCTACCAGAAAATCACAGCCATATCCAGATTTGGTCACACAACTTTCGACCGACATCTTTCGAACACTAATACAATCTTGTCTTAAACTGTTGGATATGTAAAGCAATACGGGAAGTAAATAAATATTACAAGTGTTCGAAAGGATAAACAAATAGCCAATATTCAGAACTGCCACAAGCTTATTGAGTCTTGAATCTTGATAACCTGAAATCAAGAAACACTAAATCTGGATTGTTACAACTGTGGCTGAGTCGAGAGATGGCTCTCTGTCTTTAAGACAATATTGCCCTGTATATATGCTTTTATGTTAGCAGGCAATAGTCTCCCATGATAAAACAACAACTAATCAACACTACAAAGCAAATAGGTTGATTCTGACGAAGAAAACAAATACGAAACGACTTGCTGAAGAATGGAAAATGAAGGAAGAGTTTCTATTTTTGACACTGTTTCTGTCTTCTTTTTGGACAGAATGTGTGTTGTTTCTCTCTTCTATTTGTCTCTGTGTTTATATGTTGTTGTCTTATTTTTCTGTCACACACAATTTTTCTGTCACACTCAACTGCCAAGAAAATGGCTGTTTATGGCCATTGAAGAAGGGAGTTAATCAGCCAAGTAATAGTTGTTTATGGAGGGATTTAATCAGCCAAGTAATGGCTGGTTAATGTGCAATAACGCTCTAAAAAAACAACCCAAACTTTATGCCTTCCATCGTTCCCAATTTCAGCTTTCTAGAAACTCCAGGGACCAAACTATAAATATTAAACAATTTGGGGGTCTATTAGAAGTAGCCCATGACCCGTGACCCGTGACCCGAGACCCGAGACCCGAGACCTAAGACCCGAGCCCGGACGGTATGGGCGGGAGGCGGCAGTCCGTGTGTGGGCTTAGCCTCAAACCAAAGCACATCTAGGTCCTCCCTCCTTCAAACACATGGGTCCCAAACCCTTAGCCAATTTTAAGACTTATAAAGAGAGAAATTCTTTCTTTTCCCACCGATGTGGTAGATTTGTCCCACATCATATTTCGATGCCTCAAACACCTTACTTCGTGGACCAATATCTCTTTCATTTCTCAACAAAATTTGACGATTCTTGGACCTACGGTCATCTACTCACTTAGTAGATTATGCACGTGTGAAGAGACAAAGCCTCCAAAATGCAGAACCCTAGTGTTTAAGTAATTAAATATGGGTGGACGCACCTCCCCACCAAAGGCAAATTTCCAACAATCTAGTTCGTGGATATTAACTTCATTTCCTAGTGAATCAAAGTTTTACTTGGGGAAATTTATTCGATGGTGAGTTCAACAATCTTCTGCTGCACTAAAAGGTACACAATATTGTTCTCGTCCAACGATTTATTCTTACAGAGAAGAAGCAAAAACCTTAGAAAAAGGAAGACGACATGGAGGATGTATCATTGAATACAATTCGCTCAAAATTAAACTTAAAACCCTACTTTCAAATTTATATCTTGAGAAAGAGTCTTTTCCAGTAATCATTTCATCTTTGTTGAATAATGAATAGGAATTGAAGCTGATCAAAGTCTTGAGGGAATATAAAAAGCTTTGGGATTGACAATTTCAGATATCAAGGGAATCAACCCAGCCATCTGCACACATAAGATATTAATGAAGGAATGCTACAAGTCAACTTTTTAACCACAAAGAAGGTCAAATCGTAATGCAGGAAGTTGTTAAAAAAGAAATGGTGAAATTATCGGCATCAGAGATCATTTACCGAATGTCACACAGTCCTTGCCTATTGGTCTTGGTTGAGTATTGATGCAGAAAGGGAAGGTGAGAGCTTATGTGTCGAGATAGTTAAATGTTCATGAGAAGAACTACCACACCCATGACTTATTCTATTCGATTCATTGAACCTCTAATCCTCCAAACACCTCTTTAACACCGATTTAAACCATCTATAACCTTATGAAAACACCTTAATCCTCAGAGTTCATCTCGATTAACTACTATTCTAACATAAAAGTACAGGGTGTTACACCCTCCCTCCCTTAGGAATATTCGCCTTTTAATGAAAAGGAAATACATCATCGAACACTAACTCTATTGATGTTTGTAAAATTTTGAACAATGTCTTGTACGTAAACAAGACTATCCAAGACCTATCAAGTAGCCAGAAAAATACAATACATATGCCTCACAAGGACACACAATATAGAATATCATAACATCAGTCCCAGACAATCGACCAATATCAAATACACATACTGTAGAATAAAACTCACCTTATACTCATAGTTCTTTCCTTCGCTTCACTTATAACACCTCAATTACGATCGCCACCTGAACATAAATTGAATGATGAGTGGGCTGGCATACAAAATGAACAAGAAACACATAACTAGTGATAATCGTCAAGAACCTTCAACATGAAACAAGTGAGGGTATTTAGACTTCATTTCTTCCTTAGCTTCTCACGTCATCATATCGACATTCTAATTCTGCCAAAGTACATTCATAGATGCTATTTCCTTGTTCATTAGCTTCAGGAACAACTGATCTAGAATAGCAACCGGAACCTCCTCATAAGACAAGTCCTTTGTGATCTTAACATCATCACCTGGTATAATACGACAAGGGTCTCCCATTCACTTCCGTAACATCGACAAATAGAAGAGTGTATGAACTTATTCTAACTCTGGAGGTAACTCAAGCTCGTTGGCCACATGGTCTATCCTTCGAATGACTCTGTATGACCCAATATACCTTGGGCCAAGATTTCCCTTCTTACCAAATCTCATGAGGCCTTTATGTCATGACCATTTTTACAAATCATGGTGGCACCTACACTCTCCCACCGGTAGGCGAATCAATCCTAACTCATTTAACAAGATGTAAGAACAAATGCATAAATGTAACAAAATACTTAAACAATCGTCGATTATAGTATAAAATATGAATTATAAATCTGAAAAATCAAACACAATCCCCCAATGATCTGATCAATGATACAAGAGCTCTAAATCAAATAAGAGTGATAAAAGGAAAGTAGCAAGTCTAGATGTCTAATATGTCTCTCGAATACAATAAAAGAGAGATATAGATTGGAGCCTCTAAAGGTATGCCGGAAGGTAGCATCCTCACCCTGGAGTCTCGGACTCTATCGGCTCAGACACAGCCATGTGGTCCTGAACTAGAGGGAGACAATGTATCCGCATCCAAAATGGATGCAGTAAGTTTAGCATGAGTACACAACGTACCCCCGTAGATAGCATATATCAACAATGGCAAAAGATACACAAAAAGAGATAATTACCAAGTTGACACCAAATAATCCTATACTAGATAGTTCAATATCCCAAGTAAGTCACATAGTTCATGCAAATTTCACTGAAGTCAACAAGTCAATTTGTTCATATACGATCTCATATTCATAAGCATTTACCAGTCCTAAAGAGTCCAATAACAGTATTCTAGTGCTAATGATCAAGGAACAATCCTCATTTATCCAGTAATCAAGCAAGTCATCAATATGAATCCAACACTTAGTTCATCAACAAAAAGTTGTATGAACAACACACCCATGGGGGACCCGCAAAGTCCATATATGCCTGTGGAATTTCTCAATGGAGCTCAGCTCTAGGCCGAATAACTAATGCAGGAATGCAACCCGTTCCCCCGCGTACTATCACCATCATCTCAATGTTGCCATAATCTCATAAGTGTTCTTACCTTCTCGGTTTCATGGAATCACTGCATTCCCATACCACTCTCATATCAATATCAACAGAACCATGAGTGTATGAATGCAAATGAAAATATAAGACAAGAAATCATGATGTAATGAGATGAAACCTAATACAGAGATGAATATCACATGCTTCCAAGAATTCAATAACATATAATCCAAGCATAATCAGAATATCATAGTAAAAGCATGTGATGAATAAACACAACAATAACAAATATAGCGACGAGCCCACATAATAGCAACAAGCCCAATCAATTAGCAGTCAGAATCAATTTAAGGCTGATTCTCCAAATCACTCATCATCACAATTCAACACCAGTACACACTCTAACATTCATCAAAATTATTTCAGTGGGACCCCCAAACACACCCAATACCCCTCAATATTTATATCAATTTACGTACTTCTATCGGAGTCTAGTGATAGTAAACCGTAGCCTACCTCTAGGCCAAACAGAATCCTCGAACGATCAACCTTCCATGCAAGCCTTGCCCTTCTGGAGTGCCTCGTGGTAATAAAAGTCTAACACGCATATATTATACATTAAAATTGAGCTATCACATAACACAAGGACGTAGACCTTAAACATACCAAGACTTCCAAAACCAACCCCAGGCCCACGGTATCAAAATCCAAACTTTATTACCCAAAAGGCATAAACATATACTAGATAATCCTATCCTTAAGTTAATTGAAGAGTTAAACCCAATTGAACCATCAATTGCACAATTCAAAAAAACCCCAATTTATGAACCCTAGAATTTTCTCCAAATTGGAAAGGGTTTCTATAATCAAATTAAATGCTACAACATGATCTTCTATCATAAATCAACACTTATTCACAATATTAGAATAAACTAATCCATATTACACCCTTAAATCAAGATTCCACCTCGCTTATTCTTATATAAACACTAGAACTCATTTTCCCCAAATTACATATATTCTATAACACCATTAAAGACTTAAATCATAAAATATAACCACAAGGGTGAAGAATCTTACCTCAAATGATGAACTTATCCAAAACCCTCAAGAATTCCCTCTTGGACAGCCCTATGATCAAGGAAATGTTATTTTGGGAAAGTGATTTGACCTAGAGAATTTATGAGGTTACCTGATATAGTATATCCGCCACTGCAGGCACGGACTCGCTCTGGCGTAACAAGATCTCGCTGGGTACAGTTACTTGACAGCTCATCCTAGCGCATCAGCGCCCATAACCCCGCAGAGGTGCATCCGCCTTCTAGGGTGGAACTCTCTCAAACTCTAAGAACCCACTTTTACGAGCCAACCTCCGCAAATGTGTCCACGCAAGAGCGGACAACCCACTCACTGAGGCGGACACCAGACACCAGACACCAGACACCAGCAAAATATATTTCATCCCAAACTTGCATCAAACACCCGAAATACTCCCGAGACCCCCAGACACAAACCATACATGCTCCTTCAAGGTAAACAGTGCTACGAACTCACATGCACCCTCGAATTTCCCATTCAACCAAGCGAAGACAATTTTCTAAATAATCGCCCAAAAAACCAAATATCAAAATTTCACGAATAAGGCCACAAAATACATCTGATTATCTCAAGAAGAAAACCAATGACTTGACTAAGTCATAAATGACCCTTCAAAACTACTGGAAGTGACGAAACCTAGAAATGAACCCATCTACTCAAAAGTCAATCTTGAGTCAAACTATTCAACTCTAAAGTTCTTATGATTGTTTTTTCATCTGAAACTCACATAAATAGACCTCGAGATACGTGCCACCCATCCCCATGCATCACAAACCCTACATAGAGTCTATAGCTAAAAACTACCAGATGGGTCATTACATCAGATACCAATTAAACAAACGTTCATCCTCATACGGAGAGAAACAAAAGGGGAAACGTACTAAAAGTAGTAAACAAGTCAGGATATCTGCTCTGCATGTCAAACTCTATCTCCCAAGTTACCTCCTCAATAGGATGATGCTTCCATTGCACCATCACAAAAACTCTCCTTAGAACTCAATTTTCTCACCTGCCTATGCAAAATAGCCACATGCTCCTCCTCAAACTCCAAATTTTGATAAAGAATTACGGAGTCCCACTAGATGATATAAGAACTGTCGAATTGGTACTTCTTTACCATAGACACATGGAAAACCAGATGAACACCTAAAAGATCTGGCGATATAGGCAACTCAAATGCTACATCCCCAACCCTTTGAAGAATATTAAAAGGTCCGATATACCTGGGATTCAACTTCCCTCTCTTGCCGAATCTCATCCTCCCCTTCATAGGTAAGACCTTCAATAGAAACCTGTCACCTTCCAGTCCGTATACTTCTTCTGCCTGCTCTGAGCACCTAAGAGCTTGTCTGGAATCGCCGTCACCTTCTCTAAAGTGTCTCCCAATAGATCGGTACCCCAAGATCGAACCTCAAATGCATCAAGCCAACCAATGACACTACGAAATCTCCTAACATACAAAGCCACAAATGAATCCATATAAATACTGGAGTGATAACTATTATTGTATGCAAACTCTGCCAAAATCAAGAACTGGTCCCAATGACCACCAAAATCAATCACACAAGCTCACAACATATCCTCTAATACCTAAATAGTCTACTCAGATAGACCGTCGGTCTGAGGGTGAAATGTTATAATGATATCCAAGCGAGTACCCAACTCCTTTTGCAATGTCCACTAGAAATGTGAAGTAAACTAAGTCCCCATATCTGAGAAGATAGAAATAGGAACCCCATGAAAATGAACAATCTCATGAATATAAATCTTAGCTAACTTCTTTGAATTGTAAGTCATCTGGACCAGAATAAAATGCGCGAACTTGGTCAACCTATCAAAAATGACCCAAATAGCATCAAACATGCCCAAGGTCTTGGGTAACCCAAAAACAAAATCCATGGCCATCCTCCCCTGCTTCCTCTCAGGAATGGGCATCCTCTAAGACACATCACCAGGTCACTGGTGCTCATACTTGACTTGCTGACAATTTTGACACCAAGACACAAACTCCACAATGTCTCTCGTAATCCTCCCCCATCAATAAAGGTGTTTCAAGTCACTGTACATCCTAGTAGCACCTGGATGAATTGAATATCTAGAGTTGTGGGCCTCCTCCATAATCAATCTAGTCAAATCACTAACTCAAGGAACACACACCCTACTTTTGATCCTCAACACCCCCTCACAATCAATCACAGTCTCTTTAGCTTCACTACTCATCTCTTTATCCGTTATTTGGCACAACTTCACATCATCATACTGGTGAGTCCTAATCTGCTCCAAAAGAGATGATATCTCCTTAACACAAGCTAAAATCCTACCCAGATTTGAAATATCAACCCTCAAAAAATGGTTGGCTAAGGACTGGACCTCAAATGCCAAAGGACACTCATAAATAATCAAGCAAGCTAAACTCCCCATACTGAATGCCCTTCGGCTCAAGGCATCCTCCACCACATTGGTCATTGTTTAGATGATACAAAATCTTCATGTCATAATCTTTCAGCAGCTCCATCCACTGATGCTGTCTAGAATTCAAATCCCTTGAATTGAACACATACTGAAGGTTGTGGTGGTCGGTATACACCTCACATTAATTGCCATACAGATTATGCCTCCAAATCTTTAAATAAAACACAATGGCTGCCAACTCTAAGTCATGAATAAGGTAATTCTTCTCATGCACCTTCAACTACCTCGATGTATAAGAAATTATCATACCCTCCTGCATCAACACACAACCCAACCCAATACTCGAAGCATCACAATATACTGTAAAGTTCTTCTGCTCTACCGGAAGGGATAAAATCGGGGTTGTGGTCAAAAGAGACTTGACATTTTGAAAGCTCTCCTCACACTCATCAAACCACTGGAAATGAACCTCCTTCTGAGTCAAACGCATCAAATGAGAGGCAATATAAGAGAACCACTTGATGAGCAGGTGATAATAGCTAGCAAGACCTACAAAACTCTGAATCTATGTCATGAAAGATGGTCTAGGCCAGTTTTTGACTGCGTATATCTTCTTTGGGTCAACCATAATCCCATCCTTGGTTACCACGTGTCCTAAAATTTCCATTGAACTCATCCAAAACTCACAACTATTAAGACTGGATCAAGGGAAGGAGTCTCTACACTCGTATCCCGGATATGAGTTAGGAACTCTAAACAACCCTTATCTACCAACTTTCTAACCTAAATAAAAGAAATTATCCTCCCAGGAGTAGGGTTGGAAGTGCCTCTCTACTCTATCCTCAGAAGATCAAGCATTAGTAATGTGACTGTCTTGGCATGACAGTCTAGAATCACGTGATACAGTGATAGCCAATCCATCCCAGAATAATATTAAAGTCAATCATGTCTAATATGACCAAGTCAACCCACATATCATAACTTGTTAATGTAACCACACAATGCCGGTAGACTCGATCTATAACTACAAACTCACAAATCGGTGTAGACACACAAATTAGGACTTCCAGCATATCACACTATATATCTAAATCAGTCGAAAAGTTGACAGACACATAAGGGAACGTAGACCCCAGATTAAATAACATTGTAGCAAATTGATAAAAGACTGAGATGATACTTGTGATAATTGCATTTGATGCCTCAGCTTCTGTCCTACTAGGGAAAGGTTAGAAATATGTGCATCCTCCATCAGACTAAGCACCATGACAGCCACCTCAGCCTGAACGATCCCCATCTCTAACTGTATAAGATCCACCACAACTAGTCTACTAGCCACCACAGCTTGAGTAGGAACTACCTCTTCTAACCTGACCACCATCATGGATGGCTGCATTAAGGTCTTGGGTGTACAAGATGTACTCTGAACAAGTTTGGGGAACTCTCTCTTGATGTTCCCAACCTTACCATAATAGTAACAAGTCCTGTCCGCTGAATAGAGACAGAAAAACCCAAATGACCCCCTATAGTTAGAATACCGAGACTGAGAACCCCTCGAAGGATGGCCCCCACTATAACCGCTCTTCCTTATAGAAGCACCATCTATAATCTAAAGAGTTGCCTAAATTAGGAAAATAGACTAATGATATCGAATATATCCTGTTAACCATATACATGAGAAGTAGACCCACTGTACTATCCATATCATCTCTCTCTCTTGTTGGACTCCTATCTAAGAAGTTTTCCCCTCACAGACTCTACCATCCTAGCATGATCAACCATTGCTCGAAGGAAGCCTAGAGGCCACAAACTGTAATGTATCAAACTGAAGGGGAATATATAATACTCTCACAAAACACCTAACTCTATCTTCCTCTGTAGGTATTAATGGCACTGCATAGCGCAATAAGGCATGGAAGCGAATTTAAAAATCTACAACTAATGAACCCCCTCTACTCCAGCCACTGAAATGCATCATGCTTTCTCATACACAAGCTAAGAGGTATATATTACTCCAGAAATACATGATAGAACCTGACCCAAGATAGTGGAGGCGACCCCACTAGCCGTAGTGAACATATGCCCTCTACCACTACTTCGCATCTCTCATAAGTTGAAGGGCCACAAAATTAACTCCATGCCACTGAACGATACCCAATGTGTGTAACCTCTCATGATTGCTCACAATAAACTCATATGCATCGGGATATCCAAAGAACTCAAGAGGCTTCATGTTCAAAAATTTCTCCCATATCTTTCGCTCATCACGGGTCATAGCTCTCCCTACAATCGTTCAGGGACCAAACTTAGGTGTTGGGACATCATCAAAATGGGGCGCTGACATCACAGCTGGTTGAACCCCAGGAATACGAAACATGGGTGTATGTTCCTCTTCCACATGGGTGTATGACCCACTCGGAGAAGTCAAATACACGCCTGCTTAGGAAAAATAATCTACAACACTCAATAATCTGACCAACGTGTCTTGAAAAACTAGAGTAGCTATGAATTTGGGTTGATCCTAGGCTGGCCCCATCTTCTTATCAAGCAACTAATCTTGAGGCTTACTATACGGCTTAGGGGAAACTGATCTAGCATGGGCCCGACTGGATCCATATGCTCTACCCCTGGCTGGTGCAGCTCTTCGGGATCTGCCTCGACCCCTACCATGACCATTACCTCTACCTTGCACTGCAGGTACAGGTGCATCCTCCCTCGCTGCATCGCCATGAGTCCTCACCATCTGTAAGAGAATAGGAAACAAAGGTAAGATACTAATTTTTTTCGACTTAGCACGAAAGGAATGGAGAAAGTGGAATTTCCTAGATGTCTCATAACCTCTCAAAGATAAGTATGGACGTCTCCACACTGATTCGAAAGACTCTACTAGACATTGTTCTTATATTTAAGACCATTTAACCTATAGCTCTAATACCAACTTTGTCATGACTCTTTTTATGAATTATGGTGGCATCTACACTCTCCCATCAATAGGTGAACCACTCCAAACTCATTTAACAAGATCTAAGAAGAAATATGGAAATGCAACAAAATACTTAAACAATTGTCGATTACAATATAAAATATGGAATATAAGTGTGAAAATCAAATACAATCCCCAATGATCTGGTGAACGATATAAGAGCTCTAAATTAAATGCAGAGTCTGATAAAGGAAAGTAGAAAGTCTAGATTAACATATCTCGCAAATACATTAAAATAAAGATAAAGATAGGAACCTCCACGGGTATACCGGAAGGTAGCATCCTCACCCTGGAGTCTCATAAGAATGCAACAAGTGTAGCATGAGTACACAACGTACCCCCATAGACATCATAGACAACGACGGAAGATATGCAAAAGAGATAAATACCGAGTTGACACCACATAATCCTATACTAGACTTTCAATATCCCAAGTAATACAAATAGTTCATGCACAGTTTATTGAAGCCAACTAGTAACTTTATTCATATACGATCTCATATCATAAACATTTACCAGTCCTAAAGAGTCCACTAATAGTATTCCAGTTCTAATGCTCAACTAACAGTCCTCATTTATCCAGAAATCAACTAAGTCATCAATACGAATCCAACACTTAGTTCATCAACAGATAATCAATGAAATGATGTATTTATGATATGAATGCAATGCATATGCCAAGTAATGATTTAATCTCACGTATACAATCATTCAAATTCTATGAAAAGCATACTCATAAGGGACCCGCGAAGTCCATATATGCCTCTAGAATTTCTTAATGGAGCCCAACTCTTGGTTGAATAACTATTGCAAGTGTGCAACCCGTTCCCTTGCGTATAATCACTATCATCTAAATGTTTCCATAATCTCATAAGTGTTATTACCTTCCAAATCTTTTGGACCTATTGCATTCCCATACCACTCTCATATCTGTTACACCCCATACTTAGTACGTCGTTTACATCGTGGGTTAACTAACATAATTTTAGTAAGGTTGAGACCCCTTCACAAATTTAACAAAGTTTAGATGTGTGTTAATCATGATTTATAAGAGTTTGGAGCTAAATGAATCGAAGGAAAAAAGTTTGTCAAAATTCGGGGAGAAATTGGAAGCATTCTGGACAGAATGTTAGCCCAAATCATTGGGAGTATATAAGGAATTATTGATTCCATAACCTATCTAAAATCAAGTTCAGCAAGTCTACTTTTCAATTCAACAAACCATTTGTTAATCGGAGCTCTGTACAAAATATTATGCATGTTTTAAGAAAATGTGTTTCAGTGAACGTAGAATGTGGCCGCAATGCTTAGTTTGCTTGACAAAGTTGATCAAGAACACCTTGAAATCATCTTTAGTTTGCTTGACAAAGTTGTGGATTTCTTGAGATTTAATTGAAGTTGGTTGTGGGGGACTTCTTGTCTAATTAATATAAGGTTTCACCACCCTTATTTATCCTTCAGTTTCTCTTAGCTTTGTTTAGTGTATTAGTGAAGGTAACTTGTAAGTTATGGAGGTGTTGTAAGCATGGATTCTTAGAAGAAACTCTTGTAGTATGAAGTTACGTTATCCTGTTGTTTGAGATTGTGAATTGAGATTTAGAGTAAATACAATTGTTGAAACATGTGGTGAGGTTGTGAAGTTATGAAAATGAGTTGTTGATGTTGGTGGTGTTAAATTGACTAAGAATCCATGGTATAATAACTCTAGAACTTCACGTACGCAAGTTGTTCAACGAAATGCTGAAATGAAATATCTTATAAGATATGGATACGATATTGATACAAATCCTTTATATGATGTTGATATTTGTCCGCAGTTAGAATTTGTCTTCTAATTCTGCACCACTGACAAAGTTGATGCATAAGGCATCCAAGTTTCAATGGTTAGATACTTGCGAGAAGAGTTTCTAGGAGTTGAAGAGCAGGTTAACATCAACACATGTCCTAGCACTTCCTAAGGGATCTGAGGGATATGTTGTATATTGTGATGCTTCCAGAGTGTGATTGGGCTGTGTTCTGATGCAACATGGCAAGGTTATTGCGTATGCTTCAAGACAGCTAAGGAAACACGAACATAACTACCCGACTTATGATCTTGAGTTAGCGGCTATTGTATTCGCTCTGAAGATAAGGTGCCACTATCTTTATGTAATCCATGTTTATATATCTACATATCATAAAAGCTTGGAATACATGGTCAAACAGAAAGAATTGAATCTGAGGCAGTAAAGATGGCTTGAACTACTAAAGACTATGACATGGTTATTTTGTACCATCTAGGCAAGGCAAATATTGTGGCAGATACATTAAGTCAGAAGTATATGGGTAGTCTGAAAAATGTGGGAGTTGACAAGTTGGAAATGGAAAAAGATCAGTATCAGTTGGCCAGAATAAGAGTCTGAATGATTGATGCAGGAGATGGGGGTGCCATAGTTCGGAATGCAGTTGAATCCTCCTTAGTGGTAGAAGTGAAGGCACAAAAATTTAACGATCCATCCTTGGTAAGAATTAAGGAAGGCATTCCCTCTCAAAAGAAGCGGTTGTTCGAGTTGTCAGTAGATGGAGTTCTTAAGTAGAAGGGACAATTATGTGTGCCTGATGTTGGAGGAAATTGAGGGAAGATTATTGTAGAAATTCAGCAGTCTAGGTATTCTATTCATCCTGGTTCTACAAAGATGTATCATGATCTTCGACAGCTATACTGGTGGAACGATATGCAGAAAAATATTGCAAAATTCATTGCTTAGTGTTCGAATTGCCAACAAGTTAAGGTTGAGCATAAACACTTAGAGAATTGCTGCAGAATATTAAGATTTCCACCTGGAAATGGGAGACAATCAATATGGATTTCATTACGGGATTACTTGATTTGCATCGGAAGTGTGATTCTATACGAGTTATTATGGATAGACATATGGAATTAGCTCATTTTCTACCTTTCCGAACCACCTACTTAGCTTCAAGGGAGGTTGGGGAAATCATTTACCTCTTATTGAATTTACTTATAATAACAACTACCATTCTAGTATTCAGATGGTGCCCTATGAAGCCCTACACAGACGAAACTATAGGTCCCCTATTGGTTCATTCGAGGTTCGCGAGACAAAGTTAGTAGGGCCCGACTTGGTGCAACAAGCCATGAAGAAAGTGAAAATAATTCAGGAGTGATTATTGACAGCCTAAAGTAGACAAAATTCCTATTGGGATAACCGACGTCGAGACTTAGAGTTTGTTTTGGGTAATTGGGTGTTCTTAAAGGTGTCGCCTATGAAAGGCATGATGAAGTTCGGCAAAAAGGGTAAGCTTTGCCCCAGGTACGTCGGACCGTATTAGATTATTTAGAGAATTGTCCAAGTGTCCTATAAGCTTGACTTTCCCATAGAGTTAGAAGCCATTCATCCCATGTTTCAGATATGCATGCTTTGTAAATGTCTAGGCAATCCCTCTCGTATTACCCCCATTTAATATGTGCAAGTGACAGAGGACCTCTCATATGAGGAAACTCTTGTAGCTATCCTAGATCATTAAGTAAGTAGTTATGAACCAAGGAAGTATCTACGGTCAAATTTATTTGGAGGAAAAATAACATAGAGGAAATGACATGGGAAGCGTAGGAATATATGAAATCTAGATATCTTTACTTATTTCAGTATCTAGGTTTATACCGATACTCGTGCGATACAATTTCTTTACACCAAATTCACTAACTATCTTAATTTGTATATCTTGTTTAGGTGATAATGATGAGACAGATATAGCAGCCGCAACTCAGAGTACAACGAAGGATAATTGAGGTGAGTTATGGCTAACTCTTTTGATTCTAGCATAAATAGATGGTGATGTGAGGCCAATATGATGTTATTATGTTTATTTTATAGCCCTGTGTGGCATTGGATGCATGTTTGGGCTACCAGACAGGTTTTGGATAGTTCTGTTTACAGAAAAAACTCTGTCAAAATTTTTAAGAATCCTAAGTTGATGACCTCAACATTCGAGGACGAATGTTTCTAAGGGGAGAAGGATGTTACACCTCCTACTTTGTATGTCATTTTCATTGTGGGTTAACTTACATAAGCTCAGTCACAAGGTTAACAAAGGTTTAGATGGATGTTAATAATGTTTCGTAAGAGTTCGGACCTAAACAAACTGAAGGAAGTAAGTTCGTCGAAATTCAGGGAGAAATAGGCAGAATTCTAGACAGAATGTTGGCTCAAATCATTGGGAGTATATCTCTTAGTATATAAGGAATTATGGGTTCCATTATATATAAATTCAATTTCAGCTAGTCTACTTTCCAACGCAACAAACCGTTCGTTAATCGGAGCTCTGTACAAAAGGTTATGTACGTTTTAAGAAAATGCATTTAGGCGAACGTAGAATGCAGCCGCAAACTGAGCTTGCGGCACTGCATCAAGGTCAGATTTTGTACTTTTTTGGGCTGACCACTGCCTAGATATTCGATGGACTTGATGTGAAACAAGTGGTGACTTGCTACCGCAAACTCGAAGAAGTAGGGCGGTTTTATGAGTTTAGAAATCAATCAAAGGCTCATTTTTCACTCCCAACACCCCAAATCAGACCTACCACATTCCTAAAACCTCCCTAAAGGTCCCTACACCATTGAAGAACATTCCTACAAGTATCTAAGGTGATTTATCCTTCCAAGGATCAAGAATACCTTGAAATCATCTTTAGTTGCCTTGGAAAAGTTGTGGATTCCTTGAGATTGAATTGAAGTTGGTTGTGGGAGACTTCTTGGATGATTAAGTTAAGATTTCACCACACTTATGTGTCCTTTAGTTTCTCTTATCTTGGGTTAGTTGATTGGTGAAGGTAACTTGTATGTTATGGATGTGTTGTAAGCATGTCTTCTAAGAAGCAACTTTTGTAGTATGAAGTTAGGTTATCTTATTGTTTGAGATCGTGAGTTGAGATTTAGAGTAAATACAAGTGTTGAATCATGTTGGTGAGGTGGGAAGTTAAGAAAAAGAGTTGTGGAAGATGGTGGTGTTAAATTGAGTAAGAATCCATGGTAGAATAACTATAGAACTTAACATACGCAAGTTGTCCGATGAAATGCTTAAATTAAATCTCTTATAAGATATGGATTCGAATTTGATACAAATCCTTTATATGATGTAGATAATTGTCCATAGAAGGCGCGAGGGTTTGTATGACGTAACTAGCTTCCTCGACAAGGTATGTAGGGCAACTTTCCTTCTTTGTATGACTTGACGTAAATGCTTCCTTGAAATAGAGTTTTATATTGTGAAATCAAATAACAATATGCCTTCCTTGACAAAATTGGTCATAATCCTTATGTATTCCTTATTTATAAGCATCCCCAGAATCTTATATGTCCCAAAAGTTTTGGATTGAGGTTAATGAACGTAGCGACATTAATGATAGTCGGAGGGTAACGGCGATAAGTCACTCTGACTCTGGTCTTTGTGTCTTTGAGGTCTTGCATTGCACTTATCTATATGTATCTATTTTCTTACCTAACCGCGCTATAGCCGGTCGGGTATGACACTTATATGTGCATACCACTGCAGTTGGTTTTGACATTATCGAGTCATTTCATGGCCGGGTACGACCGAGTCCTTTCGAGATCGGGTACCATATACTATGATATGATTTTCACCACAGAGCAGCTGAATACTATATAGTATGGCCCCATTGAGTGGATTGATTTTTATAGACGTGCATATTTATTCATGATTGTGACAGGGTATGCCCTCAGAGGCTTGTTATGAGTTTTAGGTTGCCTTTTGTTCCCATATCTCTTATATTACATCCTTGTTTATATATGTAGCACCTGCCTTACATATTCAGTACATCTTTCTTACTAATTCCCCTTTTCCCGGGCACTGTGTTCATGCCCGCATGTACAGATAGGCAGAGCAGTATTCCTCATCAGTAGGTCACCTGTTTCAGCTTTTGGTTATCGTATTCCACTTCTCCGGAGTTGCATTACACGACTCGATAGGTATTATTTACATATTCCTAGCATTTTCGGTATGGTGGGGCCATGTTCCTACCGTTGATGTATTATAGAACTCTTAGAGGCTTGCAGGCTAGTGTACGGTGTGTATATGATTTATCATGGCCTTGTCGACCTCTAGTTAGTTGGTGATACTCTTCTAGTGTACTTGCTGGTCTTGATTATCTGTATATATTGTGTTGGGACTCTTCTACATGCAGATTATCATACATTATTGCATTGTTAGAGTTATTGGAGGTCCCGCCAGCCCAAGTTTCGTGTTAAGGGCTACAAATACTATACTTGGTTCATTCGGGCCTTCGGGAGTAGGGTGCCAGCCACACCTCCCAAGGCTGGGGTGTGATAATATCAATATCAATAGAACCACAAGTGTATGAATGCAAATGACAATACAAGGAAAGAAATCATGATGTAATGAGATGCAACCAAATACAGAGATAAATATCACATGCTTTCAAGAATTCAATAACATATAATCCAAGCACGATTAAGATATCATAGAGAAAGCACGTGTGATGAATAAACACAATCAATAGAAAATATGGGGACGAGCCAACATAATGTCAACAAGCACAACCAATCAGCAGCCAGAATCAGCTAATGGTTGATTCCCCAAATCACACATCTTCACAGTTCAATACTGGTACCCACTCAAACATTCATCACAACCGTTTGAGTGGACCCCCAAACACGCCCAATACCTCTCAATATTTATATCAATTTACATACTTCTATCGGAGTCTAGTGAAAGTAAATTGTATCCTCCCTCCCCCCTAGGAATATTCATCTTTGAATGAAAAGGGAATACATCATTAATCACTAACTCTAAATATGTTTCTAAAATTCCGAACAAAGTCTTGTAGGTAAACAAGACTATCCAAGACCTATCAAGTAGCCAGAAAAATACAATACATATGCCTCACAAGGCCACATAATATATAATATCATAACATCAGTCCCACACGACCGATCAATATCAAATACACATACTGTAGATTAAAAGGATATACATCATCGAACACTACATCCTCCATTCCTTAGGAACATTCATCTTTGAATGAAATGGAAATACATCATTGAACACTAACTCTAAAGATGTTTCTAAAATTTCGAACAGAGTCTTCTATGTAAATAAGACTATCCAAGACCTATCAAGAAGGCAGAAAAATATAAAACATTTGCCTCACAGGGCCACATAATATAGAATATCATAACATTAGCCCCACACGGCGGAACAACATCAAATACACATACTTAGATTACAACTCACCTTGTATACTCATAATTCTGGCCTTCGCTTCACTAACAAATCAATTACGATTGTCACCTGAACATAGATTGAAAGGTGAGTGGGTTAGCATACAAAATGAACAAGAAACACATAACTAGTCATAACCGTCAAAAACCTTCAGCTTGAAACAAGTGAGGATATTTAAACTTCATTTCTTCCTCAGCTTCTCATGTCATCATATCGACATTCTAATACCGCCACAGTACTTTCACAGAGGCTACTTCCTTGTTCCGTAACTTCAAGAACAACTGATCAAGAATAGTAACCGGAACCTCCTCATAAGATAAGTCCTCTTTGATCTTAACATCATCACCTGTCGCAATACGATAAGCGTCTCTCATACACTTCCATAACATCAACAAATAGAAGATTGGATGAAATGATTTTAACTCTGGAAGTAACTCAAGCTCATAGGACACATGGCCTATCCTTAGAATGATTCTATATGACCTAATATATCATAGGCCAAGCTTTCCCTTATTACCAAATCTCATGATGCCTTTCATAGGTGAAACATTAAGAATACCCAATCATCAATAACAAACTCCAAGTCTCGGCGTCGCACATCTAAATAATATTTCTGCGACATTGAGTTTGTAACAATCGTTCCTCTATCACCTTCACTTTATCCACAACCTGATAGACCAAAAAGCTACGAATCTCTGAAGGAGTCGTGGGCCTTGGCCAATTATTCATCACTTTGATCTTCTGACTATCAACCTTGATTCCCTCGTCTGATATAATGTGGCCTAGAAATGCCACTGATTTAAGGAAAAAGTTACACTTGGAGAACCTAGCATACATCTTGTGATCCTGGAGCGTCTATAACACAACTCACAAATGATTCTCATGCTGCTCTTCTGACCATGAATAAACTAGAATATCATTGATAAACATGATAACAAATATGTCGAAGAATGGTTATCTAGACCGTAGTCACAACCATATCCTCTACATATGTCTAACTCTGGAAGACATGAAGCTTACTGATCAATTGCTGAATTCGAGCAACAACCTATTGAGGAGAGCTATCAGACTATCTAATTAGACTTGCATCATGAAATGCAGTAGCCCTTGAAAAGGGGAAGTCAGAACGGAAAGAGTGTATTGTGCATGTAAGGAAAACTAAATAAGGATATGAAAGAGACGTCAAATATGAAAGAATGCAAGAAACAACCTGGTGATATATATGTCACATAGGGCAGTTCCTGTCATTATGGCTCAGCCAGTATTTATATATATATATATATATATATATATATATATATATATATATATATATATACATATATGTACTATAATAACATCCCTAACTGTACTGGTATATATGTAGTAATAATGTCCCTGACTGTAATGGTATATACATAATGTAATAACGTCCCTTACTGCAGTGGTATATATATAATGTAATAACATACCCCACTGCAGTGGTATTTATATACATATATAATAATGCATAAGGATAGAACTTACGCTCATTTGTCAATTTAGTTACAAACTATTCAGAGTGGCATAAGGTTATCCTTCTGAATGATGTTATAGATGTTACCCTGACACATTTTCCTTCATAATGAAATCAATAACTATAACATGATGCAAAACTTTGATAAACAAGAAAATATCCAAGGTAAACATATGAAACTTGGAGATACCACAAATGGAGTACTTACAATAAAATGTTTCATTTAAGCTTTTTCTTTGAAGATCACATTTAAAGCGAATTCATGCCAAAAAGAGTTAAAGGGATAGACATTACATACCTTTAGTATAGACTCTATTGACGATGACTAACTCGACCTCCTCTACACGATAATCTACAATAAATGATAATACAACCAGTGTTAAACTAGGGGAAACAACAATACAATAAGCGATAAGTTTTCTACATGATTAACTAAATGGTGTTTCTCTACGCCCTTATTTTATTAACAAACTTACGAAGATAACAACAACACATACACATGGTAATAATTTCAACTCTGGCAACTTAACATAACATGAATAGCCCCGATAACGCAACACCATAACACCCAACCATCACATTATGACTTCTGCCCCTCATCTCATACGTGCTTGTCAAAACAATGCATCTAAAGCTTGTATAACTTGTACACATGAAAAATGAAGTATAAATGAGCTTCCTCCACTTTTAAAATATCACAAACTTTTTCATCGCCTCAAGATAATGGGGATAATTTTTGTGGTCTATATCATGCACCATAACAAGGTAAAATATTTTCCAAGGTTATATTTAAGATTTATGATCTCATGTTGCAAAAATGTAGTCTGGAAAACATTTTTACGGTCCGTAAATCTTGTCCAATTTTCTGAACATCGACGAAACTTATTCTCTTTGATTCATTTAACCTCTAATCCTCCAAACACATCTTTACCAATTATTAAAACCATCTTTAATCTCATGAAAACACCTTAATCCTTGGAGTTCATCTTGATTAATACACATTCTAATTTAAAAGTACGGGGTGTTACATCCGCCCCTCCTTAGGAACATTCGTCCTTCAATGAAAAGGAAATACATCGAAGAAAATGAACACTAAAGATGTTTCAAAAAATTTGACAGAGTCTCTCTGTAAATAGGATTATCCTAGACCTATCAAGGAGCTAGAAAAATACAATACATACACCTCACACAACCACATAATATAAAATATCATAACATAGCTCCACACGTCAGACCATCATCAAATACACATACTGTATATTACAATTCACCTTGTATACTCATAGTTTTAGCCTTGATACCTTAATTATGATCGTCACCTAAACATAGATTTAAAGAACAATCATCTGGCATAAAATGAACAAGAAACAAATCACTAGCGATAACCATCAAAAACCTTCATCTTGAAACAAGTGAGGGTATTTAGACTTCATTTCTTTTTCAGCATTCTACATCATCTCCTCGACATTCTGATTCCGCCAAAGTACTTTCACAGAGGCAATTTCCTTGTTCCTCGGCTTCCAGACCTAAAATCAAGAATATAAACTAGAACATCTTCATAAGACAAGTCCTCTGTGATCTGAAATTATCAAATGGCACAATATGACAAAGGTCTCCTATACACTTCTGTAACATTGACATATGGAAGATCATATTAACTAATTCTAACTCTGGAGGTAACTCAAGCCCGTATGCCACTTAGCCTATCCTTTGAATGATTTTGCATAGCCCAATATACCTTTGAAGAAGCTTTCCCTTCATACCAAATCTCATGATACCATTCATATGAGAAATCGTTAAGAAGACCCAATCATCAATAACGAACTCCAAGTCTTAGCGTCAGATATCTAAATATGAGTTTTTACGACTTTGAGCTGTTAACAATCATTTATGTATCACATTCACTTTATCCACAACCTGATGGACAAAATTAGGTCCTAGCAACTCCGTTTCACCTACCTCGAAGCACCCAATTGGGATTTACACTTCCGCCGGTATCATACATTAAAAGGAGCCATTTTGATGATGGAATGATAATTATTATTATACGCAAACTCAATAGGGGTAAATGATCATCCCAACATCCCTTGAAGTCCAACATAAAATCTCGTAACATATCTTTGACTGTCTGAATTGTGCGCTCAGCCTGACCATTTGTTTGTGGATAAAATGTTGTACTAGGGTTTTCTTGAGTACCCAAACCCTTTTGAAAGGGCCTCCAAAAATTTTCTATAAACTGAGCTCCCCTATAAGATATAATCAAAATCAAAACACCATGGAGTCGTACTACTTCCTTTATGTAAAATGTCACATAATCGACGGTCTTATAAGTAGTGTTAATCGGCATAAAATGAGACGAATGTGTAAGCCTGTCAATAATCACCCATATAGAATCGAACATGCAATACGAATGAGGAAAACCTATAATGAAATACATTTGCTCATTTCCCACTTCCACATTGATATTACCGGGCTTCTAATGCTCTATTTTGACATGCTGGCATATGTGGCACTGAGCCACAAACTCTTCTATGTTCTTCATCATATTATTCTACCAATAGACCTCTATGATATCATGGTACATCTTTATCGAGAATATATGAAAAGAATATCGCGATTAGTGAATTTCTACAAGTATTCTTTCTCGAAGCTTCCCTATATCTGGGACACACGATTGGCCTCGGTATCAAAGGTATTTGTCCTCCTGACGAGCTAAGTTCATTCTATTTTGCTGCAGAATCCACTCTCTAAGATTTAATTACATAGGGTCATCATATAGTCACTCCTTCACTTACGCTAGTAGGGACAATTCTACTGTGTTCTGAAAAATGACATCACCGTCATTTGAGTCTAATAGTCAGACTCCCAAACTAGCCAATCTATAGAGACCCTTAGCAACTCTCTTAGTTGCACCTCTAATATGCCAAGCTTGTTATGGATCGACGACTAAGGGTTGTTAGTTCCCTATATTTCTCTGCCTCTAGTTGTCTCTCTGGTTTATCACAATTAGAATTATATCTTGTATATTGTTGTAGTGGTTATATTTTTAGTATCATAGTTATCTCATTTTAAATAGATATCCTGTAAAGCAAAACATGTATGAATATATCTGTTGTAACAACAAATATGAACAGTGAAATATAATCATAACTTCCTCCAATTTCTTTCCATTTTCTCAAATTTACTTGGTATCAGAGCCTCCTTTTTTTCTTCTACCTCTAAGCAATGACAAATTCAACTGTTCCTACCACTTCTACTATTACCAGTCCAATGTCTACTATTGTCTCCTCAACCCATTCCTTTTCTGTGAAACACTCAACCAAAAACTACATAGCATGGAAAACTCAATTCATTCCCATCCTAAATTATCAGAATCTTCATGGATTAATGGATAGTACTTCTCTAGCTCTATCAAAGGCCAAGCAGTCTTCTACTGATCCACAAGTTCAAAAACCTAATCCTGAATATGATTCCTGATTCAAAGAGGATCAAATTCTCCTTTCATGGCTCTTCTCCTCTTTAACGGAAGAAATCTTCCCTTATGTTATTGGATTGTCTTTCTCTTGTGAATTTTGGCAAGCTCTTTAAAATTCGTTTGGATATATTTGACAAAACCAACAACTTCATCTACATATAGAGCTTTAGAACTCCAGAAAAGTGACCTCTCTGTCTCCCAATACCTTAAAAAGGTGAAAGCTCTCTCTGATGAACTTCGTGCTACGGGTAAGCCCCTTTCATGTGCTAAATTCAATGCGATAATAAATTGTAATATTTTTTAATATTTTCACAGTATCTTCACTGCTCCTAACCTTAGAGCAGAACCCGTTTCTTTCCATGAGCTCCATGGGAAACTTATTGCTCATGAAATTCTTCTCAAGAGCTCACTTGAACCAACAACCAACATGTTTCTCAAAAGTTGTGATCCACTTGTTCCTTCCGCCCCCATGGAAATTCCAATAACGCATGTCAATATCGATCCAATAATGGCAACAATCAGAAATCACGTGGTCCTTGCCTAATTTGTGGCTATCGAAATCACATGGTCGTCAACTGTCGTCGGCGTTACCACTCCAATAATAAGTCCTTTCAAAATTTCCAACCCCTCAATTTCATTGCATAAAATTTTTCTTCAGCATCCCAACATCCATTTATGCCTAAAGCGCACTATTCTAATGTAGGTCAGCAAATTCCATGGTGTCATACCCCGAACTAGAGGGGCACGATCATTAATCGGGACTTACTGATTGAGCACCAACATACATGACTTAACCATACTTATTAACATACAAAAGGGCCGTCAAGGCCACCATGATAGACTGAAAGCGGTCAAAAGTGGTAAACAGCTGACGATACCAACCTAATATGCATATAAATATAAGTAAGGGCCGACAAGTCCACCACAAAAGACTGTACATCAAAACATATGCTAACAATGCCGTACATAACATCTCTACACAAGAATCATGTCTACAAGCCTCTATGAGTAACATCATCAATATCATAAGGTCGGGATAGGACCCCGCCATACCCGTAACATGTAGATAGCATCATACCGACTAAAATAGCAACTCCAGAACAAAGGGAGTGAATCAACCACAACTGAGCTGAGAACCTACTGATAAGGTCATCAATCTGTCTACCTAATCCCGCGGGCATAAAATACAGCTTCCCCCAACAAAAGGGACGTTAGTATGAAATAATACTGAATATGAAAGACAGTAAAAACATATATAAGAGATTCAATATAAGAGGGAGTCAAGAAGGATCAATATGTAGTCGTAACTTTCTACTGTGGGCCATGATATGCAATAGAGTATATACGCGTAAATATCGCAATCATAAATCATCAACCCGCCCTTTTCGGCCATATCATAACATAAACTTTAACTGTCCAATTGATCAATGGTGGTGAGTATATAACGGCATTTTCATAATATATATATAGGTGTATATAACACCTTTGTCATAATCATATATACTTTATATGTGTATATAACACCTTTGATCATAACACATATATATACCTGCATGGGAGCCTTTAGGAACGTTAGAACTCTTTTGCAGTGAACCTTCTGAATACATTATGAACATCAACATCATTAACATAGTCCTCAAAAGTTACTTAAGAATCCGATTTAGACATGATTTGAATACATAACAAAGGAATGAATAACATGGACATCCTTAATTACAAAGAGTAGAATCATTTATGAGATAATATTACATTTATGTTTCGTTACTTGGATCATGCAAAAAGAAGGAAGGATCAGCCTTACCACACCTTTGTCATTTACTTAACCACATGTCATCAGTTCAATCCATTAGTGCTTCAACCTAAAAAAAATGATAAGGGACCATTGTTAAGCTTACGGATGATAAAATTCAAAACAAATGAGCGACTAGCGCGTCTAACAAAATTTGGACAACACCTCCCCTTATTATTTTCACTTTCCTAAAATCAAACAATAAGACAAACATCTCTTGAATGTCAACAAACATATCACATCAATATTCAACCTTATATCCATCACAATACATCACCAAAATAGTCCACACCATCTCACACAATAACCAAGTGCTAATTTGCACTTTTCCATCCATACAACTTAGCTCTAGTACTTGAATACACTTCAATAATGATAACCACAACATATCAGGTTATAACTACTGATTTTCAGCCATACCACACAATAAAAATGACCTCATAGCAGTCCAACAAGTTACAGCAACCTATGACCGATTTTCAAGCCATTTCCTCATATATTCTTACTTCCATAACATAGATAAGACTCCAATAAGCTCAAATACATTAAGAAGAGAAGATTCCTTACCTAATTCATGATCTTCAAGGGTGGATTGTGGCAGTAGATTTCCTTGGAGATAATCTTCCAATTTGAGCTTGGAAGATAAGATGTTTACTTGAAGATTCATTAGGGTTTGGGGCTGGTCTTCTTGGAGAGATCTTCAATGGCCTCTCTTAACTTGTAATATGAATATTATGTGATGAAAGATGAGATAAATCTGCCCAAAATAGGGGTCCTTGGTCGACTAACTTGGCTTCCTCGTTAAGACATTAAAGGCCTTTCCTTTAGCAAGTAGGTGATGCACCTACTTGACACTTACTTGCTTAATTATTAGGTGTCACTTGTTGGTCCCTCTTATTTCGACATGTGTCATGTACTTTCTTAATAGTTAAGACATGTGTGAAGTAGATCAATCAAGTAGGACAGATAAACAAGTAGCTCAAGAAAGTAGGACGGGTAAGCAAGCAACTCATTTTTTTGCCCGAAATCCCATTTCACATGTTTAAGTACATTTTTCTACCTCAACTTAGTCATATATATATTGAATGAAAATACGGGATGTTAAATATATTTTCCAAGTCTCATTCACCTTAACCAACTTAGAGGGAGTTCACACTTTTCGAGTTTACGTTAGATAGCTTACGAAAAGAATGATGTACAAAGTACTGGGGGTAACACATGGTTTTCTGACACAGCTGTGAACTATCACATCACCCCAAATGTCCAATCACTTAGCTCCACCAATGAATACAATGGTTCAGATCGTCTTCATATAGGTAATGGACAAGGATTGCAAATAACTCACACTGGTAATGTTTCTCTTACCAATTTCGGGGCGGATCTCTTCCTCACCTGATAACCCTAAAGAGGGAAGAACATCAGTGATATTTTCACTATTATTTCTAATATTATTACGATTATTGCAGAATTTGAGGTAATAACATACAAGTATTATAAACACAAGTACTATGACCATTATTAATTTAAATCAATCTATAATCTCTTTCAGATCCTTAATATCATAATCATAGAAATTCTACTTATCAAAATCATAATCATAGAAATTAACTTATTGAATACATAATTAAAAGATACAAGTAAAGAAACCATATATTTTGCAGTAATCTTTGGATCACCGGAAATCTCAACTTCACCCTGGCAACCTTCCCCTTTCTTGCTTCTCCGCGTTACGGGTACTATGGCCTAGGTGCTTAGGAGGTCTCTACAGTTCTTTCCAAGTATTCCAGCAAGAGTCAAGGTTCTTGAACTAATATGCGTTTGATTATATATTCTTCAAAGTTTATTTCTCGTTCTTATGATTTCTTGAAGTATATTTTCTTAGATTACGATATTACTCTGTTAGGATTATAGACTGATAAGAGGTTTTAGCTAGACATAATTTTGATTAATAGAAAGCTATTAGATTTCTGATATTTGAGAGAAAGAAAGTATTTCTTGAGAGTGTATTTTTAGAGAGAGAATATATCAAAGATCGAATTTGTATTTCGGAAAGACTTGTTTTTCAATTGATACAATGAGGCTCTTTATATAGATATCCTCGGGGTGCTACAATGTTATGTCCTTTACTGTGCTACTTTTACTATGCGACCTTTACTGTGGTGCTACAGTAGTCGGCGGCTTTACTATTCATGCTACTATTCATGCTATAGTACAAGCTAAATTATTACATTTATTAAAATCCTTTTTCGTTGATCTTTGCTGATATCTTCTCTTGTCTTCTTGTCCCTTTAAGGCTGTTATATTTGGCATCTTTCTTCTGCTTCGTTGCTGTCATCTTCATTATCTCTTCTTTTTTCGAAGACTGATGTGTTTGGCATCTTTTTCCTGCTCCATTGTTGTCATTTTCATTGTCCCTTGTTTTCCTCGTTTGATAATATTCTTGCTATTATGCTAATATCATTTTGGGCTTATGTGATAAATCACATTGGGCCAAATTATTATGCTGGTATACTAGTCTTCACGTAGTTTGAACTACATGATCCCAGATGGATTAATATAATGGGCTTTAATGTAGCAAAACTACATTATTCCCAACCAGGCTATTATGCTATTAAGAGAATGGATCAGAAGATCCTTCTTCTTTTATGCTCATAACTTGTTTACTATTCATATCTCTTAGAGTCACTGGCTTCCTTTTTTGTTTTGTTATGGCCTGATATTGTTCTATTGTCTCTTTGGCATGTTTATGTTTCAAATTTATTATTCTGTTCATCATATTAGTGAGTTCTACTGTGTCATGTACTGGTATATCGTGATTATAATATATAGTAACTAATTCTTCTACTTCTCCTCCTTTAGTAGTCCCAATGATGCTTGCCTTTCCTGCTTTGATCATATCTTCTAATCTTCCTGCTAGGGTTGTTAGTCCAATAGCTCTTTTGTTGCTTAGCCATTCCTGAAACTGATTGATTTTTCATGGCATTTGTTTCTTAGAATCTGTATTGTCTCTAGTAATGCTAGTATTCCTTCCTGATTTGAAGAGCTGGCATAATATAATGGGTTTTCCTGTCAAATCTGTAGAAGCATCAAATATTTGAATTCCATATATTCCTGGTCCGAATGTTTCTTTCATAGACTGGACTGACTGGTATATGATATTTGGTAATTTTGATATACTGCTGAGGGTGTCATCTACCATAATTTTATCTAGAAATCCATATTTGAAAAGTTTATGGGCGATATTTGGATCTGTTTTCTCAAGACATAAATATCTTGGATACTTACTGAATCTTGAGGCTCGTACTATGTTGGGGTTGGATGTATAAGTATAATATTTGGTAATGGTTTCATAGGTAGTAATGATTTCTGGGGAAAATGTTAATGTTTCAGCCATTGATAGTATTTGAGATGTTGACATTTGGGATGTTGCCATTTGGGATGTTGATGGCATGTGTGCTAGTTTTGAACTGAGAGTAGGAAAGTTTGTAGTTTCCATGGTATCTTTCGGAGAGCTTCTTAGGCTTCTGTAGGTTTGGTAGTCTGACATGCATTCTTTTAGTTGGCCAATAAGGTTGTTATTTTGTCTTAGTATTCCTTCTAGTTCTTGTATTTTGGTTTCCATAACTTGGTTGCTGCTGATAACTTCATTTATCATGTTGCTGATATAGTCGTCAAAGTTGTCACTGTTAACTGACATCCTGATATCTGCTTAGAAAATCAGCTAGAAGATTCTTATTTCCGGATATATTTTTCACAATAAAATCATAACAATAAAAGAATGATTGTCATTTCCTTCGTTTATTCAATTCCGGTAATGGATCTATTTTATTAGTGATAAATGCTCTTACCTGTGTGTTATCAGTTCTGACAATGAATTTTACTGGTAGTAAATGATAATGAAATCGTTTTATTCCAAATTTTACGGTTAATAATTCCTTTTCATTGATATGATAATTCTTTTCATTTGGCTTCCAAGTTCCACCTCCATATCCGCATATTAATAGTTTTTCTTTGTCTATATCTTCTTTGTCATATGCTATGAGGACTGCTCCCCAACCTATGTCACTGGCATCTGTAAAAAGTTCTAATTGATCTTTATCTGTTGGTATTCTATGCTTTGGTAGATCTGTTACTCTTTCTTTGATATCTTTTATTGCTTTATCATGTTCCTCTTTCCATTCAAATGTTTTATTTTTTCCTTTGATCAAATCTTGTAATGGTTTTCTTAGAGCTAGTAAGTCTTTTATATGATCTGAGGCATAATTTATTATTCCTAGAAACTGTTGTACTTCCTTTTTATTTTCTAGTTTATCTTTAAAATTTTTAATTCTTGTTACTATGTGTTCTTGTAGTTGAAATCCATCTTTATCTATTATATATCCTAGATATTCTATATTATCTTTAAAAATTTCAGATTTCTTTTCAGATAACAAGATTCCATGTTGTTTTATGGTTTTTATAAACTCTTCTAGATGTTTAATATGATCCCCTAGACTATCACTGTATATTAATATATCGTCGACATATACTATACAATATTCTGTTAATTTTTTAAACACTTGATCCATTCTTCTTTGAAATATCTGGGGTGCATTTCTTAATCCAAAGGGTAATACATTCCACTCATAATGTCCTTGAGGGGTACTAAAAGTTGTTAAAGGTTTTGATTCTTTGGTTAATTTTATTTGCCAAAATCCACTCTTACAATAAAACTTGCTAAACCATTTCTTATTTCCTAATCTATTAATAAGGTTTCTTTTATATGGTAAAAAAATATCCATCAAATATTGTCTTTTTATTTAGGTCTCTATAGTCTACGACCATTCTAGCCTTACCTCTTTTTTGTTCACTATGTTTTCTTACTAGGAAAGCTGGACTGCTATGTGAACTTTTATTTTCTTGTATTATTCTTAGATCTAGTAGTTCCTTTAGTTGTGTCTCGAATTCTTTTTGATCTGTTGGGCTATATCTAATAGATTTACATCTGATAATGTCATTAGGAGTTATTAATTTTATCTCAGCATAGATCTTTTCTTTTTCCCATAATTGTATTGGATCTTCTCCAAAATTTACTTTTAACATTCCAAGGTACTTTTGTTTTAATAGTTGCAAATTGTTATTTCTATTTATCCTATTACATAATTTTAATGTTTGTACTGGTAATATTCTTTTTAATATAATTCACCTGTTACAAGGTGTTTGCAAGCTTAAGGTGTTATTATTTATAACTTGGATTTTAAAGTAATCTAAAAAGTTATTTCCTAATAATACATGTTGACTCATATTATTATCTTGGTATATTATTGGTAATCTAAATATTGTCTTATTTAACACTATCCTTACGTTTTCTGCTATTGTGTCTAATTCTTTGGTTTGTTCATTAAATCCTGTTACTCGTATTCTGTACGTCCTAAATCTTTTCCACTTATGTGATTCTAATATTTCTTTTCGTGCTAGGCACATGTCTGCTCCGCTATCAATAAAGATTTTTTATTTTATCATTTTATTGGGTTTGTATTCCACTTGAGCTTCTATGTAAATTGCTACCATTTATTCTGAATTACTTTCACTATCTGAATAGATGTCTTCTGAGTAAGTATTTCTATAATTAATCTTCCCTGTTTCTATGTCACTTTCTTCTTCGGTTTGACTAATATAAAATTCTTCATCACTATACCATTTATTGTTTTCTTCTTTTATTTGTTCTAAACTCATAATAAATTGTGTGGTATTAATTTACTTTACTCCTTGTTTCTTTAATTTAGGGCATTTATTAGCATAATGTCCCTTTTCATTACAATTCCAACATTTACATTCTTTAGGTGCTTCTTTTGCTTCTAATGGTTTTACATACCTTTTTCTTCTAAATTTTTGTTTATTTCTAAACTTTTTTCTAGTGTCGGAGGTATTATTATATTTCCTAAATCTCTTATATTTCCTTCTTCTGTAAGGTTTGTAATATGGTTTATCATAATTCCTTGTGTAATTTTTTTTATTAAACATTTTATTCTTATATTTTCTAAATGTCTTTTTATGCTTTTTATATTTGCGTTCTTTTTCTTGGTTATCACATCCAAATACTAATCTCTTTTCTGTAAATCCACATATTTCTCTTAATCCTAATTTTTTTTATCTTTTTTAACTTTTTGTTGTAACCTGTATTCTTCGCATTTTCTCATTAAATAAGCTCTTAATACTCTTATTTTTTCTCCTAATGTATTTTCTTTTGGTTCTAATTGTTTATATTCCTTAGTTATTTATGTATTATAAGGGGTTGGTAAATGATCATAATAAAGTTGTTGGTATATTATTCCTTCATCTGGTAAGAATCTTGCTTCATAATAGAATTTAGTAAAACTTATTGTATATTCTGGTAGTTTATTGATCTTACAACATTTCATATTGTTTAAATTCATTATTATTTCACATTTTCTTTCTGCTAACACATTTTCTCTGGCTACTAGCCATCTTTCTCCTAGAAATTCTCTTTTTAATACCATATCGAATAACATTAGTATTCCCTTCCAATCTTTAACATGATGAAATATTTCTCCTTTCATTTGATAGGCTATGGTTTCAAACCAAAATGCTACTTTTCCAATCATTGTTTTAGATATTAATTCGTACATATAGTCTAAATCACTAGTATGTGCTGAACTCATTAATGCTAAAGACATTCCTACATTCCAATCATTTATTCTTCTGCTTAGTTCTTATTCATCGTAAACATTGTCTAAGTCTAAAAAATATCCATTCATATTTATTTCTTGTGCCATTGATCCTACAAATTCGCTAAATTCTGCTCGATGTCCTACTGATATATGTGGTGGTAATTTAGTAGATTTCCTTGTTATTACTTCTAAGGATGGATCTACCATTTCTTCTTCAGGGTAGTCATTGGTGTCTTCATTTATAATGTTATTTGATTCTATTTCTGTTTCAAAAGGTTCATTATATTCATCTTCTATATCGCTTTTAGGTTCTTCTTCTATTATTGCATTTACTCTTTGCATCTTTTGTAGTGCTTCTAGCATTTGATTATTTTCCTGTACCATTTCAGAATTATTTTCATCTTCTATTTCTTCCGTAATTTTTGCTACTTGTACTTCATTACCTGTTACGTCTTCTTTATCTGTGCTACTGCTATCATTAATATTGCTATTTTTATCATTTTCATCACTGGTGTTGTGTATTCTTCTTACCTTCTTTTTTCCTTTTAACCTTGCTAGTTGTTGTTTCATAATGTGTAATTCCTCTTTTAATTCACTCATTTCTTGCCTAACTAGTTCTAATTCCTTTTTTGTCTCTCTTACTTCTACCTTAGTCTTATTTAGGTTGTATTTAGTGTCTTTATACTTGATTTTGTATTTTTTATACTTCGTCAACCATTCTTCATTAGTGGATAACTTTAATTTCGTGTTTTCTTTTTCCAATTCTGTTATCTTTTGACTTTGGGCTTTATTTTCAAGTTTTAAATTTCTTCTTCAACATAAATGTTTCTTTTTTTTAAAATTTTATTCATTTTTTATTAAGGTTTCTTTAGGATCCTGTTGTTTTTTCATAGGTTCATATTTATATCTTTCTTTTTCTAATATGTCTTTTTCATGATTTCTGATAAATGTAACTGCGCTATGCTCAGTATTACTCATTAAAATTGTCCTTTCTTACTTAATGCTTTTAGACCATCTAATGTTTTTGCTATTTCTTTTGGTATTTTTGGTTTCATTTGACTAATATCTACCATTATAGGGGTTTTACTTCTTCTCCACGCATCTATTGGTACTATTCCAGGTTGTGTAGTTCTTAATTCAACTATATCTCCTATGGTCTGCTCTTGGTTACTGGGTTCTCCTTCGTCTATCTGTTTCTCTTTACCCTTTTCTTTGTTTACTTGGGCTACTATTGTATTTAGCTGTTCTAGTATTAATTTTAGTGTCGGTACTTCAGATATTTTCCACAGTTTTGTTAGTTCTTCTCTTATTAGTTCGCGTGTTTGAACTTGATTTTCTTTTATTTCATCCATTTTTGTGAAAAGGTTTTTTTAATTTTTCCTTTATTATTAGTTCCGTCCATATTTCATCGATTTTTTTGTTAAAATTACTCAGGGTTGTTTATTCTTTTCATCCATCCATCTCCTATATTTATCCATTCTTTATTAGGTTTATTATTTTTTATCTTTTCTAATTGTTCTATCTCATTTTCTAACTTCATTTCTTTAGCACTATATTTTAAATATTTAAGCTGCGAATCTATAATTTCTTCTAGTAACATTTGTTTTATGCTTTTTAACTTTCGCTTCTTTTTATTGATTTTATCTTGAATATTCATATTTTATTAACAAATCTTGTTTTACCTTGATCATTAATTTCTATTCCACTATTAGTAATCCTATAGTCTATCATGGTTAGAAAATTACTTCCTAATAATAATTCATTAAAACTATCATATTCTATGACTGCGATGTTTATTTTGTATTCTAAATCTTGAATTTTAAATTTCAAATTAATGCTTCTGGTAACTATTATTTCTCTATCATTTTCAGGGTAGTTGAAAGTTTCTGGTAATACTCAATCTATTACTTGTCATATTTACTAAATCCAATGTTCTTGGTATCCTCAAGCTTTTTTGTTTTGTTAATATTTCTCTTGTAATACTTAATCTGGATCCTTCTATCCTTGGTCTTATCCTTTGTAACATTGTTGTGGTTCTATTGCTAAAATCCATATGTATTTCTTATGGTATTGTTATTTTTGAGTTTTCTTTATGTTCTATTCTTTCTAGAATATCTTGGTACATTTTTGGTACTAAAATATTCATTTCGTGTTGTTTCTTTACATGATGGTTTCCTGTTAAGGCATATACCATTTTTGTCTCTATACTTATGACTTTACTTCCTGGTGGCATTTTTATTCCATCTAGTTTATAGTATAATGTTAAAGCTAAGTCTTTATGTACATCTTTTAACGAGATACTAAAATCAGGTTGTACCGTAAATTTTAACTTTTGGTATATCAAATTTCCTTTTATTACTGATAATAATGCGTCTTGTAAATTTTCTAATATCTTGTCATCCAATATGTATATTTGTATTGGCATATCTATATTTCTCTGAAAATGTGCTTTTATAGTAAACTCTACACCTCCAAAATATATATTTCTGTATTTTTTGGCTTCTTTTGTTGATAATTTTGATAATTCCCTTTTTATTATCTCATCAGTTATTAGATTAATTCTGGCTTTTCCATTTACACTTGTTGTATCTATTATGTTTTCTTGTTTTTGGATTATATATCTTATTTCTTTCAAACTATTTTATTTTAAATATCTTTTTTATCGATAATTCCTCCTGTTCATTTTGTATTTTTTATATGTTTCAGGCTTAAAACTTAATGTTTGTGTTGTTCCTCCTTCATATTCATCCATTTGATAGTGTGTTTTATATAGATCTGTTGCTATGTCTTTTCCTTTATCCATATTTTAGTAAGTTTATGTACTTATACTGTTCTTGTATTATATCTTTTAGATCTGATATTTCACTATCTTTTCTGATTATTTCTCCTAATTTAGTTTCCAATAATTTCGTATTTTCTTCTTCTTTCTGCCTTATCTTTTCGTCTTTTAATGCTAACCTATCTTTTAATTCTCTAATGATTTCCTTCTGATTTTCTATTTGTTCGGAATTTTCTTGTAGGCGTTGATCTCTTTCTTTTATTAGATTTATACCTATTCTGCAACTTATAATATGTTGATTTATATCTCTGTTATATTCTAATCTTTTTTCTGCTATATATGCTAATTGTCCTAACATATTTTGTTGTCTTCTTAGTATTTCTTCACCCATAAGAACTAGTAGTTGTGGATAGATCTGTGTTTATATCTTTTATAAATTCATCTTGTAATCTTATTTCTGCTTGTGTTTGTATTATCTGTATATATAATCTTGTTAGTTCTTCAGATCTTACAGTTTTTTGGTTCTGGTCTAGTTCTTTTTCCATAGCAAATATCTTTATCTTATACATTCTTTCTAATTCTTTATGCTTCTTCTTTTGTTTTAATAAAGTCTTTGTTTTCTGGCATAACTATTTTGCTTGATTTAAAATATTGCAACTTAAAATATTCTCTATGTACCTACCATTGTTAAAAATATTTTATTCGTTCAACGCTTTGACTCTAACAACTCAAGTTATTTTGAATTTTGGCATAAATGTTTCTTGATTAAGGATAAACAAATCAAGAAGGTGTTGATGCAAGGCCTAGTGAATTGGGTGTGTATACTATACGCCCCAACAAGCAAGCCATGGTTTCTATTGTTACAACGCTTGATGATTGCGATTTGCGGCTTGGACATCCCAATTTTTAGAAATTAAATTCTTTAGTTAAGAATAATAGCATTCCTAGTGTTTCTAGTCAGTTAAATCCATGTTCTAGTTGTTTATTAGGCAAACTCTCTCACATTCCTCTTGTTTCTGTTAAACATAAAACTCATGCTCCTTTTGAAATTATATTCCGATGTATAGGGTCCTGTACCTATTGATCAATCTCATTTTTGTCATCAATACTTTGTTTTATTTGTTGATGACTTTACTCGTTTTACATGGATTTATTTTTTAAAACAGAAGAGTGAAGTCTATATCATTCTTATAAATTTCAAAAGATTAATTGTAAGGTAGTTTGGTGGGAAAATTCAAGCTTTCAGTTCAGATTGGGGAGGTGAATATAAAAAACTTGACAAATATTTTCAATTAGTTGGTATTCAACATCGGATAGAATGCCCCTATATGCATGAATAAAATGGAATGGCCGAATGAAAAATTCGACATCTTGTGGATACCACTCACACTTTATTGCACATGCCAAATTACCTATAAAGTTTTGGAATTTATCTTGAAACAAAGTGCTATGCTTATTAATGTTTTACCTAGCAATGTTCATAAGCATAAATCACCATAAAATTTATTATTTCAAAAGGATCCAAATTTCCTTGCCTTTAAACCATTTGGTTGTGAGGTATTTCCGTATTTACGACCTTACAATACATAATAATTCTCATTTCTCACAACACCATGCATATTCTTAGGTCTTAGTCCTACACATACAGCACATAGATGCTTTGATAAATAAACTGGTCAGATTTACTTAGCTAGGCATGTTCAGTTTCAAGAAAAGATTTTTCCATTTACTGCTGTGAATGCCAAGCCTTCAGAGACCAAAATTGTCGCAACTCCATGGCTGCAAGTTTACAGCATAGCACACTCCTCATTGGACTCTGCCTCAACACCATCTTTAGGTAATTATCCTAATTCCTTCTTCTCCCTTATCTTCTCAACGAAATTTATCACATTCCCTATCCTACACATTAAATTCAAACACCTATTTCAACATCATCCTCAAACCCAACAACAAACAATGCCTTAAATATTATTGTTGATCCCAACCAATGTCCAAACGGTGTGCCTTCACAACTGTAGCCCGTCCAAATTACCTGTACACAAAGCCAAAAACATTAATGCAAGCAAAACCATTTCTAGAATGGAGACAAGCATTGCAAGATAAGGTAAATGCACTCCTTCAAAACCAAACATGGAGTTTAGTTTCCCGACCACTTGGTAAGAATATTAGTTGGAACAAATATATATTCCGAATCAAGCGGAAATCCAATGGTGATATTAATTGGTACAAGGCTCGCTTAGTGGTTAAAGGCTACTCTCAACAATGTGGCATCGACTACCAAGATACTTTATCTCCTGCAGTTTAAATTTACTGATGTTGGCACTGTGATTTCACTATCCACGGTTTATCACTAGCCATAAGAAAAATTGATATATCAAATGCCTTCTTGCATGGACATCTGGAAGATGAGATTTACATGGAGCAACCCACAGATTTTATGCACTCTTCCAATCCAGATTATGTCTACAAGCTATTTTATCACTCTATGGCCTCAACCAAGCTCATCGCTTATCAGCTTTCTTAATACAATTAGACTTCACTCTATCAAAAGCTGACATCTCCCTCTTCATTCTCTACCAAGGTGATCTGAAATTTTACATTCTTGTTTATGTTGATGATATCTTGTTGACATTTTCAGATCCTAGCAAGTTGGAGTGCTTCATTAGTTCTATTAAAAAGGTCTTTCCTTGTTAAAGATTTACGAGCTCTACATTATTTCTTGGACCTTGAACTAAAGCCCCACACTGAAGGCTTCTTGGTCAGTCAACAAAATAATGTAGAAGATTTGTTAACTGAAACAAAAATGCAGACATAAAAACCATGCTCCACACCTATGGAAATCTCGCCAAACTTAAGTAAATTCATGGGTAGTCCTATAGAAAATCCAGAGCACTACAGAAAGGTCATTGGGGCACTCCAATATCTCACTCTTAACCATCCTGACATTGCATTCTTAGTCAATAAGGTTGCCCATATGCACTGTCCAACGGATGTTCATTGGCAAGCAATAAAATGAGTCATTCGTTACTTGTGCGGCATAAGTGCTCATGGTCAACTCTGTTGGTACTCTATTGTACTTTATAAAGCAGTACGGGAAGTAATAACTATTACAAGTGTTCGAAAGGATAAATAAATAGTCAATCTTCAAAACTGCCGCAAGCGTGTTGTGTCTTGAATCTTGATAACCTTGCAAAGCCAATGTTGAGAACTGTCGTAAGCTTGTTGTGTCTTGAATCTTGATATCCTGAAATTAAGAAACAACTAAATCTGGATGGTTACAACGTTGTGTGTTGAGTCGAGTGATTGCACTCTATCCTTAAGACAAGATTGCCCCGTATATATGCTTTTACGTTAGCGGGCAATAGTGTTCCAAGATAAAACAACACTTTAATCTCAACGCTACAAAGCCAATAGGTTGAGCCTGCCGAATAAAACAAATATGAATCGACTTGCTGCAGATATGGAAAAGGAAGGAAGAGATTCTATCTTCTCTTCTGTTTTGTCTCTGTGTATATAGTGTGTCTCTTTTGTGTATATCTTGTGTATATGAGGGTGTTTGGTCAGTGATTTTCGTCACTGGTTTGCAGTGTTTCTGCTCACTGTTTTGTGTGCAATATTGCTATTTTTCCAGTCTATATCTCTCTCACGAATTGAGCCAAAGGAGGCTCAATATATAGCATGGAGGAGGGGCTAAACAACTGCCCAAAACATGGCTGTTAATGACCATTAGGAGGGCATTAAATAGCCAAGTAATGACTGTTAATGGCCATCAAGGAGGCTGCTTAAATGGACATGAAGGAGGGTGAAAATGGAGGAGTTAATCAGCCAAGTAATGGCAGGGATCAAACTGTACATCTGGCAAAGTTCTCTGGTCCAAAAAGATAATATCAGAAAGTCCCCACAGCCCACAGCCCACGACCCATGACCCACGACCCACGACCCATGACCCGAGACAGAGACCGGACGGGACGGGCGGGCGGCGGCGGCGCGCGTGTGGGCTTAGCCTTGAACCCAAGCACATCTAGGTCTTCCCTCATTTAAACACATGGGATACCCCTTGGGATCCGAAACCCTTTACCATATTAGAGACTTATATAGAGAGCAATTCTTCCTATTCCCACCGATGTGGTAGATTTGTCCCACACCATATTTCCATGCCTCAAACACCTTACTTCGTGGACCAATATCTCTTTCATTTCTCAACGAAATTTGACGATTCTTGGCCCTACGGTCATCTACTCACTTCGTAGATCATGCATGTGTGAAGAGACAAGGTCTCCAACATGCGGAACACTAGTGTTTAATTTATCAAAGATGGGTGGACGCATCTCCCCGCCAAAGGCAAATTTCCAACAATCCCCTCTATGAAAGAGAGATTGTGGCGCACACACAAGGTGCCTACATTTCAGCAATCTTTCAGCGAAATGATATTGCATCAGGAGAGGTAGCTTCCGCTTTGAACCTTCCCTAGTTGAAACCATCGGACTTACTTACTGCGCGGTGAACGTGATGTCTTGAACCGTCAGTGTTTAGTGTAAGCCAAGACAATGATAACAACACAATAACTCTTCTTATTCATTTTCAGTCTTACGTTTTTTGTCCGTTGTGGCCGTGGAAACACTTGGATTCTTAAGTGCATTCATTTGAGGCGGCCATCCGCGCACTTAAATAGGTGATCTCCTACAAGGTATCCTGCTATACCCCACTTCACAAGTGTTAGGAATCATTAAAAGTTTTCCCAACCTTAACCTCAACCGTTTGAGGATTGTTTAAAGGTTTGGAAGCTTAACCTTTACCCACCATGCAGGTAGCACTTTAATGTCTATCGCGGGAACAGCTTTGGATTCATGTTTCCGTATAGAAATCATCATCCGAAGTGCTTCTTGCTTCCACCGAAGCGCTCAACTGAACCTTTTGCCGCTTGGTTTTCCCATTGAACCAAATTCTTGGGATCTCCAATCAGTATGGTTGGGTTTCCACCGCAAAGGTTTGTCTTGTTTGGGTTTTAAGCCCATTCCCCTAGACAGGCAGAACACTTGATCTTCGGGTAGTCCCTTAGTTAGTAAATAAGGAAGTGACACCCGTGATGATCAACTGTCATACGGTCTTATGTCTCCGACAGATCCTGACAGATATGTTCAGACGCCGTCATCCGTGTCCTTTCTGAAACCGACCGGCTAGCCATAGTGTATAACTGCTGAAGGCACGGGTTTCTTCCCAATAAGAGACGTCCTCTAATGAGTCGTGAAGTTATTCAACTTCTTTCATGCTTTGTATAAAGCAATAAACTCTGATTCCATCATGAATCGGCTGATGCAAGTTTGCTTAGAGGTTTTTCTAAGACACACCATACACATTTACTTGTGGCTTTGGTGTTCTTCAGATCTGGTGTCCAATTTGCATCACTGTGTTCTCCCAGAACCGCTGGACATCCAGAATACTATAATCCGTAGATAAGCGAATAATTCAGATATCGTCATATCCGACTTAACGCCTTCTATTGATCATGTATTAAGATCATCAGTGAACCTTAGTTCAACTGATTTGTTTGTAGGACGATACCAGGTCGGTTGTAGTGTGTACAATACATTGAACTACACATGAGTTGTGCATATCGCTCCTTTTCTATGGGTGCACCTTAATTCCAATCAGTTCTATAATTCATATCCATTGGTGGCTTCAACGAGACTGTCAACTATCGACCAGTCCGTTAGATGTCTTAGAAATCCAATTTCTAAGATGTCATCTGTGATACCCATATCTTTCATAGCGAGACTTTGTTTCAATATGACTTTTACTTTCAGACTGTTGATTCTCCAACTGTTGGCTTTCTAACTTCAGAGTCAATGTTTCTGTGGTCAGATTCATTGTTTCTGTTTTATCTGAAACTTTCAGGACCAAAATGTAAACATTTCAGGGACCAAAATGAAAGTTCAGGAAGAAGCCCAACAGTCCGACAAACCAACTCTAATTCTCTTCTTCCAACTCTCCGGTTGGGAAGGATGTTTCAACATCCATGCCACGCAAGACTGCAATGGCCCATGATGCTAAGCTACTCCCAGGGGAGCACATGTACAAGTAGCCAAGGCTTTGAACTTGTCAGTAGATCCATCTACTTTGTACTCACTTTTGAGTATCCTTTTTCACAACCCAAAGGTTCTTTTCCCGGAGGAAGATCAACCATTACGCAAGTATGGTTCTATATGATGGAATCTATTTATCTCTTTGTAGCTTCTTTCCAAAGCAGCGCTTTTGGAGATGACATTTATTTGTCAATTGTCCATGGTTCGTTCTCAACCATACAAGCTAGAAGGATTGGAACAAGTCTTTGTCCACTTCTTTTCTCCGTCTTGGTTCAACATCTACAATCCCTGAGTTCTGCAGATCTGGAATATTAAGTTCCGGATAGCCAACAACTTTCGAGTCCTGTAGATACGGAACGTCTAGTTCCGGACAGTCAGGCCCTCGCGTGTTCTTGTTAACCTTGAGCAATTACTCCTTTTTCCTTTTCAAGAAAATTTATCTTCTAAGAATTCAGCATTCTTTGACGCCAAGAGGCGATAAGCACTACTGTTATTTGCAGATCTAGTGGATATGCAATCTACAGTCTTAGGTACAACTTGACCTGTTTCAGTATTCCAACTTTTACCAAGCCACCCCACATAATTTGGGTGTATGACTTTGCGCTTGGCTAACACCGTTGGACTGAGGTGAGAAATGAACATTCATTTAATGATCGATGCTTCACCTTCTCCCCCTCTATCACTATGAATTCCTCAATCCGTAGGCCTAGTTGATTTTCAACTTCTGCTTTGTAGCGCTTATCCGCTTCAACAACTTCATCTTTGCTTCTCAACAAACAAAGGATTGCATACGTTGTACCATCATCAATGAAGATCACAACGTACTTGTCTCCCCCCTCTATTTTGTATAAACTTCAAATCACCCAAGTAGGTGTGACTAAGTTATAGAGGAGCGGTGCTTCTTTCGCTATTCCCTTGACGGAATTTGGAAAGGTGATTTTGCCTCTTCGCCTACCTCACATTCATTTTGAGGGTTTATGTCGAAAGAAGGCAGCAATCTCAACTTCGCTAGCTTTTGAATGACTTGCTATTTAACGTGTCTTAATCTATGATGGCATAGATGCACGGATTACAAATATATCATTCATTTGGCTACAGACATCCTGTACCATTCTTAGTTATTACGGACCTGTTGGAGTAGTCTCAAACCAGCTTGACCAACAGCGTCCCTTAAACTAAGTTAGGAACATGTATCATCTCTTTTTAGAGTGATCCCGTTCCTTGAAGTCCTATTGAGGACAACCTCTCCAGCCCCTTTGATTTTAGAGGTGGCGTTGCTTCACATGAACAACCTCTTGCCCGTGGTTAGGGCGTAACCGGATCATATGTGATCTGGATGCTCTGTCCCACTGCAGTTGCTTTGCATACTGAGTGTCCAATTTCTTTTTTGCCTTTATTTAGGCCTTCAGATCATTTAAGACCTGGAAACTCTGGCCCACCACACTAGGTGTCCATTACTTTTCCTATGAAATGAATTCTGGCTCCACTCCAGTCGCCCGGAGGCTTTGTATGACTGAGTGTCCAATAGCATCATATCAAAGGAATTTTGGCCCACTCCAGTCGTCCGGAGGCTTTGTATGACTAAGTGTCCAATATCATCCTATGAAGGATCTTCTGCCAAATAGTATGACAGGTTCAACGTCTTTAGCTTTTAGACTTCTTCCATTAAGATTGGTGCCCAGATAATTCTTGGCACTTACTTAAGAGTGGTAACAGTTTTCGCACAGTTAGTGGATCTTTCTCCCACGTATGTGCGAACATACTTTATACACTTTAATAATTACACTTAAAAGAACGGATATTTTTAAGTCGTTTACAAAATCCAATCTTTAAACGGGAAAGAAGATGAGATTAAACTTCTGATTTTTAAAGCGTAAGGAATATAAATTATTTTCATCCTCCTTTTCTTAATTCATTTTTAATCAGACATCATTTAATCTTTATTCTTGACAAGTAAGAAAAAATACTTATCCCAATTTCGGATTCTGGCTCACTTCAGTCACTGCAGTCACTTCATCAAACTGAGTGTCCAGTTCCTTCTTACCATTATTCGAATCTTTTGTCTGGGATAGATATAGGCCTTCTGCTGCAAGATAGAATAACATCTTCAGTCTTCTCCTCTTGTCCCAGTTGACATCCTCAGGTTCTCGAGAGCGCTTGTTCCCACCAGTCTTGGTAGCGGTGACACCATGAACACGTTCATCATCATCACTCTCTTCTACTAGAAAACCATTGCCATATCCAGATTTGGTCACACAACTTTTGACCGACATCTTTCGAACACTAATAGTAATACAATACGATCTTGTCTTAAATTATTGGTACTCTATTGTACTTTATAAAGCAGTACGGAAAGTAATAACTATTACAAGTGTTCGAAAGGATAAATAAATGGGCAATCTTCAAAACTGCTGCAAACGTGTTGTGTCTTGAATATTGATAACCTTGCAAAGCCAATGTTGAGAACTGTCGCAAGCTTGTTGTGTCTTGAATCGTGATATCCTGAAATCAAGAAACAACTAAATCTGGATGGTTACAACGTTGTGTGTTGAGTCGAGTGATTGCACTCTGTCCTTAAGACAAGATTGCCCCGTATATATGCTTTTACGTTAGCGGGCAATAGTCTCCCAAGATAAAACAACACTTTAATCTCAACGCTACAAAGCCAATAGGTTGAGCCTGCCGAATAAAACAATTATGAATCGACTTCCTGAAGATATGGAAAATGAAGGAAGAGATTCTATCTTCTCTTCTGTTTTGTCTCTATGTATATAGTGTGTCTCTTTTGTGTATATCTTGTGTATATGAGGGTGTTTGGTCAGTGATTTTCGTCACTGGTTTGCAGTGTTTCTGCTCACTGTTTTGTGTGCAATATTGCTATTTTTCCAGTCTATATCTCTCTCACGAATTGAGCCAAAGGAGGCTCAATGTATAGCATGAAGGAGGGGCTAAGCAACTGCCCAAAATATGGCTATTAATGGCCATTATGAAGGCATTAAACAACCAAGTAATGGCTGTTAATAGCCATCAAGGAGGCTGTTTAAATGGACATGAAGGAGGGTGAAAATGGAGGAGTTAATCAGCCAAGTAATGGCTGGTTAATGCTCCATAAAACAGTCCAACGGTAGGCAGAAGGTTTTCTGCCTCCCGTCACCCCAAAACCAACTTTCCAGAAACTCAATGGACCAAACTATAAAATATTAAACTTCAGGGATCAAACTGTACATCTGGAAAAGTTCTTTGGTCCAAAAAGATAATATCAGTCCAAAACGTTCTCTGGGCTTAGCCTTGAACCCAAGCACATCTAGGTCTTCCCTCATTTAAACACATGGGATACCCCTTGGGGTCCCAAACCCTTTACCACATTAGAGACTTATATAGAGAGCAATTCTTCCTATTCCCACTGATGTGGTAGATTTGTCCCACATCATATTTTCATGCTTCAAACACCTTACTTCGTGGACCAATATCTCTTTCATTTCTCAACGAAATTTGACGATTCTTGGCCCTACGGTCATCTATTCACTTCGTAGATCATGCATGTGTGAAGAGACAAGGTCTCCAACATGCGAAACACTAGTGTTTAATTCATCAAAGATGGATGGACGCATCTCCCCGCCGAAGGCAAATTTCCAACATACTCTTCTAAAAAAATTCAACCTTACAGCTCCAAAGTTTCTCGGATAGCGACTGGGTTGGCTTCTCGGATTATAGACGATCGACCGATGGATATCTAGTCTATATTAGGTCCAAATAATTTCATGGTCATTGAAAAAGCAACCCATTGTTGTTGTTCATCTACTGAAAGTGAATACAAAGTATTGGCTAACATCGCATCTAAAGTATCGTGGCTCAGTTCTTTAATTAAGGTGCTCAGATTTCAAATACACTTCCAGCAACTCTCTGGTGTGACAATATTGGTACCTACCTTTCTTCGAATCCAATTTTTCATGGTCAAACCAAACATATAGATCTGGATTGTCATTTTTTTCATGAGCAAGTAAAGCTTGGAAATTTAGTCGTAAAATTCATCTCAAGCGCCGATCATTTTCTTTATTTCTTCTTCCGATCAGGACAAGTGGGTTGGTTTGTTTCGTCCTCCTATTTATGCAATTCTCTATCTTCGTTCGTGATCATGTTGGGCGAAAGGTAGTTGTAGAAGAGCGGAAAGCCACTTGACTTGTTCAATGGTACCTTTAGTTCCCTATATTTATCTACCTCTAGCTGTCTCTATTGTTTATCACAATTAGAATTTTATCTTGTATATCTCTTTAGTGTCATAGTTACCTCATTTTCTTAGATATCCTATAAAGCAAAACAAGTATAAAGATATTTGTTGTAACCACAAAGATGAGCAGTGAAATATAATCACAAGTTCTTCCAATTTCTTTCAATTCTCTCAATTTTACAAGGGCATCAGCCACAATATTTGCTTCCTTGGATGTTACATAATATCAATATCATAATCTTTTAATAAATCGAGCCACGTCCATTGCATTAAATTCAACTCCTTCTCCTTAAGGATGTACTTAGTCTCTTATGATCTGTATATCTTCAATGAGAATACAATTGCTGCTAACTCTAGGTCATGTGTTGACACCCAATTTTGTCCCATCTTTTATGATTTTATTCGTAATTTTTAATATTTTTGACACTTTTAAAACAATTTTAAAATATAGGCATATATGTGCATATATCTTATTATTATTATTATTCGCATTTTTTATCATTTTGCATTTTTTTTAATAATCATAAGTTTTATCCAAAATTCTATGTTATTTTTATTCTCGCAAAATTGCATCGCATTTTCCTTTTATTAAGCATTAAATATTTCGCAAAATATTATATTTTATTATTATCACGTCGTTACGTTATTTTAAATAATTCACATCTTTTACAAAAAATATATAAATATGTTTTAATATTAAGCCCCTTTTCATATTTTTAAATCCATAACCCATTTTCTATTTTCTAACCCAAAATAATTTCTAACCCATTTCATTTTCCCAACCCAATACAAATTCTAACCAAACAAAATTCACAAGCCCAAACTCCCCAATTAAATTCCCTTTTACCCAAACCCACAAAACAAAAAAAAACCACCAGGCCCAATCGGCCGACCCACAAGCCCAATCCCCAAATTAAAACAACCCAGCCCACACCCGACCGACCCGACCCGACCCAACTCGTCTTCCCCCTCTCTTTTAATCCCCAAACCAAATCAAAACAAAAACAAAAAACCCTAAACCGAAACCCCTTCACTCAAAGCCGCCGACCCCACACTCCCATACCGGCGACCCCGCCGCCGGCCACCTCGCCTCGCCACCACCAACCCTCTCGCCTTCATCGACCCTCTACATACCGACACCATAGAATCCGCGACCCATGCCCCTCAAATCCGCGAAATCTTTACCTTTAATTCAAATTTCAAACTCGTTCTTGGGGGGGGGGGAAATCCACCTATAAATATCCCCTTTGTTCTTCATTTTTGAGGAGGTCCGAAAATCTGTCTTTGAAGGGATTTTTTAGAGTTTTTGGGGTTGATTTTAAGTCCGAAAATTTATGTTTATGAGTCCGAAATTTTCTTAAAGGTTTTGCTTTGTACTTTGTTTGTGTTCTTCACTATTGGGAAGATTCCGGATTTCAACAATCCGAAATCTGCTTAAGAGTTGTTTGTTCTTGCATGTGTTCTTCAACTTAAAGATTCCGAAAATAGGTCGAAATTATTGCTTTTTTTGTGTTGAAGAATCTGGATTTTAGCTGTTCTTCACTGTTTCTCGGTTCAATTCGGGTCGGGTCACTGCCGGATCGGGTCGGGTCATTTCGGGTCGAGACCAACATCAGAAAAACAGTATCCTTTTCAGAATTACCAATTCAGAATTGGGTGATCAAAATTCCAAAATCTGAATTCTAAACATCTCCGAGCGGATTCGACGATTCAAAGCACACCTCGGTTCGCTGCTCGGAGAAGGTTCGTAAACTCAGATTCCTCTCAACTTTAGTTTCCTTCTGTATTTCTGTGTGTTCTTTTGGTTAATCATGTGTTCGTTATGTTTGTTTATATTATTGTGTCCATCCATGCCTTAATATGATGTCTGTCCAGCCTGTTTTAGCTAATCTAGGTTCATTTTGTTTATTAAGTTAACTCTTAGGTTCATATTTAATGTAATATGCCAAGTATGTTGTTTAATAAGGGCAGGGTGTTGATTAGTTAAGCATGTCATGATATTTGCTACTGTAGTTGTTTTCCAATGTGTCTAGTTTGATCATTAATACTTAAAAATGTCAGGCTTATATTCAGCATTATGTGATTTAATTAGTCTAGTTTAAATTTGTATGTTAAGTTACTTGTTAATGATTTATTCCTTAGTATAATTATGTTTCTTTAGTTCAGTAACCTCTTTTAAATTAACATGAGAATGAGTAAAAAAAATGGCTAATGTTGATCCCTTTAGTATTTAATTTTGTATGAGGACATGAAAGCATTATGTGTGTTGTTGGTCCTAATTCATACCCTCTGAACCTCTATGCATAATGTTTCCACTCCTTCCTTCCATATTATGTCTTTTTCCTATCTTTATTTGGGACTTTCAGAATATACACATGTGAGGTTTATATTTATCTTAATATGTTGGTTGAAAGCCAAGACAAGCTTCGGGTTTGGTTTAGCCTTCTTCGATAGCCTGTCATGCCTATGGTTCTAGAAACCTTTTGATCTCGTTGCGGCATTGAAAATTGACGGTGGTAGCCCCCTTTGCTTCCTTGTTCTTTTAAAAGTGAAGTCTGTCTGATGAATTATTTTGCAGCATTTTGGACTCATTGTTGTTGCCTTGACAAGTCTTGCTTGGGATGTACTTTAAGGCTACCTTGTTGTTGTCATCTTGTTATTGTTTGCTATGATTGATTATTGCTTGCTGGCTGGATTTTGAACCCATCCTATGATGCATTATGAGAATGTTGGAGCCTTCTGTGGATATAAGAAATTGCTGTGTTTTTATCAATTCATTGCTGTCTCCTTTTGGCCATTATGCTATTGTATTTTTGGCATTATGAGTTGCTGCATTATTCTTGGTTATTTATTGCCACATCTGGCTGCTGGTTCGAAATGTTATACTCCGAAAGGAAGCTACTACATTCATTCAGTTGCTACACTTGATAAAAAAAAAAAACAGATGCTACACTGGATTAACTTGCTGCATTTGGGGTTGAATCTGCTGCTATGTTTTGAGCTAAAACAGATGTGATATTCTGGCCAAAATATTGTTGTATTACTGAGCTCATTTGATGTCTTATCACTGCTGTATTTTTAGCACAATTGCTGCTGTTTTCTTGGCTAAAAGCCTGCTACTTTAGGCTGTTTCGGACAGCCCACTGCTTCTGCGTTTCAAGCCCACTACTGCGTTATTTTTAAAAACCCAATTGCTGCTGTTTTTCTCGGCTGAAAACAGCTGGTTTAAAACTGCTTTGGACAACTGCAATATTTCGGTTTTACTGTTTTGGTATTATTTTACTGATTTGAACAAATACTATACTTAGGCCGACGAAATTGAATTTGAGGCCGCACTTTTTCGTTTCTCTGTTTCAGCACTGATTCTCTGTTTCAGTTTTCCTGTTTACTGATTTCTGTCTCAGTATTGTTTTACTGTTTTCAAACTAAAAACTGCATTTAGGCCGATGAAATTGAATTCGCGGCCGCGCTTTTTCGCTCGCTTTTTCGCTTTAATCGTTTTAAACATCCGTGCAACGGATATATTATCGCTTTTCTGCTTTTGAATAAATTCCGCGTCTTTTTGGGTACTGCTTTTATTTCAGTTCTTGCTCGGTTTCACTTCTTGTTTCTTTATTTTTCTTGTTTTAAACTAACACCGCGTCTTTCGTAATTTGCCTCGCTTTTTCTGCATCGCTTATCGCCATCGCCGCCGCTTACCGTTTCATTTTAATTTTACTGATTTGAACACGATACTACACTGGCCGATGAAAAATATCCGTCGATTTTGAGGCCTCCACAGTTGCAAAGACGGAAATATAACTTCTGGGCAATGATGAGGCTTAAACCTTTTTTCAAGATCAACATGTTTAGTAGGCGAGGTGACTAAAATAACCAACTAGTTATATATTCGCAGCCACGACGTGATTATAGTGATCTTTTCTATTTCACCCAAGAGACCAACACGTTTAGTAGGCGAGGCAATCAAAATAAACCACATTAGTCATATGTTTGCAGCCACGACGTGATTGGAATGCTCTTTTCAAAATTTAAGTCTGAGCCCTCCGTGATCAAAACGTTCACTGTTTTGAATACGGATATGAAGTTATTTGTATTTAACTGTTTCTAACCGTTTGTTCTTGATACTTGCGTGATTAAAGTAAATAACGACGAATTATTCCTCGGAGTTTATTTATTTTATTTCTTTCTTTAATTCAGCTTTTATCCCGCTTTGTATTGTAATATTATTTATCGCACTTATGTAACTATTGAAATGCTTAGAATAGGCAAACTTAGGATTAATTCATAGGGTAGTTTAAGATTTGAAACCCGTCGCTAGCTTATTTATTTGTAGGCTCGGTTAAATTCAAACTTAGAAATCCTTCGCTAGTTTATTTATTTTTAGGCTCGTCACGCGTATTCAAGATTTTCAAAACAACTTTTGTCATCTTTTATTTGCTTTATTAATCATACCGAATAAGTTTATCTTTTGTCAATTTACAATTCATTGATTCCCAAAATTTTACTTCTTTGGCATTATAAATAAATTGTTTTACTATCAATTGTCAAATACATATTTTTCCAACTCTACATGTATTTCTCTTTAAATATCATACAAATGCATATTTTGAAAAAATCTCTACATTTATCTATCTTTTAAAAAGCATCTCTTTTCATTAATTATTTACAAACATCTTTTAACTTCATGCTTCAAATATGCATTTTTTCTAGTAATAATTAACCTGAGTTTGACCGGATAACCGCAAGTTAGCGGATCTTAAAAGATGCCTAACCCCTTCCCTTTAGGATAATAAAGAACCCTTACCTAGAATCTCGCTAGTTTCGCAGACCTTAAAATTGGAGTTACATTGCAGCACTTAGTTTAATATTTAGGTGTCCTAATTCACCGTAGAAAATAATTAGGTGGCGACTTCTCAACCCTTTTTACCCGGGAATAACCGGACACGTCCGCGCTCCGCTTTGACCCGAGCAAGGTCGAAAAACGGGCGCGACAGCATGGCGACTCCGCTGGGGACTTTTCAGGTTCTTAACCATAGCAAAATTCAGGTTAATTATAATTGTGCTTTACTTTCACTCTTTGTTTGATGTAATGCTTTGATTTGTTTCCTTTGTGAAATTTTTTGCATGCATAACTGCTTTAATTTTCATATTTTTACTGCTTATCTTAAATTGGCATTTCGCTCATATTTCTTCCACTCTGGAAAATTGACACTATCACACACTACACGCGAGGTGTGTTTTGCGCACCCGCAAATTTCTTTCAATCTACCAAATTTTAGGAGAGTTGGCGTATGCGCGGAGTGACCGGACCATCCGGTGGCCGCGTAGCCTTCTCACTCGAGTAGTCCGCTCGGGAACCTTGTGTCTAGTCAGCCAAATCTTAGAAAATTTAAGATAGAGCTATACCACCCTTTATTTTTAGCCATGCCTGCATACACCTTAGGTGGGTCGATCCTTGGTATCGACTCCACAATTAAGAAATCCGCCAAAGATGTCTACGGGTCTCACAACCCAACGACCAATCAACATATTATATGTAGCGTGATAAGGATAGACTAATCCAAGACTAATCATGACATGCTAAAATTGGAAAATGTACATTCATTTTGTCTCATTTCCGACAAAGCATTGCAGTTTAGCAGCTTGGATCAAACCTGTCGTAATCCCACATATCTGGCGTTTAGGCCCACCTCCGGCATAAGGGAGGCCCCATGCATATTAGGATGCGCATTTAATTGTCTTACAATCATTTTGTTGTTTTCTCCTGCTTTTTCACTATGTGCATATTATTTAAAGCAATAATTACTCGCCTTATACTAACTTGGTTTTCTTCATTTTTTTTTGAAGGTTTATTTTGTCTAGATTATTTTCCCAAAGGTTGATTTGCGTTGCTAAAACTGGCGGATCATCCCTACTTCACGAGGTCAAAGGCACAATCCTTCAGCCAAATGACTGATTCAGATGCATCCGAACAGACTGGCCTGGAACTTATCACTCTTTCCAGAGATGAACCAGAGGCTTCGGAAAATAGAGATACTACCGTCCAAGAAAAATACATCGCCCAACTGTTACAACAGATGGCAGCCATGCAGACTGAGATAGAGCGGCTCCAAAATCTCACCAACCTGTCCATTAGCGCCAATACCCCACTCCCTGAACAAGGGACGAATGCAACTGCACCACAAATTTTCTCATCTCCTGAACCGCCATTTCCCCAAAACCTCCCCGATAATTCGCCACTATGCAAAACCAATCCACAACACACTAACCCGCAAGCAAGTCCACAACAAAGCCCGCTACAAAATGATCCGGCCTCATTCACAACTCCACATACCCAAATTACCACACTCATCCAAAACACCCCTTTCACGCAAAATCACCCGGCAGACCAACACATATTGATGGCACACATCGCTGATCAGAGCAAGCAGTATGTGCCGCCAATATATGTAATGGAAGCCCAACCTTTTACTACCGCAACACCAAACATGACTCTTCAGGAAATTGGCCAGTGTGAAGAGATGGACAAAGTAGTAAGAATCGAACCGATGAAAGTGTGGCGAGAGAGATTCTGACCTAAACGAGGCATTCAAGAATATCCAAACCAGCAAGGGACATGGAGGACTTGAGTACGAAGATCTGTGTATGCATCCCGACATTGAATTGCCTGTAGGATATAAGGTGCCAAAATTTGGTTTGTTTGATGGGAAAGGAAATCCTCACGCTCATTTAAGATCATACTGTGACAAACTGATTGGGGTAGGTAAAGACCAGGCCATCATAATGAAATTGTTCGTAAGGAGTTTAACAGGAGAAGCACTCGGCTGGTACACGAGCCAAAACCCGCAAAAATGGCGTAATTGGGGCACGATGGCACAAGATTTCGTGGACAGATTTAAATTCAACACTGACACAGTCTTGGACAGATTTTATCTGATGAAGTTGGAAAAGAAGCCCACAGAGACCTTCAGAGAATACGCCATGAAGTGGAGGGCAGAAGCAGCGAAAGTTCAACCCCCGATAGAAGAAAGTGAGATGACCACTCTCTTTGTACAATCTTTGAAAGATGCAACATACTATGAGAGAATGATAAGCGTCATAGGACGAAGTTTCTCTGAAGTTATAAGGATGGGATATTTCATAGAAGAGGGAATCAGAACAGGAAGAATTACAAACTTTGTAGCATTGCAAGCAACAAGTGAGACAATCCAATCGGACTCATTTGAGGGAGCAGTAAAGAAGAAGAGAGATGGAGTGTCCTCTGTGGTGACAGTTCAGAAACATAGGCCAAATCAAATGTCAACCTACCAAATGCCATCACCCCAGCCTCCCTACTACAATCAAAATAACCAAAGTCCTCAGCCTTCCTATTATTACCCATACACCCAAAGCCCTCAACCTTACTATCAATACCCACCTGGTCCCTACCCTGTCTACCATACCCATCCAATATATGGCTCGCCGGCGCCACCTACCCAAATCCCCACAATATCACCGCATACTTGCCTCATCCACAAGTCCATACACCAAATGCACCCGGACTCAGCAAGAAAATACGAAAGAAAGCCAGCCAAAACCTATACACCTTTAGCCGAACCTCGAGCCCAATTATATGAAAGACTGAAACCGCAGGAATACTCCACCATCCCAGAAATGTCCCCAATCCTCGTTCCAAAATGGCACGATGAGACTAAGCATTGTGCGTTCCACTCGGGATTCCTGGGCACGACAACGAGAATTGCTATGCCCTCGAAACAAAATTGAGACATTGATCAAAGAAGGAGTTATCCAACTGAAAGGACCTTCCTTTAATGTAAATAATAACCCTTTGCCAAATCATGACGATGCCAACGTAAATATGATTACTTGTTGATGAAGACCACAATTTGGAAGGGACTATTGTGCTACCCAGAGAAAGGAAAAGGTTGAATCATCGACCTTTATTACCCCTATGATTACAACAAGTGAAGGCACCTGCTCGAGTAGAAGCACTTCCTCCAAAGTCGCGGTCATGGCATCATCTTTTCTTGGAAAAGTCTTATCAACCAATCTTGAAGGAAGGAAGATGTTTCTTTACCAAAGCCTGTTCGCCTCTGAGTCAGTCATTCGTCAAAGCATGCGCCACTCAGAATCAAAGGAGGACAATGCGACCAACCTCGTGAAGGGATTCAAAAGATTTTTCATTGCTGAAAAAGAAGCAAAAAGCAATATGATTCTCGGTGATTACGCTAGAGACTCAACCAGTTAGGATGCAGAGCAAGGAGATGTTTTGGGAAAATTGGACATGTGCCCTGGCCTTGTTTCTCCCAGAAACTAGTTAACTGCATTAATATTTAATGAAACAATGCGATTCAGATTGAGGCCTGAATCACATATATGCATTTAATGTGTTTTGCCTCTACCTTTTGAAAGCTTAAAATGACAAATCTGCATTGCTTTTGCTATTATAAAATCTGTCTTGTTTAATAATTTTTTTTTCTTTTTCATCATGCAAACTAATTTGTCGGCAATATGTGACATATAATGAAACAAGCAAACAAAGTCTCAAACAACAAGCAAGGCTTCGAAGAATATAAGGAAGACTCACAACCGAAAGAATTGAGGCACTTTTGGAATAAGTCAAAGCCAGATTTGGATGAAACATCAAGATGGTTGATAGTTACAAGCATTGGCACGGACGTCTCTTGGGCTACCACACTACGATCAGGACTTCTACTGGGGCAATGCTATTTCTTTCGCAGCCAAGTGGATACAGAATCATTTACTAAGAGACTGATTGATGAAAGCAGATGGACGTAGTTGTCCGGGGCAACTTTATCAGAATAGAATGGCCAAAAACCATCAATGCAGATGCAGTGAAGAGATACCATATCTAAGATTAGTTATTCTTTATGTAATACTTTCTATGTTGTAAAAGTTGCGCTCCCTCGTCGGGATACGCATAGAACCCACGTAGGGTTCCGTTTCTTAGATCACAAATTTCCCCAAGTTCCTTTTTACTTGTAAACCTGAACTACGTTATGACCTGATTCCCTCGGCGGGATACGTAGGCGGCCATATCGGCTTCGGTCCCATCTTTAGAAAAACCCTTACAATCTCATTTGCTTAACATGAACTACGTTATGACCTGATTCCCTCGGCGGGATACGTAGGTGGCCACATCGGCTTCGGTCCCATTTTAGAAAATCCTTACAATCCCCTTTTGCTTGTAATGAACTACGTCATGACCTGATTCCCTCATGGGGATACGTAGGCGGCCTAAATCGGCTTCGGTCCCACCATTAGAAATATTTTCTCCTTTATCTCGTACATGATAAAATGCACCCATCTGATCACCCTGATAGGGCAGGCAAGCAATCTACACAAGACTCGGTTGTCCGTTCAAAAGATCATCATCCTCACATATCGGAAACTGAGGCATTTTTAAGGGATCACTGCCGGAGGACGCCGATAAACATGGAAAAACATCGGCAAACTAAGTCTTCAGCCTAAGAGGATTTTGGATAAGACGTTTGCTTTGTTTCACCGCATGTCGCTGTTCGACAGACATTTACATATATGCATACTTTCTTATAAGCAATTTATTTTCAACAAATACTTTCATTAGAGTTTGACAAGATTTTTTACTAATATGCATACTTTCTTATAAGCAAATCATTTTCAACAAATATTTTCACTAGCAGTTCGACAAGAACTTTTTAATGATAAGCATACTTTCTTATAAATAAATTATTTTCAACAAATGTTTTCATTAACGGTTAGCCAAGACTGGGAACTGCATAGGGCTACAGGTGTCCAAATCGGCAGGACATGCAGCTATCAAGAGCCAAAGCTATCAAGTCAACGCTAATCAACCGCCTCCCCAAACTCACAAATTTTCTTTGAGTACAGGTTCTTCAGGTTGAAAAGCAGGGAAGCCACATCGGTTATGATCAATTCCCAAAGAATTTCGGCACCACAACTCACTACAAGGATTACGTTCTTGTTACGCATTTATACGAAGACATCATCTTGACCTCTGTGGTCCCGACTATTATGTCTGCACAAAGATGTTATTTCGAATCACAAAGAACGACAACAAGGCAAACCCGACGGCAAAGACGTCGCATCACATTTTCGCCCGTGCCAGGATGACATTTCAATTCACATGAGTTTGGATCGGCAAAAGATTCAGCACAACGTGGAACCCTGTTACATCAAACTGACGGCAAGGACGTCACTTACATATCTTACAACAGGACAACATTTCAAAAACGTCATCGACGTTATGGCAGCACGACAATCATTTTTTACAGCTTTACAACGACGTCAACAACATTACAATGACGTCTTCAACGCAAAGAACTATCTTTTATCAGATCTCAACGACGCCAATAGCGCTTACAATGACGTCTTCAACAAGAATAAACTATCTTTACGGCAACACAACAACTATCTTTACAAGATCTCAACGACGCCAACAAAGATTACAATGACGTCTTCAAAACAACAACTATCTTTACGGCAATGCAAAGAACTATCTTTTACCGTGATCTTAACGGCGTCAACAAAGCATTACAATGACGTCTTCAACAAGAATGACTATCTTTTACAACAACGCATCAACTATCTTTACGGCAATGCAAAGAACTATCTTCTACAACATCTCAACGACGCCAACGACTTTACAATGACGTCTTCAAAACAAAGAACTATCTTTACGGCAATGCAAAGAACTATCTTTTACCGCATCTCAATGACGTCAACAGTATTACAATGACGTCTTCAACGCAGCAACTATCTTTTACGGCATTACAACAACGTCATTGACGTTACTGCAGCACAACAAATATCTTTTACAGCATTACAACGACGTCAACAACAATATAATGACGTCTTCAACGCAGCAGCTATCTTTTACAGCATTACAACAACGTCATTGACGTTACTGCAGCACATCAACTATCTTCAACAGCATTACAACAACGTCCACGATGTTACGGCAACACGACATCTATTTTTTACAGCATTACAATGACGTCAACAACATTACAATGACGCCTTCAGCTCAACATCTACCTTCTACAGCAAAACTACATTACAGCAACGTCCACGACGTTACGGCAGCACGCCAGCTTTTTACAACATTACAACGACGTCAACAATATTTCAACGACGTCTTCAGCGCAACGCCTATCTCTTACAACAAACAGCATTACATTCTTGCAACAACGTCATCACAATGACGTCTTTAACACAACACGTCGATACAACGACGACCCCAGCGTTACATTCTTACAACAACGACATCAACAACATTACAATGATGTCGTCAGCAACACGCCCATACAACGGTGTCATGAACAACACGCCTATGCAACGACGTCTTCTGCAAATCAACTATCTTTTACAGCATTACAACGACATCAACAACATTACAATGATGTCATCAGCAACGCGCCCATACAACGGCGTCATCAACAACACGCCTACGCAACGACGTCTTCTGCACAATATTTATTTTTACAGTATTACAATGACGTCAACAGCATTACAACGACGTCTTCAGCACAATAATTATCTTTACAAAGAAACAAAGATTACCACAACGCCCTCGACGTTACATGCAGCACACCAACTGTCTTTTACATAATTACAACGACGTCAACAATATTACAACGACGTCTTCAACACAACACGTCAATCCAACGACGTCATGTCAGGCGCCCACCTTATAATGAGGGTATTTTAATTTCGATTGACGCCCACCTTATAATGAGGGTATTTTAATTTCGATCGGCGCCCACCTCCTAACGCCGTATTTCCAAGTTATTTTCTACAATTTTTCTCGTGATTTATACACTAATTATATCTTAAGCTTTAGTTTGCGTGAGTTTTTAATTTGCAGGAACTTCATCACAACGTGGAGCTATCTCTTCACGGCGAATCGAGGCAATTTGGTCAACGACCTACTTCGAACGTCGATCCGCTTTTCCCATTAGTTTCTCGCATCTGCGACCAGTGTCATCCTAAGTCGACACTGGGGCATTGTTGCTTGAATGTGCACCATCTTTTTGCAACTTCTATACCCCTCGGGGATTCTATTTCTTACTATGCAGTTCCGATGATCGGGACAAAATTGGCTACTCAGTCAACTTCTTTCGCCGAAAACTCTTTCATCGTCTCCGTCCAAAGAGGGGCATCTGTTGACACCCAATTTTGTCCCATCTTTTATGATTTTATTCGTAATTTTTAATATTTTTGACACTTTTAAAACAATTTTAAAATATAGGCATATATGTGCATATATCTTATTATTATTATTATTCGCATTTTTTATCATTTTGCATTTTTTTTAATAATCATAAGTTTTATCCGAAATTCTATGTTATTTTTATTCTCGCAAAATTGCATCGCATTTTCCTTTTATTAAGCATTAAACATTTCACAAAATATTATATTTTATTATTATCACGTCGTTACGTTATTTTAAATAATTCACATCTTTTACAAAAAATATATAAATATGTTTTAATATTAAGCCCCTTTTCATATTTTTAAATCCATAACCCATTTTCTATTTTTTAACCCAAAACAATTTCTAACCCATTTCATTTTCCCAACCCAATACAAATTCTACCCAAACAAAATTCACAAGCCCAAACTCCCCAATTAAATTCCCTTTTACCCAAACCCACAAAACAAAAAACCACTGTGCCCAATCGGCCGACCCACAAGCCCAATCCCCAAATTAAAACAACCCACCACACCCGACCGACCCGACCGACCCAACTCGTCTTTCCCTCTCTTTTAATCCCCAAACCAAATCAAAAAAAAAAACAAAAAACCCTAAACCTAAACCTCTTCACTCAAAGCCGCCGACCCCACACTCCCATACCGGCGACCCCACGTCGCCGGTCACCTCGCCCCTGCCACCACCAACCCTCGCTTTCATCGACCCCCTACATTGCGCTGACACCATAGAATCCGCGACCCATACCCCTCAAATCCGCGAAATCTTTACCTTTAATTCAAATTTCAAACTCGTTCTTGGGGGGGGGGGGAATCCACCTATAAATATCTCCCTTGTTCTTCATTTTTGAGGAGGTCCGAAAATCTGTCTTTGAAGGGATTTTTTAGAGTTTTTGGGGTCGATTTTAAGTCTGAAAATTTATGTTTATGAGTCCGAAATTTTCTTAAAGGTTTTGCTTTGTACTTTGTTTGTGTTCTTCACTATTGGGAAGATTCCGGATTTCAACAATCCGAAATCTGCTTAAGAGTTGTTTATTCTTGCATGTGTTCTTCAACTTAAAGATTCCGAAAATAGGTCGAAATTATTGCTTTTTTTGTGTTGAAGAATCTGGATTTTAGCTGTTCTTCACTGCTTTCGCTCAATTCGGGTCGGTCACCGATCGGGTCGGGTCATTTCGGTCGAGACCAACATCGAAAAACAAGATCCTTTTGAATTACCAATTCAGAATTGGGTGATCAAAATTCCAAAATCTGAATTCTAAACATCTCCGAGCGGATTCGACGATTCAAAGCACACCTCGGTTCGCTGCCCGGAGAAGGTCCGTAAACTCAGATTCCTCTCAACTTTAGTTTCCTTCTGTATTTCTGTGTGTTCTTTTGGTTAATCATGTGTTCGTTATGCTTGTTTATATTATTGTGTCCATCCATGCCTTAATATGATGTCTGTCCAGCCTGTTTTAGCTAATCTAGGTTCATTTTGTTTATTAAGTTAACTCTTAGGTTCATATTTAATGTAATATGCCAAGTATGTTGTTTAATAAGGGCAGGGTGTTGATTAGTTAAGCATGTCATGATATTTGCTACTGTAGTTGTTTTCCAATGTGTCTAGTTTGATCATTAATACTTAAAAATGTCAGGCTTATATTCAGCATTATGTGATTTAATTAGTCTAGTTTAAATTTGTATGTTAAGTTACTTGTTAATGATTTATTCCTTAGTATAATTATGTTTCTTTAGTTCAGTAACCTCTTTTAAATTAACATGAGAATGAGTAAAAAAAATGGCTAATGTTGATCCCTTTAGTATTTAATTTTGTATGAGGACATGAAAACATTATGTGTGTTGTTGGTCCTAATTCATACCCTCTGAACCTCTATGCATAATGTTTCCACTCCTTCCTTCCATATTATGTCTTTTTCCTATCTTTATTTGGGACTTTCAGAATATACACATGTGAGGTTTATATTTATCTTAATATGTTGGTTGAAAGCCAAGACAAGCTTCGGGTTTGGTTTAGCCTTCTTCGATAGCCTGTCATGCCTATGGTTCTAGAAACCTTTTGATATCGTTGCGGCATTGAAAATTGACGGTGGTAGCCCCCTTTGCTTCCTTGTTCTTTTAAAAGTGAAGTCTGTCTGATGAATTATTTTGCAGCATTTTGGACTCATTGTTGTTGCCTTGACAAGTCTTGCTTGGGATGTACTTTAAGGCTACCTTGTTGTTGTCATCTTGTTATTGTTTGCTATGATTGATTATTGCTTGCTGGCTGGATTTTGAACCTATCCTATGATGCATTATGAGAATGTTGGAGCCTTCTGTGGATATAAGAAATTGTTGTGTTTTTATCAATTCATTGTTGTCTCCTTTTGGCCATTATGCTATTGTATTTTTGGCATTATGAGTTGCTGCATTATTCTTGGTTATTTATTGCCACATCTGGCTGCTGGTTCGAAATGTTATACTCCGAAATGAAGCTACTACATTCATTCAGTTGCTACACTTGATAAAAAAAAAAACAGATGCTACACTGGATTAACTTGCTGCATTTGGGGTTGAATCTGCTGCTATGTTTTGAGCTAAAACAAATGTGATATTCTGGCCAAAATATTGTTGTATTACTGAGCTCATTTGATGTCTTATCACTGCTGTATTTTTAGCACAATTGCTGCTGTTTTCTTGGCTAAAAGCCTGCTACTTTAGGTCGCTTTGACAGCCCATCGCTTCTGCGTTTCAAGCCCACTCTGCGTTATTTTTAAAAACCCAATTCTTGCTGCTTTTTCTACTGAAACAGTTGGTTTAAAACCGCTGGACAACCGCAATATTTCGGTTTTATCGCTTTTGGTATTATTTTACTGATTTGAACAAATACTATACTTAGGCCGACGAAATTGAATTTGAGGCCGCACTTTTTCGCTTTCTCGCTTTCAAAGACTGATTCTCTGCTTTCGCTTTTCCTGATCGATTGCCTCAAGATTGTTTTATTGTTTTCAAACTAAAATCGCATTTAGGCCGATGAAATTGAATTCGCGCCGCTTTTTGTTTTCTCTGCTTTTCGCTTTAATCTGTTTTAAACATCCGTGCAACGGATATATTATCGCTTTTCTGCTTTTGAATAAATACCGTCTTTTTGGGTATCGCTTTTATTTCGCTTTGTCGCTCGGTTTCAGCCATCGCTTATCGCTTTTTATCGCTTTAAACTAACACCGTCTTTTGTAATTTGCCTCGCTTTTCAAGCATCGCTTATCGCCATCGCCGCCGCTACTGCTTTCATTTTAATTTTACTGATTTGAACACGATACTACACCGCCGATGAAAATATCCGTCGATTTTGAGGCCTCCACAGTTGCAAAGACGGAAATATAACTTCTGGGCAATGATGAGGCTTAAACCTTTTTCCAAGATCAACATGTTTAGTAGGCGAGGTGACTAAAATAACCAACTAGTTATATATTCGCAGCCACGACGTGATTATAGTGATCTTTTCTATTTCACCCAAGAGACCAACACGTTTAGTAGGCGAGGCAATCAAAATAAACCACATTAGTCATATGTTTGCAGCCACGACGTGATTGGAATGCTCTTTTCAAAATTTAAGTCTGAGCCCTCCGTGATCAAAACGTTCACTGTTTTGAATACGGATATGAAGTTATTTGTATTTAACTGTTTCTAACCGTTTGTTCTTGACAGCTTGCAGGGATTAAAGTAAATAACGACGAATTATTCCCTGAGTTTATTTATTTTATTTCTTTCTTTAATTCAGCTTTTATCCCGCTTTGTATTGTAATATTATTTATCGCACTTATGTAACTATTGAAATGCTTAGAATAGGCAAACTTAGGATTAATTCATAGGGTAGTTTAAGATTTGAAACCCGTCGCTAGCTTATTTATTTGTAGGCTCGGTTAAATTCAAACTTAGAAATCCTTCGCTAGTTTATTTATTTTTAGGCTCGTCACGTGTATTCAAGATTTTCAAAACAACTTTTGTCATCTTTTATTTGCTTTATTAATCATACTGAATAAGTTTATCTTTTGTCAATTTACAATTCATTGATTCCCAAAATTTTACTTCTTTGGCATTATAAATAAATTGTTTTACTATCAATTGTCAAATACATATTTTTCCAACTCTACATGTATTTCTCTTTAAATATCATACAAATGCATATTTTGAAAAAATCTCTACATTTATCTATCTTTTAAAAAGCATCTCTTTTCATTAATTATTTACAAACATCTTTTAACTTCATGCTTCAAATATGCATTTTTTCTAGTAATAATTAACCTGAGTTTGACCGGATAACCGCAAGTTAGCGGATCTTAAAGGATGCCTAACCCCTTCCCTTTAAGATAATAAAGAACCCTTACCTAGAATCTCGCTAGTTTCGCAGACCTTAAAATTGGAGTTACATTGCAGCACTTAGTTTAATATTTAGGTGTCCTAATTCACCGTAGAAAATAATTAGGTGGCGACTCCTCAACCCTTTTTACCCGGGAATCACCGGACACGTCCGCGCTCCGCTTTGACCCGAGCAAGGTCGAAAAACGGGCGCGACATCATGTGTCAAGTAGTTTTTCTTGTGCTTCCTCAGTTGCCTTAATGATTAGCAATAACTATACTATGTTTCATCAGAACATAGCCTAAGCCAACACCCGAAGCATAACTATTTGTACCTTCTGGAAGTTCCAAGATGGGAGCTAATGTTAGCCTATTCTTTAATTCCTAAAAACTCGATTCACAAGCATCGGATCACTGAAACTTGGTCAATTTCTGAGTCAGTTTCGTCAATGGTGCTGAAATGGAGGAGAAACCCTCTACGAACATCCTATAATAAATATATCTCTGGAGTAAAACAAGATATGTGTTTCCCGGAGAACCAGCGATGCCAACCCTATTCCTTAACATCGAAACGATGTCGGAAACGTAGTTGCGACGGCCACTGGACAGCCTCCACTGGATGTTTTCAAGCACCCCACCTTCGCAATCAATACTTTTACCAGAAACACCATCATACATTTGTTTGCTTATTCCTAGTAAACTAACATCCACAGTTCGATTACCTTTTAAAAAGATTTCTTATTTGCACGAAACTAAGAATCATATAGGATGAACAAGAAATTAAGAGATGATCATAAGAGAGAATTTACAATATGCAATAGTCGGAAAATTTTCTTATGGATGGCCGAACATCAAAGAATTGCAAAAGCTAATCCCTAAACAGTGTATATTGAAGGCGAATGCAATATAGGGCTTAACTTTGGTAGAAGATTGTGTTAGTCTATTGTCGAAACATGCTTTCTATATCAATTACATAAATTGGATGTATCCGATGAAAACTCACAAATCCTTCAGCAATGAATATGAATGTTATACAATACCCGTTACCTCTCTTTCTTGGTCTTTGTTAGATTATAGTAATAGTGTTATGATTTCGGCGGGGAGGCTTAAAATTTCAAACTTTTGAGTTTTGACAATACAAATGTGTGTATTTTGTGTTAAATTTGGAAAAAATGCCAAAATAAAGTATTGGGTGAATTACAGAAACATTTTTTTTCTCTTGCGTCGGCTGTTGGTAAACCCTTATAGGTTGATATGGCTACAAGAAACCAAAATCGACCAAGGTGTGCCAGAGTTAAGGTTGAAATAGATCTTCATAGTGATTTTCCGCAACGAGTTAATATTGGAATGCGGAAGAGGGATACGTGGGAAGTGGTAGGTGGATGGGTCCATATAAAATATGATCATCTCCCTAAGTATTGTAAAAGATGTAGGCTCCAAGGGCACAATGAGGAAGAATGTTTTATTAATCATCTGGAATTTTATCCTAAGGAGGAGGAAAGGTATATGGACCGAAAGTGGATACAGATCCGAAGGCTGAAGCAGGCAAGCCTAAAACAAGTGATAAAATAGAAAATAAGGAGAATAACAAGGAGAAAATGTAAGAAAATAAAGGAAATAAGCAAGGGGGAAATGATGAGAGGAAAAATAAGAATCATGAAGGTAGAAACAGGAATATCCAGGCTTGGAACCTAGTGAAAAATAAGAAAAATAAGAAAGGAAGGAATCAGTAGGAAAGTGAGAACAAAGAGTAGTTCGAGAAGGAGGAACTGAAGGCAAATGGTGATAATAACAAAGTGAAAAACAAACAACAAGATATCAGGTCTTGATAACTAAGATGTGGACAACTTAAAAAGGAATCAAGTGGCAAAGCAAGGCAGTGCTAGCAAAAGCAGCAACAACAATAAATTGTAAATGTAGAATAAAATAGTAAGATCGTCAAAGATACCAACACAAGAAATAAGCAGATCAGAAGGTTGTAAAGAAGATAGACAGATATCAGCAAAACCATGGGTGGAAAAATCTTTTTTGAAAGTCAATCGTCTAGGAGAGTATGTCTACAGGGAAGAGTGAAAAGAGGTCTACAAGTTTTCAAAAAAAGGCTAAGCAGAAGGAGAATCAGCAGAATATTACATCTTCAGAAGAAGAAGTAGCACCTACCATAAATGCTGATATTAGGGTTTGGCAGGATCTAGAAGCGAAGAATGGTAGAATAGAAGAAGATGTAATAAGTGGTCCTGAACACAATTCTTACAACTTAGAAGACGTGGTGGATGAATCTGTATTGGTACCAGACAAGACACTACAGATTATTGATCCACAAGAGGTTACTAGCAAAAGTACAAAAGATGAAAAAGGCACAGACCAGGTAACTAGTCCAATCAAGGGATCAGAGAGTAACAAAATGGTTCAACAAAAAAGTCAAGAAGGCACATCAGGGGTGAAGGAGAATGTGGAGGATAGAAATAATTCTCAGCTCCAAATTATGGTACCTATGATAGAGAATATAGAGGATCAACTCACAAAAGCTTAGCTAGATCATATCATAGACAGTCAGGAGGATGAGTCTATAGAACACAATACAGAAAATGAGGTAAAAGCATGAGATTTTTCCCTAAGAAAGAGAAAAGCATGACGAGTAGCATCAAGAAGACAAAGTCAAATATAGTGTTACCATTATGAGTGACAACAAGGAGTAATAACATGAAACCTCCCTCCTATAATCAATTATTGACAACATATTATTTTGGAAAATCAGTCAACACTCAAAACTCTTTTGAGAAATTGATTGAACTTCACAAGTGAAATCACTATACCTACATAGATCTAATGGAACATTTCTAAGAGCCTTAAGAATTAGAAACATATAGAAGGAAATTGGGATTGCAAAATGCCTTGGCAAAGTCAGGTGATTATCGATTTTGTTCAACATGTCACTCTTAAGCTTGCTCATATCGTGTTGCAACAAGCTGTGATGGTTACTATTGTATATGCTAAGTGTTCTGCATTGGAGAGGCAATATTTGTGGGATATAGTTAGGCAAATAACAATGACAATCCAGTCTTCATGGATTATAGGAGGAGACATTAATGTCATCCTCTTTGATGAGGAAAAATTTGGTGGTCAGCCAGTACATCATCAAGAAACTTCTGACTTTGCTCACTTTATTAACAATAGAGGTTTGGTGGAGATCAAGTATACATGTAGAAAATTTACTTTGTGGAATGGTAGATTAGAAGAAGACTGTATTTTACAGAGGCTGGATATACTATTTGGGAATCAAGAGTTCATGAATTTATTTCCATCCAATGAGGTATTTTACCTGATCATGCATGGTTCTAATCATGCTCCAACTCATGTTGTATATGACAATAATGAAGTAGTCGGGAAGCCTTTTACGTTCCTAAAATTTTGTACTAAGCATAAATTTATGGAGATTATTAAAGAAAATTAGATCTTCGACTTTGCTAAAAATCCTTTTGTTGATATATAGGCCAAAATGAAGAAGGTTAAACAAGCATTGGCAAGGTGGAGAACCAAGACATATGGTAACATTTTTCAGCAAATATGAACTATTGAGGATGTGATTAAAGTTAAGGAGCTTTATTGGAAATCAATCCTTTCATGATGAATAGAGAGGAACTTCACAAGGCACAAGCAGATCTTAATAGATATCTACACCTAGAGGTGCCGGAAACAGAAATTAGGCATGAAGTGGTTCAAGGATGGAGAAGAAACACAAGATTTTTTCATGCTTACGTTGAGGGTAGAAGAAACAAATTTACTATACATGGCATTCTGAACAGTCAAGGTGCTTGGATCTTATCTATTGCTCAAATTGGAGATGAGGTTGTTAACTTCTTTCAAGACCACTTTAGAGAACAGTCATGACCCTCAAATTTTGATATGTTAGAAGAGATACCACCACTTATCACTTTTTAGTAGAATGCTTTCGTAATATCTTTTCCTAATATTGATGAAGTCAAATAAGCAGTATTTAGGCTAAATGGTGATAGCACAAGTGGTTCAAATGACTTTTTTATCAGTTTTTCAATCTTGCCAGTGTATCATTGGTGAAGATGTCACAAAATCGTTAGAGAATTTTTCTGTGGCCAAGAGTTGCAAAGATTCATAACTCATAATAACCTGGTGCTCATCCTAAGAATGAGGTAATTAATAACTTCTCAGAATTGAGACCCATTAGCCTAAGAACTTTCTCTAATAAGATTATTTCTTGAGTCCTACATGAGAGAATAGTGGTTGTTTTACCTGGGATTATTTCAAATACTCAAACTTGTTTTGTGAAGGGTAGAAGTATTAGATAATATGTGTTGCTAACTCAGGAGATTATTAGATATATCAACAAAAGAAACAAATTTTATAATTTAGTGGTTAAATTAGATATGGAAAGAGTATATAATAGGGTGTCATGGATCTTCCTAACCAAGGTTCTTAGAAAATTTTGTTTCTCTGAAGTACTTTTCCTTTTACATATTTGGGTTGTCTAATATTTTATGGAAGAAGAAAAATGTCTACTTTGAAGAACTTATAAAGAAGGTGATGAAAAGAATCATGTCATGGAAAACAAATTTCTCTCATTTAGTGGATGATACATCCTTATAGCTCATGTCTTGCAAACCATGCCAGTTTATGTATTATCAGCTATGAACCCTTTGGTTTGAGTGATTGCACAACTGCATAAGATTTCTGTAAAATTTATTTTTGAGTAACAATGTTGGTGTTAAAGGAAAACATTAGGTAGATTAGTACCAATTGTGTTTACCAAAAATTGAAGGAGGATTAGGATTCAGATCACTGCATGACATATCAAAGGCTCTTTTTGCTATGTTGTGGTGGAATCTAAGAACATCACCTTCTTTATGGGGTTCTTACATGTTTAATAAGTACTACAAGAAGTTACATCCTACAATAGCTCAGGATAAAGTAGCATTGATGGATATAAGGAGGGGTGATGTTTGGGTAAGTGGGTCGGGTGTGTATGACAATCGAGTTGACCCGAAATTGAGGCACAAGTAGGGGTGTTTTTGGTTCTCAGATTGGTCTTGTGTGTGGTGTATGGGAGGCTGTTTCGGGTGAATGTAGGTGGGGTTGGCTTAAGGAGTTTTGAGGGATTGTTTCGGGTGGGTTAAGGTTCAGGAAGATACTTGGGACTTGGTGGTGTCAAGGCAACAGAATAGACCTGAACCAGTGAGGTTCTCGGTAGGTGTGTTACGATCGGGCAGCGTAGTGTGGATGACTGTTTCGGGTAGTTGTGTAGGGAAATGGGTCAAAGCGTTTTAGTGATTTGTTGTAGGCACATTGAGGATTGTTTTTATGTTCGGGTTTTGGTTATGGGATGACGTTAGGATGCTAGAACAGTACTGGGACATCAAGGTTCGCGGTAAGTGCAGGTGTTTGGACTGGACGGGTGTTTGTGGGTTGATTCGGCTGATGACCCTTAGTGGAGGTGTTAATGAGATATTTTGGGAGGTAAGGGTAACCGGTATCTGGTATTTTGAGTGAGGGTTGAACACGAGTTGTAGGATACGAACTCGAATTAGGCAATGAGGGATTCTTGGTTAAGTGTAGGTTTGTTTGCTTCGGTTTGGATGTTTATTAATTGAGGCCTTAGTGAGATATGAAAGATATGTCCAAGGATAGAGATACAGGGGTTTTACTGCCCGTATCGATACCAAGGAAAGTGTGATCAATACCACAAGGTTGATATCGAGGTTTGCTAGTCGCAATGCCCGTGAACAAGCCAAGTAGGGTGATCGATTCCCTTGTTGCTACCAAGGCTTAGATTAAGTTCGTCCACAAAAGTACCAACCTTCGTTTACCACCAAGGGTGTTCTTCAAGCTTTGGTAGAGACTAGGTCACACAAGTCTTAATCAATACTTGCACCGAAGGAGAGTTTGGTTCACACAAGGACCAACTAAAAGTAAACACACACAATTGAATACAATTAGCTTTGAGTAAACATCACTTTTATATATCAATCAACTCTTATCATTTACAACTCCTAAGGTTCCTATTTATAGTAAACAAAAGACTATTGTAGAAAACAAACTAAAGACACAAACTTTAGGCCTAGTGGGAAAAGGGTTCGGGTTTTCTTGTTGGCCAAAAGGCTTCTCGACTTTGGTATGATAAATGGGAAAAGGTTTGTCTTTTCTTGGAGACAAAGTTGAGCTCAAAATCCTTCACACCTCTTTGTGGAGTCCAAGTCAAAAAGGGAAGGGATTGTGCACTTCAACGATCACATCTTCTTGGAATGGATTTTGGAAGTTTCCATTCTTTGTTCTTGGTTGACAAGCCATTTCGGCCAAACCTCTTCATCTCCCCTAGGAAGACTTTTAAGACTTCCATTCATGAATTGTTATATTGGAAGACTCATCTTCTAGAACATCATTGTCCTTGCCAACTTGTCCTCCAACTTACGACTTAGTCATCTTCTTCGAAGACCTTTTCGCCTAGTCATCTTGTGACAAGGACTCTCGGTTTTGCCATCCCTTACATGACCTATTAATTGTGTCCTAAGGTAGTCATTCCATGTCCTAAGCTAAGATCTAAAAGCTAAGCTAAGAAAGAAAAGAAAACAAAAAGTTAAACGAAAATATGGTCTCGGCCAAAACCAACAAGAAGGACGAATAAAACTTGCTTCTTAGATCTTCATGTGATAACTCCAATTCCACTCCACTTTCCATGCATTTTTAAGCACATTATCTTTGGTTGATCGAACATCTTTGGAACCCCGAGCTTATCACCTTGAGGATCAATTGGACACCTTGAGCTCACGTGGATATTTCCATCAAGCATCAAATGTCTTGAAGAAAATGGTGGAGGTGAGAGAAGAAGTTGAGTACAACATATGGTAGCAAATTAAGGCTGGTAATTCTAGCTCCTTGTTTGATAATTGGACAAACAAGGACCCTTATATATGTATTGCCTGATCATATTGTGGAAGAGGAAGTCGAGGTAAAAGAATTCACGAAGGGAGATTAGTGGAATATTTAGAAATTGAGAACTCATGTATTAGAATAGATGGTGAAATACATTGTAGAGAATATGAATCCAAGGCTACAGAATGTTGATAACGATGCAACCTGGTGGATGAGAAATGCCAATGGATTATTCAAAGTTAAACGTGCTGGGGAGGATATGAGACTAAAGCAACCAAAATCACTGCAATATGATCATATATGGGCTAAAAGGTTGCCAATAAAAATCAGTTTCTTACTACGGAGGTTGTGGAAAAGGAGGGTCTTAACAACAAAGAATGAAAATTCCAATAGTGTCATGATGTTGGTGCTGTGTGGATTATAAACATGAGACAATGTCTCACTTATTTCTAACTTCTCCAATAGATTTTAAGCTGTCTTGTGCGGTTATGAACATTGAAGGCCTGCAATTACAGGAGGTAATCATCATATGGTGGACAACAGTTGCACCTCCCAAGTTACAAGCCATATATTTAGCTATTCCGTCAATTGTCCTTTGGGAGATTTGAAAGGGAATGAACTCAATTAATTATGGTGGAAAAACAACATACAATAGGATGGTGTACCAAGTACAACCTACAATAAACCAGCTGATCAGAGTCAAATTACCATGGTTTACCAGAATACCCTCGGATTGGCCATAAATTATCCAGTTCTCCGAAGTTACAAGTAACTTTACATTATTGCATTGTGAGATTAAATTTACCATCTCAAGGATCCATAAAATACAACACTGATGGTGATAGCAAATACAATTCACGTAGAAGATCTTATGGATTTTGTATTAGGGATAACCGAGGAGACCTCATTTATGCTCAAGCTCAACAGATAGTAGTCACTACAAACAGAACTACAACAATCCACAAGGCAGTACAGTGGTGTATGACATATGATCTGCAGAATGTCACTTTAGATATAGACTCACTTGTGCTTAAAAACATCTTGAAGGAGGTGTGGAAAGTGCCATAGGAAATAATAGAAATGATAGGAAATAAAACAATACTACAACAGAAGCAGTTTCAGATTATTCATACATATAGAGAAGGAAATAAGCTTGTTGACTACTTTGTTAATCTAGGACTTGAAGATAAGAACCACTGTAGTTTTAGAGCTTTCATGGCATGCCAACAACATGAAGAAAGCTCTTAAACTTGGAGAACTATCAAATCCCTTTTATCAGGATCAGATCCAGGAAAATCTAGTAATGAAGAAGCTACAAGTCCAAAATAATTCAACTACATAGATATAGATTAATTAAATAACACATAAGGGCTTTGTTCATAGATTAACCATACAAAAGCACCTAGACCTACTAAGTAGACCTCAAGGGAATTGTAAACAATCCCTTGCAACCCCTTCCACGAAAAAAGATTTAACAAGAGCTTATTACATAAGCCTCTCACAAGGCTCTCTCCAGAGAACAACATCAATAATTCATATTCATCAAAATCTCCCTAATGAAATAAACTAAGGTAGTATTTATACTACATATAGTATGAAGACTACTATAGTTATTACAATAATACCCTTAATGCATTAAGGGACTTGTTTGGTAGTATTCTCAACGGATGAAAGGCTTGCATTTATGGAATAACCCATTTTTGCATAAATAGCCTTCTTCTCTCTACTTCTTCCAAATAGAGGCCTATACTTTCACTTTAGCACATTATTGAGCTTCAAGCATTCATTCCAAGTACCTTGTAATCCTCCAAAGTATTTATCCCTAGTTAGGCTTGGTGTGCATGTTCTTGATAAAGCTCGACTTGTATCACTGAGGCTCCTCTACTCTCCTCAGGTGTTGATGTAGTAGCAGAAACCTGAGAGGGTGACTCACCCTAGGTCAGACTGGCCCGCATTAGCAAGTGGTATGCTACTAGTACCTTTTCCCGCATCCATATCAACCCATCGGTTTAGCGGTAGTTTTTCTAGTCACAAACATCTCTAAAAAATACATATCAAGGCATGAGTTAGACTGAACATATTATGACTCAGCTCTATCGCATGATCTAGAGTATGAAAGAAAGGTAACCATCCCTAAATGCCCTATAGCCTCCTGATTATAAGTGTGGTGCAAAATACACCCATAAGAAAGACTCTACTAGACACGACTTGTAAAATCCCTAGGACGCATACCTAACTTTGATACCTATTTGGCCAACGCCTCAAACCTAGGGAGGCGAGACCGATACTCGATGCCTTATTTGACTGAGTGTATCAACTTGTATTCACATAACCTTAACGTAATATAAATCTGAGGCCCATAAGACCATAATACATGACAACCTGAAGACAAGAAGGATAAGACCACTTCGATACAAAAGCAACATAAAATATATATACACATAGGCCGACAAGGCTACAACATGTATCAATACGTCAACATCAAGGCCGACAAAGCCATAAGACATACCATACATACAACATATCTCTACAAGCCTCTAAGAGTAATATATCTGTAATATAGTCCGGATAGGGCCTTTACCTACCCATAAGGTCTATACATAGTCATAACTAAAACTCTAGATTCAGCTAACTCTGGATGACATGGAGCTTACCGATCAACCGCTGAGTTTGAGTAACTGCCTATTTTTGGAGGCTTGTTAGGCTGTCTTCCTAGACCTGCGGTATGATATGCAGCGCCTCCGAAAAAATAGATGTCAATACAAAAGAATGTATTGTGTATGTAAGGCAAACTAAATAAGAATATGAAAGAAACATCAGATACAAAAGAGTTCACAAAACAACCTGGTAATATATATGCCACATAGGTTAGTTCCCGTTTGATTAAAGCACAGTTGGTATATATATACACAATAATAACGTCCCCCAACTGCAGTAGTATATACATAGTAATAACTTCCTTGACTGTATTGGTATATAGATAATGTAATAACGTCCCCGACTGTAGTTATATATGTATAATGTAATAATGTCTGCAACTGTAGTGGTATATTCATACATATATGATAATGCACAAGGATAGAACTTAGGCTCATTAGTCAAATCCATTTAAGAACTATTCAAAATGACGTAAGGTCCTTATTCTTCTTAATTATGTCATGGATGTTACTCTCGACACATTTTCCTCGTATGAAATCAACATCAATAACATGATATGGAGCATCGATCAACAAGACAATATCCAAGGTAAACATATGAAAAAAAGAAAATACCACGAATGGAGTATTTACGATAAAATGTTTCTTTTAAGATTTTTCTTTAAAAAATTCCTTTGATGTAGATACATTCCGAAAAAAGGTAAAAGGGACAACAATTACATACCTTTAGTGGGGACTCTACCGACGACAATGAACTAGACCCCCTCTACATGTTAATCTATAGTAAATAATAATACAACTAGTGTTAAACAAGGGGAAATACTATAATGATACAACGAGTGACAAGCTTGCTACATGCACTACAACAAACTCGACTATTAGTGATGAATTATTTTATCACATAAAAATCATATTTCATCACAAAAAAACTTTCGTGATGAAAAACAATTTGTCAAGTAGTTGTCCCTAAACCGTGGGTCACTAAATGTATATAAAGACATTTTAGTGTTTTATCACTAAATAAAGTCGCATTAACGATGAGACTTTTTTTGTCCCCAAATGCATAATATTTATGATGAACTTATTCGTCAAGAAAAGTATAATTTTTTTGCAGTTGATAGGGTGTTTTCGTCACTAAAAGGGTTATTAATACTGTTAAAAGTATCTTGTCACTAATTTTTCAGTTTAATTAGTGACAAAATCAGTTGTTTCTGAAGTTATATATACTTCGTAGTTGAAAAAAATAATTTCATCAATAAAGACAGTCTTTTATCTACGAAAATATATTTTCCCCAAAATGTATAAATTAGTGACAATTTTGCTTTTAAAAAAATGACTTATACTTTCGTAGTTGAAACCTATCATGTCGTCACTAAAAATATTATTTTTACTGACAAAATTGTCACTGTGAATTATCGTGATTAGTGACAATAACAATTGTGATAATACACAAATATAATTCGTAGTTGAAGAATGAATTATATTATTAATCAGAAGGCAATTCTAGCACAAAGACTATATTCTGTAACAAATGTAATCAATTTATGACAAAACAAATGTCCTATGGATGTGATTATCGTAAAAAAATATAATTGTGTGTTTGTCCTATAATGTGAACTTTTTCAACTAAAAAATATATTGGCAAAGATTGACGAAGATAGGACGACACGCTAAGCGTTTGGCATCGCGAAACCCAATCTGCTTCACCGATCAGGCCACAGATCAAGACCACTCTTCTTCCATCATCCTACCACCATCTGCAATGAGAAACGCGGCCACATATGGTGATCTATAGTGCAGATCCTCCTACAGAGTGGAGATGGTGGGATGGCAATAAATATATTGGTCTCAAAGCTTCATTTGTTTTATTTCATTTTCGACCCTCCCTCCTCCTAGGTGACCCCAAACACTATCCAAGAGCTTGTGTATCATCTAATAGTCATTCCTAAAAGCTTATGAAGCCAATTCTCCCTTGGGAAAAGGTAAATCATATCAAGATTACACATAGTTGATTGAATTGAGTTTGGAATTTCTTGGAGTTGGAAGAAGGCTTGGTGTGGAGGGATCCTTGGCTAATTAAAGGTATGATTTACTACTCATAAGTTCTTTTAATTCCTATACTAGATGGATCACTTAGTAAGGATAGCACATGAGAATTTGGTTACATTTCCAAGATGGAGATATACTAAGTATTGGGTTAATTTGGTTGAAACTCTTGAGATAGTTAAGGCTAGATCATATAGAGATTGGAATTGGTAATCTTGGGATTGTAGTGGTTATTGAAGAAGCCACGAGGGTATATTTAGTTTCCATAAAAAAAGCGTATGGAAGTTGCGCACACTAGGTGCTCGATAGAATGTCGTAATGAAGTAATCGGGAAGCCATCGACTTGATTTTGATCCAAATTGCCTCTATTGCTAGGTTGACAATTGTAAAACAAAGGAGATGGCATCAGAATAATATTGGTGGATAATAAGTTATGTTAAGGTACTTTCTTTCATTCTTTTGGCATAATTCCAATGAAATGTAAAAGAACGAATGATATTCAAGATGACTCCATTCTTAGTGAAAGTAGGAAGCTCATGTTCATTGATCCTAAAAGGGTATTTTCTAATTATGATTCTTGGTCTTATTGAAGTGTATGTTGATGATGTAAGTTCCATAATGATAATCGGAGGTGTAACGACATTATGTCACTCCGACGACTTCAAGAGGTTATTATAGGGTCTTTCTGTATATGTACTACATATTTATATTACTCACAGAGACTTATTGTGTTATATACGCAACTTATATATATATATATATATATATATATGATATGGTTATATTTCCCGCAAAGGCCTACGACGTTATATACGCAATATATAAAGATATGATATTGATTATATTACCCACAGAGGCCTACAACGTTAAATACACATATTATATAGATATAATACTGATGATATTTCCCTTAGAGGCCTATGGCGTATTATATACGTGATTATATTCCATTTATGTATTGTATGGTCCTCAGTGACACTTATGAGTTACATGTTGTTGCTTTCCGTTTCCTTTACTCTTTGTTGTTCCTACTTACATTTACTCATACCTTACATATTCAGTACATTATTTCATACTGACGTCCCCTCCTGGGGCATTACATTTCATGCCCACAGGTACGGATAGAGATTTAGACGATCCCTCAGAGTAGGTTTCCCGACTTAACTAAAGAGTGTCTCGCTCCTTTCTCCCAGAGCAGTGTAGTGAGCTGATAGATATAGTACTTATATATATGTACATAGTTGGGTATGGAAGGGCCCTGTCCTTACAAGATATTATTGACATACACGTTAGAGTCTTGTAGACAGTCATCTTATTTATTGTAGTCTTGTGTGGCCTTGTCGGCCTTGTTATATATATGTATGTTGGGCCTTTTTTGCGTGCAGGTGGTCGTTTCGTTTAATCAGATAATCATTCATCAGAGGCTTTGTCGGCCCTTGTATTATTGAGTATGTTGCAGGTATCATGAGTGGTACACTCGAGCCTTAGGTCACCGGGTGCCGGTCACCCCCCCCCCCCAAGGTTGGGATGTGAAAATATATATTAGTAAACTATAAATTACAACTGAAAACATTATCATAACAAAGTTAACATAAGTGAAAGTTTATGGAGTCCTAAATTACTTGCTAGGCTTGGGGGGGATCCAACTATAAAGTAAGGAATCAAGGCGAAGCTCCTATATCCGGAGTATGATCAAGGTTACACTACTATCTCATTGGATCGATGAGATATAGATATGTACTAACATCGTAACGGATGTAGGGCCTAGTTTCTCCACTATGATGCTTATGATATCTAATAAACTATCGGCACAAGGTACGAAAAACGTTTAAGTAGACAGTCCCTGAATCTTTTAAGTAGGTTGCAACACATGCTCTGGTATGAAAAGTAAATAATGAGGTCAGAATATGGAAGATATCGCCAAGAAAGGGTTACGATTGTGGGACCAGTGTACAAAGGAATCTCAAATGTTTGAGGATTGAGAAGGGGAGTTTGGAAGCTAGGGAGTATTCTGCAGAGACACTCCGAGCAAGGCAGTGGGAGAAGAATACTTAGGGGTTAGTATACGATTCAGCATGGCTATAAATATAAATTGGAGAAGTCTCTGGAAGTTACAAGTTAACATATTGAGGTACGATAAGATTCATCACAAGAGGAGCGAGCTTTAAAAGTTGTGCAAATAGTAGGGTTATGTTTTGACAAAAGTAAATTAATAGTAGTGAATGAGCGTTGTTGAGAGGTTAATTTATCTATGTAATTGAGAAAGGAAGATACAATGGAATGGACCGGAGTCAAGACACTGACTGGAGGGCCACAAGATTATCATGTTAGTAGTGTTATAACACATAAGTAAACTAGTGAGTGTGAAGAAAATAAAGGGGTGATGAAAGAAAGTAATACGAAACTTCTTAACGGGTCGAGTGAACCAAGGTGAAGTTGGATGAGAGAAGACCCAATGGCAAGAGTGTATGAGGCTCTATGAATGTAAGTTTCCTAAAATCCTCTTGGGTGAGGTGAGATTACTTGAAGACCAACCATAAGTTATTAGAATACATACTAGAAAGGATAGAAATACGGACGAATAAAGTTTAACCATAAAATAACAAAATTGGTGTCACGACCCAAACCGGAGGGCCGCGACGGGCACCCGGACCCTACCCACCGGGCGCCACATCTACAATCCACCCTTAAACATGTTTAAACAAGAACTGAGCCATCATAGACAATATGAAGTTTCAACCCAACAGCCCTAACTTACACATTTAGATACTAGGGTCGGCAAGGCCATACATGACAACTAACCACAGGACACCTATCTACAAGCCTCTAAAGAGTAAAACATACCACGACTAGACCGCAACTCGGAAACAAATAGAGTGCTCCAAATACCAGTTGTACCAGCAACCTACTAGTGCGAATCGTCACTCTCTCAATATGTACCTACGGGCATAAAATGCAGTCCTTTTTCCTTTTTCCCCAATCCCCATACATATATATATAATATTTATCATATAGTAATGTACATAGCACAAGTGGTCCAGGATAACATATGAATGCAATGCAAATGAAATGCAGGAATAATAATAAAACATCCGGAGTGACACAATATCCTTTACACCTTTGGTTAACATTGGAAACATCAACATCTTTTTTGGTGTGCCTTATTAAGGTCTTAGAAACATGCTTGGATATTCTTTCAACATAGGAGTCGATGACTTGATCATCCTTAACTACTAAGAGTAGAGTAATTTATGTAGCAACACAACGGTTATGCTTCGCACATAGAGTTATGCCAAAAAGAAGGAAAAAAGCCTTGCATACCTTGTTGTCGAAATTATCTAAGTTCTGCGGGTCCTTTAAGCTCTATGAACGATTATCTACATCACACAGATGATTTAAATCATAATCGACTCAAAATTTTAGAAACAAATTCTTAGGGACGTTCTAACGAATACCTTAAACGCGCAAAACCTATATTCCCTCTATATCGAAACCTATGTAAATAGCGAAACACCCAACCCTCTTAATCCTTCTTTTTACTGCTACAATCTCCAAAATAGTACAACGATTTCACATGCAATCTCAGTAACTTACAATTACGGCAGTCCCGACAACACCCAACCCAAATTTAGCATTTTCGACAATCGTCCTAGAACTAGTGGCAAGAATCGAATTCTGAAATTGTGCAAACTTTAAGAGCAAGGAAGATTACCTTTGTTAATCATAGCGACGAGAATTGCCGGAAAACCTTTCGCCCGTACCGGATTCCGACCAGCAGAACCAGAAGCACTGGGATCGTTTTGTTTGAGCCTTGCCGTGACTCAAAGTCTTGGCTTGGTTTCTGAACTTTCAACCTTTCTTCACGGTTCCAATTTCACTGGAACTAAGGTCTAGAACACCACAAATTTCGCTCCTTTTTGGTTATATGAAAGCTCCCGAAAATCCCCAAATTCGATCGAGAATTTCTAGAGAACCCACCAATCGAGACTCTCTCTTTCAGATGGAAGTGCGACAATCTCCCCTCCAGTGAATGATTTCTACAGAAGCTTTGAGGAAGGTGAAGGTTGGTTATCAATGGAAGAAAAAAGAAGAATGTTTGGAGTTACTATGAACTCCTTAAGCTGCCACCAATGTTATAAGACTCAGTCAACGTAATGGTACGTTCTAGTACTACATGTAATGTCCCACTATAAATTATCTCCAAATATAATTAATTAATCCCAAAATTAATTAATTATACACACAATTAAATTTCCGATCTCAAATCACTTAAATCCCGGTGACTTATAAAATCCTCTTATACCTAATGTCATAATTCCTGCAATATAACACTATTTTATAATCTCTTCGGGGATACACAATTATTATTATTATTCCCCGTCGTCGCACTTGTTAAATCCAAAATTATTTCGGGGTCACGTCTTTTTATATACTAATTTCCTTATTAGTATATGCAAGTACAACATAAATTTTCCTGGGTCCGGGTCTACTTGCCTATGATTACGTGTTCAATCGTTACCCGAAAGTACGGGATTATACATCCTCTCCCTCTTAGAAACATTCATCCTCGAATGTCGGTATGACATCTAACTCATGTCACAATAAAAATGAACACACAGCTGACCAAGTTCAGTAAAATCTAGAGAGGAAGTATCAAATTTGTCATCCCAATTCATCAAGAACAGGGGATACGACACTCATGGATTAATTCAGATTATCATTTAAACTGTGAGAAGATACATGTCAATCTATGACTACTTCTAATGAATAGATTCATGTTTCATATACACACTAAAATAAACACATAGTGACACCTTCCAACTTTAGTAACCTTGTGTGAAGCAATCTTTATCTAGCTAATTGCTTCTGTAGAAAGTTAATAGGGTGATGGATTTTTGCCTAGGTCTGTAGTATATCTTATACATTATTTAAATTTAAACAGTAGGTAAAGAAGGTAGAGGGTCCTAACATCTAGTTTAGAGTCCTATATACAACATAGTTATTTAAAACAGTTCACAAATCAGTGCAATTAATCATGCTTCAACTATTTTATCATCCCATGACTAATTCAGATCAAGTTCCTAGGTTCCTTCTAACTTCACAGTCTCCCTGCCAGTGTTTAAACAACAGCAACAAGTGACCTCAAACAACAGCCAAACATGGTAGCTAAATGCTTCAGAGGATCACAAATATATGCAGCAATCAGCTCAATATAATAGTGCCAATAACCAAACGTAGCAGCTAATGGAAACCATTTCAAACCTCCAATACTTTGCCTCAGATCCTAATCTCCAAGTGAACATTAGAATGTCCAGAAATTGCCCTCTTATTGAGCAAGTTTTCAAGCACAGATAAGTCTCAAAGGTGTATAACCATTGGACTATTTAGGACACTAGTCAGGCTTTTCCTTTTCAAAATCAAGGAATCCTAGCTATGTTGACAGTCACAACACATATGTATTGGTACAAGATGAGGTAGCACACAAGGCTCAAATAGGCAGTGTATCAATCTCAGACAAATTTCAATTCAGAAAAGAATCATTTAAGTTCCACATGGTACCTAGACTGAGTGGGATTATAAACAAGTCACACAAAGGCCAAATCAACTACTGGCTTTGGTGTAATAACTCAAGTATGTAAGAATTCAAGTTTTAGTTTAAAACAGTTTACACTAAGTACTCTGAAAAGACAATAAACTTCAAGCAGGGCACAGGAGCATGGTGGAAAAAATAGATATAGGTTGAACAGGCAACCTCCATAAAAAATGCATATAAACTCAGGTTCAAGGTCTATTCTTAACTAAGCTATTTAACTGAGTAGTCTGATCTCATCAGTTCCAACATGATAAAATATAAAATTGAGCATTCTTGAAAGAGCTAAAATTGGTTTATTTTGACTAAGTTCATAAGAGTTTGAGTATATGTATGACCATATGAGTATACTTATAAAGGCAAGATTAAGAAAGTTGAAGCAATAGGCAAACAATACACTTGGCCAAATAAGTAGATTATGCTAACCACCATATTATTTTAACAGTAAAGAAATGACCAATTTGTGCAGGATAAGGGACAAAACTAGTGTAAACTAGCACTTGAACAAATAGTCAGTTTTATCCTCTTATTTTATCATGGAGAAAGGAACATTTGATCCATATATCAAACTAAACTGGACATACAAACTTAGCAAGTGAAATTTCTTTTTAAACTTGGAATGATATTCTTAAACTTGTAAGGTTACTTGAATGGTCAACACCAATCATGAACACATATCTAAGCAACAAACAACTAGATAAATGAAGAAACATTCATAGGGGATACTCACAAACACAAGGCCTTAGTATCCCATGATTTAACATCTAGAATGAACCAGTTATACATCTTTAAGATTTCAGAACATGCAATAGTACAATGGCCAGACTTCAATTCAGTTTTTTTTTTGGATTTTTAGAGCAAAGTCATGGCATGGTCATGTGTGACAATGAGATAAACACACATGATATATACATAAAAAAAATTATATATATGCATGACAGAGCTACCAGTAGGGCATAGACATGACCACTTAGCATAGATATTCAACAGAGGCTATAAGATATATATGAATGACTTCCACATACACCAAACACATGACTTATGTAAGATTTAGATAGGCTTCATGCTATATCAACTTGGGCTCAAATGTCAACAAGACAATTACTAGGGTTCAAATCATCAAGCTAACACAATCCCAAAGGGCTTAAGCTAGATCCATACTAGGTTTAATTAGCAGAGATAAGCATAATACTCAAGAAAGCAGATTAATTGAATACCCAACCAAGTACAAATCTCATAGATTAACAGATACATTTCCTAAGAAAACAAATCATGCACTAAACTTCCTTTTGGACATATAACAAACCTCTTAAATTAGTGTTAAGCTCATTAAGTCCAACAATAAACTAAAATAAGTCCTCTGGTTTCAATTTTTTTTCTAGGCAGTTTATACCACAGTATGCATCCATAGATCCATAGAAGTAACAAAGTATTAATAGCAAGGATAGGACATCATGTAGTCACATTTGAAGTTAAACATGTCATAAGAAAACCACATGTAGGCTATATTACTTCAAATCATTGGATACCACATGGAAAGACCAAATATAGTAAGCCAACATACTCTCTTTAGGCATATACTAAGCAAATGTTGTTGTGGTGATTATGTGAAAAAGATAATAGGAGCTACACAAGTCTTTTCACTATAACCAATAAGTTATAGATTACTCCTAGCCTTATGTTAAATCCATATCAAGTCAAAATTATCTCTAACAAACATTAATTACTCCAAAATCAGTTCAATCAGGGTCATTATTGCCTAACTTATGCATACAAACAGTTTTAAAGCCATTTCATGACTCAACTAAAATTACACCAAACTTATACAACAACCTTATCAACCCACATACAAAATCCACATATTCCTTTGATTAATCCAAACATATAACCATGTACCGATTACACACAATACATCATTTATTTAAAAACAACTAATTTAAAGATCTTAAGGAATTATCGGGATAGGTACTAGGACAACCTTATGCTCTTGTTGGTGAATCTGCACTATCCTACCTTGGCCCTATATATGAGCCTCGATCTGACACACTTCGGAGTAGAACCCTCGTATCCTTACTACCCCTCTCGCCTTCTCTTTGACTGTCTCTTGTCTTCCCTCGGCGTGTCTCCCATAACATAGATTGGCGAACCCTAATTAACGGATCCCCAAGATTGAGGACTATCCGGAATCTCGGAAGGGTCCGGGTCATTAAGCGACATGCATCCCCGGTCATGGCGTGATATCTGAGGAAAATCCGGTTGTACCTGTCCCTGGATTTTTCCCCCTAACCCATGGTCAGTGGGGCCCGACACTGATACTAAAGCTCTTGGTGAAGTCGAAACTCCCATCACCCCACTTCCTGCCGGAAGAACTAAAGGTGTTCGAGCGGGTGACTCATAGGGATCTTCAGATGGATCCTCCTATAGACTCTATAATTTCTGATGGATCTGAGTCCATAGTATAGCTCACCTCTTTCCTTCCAATTTTTGTAACCCTTTGACCCGTGCCAGTGGGTGGTATCTGTCTAATATCTTATCTTGTGATAGTACCCGTACTTTTATTATCTGAGGTGTTTCTCATTGTGGGCATTACTACTGTTTCAAATGAAAAAAATTGATTAGGAACCAATATTCTCACGACTCAGCTCTATCGAATGATCTAGATTTTGAAAGAATGGAAACAACTCTAAATGCCCTGTAGCCTCCTGTTTATAAGTGTGGCACGCAACACACCCATAACCAAGACTCTACTAGACACAGCTTGCAGACTTCCTAGGACATACATGCTCTGATACCAAGTTTATGATGACCCAAATCGGAGGGCCGCGACGGGCAACCGGACCCTACCCGCTGGGTGCCACATCTATAATCCACCCTTAAACATGTTTAAACATGAACTGAGCCGTGATATACAATATGAAGTTTCAACCCAACAACCCCAACTTACACATTTAGATACTAGAGCCGACAAGGCCATACATGACAACTAACCACAGGACACCTAGCTACAAGCCTCTAAAGAGTAAAACATACCACGACCAGACCGTAACTCTGAAACAAATAGAGTGCTCTAAATACCAGCTGTACCAGCAACCTACTAGTGCAAATCGTCACTCTCTCAATATGAACCTGCGGGCATAAAATGCAGCGTTCCGCGACAAAAGGGACGTCAGTACGACTGATGTACTGAGTATGTCAGGCATAAGAAATAACATAGCAAAGACATATCATAGTCTAAAACAGAAAAAACTGAACATCAATAAATGCCTCTGAGGGCCCTAATACACATGCCTAAATATTATGTACAATGCAGTATGCATATATACATCAGCGTCTTCGGGCATCTTTCTTACCATAACAACCTCTCTGGGCATCATACCATGTATTGGTAAATGAATGTATGCATGATGCACATGCGGTATATATATATATATATTATATATATGTTAGTGTTGTGGATCATGCAACCCGTCCTAATATATGTTAGTGTTACGGATCGTGCAACCCGTCCCAATAAGCCATACATGCATCACATCATTACGTCACATCACGTCACATCATCACATCATATTGGCCTCTTAGGGTTCTTTTGTGATAGTCTGTACCAGCTGCAGGTGGTGTGCATATATAACGCCTTTTTCCCTTTTCCCCAATTCCCATACATATATATATATATATAATATTTACCATATAGTAATGTGCATAGCACAAGTGGTCCAGGATAACATATGAATGCAATGCAAATGAAATGCATGAATAATAATAAAACATCCAGAGTGACACAATATCCTTTAAACCTTTGGTTAACATTGGGAACATCAACATCTTTTTCGGTGTGCCTTATTAAGGTCTTAGAAACATGCTTGGATATTTTTTCAACATAGGAGTCGATGACTTGATCGTCCTTAGCTACTAAGAGTAGAGTAATTTATGTAGCAACACAACGGTTATGCCTTCGCACATAGAGTTATGCCAAAAAGAAGGAAAAAAGCCTTGCATACCTTATTGTCGAAATTATCTAAGCTCCGCGGATCCATGTAAGCTCTATGAATGATTTTCTATATCACACAGATGATTTAAATCATAATCGACTCAAAATTTTAGAAACAGATTCTTAGAGACATTCTAACGAATACATTGAACTCGTAGAACCTATATTCCCTCTATATCGAAACCTATGTAAGCAGCGAAACACCCAACCCTCTTAATCCTTCTTTTTACTGCTACAATCTCAGAAATAGTACAACGATTTCACATGTAATCTCAGTAACTTACAATTACGGCAGTCTGGACAACACCCAACCCAAATTTAGCATTTTCGACAATCGTCCTAGAACTAGTGGCAAGAATCGAATTCTGAAATTGTACAAACTTTAAGAGCAAGGAAGATTACCTTTGTAAATCATAGCGACGAGAATTGCCGGAAAACCTTTCGCCCATACCAGATTTCGACTGGCAGAACCAGAAGCACTAGATCATTTTGTTTGAGCCTTGCCGAGACTCAAAGTCTCGACTTGGTTTATGAACTTTCAACCTTGCTTCATGGTTCCAATTTCACTGGAACTAAGGTCTAGAACACCAAGAATTTCTCTCCTTTTTGGTTATATGAAAGCTCCCGAAAATCCCCAAATTCGACTGAGAATTTCCAGAGAACCCACCAACCCTCTTTCAGATGGAAGTGCGACAATCTCCCCTCCAGGGAATGACTTCTACAAAAGCTTTGAGGAAGGTGAAGGTTGATTATCAATGGAAGAAAAAAGATGAATGTTTGGTGTTGCTGTTAACTCCCTAAGCTACCACCGATGTTATAAGACTCAGTCAGCATAATGGTACGTTCTAGTACTACACGTAATGTCCCACTATAAATTGTCTCCAAATATAATTAATTAATCCCAAAATTAATTAATTATACATACAATTAAATTCCCGATCTCAAATCACTTAAATCCTGGCAACTTATAAAATCCTCTTATACCTAATGTCATAATTCCTGCAATATAATACTAGTCTATAATCTCTTCGGTGATACACAATTATTATTATTATTATTCCCCGTCGTCACACTTGTTAAATCCAAAATTATTTTGGGGTCACGTCCTTTTATATACTAATTTCCTTATTAGTAAATGCAAGTACAACATAAATTTTCCCGGTCCGGGTCTACTTGCCTACGATTACGTGTTCAACTATTATCCGAAAGTACGGGATGTTACAGTTGGTTCCTAAATGGGAAAGATAGGGGTAGAGTACCAAGCGAATAATGCATCATTGCTTAACCAACGAAAGTGTAGGAGGATGGTGGCAGTCAGAAGAAGGAACAGTTTCAAAATAGCTTACCGAAGTAGCTGTTATGGTGAGGGGATTAAAATCTATAATCGGAAGGGCTAATACAATTTGATGCTTCATACAAAAGTATGTTAATCCAAAAGAAGAGTTAAAGTGAATGTCCGACATTGAAACAATCTAGCTAAAGCTGAAATATAAAGAAAGAACGATCAAGTAAGCAAGGAGAATTAGAGCAAGATCTAAGTACGAACGCAAGTTGACCTTAAGATAGATTTATAGGAAATTTCTATAATATTATCGTTATAAAGTGGAATCCTCGAGGAATATCCAAGATGGTAGTGATGACAAAAGAATTAGTATGGTGTCCCGTTAGCATGAAAATGATAAAAATTGACATGGAAGGTAAAACTTAGGGATTGACGTAAGGAAGGAACTATACCTCTAAGACTGATAAAGGAGAGGTCTGGGATAGCAAGGTCAAGGGAATGTGCCAAGGGTAGTAAGAGTGATAACACAAGGAATGACAGATGTATATTATCCATTCTACCCCATTTTTTTGAAGTAGCAAAAATAGGTTACGATGTTAAGGAAGTGTATTAGGAAGGAAATATGAGAAGAAAGATTGTAGGATGCATTATGTGATATTGCATATGAAAATTGGATGAGATAAATATCATAGGCCTAATGAGTTGATACACCATATAGTAGGCACGATATGGAAACCATGATGAATAGTATTATGAAAGTTGTTATTAGCGTGATGTATCTGTCCCCTTTGGGGAACTGATTTATAGCTCGATGGTAACAGGACTACTCTCGAGTAACTTAGATGTATACATAACCTCTCAAATATCACTGTAGAAAAAAGCGATCAAGTGAGGTTTTGAGGATGGCAGAAGTCCTTAAGGCACAAGATTGTGAATGGCTTAGAATTAGTAGAAGACTATATTCTGACATATAACAAAGGACTTAGAATTTATCAGTTAAGAAAGGACAACTTTTGAGAACCCATTTAGCAAAGGCGAATGAGATTTCGAAAGAAAAGATTCTATAACCCCTAGTGATATTTCTTGTTATGGTGACAGACTTGACGCTAACCCTACACAAATCAATAATCAACCAATTCTCCGACTAATCATATAAGGAATATCATTTTAAATTTTATCGCAAGACTTATGAGGTAATTTCATACATAGATATGTTTGTAAGAGAAAATGATGAATCCCGGAATATACTCAAAATGCATGTGCGATAGCGGGAGGCCAATATCGTGATACATATTGTATTTTATGGCCTCTATTAAAGTCCTATGGAAGAATATTAATATTAAAGACATGACTTGAGAGGTGTAAAGAGAAATTAAGGCTAGATATACTTACCCTTTTTGAAACTAGAAGTGGTAATTATAATCAAGGCGCGACTCAAACATCACGATCTGGTAGACAAGGTTGAGATGGTCCTACCTACAAAGAAAAATCTGCTGAGATCTCCAAAGAATTTGAGAGTTAAATTCTTAAGTCTATGGCTCCCGAACATTTGAGGACGAATGTTCTTAAGGAGGGAACTATGTTACACCTCATAGTTTCATGCGCGAGTGAGAGCGTAGTTTGCCGGCTTGAACTTTGAGGACTATAGATCCTTTCTGAGGATCTCGTATGATTTACGAGGGTGATAAGAATGTTTATGGAAGGTTATAAGTCATTCAGATTTAAGGAATCATATATTGGCAATGATTGACGAAGATAGGACGATACACTATGCGTTTCACGTTGTGAAACCAAATCAAATTTGTCGATCAGGCTGCAGATTAGGGCCACTCTTTTGCCACCATCTGTGGTGGGAAATGTGGCTGCATATGGTGATCTACAACATAGATCCTTCTATAGAGTGGAGGCAATGGGATGGCTATATATATGTTCGTCTTGAAGCTTCATTTGTTTTATTCATTTTCGACCATCCCTCCTCCTAGATGACCCCAAACACTCTACAAGAGCTTGTGTATCATCTAAGAGTCATTACTAAAGATTATGAAGCTAATTCTCCCTTGGTAAAGCTAAATCATCTCAAGATGACACCTAGTTGAGTGAAATGAGTTTGGAATTTCTTGGAGTTGGAAAAAGGCTTGATGTAGAGGGATCGTTGTCTAATTAAAGGTAAGTTTTACTACTCCTAAGTACTTTTAATCTTCTTCTAGAGTAGATGGATCAATTAGTAAGGATAGCACATGAGAATTTGGGTAAATTTCCAAGATGGAGATATACTAAGTATTGGGTTAATTTGATTGAAACTCTTGAGATAGTTAAGGCTAGATCATATAGAGAATGGAAGTGATAATCTTGGGATTGTTGTGGTTGTTGAAGAATCCATGAGGGTATCTTGAGTTTCCTAAAAAATAGAGTATGGAAGTTGTGCACACTAGGTGCTCGATAGAATGTCATAATGAAGTAATCTGGAAGCCATCGACTTGATTTTGATCCAACTTGCCTCTATTGCTAAGTAGATAATTGTAGAACGAATGAGATGGTATCGGAGTAATATTGGTCGATAATTAGTTACGTTAAGGTACTTTCCTTCATTCTTTTGGCATAATTCCAATGAAACGTAAAAGAACGAACGATATTCAAGATGACTCTATTCTTAGTGAAAGTAGGAAGCTCATGTTCATTAATCCTAAAAGAGTATTTTCTAATTCTGATTCTTGGTCTTGTTGAAACGTATATTGATGATGTAAGTTCCATAATGATAATTGGAGGTGTAACGACATTACGTCATACCCATAGAGGCCTACGACATTATATACACAGCTTATACAAATATGATACTGATGATATTTCCTTAAAAGGCTTACAAAATTATATACACGCGATTATATTCCATTTATGTACAATATGGTCCTCAGTGACACTTTTGAGTTAGAGGTTGTTGCTTTCAGTTTCCTTTATTCATTGATTCTCTTACTTACGTTTACTTATGCCTTACATATTCAGTACATTCTTTCATATTGACGTTCTCTCCTAGGGCATTGTGTTTCATACTCACATGTACAAATATAGATTCAGATGATCCCTCACAATAGGTGTCCTGACTCAGCTAAAGAGTGTTTCGCTCATTTATTTCAGAGATGTGTAGTGAGCTGATAGGTGTGGTAGTTATATATATGTACATAGTTGGGTATGACGACCCCTGTCCCAACCAGATATTGTTGACGTACTCCTTATAGGCTTGTAGATAGTCGTACTATATATAGTAGTCAGTGTGGCCTTGTCGTCCTTGTTATATATATGTATGTTGGGCCTTTTCTATGTGCAGAGGGTCATTTCATTTATCAGGTAATCATTCATTAGAGGCCTTGTCAGCCCATGTATTGTTGAGTATACTGCAGGTATCATGAGTAGTACGCATGGGCCTTAGGGCACCGAATGCCGGCCATACCCCCCAAGGTTGGGGTGTGACAATATATATTGGTGAACTCTAAATTACAACTGAAAACTTTATCATAACAAATTTAACATAAGTGAAAGTTTACAGACTCCTAAATTACTTGCTAGGCTTAGGGAGAGATCCAAAAATTCTCCACATTACCAGTCTAGTAATGTTTCCTAAAAGTTTGGAGATTTGAACAACTTCAATTTCCCCTATGTATATTTCTCAGTGGCAAATCCTTTACCTATAAGAACAATATTCTAATTAGTAAACTGAGAAACCATAACAATATTTTCATTGTCAAATGTTTAATTTTGAGCTCCTTCAATCTATTCTTGTAATATATGTTTAGAACAGTTAATAAAGACAACAAATGATATTTTCTTCTAAGCATATGACAGAGGAATACTTTCTTATTGACTCATATGGGAAAGGAAATTGGTATGTAATCTTCATAAGGATAGCCAAAGGTATAACGACTTTACGTCACTCCGACGAGTTCAAAAGACTATTCTATAACCTTTAAATGGTCTTCATACGTATTATATAGCTATATTTACCAAAGAGGGCTATGTCATTATATACACAGGTTATACATATATGATACTGATGACATTGCACACAGAGGCCTACAGTGTCATATATACAATATATTATATAAAGAATACTTCCTCACAGAGGCCTACAACATTATACATGCGATTATATCTCATTATTGTACAGTATGTTCCTCAAATACACTTATAAGGTACATGTTGTCCCTTTTGGTTTCCTTTACTCTTGATTCCGTTATTTACGTTTATTTTATGCCTTACTTATTCAATATATTCTTTCGTACTGTCGTCCCCTTGATGGGGTGATGTGTTTCATGCCCGCAGGTGCAGGTAGTCAGAAAGACGCACCTCCACAGTAGGTTGCTCAGCTCAGCAACTGGTTGTCGAACTCCTCTTCCATCGAAGTTTCTATATAGAGAGTGGTAGGCTAAACTTCTTATGTAAATAGTTATTTTGGGTATGGAAGGGCCCTGCCTTGACCTGATGACATATGATAGTACTTTTAGAGGCTTCCAGAGTGGTGGTCATTGTATAGATATTTGTACGACCTTCTTTTTAGTTGTTGTTACTCATATTAGGGCCTTGTTGCCCCCATTATATGCATATGTTTGTTGTTAGCTGTCTGATGTTACATGTTATCCGACTCAGACATCGAGTGTATTGTTGTTTCTGAGGCCGTATAGGCCTAGACAGTTATGTATGTAGGTTATACACAAGTGGTATGCTCAGGCCGTTCAAGTGCCGGGTGCCGGCCACCCCACCCCCCAAGGTGGGGTGTGACATACAACTTCATGATTTTTTAGGATCTTGACTATCTAGACTATGGTAGCATGGTTCTAAGTTCAATATCTAGTTTTGCCCTTCTGGGCTTAGGGTTGGCTTTTTTTGTTCTGAAATAAATTATAGCAATTTGGATATAGTTGGACTTTTCTAACTCTGTAGATTACTATTTTGACTAGATTAAACTCCTTCAGTGAGTGTGGACGCGGTGGAGTTTTTGAAAGGCTTAATCTTCACGCGGATCAAGTTTGGAATTGTTCGTGAGTCATGTGACTTCAAGTCTAATTGAGACTTACTAGACCTTTTATTTAGTGTTATGTGTTGGTTAATTTAATTAAGGGACGTAATGGGGAAGCGGGGGTCTCATACTCGTGAGGTGACAAGAACTTATGTGGGTATCGGTATATCTATATGGGTAATTAAAATGTAAAAGTATTATAATTGTGATGGAGACTATGTGTTTAGCCTTCAGGCCTTGGGGAATGGTGTTGTAAATATATATAGGTTGGTATGATTGTTTCTTACTTGGTCTATGACAACCATATTTGGTTTATTATTGTGATTATGTAAATTATCATACATTCATCACTCTACATCTCGTCTAAATTATGAAAAATGACATGTTTTGATAATTGAATTATTATTATGCATTGGCATGGTGTACACATATCCATTCACACATTCATGATATTATTGACATCAGATTGATGAGAAACAAGAGATGGGCCTTGAGTGTTAGATATTGGATATGGTACTATTACACCCCAACCAGGTGAGGCATGGCTGACACCCGATGCCGTACTGGCCCCAGAGAACCACTCTCTAACTCCTGACTGCAGGACATAACCAATACAAACGTAGGCCACTTCGGCCGATCTTATTCTTACTATAAGATTTCATGGGCCGAGGAAGCCACCACATGGACCTATACTGGGCAATGTTAAGAAAACATAAACGAGAGCCATCAAGGCCACTTATATAGTAGACATACTAAACTTGTGTCTTCAAAGACTCTAAGAATATCTGACATCAATCATGGTCAGAACAGGGCCCCGGCCTACCCTTAAATTTGTAACAAAATATGATACATGAACTTTAGACTCGGTTGCACTCTAAAATAGACGGGTTCTTACAAATCCTCTACTGAATATCAACTTTGTTTTCTGAGAGGGCTCATCGAAATGATTACCTGCACCTGCAGGCATGAAATGCAGCATCCCTGCAATAAGACACTAGTAAAATGAAATGTACCAAGCATGTAAGGCAGAAAGAAATATATATATATATATATATATATATATATATAATATATATATATAAATTCTAAAAACTTAAGAACATGAGTAAATACAATAGATTCCTATCTGTTGATGAGCTACTTGGCCCTCTTGCCTATCTGTAAAGCTTAGATGGTTCTAATACTTTGAACTATCCCTACTAACTTCGGTTACCGATTGTTACAACATTTTTATCTATCTTAGAAACTAAACCTAAAGCGAGTTTTGTCATGCCTCAAATACTGAACACAACATTCCAGCCTCATATGGGATCTGGCGTGTAAGTGCATAGCCCCAAAGGTAGATGTGGATAGACCCGAAGGCAGATGTAAATACCATGGAAGGCAAGTGCATAGGTCTGAAGGTAATCAATGTAGATACGAAGGCAATCTGTATATCCCCAAAAGTAATGCACATATTTTTATAGCCTCGAAGGAAAGGACAACATAGCCCTGAAGGAAATCATTAACATAGCCCAAAGGCAAGAGTAACATTAAACAACAAGCAAACAATGTTTTAGGTTTGATACTTGTATCTATAAATCATAACTCATCCAATACCTTCTGCAATTCACGATTCATACTTATTAACTCGGGTTCTACTCTTGTTAGCTTTAAGGGGACTTGTATCTATCTTTGGTCTCGTCCGACTATCTTGTTATACTAATCGATCTATCTTTATAATTCGTATAACTCTACTAAGTTTAGGGAGTACCTCGTGCAACTCATATTCTATATTTTTAAGTGCCTTATCACATCGTGGTTTGTATTCTACTTCTCTTAGATTTAGGGAGTTCCCTAATTATCCTCAAGCATATGTACACGGTTATATCGCTAGGATATTACGGTTTGACCTTATAACTAGTACAACCTCACCTTCCTCTACGTATGTTTCTCTATAAGTTGTTTAGCTCATTTTTTCATATTCCTCAATCTATTATGGACTCTAGCTTATGTATACTCGGCAATATTTAAAAGTGCAACTAGTCATAAAATGTATATAGGAGACTTAATTAAGATCAAATTTGGAATTCTTAGATGGGCTTAATCCTCCAACGAGGATCATATGCGCAAACTAACTCTCCCTTAGACTTCTAATTAAGGGGACGTACTTACGGATTCATGCCGGAAAGAAAGAAACATAGCCCTTACATACCTTGAAATGGAACCTCCGATGACGATAATGAAATCCACCTATTCACAATCCATATACAATAATAAACAATACTCATATCAATAAGAAATAACATACCAACTAGCTATCGAGCGACAAGATCGTTTTATGGCAAATCGAGCAGTATCTCCCCCGTAGTCTTACCCCCTCCACATCAAAAACAACATCAATAACAACAAAAACATCATAAGAAACTATTTTTCATGATTTCAAGCCACCAAATATCAAGAGATTACTTCTTTTTTAGTTAAAAACTTCTTCAAAAAGCGTTATCTGTGATTAGGTATAATCATACTACTAACATCATCACCAAGCTACTTCTTATTATTCCAACCATACTAACTCGTATGTATAACTTCAAAGAACTTCAACAATAAGACAACTACACCTTATGTCAATTCAAGTTCTACTTGTAGTCTTTCACCCCAAACAACTCAATCAATACCTAGTTCAGCTTAAGTAAAATCAATAGGGTATTATGATTACCTTAACTAGAATAAACAACTTGAAATCTAAGCATTTATTTGCTCACAACCACCCTTAATCATTTCATAACACCATATGGGTGTTATCCTTCATCTAGGCTAGCTCTTGATGTTGTAACATGGGTTATTTACTTTTGAATCACCCTTTAACCTTTGGAAAATTTATAGGGAGAGTTTATAGTTGTTAGGCATCAGTTTTGGTCAAATAATGAGTTAAAAGAGTGATCCACCGCTTAAATAAGCAATAATGGTCAGCCACCGCCTTTGATATGCGATGGGACCTGTGTTGCATATGCCATGAATAAATGTAGATCCTGGGGCATATCTAGGCAGTGAGTTGGCCTTGGTTTCCATCTCATCTGCGCCCAGTTTACGAGGCATACCTATCCACAATGTGAAATACTTAGTGTATCATGCTAACTTCGTCGAGGGATGGTTCCTTTAATATTAATGACCTCCAACCTTTCATATACCTTATTAACATCCATATAATCCATACAAGACTCTTGGAAAAGATCTCGAATCGCCGGGCTCAATTCAACTAATCATACTCTCATTCGCGTAACAAACTACATGGTGTAACATGTACATGGAAAGAGTGATGATGATGAGATTATAGCCAAGAGTTGGGACCTGATGGGAAATAATTTTTGGTGGGTATATGTACCTCATGAGTCCCTCATGGGTCACTTGTAACCTATTGCATGAGCGTGTGTATATTGGGTGCATATGGTCATTGCATAGCATGCATATCACTTACATTGCATAATATTTATACTTATTGATGTGATTTTGTGCCACATATGCTTAGGATGATATAAAGATGGAATATTTATGGTTTTATTCATGTGAGATGAAATAAATATAGAACCTTTTTGTCTTTCCTCGGCTTAAAAGGTGTAAAGGTTGAATCTTCGTGATAATACTTATCCTACAAGATGGAAAGATCGAATCTTAGTTAATGTATTTCCCTAGATAATGTAAAGGTATAGTTTTTATGGCTAAACTTGTCTTAATCAATGAAAAGGTGGAATATTTATGAGTATATGAGCCTTAGTTGAGAGAAATGATGAATCATTATCATTATAACTTCTGTAAATAACTAAAAGGTGTAATCTTTATGGTTCTACTCACTTAAAAAGGAAGAACGATAGTATCTTTATGGGTTTCCTTAACTTAAAGGATGGAAAGATTGAACCTTTATAATGGCACTCATTTTAAATGATACAAAGACTGAATCTTTATTATAATATTGCCTTATATAGTGTAAAGGCCAAGTATTTATGAATTTATGTCCTAAATTGACGTAAAGGTTGCATCTTTATAAGTAAACTTGTTTAATTTCATGAAAAGGTAGAATCGTTGTGGGTTTAGATGCCCCATTTGGGTAAAGGCTGGAACTTTATTTCTATACTTGTCCTAATTGAGGTAAACTTAGAAACTTTATGATGATCCTTGAAAATGTTACATCCCGTACTTTGGACGTTTTTATTGTTGTAAGTTAGCCGATGTAGGTTCGGGGAGAGTGAGACCCCTCCACAAGGTTAGGAAATGTTTAATCAGAGTGCTAAGTAAGTTTTAGGACTAATCGGATTGAAGGAAACAAGTTTTGCCAAAACTCGACATTGTTAGTGTGGTTTGTGAAGCATTCTGCCTTGCGGAATTGCTTATGTCTTGAATGTGGGCCCGCATTTTCACAAATTATTCAAACAAAACAAAGCATAGACACCCCTAAACTCTTCCAAGAAACTATACAAAGGTTCATAAGCTAATCCTAAGCTAAATCACTCAAGTTCTTCATCAAAAGTGTGGTAGAAGGGGTGAGGAGCACGTGGTTGATGTTGTTATTGATGTGTGCACTCTTTCAAGATAAATGAGAACTGATATAGAGCTAATTTTTGTTGTGTTAAGGTAAGTTCTTCCTCTAGTACATGGAATTGATCATGTTTAAGTTCTAGATAAGTTGTTTGGATGGAATATGTATGATAGTACTTGGAGAAGGTTGTAATGTTGTCATCTCATGTTGGGTTGTTTGTTGAGGATCTTATGATGGCTATTGGGTTTGATATTATAGTGACTATAGTTGTTGTATGCTAGATGTGCTAGTTTTAATGTTGGAGATATGTGTGGAGTTAGAGGAGTAGGGAAGATGTTGTCCAAATTATTGTCAATGAGTTTATAATTATTTTGTATCCGCCTATGTCTTTCTTAGCTTAACGATGGTTCCCATTCGTTTGTTGTAGATTAAGGTACCAACGAACTGAGATGACATCTAAAGGGTTACGTAGTCGACATGGTATGTTAGGTTTATCTTTTCCTTCAATTGGAATGAACTGAACGAATACGAAATGTATATGAATGTCCCTCTAAAATGACTCCATTCTTAAGTTAGAAGTGCTAATGTTTTCATTCTATTGAAATGTTGATTGAATCTTATTTGTCCCTTGCCGGGAGTACTTTCCGTATTTTAGATTATCTCTTCTTATGTGATATCCTATGTTGCTTAATGGTTTCACGAAATCTAATAATATTTTAGTCATATAATGATAGTTGGAGGTGTAATGACCTTACGTCACTCCGATCATCTCAGAGTGTTCGTAATGTCCCTCATACATATATATACATATAATGTACGATGGCTTTATATAAGCATAAGATATATAGCACCACTAATCAGTTAGTTATGATAATGATGATTATGATGATTCCCATAGAGGCTTGATGTCATTATATACGCATATATATGTACGACATCGTTATATATGCGTCAGTATACATATGCATAGCATGGCCCACAATGGCACCTTCAGGGTTACATGTTGATTCTCTTTGTCTATCTTTTCTTGACGTCCTTACTTAAGCTATTAATTGCCTTACATATTTAGTACTTTTCCATACTGACGTCTATTTGTTAGGGGCGCTGTGTTTCATGCCCGCAGGTTCATGTATATGGACTAACGATCCTCCCCAGTAGGCCGTCAGGTCAGCGTGGTGTTGGTTGTACTCACCTTTTCTGAAGTTGTTTTGTCGAGTCGGTGTGCTCTCTTTGTATATGTTATTGGTACATCGGGGCAATATCTCGACCTTTTGATGTTATTACTACTCTTAGAGGCTTGTAGACGTATGTCCTATATATAAATATCATGTTTGGCCTTGTCGGCATACATTTTGATGTGCAGACATTCTTGGAGACCTAGTCGGCACATATCTATGGATATATATGTACATTAGGTTGGTATCGTTAGCTATTTATTGTTTATGATTCCATCTATGTATATAGGGAGAGGTTTATGAGGTTAGGTTTGTCAAAGTTGGGGTGGACACGGGTTGACACAAAAATGGACTCAAAAGGTGGGGTGTCGGATTCTCGAATTCAACAGACAGTGTGGTGTTGTAGGGTATGCACGGGTAGTTTACGGGGGAAATGGGTTAAGACGTTTTTCAGGATGTTCCAGATACGTTGATGGTTATATTGGTGGTTGGGGTTTAGTGGTTGGATGGTGGTACGATGGCGGAAATGGATCGGGACAGTAGGTTGACGGTATAGGGACTCGACCGGGACGGTGAGGGAAATGGTTGGGGTGTTCAAGTGGTTTTGTGATGTTTCGGTTTAAGGCCTTTGGGGTGTGAATTGGGGAAGTGTTGTAGGATATTGTGGTGGAAATAAAGAAGAAATTTGGACAAGTATTGGACACGAGGTTGCTAAGGACAAGCTCGGGTGCATACTAAGTGAGGTAGGCCGAAAGGCCGGATAAAACCTTGGCTTGGGCGTAGTTAGATCACAAATGTTCTAACTAAACTTACACCGAAGGAAACCTTAACATGGGTTTAGCTAGATAACAAAAGTTCTAACTAGACTTGCACCAAGGGTTTGACCCACAAAAGGATCGAGGTGCGGACCACAAAAGGACCGATGGCAAACAAAAGTTGAATAACTTAGCAAAGTTGAGTAAAACTCAAGTATATTTCATAAATCTTCAATTTTTATTTACATCAACTACATGTCCTATTTATACTAGTACTTAGACCTTTCTAGAATACAACTAGATAGATACAATACATGAACCATTCGGCCATAATGGGAAAGGGGAAAGGGGTTTGGCCGACCTTTGTGGAGGGGATGGATCCAACCTTTCATGTGTTCTAGACCAACCATTTGCATTACCCATGTAGATAAGTGCATGAACTAGTTAGTTCATGAATCTCATCCAAATGGGAAAGGAAAAAGGGGTTCGGCCGAATGGAGAAGGGAAAGAACAAACCCTTTATGTTTTCTAGGCCACCCTTTTGTGTCATCTATGTAGATAAGTGCATGAACTAGCTAGTTCATGAACTATCTCCTTGGGCCACAGTTGGAAGTTTCCATTTCTAGATTGTTCTTTGGCCTAGTCACCTTATCCTCTTACACGACCTAGTGATCACGGCCTAGTCATCTCCTTCTATTACAATTTCTATTAGTTATGTCCTAAGGAGAGCTAGTAGTTAAGCTAGAGATAAAAATAAGCTAAAATAAAGTGGTCTCGGCCAAGACCTATATAAAGGCCGAAATAAATGTGTCTTTCTTAGATCTTCAAGTTATGTCTTCAACTCCACTCCACATTCCTTTCCATTTTAAGCATATCACCATATGACGGATGGAAATCTTTGGTATTCCTCACAAGTCACCTCGCGGCTCATGTTGGGAGCTTAAGCTCGTGGCCTTTCTTTCATTAATCTTCCCTTTAACAAAATTTGCCCTCAAATTCTCGTCATCTAGGTATGATGATAAGGCTACACCATGAAATGTGGAACCTCCATATTCGCCCAAAAGGTCTTACTTATAGGTGCTTTCTCGGAAACTAGCCAATATCTTGAAAGGGCCACACTTCAAATAGTTTTCCCATTGGATCAAGGAGTCATAGGTAGAAGAATTTAGCCGTGCACCACCCAATTTCTCACTAGAGAAAGCAATTGGTTCTTTGTCATGAATTAAGTCGGTACCAATATCAACACTCCTCTAACATCACGTTCAATTTCAAATAGTATCTCAATGTTCGAATGGGGGCAGCAAGGGCACTACAATCTCTGATAAAATGAAGATAAAAAGAAACCAAGCCATGGAAGATTCTTACTATACTTACATTTGTATCCTAGGGCCAACTCTAGATACTCACATGAACGCCCTCAGATGATACCACGTATCGTGGTACCTCGAGCATGAGATTCACGGAAGATACTGGAGTGTTAAACAATCCAAATGGCATCACAAGCCATTCGTACAAACCACATTTGATCTTGAAAACTATCCTCCATTCATCCTCTTCTTGTAACCTCATTTGATGGTAGCCACTCCTCAAGACTATCTTGGAGAATGACTTGGCCCCACTCAATCCATCCACGGTATAGGAGACTTGTATTTCACAATGATGTTGTAGACCGCTCGGGTATCAATACAAATTTTCCAAATTTCATTTTTCCTTGGCACCAATAAGGCGGGCCCTGCACATGTACTAAGGCTCTCTTGAACAAAGATTTTATCTAACAACTCTTGCTCTTGTCCTTGCAAATCCTTAGTCCCCTCCGGGTTGCATCCATAGTCTTGATGATTAGGTAACGAACTTTTTGGAAATAAATCAATAGCATGTTCAATACCTCTCATCGATGGTGATCCGGGTGCAAGATCATTCGGAAATACACTTTTCAAGAGTTTGGCATTTTCAACCGTATTTCCCCCAAGACTTTCCTTCTCCTTGCACAACAATGCATCTATAGAGCTCCCCTTCTTCGAATCTTCTTCTATATTCCGTGCATCAAGTAAGAGGGCCTCGGCCTTGCATTTCTTGTCATTCCAGATCTTCATTTCCTTCACCTCACTAGGTGACAATGGCATCAATCAGATCTCCTTATCATCTTTTCGAAAAGAATATGTATTCTTCTCTCCATCATGTTTTGCTTTCCTATCATATGGCCATGGTCGACCCAAGAAAATATGGCAAGAATCCATACGTAAGATGTCGCACCATATTTCATCTTCGTACATACCAACTCGAAAGCTAACAAGAGCTTATTTTACTACCTTGAGCCCGTTGTCTTTGTTCACCCATCAGAGAGTATAGTTCTTAGGATGGTTGTGGGTAGGCAATTTCAATTTGTTCACCATTTTTATGCAGGCCATATTGGTACATCTTCCTCTATCAATGATCACATTACACACCTTATCGATTATTTTGCACAGAGTGTAAAATATTTTCCCTCTTTGTGTCTCCTCATGTTCTTCAAGTTGAACACTCAACACATGTTGGAGTACCAAACTTACACCCTCCTCCGCAAGCGCAGCATCTTCCTCTTGGGCCTCCTCGATTTTGGGTTCCTCAATGGCGAAGGAATCTGCACCCTCTTGACACTCTTCAATGGTCTTAGCCCGAGGGTTAGGACATTCGTTTGCGAAGTGTCCTAGTCCTTGAAATTTGAAACACCTCTTTCTACTTCTATCTACCCCCTTCGCAACCTCTACTTTCATCCCTTTATATTTTTCTACATTGTTTTGGTTAAACAAAGGGTTAGAATAAGAGGTACTGTCGTTTTCTCTAACACTAGTGGGCTTTACATAGGATTTTGGGATAACCTTCTTTTGTTGTCTTTCAAACTTGAGTGCTAAGTGGCATACATCTTCAAATGTGTTGTAAGTTTCCACTTCAACCTTCTCTTGAATTGCCACGTTCAAGCCTCCAATGAATCGTGCAATGTTTTGCATCTCCTTTTCTTCCAAGCCACAAAGCATGGTGACCTTCTCGAATTCTCGAACATATTCCTCAACCTTAAGAACTCCTTGACTAAGTTTGGTGAGATTAAGGTATAGGTCTTGTTCATACTCTCTTGGAAATAACTTCTTCTTCAAATGTTTCTTTAATTTGTCCCAATAATCAACCTTGGTTTTTCCATTCCTCCTCCGGCTTGTTTTGAGGTTTTCATACCACACGGAAGAGGATTCCTTCAATTTCAATGTAGCAACCTTAAACCATTTGTGATCATCATATTTCTTGTATTAAAAAGGCCTCTCAATGGCCCTTAGACATTTAAGAAATTCGTCTGGATCCATATTGCCTTCAGAGGTTGGAAGTTCAAGCCGTAGGCTTCGGTTATCCTCCCTATTATGCCCCGGGTTGTTTTGTACATATTTCTTGGCATGCCTTGGGTTGTTTAGTGCAACCTCCTCTCCGGACTCGACATCATTAATCATAATACGTTTCGTAAACTCTCTTCTCAAGAGTTGCATTTGTTCTGCAACAAGGACACTTATGGCCCTCCGAAGATCTTCATTTAGGTTAGCCATAGCGTCAAGACGTAGGACGGGAAAACCTTGATCTAATACCAAACTGAAATATATAAGGGAGGGTTTGTTAGGGTAGGTTGGTCGAAGTTGGGTTGGACACGGGTTGACACAAAAATGGACTCAAAAGGTCGGGTGTTGGGTTCTCGGATTCACCGGACAGTGTGGTATTGTGGGGATTGCACGGGTAATTTATGGTGGAAATGGGTTACGACGTTTTGTGGGGATGTTCTAGACATGTTGAGGGTTATATTGGTGGTCGGGTTTAGTAATTGGATGGTGGTAAGGTGGCAGAAACCAATCGGGACAGTAGGTTAACGGTATAGGGACTCGACCGGGATGGTGAGGGAAATGGTTGGGGTGTTCGGGTGGTTTTGTTATGTTTAGGTTTAAGGCATTTGGGGTGTGAATTGGGGATGTGTTGTAGGATTTTATGGGGGAAAGGATAAAGAAATTTGGACAAGGATTGAACATAAGGTTGCTAAGGAAAATCTCGGGTGCAAACGAAGTGAGGTAGACCGAAAGGCCGGATAGAACCTTGGCTTGGGCGTAGTTAGATCACAAAAGTTCTAACTAAACTTACACCGAAGGAAACCATAGATTGTGTTTAGATATATCAAAAAAGTTCTAACTAGACTTGCACTAAGGGTTTGACCCACAAAAGGATCGAGGTTCGGACCACAAAAGGACCAACTAAATTAACCAACACAAAAGTTGAATAACATAGCAAAGTTGAGTAAAACTCAAGTATATTTCATAAATCTTCAATTTTTATTTACATCAACTACATGTCCTATTTATACTAGCACTTAGACTATTATAGAATACAACTGGATAGACACAATACATGAACCATTCGGCCATAATGGAAAATGGGAAAGGGGTTCGGTCTACCTTGGGAGAGGGGATGGATCCAACCTTTCATGTGTTCTAGACCATCTTTTATATTACCCATGTAGATAAGTGCTTGAACTAGTTAGTTCATGAATCTCTTCAAAATGGGAATGGGGAAAGGGGTTCGGCCGGTTGGAGAAGGGAAATAACCAACCCTTTATATTTTCTAGGCCACCATTTTGTGTCATCTATGTAGATAAGTGCATGAACTATCTCCTTGGGGGACAGTTGGAAGTTTCCATTTATAGATTGTTCTTTGTCCTTGTCACCTTATCCTCGTACATGGACTAGTCATCACCACCTAGTCATCTCCTTTTATTAAAAGGTCTATTAATTATGTCCTAAGGAGAGCTAGTAGTTAAGCTAGAAATAAAAACAAGCTAAAAGAAAGTGGTCTCGGCCAAGACCTACATAAAGGCGGAAATAAATGTGTCTTTCTTGGATCTTCAAGTTATGACTTCAACTCCACTCCACATTCTATTCCATTTTAAGAATATCACCATATGACGGATGGCAATCTTTGGTATTCCTTACAAGTCACCTCGCGGATCATGATGGGAGCTTAAGCTCGTGGCCTTTCTTTCATGAAAGTCTATTATGGCAGCCTTGATAGCCCGTTTGTTTGGTAAACTTTACAAATGAGTTAGGTTTGTTGGTACTCGGCAAGTAAGGACCGGGTGCCGGTCGTGCCCCTCCATTTTAGGGTGTGACAGAAAAGCAACAGACTTTAGCCTAGTTTTATCCGTAGAATCTTTACTTAAATTGTTGACATGGTTATAAACTGTATTATTGTAAAACTAACTAAGCAATAAGAGAAGTATCAGAAGTACCAACCCTCACCGTCACTATACTTTAGGGTCGTCCAACGATGCTACTAGGTACATGTGCTTGTCACAACCCCTTTTAGGAATCGTGGTGGAACTTATATTTTCCCACCAGTAGGCAAACCACTCCTGATCTCATAAATTAAGATATAAGAATAACTGTGGAAGGATTCTAATAATCCAATACAAGTATGAAAACCAAGGCAACATAGGCCAATTGAATAGCATAAACTGAAATGTCAGACATGTCTCTCGAATACAATAAAAGACAGAACTAAAGATAAGAGTATCCAGGGTATGCTGAATGGAAGCATCCTCACCCTGAACCCTAGAAGTCTACCCGCTCGGACTCACACTCAAGCCCATGAACTGGTAGTGGAATCTTTATCTACAACATGAATAGATGCAGAAAGTGTAGCATGAGTAAACAACGCACCACCGTAGACATCATAGGCCGACAAAGGTAGAAGATACATAACAGAGATAAATATCAAGTTGACACCAGATAGTCCAATACCAAGCAGTTCAATAACACTTATAAGTCACGTTGTACACATAGTAATCCACCGATTCATATAAGTCATTTTGTCCATATAAGGTTCAAGCACATTCAATTCATATAGCACACATGGAATTTACCGTCAACACCCACCGATTTGAACTTCTAGACTATATATATACTTAGCCCTATTACCCGACTTGACATAACTCATAAGGAGACCGACACGTAGTTCTCAAAAGCCCTTAAGATTGCCTCCCAATAGTATTACAACTAGATTAGCCATGACGACATTAACACCCTTATTATCATTAACTTGTAGACTTAGTTAAGTTTATTTATAGATACAGTCTGACACACATAGTTTATTCAACATTCACATTCCAAATAATAACACTTATCATAGGCTTCTTACTACACTCATACCCAGTCACACTGTCAATTATCTTACTACACATAACACACATAGTTTTTTTGGATCTAAACTATGGTCCTAACACAATAACATTACCGACCATAGTAGCAGGTGACATTAAATACATAAACTTATACTTATAAACCACAGACCCATTACACAGGAAAGCAAGCCACACATGACAACCGAACTGTTCATAGAATCAATGCAATTATCCAATATATTTATGGACTAAACCCAATCATGACACCAATCCAATTCAATATAATCAACTTAGGTGTCCCAAATGCATTCAGGGTCTAATCACAATCATGGCAATCAACTCGATTCAATAGAATCAATCCAATTCATTTATTCGGGAAGTCACATAAGTTCAATAACCAATCCATATCACGATGCCAAATATCAAGTAATCAAAGTAATCCAATAAATAAATGTATGTATGACATGAACTTAACGCAAATTCCAGGTACCTTTTTCTCCAGTATACAAGTGCTCAAGATTTTATTATGAAATGCCACCCATGGGAGACCCGGAAAATCCATATACCCCTCCAAAATTTCCCATTGCAGCCCAACTCTTGGATGAATAATATCTATTACAGGCATGCAACACGTACCCTCGCGTATCATATCTGTTGTGGCATGCAACCCGATCCATCCGTAATATTATTATCATCTCAATGTTGCCAATAATTTTATAAGCGTTCTTACCTTCTCGGTATCTTGGACCCACAACATATATCATACCACTCCAATATCAATATCATTAGAACACATGAGTGTATGAATGAAAATGACAATTCAAGGCAAGAATCATGATATAATGAGATACAACCAAGTATATAGATGAAATAACACATGCTTTCAAGAATTCCATAACACAAATAAAGTCCAAGTACAAATCAGGATATCATTTCGAAAGTATTTGTGATGAATAAACATATCAATAGCAAACATGGCGACAAGCCCACATAATGGCGATAAGCCCAATCAATAAGCAGTCGAAATCAACATAAGGTTAATTCCCCAAATCACCCATCATGGCAGGTTAACACTGGTGCCCACTTAAACGTTCATCACAACTGGCTGAGTGGGACCCCCAAGAATGCCTATTACCCCATAATATTTATAACTACTACGTACTTCTATCATAGTCTCAAAAACTAATTCGTAGCCTACCTCATTGCTGAGCAAAAGACACAAATAATCCATATTCAGTGCCAGCCTTGCCCTTTTGGAGCGCCTTGAAGTAATCGTAATGTAACACGCATATACTATATGTTAATAATAAGCTAACACACAATACAAAGACATAGTCCTTAACAAATCAATATTCAATTATGAACCCCGAGCCCATGTCTCCAAGACATAACTTTATTACCAAAAACTAAGAACACATACTAGGCAATCATATCCTTAAGTTAATTAAAAATCTATACTCATTTGGACCATCAATTGAACAATCTAAGAAAAAGTACCAAATCATAAACCCTAGAATTTCCCCCAAATCAAAGAGGGTTTGTATAACCAAATTAGACTCCACAACAAAATTATCTATGAGACATCAATCCTTATTTACAATACCAAAGTAAACTAATCCATTTTACACCCTTAAATCCATGATTCATCCCCCCTTACTCTACCATAAATCTTATAACTCATCTCTTCCCCTGAATAAATATAAACTAGTAATAAAAGGGCAACAATAATCATAAGTGGTGAAATTATACCTTACAAGATGATACCCAATTGAATTTCCTCCAGAATCTCCTCCAAGATCGGCTCTAAGTCCAAGATGAAGTATTTGGAAAAGTGATTTTGATCTATGTTTTTTATTAGGCTATCAGATTCAACGATTCCACCCCACCGTAATCGAATCTGATGGTGCGGTATCGCTCTCGTAGAAACGGTATCGCTGAGGTGAGGTCACTTGACACCTCGACTCTATGCAGAAGCAAACTAGACCCCATAGAGGCACACCCATCTCGATAAGAAAACCTTCCATCGAGGCAGAATCTAACCTAGCACACAAGTCCTACTTATACGAGCCAACATCCTACAGAGATGGACACGAAAGAGTGGATAGTCCACATTCTAAGGTATACACCAGACACTAGAAACTTGAATTCTAACTCGAACTTGCACAAAACACCAGAAACATTCTCGAGACTCCCCGGATACGAACTAGACATGCTCTACCAAAGTAAACAGTTTCTACGAACTCACTCACACCCTCGAATTTCCCATTTAACTAAGATAACTCATACTTTTGTAAAGAATCACCCAAAATAACTAACTAGCCAAATTTTGCAAATAGTACCACAATATACATCTGATTGCCTCGAGAAACAAACCAATGACTCGACAAAGTACTAAATGACCCTCCGAAGCTACCAGAAGCGACATAACCCATAAATGAACTCATGTACTCAAATGTCAACCTAGAGTAAAACTATCAAACTCAGCGATTCTCAATTTAGATTTTTCATCTGAAACTCATATGAATGGACATTGGGATCCCTGCTATTCTTCCCTGTGCATCACAACCACCACACAATGTTTATGGTAAAGGTAAAATATCAAATAAGATTCTTTAGCTAAAAATGACCGGATAGGTCGTTACATTAGATACCAATTAAACAAATGTTCATCTTTGAACGGAGAGAAAGAAAGTACGAAGTTTGACGAGTAACCAAGGAATCTCCATAATAACCTCATGAAGGCCCAATAGCTATAAGTGAAATGATAGTTGCACCCATTCACTTAACCAGCCAAAACTACTATATCTTACCTCGACATCCCAAATTATTATCCCTTCATAACCGAAGTTTCCTTTACTGCTGACTCTCAAATGTAAGAACTGACTCTGCTCGAATACCCTGATTTAATCACAACTGAACCTCTTTCTCATCAGATTGAATCCATAATTATCAAAATAATTACCATCATCCTTTAGTTGTATCCATAACCATTACAATCTATAACGATAATATAGCCTGATCCTACTAGTATTCCTTATCAACTATCAATGCCATACTTCTTACCAAGATACATTATAAACATATAAAATCACGTCACACGCCCAATTTTTCTCATATCTTCAACTCACCATACTATCAGCATATCTACTGATTACCTTATCGTGTCAGGTCCGTAGAAAACTAACTGATCACAACTAAGACTTCCTATAACCATTTATACCTCCTCAATACATACAAATTACCCTTGTAAACTATTAGGACTGTCTAAATTGATCTTGCTACACCCCATAATTTTTCATGTGATCGAATGTATAGTTAGTTGATTCGAGCTCCAACAAATAAAGACCCTTTCCGAGGGTTACATACAACTTATATGAATATTAGGAGGTATACGAAAGGTTGGAGGTAAATTGGATTAAGGAAAGTACATATCGACAAGGTTTGAAGGAAATTAGGCAATACACTAAGCATTCTGCCCCACAGAAGCGGACCCGCTTCACGGATCAGGCTATGGATTAGACCTTAATTTTCCACTGCTCACTACCCCCCATGTGAATTAGTTTCTACGTCCGCAGATGGTGTTCTACGATGTAGAACTGGCCACATACCAGGGGCGGTGGAAGTGCTATAGATAGCCTTAAAGTTATGGTCTCCTCATTTCATCACCATTTCGATCCAAACATTTCCCAAACACTCTCAAGCATCTAATTAGGGTTCTTAGGTCACCAAAGAGACATTTCATCTCATATTAAAGGCAAATCATCCATACATAACCACTACAAAGCTTTGGAATCCTCTTAGAAGCAAGATGGAGTAAGGATCGTCTTAGTGCTTGATAAGAAGGTTATGGTTCAAGTTCTCTTGGTTGATTCAATGTAAGTTAATGATGTTCTTATTAGTATTAAGCTTGTCATAGCTTTGTTGAGAATTATGTATAAAGAAAACTTGTGATATTTGAATTAAAACTCCATGAAAGAACTTTTATGGACTCTAGATTGTTATTGATCAAATTTTGACATTATTATAGCTTGAAGTTGAACGATATGGTGTTGGAAGATCATGGAGTGCATCTTCTTGTTGTTATTATTGTTGTTGTGTTGATGTTGCTGCTATTAGGGTTGTGTTAAAGAGGAGTATATAACATGAGTGATAGCCATAAACATCATAACTAGAGAAGTATGCCTCCTAGGTGTTCGTTAAATTATCCCAATGGATCGATTCTTTATTTGTCGGTTGTATCTTGATATAAAACCTCTATATTGTGTAGATAATTACTCGTAAAGAATTCAGGGGTTCGTGTGATTTCATTTACTAAGCAATGCATGTATGTAAGGGTATCCCCTTCTTTCAAAAGCATGAAATCCAAAGTATTTATCATCTTCAAAAGGAAACGTGGAAAGATTTATTCTATTCATAAATCGTTCATCCCTCATCGGGAATCATTCCCTTGTTATTGTTAAAACCCATATTTCTGGATTATTGGTTGCTCATCCATAGTATCATACATCTCCGAGTAAGAGTACTTCAAAAGGTAGTCGTCAAGTAGACCAAAGGTCATTTCATAACAGCGTCGAAGAGTCTTGAATTTCAAAGAGGCCTTAGGTTCTATTATTACTATATATATATATATATATATATATATATATATATATATATATATATATATATACTACTCATACCACCATTGTGAATAGCTGGTTGGTAGTTGTACATGTATATTACACACACACCGAGCTATAACAGGAGGAGAGACACTTATATGTGCATCCATTCATACACCTCAGAGTATTACCTGGGGGCAGTGACATATTACACACCTCAGGCTATAAGGTGAGGGTAGAGAATACTTTAAGGCTTATAGATAAAGGTTTCATTTCAGTTTTAGAGTTTCATTATTCGCCCTATATGGAACGTAGGTTATGAGAGTATCAGATTGCTTTAATTCTCTTATTTATAGATCATAATTTTATATTGCTTTTAATGCTTTAAATACCGATAAATTTCTTTTGTACAGATATCCCTTTTACCAGGGACGCTGCGTGTCCATGCTGCAAGTTCTGATAGGAGCTTTGATAGACCACCAGAGTAGGAGGTGTTGAGTTCAGCCATTAGTGAGTAAGCTTTATGTTTCCTCGAGCTTCTTAGTTCGGTGTTGAGTATGTGTTGCTTAGTTATATATATATTGGGTAGGTCAGTGCCCTGTCCTGACCATATGATAGTACAGGTACTCATAGAGGCTCATAAACTTATCTAGTAGATACAATTATTGATAAGTCTATGAGCTAGGAGACTTATCTACCTAAGGTAAATAGAGAGAGATATACCCAACATATGTTCACCTTAGGTAGGTTTATTTCCAACCTAAAGGCAAAAAACATGATTTCTAAAAGGTATATTTATCATTTGGTGCGGGTCAGAAATACTGATACAGAAAGAGAGATTGAGTTTTAAATTGATGTACTCCCAGATACGTAACCTATATCTATTCCCCCTTATAAGATGGCTACTGTAGAATTGAGAGAATTAAAGGAGCAGTTGAGGGACTTGCTAGAAAAAGGCTTCTTCAGGCCTAATACTTCGCCATGGGGTGCACCCGTACTATTTGTTCACATAAAAGAAGGTCTCTGAGGATGTGTATTGACTACAGGAAGTTGAACAAAGTTACCATCACGAATAAGTATCCACTTTTGAGGATCGATGATTTGTTTGATCAATTGCAGGGTGCCAAGTATTTCTCAACGATCGACTTAATATCAGGGTATCACCAAATGAAGGTAAAGGAAAGAAATATTCTTAAGATAGATTTTCAAACCAGATATCGCCATTTTAAGTTTCTAGTGATGTCTTTAGGACTCACGAATGCACTGGCTGCTTTAATTGATTTAATAAACCGGGTTTTCAAACCATTTTTGGATTGTACGCTACATTTTGTAAATATGAGTTTTGGTTGAACTCAGTCGCCTTTCTAGGCCATATAGTTTCTTCCGAGTGTATCAAAGTGGACAATCAAAAGATTGAGGCCGTGAAGAACTGGTTGAGGCCCACGACCCTTACCGAGGTACGCAGCTTCTTAGATTTGGCAAGATATTACCTGAGATTGGTGGTGGGTTTTTCTTCTATCTATACTCCTTTGACAAAGCTTACTCACAAGGAAATGAAGTTTCAGTGGTCAGATGCATGTGAACACAGTTTCCAAGATTTGAATAATAGGTTGATGCCCGAACCTATCTTGAGTCTTACAGAAGGTACCGATGGGTATGTAGTTTAATGTGATACCTCCAGAGTTCGTTCACGTTGCGTTATGATTCAATACGGAAAGGATATAGCCTACACATCGAGGAAATTGAAGAATCATGAGTAAAACTACTCGACCCATATCCTTGAGTTGGCGGCGGTGATCTTCGCCCAAAAAATGTGGCATCATTATTTATATGGAGTCCATGTTGAAATAATTACGACTACAAAAGTTTATAATATATCTTCCATTAGAAGGAGTTGAATCTGAGACAAATAAGGTTGTTGGAGTTATTAAAAGACAAGGATGTGGACAATTAATACCATCCTGACAGGCGAATATCGTAGCTAATTACTTGAGCCAAAGTATATGGGAAGCCTGAATCTTGTCAAGGCAAACATGTTTTAGATGACCAAGGAGTTTTGTTGCCTAGCTAGCATTAATGTACGACTATTGGATACTGATGATGGAGGTTCGGTGGTTCATAATACCACATATTCATCTCTAGTAGGAGAGGTGAAGGTAAGACAGTTTGACGACCCTGAGCTAGTCAGAATGAAGGAAGGGATTCCCCACCATAGGAATCCAATACTGGAGCTTGTGGGAGATAGAGTTCTTAGATACCAGGGTCGAGTATATGTGCTAAATATAAGAGGTTTCCGGGGGCAAATCATGGCCGAGATCCACTAGTCTAGGTATTCCATTCATCCTGGCTCGCTGAAGATGTACCATGATTTCTGATAGGTTTATTGGTGGAATGATATAAAGAAGGATATCACAACATTTGTAACTTAATGCTCAAATTGTTAGCAGGTTAAGATCGAACATCAGAAGCCTGGAGGTTTGATTCAGAATATTGAAATCCTGACTTGGTAGTGGGAAATGATCGATATGGATTTAATCATAGGCTTGCCCTGCTCTTATCGAAAATTTGACTCTATTTGGGTTATCATCGACAGGCTTACGAAATCAACCCATTTCCTACCCGTTCACACCACTTTTTTGGCTAAAGATTATGCAAAACTGTATTTGAAAGAAATAGTTTGATAACATATGTTGGGTATATCTCTCTCTGTTGACCTTAGGTAGGTTCATTTCCTACATAAAGGAAAGAAACATGATTTCTAAAAGGTATATTTATCATTTAGTGCGGGTCAGAAATACAGATACAGAGACTACGACTCTTCATTCCGTCCCCGTAGTTAATGAGTTCCCCGATGTGTTTCCTGAAAAACTTCCGGGTATTCCTCCTGAAAGAGAGATTGAGTTTTAAATTGATGTGCTCCCAGATACGTAACCTATATCTATTCCCCCTTATAAGATGGCTGCTGTGGAATTGAGAGAATTAAAGGAGCAGATGAGGGACTTGCTAGAAAAAGGCTTCTTTAGGCCTAATACTTCGCCATAGGGTGCACCCGTACTGTTTGTTCACATAAAATAAAGTCTCTGAGGATGTGTATTGACTACAGGCAGTTGAACAAAGTTACCATCACGAATAAGTATCCACTTTTGAGGATCGATGATTTGTTTGATCAATTGCAGGGTGCCAAGTATTTCTCAAAGATCGTCTTAATATCAGGGTATCACCATATAAAGGTAAAGGAAAGAAATATTCTTAAGATAGCTTTTCAAACCAGATATGGCCATTTTAAGTTTCTAGTGATGTCTTTGGGACTCACGAATGCACTGGCTGCGTTCATTGAATTAATGAACCGGGTCTGCAAACCATTTTTTGATATCTCTGTGATCTTATTTATTGATAATATTTTGGTCTATTCACGGATGGAGGCAGATCATGTGGATCATCTTCAAGTAGTGTTACAAACGCTCCAATATCGTAATTTGTATGCTACATTTTGTAAATGTGAGTTTTGGTTGAACTCAGTCGCGTTTCTAGGCCATATAGTTTCTTCCGAGTGTATCAAATTGGACAATCAAAAGATTGAGGCCATGAAGAACTGGTTGAGGCCCACGAACCTTACCGAGGTACGCAGCTTCTTAGATTTGGCAGGATATTACCTGAGATTCGTGGAGGGTTTTTCTTCTATCTATACTCCTTTGACAATTCTTACTCACAAGGCAATGAAGTTTCAGTGGTCAGATGCATATGAGCGCAGTTTCCAAGATTTGAATAATAGGTTGACGCCCGAACCTATCTTGACTCTTACAGAAGGTACCGATGGGTATGTAGTTTAATATGATACCTCCAGAGTTCGCCCACGTTGCATTATGATTCAATACAGAAAGGCAAGAAACATGATTTCTAAAAGGTATATTTATCATTTAGTGCGGGTCAGAAATACAGATACAGAGCCTACGACTCTTCATTCCATCCCCATAGTTAATGCGTTCCCCGATGTGTTTCCAGACAATCTTTCGGGTATTCCTCCTGAAAGAGAGATTGAGTTTTAAATTTATGTGCTCCCAGATACGTAACCTATATCTATTCCCCATTATAAAATGGCTTCTGCGGAATTGAGAGAATTAAAGGAGCAGTTGAGGGACTTGCTTGAAAAAGGCTTCTTCAGGCCAAATACTTCACCATAGGGTGCACCCGTTCTGTTTGTTCACATAAAAGAAAGTCTCTGAGGATGTGTATTGACTACAGGCAGTTAAGCAAAGTTACCCTCACGAATAAGTATCCACTTTTGAGGATCGATGATTTGCTTGATCAATTGCAGGGTGCCAAGTATTTCTCAAAGATCGACTTAATATCAGGGTATCACAAAATGAAGGTAAAGGAAAGAAATATTCTTAAGATAGCTTTTCAAACCAGATATGGCCATTTTAAGTTTCGAGTGATGTCTTTGGGACTCACGAATGCACTGGCTGCTTTCATTGATTTAATGAACCGGGTCTTCAAACTATTTTTTGATATCTTTGTGATCGTATTTATTGATAATATTTTGGTATATTCGCGGAGGGAGGCAGATCATGTGGATCATCTTCAAGTAGTGTTACAAATGCTCCAAGATCGTAATTTGTACGCTACATTTTGTAAATGTGAGTTTTGGATGAACTCAGTCGCCTTTCTAGGTCATATAGTTTCTTCCGAGTGTATCAAAGTGGAAAATCAAAAGATTAAGTCCGTGAAGAACTGGTTGAGGACCACGACCCTTACCGAGGTACGCAACTTCTTAGATTTGGCAAGATATTACCTGAGATTCATGGAGGGCTTTTCTTCTATCTATACTCCTTTGACAATGCTTACTCACAAGGCAACGAAGTTTCAGTGGTCAGATGCATGTGAGCGCAGTTTCCAAGATTTGAATAATAGGTTGACGCCCGAACCTATCTTGACTCTTACAGAAGGTACCGATGGGTATGTAGTTTAATATGATACCTCCAGAGTTAGCTCACGTTGCATTATGATTCAATACGGAAAGGTTATAGCCTACACATCGAGGCAATTGAAGAAGCATGAGTTAAACTACTTTACCCATGTCCTTGAGTTGGCGGCGGTGATCTTCGCCCAAAAAATGTGGCGTAATTATTTATATGGAGTCCATGTTGAAATAATTACGACTACAAAAGTTCATAATATATCTTCCATTATTAGTAGTTGAATATGAGACAAATAAGGTGGTTGGAGTTATTAAAAGACATGGATGTTGACAATTAATACCATCCTGACAAGGCGAATATCGTAGCTAATTACTTAAGCCAAAAGTATATGGGAAGCCTGAATCATGTCAAGGCAAACACGTTTTAGATGACCAAGGAGTTTTGTTGCCTAGCTAGCTTGAATGTACGACTACTGGAAACTGATGATGGAGGTGCGGTGGTTCATAATACCACAGAATCATCTCTAGTAGTAGAGGTGAAGGTAAGACAGTTTGACGACCCTGAGCAAGTCAGAATGAAGGAAGGGATTCCCCAGCATAGGAATCCAATACTGGAGCTCGTGGGAGATAGAGTTCTTGGATACCATGGTCGACTATATGCGGTAAATATAGGATGTTTCCGAGCGCAAATCATGGTCGTGATCCACTAGTCTAGGTATTTCATTCAACCTGGATCGCTGAAGATGTGCCACGATTTCTGATAGGTTTATTGGTGGAATGACATAAAGAAGGATATCGCAACATTTGTAACTTAATGCTCGAATTGTCAGCAGGTTAAGATTGAACATCAGAAGCCTGGAGGCTTGATTCAGAATATTGAAATCTTGACTTAGTAGTGGGAAATGATCGTTATGGATTTAATCACAGGCTTGCCCTGCTCTTATCGAAAATTTGACTCCATTTGGGTTATCATCGACAGGCTTACGAAATCAACCCATTTCCTACCCGTTCACACCACTTTTTTGGCTAAAGATTATGCAAAACTGTATTTGAAAGAAATAGTTTGATAACATCTGATGGGTATATCTCTCTGTGTTGACCTTAGGTAGGTTTATTTCCTACCTAAAGGCAAGAAACATGATTTCTAAAAGGTATATTTATCATTTAGTGCGGGTCAGAAATACAGAGACAGAGCCTACGACTCTTCATTCCATCCCCATAGTTAATGAGTTCCACGATGTGTTTCCAGACAAACTTCCAGGTATTCCTCCTGAAAGAGAGTTTGAGTTTTAAATTGATGTGCTCCCAGATACGTAACCTATATCTACTCCCCCTTATAAAATGGCTGCTGCGGAATTGAGAGAATTAAATGAGCAGTTGAGGGACTTGCTAGAAAAAGGATTTTTCAGGCCTAATACTTCGCCATAAGGTGCACCCGTACTGTTTGTTCACATAAAAGAAAGTCTTTGAGGATGTGTATTGAATACAGGCAGTTGAACAAAGTTACCCTCACGAATAAGTATCCACTTTTGAGGATCGATGATTTGTTTGATCAATTGCAGGGTGCCAAGTATTTCTCAAAGATCGACTTAATATCAGGGTATCACCAAATGAAGGTAAAGGAAAGAAATATTCTTAAGATAGCTTTTCAAACCAGATATGGCCATTTTAAGTTTCTAGTGATGTCTTTGGGACTCACGAATGCACTGGCTGCTTTCATTGATTTAATGAACCGGGTCTTCAAACCATTTTTGGATATTTTTGTGATCGTATTTATTGACAATATTTTGGTATATTCGCGGAGGGAGGCAGATCATGTGGATCATCTTCAAGTAGTGTTACAAACGCTCCAAGATCGTAATTTGTACGCTACATTTTGTAAATGTGAGTTTTGGATGAACTCAGTCACCTTTCTAGGTCATATAGTTTCTTCAGAGTGTATCAAAGTGGAAAATCAAAAGATTAAGTCCGTGAAGAACTGGTTGAGGACCACGACCCTTACCGAGGTACGCAACTTCTTAGATTTGGCAAGATATTACCTGAGATTCGTGGAGGGATTTTCTTCTATCTATACTCCTTTGACAATGCTTACTCACAAGGCAATGAAGTTTCAGTGGTCAGATGCATGTGAGCGCAGTTTCCAAGATTTGAATAATAGGTTGACGCCCGAACCTATCTTGACTCTTACAGAAGGTACCGATGGGTATGTAGTTTAATATGATACCTCCAGAGTTCGCTCACGTTGCATTATGATTCAATACGGAAAGGTTATAGCCTACACATCAAGGAAATTGAAGAAGCATGAGTTAAACTACTCGACCCATGTCCTTGAGTTGGCGGCGGTGATCTTCGCCCAAAAAATATGGCGTAATTATTTATATGGAGTCCATGTTGAAATAATTACGACTACAAAAGTTTATAATATATCTTCCGTTATTAGTTGTTGAATCTTAGACAAATAAGGTGGTTGGAGTTATTAAAAGACACGGATGTTGACAATTAATACCATCATGACAAGGCGAATATCGTAGCTAATTACTTGAGCCAAAAGTATATGGGAAGCCTGAATCATGTCAAGGCAAAGACGTTTTAGATGACCAAGGAGTTTTGTTGCCTAGCTAGCTTGAATGTACGACTACTGGAAACTGATGATGGAGGTGCGGTGGTTCATAACACCACAGAATCATCTCTAGTAGTAGAGGTGAAGGTAAGACAGTTTGGCGACCCTGAGCTAGTCAGAATGAAGGAAGGGATTCCCCAGCATAGGAATCCAATACTGGAGCTCGTGGGAGATAGAGTTCTTGGATACCATGGTCGACTATTTGTGGTAAATATAGGAGGTCTCCGAGAGCAAATCATGGTCGAGATCCACTAGTCTAGGTATTTCATTCATCCTTTGTCGCTGAAGATGTGCCATGATTTCTGATAGGTTTATTGGTGGAATGATATAAAGAAGGATATCGCAACATTTGTAACTTAATGCTCGAATTGTCAGCAGGTTAAGATTGAACATCAGAAGCCTGGAGGCTTGATTCAGAATATTGAAATCTTGACTTAGTAGTGGGAAATGATCGTTATGGATTTAATCACAGGCTTGCCCTGCTCTTATCAAAAATTTGACTCCATTTGGGTTATCATCGACAGGCTTACGAAATCAACCCATTTCCTACCCGTTCACACCACTCTTTTGGCTAAAGATTATGCAAAACTGTATTTGAAAGAAATAGTTTGATAACATCTGATGGGTATATCTCTCTGTGTTGACCTTAGGTAGGTTTATTTCCTACCTAAAGGCAAGAAACATGATTTCTAAAAGGTATATTTATCATTTAGTGCGGGTCAGAAATACAGATACAGGCCTACGACTCTTCATTCCATCCCCATAGTTAATGAGTTCCCCGATGTGTTTCCAGACAAACTTCCTGGTATTCCTCCTGAAAGAGAGATTGAGTTTTAAATTGATGTGCTCCCAGATACGTAACCTATATCTATTCCCCCTTATAAAATGGCTGCTGCGGAATTGAGAGAATTAAAGGAGCAGTTGAGGGAGTTGCTAGAAAAAGGATTCTTTAGGCCTAATACTTCGCCATGGGTTGCACCCGTACTGTTTGTTCATATAAAAGAAGGTCTCTGAGGATGTGTATTGACTACATGCAGTTGAACAAAGTTACCCTCACGAATAAGTATCCACTTCTGAGGATCGATGATTTGTTTGATCAATTGCAGGGTGCCAAGTATTTCTCAAAGATCGACTTAATATCAGGGTATCACCAAATGAAGGTAAAGGAAAGAAATATTCTTAAGATAGCTTTTCAAACCAGATATGGCCATTTTAAGTTTCTAGTGATGTCTTTGGGACTCACGAATGCACTGGCTGCTTTCATTGATTTAATGAACCGGGTCTTCAAACCATTTTTGGATATCTTTGTGATCGTATTTATTGACAATATTTTGGTATATTCGCGGATGGAGGCAGATCATGTGGATCATCTTCAAGTAGTGTTACAAACGCTCCAAGATCGTAATTTGTACGCTACATTTTGTAAATGTGAGTTTTGGTTTAATTCAGTCGCCTTTCTAGGTCATATAGTTTCTTCCAAGTGTATCAAAGTGGAAAATCAAAAGATTAATGCCGTGAAGAACTGGTTGAGGAGCACGACCCTTACCGAGGTACACAACTTCTTAGATTTGGCAAGATATTACCTGAGATTCGTGGAGGGTTTTTCTTCTATCTATACACCTTTGACAAAGCTTACTCACAAGGCAATGAAGTTTCAGTGGTCAGATGCATGTGAGCGCAGTTTCCAAGATTTGAATAATAGGTTGACGCCCGAACCTATCTTGACTCTTACAGAAGGTACCGATGGGTATGTAGTTTAATATGATACCTCCAGAGTTCGCTCACGTTGCATTATGATTCAATACGGAAAGGTTATAGCCTACACATCGGGGAAATTGAAGAAGCATGAGTTAAACTACTCGACCCATGTCCTTGAGTTGGCGGCGGTGATCTTCGCCCAAAAAATGTGGCGTAATTATTTATATGGAGTCCAAGTTGAAATAATTACGACTACAAAAATTTATAATATATCTTCCATTATTAGTAGTTGAATCTGAGACAAATAAGGTCGTTGGAGTTATTAAAAGACAAGGATGTTGACAATTAATACCATCATGACAAGGCGAATATCGTAGCTAATTACTTAAGCCAAAAGTATATGGGAAGCCTGAATCATGTCAAGGCAAAGACGTTTTAGATGACCAAGGTGTTTTGTTGCCTAGCTAGCTTGAATGTACGACTACTGGAAACTGATGATGGAGGTGCGGTGGTTCATAACACCACAGAATCATCTCTAGTAGTAGAGGTGAAGGTAAGACAGTTTGACGACCCTGAGCTAGTCAGAATGAAGGAAGGGATTCCCCAGCATAGGAATCCAATACTGGAGCTCGTGGGAGATAGAGTTCTTGGATACCATGGTCCACTATTTGTGGTAAATATAGGAGTTCTCCGAGAGCAAATCATGGTCGAGATCCAGTAGTCTAGGTATTTCATTCATCCTTTGTCGCTGAAGATGTGCCATGATTTCTGATAGGTTTATTGGTGGAATGATATAAAGAAGGATATCGCAACATTTGTAACTTAATGCTCGAATTGTCAGCAGGTTAAGATTGAACATCAGAAGCCTGGAGGCTTGATTCAGAATATTGAAATCTTGACTTAGTAGTGGGAAATGATCGTTATGGATTTAATCACAGGCTTGCCCTGCTCTTATCAAAAATTTGACTCCATTTGGGTTATCATCGATAGGCTTACGAAATCAACCCATTTCCTACCCGTTCACACCACTTTTTTGGCTAAAGATTATGCAAAACTGTATTTGAAAGAAATAGTTTGATAACATCTGATGGGTATATCTCTCTCTGTTGACCTTAGGTAGGTTTATTTCCTACCTAAAGGCAAGAAACATGATTTCTAAAAGGTATATTTATCATTTAGTGCGGGTCAGAAATATAGATACAGAGCCTACGACTCTTCATTCCGTCCCCATAGTTAATGAGTTCCCCGATGTGTTTCCAGACAAACTTCCGGGTATTCCTCGTGAAAGAGAGACTGAGTTTAAAATTGATGTGCTCCCAGATACGTAACCTATATCTATTCCCCCTTATAAAATGGCTGCTGCGGAATTGAGAGAATTAAAGGAGCAGTTGAGGGACTTGCTAGAAAAAGGATTCTTCAGGCCTAATACTTCGCCATGGGGTGCACCCGTACTGTTTGTTCATATAAAAGAAGGTCTCTGAGGATGTGTATTGACTACAGGCAGTTGAACAAAGTTACCTTCACGAATAAGTATCCACTTTTGAGGATCGATGATTTGTTTGATCAATTGCAGGGTGCCAAGTATTTCTCAAAGATCGACTTAATATCAGGGTATCACCAAATGAAGGTAAAGGAAAGAAATATTCTTAAGATAGCTTTTCAAACCAGATATGGCCATTTTAAGTTTCTAGTGATGTCTTTGGGACTCACGAATGCACTGGCTGCTTTCATTGATTTAATGAACCGGGTCTTCAAACCATTTTTGGATATCTTTGTGATCGTATTTATTGACAATATTTTGGTATATTCGCGGATGGAGGAAGATCGTGTGGATCATCTTCAAGTAGTGTTACAAACGCTCCAAGATCGTAATTTGTACGCTACATTTTGTAAATGTGAGTTTTGGTTGAACTCAGTCGCCTTTCTAGGTCATATAGTTTCTTCCGAGTGTATCAAAGTGGAAAATCAAAAGATTGAGGCCGTGAAGAACTGGTTGAGGACCACGACCCTTACCGAGGTACGCAACTTCTTAGATTTGGTAAGATATTACCTGAGATTCGTGGAGGGTTTTTCTTCTATCTATACTCCTTTGACAAAGCTTACTCACAAGGAAATGAAGTTTCAGTGGTCAGATGCATGTGAGCGCAGTTTCCATGATTTGAATAATAGGTTGACGCCCAAACCTACCTTGACTCTTACAGAAGGTACCGATGGGTATGTAGTTTAATATGATACCTACAGAGTTCGCTCACGTTGCATTATGATTCAATACGGAAAGGTTATAGCCTACACATCGAGGCAATTGAAGAAGCATGAGTTAAACTACTTTACCCATGTCCTTGAGTTGGCGGCGGTGATCTTCGCCCAAAAAATGTGAAGTAATTATTTATATGGAGTCCAAGTTGAAATAATTACGACTACAAAAGTTTATAATATATCTTCCATTAGAAGGAGTTGAATCTGAGACAAATAAGGTCGTTGGAGTTATTAAAAGACAAGGATGTTGACAATTAATACCATCCTGACAAGGCGAATATCGTAGCTAATTACTTGAGCCAAAAGTATATGGGAAGCCTGAATCATGTCAAGGCAAACAAGTTTTAGATGACCAAGGAGTTTTGTTGCCTAGCTAGCTTAAATGTACGACTACTGGAAACTGATGATGGAGGTGCGGTGGTTCATAATACCACAGAATCATCTCTAGTAGTAGAGGTGAAGGTAAGACAGTTTGACGATCCTGAGCTAGTCAGAATGAAGGAAGGGATTCCCCAGCATAGGAATCTAATACTGGAGCTCGTAGGAGATAGAGTTCTTAGATACCAGGGTCGACTATATGTGGTAAATATAGGAGGTCTCCGAGAGAAAATCATGGCCGAGATCCACTAGTCTAGGTATTTCATTCATCCTGGCTCGCTGAAGATGTACCATGATTTCTGATAGGTTTATTGGTGGAATGATATAAAGAAGGATATCGCAAAATTTGTAACTTAATGCTCAAATTGTCAGCAGGTTAAGATCGAACATCAGAAGCCTAGAGGTTTGATACAAAATATTGAAATCTTGACTTAGTAGTGGGAAATGATCGTTATGGATTTAATCACAGGCTTGCCCTGCTCTTATCGAAAATTTGACTCCATTTGGGTTATCATCGATAGGCTTACGAAATCAACCCATTTCCTACACGTTCACACCACATTTTTGGCTAAAGATTACGCAAAACTGTATTTGAAAGAAATAGTTTGATAACATATGTTGGGTATATCTCTCTCTGTTGACCTTAGGTAGGTTTATTTCCTACCTAAAGGCAAGAAACATGATTTCTAAAAGGTATATTTATCATTTAGTGCGGGTCAGAAATATAGATACAGAGCCTACGACTCTTCATTCCGTCCCCATAGTTAATGAGTTCCCCGATGTGTTTCCAGAAAAACTTCCGGGTATTCCTCGTGAAAGAGAGACTGAGTTTAAAATTGATGTGCTCCCAGATACGTAACCTATATCTATTCCCCCTTATAAAATGGCTGCTGCGGAATTGAGAGAATTAAAGGAGCAGTTGAGGGACTTGCTAGAAAAAGGATTCTTCAGGCCTAATACTTCGCCATGGGGTGCACCCGTACTGTTTGTTCATATAAAAGAAGGTCTCTGAGGATGTGTATTGACTACAGGCAGTTGAACAAAGTTACCATCACGAATAAGTATCCACTTTTGAGGATCGATGATTTGTTTGATCAATTGCAGGGTGCCAAGTATTTCTCAAAGATCGACTTAATATCAGGGTATCACCAAATGAAGGTAAAGGAAAGAAATATTCTTAAGATAGCTTTTCAAACCAGATATGGCCATTTTAAGTTTCTAGTGATGTCTTTGGGACTCACGAATGCACTGGCTGCTTTCATTGATTTAATGAACCGGGTCTTCAAACCATTTTTGGATATCTTTGTGATCGTATTTATTGACAATATTTTGGTATATTCGCGGATGGAGGCAGATCGTGTGGATCATCTTCAAGTAGTGTTACAAACGCTCCAAGATCGTAATTTGTACGCTACATTTTGTAAATGTTAGTTTTGGTTGAACTCAGTCACCTTTCTAGGTCATATAGTTTCTTCCGAGTGTATCAAAGTGGAAAATCAAAAGATTGAGGCCGTGAAGAACTGGTTGAGGACCACGACCCATACCGAGGTACGCAACTTCTTAGATTTGGCCAGATATTTCCTGAGATTCGTGGAGGGTTTTTATTCTATCTATACTCCTTTGACAAAGCTTACTCACAAGGCAATGAAGTTTCAGTGGTCAGATACATGTGAGCGCAGTTTCCAAGATTTGAATAATAGGTTGACGCCCGAACCTATCTTGACTCTTACAGAAGGTACCGATGGGTATGTATTTTAATATGATACCTCCAGAGTTCCCTCACGTTGCATTATGATTCAATAAAGAAAGGTTATAGCCTACACATCGAAGCAATTGAAGAAGCATGAGTTAAACTACTTTACCCATGTCCTTGAGTTGGCGGCGGTGATCTTCGCCCAAAAAATGTGGCGTAATTATTTATATGGAGTCCATGTTGAAATAATTACGACTACAAAAGTTTATAATATATCTTCCATTATTAGTAGTTGAATATGAGACAAATAAGGTGGTTGGAGTTATTAAAAGACACGGATGTTGACAATTAATACCATCCTGACAAGGCGAATATCGTAGCTAATTACTTGAGCCAAAAGTATATGGGAAGCCTGAATCATGTCAAGGCAAACAAGTTTTAGATGTCCAAGGGGTTTTGTTGCCTAGCTAGCTTGAATGTACGACTACCGGAAACTGATGATGGAGGTGCGGTGGTTCATAGTACCACAGAATCATCTCTAGTAGTAGAGGTGAAGGTAAGACAGTTTGATGACCCTGAGCTAGTCAGAATGAAGGAAGGGATTCCCCAGCATAGGAATCCAATACTGGAGGTCGTGGGAGATAGAGTTCTAAGATACCAGGGTCGACTATATGTGGTAAATATAGGAGGTCTCCGAGAGAAAATCATGGCCGAGATCCACTAGTCCAGGTATTTCATTCATCCTGGCTCGCTGAAGATGTACCCTGATATCTAATAGGTTTATTGGTGGAATGATATAAAGAAGGATATCGCAACATTTGTAACTTAATGCTCGAATTGTCAGCAGGTTAAGATCGAACATCAGAAGCCTAGAGGCTTGATTCAGAATATTGAAATCTTGACTTAGTAGTGGGAAATGATCGTTATGGATTTAATCACAGGCTTGCCCTGCTCTTATAGAAAATTTGACTCCATTTGGGTTATCATCGATAGGCTTACGAAATCAACCCATTTCCTACCTGTTCACACCACTTTTTTGGCTAAAGATTATGCAAAACTTTATTTGAAAGAAATAGTTTGATAACATATGTTGGGTATATCTCTCTCTGTTGATGTTAGGTAGGTTTATTTCCTACCTAAAGGCAAGAAACATGATTTCTAAAAGGTATATTTATCATTTAGTGCGGGTCAAAAATACAGATACAGAGCCTACGACTCTTTATTCCGTCCCCATAGTTAATGAGTTCCCCGATGTGTTTCCAGACAAACTTCCGGGTATTCCTCCTAAAAGAGAGATTGAGTTTTAAATTGATGTGCTCCCAGATACGTAACCTATATCTATTCCCCCTTATAAGATGGATGCTGCGGAGTTGAGGGAATTAAAGGAGCAGTTGAGGGACTTGCTAGAAAAAGGCTTCTTCAGGCCTAATACTTCGCCATGGGGTGCACCCGTACTGTTTGTTCATATAAAAGAAGGTCTACGAGGATGTGTATTGACTACGTGCGGTTTAACAAAGTTACCATCACGAATAAGTATCCACTTTTGAGGATCGATGATTTGTTTGATCAATTGCAGGGTGCCAAGTATTTCTCAAAGATCGACTTAATATCAGGGTATCACCAAATGAAGGTAAAGGAAAGAAATATTATTAAGATAGCTTTTCAAACCAGATATGGCCATTTTAAGTTTCTAGTGATGTCTTTGGGACTCACGAATGCACTGGATGCTTCCATTGATTTAATGAACTGGGTCTTCAAACCATTTTTGGATATCTTTGTGATCGTATTTATTGATAATATTTTGGTATATTCGGGGATGGAGGCAGATCATGTGGATCATCTTCAAGTAGTGTTACAAACGCTCCAAGATCGTAATTTGTACGCTACATTTTGTAAATGTGAGTTTTGTTTGAACTCAGTCTCCTTTCTAGGTCATATAGTTTCTTTCGAGTGTATCAAAGTGGACAATCAAAAGATTGAGGCCGTAAAGAACTGGTTGAGGACCACGACCCTTACCGAGGTACGCAACTTCTTAGATTTGGCAAGATATTTCCTGAAATTCGTGGAGGGTTTTTATTCTATCTATACTCCTTTGACAAAGCTTACTCACAAGGCAATGAAGTTTTAGTGGTCAGATACATGTGAGCGCAGTTTCCAAGATTTGCAAAATAGGTTGACGCCCGAACCTATCTTGACTCTTACAGAAGGTACCGATGGGTATGTAGTTTAATATGATACCTCCAGAGTTCGCTCACATTGCAATATGATTCAATACGGAAAGGATATAGCCTACACATCGAGGAAATTGAAGAAGCATGAGTTAAACTACTCGACCCATGTCCTTGAGTTGGCGGCAGTGATCTTCGCCCAAAAAATATGGCGTCATTATTTATATGGAGTCCAAGTTGAAATAATTACGACTACAAAAGTTTATAATATATCTTCCATTAGAAGGAGTTGAATCTGAGACAAATAAGGTGGTTGGAGTTATTAAAAGACAAGGATGTTGACAATTAATACCATCCTGACAAGACGAATATCGTAGCTAATTACTTGAGCCAAATGTATATGGGAAGCCTGAATCATGTCAAGGCAAACAAGTTTTAGATGACCAAGGAGTTTTGTTGCCTAGCTAGCTTGAATGTACGACTACTGGAAACTGATGATGGAGGTGCGGTGGTTCATAATACCACAGAATCATCTCTAGCAGTAGAGGTGAAGGTAAGACAGTTTGACGACCCTGAGCTAGTCAGAATGAAGGAAGGGATTCCCCAGCATAGGAATCCAATACTGGAGCTCGTGGGAGATAGAGTTCTTAGATACCAGGGTCGACTATATGTGGTAAATATAGGAGGTCTCCGAGAACAAATCATGGCCGAGATCCACTAGTCTAGGTATTTCATTCATCCTGGCTCGCTGAAGATGTACCATGATTTCTGATAGGTTTATTGGTGGAATGATATAAAGAAGGATATCGCAACATTTGTAACTTAATGCTCGAATTGTCAGCAGGTTAAGATCGAACATCAGAAGCCTAGAGGATTGATTCAGAATATTGAAATCTTGACTTAGTAGTGGGAAATGATCGTTATGGATTTAATCACAGGCTTGCCCTGCTCTTATCGAAAATTTGACTCCATTTGGGTTATCATCGATAGGCTTACGAAATCAACCCATTTCCTACCCGTTCACACCACTTTTTTGGCTAAAGATTATGCAAAACTGTATTTGAAAGAAATAGTTTGATAACATATGTTGGGTATATCTCTCTCTGTTGACCTTAGGCAGGTTTATTTCCTACCTAAAGGTAAGAAACATGATTTCTAAAAGGTATAGTTATCATTTAGTACGGGTCAGAAATACAGATACAGAGCCTACGACTCTTCATTCCGTCCCCATAGTTATTGAGTTCCCCGATGTATTTCCAGACAAACTTCCGGGTATTCCTCCTGAAAGAGAGATTGAGTTTTAAATTGATGTGCTCCCAGATACGTAACCTATATCTATTCCACCTTATAAGATGGATGCTGCGGAGTTGAGAGAATTAAAGGAGCAGTTGAGGGACTTGCTAGAAAAAGGCTTCTTCAGGCCTAATACTTCGCCATGGGGTGCACCCGTACTGTTTGTTCATATAAAAGAAGGTCTCTGAGGATGTTTATTGACTACAGGCAGTTTAACAAAGTTACCATCACGAATAAGTATCCACTTTTGAGGATCGATGATTTGTTTGATCAATTGCAGGGTGCCAAGTATTTCTCAAAGATCGACTTAATATCAGGGTATCACCAAATGAAGGTAAAGGAAAGAAATATTCTTAAGATAGCTTTTCAAACCAGATATGGCCATTTTAAGTTTCTAGTGATGTCTTTGGGACTCACGAATGCACTGGATGCTTTCATTGATTTAATGAACTGGGTCTTCAAACCATTTTTGGATATCTTTGTGATCGTATTTATTGATAATAATTTGGTATATTCGGGGATGGATGCAGATCATGTGGATCATCTTCAAGTAGTGTTACAAACGCTCCAAGATCGTAATTTGTACGCTACATTTTGTAAATGTGAGTTTTGTTTGAACTCGGTCGACTTTCTAGGTCATATAGTTTCTTTCGAGTGTATCAAGGTGGACAATCAAAAGATTGAGGCCGTGAAGAACTGGTTGAGGACCACGACCCTTACCGAAGTACGCAACTTCTTAGATTTGGCAAGATATTTCCTGAGATTCGTGGAGGGTTTTTATTCTATCTATACTCCTTTGACAAAGCTTACTCACAAGGCAATGAAGTTTCAGTGGTCAGATACATGTGAGCGCAGTTTCCAAGATTTGAAAAATAGGTTGACGCCCGAACCTATCTTGACTCTTACAGAAGGTACCGATGGGTATGTAGTTTAATATGATACCTCCAGAGTTCGCTCACATTGCAATATGATTCAATACGGAAAGGATATAGCCTACACATCGAGGAAATTGAAGAAGCATGAGTTAAACTACTCGACCCATGTCCTTGAGTTGGCGGCAGTGATCTTCGCCCCAAAAATATGGCGTCATTATTTATATGGAGTCCAAGTTGAAATAATTACGACTACAAAAGTTTATAATATATCTTCCATTAGAAGGAGTTGAATCTGAGACAAATAAGGTGGTTGGAGTTATTAAAAGACAAGGATGATGAGAATTAATACCATCCTGACAAGGCGAATATCGTAGCTAATTACTTGAGCCAAAAGTATATGGGAAGCCTGAATCATGTCAAGGCAAACAAGTTTTAGATGTCCAAGGGGTTTTGTTGCCTAGCTAGCTTGAATGTACGACTACCGGAAACTGATGATGGAGGTGCGGTGGTTCATAGTACCACAGAATCATCTCTAGTAGTAGAGGTGAAGGTAAGACAGTTTGATGACCCTGAGCTAGTCAGAATGAAGGAAGGGATTCCCCAGCATAGGAATCCAATACTGGAGGTCGTGGGAGATAGAGTTCTAAGATACCAGGGTCGACTATATGTGGTAAATATAGGAGGTCTCCGAGAGAAAATCATGGCCGAGATCCACTAGTCTAGGTATTTCATTCATCCTGGCTCGCTGAAGATGTACCCTGATATCTAATAGGTTTATTGGTGGAATGATATAAAGAAGGATATCGCAACATTTGTAACTTAATGCTCGAATTGTCAGCAGGTTAAGATCGAACATCAGAAGCCTAGAGGCTTGATTCAGAATATTGAAATCTTGACTTAGTAGTGGGAAATGATCGTTATGGATTTAATCACAGGCTTGCCCTGCTCTTATAGAAAATTTGACTCCATTTGGGTTATCATCGATAGGCTTACGAAATCAACCCATTTCCTACCTGTTCACACCACTTTTTTGGCTAAAGATTATGCAAAACTGTATTTGAAAGAAATAGTTTGATAACATATGTTGGGTATATCTCTCTCTGTTGACGTTAGGTAGGTTTATTTCCTACCTAAAGGCAAGAAACATGATTTCTAAAAGGTATATTTATCATTTAGTGCGGGTCAAAAATACAGATACAGAGCCTACGACTCTTTATTCCGTCCCCATAGTTAATGAGTTCCCCGATGTGTTTCCAGACAAACTTCCGGGTATTCCTCCTGAAAGAGAGATTGAGTTTTAAATTGATGTGCTCCCAGATACGTAACCTATATCTATTCCCCCTTATAAGATGGATGCTGCGGAGTTGAGGGAATTAAAGGAGCAGTTGAGGGACTTGCTAGAAAAAGGCTTCTTCAGGCCTAATACTTCGCCATGGGGTGCACCCGTACTGTTTGTTCATATAAAAGAAGGTCTCTGAGGATGTGTATTGACTACAGGCAGTTTAACAAAGTTACCATCACGAATAAGTATCCACTTTTGAGGATCGATGATTTGTTTGATCAATTGCAGGGTGCCAAGTATTTCTCAAAGATCGACTTAATATCAGGGTATCACCAAATGAAGGTAAAGGAAAGAAATATTCTTAAGATAGCTTTTCAAACCAGATATGGCCATTTTAAGTTTCTAGTGATGTCTTTGGGACTCACGAATGCACTGGATGCTTTCATTGATTTAATGAACTGGGTCTTCAAACCATTTTTGGATATCTTTGTGATCGTATTTATTGATAATATTTTGGTATATTCGGGGATGGAGGCAGATCATGTGGATCATCTTCAAGTAGTGTTACAAACGCTCTAAGATCGTAATTTGTACGCTATATTTTGTAAATGTGAGTTTTGTATGAACTCAGTCGCCTTTCTAGGTCATATAGTTTCTTTCGAGTGTATCAAAGTGGACAATCAAAAGATTGAGGCCGTGAAGAACTGGTTGAGGACCACGACCCTTACCGAGGTACGCAACTTCTTAGATTTGGCAAGATATTTCCTGAGATTCGTGGAGGGTTTTTATTCTATCTATACTCCTTTGACAAAGCTTACTCACAAGGCAATGAAGTTTCAGTGGTCAGATACATGTGAGCGCAGTTTCCAAGATTTCAAAAATAGGTTGACGCCCGAACCTATCTTGACTCTTACAGAAGGTACCGATGGGTATGTAGTTTAATATGATACCTCCAGAGTTCGCTCACATTGCAATATGATTCAATACGGAAAGGATATAGCCTACACATCGAGGAAATTGAAGAAGCATGAGTTAAACTACTTGACCCATGTCCTTGAGTTGGCGGCAGTGATCTTCGCCCCAAAAATATGGCGTCATTATTTATATGGAGTCCAAGTTGAAATAATTACGACTACAAAAGTTTATAATATATCTTCCATTAGAAGGAGTTGAATCTGAGACAAATAAGGTGGTTGGAGTTATTAAAAGACAAGGATGTTGACAATTAATACCATCCTGACAAGGCGAATATCGTAGCTAATTACTTGAGCCAAAAGTATATGGGAAGCCTGAATCATGTCAAGGCAAACAAGTTTTAGATGACCAAGGAGTTTTGTTGCCTAGCTAGCTTGAATGTACGACTACTGGAAACTGATGATGGAGGTGCGGTGGTTCATAATACCACAGAATCATCTCTAGTAGTAGAGGTGAAGGTAAGACAGTTTGACGACCCTGAGCTAGTCAGAATGAAGGAAGGGATTCCCCAGCATAGGAATCCAATACTGGAGCTCGTGGGAGATAGAGTTCTTAGATACCAGGGTCGACTATATGTGGTAAATATAGGAGGTCTCCGAGAGCAAATCATGGCCGAGATCCACTAGTCTAGGTATTTCATTCATCCTGGCTCGCTGAAGATGTACCATGATTTCTGATAGGTTTATTGGTGGAATGATATAAAGAAGGATATCGCAACATTTGTAACTTAATGCTCGAATTGTCAGCAGGTTAAGATCGAACATCAGAAGCCTGGAGGCTTGATTCAGATTATTGAAATCTTGACTTAGTAGTGGGAAATGATCGTTATGGATTTAATCATAGGCTTGCCCTGCTCTTATCGAAAATTTGACTCCATTTGGGTTATCATCGATAGGCTTACGAAATCAACCCATTTCCTACCCGTTCACACCACTTTTTTGGCTAAAGATTATGCAAAACTGTATTTGAAAGAAATAGTTTGATAACATATGTTGGGTATATCTCTCTCTGTTGACCTTAGGTAGGTTTATTTCCTACCTAAAGGCAAGAAACATGATTTCTAAAAGGTATATTTATCATTTAGTGCGGGTCAAAAATACAGATACAGAGCCTACGACTCTTCATTCCGTCCCCATAGTTATTGAGTTCCCCGATGTGTTTCCAGACAAACTTCCGGGTATTCCTCCTGAAAGAGAGATTGAGTTTTAAATTGATGTGCTCCCAGATACGTAACCTATATCTATTCCACCTTATAAGATGGATGCTGCGGAGTTGAGAGAATTAAAGGAGCAGTTGAGGGACTTGCTAGAAAAAGGCTTCTTCAGGCCTAATACTTCGCCATGGGGTGCACCCGTACTGTTTGTTCATATAAAAGAAGGTCTCTAAGGATGTGTATTGACTACAGGCAGTTGAACAAAGTTACCATCACGAATAAGTATCCACTTTTGAGGATCTATGATTTGTTTGATCAATTGCAGGGTGCCAAGTATTTCTCAAAGATCGAGTTAATATCAGGGTATCACCAAATGAAGGTAAAGGAAAGAAATATTCTTAAGATAGCTTTTCAAACCAGATATGGCCATTTTAAGTTTCTAGTGATGTCTTTGGGACTCACGAATGCACTGGCTGCTTTCATTGATTTAATGAATTGGGTCTTCAAACCATTTTTGGATATCTTTGTGATCGTATTTATTGATAATATATTGGTATATTCGCGGATGGAGGCAGATCATGTGGATCATCTTCAAGTAGTGTTACAAACGCTCCAATATCATAATTTGTACGCTACATTTTGCAAATGTGAGTTTTGGTTGAACTCAGTCGCCTTTCTATGCCATATAGTTTCTTCCGAGTGTATCAATTTGGACAATCAAAAGATTGAGGCCTTGAAGAACTGGTTGAGGCCCACGACACTTACTGAGGTACGCAGATTCTTAGATTTGGCAAGATATTACCTGAGATTCGTGGAGGGTTTTTCTTCTATCTATACTCATTTGACAAAGCTTACTCACAAGGCAATGAAGTTTCAGTGGTCAGATACATGTGAGCGCAGTTTCCAAGATTTGAATAATAGGTTGACGCCCGAACCTATCTTGACTCTTACAGAAGGTACCGATGGGTATGTAGTTTAATATGATACCTCCAGAGTTCGCTCACATTGCAATATGATTCAATACGGAAAGGATATAGCCTACACATCGAGGAATTGAAGAAGCATGAGTTAAACTACTCGACCCATGTCCTTGAGTTGGCGGCGGTGATCTTCGCCCCAAAAATGTGGTGTCATTATTTATATGGAGTCCAAGTTGAAATAATTACGACTACAAAAGTTTATAATATATCTTCCATTAGAAGGAGTTGAATCTGAGACAAATAAGGTGGTTGGAGTTATTAAAAGACAAGGATATTGACAATTAATGCCATCCTGACAAGGCGAATATCGTAGTTAATTACTTGAGCCAAAAGTATATGGAAAGCCTGGATCATGTCAAGGCAAACAAGTTTTAGATGTCCAAGGGGTTTTGTTGCCTAGCTAGCTTGAATGTACGACTACCGGAAACTGATGATGGAGGTGCGGTGGTTCATAATACCACATAATCATCTCTAGTAGTAAAGGTGAAGGTAAAACAGTTTGACGACCCTGAGCTCGTCAGAATGAAGGAAGGGATTCCCCAGCATAGAAATCCAATAATGGAGCTCGTGGGAGATAGAGTTCTTAGATACCAGGGTCGACAATATGTGGTAAATATAGGAGGTCTCCGAGAGCAAATCATGGCCGAGATCCACTAGTCTAGGTATTTCATTCATCCTGGCTCGCTGAAGATGTACCATGATTTCTGATAGGTTTATTGGTGGAATGATTTAAAGAAGGATATCACAACATTTGTAACTTAATGCTCGAATTGTCAGCAGGTTAAGATCGAACATCAGAAGCCTAGAGGCTTGATTCAGAATATTGAAATCTTGACTTAGTAGTGGGAAATGATCGTTATGGATTTAATCACAGGCTTGCCCTGCTCTTATCGAAAATTTGACTCCATTTGGGTTATCATCGACAGACTTACGAAATCAACCCATTTCCTACCGTTCACACCACTTTTTTGGCTAAAGATTATGCAAAACTGTATTTGAAAGAAATAGTTTGATAACATATGTTGGGTATATCTCTCTCTGTTGACCTTAGGTAGGTTTATTTACTACCTAAAGGCAAGAAACATGATTTCTAAAAGATATATTTATCATTTATTGCGGGTCAGAAATACAGATATAGAGCCTACGACTCTTCATTCCGTCTCCATAGTTAATGAGTTCCCCGATGTGTTTCCAGACAAACTTTCGGGTATTCCTCCTGAAAGAGATATTGAGTTTTAAATTGATGTGCTCCTAGATACGTAACCTATATCTATTCCCCCTTATAAGATGGATGCTGCGGAGTTGAGGGAATTAAAGGAGCAGTTGTGGTATGTATCCACTTTTGAGGATCGATGATTTGTTTGATCAATTGCAGGATGCCAAGTATTTCTCAAAGATCGACATGATATAAGGGTATCACCAAATTAAGGTAAAGGAAAGAAATATTCTTAGGATAGCTTTTGAAACCAGATATGGCCATTTTAAGTTTCTAGTGATGTTTTTGGGACTCACGAATGCACTGGCTGCTTTCATTGATTTAATGAACTGGGTCTTCAAACCATTTTTGGATATCTTTGTGATCGTATTTATTGATAATATTTTGGTATATTCGCGGATGGAGGCAGATCATGTGGATCATCTTCAAGTAGTGTTACAAATGCTCCGTAATTTGTGCGCTACATTTTGTAAATTTGAGTTTTGGTTGAACTCAGTCGCCTTTCTATGCCATATAGTTTCTTCGGAGTGTATCAAAGTGGACAATCAAAAGATTGAGGCCGTGAAGAACTGGTTGAGGACCACGACACTTACCGAGGTACGCAGATTCTTAGATTTGGCAAGATATTACCTGAGATTCGTGGAGGGTTTTTCTTCTATCGATACTCCTTTGATAAAGCTCACTCACAAGGCAATGAAGTTTCAGTGGTCAGATACATGTGAGCGCAGTTTCCAAGATTTGAATAATAGGTTGACGCCCGAACCTATCTTGACTCTTACAGAAGGTACCGATGGGTATGTAGTTTAATATGATACCTCCAGAGTTCGCTCACGTTGCATTATGATTCAATACGGAAAGGATATAGCATACACATCGAGGAAATTGAAGAAGCACGAGTTAAACTACTCGACCCATGTCCTTGAGTTGGCGGCGGTGATCTTCGCCCCAAAAATGTGGCGTCATTATTTATATGGAGTCCAAGTTGAAATAATTACGACTACAAAAGTTTATAATATATCTTCCATTAGAAGGAGTTGAATCTGAGACAAATAAGGTGGTTGGAGTCATTAAAAGACAAGGATGTTGACAATTTATACCATCCTGACAAGGCGAATATCGTAGCTAATTACTTGAGCCAAAAGTATATGGGAAGCCTGAATCATGTCAAGGCAAATAAGTTTTAGATGACCAAGGAGTTTTGTTGCCTAGCTAGCTTGAATGTACGACTACTGGAAACTGATGATGGAGGTGCGGTGGTTCATAATACCACAGAATCATCTCTAGTAGTAGAGGTGAAGGTAAGACAGTTTGACGACCCTGAGCTAGTCAGAATGAAGGAAGGGATTCCCCAGCATAGGAATCCAATACTGGAGCTCGTGGGAGATAGAGTTCTTAGATTCCAGGGTCGACTATATGTGGTAAATATAGGAGGTCTCCGAGAGCAAATCATGGCCGAAATCCACTAGTCTAGGTATTTCATTCATCCTGGCTCGCTGAAGATGTACCATGATTTCTAATAGGTTTATTGGTGGAATGATATAAAGAAGGATATCGCAACATTTGTAACTTAATGCTCGAATTGTCAGCAGGTTAAGATCGAACATCAGAAGCCTAGAGGTTTGATTCAAAATATTGAAATCTTGACTTAGTAGTGGGAAATGATCGTTATGGATTTAATCACAGGCTTGCCCTGCTCTTATCGAAAATTTGACTCCATTTGGGTTATCATCGATAGGTTTACGAAATCAACCCATTTCCTACCCGTTCACACCACTGTTTTGGCGAAAGAGTATGCAAAGCGTATTTGAAAGAAATAGTTTGATAACATATGTTGGGTATATCTCTCTCTGTTGACCTTAGGTAGGTTTATTTCCTACCTAAAGGCAAGAAACATGATTTCTAAAAGGTATATTTATCATTTAGTGCGGGTCAGAAATACAGATACAGAGCCTACGACTCTTTATTCCGTCCCCATAGTTAATGAGTTCCCCGATGTGTTGTCAGACAAGCTTCCGGGTATTCCTCCTGAAAGAGATATTGAGTTTTAAATTGATGTGCTCCCAGATACGTAACCTATATCTATTCCCCCTTATAAGATGGATGCTGCGGAGTTGAGAGAATTAAAGGAGCAGTTGAGGGACTTGCTAGAAAATGGCTTCTTCAGGCCTAATACTTCGCCATGGGGTGCACCCGTACTGTTTGTTCATATAAAAGAAGGTCTCTGAGGATGTGTATTGACTACAGAAAGTTGAACAAAGTTACCATCACGAATATGTATCCACTTTTGAGGCTCGATGATTTGTTTTATCAATTGCAGGGTGCCAAGTATTTCTCAAAGATCGACTTGATATAAGGGTATCACCAAATGAAGGTAAAGGAAAGAAATATTCTTAAGATAGCTTTTCAAACCAGATATGGCCATTTTAAGTTTCTAGTGATGTCTTTGGGACTCACGAATGCACTGGATGCTTTCATTGATTTAATGAACTGGGTCTTCAAACCATTTTTGGATATCTTTGTGATCGTATTTATTGATAATATTTTGGTATATTCGCGGATGGAGGCAGATCATGTGGATCATCTTCAAGTAGTGTTACAAACGCTCCAAGATCGTAATTTGTACGCTACATTTTGTAAATGTGAGTTTTGGTTGAACTCAGTCGCCTTTCTACGCCATATAGTTTCTTCCGAGTGTATCAAAGTGGACAATCAAAAGATTGAGGCCGTGAAGAACTGGTTGAGGCCCACGACACTTACCGAGGTACGCAGATTCTTAGATTTGGCAAGATATTACCTGAGATTCGTTGAGGGTTTTCTTCTATCGAAACTCCTTTGATAAAGCTTACTCACAAGGCATGAAGTTTTAGTGGTCAGATATATGTGAGCGCAGTTTCCAAAATTTGAATAATAGGTTGACGACCGAACCTATCTTGACTCTTATAGAAGGTACCGATGGGTATGTAGTTTAATATGATACCTCCAGAGTTCACTCACGTTGCATTATGATTCAATACGGAAAGGATATATCCTACATATCGAGGAAATTGAAGAAGCATGAGTTAAACTACTCGACCCATGTCCTTGAGCTGGCGGCGGTGATCTTCGCCCAAAAAATGTGGCGTCATTATTTATATGGAGTCCAAGTTGAAATAATTACGACTACAAAAGTTTATAATATATCTTCCATTAGAAGGAGTTGAATCTGAGACAAATAAGGTGGTTGGAGTTATTAAAAGACAAGGATGTTGACAATTAATACAATCCTGACAGGAGAATATCGTAGCTAATTACTTGAGCCAAAAGTATGTGGGAAGCATGAATCATGTCAAGGAAAACAAGTAGGAGATGACCAAGGAGTTTTATTGCCTAGTTAGCTTTAATGTACGGTGGTTCATATTACCACAGAATCATCTCTAGTAGTAGAGGTGAAGGTAAGACAGTTTGACGACCCTGAGCTAGTCAGAATGAAGGAAGGGATTCCCCAGCATAGGAATCCAATACTGGAGCTCGTGGGAGATAGAGTTCATAGATACCAGGGTCGACTATATGTGCTAAATATAGGAGGTCTCCGAGTGAAAATCATGGCCGAGATCCACTAGTCTAGGTATTTCATTCATCCTGGCTCGCTGAAGATGTTCCATGATTTCTGATTGGTTTATTGGTGGAATGATATAAAGAAGGATATCGCAATATTTGTAACTTAATGCTAGAATTGTCAGCAGGTTAAGATCGAACATCAGAAGCTTGGAGGCTTGATTCAGAATATTGAAATCTTGACTTGGTAGTGGGAAATGATCGTTATGGATTTAATCACAGGCTTGCCCTGCTCTTATCGAAAATTTGACTCCATTTGGGTTATCATCGATAGGCTTACGAAATCAACCCATTTCCTACCCGTTCACACCACTTTTTTGGCTAAAGATTATGCAAAACTGTATTTGAAAGAAATAGTTTGATAACATATGTTGGGTATATCTCTCTCTGTTGACCTTAGGTAGGTTTATTTACTACCTAAAGGCAAGAAACATGATTTCTAAAAGGTATATTTATCATTTACTGCGGGTCAGAAATACAGATATAGAGCCTATGACTCTTCATTCCGTCTCCATAGTTAATGAGTTCCCCGATGTGTTTCCAGACAAACTTCCGGGTATTCCTCCTGAAAGAGATATTGAGTTTTAAATTGATGTGCTCCCAGATACGTAACCTATATCTATTCCCCCTTATAAGATGGATGCTGCGGAGTTGAGGGAATTAAAGGAGCAGTTGTGGTATGTATCCACTTTTGAGGATCGATGATTTGTTTGATCAATTGCAGGATGCCAAGTATTTCTCAAAGATCGACATGATATAAGGGTATCACCAAATTAAGGTAAAGGAAAGAAATATTCTTAGGATAGCTTTTGAAACCAGATATGGCCATTTTAAGTTTCTAGTGATGTTTTTGGGACTCACGAATGCACTGCCGCTTTCATTGATTTAATGAACTGGGTCTTCAAACCATTTTTGGATATCTTTGTGATCGTATTTATTGATAATATTTTGGTATATTCGCGGATGGAGGCAGATCATGTGGATCATCTTCAAGTAGTGTTACAAACGCTCCGTAATTTGTGCGCTACATTTTGTAAATTTGAGTTTTGGTTGAACTCAGTCGCCTTTCTATGCCATATAGTTTCTTCGGAGTGTATCAAAGTGGACAATCAAAAGATTGAGGCCGTGAAGAACTGGTTGAGGACCACGACACTTACCGAGGTACGCAGATTCTTAGATTTGGCAAGATATTACCTGAGATTCGTGGAGGGTTTTTCTTCTATCGATACTCCTTTGATAAAGCTCACTCACAAGGCAATGAAGTTTCAGTGGTCAGATACATGTGAGCGCAGTTTCCAAGATTTGAATAATAGGTTGACGCCCGAACCTATCTTGACTCTTACAGAAGGTACCGATGGGTATGTAGTTTAATATGATACCTCCAGAGTTCGCTCACGTTGCATTATGATTCAATACGGAAAGGATATAGCATACACATCGAGGAAATTGAAGAAGCACGAGTTAAACTACTCGACCCATGTCCTTGAGTTGGCGGCGGTGATCTTCGCCCCAAAAATGTGGCGTCATTATTTATATGGAGTCCAAGTTGAAATAATTACGACTACAAAAGTTTATAATATATCTTCCATTAGAAGGAGTTGAATCTGAGACAAATAAGGTGGTTGGAGTCATTAAAAGACAAGGATGTTGACAATTTATACCATCCTGACAAGGCGAATATCGTAGCTAATTACTTGAGCCAAAAGTATATGGGAAGCCTGAATCATGTCAAGGCAAATAAGTTTTAGATGACCAAGGAGTTTTGTTGCCTAGCTAGCTTGAATGTACGACTACTGGAAACTGATGATGGAGGTGCGGTGGTTCATAATACCACAGAATCATCTCTAGTAGTAGAGGTGAAGGTAAGACAGTTTGACGACCCTGAGCTAGTCAGAATGAAGGAAGGGATTCCCCAGCATAGGAATCCAATACTGGAGCTCGTGGGAGATAGAGTTCTTAGATTCCAGGGTCGACTATATGTGGTAAATATAGGAGGTCTCCGAGAGCAAATCATGGCCGAAATCCACTAGTCTAGGTATTTCATTCATCCTGGCTCGCTGAAGATGTACCATGATTTCTAATAGGTTTATTGGTGGAATGATATAAAGAAGGATATCGCAACATTTGTAACTTAATGCTCGAATTGTCAGCAGGTTAAGATCGAACATCAGAAGCCTAGAGGTTTGATTCAAAATATTGAAATCTTGACTTAGTAGTGGGAAATGATCGTTATGGATTTAATCACAGGCTTGCCCTGCTCTTATCGAAAATTTGACTCCATTTGGGTTATCATCGATAGGTTTACGAAATCAACCCATTTCCTACCCGTTCACACCACTGTTTTGGCTAAAGATTATGCAAAACTGTATTTGAAAGAAATAGTTTGATAACATATGTTGGGTATATCTCTCTCTGTTGACCTTAGGTAGGTTTATTTCCTACCTAAAGGCAAGAAACATGATTTCTAAAAGGTATATTTATCATTTAGTGCGGGTCAGAAATACAGATACAGAGCCTACGACTCTTCATTCCGTCCCCATAGTTAATGAGTTCCCCGATGTGTTGTCAGACAAGCTTCCGGGTATTCCTCCTGAAAGAGATATTGAGTTTTAAATTGATGTGCTCCCAGATACGTAACCTATATCTATTCCCCCTTATAAGATGGATGCTGCGGAGTTGAGAGAATTAAAGGAGCAGTTGAGGGACTTGCTAGAAAATGGCTTCTTCAGGCCTAATACTTCGCCATGGGGTGCACCCGTACTGTTTGTTCATATAAAAGAAGGTCTCTGAGGATGTGTATTGACTACAGGAAGTTGAACAAAGTTACCATCACGAATATGTATCCACTTTTGAGGCTCGATGATTTGTTTTATCAATTGCAGGGTGCCAAGTATTTCTCAAAGATCGACTTGATATAAGGGTATCACCAAATGAAGGTAAAGGAAAGAAATATTCTTAAGATAGCTTTTCAAACCAGATATGGCCATTTTAAGTTTCTAGTGATGTCTTTGGGACTCACGAATGCACTGGATGCTTTCATTGATTTAATGAACTGGGTCTTCAAACCATTTTTGGATATCTTTGTGATCGTATTTATTGATAATATTTTGGTATATTCGCGGATGGAGGCAGATCATGTGGATCATCTTCAAGTAGTGTTACAAACGCTCCAAGATCGTAATTTGTACGCTACATTTTGTAAATGTGAGTTTTGGTTGAACTCAGTCGCCTTTCTACGCCATATAGTTTCTTCCGAGTGTATCAAAGTGGACAATCAAAAGATTGAGGTCGTGAAGAACTGGTTGAGGCCCACGACACTTACCGAGGTACGTAGATTCTTAGATTTGGCAAGATATTACCTGAGATTCGTTGAGGGTTTTCTTCTATCGATACTCCTTTGATAAAGCTTACTCACAAGGCATGAAGTTTTAGTGGTCAGATATATGTGAGCGCAGTTTCCAAAATTTGAATAATAGGTTGACGCCCGAACCTATCTTGACTCTTATAGAAGGTACCGATGGGTATGTAGTTTAATATGATACCTCCAGAGTTCACTCACGTTGCATTATGATTCAATACGGAAAGGATATAGCCTACATATCGAGGAAATTGAAGAAGCATGAGTTAAACTACTCGACCCATGTCCTTGAGCTGGCGGCGGTGATCTTCGCCCCAAAAATGTGGCGTCAGTATTTATATGGAGTCCAAGTTGAAATAATTACGACTACAAAAGTTTATAATATATCTTCCATTAGAAGGAGTTGAATCTGAGACAAATAAGGTGGTTGGAGTTATTAAAAGACAAGGATGTTGACAATTAATACAATCCTGACAGGAGAATATCGTAGCTAATTACTTGAGCCAAAAGTATGTGGGAAGCATGAATCATGTCAAGGAAAACAAGTTGGAGATGACCAAGGAGTTTTATTGCCTAGTTAGCTTTAATGTACGGTGGTTCATATTACCACAGAATCATCTCTAGTAGTAGAGGTGAAGGTAAGACAGTTTGACGACCCTGAGCTAGTCAGAATGAAGGAAGGGATTCCCCAGCATAGGAATCCAATACTGGAGCTCGTGGGAGATAGAGTTCATAGATACCAGGGTCGACTATATATGCTAAATATAGGAGGTCTCCGAGTGAAAATCATGGCCGAGATCCACTAGTCTAGGTATTTCATTCATCCTGGCTCGCTGAAGATGTTCCATGATTTCTGATTGGTTTATTGGTGGAATGATATAAAGAAGGATATCGCAATATTTGTAACTTAATGCTAGAATTGTCAGCAGGTTAAGATCGAACATCAGAAGCTTGGAGGCTTGATTCAGAATATTGAAATCTTGACTTGGTAGTGGGAAATGATCGTTATGGATTTAATCACAGGTTTGCCCTGCTCTTATCGAAAATATGACTCTATTTGGGTTATCATCGACAGGCTTACGAAATCAACCCATTTCCTACCCGTTCACACCACTTTTTTGGCTAAAGATTATGCAAAACTGTATTTGAAAGAAATAGTTTGATAACATCTGATGGGTATATCTCTCTCATAAACCTACCTAAAGGCAAGAAACATAATTTATAAAAGGTATATTTATCATTTAGTGCGGGTCAGAAATACAGATACAGAGCCTACGACTCTTCATTCCGTCCCCATAGTTAATGAGTTCCCCGATGTGTTTCCAGACAAACTTCTGGGTATTCCTCCTGAAAGAGAGATTGAGTTTTAAATTGATGTTCTCCCAGATATGTAACCTATATCTATTCCCCCTTATAAGATGGCTGCTGCGGAATTGAGAGAATTAAAGGAGCAGTTAAGGGACTTGCTAGAAAAAGGCTTCTTCAGGCGTAATACTTCAATACATATAAGGGACTCCCCTTCTTCAACTCTTCTTCAATCTCCCGTGCATCAAGTGGTAAGGTCTCAGATTCCTCCTTGCAGGTTTTGGAAATTTGGATCTTCATTTTCTTCACCTCACTAGGTGACAGTGGTACCAACCGAATCTTCTTACCATCATTTTGTAAAGAATAGATATTGATTTCTCCATCATATTGCATCTTCCTATCAAATTGTCATGGCCGACAAAATAAAATATTACAAGTATACATGGGTAGGATATCACACCATATTTCATCTTCATATTTGCAAACCCAAAAACTAACAAGAGCTTGTTTCATTACTTTTAGCCATTCGTATTCGTTCATCCATTGGAGATCATATGGTTTAGGATGATTGCAGGTAGGCAATTTTAATTTGTCTACCATTTCTACGGAGGCTATATTGGTACAACTTCCTCCATCAATGATCATATTACACACTTTGTTTTTTACCGTGCATCGTGTGTAAAATAGTTGATCTCTTTGTGTCTCCTCTGGTTCTTCAAGTTAAAAATTCAACTCACGTCGGAGTACCAAACTTTCATGCCTTGGGCTATTTCATACAACACCGGATTCAACATTATTACTCACGGCACACCCTGCAAGTACTCTTTTCAAGATTTGCGTTTGTTCCGCAAAAATGTCACTTATGATTCTCCAAAGTTCTTCTTTTGTGTAAGCTATAGCATCAAGGCATGGGACGGGATTGCCTTGATCTGATACAAAACTGATGTATATAATGAGGGGTTTGTGAGGGTAGGTTATTCGGAGTTTGGGTGGAAATGGGTTGACATGAAGATGGAGGTTGTCGGGTTCTCAGGTTATGCGGACTGTTTGGGTGTTGTGGGGGTTGCATGGGTAGTTTGGGGTGGAAATGGGTTAAGGCATTTTGTGGGGATGTTCTAGACACATTGAGGGTTATTTTGGTGGTTGGTGTGTGGTGTTTTGGCAGTGATAAGGTGGCAGAAACTGATCGGGACAGTAGATTTACAGTTTAGGGACTCGACCGGGACGGCGAGGAAAATGGTTGGGGTGTTTGGGTATTTTTGGGGTGTTTCGATTAATAACCTTTTGTGTGTGGTTTGGGAAAATATTGTAGTTGATGGTGGTGAAAAGGATGAAATAATTTGGATAAGTATTGGACACGAAGTTGCTATGAAAAAGCTCGGGTGCAAACCAAGTGAGGTGGGCGAAATTTGGATAAGGATTGGACACGAGGTTGCTAAGGACAAGCTTGGGTGTAAACCCAATGAGGAAGGCCGAAAGGCCGGATAGAACCTTGGCTTGGGTGTAGTTAGATCACAAAAGTTCTAACTAAACTTACACCGAGGGGTTGACCCTAAAAAAGATCGAGGTTCAGACCACAAAAGGATCGATGACCCACAAAAGGACCAACTAAATTAACCAACACAAAAGTTTAATAACTTAGCAAAGTTGAGTAAAACTCGAATATATTTCATAAATATTCAATGTTATTTACATCAACTACATGTCCTATTTATACTAGTACTTTGACCTTTCTAGAAGACAACTAAATAGACACATTACAGGAACAATTCAGCCGAATGGGAAAGGAAAGTGGTTCGGCCGAATTGGGGAAGGGATCGATCAACTCTTCATGTACTCTAGGCCACCCTTTTGTGTCACCCATGTAGATAAGTGCATGAACTAGTTAGTTCATGAATCATCTCCTTGGGAAACGTTGGAAGCTTCACCTCTTAGCATGTATCTTGGCCGAATGAAAAGGGGAAATGCTCGACCAACCCTTCATGTTCTCTAGGCCAACCTTTTGTGTCATCCATGTAGATAAGTACATGAACAAGTTAGTTCATGAATTATCTCCTTGGAATATTCTTCTTCTAGATGGTTCTTGGCCTTGTCACCTTACTGTATTACACGAGATATTAATTATGTCCTAAGGAGTTCTAGTAGTTATTACACGGTATACTAATTATGTCCTAAGGAGAGCTAGTGGTTAAGCTAGGAATTAAAATAAGCTAAAATGAAGTGGTCTCGGCCAAGACCTACATAAAAGTCGAAAATAAACATGTTCCTTCTTGGATCTTCACGTCCAATCTTCAACTCCAATCAATATTCCATTCCATATTACGCATATCACCATAGGATAGTTGGCACTTTTTGGCACTCCTAGCAATTCTCCTCAGGGCTCATTTTGGAAGCTTAAGTTTGCGGACTTCCTTTCATCATATTCCTAATTAGACGATCCTTGGTTCCCATTAGCCTACGTGTAGTCCAATGTACCAACTAATATATGATATCTTACACTTACTCTATACTTAAAAACTTCCAAATAACTCATAAATCAACAATCTCTTGGTTTCAACAATCCCTTTTTATCACTAACTTCGAAATGCCAAGTGACACTACGAACACCCTCTTTATTTGAAGAAAAGGGACTGTCTATTTCCTGAAGCCTCAGTCGTCACAAGTAACCTTTCCACCTAACCTAGAATTGATAGTCATTCCCTGAAGAAACCTACAAACCACTAGTTCTCACCCTTGTACATCTCGCAACCTTATCCTGACGAGCACGTTAGATTCCAATTTTCCCTTCGTACCATGGAGATTTATCCATCCAAATTATTTTTATTGCACCTCTATATTATCTCTAACCCTTAGACTTAATTACGGTTCCATACACTTAAGGGCATGACACATAATGGTTCATTTAGCGTCCTCATTATACTTTAAGTAGAGGTCTATGTCATACACCCTTTGATTATGGAGGGGATCTACAAATACATAGCATACAAGTCAACAACTACAACAACAACAACACCTCAACAAGTCCCTTATTAGACACTTTATGAATAACACTATCAATCACCAACCAATACATAGACACACATAGTTCTCTTTGATCTACATGATAGTTCTGACAAATAGACCTCACCGACCACAATAACCGCTTGACATCAAGTACTATGACTCATAAAGGTGTAAACCACATAACCAAATTCACAGAGAACATGCAAAAATATGGAAACCAATCCAGTCCAACGGAATCAATGCAATCATCCATATACATTTTTAATCAATAATCACCCAAGTTACAATGACAAATCCATATCACGTTACCAATAAACAAGTAATCAATGTATAAATTTATGTATGATGTGTATGCAATGCAAATACCTGGTACCTTTCACAACCCGGTATATATGCATTCAAATTCTATGAACTACAACCTATGAGGGACCCGCACCATCCATATACGCATTCAGAATTTCTCAACGGATCCCAACTATGTGGTTGTATTATCATCATCAATTATTTACATCAAACCAAGACCCCTTTTGAGTCATATCAATTATTTCCATCATCTCAATGTTTACAACTATCTCATAATATATCATTGCCTTTCTTTGACCAATCTCATTGGACCCACAACATTTTCATACTACTCTTATTTCAATGTCATCAGAGCCATGAGTGTATGAATGCAAATGACAATACAAGGTAAGTAATTCGGATGTATGATATGCAATCAAGTATAAGAGATGAATATCACATGTTTTTAGAAGCTCAATAACGCATAATTCCACGTAAATCGGTTTATCATATCGAAAGAAAGATGATGAATAAACACAACAATATCAACAATGGTGATAAGCCCACATAATGACGATAAGCCCAAATAACAGCAGTCGGAATCAGCTTAAGGATGATTCCCCAAATCACCCATCATCAAAGTTCAACACCAGCACTCATCCAAACGTTCATCAAAACCACTAAGGTGGGACCCTAAACAAACCCAATGCCCCTCAACATTTATAACTAATACACATTTATATCGGAGTGTACAAAAGAGAAACCATAGCATACCTCAAAGCCGAGCAGGAGCCATACCTCAAAGCCGAGCAGGAGCCACAAACCGTCAACCCTCAATGTAGGCCTTGTCATTTCGAAGCACCTCAGAATACTCGTAGTCTAACATATATAGATTCTACATTAAAAGTAACCTAATACTAATACAAGAACTTAGTCCTTTCAATCAATACAAAGATTCATTAAAAAATTTACCTCGGACCCACGGTAGGAAATATGAACTTTATTATTCAAAAATTATGATAAAATACTAAATAATCATATCCTTAAGTTAATTTGAGAACTAAAACCGATTGGACCCTTAATTACAAGATTAAGTAATAAGCCCCAATTCCAAACCCTATGTTTCCCCCCCCCCCCCAATTTCAAAAGGGCTTCCATTAACAATTTAACTATGACAACCTCATCATCTATCATTAATCAACACTAGATTACAATCATCTATTCAATATACAATCCCCAATTTAAGATTCTTAGCCCCTTATTCTAGCATGAACAACTTAGGCTATATTCTTCACCAAATAGAATCTACACTAGGATAGAAGACTAAAATGATAAGTAATAATTAAAAGGGATGAATATACCTCCAAAGAAGAACAATGATGAAATCCACAAGAAATCATCTCTTAGTCGAGCTCTAGTCCCAAGAGAATGTTTAGGGTAAATGAATTCATTTTAGGGCATTTAAGACTCAGATCAGAAACAATGATTCCATTTCGGCGGAATCACCTTCGCCTAAGTGGACACGCTTTGATGGAAACCAGGCCGCCGAGGTGGAGTCACTTAATATCGCGGATGATCGCTAGAGTGAGAAGGAATATGCAAAGGTGTCATCGCCTCTATGAGAAAACATCCGCAGAAGTAGAAACCTCAATAATGCACGAGGCCCACATCTGTGAGCCAACATCCATAGAGGCGGACAGGCAGAAGCAGCCAGAAGGCCGCTGGTGCGGACACTAGAAACCAACAACTCTAGAACTTAGACAATTCTCCACAACACCCAAAATGCTCCCGAGACCACCCAGAATTAAACCAAACCTGCTACCTTAAGGTAAATGGTGCTATAAACGTTCTTGCGCACTTAGATTTATCATACGACCGAGCTAAGATATACTATTGTATGAAATCACCCAAAACATCTAAATTCCACAATTTTACATATAAAGTCATAAATCACATCTGAATGCCTCACGAGGTGAACCAATGACTCGACTATGTCATAAATGACCCTCCTAAACTACCGAAAGTGATAGAACTAGAAAACAAACCCATATACCCGAAAGACAACTTTGGGTCAAGCTTATAAATTCTAAAATCTTTATTTTGGGTTTTCTTCTGAAAATCACATAAAGGTACCTCGAGGTCCGTGCTACCCATCCATGCATGTCACAAACCCCACATAGAGTATACGGGAAGGGTAATTTATTCAAATAAGGGTCTTTAGCTAAAACCAACTAGATGGGTCGTTATAGAACTCGAAAATGAACCCATATACTCAAAAGTCACTTTGGGTCAAACTTGTCACTTCCAAACTATTCATTTTGAGTTTTTCATATGAAAATCATATTAAGGCATCTCGATATCCATGCTACCCCTCGCTGCATGTCTCAATCCCTACCCAAATTCAATGAGAAGGGTATTTTGATCAAATAAGAGTATTTAGCTAAAAATGACCATACGGTTCATTATAATATATATATGTGTATATATACATGCTACCCCTCGCTGCATGTCTCAATCCCTACCCAAATTCAATGAGAAGGGTATTTTGATCAAATAAGAGTATTTAGCTAAAAATGACCATACGGTTCATTATAATATATATGTGTATATATATATATATATGTGTATATATATATATATATATATATATATATATATATATATATATATATATATATATATATATATATATATATATATATATATGAGAGAGAGAGAGTGAAAGAGATATATGTCACATTCAACTGCTCCCTCCTTCTAGGCATTACATTCCTTCTCTTCTTTTCTTACTTTCTCAAGTTAATCACGCAGTTATTGAAAGACAAACTTTTGGATTTAAGTGGTGTGGGTGTCCGTTCTTTGTGCTTCATTCAGGTTTTTGAAAAAGCTTCTGAACTTGGGTTTACATGATTCCCTTTAAATATTTATAGATGTTTTGAAGTCTTGATTTGACCTATTTTAGAGTATATCTTTGTTTTTGAGGTAGATACAAGATTTCTACATTAATTTAGTTAGTTCATGGGAATGTTCTCGTTTTGAACGATTTGGATGACATAGTTTTTGTGCAATAGTTAGTAATAAAATATCATTAGGCAGATATTTGATGATAAATTTGATTAAAAAAATATGAATGCTAACTTCTATTTTTCGTTTCTCTGTTGAAACATATTTTCAATTTTATACTCACTACTACTTCATGTTTTTAACTGTGAGTGAACGGGAATGCTTTTATTCCAAGAAGGGTGTGCCTTATGTATTTTTCTTTGACAAGAATATCATCAGCTGAATATGTAAATTTTTACTATAGTTTCAGTATTAATCAAAGGTGTAGTCATAATATTTATCTTATTTTACCAATTATGTACTGCATCACTCGATATACACGTGCAACTGGTAATATAAAATATGATAAGCATAAATTTCAAAAAGAAATATTGATCGACTTTTATATATACTCGTTAAAAATTAATTCTCATCTAATAATAATATCATCTAATTATTTTATTTGTATTTAGATATCTAAAATCTATGTATTCTACTTTTTGGTAATAAAAGGGATGTTGAGGGGCCTGTTTAGCCATGCAATTTGGACGCTAAGTTTAAAACTTTGATTTGAAATTGGTGTTTGTGAAAGTATGTATGTCCTAGAGACAATCATTATTAGGGACAAATGTACTTGAACACATTCGTATTATTAATAAGATTAATATTTATGGCAGTTGCAATTATTGAATTATTATTTGATTGTTTGTAATTATTCATTAATGTGCATCCCTTGAGCTTACATTGTCATTAATAAAGTGGGATATTGATGATAGAGCGTAACTCTAAAATAGGCTCGACTAATGATCATCAAGAATGGGATATCGATGATATGTTATAAGTCGACATGTGGTATGCGTCACATTCTTAGAGAATGTAGTATGTCTCACCTGCTACTAGTAATGGTTACTAGTGATGGACACATGGATACTTTTGGAAAGTATTGGTATACCCTCCTGATAAACTATTTGTTATACATGTCTAAAGTGTTATCAGCGTGTGGGACATGAATGTCCTTTAACTTGAGGTCTATACGCACCTTGTTTACAGAGTAATGTACTTTGACCCTGTCCTAAGCTTAAACTCCTTATAGGATAAGATACGGCTTGTGTTGGGTGCATTATAATGTAAATTAAGGTGGTAGTTGAGCCAAGAATAAGATTCATTCCTCAATTGGATATTCGAGAGAACACTCAACTTCTCAGTGATATTAGGTCGACCAAGTCATTGGCCAATGCAAGAGACATATTTAGAATATGATCTAGTTGTCGACTAATATGGATGAGATAAAGTGATCAAGCCATTTGAATAGACACATGCCAAATCCTAAGATTGATCGAGTATGTCGTGAATGAAAGGAATTTATCATCTCACATAAATGTTATGTTTGTTGGATTCATGTAAACGTACTTCACATATTGAGTTCGTCATACGACGCAGTCTAGGAGTTTCGTAGCGACATTAATTGTATTAGTGTCGATATGTGAAGTCATATAGGGTCACACTATGTCGATTGTCTATTCGGTCTAAGAGTGTATTGAGAAAGTATTAAATATTCGATTTGGAATCGAGATATTTAAATTAATAATAACTATGGGATAATTTCTATTAGATGGAAATTATTTAATTAAATCAAAATTGGATTTTGTATTTAATGTGCTGAATATATATATATTAAATGAAAATAGGAAACAAAATTTCACGTAATGCGCCGCGACGCCAACCCGGTAGTGGGCCCAGTCAGACTGGCCCACTACACCTCAGTTTTTGGGCCAGGCTTAGAGCCCAACCCTAATATTATATTTATGACGTAATCTTCTCTATATAAATAGCACTAAACCTCATAAGTTAAACACACCAATTCTCATAAACAATTCTAGACTTAGAGTCTAGGATAAAACTCTCTCAAACCTCTACCGAGATTTTCTGGCTTTCTTGACAGAGGAATACACCATAGCATAGTGCTTGCAGTCCTAGGGACAGTCGCGTGTAATCCATAAGTAAAGACTCCAGCTAATACAACCTGTAAGTGTTCATGTTTTATGTTACAGGTTTTTTATTGTCATATAACCATACCAGAAGAAATTGGTAGGGTAAGTAAGAACAAAATTTTAAACTTCTGATGTGCCTTACTTATGTGTTTTGAACCCAACAAAAACCCTACAGTGGTATCAGAGCCCCGGCTGGTTCAATGGTTATATAACAATTGAATAACATAATAATATGGGTTAAAAATAAAATTGGATTAAAATAAGGCTTTTTGAAATCCTACATATCTTGACCGAATGTTAACCTTTTGATATCACCCTAAATTATCACCTACGCTAAATCGAATAAGTCATTCTGTTCTAACTCTGACTAAGCCAAGTGTAGATAACCGGTTCATTGCGAACATGGTGCATGGTGAAGAACGAGTATGAATGGATAATAGTTAATATGTGCGTTACTGATAATGGTGGGTGAGGATAAAGGATCTGTGATTTGATCCCTAAATTGGATTTAGGGCTCAAACGATTTTAGAAAATCAACACAGAAACATTTGTCAGGACGTCGGCGCCGCGACCCTATGGTAGGGTGCCACGGTGCATGCTAAGGTTTCAAGACGGCGTCGCGGCTCCATGGTGGAGCACCGCAGCCCTAATGCAAGCCGAAGGTTTCTACCTTGCCAGCGCCGCGGCGCTAATGCATTGCAGAAGCAGAATTTCAGCTTCTGCTTCACTGGCACCATGGCTCTAATGATTAGCGCCGCAGCTCTAATGATTAGCGTTGCGGCCCTATCGTTCCAAATTATTATTTTTTTGTTCAGAATATTTAACCCACGATTATTATTATACAATATATTTGATAAGTATATTGTTTATGTGCTAAATGATTGTCATTTAGATTACTAGAATAGTGTTCACAAATAATTGTCTGGATAGGCGGCACCCAATATTTGTTAAACCTCTTAATATCATGCTTGGGCAGGCGGTACCCAATAAGTGCTTAATAGACTTTGCATTAAGATGTTATATTTGATATAGCATACTAGAGTTGATCTTGGTTAAAACCCTGAATTAAAATGTTAACTAAAATTTTAATACAAGTCTCATTTAAAATGAACGTGTCGTCCGTTATAATTGATTGTAGTGCAAAATCCTTTTCGACGAGATTAGTATTTATGCCACAGCATTTTCTCTAAGTCTACGAGGATTCACACTCTTTCGTAGATGCATGTTAAATGTAGAAGTGGGTGATAAACCTTCACGAGTATTTACCCCATAGTGTTTGCTCTATAAGGAAAAACTTACTTAGATACATAATTGCAGTCGGATAGCGGGGTTGACTTGCTAGGCTGTCTTGGCGCCACAGTGTCGGACAAGCCGAGGGACGCAGATTGATTGTTTAGAACATTCGGTCAAACATGAGATGCAAATTATTTGTAATTGGTTTAGATACCTACTAGGTTGTGTTGTTTAAGTTATCAGCCACAGCAAACGTGGAGATAGCATGAACTTGGATCATGGCCCATTATGACCATATTTGATATAAGTCTGTATTCTTCCATGGGGTCAAAAAATATGTTAAAATAGTGGGAGCTAATTAAACTAAAGGTCATGTTAATTAGTTAACGAATGTGTTCAATAAAAATTATATAAGAGTTTAATTTCAAGTCTATTTGTTTCTTCAGTCGTATAAAATGTCGAATCTATCACTGAAAATGTTGGTCGAGACAAACAAGTTGACTGGATCAAATTACCCTGACTGGTTAAGAAATCTGCGATTGGTGTTAAGACTAGAAAGAATTGAGTATATGTTAGACACAGTGTTCCCCACAGTCCCTGCTGAAGATACTGATCAGTATGCCCTGTTTGATAAGGTGGCTTATCAGAAACATCTAGACGATGCTACCTTGGCACAATGTGTAATGTTGTCCTCCATGACCTTAGAGTTACAGAGGCAACATGAAAACATGGGTTCCCAACGAAATGATAGAACACTTGAAGAGTCTCTATGACTCACAATCTCAGACAATGGAGTATGAACTGTTGAGGGACCTTTTCATGTGTAAGCTGAACGATGGGGGTCAAGTGTTAGCACATGTTTTGAAGATGATTGGGTTAATAGAAAGGTTGGCTTCGATTGGAATGAAGCTGCCTATAAATGTCTTTGTCAACCTGATTCTGAATTCACTTTCTTGTTCATTTGAGAATCTCATTGTGAACTTCATTATGAATGGGACCAAGGCAAGTCTTCCATAGCTTCACAACATGTTAAAGACCTTTGAATCATCTACCTCTAAAGGTAAAGTCGTGCTCATGTTGGGCTCTTCTAGCAAGTTCAAACCCAAGGGTAAGAACATGCAGATGAAGAAGGGTAAGACAGTTGTTGCACCTACAGTTATGAAACCTAGAGGAGGTGTTCAGAAGAAGTCAAAGGTAGCTTCGGATGTGTGCCTCAACTGCAAGAAGAAGGGGCACTGAAGAAGGACTGCACAGCTCCAGGAGGAGTCAAAACACTAGGTGCTCCTGGCTCTACTGGACAAGGTATGTTTGTCATTGAGATAAATATGTCTATAAATAACTTTCACTGCTGGGTATTGGATAACGCATGTGGCTCACACATTTGTAATAATGTGAAGTGTCTGATTGACAGCAGAAAGGTTGGACCTTGGGAGGTGGACCTGCACGTTGGAAATGGAGCACGAGTAGATGATGAACACATGGGAAGTTATAGACCAGATTTACCTTCAGGCTTTTTTTTAGAAATAAATAATTGTTATTTTATTCCCTCATTGACGAGGAATATTATTTCTATCCCAGTGTTAGACATTGAGGGGTTTTCCTCATTTATTGTCAATGGTAGTTATGTACTGTCTTTTAATAGTTTTGTTTGTGGAAATGCTCCGCTTGTGGATGGTTTGTATGATTTAAATTGTAGTCGTGAAATTTTCAATGTACAAAACAAATGAGCTAAGATAAATAATCCAAGAAACCCCACCTACTTATGGCACTATAGACTTTGTCACATCAATGAATTAAGGATAGGAAGATTAAGAAAGTTAGACTACCTGAAACCATTTGACTTGGAGTCCTCTGGTAACTGTGAATCTTGCTTAAGAGGAAAGATGACCAACAATCCATTTTCTGGGAAAGGGGTGTGAGCCAAAGAGGTACTTGAATTGGTCCATACTGATGTATGTGGGCCATTTTCAACCCAAGTTAAGGGAGGGTTCCCTTACTTCATCACTTTTACAGATGATTTCACAAGGTTTGGGCATGTGTATCTTATGAAACACAAGTTCGAAGCCTTTGATAATTTTAAGGAGTACAAGTCAGAAATAGAGAAGCAACGTGAAACAAGTATCAAGACCCTTCGATCAGATTGAGGATGTGAATACTTAAGTAAAGAATTTTTGGATTACTTGAATTTTCATGGAGTCCAATCACAATGGACTCCTCCTAGAACGCCACAGATGAATGATGTTGCTGAAAGGAGAAATCGAACCCTATTAGATATGGTTAGATCTATGATGAATTTCTCAGCTCTGCCAACATACCTTTGGGGCTATGCATTGCAAAGCTCAATTTATATTCTGAACAGGGTTCCTTCAAAGTCAGTAAAGAAAACTCCATATGAGATATGGAATGGCAAGAAGCAAGAACTTAAACACATGCGACCCTGAGGTGCCCTGCATATGTAAAGAAGATGCTTACTGATAAGTTGGAATCTAAAAGTAAGAAATATTATTTTGTGGCGTATGCAAAGAAAACTAAGGGATACCATTTCTGTCTTCCTGGAGAATATAAGGTCATTGTTTCCAGAAATACAACTTTTCTTGTAGAAGACTATATCTACAAGGAATAGAGCTGCAATAAGATAGAACTTGAAGAAATTCAAGAACCACAAGATAACACAGAAGTTGAACCCTTGTCGAATGACCTAGACAAGGATTCAGTGGGAGTATCTGGTGAAGATTGGGTACTTAGAGTATGCCCTTCATCTAGTGGGAGTACTGTGAGAGATAATGCAAAAATGCAAGGATCTCATACACAACCAATGGAAGATGATACAATGGTTGTACATCATTCCATTCAGGGAATACATGAAAATGACATTCATGAAAGCTCTCAAGGTGATGGATTGTCCAGCACACAAAGACCTTCTCACAATTAGAATGCAACAAATACTAAAATGCAGAATAATCAACTACATAGGACCACTAGGACTCATCATCCGCCTGAAAGACTTAATCTCCTTATTGAAAAACACAATGAGATAGATATTCCTGATGACGATGAACCTACAACCTGTAATGAAGCCATGTTAGACATTGATTTACAGAGATGGCAAAAAGCCATGAAATCTGAGATGGACTCGATGTACATAAATCAAGTTTGGAACTTGGTTGATTACAGGGGGTTAGACCCATAGGATGCAAATGGGTCTTCAAGAAGAAGATTGATGCATATGACAAGGTACAGACTTATAAGGCAAGATTGGTGGCTAAAGCTTATAATCAACGGCCTGGGGTCGATTATGATGAAATGTTTTCACTTGTTGCGAAAATTAAGTCCATTCGGATTTTACTTGCTATAGCCGCATACTATGATTATGACATTTGGCAAATGGATGTTAAAAGTGCTTTCCTCAATGGTAACCTAATTGAGAAGGTGTATATGATACAATCTGAGGATTTTACATCCAAGACTAAGCCCAAAGCAGTGTGCAAGCTACAGAAGTCCATTTATGGATTTAAGCAAGCCTCAAGGAGTTGGAATATTTGCTTTGACAAAGCAGTCAAATCGTTTGAATTTATTAGAAGCAAAGAAGATCCTTGTATTTATAGTAAGCTCAAGGAAGGGAGTATTGTCTTCATTATTATATATGTAGATGACATATTAATAATGGGAGATAATAAGAATCTCATGCAATCAGTCAAAGAATGGTTATCCAACACCTTCATGATGAAGGACTTGGGTGAATAAGAATGAAGACAATACTAAGATGACTCTCTATGAAATGGTTATCCAACACAGTCCACATACAAGGAATGGTTATCCAACACAGTCCACATACAAGGAATGGTTAACCAACACAGTCCACATACATAGATAAAGTGCTAAGATGATTCTCTATGGAAAACTCCAAGAAGGGAAGTCTTCCTATGGGTCAAGGCATCAAGTTATCAAAGAAAGATAGTCCTTCTACTGTTGTAGAACTTGAACGCATGAAAAGAATCCCATATACTTCAGCTATAGGATCTATCATGTATGCCATGACCTGTACGAGGCCAGATGTGGCCTATGCACTTAGTATGACTTGCAAATTCCAGCAGAATCCTGGGGAAGAACACTGGAAAGCAATAAAGAGTATTCTTAAGTATCTTAGATGAACTAAAGAATATTTCTTAGTCTATGGTGGACAAGAGAAGCTAGTGTGTACTAGGTACACTAATGCTAGTTTCCAGATAGATCTTGATGACTGCAAATCTCAATCTGGATATGCCTTCATTTTAAATGGCGGAATAGTTAATTGGAAAAGTTCCAAACAAGCTACAACTGTTGATTCGACAACTGAAGTTGAGTACATTGCTGGATTAGAAGATGGTAAAGAAGATGTCACGATATCTGAGTTCCTTAAGGAACTAGGGATTGTTCCAAGTACCACTTATCCAATAACGATCTATTGTGACAATACTGGTGCGATTGCGCAAGCTAAGGAACCAAGATCAACAAACAAAAACAAGCATGTACTGAGGAAATACCACATACTCAGGGAGATGGTGGAAACTGATGAAATAAGATTAGACTATGTTCCCACAGATGATAATCTAGCTGACCCGTTTACTAAACCATTAAGCTTAATTAAGCATAATGGTCATTTTTAAAACATGGGTATTAGATACATCAGAGATTGGCTCTAGGCCAAGTGGAAGATTGAAAGTATGTATGTCCTAGAGACAATCATTATTAGGGACATATGTACTTGAACACATTCGTATTATTAATAAGATTAATATTTATGGCAGTTGCAATTATTGAATTATTATTTGATTGTTTGTAATTATTCATTAATGTGCATCCCTTGAGCTTACATTGTCATTAATAGAGTGGGATATTAATGATAGAACGTAACTCTAAAATAGGCTCGACTAATGATCATCGAGAATGGGATATCCATGATATGTTATAAGTCGACATGTGGTATGCGTCACATTCTTAGAGAATGTAGTATGTCTCACCTGCTACTAGTAATGGTTACTAGTGATGGAGACATGGATACTTTTGGAAAGTATTGGTATACCCTCCTGATAAACTATTTGTTATACATGTCTAAAGTGTTATCAGCATGTGGGAGATGAAGGTCCTTTTACTTGAGGTCAATATGCACCTTGGTTACAGAGTAATGCACTGTGACCCTGTCCTAAGCTTAAACTCCTTATAGGATAAGATACAACTTTTGTTGGGAGCATTATAATGTAAGTTAAGGTGGTAGTTGAGCCAAGAATAGGATTCATTCCTCAATTGGATATTCGAGAGAACAATCAACTTCTTAGTGATATTAGGTCGACCAAGTCATTGACCAATGCAAGAGACATATTTAGAATATGGTCTAGTTGTCGACTAATATGGATGAGATAAAGTGATCAAGCCATTTGGATAGACACATGGCAAATCCTAAGCTTGATCGAGTGTGTCGCTAATGAAAGGAATTTATCATCTCACATAAAGGTTATGTTTGCTGGATTCATGTAAACGCACTTCACATATTGAGTTCATCATACGACGCAGTCTAGGAGTTCCATATAGACCTTAATTGGATTAGTGTTGATATGTGAAGGCCTATAGGGTCACACTATGTCAATTGTCTTTTCGGCATAAGGGTGTATTGAGAAAGTATTAAATATTCGATTTGGAATCGATATAAGGGTGTATTGAGAAAGTATTAAATTAATAATAACTATGGGATAATTTCTATTAGATTGAAATTCTTTAATTAAATCAAAATTAGATTTTGGATTTAATATGTTGAATATATATATTAAATGAAAACAGAAAACAAAATTTCACGTAAGGCGTCGCGGCGCCAACTCGGTAGTAGGCCCAGTCAGACTGGCCCACTGAACCTCAGTTTTTAGGCCAGGCTTAGAGCCCAGCCCTAATCTGATTTGTGACCTAATCCTCCCTATATAAATAGCATTAAACCCCATAAGTTAAACACATCAATTCTCATAAACAATTCTAGACTTAGTGTCTAGGATAAAACTCTCTCAAACCTCTGCCGATATTTCCTGGCTTTCTTGAAAGAGGAATACACCATAAAATAGTGCTTGCAGTCAAAGGGACATTCGCGTGTAATCCCTAAGACTCCAGATAATACAACCTGTAAGTATTCATGTTTTATGTTACAGGTTTTTGATTGTCATATAACCATAGCAGGAGAAATTGGTGGGGTAGGTAAGAACAAAATTTTAAACTTCCGTTGTGCCTTACTTATGTGTTTTGAACCATACAAAATCCTACAGTTTGTTTATGACATTTGAAAAAAAACTTCAACCTCAATTTGGAATTTTGATTTCTAATCCCAAATTCACCTAAAAGGTAGGATTCCAAATCCAAGTTTATTATTTAATTTTTGTTTTATAAATTTAAAACTTACCCAATAATTTATATTTTGCAAAAAAAAGCGATTATTTTAAATTTCGCAAAATTGCTCGACATGAAGAGATTGTTTCTACCATGTTGGAGGATCGTATTAGAGAATAACTAGTTATTACTATTGTTAATTTATTGGACCAATAAATCTTTTAATTAGAATTATGTGTATTGTAAATGTTGGATACCATATAATCGCGAGCATTAATCTATAAAAGGACATGAAAATTTGCAATTTGTTAATGTGGTGCCTTAAGATATTCTGATACTTTGTTTATGAACTATGATTTTCTAATTTAGTAAGGCTATAAGCATTGAGGAAGTCTTTATGCTTCTCACGAATTGTGGGGTTATCATATTTGTGAGATAAATTACAACTTTTAAAATCCAACTTGCATATTGAAAGGCCTACTAAACATATCTCGTTGTTACTATTAGTGATAGTTGATACTTCACACAAAACAAAACTTAATACTTTTTGCTTCTTAGTGCCTCAATTGCCACGATGTTGAATTCAGTATAATGTGAAAAAGGCAGAATTCAAAGTGGATTACAGAAATACAAATTCGAACAGTGTCCACGAAAGACAATACTTAAAGAATGTTTGTAGGATTACAACTGTAACGACTTAAAAAGTCTTTTTTCTTATTTTTTTATAAATCCTAAAGTTACCCTTCTCTAGCCTTTGTTGGTGTATTTGTGACTTTCGAGGATGAATGGCATGATTATCAAGTTAATCGGGTAGGTTTCAGATACTTTTGAGATTTTTAGAAATTTCTAACTTACGAGATTAGAAACGTGTAACGACCCATCTTGTCATTTTTAGCTAAATACCCTTATTTGCTTATTTTACCCTTCCCGTAGATTCTATGTGGGGTTTGTGATGTGCGGGGATGGGTGGCATAGATCCTGAGGTCTATTTACATGAATTTCAGATGTAAAACCCAAAATTAGAACCCTAGAGTTGGATAGTTTGACTCAAGATTGACTTTTAAGTATCGGGTTCATTTCTGGGTTATGTCACTTCCGGTAGTTTTGGAGGGTCATTTATGACTTAGTAGAGTCATCAATTTACTGCCTGAGGCAATCAGATGTATTGTGTGGCCTTATTTGTAATATTTTGATATTTGGATTTTTCGGATGATTATTTAGAAAAGTATGCCTTCACTCGGTTAAATGGGAAATCTGAGGTTGCGAGTAAGTTTGTAGCACTATTTATCTTAGGGGAGTATATCTAGTTTTTGTGTGGGGGGTCTAGGGAGTATTTTGGGTGTTAGGTGGAAAATTGAGTTGGTTTCCTATGATCTGGTGTCCGCCTTAGTGGCACTGTTGTTCACTTTTGTGTGTCCGGCTCGGTGAGAGATTGACTCACAGAAGCGGGGTTTGGGTAATTGTTGAGTTTTTCCTTGGCAGATAGGACTTCCACAGGGGCTGGTGCGCCTCTACGGATTTGGGTTCGCTTCTACGTTGAGGCGAGGTGTCAAGTGATACCGCCTCAACGAGGATGATTTGCATAGGAGCGAAATTGCACTAGCATATTCGATTTCACTAGGGCAGAATGGCTGGATCAGGTGGTGTATTTAATTCTTAGGTCAAGTCTTATTTCCCAAAATAGCATTTCTCAAACCTAGAGTCGCAAGAAGGGGTATTCTGAAGTTTAAGAGTGAATTCATCTTTGAGGTAAATATTTCCATCCTTTATGATTTGGTTGCATGATTTAATTTCCTTTAATGGTGTTATTGTGTTCATGTGATTTTGGGAAGATGAGTTATAGGTTCTTTTGCGATTAAGAGAGATGTATCCTTGATTAAAAGGTGTTTATGGATTAGTTTACTTCAATTGTTATTAATTAGTGATGGAATATGCTAGATTATCATGTTGTGAGGTTTATTTTTATTATGGAAGTCTCTTTTGATTTGGGGGGAAATTCTAGGGTTTCTGAATTGGGGCTTTTTATATATTGTTCAATTGAAGGTCCAAATAAATATATATTTCCAGTTAACTTAAGGATATGATTAACTAGTACGTATTGATGCTTTTTGAATACTAATGTTTAAGTCTTAATGATGTGGGCCCGGGGTTGGTTGGCAGTCTTGCTTTGTTAAGGATTATGTCCTTGTATGTTATGTAAGCTTTTTATTAAGGACTATTATATGCGTGATTAACTTTGACAATCATGAGGCGTAGTGGAAGGGAAAGACTATCACAGAGATTTGACTTTTCGAGGCTCTAGTTCGGCCTAAAGGTAGGCTACGGTTTACTTTCGCTAGATTCTGATAGAAGTACGTAATTAATTATAAATATTGAGGGGTAGTGGGCGTGTTTGGGGGTGCCACTAAAATAGTTGTGATGAATGTTTGAATGGGTACCGGTGTTGAACTATGATAATGGGTGAATTTGGGGAATCAGACTTATGCTGGTTCTGACTGCTGATTGATTGGGCTTGTCGCCATATTTGCTATTAAGTGTTTATTCATCACACATGCTTTCAATAAACTATCCTGATTTTTACTTGGAATGTTATGTTGTTGAATTCATGGAAGCATGTGATATTCATCTCTATACTTGGTTGCATCTCATACATCATGATTTCTTGTCTTATATTGTCACTTGCATTCATACACTCATGGTTTTGTGATATTGATATGAGAGTGGTATAGAAATGTTGTGGGTCTAAGAGACTAGAAATGTGAAAATACTTATGATATTATGGAAACATTGAGATGATGATGATGATGATACACAGGAAACAAAGTTGCACGCCTGCAACAGTTATTCAGCTAAGAGACGGGCTCCAATGAGAAATTCTGGAGGAGTATATGGACTTCACGGGTCACCCATGGGTGTGCGTTTCATAATAAAAACTTAAATGCATATATACTGGAGGATAAAGGTACCTGGCATATGCATTGCATTCATATCATACATTTATCATTTTATTGATTATCTATTAATGGATTAAGTGTTATATTGGTTATTGATAACTTGATTGGATAAAATAAAGTTGTTAATTGCTCATTGATACTTGAAATTCGAATATTGAACTATTTTGGAACTGGGTAACTTAAGTGATTATGAAATCTTACATGAACAAGGTGAAATGTAGATTCTGTGAACCATACTATGAATAATGTGACAATATTTTGGTTACAAAACTATTAGTATAGGGTTATTTGGTGTCAACTTTATATTTATCTCTTTTTATGTATCTCCCGTCGTTGTCGGACTATGATTTCTACGGGGGTTTTGTTGTGTACAAATGGTACACTTGTTACATCTTTCTTTGATGTAGATACAGATCCCACAACCATTTCGCAAGCTCGAGTATGATTCCGAGAGGGCAAACTTCAGTACTCAGGGTAAAGATGTTACTTCTGGCATGACGTGGATACTCTATATCTTGTATTTTACTTATGATCGAGAGACATGTTCAGATACTTTTGTTATCAAATTTAGTTTAGCCTACGTGCCTTATTCAGACTTGTATTAGATTGTTAGTGCTCTTGTATGATTGACCAGATTTCAGGGGTCATGATATTTCTCAGACCGTATTTCCGCAATTATATCATGAGACAGTTATTGTATATTTTGTTATCTTTACCCTTTTTTTTATATATCATATGAATGATTGGGAGTGGTTCTCCTATCGATGGGGATGTGTAGGTTCCATCACTATCCCTAAAAGGGGTCGTGACAAAGTTGGTACCAGAGCTTTAGGTTAAACGATATTAAATACAAGAGCAAAGTCAAGTATAGTCTCGTTGATCGGTGTAGAGACATCCGTACTTATCTTGGAGAAGCTATGGGACATTTAGGGACTTTCACTTTCTTCATTCCCTTCTTGGTAAGTTGAATCAAATTGGAATCTGACCTTTGTTCCTATTCTCTTATAGATGGTGAGGACTCATGCCGATGCAGCGAGAGATGAGGCATCGGTACCGGCACCAGTAATGTGCGATCACTGCTGAGGTCATGCTCGGGGCTGAGGTAGAGCTCGAGGAGCGGTACCAGCCCAGGGTAGGGCATAGAGAGTCGGTCAGACTCATGCTAGATTAGTTTCCCTAAAGTTGTATGTTGAGCCTTAGAATGTGTTTCTTGAGGAGGAGATGGGGCCATCCCAGGATCAGCATGGATTCATTGCTACTTCGGTTCTACATGATACGCTGGTCATATTGTTAAGTGTTTTAGATTGTTTTGCCCAAATAGACATGCATCTAACTAATCTGGGTGGTTCGCATGCCCGTGTAGGAGAGGGATAGATTCAGACTCCCGAGTTTCGTACTCCTAGGGTTCAACCAGTGGCGATGTCAACACCCCGTAATGATGAGGCTCCCACTCCAAAGTTTGTTCCCCGGCTGATTGTAATGACATCTATAACTCGCGATGAGTGGAAGATTTTAGAGTATTTTTCGAACATGAAGCCTCGGGTATTCTATGATTATCCTGAGAAGGATGCGTATGATTTTATTATGAGCAGCTATGAGAGGTTGAATACCTTGTGTATCATTGAGTCATAGAGAGTCAGTTTTATAGCCCTTCAAATTTTGGGAGATGGAAAACAGTGGTGGAAAGCTTATATTGACTGTCTACCAGCGAGGTCACCTCCACTGTCATGGGTTTAGTTTTATCGGGTTTTCTTGGAGAATTATGTACCTCTTACCTTGCGTCTGAGCAAGCGTGATGAGTTTCAAAGGATCGAGCATAGGGGTTCTTCAGTTATAGATTATGATCATTCCTTATCACGCTATACAACGTTGTTGCTACCTACAGTGGCAGAGAGAGTGAGATGCTTCGTGAGATATTTGAGTATTCCCCTTCAGTTGGCTACATTATAGTTAGTGGCCTCTAGGACCTCTTTTGAGATATTAGTCGAGCATGTGAGGATGGTGGAATCTGTGAGAGGAAAGATTCCCCAATATGACCCCGATAAGAGGGCGAGGTGGTAAGGACAGTCCAGTGGGTCTACTTTTCATGGTTATAGAGAGTAGGGTAGATATTAACAATCATAACATGGTCGACCAGTTGAGGTAGCCCTTAAGATTATAGATGGTGTCTCTTCGGGCCAAAGCGGTGCAGGATAGTCTTTGAGGGGTTCTCAGTCTTAGTATTCTGATCATGGTGGTTCGGTGTACATTGCTCATATTTGGGATACGAGGGTGGAGATTCCTCCTCTTGAGTAACTTCTAGCTCGAGCTTTTTCATTCAGATTTACTGGGTATGCCTCCACAAAGGGATATTAACTTCTATATTGATCTTGTGTCGGGTACTCGACCTATTTCTATTTCTCTGTACCGTATTGCTCTAGCAGAGCTGAAATAGTTGAAGGAGCAGCTTCAAGATTTGTTGAGTAAGGGCTTCATTCAACCGAGTGTATCTCCATGGGGTGCTCCTGTCTTGTTCGTAAAGAAGAAGGATGTCACCATGCATATGTGCATTGACTATAGGCAATTGAATAAGGTTACCATCAGAAATAAGTATTCGATACCTAGTATTGATGACCTGTTCAATCAGCTTTAGGTTGCTTCTGATTTTTTGAAAATCGACTTGATGCCTGGATATCATCTGCTGATAATTCGGCCTGAGGATGTTCCCGTGACGGCTTTCTGACTCGTTATGGTCATTATGAGTTCTTGGTGATGTCCTTTTGGCTTACCAATGCCCCCGCAACGTTCATGGATTCGATGAAAGGGATATTCAAGTCGTTTTTGGATTCCTTTTTTATTGTGTTCATTGATGACATCTATATATATTCGAAGAGTCGGGAGGACCATGAGAAGGATCTGAGAGTGGTCCTTGGATTATTTAAGGAGAATAAGTTGTACGCTAAGTTCTCCAAGTGCAAGTTTTAGTTGAGTTTTGTTGCATTCTTGGGACACGTGGTGTCCAAGGATGGAATTATGGTTGACCCAAAAAGGTAGAGGAAGTCAGGAACTAGCCTAGACCGACTTCTGTGATAGATATTTGGAGTTTTGTAGGTCTTGCTAGCTACTATCGCTCATTCGTTAAGGGATTCTCTTCTATTGATTCTCATCTGACGTGTTTGACTCAGAATGAGGTACCTTTAAGAGTCCGAATTGAAAGAGATCTTATTTAGGTAATAATGATGAGACAGATGTAGCACGCGCAACTCAGAGTACAACAAAGGATAATTGAGGTGATTTATGGCTAACCTTTTTCCAATTCTTGTATAGATAGATGGACGTGTGAGGCCAATGGGATATTATTATGCTATTATGTTGCCCTATGTGTCATAGTTTGTATGTTTGGGTTGTTGGCAGGTTTAGGAAAGTTCTCTTTACACGGGGAACTCTGCCAATTTTTTTTTTAAATCTTAGGAGTTAGAACATTATTCAACATTCAAGTACTGATGTTCTTAAGGGTGGAAGTATATTATTCCTTGTAGTTTCACACCTGAATGAGAGCATAGCTAGCCGACTTGAGTCTTGAGAACTTGAAACTATTATGAGGTTTGGTATGAGATATAATGATGTTAAAGAGTGTTTTCGAAAGGTTGGAAGTCAATAGGACCAAAGGAAATACAACTAAATGAAGATTGACAAAGTTTTTATGATACGCTAAGTGTTTCCCATCGTGGATGCCATTCCACCTCATGGATGAGGTCGTATACCAAGGCCACAATTCTACCACCTCACTGCCACCATATGCGGTTACATATACAGCCGCATAGGGTCATATGTACTGCATATGAAGACGAATATATGAGGCGGTGGGATGTGATGTAAGTAAGGGGGTGATGTTTGGTAAGTGGGTTGGGTGTTGGTTATATTCGGGTTGATTCAAAATTGGACACCAAAGATGGGGTTCTCGGGTTCTCAGTTTGGTCGGATAGGGTGGTGTTTGGTGACTGTTTCGGGTATTTGTGCTTGGAAACAGACTTAGGAGATTTGTGGTTGTCAGAGATGGGTTGAGGGTCAGTGTGATGTTCAGGAATTGGTGTTTTTATGGTGGCGAGGTGACAGAATAGAACTATAACAGTGAAGTCATCGGCAAGGTATGTTATGCAGAAGGTTTGGTGTTGTCAGGATTGGACAGGACTTTGTGGGTGGTTTCGGTTGGGGGCCTTTAATGGGGATGTTGATGGAGTCTTGTAGGATGTGGTGGTAGAAACAATGAAGTGGTTTGGATGAGGGATGAACACAGAATTCGAGGTACAAGTCCGAGTACACACCAAGTGTTAGTTGGTTCGATTTTGGCTAAGTGTTTGGTTGTTGTGGTTTTAGTGAGGTGCGCATGATATGTCAAGGATATGGACATGGGGGCTTTACTTCCTGGGTCTACACCAAGATTGTGGTGACCAATTCAATAAGTTCTAGTCCAGGGTTGCTAAGTACAAGCCCGTGATCAAGCCAAGTAAGGATGGTCGGAAAACCTTAGAAATAGACCCGAGGCTTAAGCTAGGTTGGATCACACAAGTTCCAATGTTTTCTTTCAACCAAGGGGGTTCCTTAATCTTGGGTTTTGATTAGGTCACACAAGTCCTAACAAAGAATTACACCGAAGGGAGGGTGGCTCACATAGGAACCGTGGCCCACACAAGGACAGATGAATGTAATCAACACACAAGTTGAAAACAAGCAAGTTTATATTTCACTCAATATTCAACATGTCCTTTACAATCATCCTAAGGGTCCTATTTATAGTAGTACATGGATTATTCTAGAAGACAAACTAAAGGACACAAACTCTAGCTTGAACCTTTCGGCCAAGTGGCGACAAATGGGAAAGGGTTTGGGTTTTCTTGGTGGCCAAGGGTGTTCTCAGTTTTGGTGTGAATAATGGGAAAGTGTTTGTCTTTTCTTGGAGACAAGGATGAACTCAAACTCCTTCACACCTCTTTGTGGCATCCAAGTAGAAGAGTGGATGTAGTTGGCTTCTCATGGATTTCATCTTCTTGGAATGTGTTTGGAATCTTCTATTCATTGCACAATAGAGTGGTTCTCGGCCAACTCATCCACTCCCCTAGGCTGATCTTGACTTTCCTTATTTTTCTCTTGAATGGTCGTTTTGGAAGCTTTTTGTCCTTGCCACTTTGTCAGCCAAGTCATCACTGTTATTTTCTATGATATGCTCTCACTGTTACCCGTTCGATCTTGGCATTCTTCATTCCTTACAAGTCATTAATTGTGTCCTAAAGCAAGCTAAGGGTTATTACATAATCTTAACATGTCCTAAAGAAACTAGTACTGAGTCTACAATTTTAAAGACAATAAACTAAAAACAATGTCTCGGCCAAGACCAACAAGAAGGCCGAATAAAATGTCTTCTTCTTAAAACCTTCAAGTCCAATCTTCAATCGCTCTCCATAATCCATGCCATTTTAAGCATATTATCATCGGATGATCAACCATCTTTGGAACTCCGAGCTTATCACCTTGAGGATCAAATTGGAACCTTAATCTCATGGGGATTTTTGCATCATACTCCCCTTCTTCAAAAGAATTCATCCTCGAATTCTCTTCATTTAAGTGCATTGATAAGTTTCCAATATGAAATGTTTAACTTCCATCATCATCCGGAAGTCCTTCCTTGTATGATTTTTTAGGAACTTATCCAATAGCTTGAAGGGCCCACTCTTCAAATAATTTTCCCACTGGAGTAAGGAATCATAGGTAGAGAAAGTGAGTCGTGCATTACCAAATTCATCACTAGTGGGAACCATGGATTATGTGTCATGAGTTAAGATGGAACTAATTCCACCAACTTCTTCTAATGGCACTTCATCGTGTGGAATAGGGGTGGCCAGAGTTCCATATACTTGGATGACACGAGGACAAAAAGAAGCCAAGTCATGGGAGCCTTGAACCATACTTACATATGCATGTTCGGACCAATCCCAGGCAATTTCCACCTTGGGTGGATTAACATGAATGTCTGCGGATGCTACTTTGTGTTCTCGGATCAAGGATCCCATTCACGGCCATATCATCTTGTGCATGAGGATCATGTAAAAGTTTTGGACATTGTACAACTCAAATGGCCTCACAAGTCTTTCATATAAATCATGCTCGATTTTGAAGGCCAAAATCTTGCAAGGACAACCCCGCTCTTGGCATTCGATTGTTCATTCCTTCCATAAGTGTAGTCAAACCACATGATTCGAATACAAAACAAGCCAAGCCAAGCCAAACAGAACATTCCCTTTTGTCCAAAGTCCTCACCAAATAAAATTCCCCGTGGTAGGTACAAGAATTAACCCATGCATCCACCAATCTTCCACTAGAGAAGGTAACGGATTCCTTGTCTTGAATTGAGCCGGTACCGATGCCAACTCTTTTAACATCACGGTCAACTTCCAATGGTACCTCAACATGTAGGATAGGAGCAGCAAGCGTGTGACAATCCTAAAGGCAATGATGAGACAAAGAAGCCAAACCTCGGAGAATATTTTCCGTAATTATATCCGTAGGCTCAGCCCAACTTCGGGAAGTTACCACTTTGGATGGGTCTACACGATTACCTTCGGATGAGACTAAGTCTTCCATGAAAGGTCGTTGGTCTTCGCGTATGATCTTCATGAAAGAACTTGGCGGCAAACACAAACCAAATGGTACCATAACCCATTCATACCAAACAAACTTGATCTTGAAGGTCATCTTCCATTCCACTTCTCCTTCTCGGGTTCCCCTTTGATGGTATCCTCTCCTTAAGTCTATCTTTTAGAACCATTTGGATCCACTTGATTCTTCAAAAGAAATTTTCCACTTCGGCATAGAAAACTTGCATTTCATGTTGTTGCCTATCGCTTGGATGAGAACATATGTGTGCCAAGCCTCATTTCTCTTTTGCACTAACAAGGTGGATGTTGTCTCCCTTTCCGGATGCTGTCTATTAGAAGGATGCTTAGGTAATGAACTTCTTACAAATAAACCAAGAGAATGTTCAATACCCTCCATCGATACAGACTCAGTTGTGATATCACCCGACAACATATCTTCAAGTTTCTTCACGGGTTCCTTAGGGCCGGCATTTCCAACCGTGTCCTCCACGAGGCTTTCCTTGCTCACCAATGGAACTAGAGGACTCCCCTTCTTAAATTCTTCTTCTATCTTTTGTGCATCAAATAAGAGAGCCTCGGTCTTGCACTTCTCGGCACTTCAGATTTTTATTTCCTTCACCTTACTCGGTGACAATGGCACCAATCGAATTTTGTCATCCTTTCAAAATAAGTAGGTATTCTTTTCTTTATCATGTTTCACCTTCCGATCAAATTACCACGGGCGTCCCAATAAAATATGACACACATCTATAGGTAGGATGTCACACTATATTTTAACTTCATACTTTCTGATCTGAAAGCTAACAAGAGTTTGTTTTACCACTCTTAGCTCTTCGTCTTAGTTCAGTCGTTGGATATCATATGACTTCGGATGATTGCGGATAGGTAAATTTAACTTGTCCACAATTTCCATAGAAGCTAAGTTGACACTACTTCTTCCATCAATAATCATGTTCCACACCTTGCCTTGTACTTTGCATCTAGTGTAAAATAATTTTTCATCTTGTGTCTCCTCATGTCCTTTAGGTTGAACACTCAACACATGTCAAAGAACTAAATTTTCACATATCTCCGCAAGTGTAACATCTTCATCCATATTCTCTTGATCATACAATTGATTAATAAATGAGGTACCGGTCCTTTCTTCATTGTATCATGGGTTGGTGTACAAGGTATTGCCCTTATCATGCCATGGGCTATGTTTTAAAACCCCAGATTCAACATTATTTATCATGGAATTATCCACAAGTCCCTTTTTTAAGACTTGCACACGGTCGGTCAAAACGTCACACATAACCCTCTGTAGTTCCTTTCTTGTGAGAGGCATAGCGTCAAAGCGTGAGACAGGATTGACTCACTCCGATACCAATAAGATGCAAGTAAGGAGGGGTGATGTTTGGTAAGTGTGGTCGGGTGTTGGTGATATTCGGGTCGATCCGAAATTGGACACCAAAGATGGGATTCTCGATTTGGTCGGATAGAGTGGTGTTTGGTAACTATTTCGCTTAGTGTTTTGATGGTGGTGAGGTGATAGAATAGAACTGAAACAGTGAGGTCATCGGCAAGGTTTGTTATGCAGACTGTTTGGTATTGTCGAGATTGGACAGGACTTTGTGGGTGGTTTTGGTTGGGGACATTTAACGGGGATATTTATAGAGTCTTTTGGAATGTGGTGGTATAAAGAATGAAGTGGTTTGAATGAGGGATGAATAAGGAATGCGAGGTACAAGTCCGAGTACCCACCAAGTGTTGGTTGGTTTGATTTTTGCTAAGTGTTTGGTTGTTGTGGTTTTAGTGAGGTGCGAATGATATGTCAAGGAAATGGACACGGGGGTTTTATGGCCCGGGTCGACACCAAGATGGAGGTGACCAATTCAACAAGGTCTAGTCCAGGGTTACTAAGTACAAGCCCGTGATCAAGCCAAGTAAGGATGGTCGAAAAACCATAGAGATAGACCCAAAGCTTAGGTTAGGTTGGATCACACAACTTCCAACATTCTCTTGAAACTAAGGGGGTTCCTTAAGCTTGGGTTTTGATTAGGTGACACAAGTCCTAACAAAGACTTACACCGAATGGAGGGTGGCTCACATAGAAACCGTGGCCCACGCAAGGACCGATGAATGTAATCAACACACAAGTTGAAAACAAACAAGTTTATATTTCACTCAATATCAACATGTCATTTACAATCATCCTAAGGGTTCTATTTATAGTAGTACATGGATTATTCTAGAAGATAAACTAAAGGACACAAACTCTAGCTTGAACCTTTCGGCCAAGTGGGGACAAATGTGAAATGGTTTGGGTTTTCTTGGTGTCCAAGGGTGTTCTCGGCCTTGGTGGGAATAATGGGAAAGTGTTTGGCTTTTCTTTGAGACAAGGATGAACTCAAACTACTTCACACCTCTTTGTGGCATCCAAGTAGAAGAGTGGACGGATTTGGCTTCTCATGGATCTCATCTTCTTGTAATGTGTTTGGAATCTTCTATTCATTGCACAATAGAGTGGTTCTCGGCCAACTCATCCGATCCCCTAGGCCGAGCTTGACTTTCCTTATTTGGATCTCGAATGGTCTTTTTGGAAGCTTCTTGTCCTTGCCACTTTGTCGGCAAAGTCATCACTTTTATTTTCCATGGTGTGCTCTCGCCTTTACCCGTTCGATCTTGGCATTCTTCATTCCTTACAAGTCATTAATTTTGTCCTAAAGCAAGCTAAGGGTTTTTAGATAATCTTAACATGTCCTAATGCAACTAGTACTTGGTCTAGAATTTTAAAGGTAATAAACTAAAAACAAGGTCTCGGCCAAGACTAGCAAGAAGGCCAAATAAAATTTCTTCATCTTAAAACCATCAAGTCCAATCTTCAATCACGCTCCATAATCCATGCCAGATTAAGCATATTATCATTGGATGATCAACCATGTTTTGAAATCAGAGCTTATCACTTTGAGGATCAAATTATAACCTTAAGCTCACTTGGATTTTTGCATCAGTATGGCTTATTTAACTCAAAAGTCAGCCAACTTCACTTCATTTCATAATTATGATCCCTTGAGCTCTAGACACCTCCAAAACACTTTGAAAATCTCGCTCCACCATTGAAGAACATCACTACCTATATCTAAGGTGATTTCCCCTTCCAAGAATCAAGAACACCTTGATAACCTCTATAATTGGCTTAGCAAGTTTGTGAGCCCTTTGATATTGAGTTGAAGGTTGTTGTGGGAGACCTCTTGGATGATTAAGGTAAGGTTTTATCACTTCTATGTGTCCTTTATCTTCTCTTAACTTAGCCTTATTGGTTGGTAGAGAGAATTTGTGAATTATAGAAGTATGGTGGGTATGATCTAGAATAATATCTCTTAGGATGTGAAGTTATATAAACTTGTTATTTGGGTTGTTTATTGAGATTGAGAGTGAATATAAATGTTGAATCATGTTGGTGAAGTTGTAAAGTTAAGGGAAGGAGTTATGGAAGATGGTGGTGTTAAACTGAGTGAGAATCCATGGTAAAAATCACTCTAGAACTTAATGTACGCAAGTTGTTCGATGAAATGCTCAAATGAAATATCTTATAAGATATGGATTCGATACAGATACAAATCCTTTATATGATGTAGATAATTGCCTGTAGAAGGTACGAGGGTTCGTGGGTTGTAACTAGCCTCCTCAACAAGGTATGTAGGGCTTACTTTTTCTCCCTTATGGCATGACCTTCCTTGTGATGATAAATACAAATGTGTGGTAGCAATAACTCTACTCCTAATTGTTAAGAAGACATTCGTGACCTATTCCATTGCTTAATTGTGTGTGTATCCTTCCTTCATCAGGTTTACGTTTCATTCTTAATGTTATCTTCTTTACACGAGTGAAACAAGGTTCCTTTATGTAATGGTATAGAACTAAAGGTAGTGAGTCTCTTCTCTCATTATTTATCACAAAGTAAAAGATAACATGTAGTCTGAATAAGCATAGCCAGGGGTGTAACGACCTTATGTCACTCCGACGAGTTGATGAGTACTTTGTATACTTTATATAATCATTATACATATGAGCTACATATTTATATTGCCCTTAGAGGCCTATGGAGCTATATACGTAGTTATACAGATATGATGTTGATGATATTGCCCACAAATGCCTATGACATTATATACATGATAAACTACATAGAGAATATTTCCCACAGAGGCCTACAACGCTATACATCTGAATAGATCATATATATATATATATAATACGTTACATATTGACCCCTTTGAGACACTTATGAGTTTCAGGTGGTATCCTTTGTTACCTTTCATTTATTGTTGTCTTATTTCCTATTGATTATAACCCTATATATTCACTACATTCCTTCGTACTAAGGACCCCTCATGAGGTGCTATGTTCTTGCCGGCAGGTACAGGTAGGCAGCCAGATGCACCTCCTCAGTAGGATACCAATTTCCAGTAGTTGATTGTCGCACTCCTCCTATTTGTAGTGTCTATATAGAGTCGGTAAGTACTATTATATATATATATATTCCTAGAATTTTGGGTATGGTCGGGCCCTGTTCCAACCGTTGATGTATTATAGCTCTCTTAGAGAATTGCAGACTAGCGTACGGTATGTGTTTGTTTTGTCATGGCCCTATTAGCATCTTGTTAGTTTATGATACTCTTCTAGAGGCCTTGTCAGCCTTGTTTATCTATATATATTGTGTTGGAACTCTTATGTGTGTAGGTTATCATACATTCTTATCTCATTGAGAGGTATTGGAGGCCTTGCCGGCCCCAAGTTTCATGTTAAGGGCTCTATGTACAATAGGTGGTTCGCTTGGGTCTTCGGGTGCTGGGTGCCAGCCCTAACTCCTAAGGATGGGGTGTGACACTATTTTTTTTCTAGGTTGTTATATCTAAATCGTTATCATGTTTGTCATTCTGAGGCCTTGTCAGCCTAAATGGTTATATGTTTAGGTTATTATTCACAGGTGGTACGCTCGGGCCATTCAAGCACCGGGTGCTGGCCACACACACCGAAGTTGGTGTGTGACACATGTGACACTTTGCGAGGGACTGCCCCAAACTTTGACAAAGTGATCAGCGCTCTGATTCCCATAGTTCTGGATCTAGGGCACTAGCACAGCCATCCAGAAGTGGTGCACAGAGTGGCAGAGGTGTGTTTCATTTCGGTAGAGGTGGTTCTCATTCAGGCCATAGTGGTGGTCATGGAGGTTCTCCAGCCAAGGGTGGATGTGCTCAATGTTGTGCATTCTAAGGTAGATTAGAGGTATAGGCTTCTGACTCAGTCATCACAGGTACTATATCATTTTTTCATCATCCAGCTATAACATTATTTGAACCTGGCTCTACATATTCTTATATGTCTACTTATTTTGCTTCAAGTCTAGGAATGATGTGTGAGTCGCTTGACTTCGTTGTTAGTGTTTTGTCTCCTATTAGGGATTCCGTAGTAATGGATTGGGTGTATCGATCATGTGTTGTGACTTTGATGGGGTATGACACTTGGGCTGATTTGATGATTCTAGACATGCTAGATTTTGACATTATTCAAGGCATGAGTTGGTTGTCTCCTTATCATATGATCTTGTACTGTTATGCCAAGACATTTATGTTAGCCATGCGGGGGGATTCCAAGGTCAGAGTGGAAGGGTTTTTCTAGTTGTGCACCTAAGAATGTGATATCTTAAGGCGTGATTAATGTTTAGAAGGATTGCTTGGCTTATTTGGCATATGTTCGTGATACTAGTGCGGATAAACCTCCCATTAAGTCAGTGCCAGTAATTCAAGAGATTCCTAAGGTGTTTTCAATGCATTTATCGGGTGCTCTACCTGAGCGTGATATTGATTTGGAGCTGGGTACCAAGCCCATTTCTATTTTGACATATCGGATGACGTCCTTAGAGTTGAAGGAACAGTTTCCAGATATATTGAGTAAGGGGTTTATTAGGCCTAGTGTTTCACCTTGGGATGTTCTAGTGTTGTTTGTGAAGAGAAAGGTAGAGCCTATGCGGATGTGCATTGACTATCGAAAGTTGAACAAAGTCATAATTAAGAACAAGTATCTCATTCTACGTACTGATGACCAATTTGATTAGCTTCAGGGTGCATCTATCTTTTTTAAGATTGATTAGAGGTCTGTATATCACAAGTTGAAGATTAGGGAAGAGGATATCCCTAAGATAGCTTTCAGGAGCCGATGTGGAAATTATGAGTTCTTGGTCATGTCTTTTGGGCTGACTAATACCCCAACAACCTTTATGGATTTTATGAATTGTGTCTTTATTGGTCTAGCTAGTTATTACCAACACTTTGTGGAGGGTTTCTCATCTATTGCACTACCCTTGACCATATTGATGCAAAAGAATATATCTTTCCAGTGGTCAGATGAATGAGAGGCGAGTTTTCAAAAGCTCAAGATTTTGTTAACTACAACTTAGCTTTTGACTCTTTCCGTGGTGGGAGAGGGTTTTACTGTGTATTTTAATGCTTCGTAGATCGACCTTGGTTGTGTTTTGATGCGAAAAATGAAGGTTATAGCTTATGCTTCAAGGCAGTTGATGGTGCATAAAAGAACTACCCCACTCATGAGTTGGAGTTGGCGACGGTAGTGTTTCCATTGAAGATTTGGAGGCCTTACCTTTACGGTGTGCATTGTGAGGTGTTTACTGATCATAAGAGTCTTCAACAGAGTTTCAATTAGAGAGATCTCTATTTAAGGTAGAGGAGATGGTTAGAGGTGCTCAAGGATTTTGATATGTCGATTCTTTATCATTTGGGAAAGGAAAATATTGTGGATGATGCCTTGAGTTGAAAGGTGGTGAGTATGGTTATCCTAGTATTCTTATAGGTTAAGGAGCAACTATTAGGTAGGGATGTGCTTTCTTTGGCAAACAGGTTGGTGAGACTTGATATTTCTGAGCCTGGCAAGGTTCTAGCTTGTGTAGAGGCACGATATTCATTATTGGAGCAAATTAGGGTTAATAATTTAATGATACAAAATTGTGCAAGAGTCGGAACAATGTATTGAAAGTAAAGGCCAGAGAAGCAATTCTTGATGATGAGGGAATGTTGTGAATCAAGGGTCACATATGTGTTCCTTGAGTGGAGGATTTGACTAGATTGATCATGAAAGAAGCTCACATTTAGAAGTACTCTATTCATCCAGGAGTTATAAAGATGTATCGGGATTTGAATCAACATTATTAGCGGTGTAGGATGAAGAAAGACATTGCGGGATTTGTATCCCGATGTTTGAATTGTCAACAAGTGAAGTATGAGCACCAAAAGCTTGATGGGTTTAGTTGTAGGATTCCTATATCTGAGTGGAAATTGGAGCGGATCTTTACGGATTTTATTGTAGGGTTACCACAGACTTTATGGAAGTTTGATTTCATTTGGGTGATTATGGATTATTTGATGAAGTCAGCTCATTTTGTACCAATTCAGACTACTTACAATTCAGAGAATTTGGCTAGGATATACATCCAGGAGATAGTTTTCTTGCATGGGGTACCTATTTCTATCATTTCATGTCGAGGAACGCAGTTTACCTCCTACTTCTGGAGATCTATGCAGAAGGAGTTGGGTACTCGAGTGAAGCTTAGTACAATATTTCACCCTCAGAATGATGGTCAGTCTAAGTGGACTATTCAGGTCCTTGAAAATATGTTGCAGACCTATGTAATTAATTTTGGTGGTCATTGGGATCAGTCCTACCTTTAGATGAGTTTGCTTACAACAACAGTTACCATTCTAGCATTGAAATGGCACCATTTGAGGCATTGTATGGTAGGAGATGTCATTCTCTTGTTGGTTGGTTCGAATATTTGAGGTTAGGCATTGGGGTACGAATTTATTTTGTGATCCTTTAGACAAGGTAAAGTTGATTTAGGAGAGACTTCTCATTGCTTATAGTTGGCAAAGTATTTATCGAACTGGAAGATTCGTGACTTGGAGTTCATGATCGGTGATATAGTTCTATTGAAGGTTTCACCCATGAAGGGTGTGATGATATTTGGGAAGAAGGGCAACTTGAGCCCTAGGTAAATTGGTCCTTTTAAGATTGTTAAGTGTATCAGTAAGGTAGCCTATGAGTTGGCTTTTTTTCCTGGGATGTTAGGTATTCACCATGTGTTTTATATTTCCATGCTCAAGAAGTATCGGTCAGATGTTCCTCATGCGATTCAGTAGGATTTCGTGTTGCTTGATCAAAATTTAACTTATGAGGATGAGCCGATTGCTATTCTAGATAGGTAGAATAGAAAGTGGAGATCCAAGGAGATTGCTTCGGTAAAAGTTCAGTGGAGCCATCATTAGTTGAGGAGGCTACCTTGGAGACTGAGACGGACATATAAGCTAGATATCCTCAGCATTTTGGCGATTCAAGTACTTCTTTTCTCTTTTATGTTTGAGGACAAACATGTGTTTAAGTGGTGGATAATGCTATGACCCGTTAGGTTGTTTTTTCAATTTTCCTTATTTTCCTGTAAATGCCCTTTCCCTCCAGCTTTTTTTGAGGTACTAGACTTGTAGTGACGGGTGGTGCGATTTCTGAGGTAATCGGATGAAAATAACAGATGCAAATCACAAATTTTGGAACTTGAAGTTTTAAGTTGGGAAAGTTTGACTAAGAGTTGACTTTTAGGATGGCGCACTCGAAATCAAATTCATATGGTTGCGTTAACTGTGGAATGTGATTTTTGGCATAGGTGTTTGAGTCCTAAGAGTTTTGGGTGAGATTCAGATAAAATTATGGATTTTAGAAAGTCTTAAGTTAAAAGATGAGTTTTGGTTGACTAAAGTCAACACCGACGACATTTGAGTCTTTGTTAAGTTTCATCGATATCATTAGGTCCAGAATGTCGTTTATGACTTTGTTGAGTCATTGGTTCAATTCTGAGGCTCGAGTATATTTTGGACTCTTTGTACAAATTCTAGTGATTTAAGGGATTTGGAGTTGACCTAGTCAACAGCGAGTCAAGACGACCTCGTATAAGTATTTTGTGTGTGTGAGCAAGTCCGTTGCATGTTTTAGGAGTGGTTTGCATATTTGATTTGTTCTCGGATGAGTTTTGAAATTGATTGAAGTTGAACATGGTTATTGGATTTTCTGGTTCTAGTGCTTCGCACCTGCGAGAAAAGGTTCGCACCTACGAATTTGTACTTACGCAAGGTGGGCTGCATGTGCGAAATTGGAGCAGGAGCAGGGAGGTCGCACTTGTGATGGGTGCCTCGCACCTGTGAAAGGGACCACATACCTGCGAAGTTGGGCCAGATTAAGTGGCCTCGCACCTGCAATTCTTGGGGTCGTAGATGCGGGCTCGTAGGTGTGAGAAAGGGGTCGCACGTGAGAGATCGCTGGCAGATTTTGGTATTTAATCCCCAATTCGAACATGGATATTTCATTAATCATTTTTTGTACTTGAGACCTCGGTCTAAGATGGATTTTTGAAGATTTTGCAAGAATCTTCAAGTGGGTAAGCTCCTTATCATCCTATTACGATTATACCTTCGATTATTATAAGATTCATGCTAGAGATCATGATCTTAGGATGGGGATTAATGGGTTTATGAACCCTGGATGTAAAATGGAATTTTCTCAAATAAATCATGGATTTGTTGTTGGAATGGGCTGATATTTGGTATTTAGACTCCACAAACCTTAGGTAATATGATTTTGGGACTGCGTTTCCCATTTTGCCATTCGAGGCTCATAATCCTATTTGGGATGGCTTTTTGAGCCCAAAACTTCCATATAGTAATATGGGTGTCATTAGAATCATATGTTAATGTACTTTCCATATTTGAATAGATTCGGACTATATAGAGGCATAATGTAAAGGCAAAGCTTCGTTATGACTTTTGGACTTATATTCCATACAAGTTGAGATCTTATACCTTATTTAAAGCGACGTGATTGGTCAAAGAAACTAAATAAGAGGGTGTAATGGGATAATAATAGGGTTCTGATACTTGTGAGGTGACGAGCACTTATATCGGGTACCGATGATATGTTAGGGTGACTTACGCCTTTAAATTATGTAGTGAATGCCATGCCATGGGCACAAACTGATAGATAGTATGATCCTATGGATCTGTGATTGGGGTATGAAGTCCGTACTTTCAGTCTTTATGTGTAATATTCCTATCATATCTGATATTTTGCTACTCATTGTCACACCCATTTTTAACCACCGTCAAAGCGGAGTACAACATATCGGTGATTCCTGGGTATTGAATTAAGGAGTCGCCACCTAATTATTCTAAGGTGAATTAGGACACCTGAATGTTGATTATAAATGCTGCAATGTAACTCCAATTTTAATGGTCTGTGAAACTAATGAGATTCTAGGTAAGGGTTCTTTATTATCCTACAGGGAAGGGGTTAGGCATCCTTTAAGATCTGCTAACTTGCGGTTATCCGATCAAACTCAGGTTAATTATTATACTAAGAAAAATGCATGTTTTAAAATATAAACTTAAAATGATGTTGCAAGTATTTAGTAAATGATGTATTTTGTACAAGTATGCATTTGTATGAAATTAAAGAAAAATACATGTGAAGTTGAAAAAATATGCATTTGTAACAATTAATAGTAAGGAGAAAAACAAATTATTTATGATGTCAAAGAAGTATTTTTTATATATCATTGAGTTGCAAATTGAAAAAAGATAAACTTATTTGTATGATTAATAAAGTAAATAGAAGATCATCAAAGTTGTTTTTGAAAATTTTAAATATACATAACGAGCCTAAAAATAAATAAACTAGCGGAGGATTTCTATGTTTAAATTAACCGAGCCTACAAGTAAATAAGCTAGCGACGGGTTTCCAGTTTTAGACAACCCTATTAATTAATTCTAAGTCTAGCTATTCTAAGCATTTCAATAATTACATAAATGCAATAAATAATATTACAATACCGAGCGAGATAAAGCTGAATTAAAAAAAGTAAAAACAATAAAATACATAATCTCCGAGGAGTATCTACCTTCATTGACCGTATTCCTTGCAAGCTATCAAGAACAAACGGTTAGAAACAGTTGAATATAAATAACTTCGGATCCGTATCCAAAACAGTAAATGTTTTGATTTACGGAGGGCTCAGACTTAAATTTTGAAAAGATCATTCCAATCACGTCATGGCTGCGAGCATATAACTCGTTGGTCGTTTTAGTTGCCTCACCTACTAAATATGTTGATCTCTTGGATGAAATAAGAAAAGATCATTTCAATCACGTCGTGGCTGCGAACATATAACTCGTTGGTCATTTTAGTTGCCTCGCCTACTAAACATGTTGATCTCTAGGATGAAAAAAGATTTAAGTTTTCATCCTTGCCCAGAAGTTATATTTCCGTCTTTCCAACTGTGGAGGCCTAAAAAATCGATGGATATTTTCATCGGCCAAGTGTAGTATTTGTTCAAATCAGTAAGACATATGTGCACGGATGTTTAAATACCAAAATCAATAAAGTGAAACGGAGGTAATTTCCGAAGGGACGCGGCCTAAAATTCAATTTCATTGGCCTAAGTGTAGTATTTATTCGAATAAGTAAGACATCCGTGCACGGATGTTTAAATGCCAAAATAGAAAACTGAAACAGAGGCAATTTCCGAATGGGAGCGGCCTCAAATTAAATTTTATTGGCCTAAATGCAGTATTAGTTCAAATCAATAAAATAACAACATAGCCGCATAACAGATGTTCAAGCGCCAAAGTAAACCAACACTAAGCAATTAAAATATCCGACCCGAATTCTGAAATTTTTGGATCGAAGCAGGATTCGGAATGTCTCTGAAAAATATTACCCGAAAAGACGATGAAATAGTGAAGAAAACATTAGGTAATCGACCCAATTCTGAAAAATAGACCCGGATAGACGACCCGGATATCGGCTCGATGACCCGGATTTTGGGTCGATGACCGGACCCGAGAAAAGCAACCCAGAACAGTGGTGACCAGGAATCCAGAATAAATTTTTTGATTTTTTCAGATAACCAACAAATAAGATGTAAAACATAAAATATGGAAATATACCCAAACCGAATCGACCCGACCCGAATCAGAGGTTCCAACCCGAATCGATTTCTTCTCAGATTTTCAGATAACCAACAAGATATAAAATATATAAATCTGGAAATTTACCCAAACTGGATCGACCCGACCTGGATCAGAGGTTCCAACCCGAATCGATTTCTTCTCAGATTTTCATATAACCAACAACAAAAAAATATGGTTCTTACCCGACCCGGGTCGACCTGGCCCGGAAAACCTAAAAAATATTGAACAACAACAATAATATATCAAAGCCAATATTCTGGGAATTTTACCCAAATCGGGCTGAACCGACCCGAATTAGAAAACCCAAAAACAGTGAAGAAAAACAACAAAAAAAAGCAGAATTTTTTTCTCAGATTTGGCTTTACGTGGCCAAATAGAAGTATTTAAAACCAAAGTTTAAGGACAAAACTCACCCCTTCTCTTTCCGATTTTGGACTTATTTCTTGAATAACAAGGAAAGCGAATGCTAAAAATTAAGAACACAACAAATATTTTTATAGATGGAATCGGGCTTCCCCAAAATCCCCCCCTTCTAACAGTGAACAAAAGGGGGTATTTATAGAAGGTTTCCCCCCCCCCCCAACGTTCATCCCATACCCCTCCAAAACCGAGTTTAAATTTCAAAATAAAGGGGTAAAAGTGATGATTTTGGAACGGATTTAAGGGGTATGGGTCACAGATTTTGGGGGATATGGGTCGGTGAGGTGATGGGTAGGTTGGTGGTGTCAGGCGGCGGTGTCGGCGACTGGTGGTGTCAGGCGACGGTGTCGGCGACTGGTGGTGTCAGTCGTAGGGTTCGGCGATGTGGGGGTAGGGGTGTATGGGTGTGCGGCGATGGGACCGAAAGAGGGGAGGGTTTTGTTTTAAAATTTTTAGGGTTGTGTTTGGGTTTTGGGATAATGGAAATAAGGGAATGGGTTTGGGTATTGGGCCAATTGGGGTTGGGCTTTGGTGGGTTTGGGTTGTCCGATTTGAGTTGAAATTTGGGGTGGCCGGTTAGGCTTGGTAAGGGGGTTTCGGGTGGGCCAAAAAATAAAAAAGGGGAGTTGAATTCTTGGGTCTGGGCCGAGATTTCGGGTCGGCCAATTGGGCTACGAATTTGGGCTCGGATATGCAGAAAATGGGGGTGGCCAATTGGGCTGCCCCATTTTAAATTGGGTGTTGCTCGTTTTGGGTAGAAATTATTTTTGGGTTAAGAAATAAATGGGTTATGGGTTTAAAATATAAAAAGGGGTTTAATATTAAAAATGCTTTGAAGAAAAAATGTAAATCATTTAAAATAAGATATAACGATGTGATAATAAGAAAACATAATATTTGCAAAATCTTTAATGCTTAAAATAGAATAATAATAATAATAATATTATTAATAAATAATGATATTATAAATAATATATATATATATATATTACATATATTAATATTGTTTTTGAGGTGTAAAAATATTTAAAATTACAAATAAATCAGAAAAGACGGGACAAAATTGGGTGTCAACAGATGCCCCTCTTTGGCCGGAGATGATGAAAGAGTTTTCGGACAAAGAAGTTGACCTAGTAGCCAATTTGTCCTGACCCTTGGTCTTTGAACGAGGAGTAGGGATGCACGGGTATAAATAGAATCCAAAAGATAGTGCAGATTTGAGAAATATTGCCCAGTGTCGGGTTATGATGACATTGGTTGCAGGTGTGGCAACTTATTTGGAAAGAGCGGAACGACGTTCAAAGTAGGCTATTGACCAAATTGCCTCGGTTCATAGTAAGAAATAGATCCACGTTGTGCTGAAAGCTCCTGCCGATTCAAACTCCTGTGGACTAAAGCTAAGATAAAAATTAGTGCATAATTGTTGCATACAATATGTATATGAGAATATGACTTGGGCGCCTGACTAATATTAAAATACCTGCATTATGAGGTGGGGGCCTGACTGAAATTAAATACCCGTATTATGAGGTGGGCGTCTGACTGAAATTAAATACCGGCATTATGAGGTGGGTGCCTGACTGAAATTAAAATACCCGCGTTATGAGGTGGGTGCCTGACTGAAATTAAAATACCGCATTATGAGATGGGCGCCTGAAATGACGTCGTTGTATTGACGTGTTGTGTTGAAGACGTCGTTGTAATATTGTTGACGTCATTTGTAATCTTTGTAAAAGCGATTATTGTCTTTGCCGTAACGTCGAGGACGTTGTTGTAATGCTGTTTTGGTGTAAAGGATAACTGTTGAGCTGAAAACGTCGTTGTAATTCTGTTGACGTCGTTGTAATGCTGTAAAAAATAGTTGTTGTGTTGAAGACGTCATTGTAATGCTGTTGACGTCGTTGTAATGCTGTAAAAGATAATTGTTGTGCTGAAGACGTCGTTGTGCTGAAGACGTCGTTGTAATGATGTTGACGTCGTTGTAATGCTGTAAAAGATAATTGTTGTGCTGAAGATGTCATTGTAATGATGTTGACGTCGTTGTAATGCTGTAAAAGTGAGTTGATATGTTGCCGTAACGTCGAGAACGTTGTTGTAATGATGTTTTACTGTAAAAGATAGTAGTTAAGCAGAAAATGTAATGTCGATGACGTTGTTGTAATGCTGTAAAGATAGATGTCGTAAAGTCGAGGACGTTGTTGTAATGCTGTTTTGCTATAAAAGATAGTTGTCGAGCTGAAGACGTTGTTGTAATGTTGTTGACGTCGCTGTAATGATGTAAAAGATGTAAATAACGTCCTTGTAATGCTGTAATATGGTTCCACGTTGCACTGAATCTTCTACCAATTCAAACTTGTGTGAACTGTGAATTGAAATGTCATCCTGGTAGGTGCAAAATTGTGATGCGACGTCTTTGCCATCGATTTGCTGTGTTGAATTTCCCTGTGATTGAAATAACGTCCTTGTGCAGACATAATGGTTGGGGCCCTGTAGGTTAAGATGATGTCTTCGTATAGATGCAAAATAGGAACGTGATCCTTGTGGTGAGCTGTGATGCCGAAATTCTTTGGGAAATTGATCATAAGCGATGTGTCTTCCCTGCTTCTTTCAACCTGAAGAACCTGTACTCAAAGAAAATTTGTAAGTTTGGGGGAGGGGCGGTTGATTCGCGTTGAATTTGTATCTTTGACTCTCGATACTTGCATGTCCTGTTGATTCGGACCTGTAGCCCCGTCTGGTTTCCAGTCTTGGCAAGCCGTTAATGAAAACATTTGTTGAAAATAATTCATTTATAAGAAAGTATACATATCAATAAAAACTTCTGTCGAACTCTAATGAAAATATTTATTGAAAATAATTTGCTTATAAGAAAGTATGCATATATATAAATGTCTGTCGAGCAGTAACATGCGGTGAAACAAAGCAAGCGTCTTATCCAAAATCATTCTTCTGGCTGAATACTTAGTTGGCCGACACTTTTTGCCTGTCTATCGGCGTCTTCTTGCAGTGAACCCTTAAAATTTCCCCAGCTTCTGATATGTGAGGATGCTGAACTTTAAACTGGACCAAGTCGAGTCTTGTGTGGGCTGTTTGCCTGACCTACCAAGGCGATCAGATGAGTGTAGTGCTATATACAAAATAAGGGGGGGAAATTTTAAATGGCGTGATCGAAGCCGATATAGGCCGCCTACGTATCCCGCCGAAGGAATCAGGTCATAACGTAGTTCATTGCAAACAAAGGGGATTGTAAGATTTTCTAAAAAGTGAGACCGAAGCCGATGTGGCCGCCTACGTATCCCGTCGAGGGAATCAGGTCATAATGTAGTTCATGGAAACAAAATGATTGTGAAGTTTTCAAAAAATTGGGACCGAAGACGATGTGGCCGCCTACGTATCCCCCCGAGGGAATCCGATCATAACGTAATTCATGCGGCGAAAGAGATTTATAAGGGTTTTCCTAAAAATGGGACCGAAGCTGATGTGGCCACCTACGTATCCCGCCGAGTGAATCAAGTCATAACGTAGTTCATGCCGTGTGAGGGATTTATAAGGATTTTCTAAAAATGAGACCGAAGCTGATGTGGCCGCCTACGTATCCCGTCGATGGAATTAGGTCATAACGTAGTTCATGTTGCGAAACTAATTTGTAAGGGTTTTCTAAAAATGGGACCGAAGCCGATGTGGCCGCCTATGTAACCCGCTGAGGGAATCATGTCATGACGTAGTTTATGCTATAAGCAAATGGGATTTTTTGAGAAATTTCTTTCTTAAAGAGACGAAACCCTATGTGGGTTCTATGCGTGTCCCGCTGAGGGAGTGCAACTTTTACAATATAGAAAAGGTATTACATAGAGAATAACAAATCCTAGATATGGTATCTCTCTACTGCATCTACATTGATAGATTTTGGCCATACTTTGCTGTCCATTTCAGCCAGGATTAGCGCTCCTCCAGGTAACACTTGGTGAAACATGCAAGGCCCTTCCCAGTTAGGTGTGAATTTTCCTTTAGATTCATCTTGGTGTAGGAATATGCATTATGACACCAACTACCCCGGTTTGAAAATCATTGGCTTTACCTTCTTGTTTGAAAGCTTTGGCCATTCTGTTCTGATAAAGTTGCCTCGGACAAACTGCGTTGATCAGTTTTTCACCATTTAGTCTCTTAGTACACGATTCTGTATCCACTGGACTTCGAAAGATATAGCGTTTCCCCAGTAGAAGTACTAATTGTAGTGCTATAGCCCAGGAGTACAAAGGGCAAACGCTCGTGCCAATGCTTATAATTATCAACCATCTCGATGTTTCATCCAAATCAGTATTTGGCTTGTTCTAAAACATGCTCCAATTCTTCTGGCTGTGAATCTTCCTCATATTCTTTGAAGTCTTGTTCGTTGTTTGGGACCTTGTTTGCTTGTTTCATTATATGTCACATATTATCGACAAATTTATTAGTTTGCATGATCAAAGAGAAAAGAAATTTATTTTAACAAAACGGATTTTAAAAGAGCAAAAGCAATGCGGATTTGTCATTTTGAGCTTTCAAAAGGTGGAGGCAAAACACATTAAATGCATAGATGTGATTCAGGCCTCAATCTGAATAACATTGTTTCATTAAATATTAATGCAATTAACTAGTTTCCGGGAGAAACAAGGCCAGTGAACATGTCCAATTTTCCCAAAATATCTCCTTGCTCTGCATCCCAAATGGTTGAGTCTTTAGCGTAATCATCGAGAATCACATTGCATTTTGCTTCTTCTTCATGAATGAAAAATCTTTTGAATCCCCTCACGAGCTTGGCTGCATTGTCCTCCTTTGATTCCTGAGTGGCGCATGCTTTGACGAATGACTGACTCAGAGGCGGAACAAGCTTTGGTAAAGGAGCATCTCTCTTCCTTCGGAGATTGGTTCATAAGACTTTTTCAGGAAAAGATGGTGTCATGATCCGCGACTTTGGAGGAAGCACTTCTACTCCAAACGGTGCCCTCAATTGGACTGTAATCATAGAGGTGATAAAGGACGATGATTCAACATTTTCCTCTCTCTGGACTGGCACAATAACCCCTTCCAAATTGTGTTCTTCATCAATAGTAATCATGTTCACATTTGCATCGTCATGATTTGGCAAAAGGTTATTGTTTACATTAGGGGAAGCCCCTTTCAGTTGGATAACTCCTTCTCTGATCAATGCCTCGATTTTGTCTCTGAGAGTATAACAATTTCCAGTGTCGTGTCTATGGATTACCGAGTTGTATGCACAATGCTTAGTGTCATCGTGCCATTTGGGAATAGGATTTGGGACATTTCCTGGGATGGGTTGGAGTATTCCTGCGATTCTCAGCCTTTCATACAACTGGGCTCGAGGTTCGGCTAAAGGTGTATAGGTTTTGGCTGGCTTTCTTTCGTGTTTTGCACGGGGTCTGAGCGCATACATGTATAAGCTAGCGACGGGTTTCCAATTCTATGTTTACACGTATTTTTTTTAATATCATACAAATGCATACTTGTACAAAATGCATCATTTACTAAATACTTGCAACATCATTTTAAGTTTATATTTTAAAACATGCATTTTTCTATACACCAAACGCACTCAGACCTCGTGCCACGAGTCCATCCACCAAACGCATACTTACCTCAGCCATACTTAGAACTGGAAACCCGTCGCTAGCTTATACATGTACGCGCTCAGAACCCGTGCAAAACACGAAAGAAAGCCAGCCAAAACCTATACACCTTTAGCCGAACCTCGAGACCAGTTGTATGAAAGGCTGAGAATCGCAGGAATACTCCAGCCCATCCCAGGAAATGTCCCAAATCCTATTCCCAAATGGCACGATGACACTAAGCATTGTGCATACCACTCGGGAATCCATAGATACGACACTGGAAATTGTTATACCCTCAGAGACAAAATCAAGGCATTGATCAGAGAATGAGTTATCCAACTGAAAGGGGCTTCCCCTAATGTAAACAATAACCTTTTGCCAAATCATGATGATGTCAATGTGAACATGATTACTATTGATGAAGAACACAATTTGGAAGGGGCTATTGTGCTAGTCCAGAGAGAGGAAAATGTTGAATCATCGGCCTTTATCACCTTTATGATTACAGTCCAATTGAGGGCACCGTTTGGAGTAGAAGTGCTTCCACCAAAGCCGCAGATCATGTCACCATCTTTTCCTGAAAAAGTCTTATGAACCAATCTCCGAAGGAAGAGAGATGCTCATTTACCAAAGCATATTCCGCCTCTGAGTTAGTCATTCGTTAAAGCATGCGCCACTCAGGAATCAAAGGAGGACAATGCAGCCAACCTCGTGAGGAGATTCAAAAGATTTTTCATTGCTGAAGAAGAATCAAAATGCAATGTGATTCTCGATGATTACGCTAAAGACTCAACCATTTGGGATGCAGAGCAAGGAGATCTTTTGGGAAAATTGGACCTGTGCCCCGGCCTTGTTTCTCCCGGAAACTAGTTAATTGCATTAATATTTAATAAAATAATGCGATTCAGATTGAGGCCTGAATCATATCTATGCATTTAATGTGTTTTGCCTCCACCTTTTGAAAGCTCAAAATGACAAATCCGCATTGCTTTTGCTAATTTAAAATCCGTTTTCTTTAAATAATTTTATTTTCTCTTTCATCATGCAAACTAATGAATTTGTCGATAATATGTGACATATAATGAAACAAGCAAACAAGGTCCCAAACAACGAACAAGACTTCATAGAATATGAGGAAGATTCACAGCCAGAAGAATTGGAGCATGTTTTAGAACAAGCCAAAGCCAGATTTGGATGAAACATCGAGTGGTTGATAATTTTAAGCATTGGCATGAGCGTTTGCCCTTTGTACTCCTGGGCTATAGCACTACAATCAGTATTTCTACTAGGAAAACATTATATCTTTCGAAGCCTAGTGGATACAGAATCATGTACTAAGAGACTGATTGGTGAAAATAAGATCAACGCAATTTGTCCGGGGCAACTTTATCATAACAGAATGGCCAAAGCTTTCAAACAAGAAGGTAAAGCCAATGATTTTCAAATCGGGGCAGTTGGTGTCAAAACGCATATTCCCACACCAAGATGAATCTAAAGGAAAATTCGCACCTAACTGGGAAGGGCCTTACTTGGTTCACCAAGTGTTACCTGGAGGAGTGCTAATCCTGGCTGAAATGGACGACAAAGTATGGCCAAAAGCTATCAATACAGATGCAGTGGAGGGATACCATATCTAGGATTTGTTATTCTCTATGTAATACCTTTTTCTATGGCCAAGAAAGGCTACTGAATTCAACAAGAACTTGCATTTGGAAAACTTGGCATATAACTTATGATCTTGGAGCATGTGTAACACCACTCGCAAATGATCAGCATGTTCCACCTCTAATCGAGAGTACAACAAAATATCATTTATAAACATGATTACAAAGATATCCAAAAATGGCTTGAACACCCGATTCATAAAGTCCATGAAAGCTACCGGCTCATTAGTAAAACAGAAAGACATTACAAGGAATTCAAAATGGACGTATCTGGTTCTAAATATAGTCTTTGGAATGTCTCTTTCCTTGACTCATAACTGATGGTATTCGGACCTAAGATCAATATTCGAGAAATATTTAGCACCCTCCCACAAATAAAATAAGTCATCGATCCTCGAAAGTGGGTACTTATTCTTGATAGTAACATTATTCAACTGACAGTAGTCAATACACATACTTAGCGAGCCACCTTTATTATGAACAAATAATATAGGTGCGCCCCATAGAGAACTACTGGACCTAATAAAGCCCTTCTCCAACAAGTCCTTCAACTCTTTCAATTCAACAAGAGTCATTTTGTAAAGAAGAACGGATATTGGTTGAATGCCTGGAAGCACATCGATGGCAAAATCAATTTCCCTTTCGGGAGGGATACTCGGGAGATCATCAGGGAGTACATCTTGAAATTCGTTGACCACGGGGATGGACTAAAGAGTTGGGGGTTCTGTCTCAGCATTATGAACCCAAATTAAATGGTATATATAACCTTTGTAAATCATCTTTCTTACCTTAAGGTAGGAAATAAACCTACCCTTAGGCGTTGCATAATTTCCCTTCCATTGTAACACCGGCTATTTGGAAATTGAAATCGAACAACTTTCATCCGGTAATAAACATTGGCATAACACGAGGATAACTAATCCATACCCATAATCACATCAAAATCTACCATTTCTAAATCCACCAAGTTAACAAAGGTATGTCGACTGAAAACCATTACAATATAATCCCGATAGACCCGTTTAGCCATTACTGGGTCACCAACTGATATAAACACCACAAATGGTTCACCCAACAACTTGGGCTCTCTACCAAACTTACCAGAAATGAATGGTGTAACATACGATAAAGTAGAGCTTGGATCTATCAATGCATATACATCATGAGAAATTATGGACAATATACCTATGATGATATCCGGATATGACTCCAGATCCTGTCTACCTACCAGTGCATAAATATGATTATGATTAACACCCAACTAGATGCTAAACCTCTACCCCTACCTCGACCAAATGAAAGCTGAGAACATTGCCCAGGAGGTCATACTAAAGATAAAAAGGCAGATATATGTCAGTTGTGACATGCCACCCCCACCTCTCGACATATAGTTACGTATAATGTCGCATGGTTTCCCCAAGAATAATACAAGTCTAAGCCTTGATGAAACTACTCAAAATGTGCCTACCTTATTGATCACAACAAGGCAAGGAGGCCTCGCTTAACTAAAATCTCATTTCCGCTATGGATCTAATTCCTGTAAACTCTAACCCAATCCAGAATAAGCAAATCGATCACAACGCAGTCCCTGAAACTATCGGGGTGTGCTTGCTGCCGAATTAGCTAGGTGCCGAGAAAACTAGGGCCTGAACCCATCTCGAAACTCACCAGAATTACTTGCATATCGGTCCTTCTTATGTTGACCCCTATCTTCCTCTCAGTCGGCCCGTTATTTCCGCATATGATCCTCTAAATTCTCAGTATATGCCTGAATACAAGAGATATCCATGCCCAAACTCATGGAAGTTATGATACACTCATTAACCAAATGCAGCCCTAAATCATTCAAATATTTATGCACTCAATCACTCATCTCAACCACAATCGTAGGAGCATACTTGGCTAATGAATTAAACTAAAGACTATATTCCCGTACGCTAATATTGCCTATTGGAAATTCAGAAATCTATCTATCCTAGCCTAACGTGCCTCTACTGGCATATAATGCTGCAAGAAAGTCTCGGAAAACACTTTCCACACTACTGGTGGTGCACGCATTCCCTTGAACTACTCATATGCCTTATACCACACAATACCTACATCCATCAATCTATAAGGAGCCAACTCTACTTTCTCGGTATCTGTGGCATACATTACCCACAAAGTCTATTGCGTCTAATCTAGAAAGTACTATGGGTCCTTATTCGGGTCTAATACCGTGAATACCAGAGGGTCCAGGTTAATAAAATCCTGGACTCTCGCACTTACCGCTCTGTAGAAGGACCAATAGCCTGACATTGGGCTTGAGCAGCCACCAACCCAGTCAATAACTGAACCGCACTCTGCATATCAAAATCCTGTCAGGGATATCGTGTGGAGGAACTGGAGGTACAGTAGCTCCACTGGAGGTGGTGGTGTCCTGGAAGTCTGAGATAAGGCCTCATTCTGAGGGTCAATATTGTCCCATATTAGCGGGTGGAACCTGACTGTTACCCTCTTTCGCATCCACATCTAACCTCCTACTAGTCAATTGCCTTATGGTCATAGGAATCGTTGAAATCATAAACAAAATAGGAATCAAAAAATCAAATTCTTATGGCTCAGCTCTAGCGCACGATCTAAGATAAGAAGGAAAGTAGTCATCATAAATGTCTTGTAGCCTGCTGCTTATAAATCTGGTGCACAACACATCCTTAAACAAGACTATACTATACACATCTTGTAGACTCCCCTAGGATAGACCTGCTCTGATATCAAGTTGTCACACCCCAACCTTGGGGGTGTTGCCGGCACCCGGTGCTTAATGGCCCGAGCATACCATTCGTAAAAACTTTCATGAAAATATAAGAATATTGGTCTACAAGGGCTCAGAATGATAACCGTATAGTAACTCAGACATCTTAACTTGTAAATTGAGACAATCCAACCATATATACATAAATAGGGCCGACAAGGACACCATAAGTATAAACAGACCATCAGAAAGGCCAGACAAAACAATTGTACACAAAGCCCAAGTCTACAAGCCTCTAGATATGACATAGTGTAACAGAATGTCAGGGTAGGGCCCCACCATATCCAAAATTAATATGTACATAAGTAACATAACCTACCAACACACTACAACAGCTCCCGAAGAATAGAGCGCGACAACCAACCGCTGGATCAGGAAACCTACTAGGGAGGAGCTTATGTACATCTATCTGCACCTACGGGCATGAAACACACTGCCCCTAACAAAGAGACATCAGTACGAAAGAAAGTATTGAATATGTAAGACAAGTAAACATGAATAAGTGTGAAAATATGAATTGGGATAACAAAGACAACTTGTAACTCTGAATACCACTAAGGGCCCATGATATACATGCTTTCATTTAAAAACAAATAGGTACATATATAGGCCACACATGAGGCATTACTTTCATTATCAAACCGCTCTCTAGGGCTAATATAATGTACCCAACTATAGGATATGCATAAATAAGTGACTTACCCGTCGATTATAGCACAACTTGGTGTCTTAAAATAGTTACATATATATATATATATATATATATATATATATATATATAAAAATAATGCATGAATTACCTCAAAAGAACACCATAAACATGGTTGGAGTGACATAAGGTCTTTACCCTTCGACTATATTATGTAACTACATATGTCAACTGTCGTGAAACCAACAAGGAGCACAAAATATCACATAAGCAGAGATAATATAAGATGTGTAAAAGTACTCCAGGCAATGGAAAAACAAGGTCCATGAAACAATTCAAGAGTATATAATGAGCACATCTTCAATGTTCAAGCGTAGGGTCTTTTAGGAATGATTTGTTTTATGTCATTTTTACTACGATCATGCTAAAAGGAAGAAACGGTAAGCCTTACATACCTTCATTACTTGTTCAATAATAGTTTACGAGTCCCCATACACTCTACAAATAATAACCTATGTAATATAGATGATTCAGATCAAGATTTGGTTGATAAGCTAAAAGATCGATTAACTACGACATTTCGCCGAACACTTGACGTGCATAGAACTTCATATTCTTCTTCCATGGCATCTATACATCAAGACAACTTCTTCAGTTACTTCTAACTCCATTTTCTCATTCATAAACTCCCAACAAGATCCAATAACCTACTATTAACATATAACCTCAACAAATAGCCCAACAATCAACACAACAAAAACAACTTTTAGATGTTATCTAGCCATTTCTTCTTCTAGCTTGTAATTCCACCATGAATACCAACACTTACACAAGTATAACAACAACATTTACAACATAATAAAGTTATTCTCTACAATATCCATACATATTAAATCATAAATATTTCCCCAAAATAGTCCAACAACAAGATAACAACATCTCATATCATTCTCAAGTTCTAGCTTGTATTTTTTTCATCCCACAACTTAGCCAACATGAAATTAACCTTAAAAACAACCAAGGAGGTGATTTACTTACCTTATAAAAAACCACAAGCTTCAATCCAAGGTTATCTTAGATCACAACAACTCTTACTCTACAATACCATAGAAGTGTTGTTCTTTACCTTAGCTAGATTTTGATGTTAAATTTAGGTGTACACACTTGGATTTCATATTCAACTCCTTTGGAACTGTTGGGAGGGATTATGAGGGCATTAGGGTGGAGTTTGGTCAAGAAATGACCACCGAGGAGTCCCAAAACACTTTTAAAAGAAGCCAAGGTCGACCACCACCATGGCTTTAACAACCACATTTCACGGCCGTGAAATTATTCACGGTCCGTGAAATCCACCAAACTCCTGAGGGTTCTAATACTAATTCATAGTGGAAGCTGCTCCATTTGATGGGCCATGATGTATTTCACAATCCGTGATAGTGTATCACAAAACTGATTTTCCGACAAACTTGTTTCTTTCGATTCGTTTAACCCCGAAACCTCATGGTACATGCTTAACACTTTTTAAATTCCTTTCTTAACCTTATAGGTGTTTCAAAACTTTCTCGAGCTTATATTAGCTTACTTACGAGATGTGGACGTACAAAGTACGGGGTGTAACATTCTTGGTGGTATATGGACGTCGTGAGTCCCCCATGAGATACGATTTGTTAATGTTTGAACATGTGTGTACCAGTGATGGAAAGGCCTTGCATTGCATATCATTTGCATATCATTCATTTTATTACTCTGTAATGCTTTAATTGCCTAAATTGTGTATTTGCCAACTTTATCATGTTACTTGACTATTGGAGATGAAACTGAGCAATTAGAGGCTTCTTACTCTTAGTATTGAATCTCAAATTAATTGATTTGATGATATTTCATACTAATAGCAGTTTAGTGTAGAATTGGTATTCGTACGACCAGCCTTTGTCTTCATTTTATCTAGAGTCGATCGATGATGCAGCTGAGTAACCATTGTTTTATACCACGTTACACTTGTTGCACCATTTTTGTGTGCAGACTCTATATCTAGCATGACAGAGCTCGAGACACTACTGGCTATTGAGGAGGCCTTTCTTGCCGATTCGAGGTGAGCAACCTATGCGATCCATGGCAGCGGATCCTCCTATCCATGCTTTATTCCTATTTTTTTCCATATTCTAATAGCTTTTGTACTTTCGGGATGTATTCCCAGACTTGTATTCTTTCTAGTTAGTTCTTGTACTAGTGACACCAGTCTTGGGGGATTCTCAATATTTTTGTAATATTTATATTATGAGATCTTATTAAGACTTAAATTAATTTGCTTTACTATTTCCGCACTTTATTCTCTAATTGATTTGTATTAAATGGTTGTGTTTGGCTTACTGACTCTTTTTATTAGTGTCATCATTGCTCGATAAATTGATTCGTGACATAAACATATACATAGCAAATATTATGGGGCCCCAAAAACTACCAGACGTATGTCTTAGTGCACATAAGACATACTCACTCCTTTGGTATAAAATATTAGGACATATAAGCTTGTCTCTACTAAACAAACTAATATACAAGGAACTAGTCCTCGAATTACCTACCACAAAACTCAAGGAAGACAAAGCATGTGACGCATGTGTAAGAGCAAAACATGTAAAATCCTCCTTTAAATCTATGAAACTGGTCAGCTCTACCAGACCGCTAGAGTAACTTCACTTGGATTTATGTGGACCAATGGAGTACAGAGCGGAAGTGGGAAAAATATATGTTCATCGTAGTAGATGATTATTCTAAATTCACCTAGACGTTGTTTCTCACCTCAAATGAAGAAATGTTTGAAGTACTCACTATCTTCAAAAGATTATTGCAAAGAAAACTAAATCTAAAAGTGGCAAGAATAAGATCCAACCATGGAATTGAGTACAAAAGTCAAACTTCACCACCTACTTCTCTACCCATGGAACTGATCATAACTTCTCAGCATCAAGAACCCCTCCACAGAATGGGTAGCAGAAAAAAATAAAACCTTAGAAGACATGGCTAGAACAATTTTAATTACCAGTGATCTTCCAAAGTCTTTCTGGGCAGAAGTAGTAAATAATGCATGTTATATTATCAATAGGTGCATGATAAGGTCAATACTAGAGAAGACTCGATATGAAATAGCAAATCACCCATTTTAGGCCCTTTGGAACAAAATGTTATATTCATAACAATGGAAATCAAGATCTCAGAAAATTTGATGCAAAAAGTGATGAAGGAATCTTCCTTGTATATGCCAGAAGTAGTAGAGCATACACAGTCTTCAACAAAAGGACCGATCGCATAGAAAAAAGTGTAGACATAATCTTTGACAAAGCAGATGGTCTAAAAGGTATCGACACTCAGTATAACGATGATGAGGATGTGGAAATTGGCTTAAGAAAGGCAGGAACATCAGATAATTGAAGAAGCCACCAATATGTTAAATGTAGAGGAAACTATAAATATCAAACCTAGTCCTTCAGAAGTTGAACAAGACTCACTCTCTAATGAAGAAAAAAATGAGATAGGCGACAACAATGAACCATTGCTAGATAATTATCATGAGGGAGAACTCATTTAGAAAGATAAATATGAAGAGCCTGATACATCTGTCATACGATGAGTCAACCAGAAGTATAGGAGAGCACATCCACCTAAAAATTATAATTACCTTTGGACTTAGGTGTCACTTCATGATCTAAGTCAGGAATCTATGTGCCTTCTCAACCTCTTTGTCAATAATTGATCCAAATAACATCAAAGAATCAATACTCAACACAGACTGGATCATAGAAATGCAGCTTCATCAATTTGAAAGAAATAAGGTATGGAATCTAGAACCAAAACCCAAAGATAGAACTATTATTGGGACTAGATGGGTATTAAGAAGCAAACTACATGACCAGGGTAAAATAATAAGGAACAATGAAAGACTAGTTGTACAAGGTTATAACTAAGAAGAAGGAATTGACCATGATGAAATCTTTGCACCAGTCGCCATAATGGAAGAAATTCGCATGCTCATTTCTTTTGGCACTTGTAAAAGGTGCTTTATCATATGGATCTCAAAAGTGTCTTTTTAAATGAATACTTAAAGAAAGAGGTATATCTGCAACAACCATGGGGGTTTGAGAGTCGTGGGTATCCAAATCATGTTTATAAGATAGATAAAGTCCTATACTGGTTGAAACAGGCACCAAGATCATGGTATAAATGATTATCAAAAGTCCTCCTGGACATTACATTTACAAGGGGAAGGATTGACAATACATGGTTTTTATTAGATCGGAATTCAAGTATATTGATAATTCAAGTTTATGTGGATGATAATGTATTTAGAGTTACAAATGACCAATTATGTAATGAGTTTTCTAGACTCATAGGAAACGAATTTGAGATAAGCATGATGGTAGAATTGAACTTCTTCCTAAGATTACAAATAAAACAGACTAAGGAGGGCATAATGATTCATCAGTAGAAGTACACCAAGGAAGTCCTGAAAAGATTCGACATAGAAAATGCAAAGCCCATTGACGCCCCAGTATCCATTGTCGCTAGACTATATAAGGATGGTACAGGGCTATCTTTGAAAAAACAACTATAGAGGAATGATGGGATCTCTACTATACTTGACAACAAGCAGACTCGACATTGCATATAGCGTGGGTTTGTGTGACAGATTTTAAATATGTACAAAAGAATCACATGTTAAAGTTGTAAAGAGAATACTATGATACTTAAAGGACACATAGGAACTAGTATGTTGGTATCTCGCTGAGAAAAACTTAGAACTAATAAGATATGCAGATGTTGACTATACTGGGTACTTGGTGGACAGAAATAATACTTCTGGGATGGTGCACTTCTTAGGATCACACTTGGTATCATGGGCTAGGAAGAAATAGAAATTTGTGTCCCTATCAACAACAGAAGCATAATATATGGTCGCTGCCTCTTGTTGTGCTCAAATACAATGGATCAAACACTAGCTAGAAGATTATGGTATTAAGATTGACAGAGTGTCAATCTATTATGATAACACTAGCGCAATGAACATGACAAAAAATCCAGTACGACATAAAAGGAAAAAGTGTATTGATGTACGACAACTTTCTAAGGGGTAATGTAAAAAAGAACATATCTCAATGAAGTTGTGCAATATAGAATATCAAATTGCATATATTTTTACAAAAGCTCTAAATAGAGATGACTTTGAAAAGAATCACTTACAGCTTGGACTACTCAAAATGGATTGATTTTCACTGATACTTCCCTCAATAATTGGTTAGGATTTAATCACAGACTTTAATATTGTTGTTTCATCGATGATGCCAAAAGGGGGAAACAAGAGAACAACATTAATTCATTTATCAATAATCAAGAATAAAGCTGCAAAATAAAGGAATGTGTTAAGCTAAAGAATTTGGTCCTCATACACATATCGTCAAAGGACATACATATCGTCATCACATGTTCTATATAACCTAGTCGCCTATAGGGTTGCAATTAGTGGAAGGTTAGTTCCTGGCAGGTTAATTAAGTTATCATACTTGCTTAATCATGCAACCAAGCCATTAAGCATGATGCAATGAGTGAAAGGCGAAGTCCTAGCATTCTAAGTTATCCCTCTTACTTAGTCTTACCGCCTCAACGAGCTTACAAACCTTGATGAACTCAAGGGTGAACTACTGCGATCTTATAAACCTCGTGCAGTGAGCCTTAGTTGTATCAACACAAAGTTGTAGTGTTAGAACACCATGGAGGTGGTTCTAAGGTGGATGATTTTTCAACATAGTAGAACTATTTAAGGGGGAAGAAACTGATCCAGATCTAAAGGATGAAGTAAGTCGGTCAGAGGTGCAAATGAAGAAGATGATTTAGATCTGAAGATGAAGAAGTAATCTAGACAACATGAACATGAAGATATATAAATTTTCTATGTATTTTGTCACACCCTAACCTTGAGGGGTGTGGCTGGCACCCGGCGCCTGAATGGCCCGAGCGTACCACCTGTGTATCATAACCGGAACATATGATCTTATGGACCGACAAGGCCTCAGAATGATAATCCCAAAAGAAATCTCAACAGAATGACCTATAATAATAGATAACTAAACAACATGTATATCACAAAGCTGAAAAGGCCATAGTCTAAGAAATACAACAGAAGGCTGGCAAGGCCATATTAAGTGTACCAATAGACTGACAAGGAGGCCGACAAGGCCGTACAAAACAACTATACACCAACCACTAATCTACAAGCCTCTAAGAATAGTACAACATGTCATTAGGTCAGGACAAGGCCCCGCCATACCCAAAATAGATAAAAATATATGCAATATGACCTACTATTTTCTATATAATAACTTTGAAAGAAGGGGAGTGCGACAACCAAGATCAGAACCAAGCAACCTACTATGGAGGTGTGTCTCTCTATCTATATACACTTGCGGGCATGAAACATAGTGCCCCAGCAAGAGGGACGTCAGTACAAAAGAATCTACTGAATATGTAAGGTAGATAACATAAACAGAAACAGTAATAAGTACAAGGGAAAGTAAAGAGACAACCTGGACCTCGGGAAGATAATATGAGGGTACATAATGCATGTTATCATTAAAAATTATATACATATAAATTTAGGCTACAGTATAGGGCAATATCATCATCATATCATACCCGGCCATAATATGACTCGGGGTTATCATATCCAACTACAGTGGTGTGCAAATATAAGTGTCATACACAGCAGTCTATAGTGCAGCTCAGTAGAAAAGAGATACATATATATAATGCATGAATGACCTCAGAAGACCAATAAGAACAGGAGAGAGTGACACAAGGTAGTTGATCCATTCCTATCATTATGGAACTAGGTACAACAATCGTTACAATCCAATAAGAAACTCAAAACAAATAATATGATAAGGAATATGATGAAGTGCGAAAAGTACTCCCAACAAGAGACATATAAGGTATATGGCACATCCAAGAATCAAGATAACTATGAGTTCATCTTCCAAGGATAAGTTTAGGTAGGGAACGTTCATCCTATATCATTTTCTTTACGACCATGCCTATAAAAACAAGTGGGTATGCCTTACATACCTTCGTTGCTTGGCTAACAAAATCTCCCAAGGGTTTTTTCTGTTCTACGAGTGATTATATATATTATATGAATGTATTAAGTCATAACCAGATCAATCAACTACAAATCATTTAATTTAGTCATTTCATCGAAGTGCAAAAATTACTCCCGACAAGGGACAGATACGGTACATGGTACATCCAAGAATCAAGAATAGCTATGCATTCATCTTTCAAGGATAAGTGTAGATAGGGAACGTTCATCCTATATCATTTTCTTTATGTCCATAACAATTGAAAGAAGAGGGTAAGTCCTACATACCTTTGTCACTTGGCTAATAATAGCTCCCGAGGGTTTCGTCTGCTCTATGAGTAATTTTCCACATTATATGAATGAATTAAGTCATAATTGAATCAATAAACTACAAATCATTTCATTTAGTCATTTCGTTGAACACCTATTGTGCATAGATCTTCATGTCCTTTATCAATGCAACTCAATATGAATACAACACCTTAAGATCTTTATAGCTTCCTTTGCTCATCTATAAACTACTAACAAGATTCAACAATGTATACCAAGCTTAACTCTAAACAAAAATCCCAACAAAGGTTAGTAACAAAAAAGCAACAACATCTCTTAACACCTCAAGTTCTAGCTTATAGGTTTTCATCCAAATAACTTAACTAACATGTTAATAACCTTAAGTACAACCAACAAGATTTTAAACTTACCTTAGGCAGTAGATACAACTAAGGAACTCAGCCCGCAATAGTCCTCAGCTATACCACAACACCATAGGAGTGCTTGTCCTTCACCCAAACTAGATTTTGATATGAATGAAGATCAGAACACTTGGATTTCACTTTGAAGCCCCAACGAATTTAAAACACACAAAAGTCAGCCACATCCAAGGAAGTACGGTGGAAAGTATGGTTCATACAAAAAATACTGTTCATACCTTGCACTGTATCTCTTATCTTGGACTTGGAAAAATTCTCTGAACATCATACGTCCATTACATAATTTTATATGGTCCATACCTCAAAAATACAGTCTATACATTACATAAGACAGATGAAACTTTGTCAAGCTTTGATAAAACATATCCTCTTTGATTCGTTTAACTTCTATACTTCCTGACACCTCTATAAATAGGTCTTATACCATCATTTAGTTCTTCACAAGGTATCATACATTTCTGTACTATTCAAGTTAATTAATGACATGATTTGACATTAAACCACGGGGTGTAACATCCTCCCCCCGTAAGTATATTCATCATTGAAGGTTTAACTCTTAAGGATTTTCTTAGAAACCTTTGGAAGAGTCTCTTATTTTAACAGGACTATCCAAAACCTGTCAGGCAGCCAGAAAACTTATCCAATGCCACACAAGGTCATATGATAGCATAGTATAGAAATGTTGGCCCCACACGACCATCTGTCTACTCAAACAATAAGAAGGTTAACCATAACTCACCTCAACTGTCAAGTGTCATAGTCTAGGTTGCATCCGTCACATATGTATCAACAACATTGACTAAACAAGACACATAGGGTAAGCTTCATTATATAATATAGGAATAGGAAAATTGTATCACACGAGTGTCAATATAAACATGTAGTCTGAAATAAGTGAGGATATTTAGACTTCATGTCCTCCTCAGACTCCCATGTCATTTCTTCCATATTATTGCTCCTCCACAACACATTAACAAAGGCTACTTCCTTGGTCCAAAACTTGTAGAACTAACGATCTAAGATAGCAACAAGAATCTCTTCATAGGAGAAGTCCTCTTTAATTTGAACATCCTCTACATGGGTAATACGGGAGGGATATCATATGCACTTTCGAAATATTAAAATATGAAAAACTAGGTGGACTGCTTCCATCTCTGGGGAGTTCAATTCTATAGGCCACCTGGTCTATCCTCTAAATAATCTTATGAGGTCCGATGTACTTGGGGCTAAGCTTGCCCTTATTACCAAATCTCATCACTCCATTCATAGGTGATACTTTTAAGAACACCCAATTGCCAATAACAAATTCCAAATCTTGATGTCGAACATCTGAATAAGGCTTCTGCCGACTCTAGGCAGTCAACAAGTGCTCCTGGATTAACTTTCCTTTTTCTACCACTTAATGTACCAAGTTAGGTCCCAATAACTTTGCCTCACCCATTTCAATCCAGCCGATAAGAGACCTACACTTTCGCACATACAAGGCTTCATATAGAGCCATCATAATACAAGAATGATAATTGTTATTATAAGCAAATTCAATAAGCGGAAAATGATCTTCCCAACTTCCTTTAAAGTCCAAGGCACAAGCTTGTAGCATATCCTCGAGCGTCTGAATAATATGCTCGGTATGTCCGCCACTCTGTGGATGGAAAGTTGTACTTAGATTAACTTGAGTACCCAAACCTTTCTTGAAAGATCTCTAGAAGTTAGCTATAAACTGGGCACCTCTGTTAAATATAATAGAAACTAGAATCCCATGCAGCCAACTATCTCCTTGACATAAAACTTGGCATAATCTTCAACAGAATAAGTAGTTCTAACAGGTAGAAAATGGGCTGACTTTGTAAGCCTGTAAACAATAACCCAAGTGGAGTCAAACTTCTGATAAGAATGAGGTAAATATGTAATGAAATCCATATTGACTACCTCCTATTTACACGTTAGAATCTCTATGCTCTGAAGCAAACCCCCAGACTTCTGATCCTCAACCTTGAGCTGCTGACAATTTGGACATTGGGCTAAAAACTCTGCAATATTTCTCTACATATCGTTCCACTAATAAACTTGTTGAAGATCATGGTACATATTCATGAAACCAAGATGAATAGAATACTTAGACTGGTGAATCTTCGCCATAATCCGCTCTCGAAGTCCTCTGACATCAAGTACACATAACCATCAGTTGTATCTAAGAACCCCATCATCTAATAACTCAAATATTTTCTTCTTTTAGAAAGGAATCCTCTCTCTCATTCTGATCAACTCTAGATCATCAAACTGGTTTTCTTTTACTTCTGCCACCAAAGATAATTCTTAAGCATTTTAAACTACAACACCTCCATCATATGTATCAAAAAGTAGTATACTAAAACTGTAAAACTGATATAAATCTTTGGTCATCTCCAATTTATTAGCTTCTACATGACTTACGCTACCCATAGAATTACGGCTCAAATCATCAACTATAATATTAGCATTGTCGGGATGGTACAAGATATCAACATCGTAGTCTTTCAGCAACTCAACCCATCTTCACGGCCTCAGGTTCAACTCTTTCTGCCTGCATTTATACTGTAACCTCTTATGATCTGTGAACACGTCAGCATGAACTCCACATACATAATGATGTCATATTTTTAAATCAAATATAACAGTTGTCAACTCAAGATCGTAGGTTAGGTAATTCTGCTTATGCTTTCTCAACTGGCTTGAAGCATATGCAATAACCTTGTCATACTGCATCAGAACACAGTCTAGGCCAACTCTAGAGGCATCATAATAAACGGCATAGCCCTCTGAACCTTCTAGAAGTGCCAAGATAAGTGTTTATGTCAACCTATTTTTCAACTCTTGGACACTCCTTTCACAAGCATCTGACCATAAAATATCAGTTGCCTTATGAGTTAGTTATGTCAATGGGGAAGCAATAGAAGTGAAATTCTCTATGAATATCCAATAGTAGCCTGCTAAGCCCAAGAGACTATGTACCTTAGTAGGAATCGTAGGCCTCGGCCAATTCTTCACGGCCTCAATCTTCTTGATATAAACTCTAATGCCCTCGTCTGAAACTATATGACCAAGGAAGGCCACGGAATTCAACTAGAATTCTCACTTAGAGAATTTACCATATGACTCATTAATCTAGAGCATCCGCAACACTACTCGCAAATAATATGCATGCTCTGCCTCTGATCGATAATGATGTATATAAGAAGGGGTTTAAATAGGTAAGTGGGTCAGAGTTTGGGTGGATGCGGGTTGACATGAAAATGGACTCAAAGTAGGGGTTCTTGGGTTCTTAGTGTCCATCGGGCAGTGGGATATTGTGGGACTTGGATGGGTAGTTTATAGAGGATTTGGGTTGAGGCATTTATGGGGGTGTTCCGGGTACGTTGAGGGTTGTGCTGGTGGTCGGGGTTCAGTGGTTGGGTGGTGGAAAGGTGATGGCAATTGGCTGAAACAGTAAGGTACCGGTAAGGTATGTATTATGCAGACTGTTTGGGTATTGTCAGGATGATATGGGTGTGTATGTGTTGTTTTGGTTAATGACCTTCAGTGGGAGGTATTTGGGAAGTATTGTAGAGTGTGGTGGTAGAAAGAATATGGTGGTTTGGATAGTGAATAGACATGAGTTACTAGGTGCAATCTCAAGTGTAAACCAAGTGATGGTCGGTCGATATGGACAAGGATAGAGACATGAGGTTTTTAATGCTCGAGTAGACACCAAGTTGAGTAGGCCAATTGGACAAGTACTTGACCGAGGTTGCTAAGTACAAGCTAGATAACAAACCAAGTGAGTATGGCCAATAACCTTATGAAGAGTAACCGATAGAACTTAGGCTTGGGTTTGGTTGGATCACACAAGTTTTAACTTCCATTTACATCTAGGGGGTTCCTTAAGCTTGGGTTTAATTAGATCACAAAAGTTCAAACCAAACTTACACCGAAGGGAACTTTATCTTGGGTTCAACTAGATCACATAAGTTCTAGCTAAACTTACACCAACGATTTTACCCACAAAGGGATCGAAGGCAAACACAAGTACAAACTAAGATAAACAACACACAAGTTGAATAACTTAGCAATTGAGTAAAACTCAAATAATTTTCATAAATCAACTCTGAATTTTTACAATAGCTTAAGGTCCTATTTATACTAGTACATGGACTATTCTAGAAGACAGCCTAATGGACACTTAACTATATGGCACTTTCGGCCAAGTGAGAATAATTGGGAAAGGGTTCGGGTTAACTTGGGGAACAAGGGATAGACCAACTCTTCAAGTTCTCTAGGACATTCTTGTATGTCTTCCATCTAAAGCAATGCATGACCTATTTAGTTCATGAATCGATTCATTGGAGCATGTGCGGAAGCTTCTTGTTCTTGAAGTACCTTTGTGAGTTGTTCGGCCAACTCTTCACATCCCATAGGCCGATCTTGGTATCTCCCATGTGCTAAGTACATGAATGTATTATCTCCTTTGAAGCCTCATCTTCTAGATGATTCTTGTCCTTGTCACCTTATCCCCTCTCTCGGACTAGTCAACTCCTTGGAAGAAACTTTTGGCCTAATCGCCTAATTAGTTTAAGTCCACGGGATTTCTTTCATCAATTTCCCCTTCTTTAAAAGAATTTTTCCTCAAAGTCTTGTCATCTAAATATGGTAACAAGCCTTAAACAACAAGTGTTGATCTAACACTTCCATCATTGGATAAGTCTGGAAGTTTTATCTTGTAGGTGCTTTCTTTGAAACTATCTAAATAAGGATCCGAATACAAGACAAACAGGTTTGACTTAAAATGATGTCCGCCTTGGGCCACGAATCCCAAAAGATATAATGCCTTGCCATAGGTAGAATAATGGCACCGTACACCACTCAATTTTGTGCTAGAGAAAAAGATGGCAATAGTGTCACGTTCGACTTCCAATGGATTTTCACGGCTCAGCATAGTTAGAACTGGTGCTTCACAAATCTTTTCCTTCAAGGCTTCAAAGACTCTTGTTGGTTCCTGAAACCATTCATACTCATCTTTTCTCATTAGTTCGTTGTTAAAGGAATTAAGGGTCCAATAATCCTGAATGACCTAATGAGGAAAATAAGCCAAACTAAGGAAACTATTTGCCGCAACGACCCTTGTAGGCTCAGACCAACTTCGGAAAGTTAACACTGTGGATGGATAATTATACATGTCGTTGGATTATGCGATGTAACCCATGGATCATGGTAGTATCTTGTGCATGAAACTCACAGTAGAGAATGTAGTGCTGCACAATCTAAATGACACGATAGATCTTTTGTCTCATGGTGTTGTTGGTAAACCAAGGATGAAATCTAAGTTCACATCTTTCCATAGTTTCTCCGGAACCGGCAAAGGAGTATACAATTCTTTGTGGAAGAATCTTTTAGCCCTTTGATACATGGAACACTTTATTACTACTCCCTTTACATCTTCGAACATGGGATCTCATTCGTGGAACTCCTTTAGCACTTCAAATCCCATTGAGTTTTGTTTAAGCATGGTCAACATTATGTGCCTTCAAAGAAGTGTATCCGCCACTATAATGGACTTGTCATCTTCATTTCTTGTGGTGAATATGGGAGATGGTAAGTATGTTACCCACTTATCAAGTCTTGGATTCAACTTCCATAGCACCACATATAATTCTGTGTTGTAAGTAGGATAAGGAATCCGTGTATCACCCAATCTTCCATTAGAGGGTGCGATGGATTCTTGGTCTTGAAATAAGATGACTCTAATATCACATTCAACTCCAAGATTTGGAATGGGGGCAGTAAGGGCACAAAATTTTTGAGTGAATCGATGAGGAGAAAAAGCCTCACTTACACCCGACGGTTTGGGCCAACTCCGAATAGTTTCCACCTAGGGTGGACTAACATGAATGTCCTCGGATGGCTGAACATCTCCGGGTGATATTATGTACTTCAAGGAAGGTCGAAGTACCTTGTGCATGAAACTACTCACGGAAGAACTCGGCGTGTTACACAATACAAATGGCATAACAAACCACTCGTACAAGCCATAGTTGATCTTTAAGACTGTTTTCCATTCAGCTCTTTCTCGGTTCCTTAATTGATGGTAGCCACTCTTCAAATATATCTTGGCAAATGATTTGGCCCCACTTAATTCATCAAAAAGGTCTTTTAATCTCGGCATAGGCAGTTTGTACCCCATGATGATGGTGCCGATCTTTTGTCTTTCAATACTTGTGTGCCAAGTTTCACTTTTCTTTGGTACTATCAAGACTGTAGCCTTGTTTGGATTGTGACTATAGGCTTGATGATTAGGTAATGAACTTCTTGGAAATAAACCAAGAGTATGTTCAATACCTCCCATCGATAGTGCCCGATTGTAAGATCATCCACACATACATCTTCTAAGAGTTTCTTGAAGTCGGCATCTATAGCACTCCCCTTCTTTGACTCTTATTCTATCTTTTGTGCATCAAACAAGGGGGTCTCAATTTTGTTTTGTTCTTTAAGTGGTACGGGTTCTTAATGGCAAAGGAAAACCCACACTCTCGATACTCCTCTCTAATCACGACGCTGGGATTAGGACATTCACTTGCAAAGTGTCCTAATTCTTGACATTGGAAACACCTCTTTCTCTTTTTATCTACCCCCTTTGTAACCTTTACACTTTCTTGGATATACGATGGGTTAGTAAAAGTGGTACTCCCCTTTGCTACCCTTGTATCTTTCTCTACACTTCCTTGATTATACAAGGGGTTAGTAAAAGAGGAACCGCCCTTCTCTTTAACATTAGTGGGCCTTACATAGGGTCTTGGGGTCCCTTTTCTTTCATGCCTTGGGATGTTTTGTACAATCTCGGACTTGTCAATTTTGCTCATGGCATGCCTTGCAAATTCTTTCCTCACGTTTTGCGCGTGTTCACAAAAATGTCACTTACGACCCTTCGAAGTTCTTTTTTGTTTATATAAGACATTGCATGAAGGCGTGGGATAGGATTGTCTTGCTCTGATACCAATCTGATGTATATAAGGAGGGTTGTAATTGGGTAAGTGGGTCGGAGTTTGGGTGGATGCGGTTTTACACAAAAATAGACTCAAAGTAGGGGTTCTCGAGTTCTCGATTTCTGTCGGGGAGTGGGATGTTGTGGGACTTGGATGGGTAGTTTAGGGAGGATTTGGGTTGAGGCATTTTATGAGGGGTTTGGGGTACATTGAGGGTTGTGTTGGTGGTCGTGGTTCGGTTGAAACTTTTGATATCCCAAACCACACATTGAAGGTTAATGACCTTCAATTGGGGTATTTGGGATATCACAAATACCCCAATTGTGTGGTTTGGTTGGATATCACAAGTTTCAACTTCCACTTGCACCGAGTGGGTTCCTTAAGCTTCGGATTAATTAGATCACACAAGTTCAAACCAAACTTACACCGAAGGGAACCTTAGCTTAAGTTCAACTAGATCATATAAGTTCTAGCTAAACTTACACCAATGGTTTGACCCACAAAAGTATCGAAGGCCCACACAAGGACAAACTAAGATAAACAACACACAAGTTGAATAACTTAGCAATTGAGTAAAACTCAAATAATTTTCATAAATAAACTCTGCCTTTTTTCAATAGCTTAAGGTCCTATTTATACTAGTACATGGACTATTCTAGAAGACAGCCTAATGGACACTTAACTATATGGCACTCTCGGCCAAGTGAGAACAAATGGAAAAGGGTTCGGGTTAACTTGGGGAACAAGGGATAGACCAACTCTTCAAGTTCTTTAGACCATTCTTGTATGTCTTACATCTAAAGCAATGCATGAACTATTTAGTTCATGAATCGTTTCATTGGAGCATGTGTGGAAGCTTCTTGTTCTTGAAGTACATTGGTGAGTTGTTCGGCCAACTCTTCACATCTCCTAGGCCAATCTTGGTGTCTCCCATGTGGCTAAGTACATAAATGTATTATCTCCTTGGAAGCCTCATCTTCTAGATGATTATTGTCCTTGTCACCTTATCCTCTCTCTTAGACTAGTCAACTCCTTGGAAGAAACTTTCGGCCTAGTCATCATTTCCTATTATATGGCTTATTAATTGTGTCCTAAGAAGAACTAGTAGTTGAACTAATAATTAAAAAACAAGCTAAAAGAAACAAAATGGTCTCGGCCAAGACCTACATACAAAGCCGACAAAATAATGTTGTCTTATTCGCCTTCACGTGATGCTGTCCATTCTACTCCATATTTCGTTCCATTTTAAGCATGTAATCATAGATTGACGGGCAATCGTTGGCACCCTTAACAAATCTCCTCTCAGCTTATGTTGGGATTTTAAGTCCACTGGATTTCTTAATACACCAGAATGTCATATATAAACACAATCACAAAGATATCCGGAAATAACTTGAACACCCAATTCATCAAGTACATTAAGACCGAAGGACAAAACAAGAAACTCAAAGTGACCATATCTGGTCATGAAAGTGGTCTTTGGAATGTCTTTCTCCTTAACCCTCAATTGATGGTATCCAGACCTAAGATCAATCTTCGAGAAATACTTAGTGCCCTACAACTTATTAAAAAAGTCATCAATCTTGGGGAGTGGATATTTATTCTTGATACTAACCTTATTCAATTGGCGATAATCAATACACATTCTCAACGAGCAATCTTTTTTATGAACAAACAACACTGGCACGCCCCATGGAAAAGTATTGGGCCTAATGAAGCCCTTCTCTAGCAAATCCTTCAACTACTCCTTTAATTCTTTCAACTCAGCAAGTGTCATTCTATAAGGAGAAATAGATATAGGATGGGTGCTTGGAAGAACATCGATAGCAAATTCAATCTCCCTTTCTGGAGGAATATTTGGAAGCTCATTAGGGAATATGTCTGGGAATTCATTAATAACATGAACATGCTGAAGGGTTGGAAGTTTTGCTTCCTCATCGCATACTCGCATCAAATAATAGATATACCATTTTGAAATTATCTCTCGTGCTTTAAGGTAGGAAATAAACCTTCCCCTAGGCACTGCCAAGTTACCCTTCTATTCTATAATAGGTTCACCTGAGAACAACCTTCATCCAACAATTCACATTAGCATCACAAGAGGATAACCACTCCAGATTTGACGTAAAACCACGAGGTGTAACATATTTGTCATAATCAAAAAGAAGGAAATTGATGAGTAGCTCCTACTCAATATAATTATTAGCTTACATTAAAGTTTGATAATTCTACAAACAATGTACCTAAGGCAATCAAAGGGAGATAAGAGGAGGAATTCATTTGAAGAACTAGTTATCCAATTAGTTCTCCAAAGGACTTAGTGAGGTAGTAACAGCATTCAGAAAAACTACTCAAAGGAATGGTCTTTAGGCAACTAGAGACTTGAGTTATTTCATGCCAACATTGGAGAAGACGGAATATTGACTGATTCCTATTCAATAAAGAGGTGGATTATAGTTAGAATTATTTTATAATATACCATAAGTTGATTAATATGGAAATTAGCATCGTAGTAGGACATGGAAGCTGACAAGAAAACATGGAAAGAGAGGAAGATCGAAGTCAAATAAGGTTTGTTTTCAGGTAGAATTAATGAAATCAAAACCTTCTTGGATTCAATCATTGAAGCCAGTGACAACTATTAAACACATACAGCATGAAGGAGATTCAGAACTCAATCACAATTTTAAAAATGACTACATATTCCAACGAGAGAAAATCGTGAGCCCAGTCGACACCTTCATCTCAAGAAAGCCAACTCTCCATTAACAAAGAACTTGAGCTTATCAAAAATCTATCCATATAGTTCTTTTGTTGTAGTATTTAGTTTCTAAAGTGGTTGCGCTTATTTGCCTTTCCGAGTATTGGTAATAAGTGTTCAATGGTGATTTTTATTACTAGGAGATCATAGATAGAATGTTGAAGAAACAAGTCCCTTAGGTTTTACAAGGAAGTTGTAAATATGTTATCTTCTTGGTTATAGTGAAGATTTCTTGTAAGTCCTATAGGAAGATAGGTCGTGGTCTCCCTTGAGCAAGGAGTCTTCCACGTAAAAATTCTTGTATTGATTATTTATTTTCGCTGCATTACCTTCGTACACAAATTTCTTCAAGATCTTAGGAGTATCCCAATCCTAATAGGGAGGAAACTATGTTAAAAGGAAGGAAAATTGATCCAAAAGCAATGAAAGAACCTAGCCTAAGAGAGATGAAGGGAAAACTTGATCTACAAGGATATCCCATTCTGCTAGTAGATCAAAATACATTGGTGTATGAAGATGAGGTGAAACAGTTTTACAAAAATCTGAAGATTGCTGATGAAGATACAGTAGTGTATACTATTAAGAAAACAACAATTGAGTTTACAGCCAAAGATTTGGGCAATATCTTAATATACTCCATGATGGATATGAAGAGTATACCAAAAATAAATGTCTCCTATCGATATCTCAAAGATGAAATGAAGCCAATTATTGTGGATATGATCCTGAGGGGCCTACTAGATAAATATGAACCCATAAATTTTTTGACATTGATGGTCAAACATATCCAAGGTAGCATAAAGAGCACACTCCTTACTATACAGATTTTTGTTTACCAAAGTGTTCACCCACTTCAAGGTACCATTGCATTTTGAAAAGAAATGAGGGGAGAAAGAGATGTTTCCTAAAGAGACACTATCCGAGTGTAATCTATTATTAAATGGAACAATTATAAAGGGCATCAGTTTGGTCTCAAATCTACTGGCATAACTTGCTAAAGAAAAGGAAGCAAAGGCAAAGGCGGAAGCAGAGAGTGCAATCCTAAGGAAAGAAAACAAAAGGTTAACAGATGCACTCATAAAAAAAGAGTCACTTGAAAAGTTTGAGAAGATTTTGGCCAGACTACCATCTTCATCCTCCACAAATACTAAAACAACCTCTTAGCTGGAACTTGTTGTGATCCAATGCCATTGCTGATGATAGATTTTTTCTCTACCTACCCATAGTTGTTTGTCCTTACATTAGTGGCAGTTAGGGCATTTATTTTCTTAATTGTATAGAAAGTAGATGATACATAAAAGCTTTTTGATAATGACAAAAGAGGGAAGATGTTATTAACACATCAAGTCACATGAATTAAAGAAATAAAAGTAGAAACAGCAGCAAAATGAGTACAAAGACCAAAGGAATATGACCAGTTGATAGGACATAGTGTAAAGGACTTCAAAAGAATCAAGTCTTATTTAAAAACACTAGCATAAGAGAGAGGAGGAAGAAAAAAAATTGCCTCGATAAATATTAGTTGCCACTTAGGATGAATTATAATGGAACTGTTTCTTATGCATAAATTAACATTCCTGTTAGAAGACACTGAAGAAAAAGAGACACAAGAGGAAAGAAAATAAAATGTCATGAGCTAAAGTATACGGTCCTTACATATCAAAGGACAACATGTCATCATCACAGGTTCTATACAACCTAGACACCTAAGATACTGCAATGACTGGAAGGTAAGTCTTGAGTAGATTAAGCAAACCATCGTACTTGCTTAATCTTATAACCTAGCCACCTAATAGGCTGCAACGAGTGGAAAATAAGTCCTGAGTAGATTAAGCAAACCATCATACTTGACTAATCCTACAACCTATCCATCGATAGGTTTGCAAGGAATGGAAGGTTAGTCCCTACAGGAAGATTAAATAATCCCTCTTTCTTAGTCTTACCAAATCTCTGATCTTATTAATCTTGTTGAACTCGAGGGTGAACTATTGTGAGCTTACAAACCTCGTGTAGTGAGCCTTAGTTGTATCAACACGAAGTTGTAGTGTTGGAACAACATGGACCTATTTCTAAGGGGATAATTGTCAACATAGGAGAAACTCTTAAAGGAAAAGAAACTTATTCAGATCTAAAAATGAAAAAGTAAGTTGGACAGCATACACATGAAGATATATGAAGCTGCTATGTGTTTATTATCATCAAAAAGGGAGAAATTTTTTAGTATTGTTGGCTCAATAAATGGGCTTCATATTGATGTTTTGATGACTTCATAAATAATGTACCCAAGACAATCAAAGGGAGACATTAGGAGGAATTTATTTGAAGAACCAGTTATCTAATCAGTACTCCAAAGGACTTAGTAAAGCAGTCACGTCATTCTGAGAAACTGCTCAAAGAAAATGGTCCTTACGCAAACGGAAACTTAAGTTATTTAATGTTGACATTAAAGAAGATGGAATATTGGTTGATTTCTTTTCAATAAGAGTTGGATTTCAACAATAATATACCTAGTGTAATCCCACAAAGTGGAGTCTGGGGAAGATAGAGTATAAGCAGACCTTACCCCTACATTGGAAAGTAGAGGTTATTTCTAATAGACCCTAGGATCAAGGAAAATTAGTTCGAAGCAGTTTGGGAAAAATATAAAGCAATATCAAAGAAGGTAAACAAGAAAAGGAACAATAACTAAAATACGATAATATACTAAGTGAAGAACAAGAAGCAATAGATAGTAAAATAAATCGACGGACAAGGAACAACAGAAGAAATACTACAACTACTAATAAGGAAGGATAAGCAAGACAACTCTTTACTACCTACTAACCTTCTACCTAATCCATGTTCGCCACACCCTCCTATCAAACATCATGTCTTCGGTAAGTTGCAACTGCGCCATGTCTATATAATCACTTCTCCCCAATACTTTTTCAGACTATCTCTACCTCTCCTGAATCCATCCATAGGAAACATCTTGCACATTTGCATTGGGGCATCCACACATCTCCTCTGCAAATAATCGAACCATATCAGCCTTGCTTCCCGCATCTTTTCTCCATTTAAGCCACTCTCACTTTGTCCCCGAATATCTTTATTTCTATTGCTATCGCTCTTTGTATAGCTACACATCTACCGCAGCATCCTCATTTCTGCGACTTTCATCTTCTGAACATGAGAGTTCTTGAGAGGCCAACGTTCTACCGCATACAACATAGTTGGTCTTACCACCACTTTGTAACTTGACTTTGAGCTTGGTGGCACCTTTTTATCAAACAAAACTCTGAATTAAAGCCTCCATTTCATCCACCTCACACCAATACGATATGTGACATCATCATCAATCAATCTCTCTATTTTCTTAGATAATAGACCTAAGATACTTGAAACTCCTTTTCATTTAGATGACATGTGTATCAAGCATCACTTCCACGTCAGCCACATTCATCACTAAACTAGACTTAAACTCCAATCATTTTATCTTGTTCATGATCAAACTAAACCCTTTATATTCCAATGTTCGTCTCCAAACCACCAGTTTAGCATTAACTCCCCTACGAGTCTCATCAATCAGCACTATGTCATCCATAAATAACATATACCATGGTACCTTCTTGTTTATGTCACGTCAATACATCCATCACTAAGAAAAATAAAAATGGACTAAGTGTTGATCTCTGATGCAATCCCATCATAACTTGAAAGTGCCTCGAATCTCCTCTCACCCGGGACTTGGATCCATCATACATGTCCTTGATTACCCTAATATACGCCACATGTACACCTCTAGCCTCCAAGAACCTCTCTAGGGATTTTTTCATAAGCCTTTTCTAGGTTGATAAACACCATGTGAAAGTCCTTTTTCCTATCCCTATATTATTCCACTAGTCTCCTAACAATATGAATATCATATGTTGTTGAGCATCCCAGCATGAATCCAAACTAGTTTTCTGAAATAGTCATGTCCTGCCTCACTCTCGTCTACACCACTCTTTCTCAAACTTTCATAGTGTGGCTTAGTAGTTTGATACCCTTATAATTGTTGAAACTTTGAATGTCATCTTTGTTCTTTTACAACAGAATCATCATACTCCACCTCCATTGTTCGGTCATTTGTTTCATCTGATAAACGACATTAAACATCCTAGTCAGCCACTCCAAATCTGGCCTACTTGTGCTCTTTCAAAATTCCACCGAAATCTCGTCTAGCCCCGTCCCTCATTGCCTGTTCATCCTAAGAATAGCACCCTCAACCTCCTCAACCTTTATACACCTACAATACCCAAAATCATGACTCCTCGATGAGTGCTCCAAATCCCCCAACACACTGGCTTTGTCCCCTTCTTCGTTCAAGATTCTATGGAAGTATGGTTGCCATTCATTTAATTAGTGCCTCCTCCACAAATAATTTGTTGTCCTTACCCTTGATATACTTCACTAGATCCAGGGCACGAGCCCTCCTTTCTCTCACCTTGGCAAGACTATACAACTTCTTATCCTTGTCTTTGGCATCTAATTATACATAAGCGTTCAAAGGCTGCCATTTTTTCCGCCATAGTAGATAACTTTACCAACTTATACCCTTCCCTATTTGTCCGCTTTTCCTTCTCATCTTTACTTTCCACCAACTTTACATATGCTTCCTTCTTCACCTCCATTTTTCCTTCTCCACTCTACTATCAGCCCCCTCGATATCCACCAAATCTACCTCTGGAGAACCCCTAACACCTCTCTAGTTGCTTCCCTAATACAACTAGTCGTCCTATCCCATAAATTGTTCGCATCTCAACTACTCCCCCAAGTCCACATATTAATAAACTTTACCCCCATCTCCTAGGCACTGATCGCAGTCAAGCTACCCCATTTGATCCTACATCGGTCCCATTACAACCCTTTACTTCTTCTTGCTCCTGATCTCTAAATCATTGCCAAGAGCTTATGTTGGGTCATAAAATTCTCACTTGGGATAACCTTGCAATCTTTACACATACCTTTATCATCCATCCTAAGGAGCAAATAGTCTATCTGACTTAGCCCTAGAACTATAAAAAGTTACTAAGTGCTCATCCTTCTTTAAGAAACTTGAATTGACTACCACCAATCCAGAAGCTCTTGCAAAGTCCAAAAGTGAGACTCCTCCTACATTCCTGTCTCTAAAACCAAATCATACATGCACATCATTATAGCCCTGCGGGGTTAACCTGATGTTCCTATTGAAATCTCCTCCTATAAAATGCTTCTCAGTAAGCGGTATATCCCTCACCACCTCATCTAAATCCTCCCAAAATAACTTCTTGTCCTCCTCGTCCAAGCCTGCTTGCGGTGGGTAAGCACTAATAATGTTCAAGGTGCACCCTATAATGGCCAATTTAATCATCATCATCCTATCGTTGACCCTCTTAATATCTATCACCTGATGTCTTAGCTTTGAATCTACTAAAATGCCTACTCCATTCATCTACCACGAGCCTCCTGATTACCACAACTTAAACATGTCCACATCTCGCACCTTAGTACACACTCATTTGGTTTCCAGGACACAAGTTATATTAATCCTCTTCTTCTTAAGAATCTTCACTAGCTCTATGGGCTTCCCCTGATAAAGTCCCTATGTTCAAAGACCCTACTCTCAGCCTAGAAGCTCCCTTAACCCACTAACCCTCATCCTCGTCCCCGACCGAGAACATGAACCTAATCTACCATCATTCACCAAAGCCACTACAACAAATACAACCTAAGCAAGAGTTTAAACTAGAACAACAAGCAAGACTTTAAAGAATCTAAATGCAGTATAGAACTAAAAACAAGAATCTAATGGCAAAAATCTATAAGGCTGTGAATAATATTAAAGCACAATCAAGCAAGGATGTAAGAAAAGAAGAAACAATTAGGCAGTAAAGATAATAAAACTAACACCCAGCAAAGCAAATTCAACAAATCAAATCGACTTAGATAGGAAAACACCTAGAAACAATAAGAGCAAAAGAGTACAAGTGATGTGATTTAAATTAGGGCAAATGATTTGACCAGAGACACAGTATATGCAGGCAAGTGGGATTAAATTAAAGAAATAATAATATAGGACAAATACTACCCATTAAAACAATAAATACTAAAGCAAGAAAATATAGAACTTGACTTGTATGGGTCACCAGAAAAAGATCTAATTCTTCGCCTGAAAACACTCTAGCATCACCAAAAAATGCTATGGTCCGTCGCTGGAAAATGCTCTGATTCTTGGCTAAAAATGCTCCGGTTCAGCCAAAAAAGATCTACTTACGTTTTCTAGCATAAACATGAGCAGAGAGATACAAGGAGTGAGGCGGAGAGAAAGGGGGAAGTAGCGGTGCAGTATAAAGTTGAAGAGGAAAGAGAAGAGAGACAGAGAGACCTTAATTGTGCCCTAACTAGACTGCGAGTCAAATTTTTGTTATGGTAATATTCTACACTATTCCTTAAGTTGATCATCATGGAAATTATCATTGTAGTAGGACAAGGAAGCCGGCGCGCAAACATGGAAATAAAGGAAGAACCAAGTCAAACAAAAATTTATTTTCGGGTACATTTAATGAAACCAAACATTTCTTGGATTTAATCATTGAAGGTGCTGACTACTACTATATATACACAACATGATCAAGAGTTGGAGCTTGGAAGCCACAACCAAAAATACTCCAACAAAGACAGAAGCATGAGCGTAGTCAACATCTTTATCTCAAGAAGATCTAATTGTCCCAACAACAAAGAATATGGGCTTATCCAGATTTATCCCTTCAAGTTCTTTAGTAGTAGTTAGGTTCTTTTGTGGTTCCTGCATATTTACCTTCACAAGTATTGTGTAATAAGTATTTGTTGGTTACTTACTTTATCATACCCAAAAACATGGATGTTTAGGCAAACTGTTAAATAAATAGGTCTGTTAGGTTTGACAAGGAATTTGTAAACATGTTATTCGCTCGATTATGATGAAGATTTTGGCAAATCTTATTGAAATATAAGTCGTTATTTTTTACTCCCTTGAGCAAGGAGTTTTCCAAGTGCTTGTGTTGATTTATTATTTCCTTCCAGGTGTTGCTACAACTAAATAATTTCTTTAGTTGATTGGTCAACAAAGGAACTTGGTATGGGACCTACATTACCTCCAAGCGCATAGGAGTAGCCCGATCCTAACAAGGTTCTAGTTTGCTAAACTTATAAAGTCAGTATACTTGATTCTTATGAAGTTGTTAACTTGTGGCAGTGATTCATTTGATAAACATATGACATATGTATTTCTCACAGTAACATAACCTGACATTCTTGACTAGACAAGAAGTTATACAAGACCATACGAAAGCTCAATACAATGAGAACAACATCACATAACAGAGACAAATGAACATCAAGTATAGGAATAGAAGATCTATGACATTTCATTCTATTAAATCCCATGTAGGAAAGGAAAATATATGACAGACAACTCAAGAAGGTTCCACTATCAAGCTGGAAACTCATTCATAGTCAGGAGTATGATAAGATCATATGAACATTTCATAATATTACCCGAATGACCTTCATTTCTTGGTAGACTTGGAATGGCTCTATCGGTATGTTTCATCTTAAGTAATGATTATAATCCAATAAAAGTAATCCAGAAGCTATCGATATGATTCATCTTACATAACGACTTGTAACCAATAACAATAACCTAGAAGCTTGATTCATCTTACGTAAGATACTCTAACCCTATTTTAGTACTCTGAAACTCAATCCTAGGAGTAGAACAACTATATGAAGTATTGATTCATAAGTACAGGACATGACTCTTATTTGTATCATGAAATCAATAACATGGAATTAACATGCTTTCATAATTCTTGGACTTTGTAGCTCATACATGAGAAACAATTAACCGGAGGTCGTGTCGTAGTGGCAAAAGAAGAAATAACCTTACATACCTTGATGCGATCCTTCGAATTACTATTACGAGTAAATCCTTCTGATAGATGTCTAACCTATTTAAGACGGGGCTACTATTAACATAATAATAGCCCAATTGTATATTAAGCTATATTAATAATATCGTCAAGCAATCAAAAAGCAACGAGTTGTCGAGGCTATAATTCAATGATATACTCCACAGCCAACCTCCTTTTAACAACATATAAGTTCAACACAAGATACCAAACCCCTCATGATCTCCATGTCACAAGAAAACAACCCTTAATCATATTATATAATTACAGTAACTTGAATTTACGACTTCCAATCACCATCCCATGAGTTTTTATTGAAAACATACCATAGATGCTCACATGATCTCATAAAAGATCATTGATGAAGGATCATACCTTTACTATCCTATTTCAAACTTCATGTAACTTTACTTCGCTAAAATAATCCTTCGATTTACTAAATATCCGAGTCAAGAGAGTAGTCCTTGCCGCTGAAGCTATTCAAGAACGTGGAGATTAATCTCTGATTGAGCAAAAGCTTGCAACAATTTGACATAACCATCACGAACATTGGTTATGTTTTCTTCTTGGAAAAGTTAATTTGGAAAATGGCCATTTTTTCATGGATTAGAAATTATGTATGAAGATATATTAGAAATCTCATACTCTAAATGTTGACACCTACATAAAATGTGTAAAATGGTGGGTCCACTTTGCCTTATTTGGCAGTGAACACCCTCTTTATCTTGAAGTTGTTTTTATTTTATATCAAAAAACTCTTAGCTCATACAAAATGATTCAATCTTATCTCATATAAAATAATTCTCTAGGTGGGTAAAACTTCCAAATATCATTTATTAAATTACTAACAAATTAAAAATATCTCATAAAATTAAGAAATGTAATAATATCTCATAAATATTAAGACATCTTAGTAAATATTGTAAAACCACGTACTTTCAAGTTATGGTTTGAACCGCTCGATGTATGTTAGTAGATCCAAGCCTCATAGAATTTTGTTCATATACGAGTATGTAGATCAGAGCTTAGTGTATAAAAGGATGAATTCCAAAATAATTTAAGACTTAAAATTGTAACGACAATGATAAGGAATAATATTTTGTGTATGCCAAAAAAACTATGAACTAGTGTTATATCACATGATCATGATAATGGGTATATGAAGTGTGTTAAAGATGAATATTATTTAAGTGAATTGAGGTCAAGAAATTAATTAACCGTATAATCGGTCCAATGGAGAATTATAGTTTAAGACAAAATTAATTAAGATTATTGGATAAATATTACGTGGACAACAACTTTTGTTTGTAGATAATGAGACAAGGTATAAAATTACACGCTGCCACATCAAAGTAGGGATAGAATTAAGTTGTTCATAGTAAAATGATTAATCAAAGCACATGTTGTGCATAAATGACACGTGAAAAGTTAATAAGTGTCAAAGTAGACCTAAACATTTATTCTTACAAATTATAAATTACATTTTTGGGGAGGGTCCAAAAGTGTATTGTATAAAGCAACTTGATGAAGCCAAGTCGAAAAGGAAACAAATATACTCAAGAAGTGGGTATATCAGTAGTTGTATTTTCGGATAAAAAATGGGGGCTTCGCCTATAAGAACGTGGTATGCCGCCAGTCTTTTCAAGAGAGAAAAAAGGGACCATCTTGCTATATTTTTCCATTTGAAAAATTACAAGAGCTTCCACGGGAGTTAGGGAGCTTCGAAAAAGGAAACCTAGGTATGATTCATCGTCTATAATATTATACGGGCTTGTTTAAGCATCTTGGTACACCTTATAATTTTACATCAAGTTGTGTTGTTGATAAACCTAAGTATCTCGAGAATGTGTGAGACCTTACAAAAGGGTAATGACGATTTAAACCTGTTTATAGAAGTGTCGGGAAGTTAGGAGTTAAACGAATCAAAAAGGATATGTTTCATCAAAATTCGACAAGTTTCATCTATTTCATGTGATGTATGGATCATACATTTGACGTACGAACCGTACAACGTCTGTCTAATGGTCATATAAATATTTAGAGAGTTGACCGACTCAGGAAGGGAGGTACGGTATAAATTTACGTACCGTAGATTGAGGTACAGACCATACCTTGGTCGTACATTAAGGTATGGATCGTACCTTGGTCATACATTGAGGCAGTGGGAAAATTCAAGCTCTTATAATTACGTATTGGCTCAACTTAAACCTCATTTGTTAACTTCATACAACCCTAAATAGCTCCTAAACAATCTCCAAAATATCTATCATGATCAAGGACCAAAACAAAGGCTAAACTAAGTGAATCCAACGTGAAGAATTCTGTAGTTATCGTTATATCATCTTCCTCCTTGTTGTGTTGATTTTGAAGAATTCTTGGAAGTGAATTAACCCTAGATTTGGAAAGATTCTTGTGTTTAGAGGTAAATATCATCCCTCTCTTCTTGCTCTTAGACTTATATAAGTGTTTGGAGTGTGATTGTAGAAGAATCTTACAAAACAAGTCCTTATGAATCTTGGAACTATGGTGTATTATTGTTTCGGCTGTTTTGTTGAAGTTATGGATTGTGTGAGTAATTAATACTTGTTATATGTGTTATTGATATTAACGATAAGGATTTATGATGCTTGTGGTGTTGATACATGTATAGGATTGAGTATAGCCAATAGTATGAACCTTAGGCACTGAAAGGTATTTGACGAAATGTCAGAGTGAGTTTTCTTGTAAGTTATGGATTTTTTATTAATACAAATCATTCATATATTGTAGATAACCATATGTAGAAAGTACAAGGGCTTGTAGGTTCCGTACAGCTATGGTGACAAGGTATGTAGGGCTTATTCATATTCCTTCTTTTAGTATGATGTTGTTAAACCGGAATTGAAACGAAATGTCATTTAGACCATCCTATTATTGGTTACCTTGTGTTCTTATTCCATTAGATCATATAATTCTCTTTTGTCTCTTGTCGAGAGTAATTTCCGCATCTCATGATATTCTTTTTTATATGCTTGATTCTAAGACTCTTATTGGATTGTAACAATTATTGTACATAATTTCATAACGATAGGCGGAGGTTAATGGACTTAGGTGTCTCTACCATATTCTTGTTGGTATTCTGAGGTCTTTAATGCATTGTATATATATGTATTTATTTTCTACCGAGCTGCGCTATAGTCGGTCGGGTACGACACTTATATGTGCACACTACAACAGTTGGGTATGATATTATCGAGTCTTATTATAACTAGGTATGATATTACCGAGTCGTATTATGGACAGGTATGATATGATGAGAATTCGCCCCACAGAGAGGCTCGATACAATATTACATGGCCCCATAGAGTGGCCTGATTTTACAACTATGCATATGACCATGGTTATGTCAGTTGTACGGTCCTAAGTGGAAGTTCTGAGTTACAATTTTACTTATGTACCCTTCACTTGTATTACATTTTTTATATACATACTTTACATGCCTTACATATTCAATAAATTCTTTCATACTGACGTCTCTTTTTTTAGGTGATGTGTTCACACCCGCAGGTGCAGGTAGACAGATGCACCTCTAAAGTAGGCTATTTGATTCAACTATTGGTTGTCACACTCCACTTTCCTAGAGTTGTTGTATAGAGTCGGTAGGCTATGTTACTTATGTTTATAGATATTTTGGGTATAGCGAGGCCCTGTCCTGACCTGATGACATGTTGTAGTACTCTTACAGGCTTGCAGACTAGTGGTCATTTTATATTGGTTTTGTATGGCCTTGTCATCCTCCTTGTCAGTTGTTGGTACTTTCGATATGGCTTTGTCGACCCTATGATATAAATATATATATATATATATATATATATATATATATATATATATGTGTGTGTGTGTGTGTGTGTGTGTGTGTGTGTGTGTATGTGTGTGTGTTGGTTAACTGTCTATTATCACAGGTTATCCTATTTAGACTTCTATTGTGTTTGTCATTTTAAGGCCTTGTTGGCCCAGACAGTTATATGTCAGGTTATGATACACAAGTGGTATGCTCGGGTCATTCAGGCACAGATGCGGGCCACACCCCCCAAGGGGTTGGGGTATGACAAACTTGGTATCAAAGCAGGTATGTTCTAAGGAGTCTATAAGTTGTGTCTAGTAAAATCTTGTTTATGAATATGTTTTGCACCACACTTATAAATAGGAGGCTACAGGGCATTTAGGATGGTTACCTTCCTTCTTGATATAGATCTTGCTATAGAGCTGAGTTGTAAATTTATTTCCGTAACTCTTATCATTTTTATTATTACAGCGATGCCTTTGTCCGACAAGGCAATGACTAGCAGGAGAGCTGAGGATGAGTTGAAATAGGATGTGAGTAGTGCGCCATCTGTTCAGACAAATCCATCAATGGATATGACAAAGTCACCTTTCCAAGTATCTAGAATTCCAGTAGTGCTAGAGGAGCTGAGGCAAGCTCCCGTATCACCAATTTTACCACCAACTATGTCTGATGAGGATGTTAAGAGAGCGGTTCAGGTATTGACTTAGTTTGTTGCCTCTCAGACATAGCGCCGCCCTAGAGCAGCTGATAATGATAGACCCATTGAATGATCCAGGAATTCACAGCCTAGGGACATTTTCGATCAGGGACTGTCGATGGTTACAAGATTTTACCCAGCTGAGGGTACTGATAGGGACAAGAGGGCCAGGATGATTAGTGAGTTCAGAGAATGACAGAGTGATGACAAGCTACAGATATATGATTTGAGTTCTCATGTAAGGCCGAGTGAGGCCACCTCAGCCGCCTTGTAGGCAGTGTGATTGAGCACATATTGGATTATTACAGCGGTTATTACTGGTGTGGCAGCCAAGACCACAAGATTCATAGTGTCCTAGGTTGATCGGTAAAAGTAAAGGTAAGGGAGCGGATGGAGCCTCGAGTCCCGATAATGTTTGAGGTATGATATTATTTTGTTGTCAGTACCATTGCCTCCTATAGACTTAATATTGTTTTATGTTGGAATTATTGACAAAACGCTCATTTTATGGATTAGTTGTATGGTACCACTTGCGGAATGAGACACCCCGATAAATATAACTTGTGATTGTAAAGGTAAGACGATAGCTAAATCTTTGTATGTACTCTGATAGGCTGAAAGAATGTGAAACCCCATATGATATAGTGATAGAATATGTATATAGTGATAGAATATGTAACACAATGCTCCCTCTCAAATGATTATGCTAGGTGAGTCCTGAACTTATGATGTTACGTTAACCCAATGATTTTACAAAAGCCCATATTTTGTGGGAAAGCTGGTGGGATGAAGATGAGTTATGATGATGAGATATAGAGAATAATGTCGAAAGGTTTAAGAAGATTATGAGAACCTACCCATTTCACGGTAACTTTTGTTGACGTAAACAAGAGAGTATCCCGTGAATATGCGACCCAAACGGTCACACCTTGCATAGGGGATTTGGGGACGACCCCAGTATATTTCGAATGAGGATGATTCCACCAATGAAGTCATATTAAGATTAGTTGTGGATACATTTAGAAAGATGGCACAGGATGACGCACCCAACATAGTAACTCCAAGTCACACATAAGGACTAGTTTGTCCAGGTGATGGAAGATGGATTGAACCCCTCATTTAGTTGTAAAGAGGTCATATCGCTTACCATTGGGAATTACATATCATGTTGTTAGTAAGCCAAAGCATGCTATGGGTAATGAACTGGTAAGACCTTCGCACTTATCGGCAACATGACATAGTTCTAGATACCCTTGGGTAAGAATAGATTGTTGGAGACAAATAATGATGAGAACTTTGGAATGATCAAGATTAGTTAGGAAAATTCTACAAATGAATAGAAGTACCAAAGGAATGACATGATGAAGTTTTAAGACAAAAATGGGTATGCTAATGTCAGACTCCAAACTGGGGGTGTGGCCGGCACGCGGTGTCGCACTAGCCCGAGAGAACCACTCAAAAATGTAATATCGTGACTCACAGAAGCTTCAGCCAACAAGGATACAACCATAATAAAAGGTATGGAGGTTTAACCGGCATACCAATAGGGCGGCAAGGCTACAACCTGGGAATATATAACGTCATTTGGACATCTCAATATGAAGGGTAACAAACCTAGAACATTTATATACATAAATATACAAGACTGGCAAAGCCATCGTACATATTGACTAATCAACATCTAGACTAACAAGGCCATGCAAAACAACTAACTAAGATATAAGTATACAAGCCCCTACGAAAGTACAAATGTCATATGTCTAGGACAAGGCCTCGACCTACCCATTAAATGTATATACATACCAAAACTTAGCTCATGACCTCTGACTCGGTAGCTCCGGAAAAAGGAAAGCTTACCAATCAATCGCTGAACTCGCGAACTCCTACTGTGGAGGTCTATATATGCCTCTACCTAAACCTGCAACATAAAGTGGAGCGCCTCTGCTAAAAAGGCGTTGGTACGAATGAAAAGTATTGATATGTAAAGTAGGAATAACCACATGAAAGAATAAGTTATAAAGAAGGGTATGAGAAGCAACTTGATATCTTGTTTACATTTCAGAATCGACTATGAAACTCTGGACCTGCTCTAAGGCTCTTATACACACACTGTACTATATAATCTGCCTTTCGGTTATAGCTCGGGGTATTTGTATACATAGTACTACCCTCTGTTTTAGACTGTGGTATTTATATACATATTATTGCCTTCTAGTTATAACTCAAGGTGTTTATATGTATATATAACTACCCAGGCGACATTAGTTCGGTAGTGGTCATAATATACTATAGTAGTATTAGAACTTTTGGCCTTCTATAACTCATAAAACTTTTTGCTTTACGCTGGGATGATACTTGGTCGACATGAAAATTAATTCTGTTAATACACTCCATCTGTGAGGAATATGAAACTAAAGTATACAGAAGACAACCCAATCTAAGTAGGCTATGACAACAAGGCAAGAAAGTACTCCCGACGAGGGACAAACAATGTATGATTATATAGATCTTTTGAGGTTTCATTTAGAAATCAATACACTTGGAATTCATACTTATGAAGAAAAGGAATAGCCTTACATACCTTATGTTAATAGCTCCCGATGCTCTACAAATAGTAATTTACATTATGCGAATGATTTGGATCAAAGTTGAATCAATAACTAAAGGTAGTCTTCACTTAAATAATTTATCAAACACCTTGAGTGCATAGAACACTCATGTTCTTCAACAATGGGAACTTATGTATCTCAACACAACAAGATTCTACAAGAACTCCCCTTAGAATCTTAACACATACTAGCAATACAACACTTAAATCTATAGCAATAGCTTCCAAATATGCAACTCAATGATCCATACAACACAACTCTCAATTCTTCAAGAATCAATTTACAAGTTCTTATCCACGATACTTCCATATCTTACAAGTTATCTTCATCAATTCCCTTAACTAGGTGTAGATGAGTTAGAAGTCATTAGAGGAGTGATAAAACCTTACCTTAGCAGCTAGAGTACACCCACAACAAGCTCTGCTTTAATGATCAAAGTAGCTCATTAGCTTAACAACAAAATGGAGAAGCCAACAAGATGATCTACATCTTTTAAGGGGAAAATCACTTCACACACTTAAGAATTATTCTCCAATGATAGATGAACTCTTTGAGAATATTTGGAAGTTTTATAGGGCTTATAAGATCTAAAAAGGACATAAAATAAGATAGGGGTTGAGCTTGGATCAATTTAAGTAAATGGATGGACTTGCACCGACCACCATCTGCAGCGTGGTCTGTAGTTCACAGACAATGTCGGTGGTTTGCAGATAGTGCCACATACCATGCCCAGAACACACAAAATGGTTGTCACACTTTGCGGATCATCTGTGATTCACAGGTCATGCTCTGCGATTCACAGAGTGTCCCAAGCGATGACATTTTGTCAAACTTATGTCGAAACTTACTTCCGTCAATCTGATTAGTTATAAACTTCCCCATAACATACTCAACATATCCCTAAACCTTATTAGTTTCTTGGAGGGGTCTTACCTTCTCTGAGCCTATGTCGAATAATATTATGATAACGACAACGTAAGAAATGTGGGGTGTAATAGTAATGACAAACTGGCATATTATGATGAGAAGAATAAAAGTGATCGAAGCTATGACTATATAGATTTCATAAAAGGGTGAGTACACCGAAGCAATGCAAGAACATATAGTGAGAAATGGGAAACAAGGACCCTTTGACCAGAGGTACCATGATATAAGTACGGAGGGGGAGTGAGGGTAAGTGGGACTGAGTTTGGCATGGAACTATTTAATGTGACAATGGATGTGAAATAGGGGTTCTCGAGTTAGGTGTTACTGTCGGGTAGGTGGTGTTTTGGGACTATTTTGGGTAGTTTAGTGAGGATTCGGGCTTAGCAGCTTTGTGGGGTCATTGAGAGTGTGTTGAAATTATTGTGGCAGTCTCGTTTCAGTCAGTAGATGGTGGAAAGGCCACATAATAGAACCTAAAATAGTGAGGTTCTCAGTTGCTCGGGTGGGGCGGACAGTGTGGAGTTGTCGAGGTTGAACGGGTAGTTGTGGATGGATTCAGCTAAATGAATTTTGTGGGAGTGTTCTACGGAAGTTAAGGGTGGTTTAGGTAATCTGGGCTTGGCAGTTGGGTGGTGGCAAGGCCACGGAAGAAGGCTGAAACAGTGAGTTCTGGTGAAGAATGTTTAGTGGACTATTTTGTGTTGTTGGGTTAGGATGCGAAGTTATGGGTGGTTCCCGGGCTTGGTATTTGTTGTGGCTGTTTTTAAGGTATTGTGGGATGTGATGGTGAAATGAATAAGATGGGTTGGACAAGGGATAGACACGGGATGCTAGGTGCAAACCCGAGTACAAACCAAGCATAATCAGTCGATAAGTGAAGGATAATGACAAGGGGTTTTCAATGCCCAAGCCGACACCTTGATGGGGTGACCAATTTAACAAGGTCTATTCTGAGGTTTCTAAGTTCAACGATCGTGAACAAGACAATTGAGGGTGGTCGGGAAACCTTATGATAGACCTTTGGTTTGGGTTTGGTTGGACCACACAGTTCCAACGGCTACCTACGCGGAGGGGGTTCCTTAAGCTTGGGTTTGGATTAGGTCACACAGTCCTAACCAAGACTTACACCAAACGGGAAACCTTAGCTTTGGTTTAACTAGGTCACACAGTCCTAGCTTCAACTTACACAAAGGGGTTTGGCTCACACAAGAACCAACGGTCCTCCCGGAGAACCAACTAAGAATATCAATCCCAGATTGAAAGACTTAGCAAAGATGAGTAAACACCCAAATTTTATATTCAACCAACTCTCAATATTACAAGTCCTAGGGGTCCTATTTATAGTAGATAATGGACCATTCTAGAAGACAAATCAAGAGACAAAAACTACAAGTACACTTTTGGCCAAGTGTGGACGGGTTTGGGTTTGATATGTGACCAAGGATGTTTCGGCCAGAACAAGGAAATGGGAAAGGTTTTTACTTGGAGACAAGAGTGGACTCAATCTCTTTCACATCCCTTCGTGGATCCCAGGTGGAAGAATGCATGAACTTGATTCTTCCAACAATCTGATCTTCTTGGAATGCATTTAGAATCTTCCATTCCTTGTACTTGTTTGATGAACCATTTTGGCCAACTCTTCCTCTCCCTTTGGTCGACCTAGAAGTCTTCAATATAGTCAATTCATGAACTTATTAGTTCATAAATTCTTCCTTGAAAGCCCCACCTTCTAGATGTCTCTTGTCCTTGCCACTTTGTCCTCCAACTCACGGCCTAGTCATCCCTTTGGAAGACCTTTTGGCTTAGTCACCTTATTGTGGAAGACTCTCGGCCTTGTGACCCTTTACATGGCCTATTAATTGTGTCCTAAGCTAAGAGCTAAAATCTAAGATAAGAAATAAAGACAAGCTAAAAGAAAACATGGTCTTCAGCCAAGACCTACATACAAAGGCCGAATAAAAACTTGATTCCTATATCTTCACGTGACAACTCCAACTCCATTCCATTTTCCATGCCATTTGAGGCATATTATCTTCGGATGATCAACCTTCTTTGGGAAACTGAGCTTAACACCTCGAGGATCAATTTGGAACCTTGAGCTCACGGGGATTTTTACATCATACTCCCCTCCTTCAAAATAATTCATCCTAGAATTCGTGCCATCTAAATGTGGTAATAAATTTTCAACAACATGTGTTGATCTAACATTCCCACCACCGAGAGGGAAATTCATGGAAGGTGACCCTCGTGATCAACTTGTGTTTGGACGAATGGTTTGTAATGTTTTGGGGATGGTGTGACGTTCCATACTCTCCCTCACACAAGGTGTCATGTCCATCCTTGGGATATGTGATATCTTCTGAGGACATTGATGCAACCCCACCCAAGGTGGAATCTATTCTAAGTTGGTTCGAACCGACGAGGACCGTTGCGGTAAAAAGTGTCTTTAATTCGGCTTCTCATTTTCATCTTGTTATGCAGAATTATTATACCCTTGCTGCCCATAACAATGAACTAATAAAATATGATTATGAATGGTTCCATGGAGCAACAAAAATCTTTGAAACTATGGAGGAAAATAATTGTGAAGCCCCGGTTCTAACCATGCCAAGCCGTGAAAAGCCATTGGACAACAAACACGAAGCTAGAGTAGGTGCCATCTTTTGCTCTAGCATAAAATTAAATGGTACACCATTTCATTCTTCTACCTATGGCAAGGCGGTAAGCCTTATGAAATTCGAGATCCAATATGAACCTCATTTTAAGTCAAAACTGTTTGGCTTTTATTCGGATCTGTATTTGGAAAGTGTCAAAGAAGGCGTCTACAAGATAAAACTTCCGGACTATCGACAAAGAGAGCTTGTTTTTCATGATGTTGCCGATTGCTTGGATAGTGCCACATGTGTGCCAAGTCTTATCTTATTTTGTCACCAATAAGGCGGGTGTCGTATATAGACTATGGATCTTTCGAGTATAGCCTTCACCTACCAATTCTTGTTCTTGGCCTTGTAACTCTTCAACCTCTTCCGGGTGGCATCCATAGCTTTGTTGATTAGGTATGAGCTTCTTTAAAATAAATCAAGAATATGTTCAACACCTTTCATTGGTAGTCTATCGGATACAACATCATACAGAAGTTCCTTCACATTGACAACTATAGCACTCTCATTCTTAAATTCTTTCTCTATCTTTTGTGCATCAAGTAAGGGGGTATCATAATTTTCGTTGGCTTCGGATTCCTCCAAGGACATCGCACCATCTTGATTTGTCACTAATCAGGGGTTAGGATATTTTTTGCCAAAGTATCCCGATTCTCGACATTAGAAACACCTTTTTATCCTTTTGTTTATACCCGTGGTGACCTCTACCTTCTCTGTGTCTCCTTCTATAACTCCTTGGTCATTTAATGGATTAGTAAAAGAAGTAGTACCCTCTTCTACCTTTTGATCTTTCTCTTCAACTTCGTGACCATACAAGGGGTTGATAAAAAGGGAGTTGCCCATTTTATTGACATTGGAGGGCTCTATGTAAGACTTTTGGGCACCTCTCCTTTGTGGTTTCTCAACCATGCCTCTAAAGGTGCGGCATGATGTCACTTCAACCTTTTCTTGATGACGTGTGTGGAGTCGGAAGTATAGACTTTGTTCATGCTCCCTTGGCAAAACGTTTCTCATCTTATGCTTCTTTGATTTCTTCCAAGAGTCAATCTTGGTTTTGCCACTTCTTTTTCGATTGGTTCTTAGGTTTTCGTACCAATCGAAGAAAATAATTTGAGCCTTGATTTGGAAACATTGAAGCACTCATAATCGTCATATTGTCGGTACTTGAAAAATCCCTCAATGGTGTTAACAATTTAAGGAACTATTTTGGGTTCATATCTCCATCAAAAGTTGGGACATCAACATCTCTTTTTAATATTGGCACATGTTCGGAAAAAAGGTCACTAACGAGTTTCCGAAGTTCCTCTTTGTTCGTAAGCAACATTTGTGTTGTCCATCGCATCAAGGCGTGGGATGGGAGAGCCTTTCTCTGAAACCAATCTTATGTAAGTACGGAGGGGTGAGTGAGGGTAAGTAGGGCTGAGTTCGGCAGGGAACTAGTTGACGCGACAATGGATGTGAAATAGGGATTCTCGGTTTAGGTGTTACTGCCGGGTAGGTGGTGTTTTTGGACTGTTTCGGGTAGTTTGGTGAGGATTAGGGCTTATATGCTTTGTGAGGTCATTCAGGGTGTGTTGAGGATTATTTTGGAAGTCAGGGTTCAGTGAGTAGATGGTGTCAAGGCCACGGAATAGAACCTAAAACAGTGAGGTTCTAGGTTGCTCGGGTGGGGCGGACAGTGTGGAGTTATCGGGGTTGAACGGGTAGTTGTGGATGGATTCGGCTCAAGGGGTTTTGTGGGAGTGTTCTTGGGAGGTTAAGGATTGTGTTGGTTGTCGGTAATTGGCGGTTGAGTGGTGGGAAAGCCACGCAAAAAGGCTGAAACAGTGAGTTCCGGTGAAGGATGTTTAGTGGATTATTTCGTGTTGTCGGGTTAGGATGCGAAGTTATGGGTGGTTCCGGGGATTGGTCTTTGTTGTGGCTATTTTTAAGGTACTGTGGGATGGTATGGTGAAAGTAATGAGATGGTTTGGATGAGGGATGGACACGGGATGCTAGGTGCAAACCCGAGTACAAACCAAGAACAATCGGTTGATAAGTGAAGGATAATGACAAGGGGTTTTTAATGCCCAAGTAGACACCTTGATGGGGTGACCAATTTAACAAGGTCTATTCTGAGGTTTCTAAGTGAAATGATCCTGAACAATCCAAGTGAGGGTGGTCTGGAAATCTTATGTTAGACCCTTGGTTTGGGTTTGGTTGGACCACACAGTTCCAATGTCTACCTACGCCGAGGTGGTTCCTTAAACTTGGGTTTATATTAGGTCACACAGTCCGAAACCAATACTTACACCAAAGGGAAACCTTAGCTTTGGTTTAACTAGGTCACACAGTGCTAGCTTCAACTTACACAAAGGGGTTTGGCTCACAAGAGAACCAATGGTCCTCCCGGAGAACCAACTAAGAATATCAATCCCGGATTGAAAGACTTAGCAAAGATGAGTAAACACCCAAGTTTTATATTCAACCAACTCTCAATATTTACAAGTTCTAGGGGTCCTATTTATAGTACAGAATGGACCATTCTAGAAGACAAATCAAGAGACAAGAACTACAAGTACAGTTTCGGCCAAGTGTGGACGGATTTGGGTTTGATATGTGACGAAGGATGGTTCGGCCAGAACAAGGCAATGGGAAAGGTTTTTACTTGGAGACAAGAGTGAATATATTTCACATCCCTTCGTGGATCCCAAATGGAAGAATGCATGAACTTGATTTTTCCAACAAGTTCATCTTCTTGGAATGCGTTTAGAATCTTCCATTCCTTGCACTTGTTTGATGAACCATTTCGGCCAACTCTTCCTCTCCTTTTCACCGACCTTGAAGTCTTCAATATAGTCAATTCATGAACTTGTTAGTTCATAAATTCTTCCTTGAAAGCCTCATCTTCTAGATGTCTCTTGTGCTTGCCACTTTGTCATCCAACTCAAGGCCTAGTCATCCCTTTGGAAGACCTTTTGGCTTAGTCACCTTATGGGAATACTCTCGGCCTTGTGACCCTTTACATGGCCTATTAATTGTCTCCTAAGCTAAGAGCTAAAATATAAGATAAGAAATAAATATAAGATAAGAAATAAATACAAGATAAAAGAAAACTTGGTCTTCGGCAGGCCAAGACCTACATACAAAGGCCGAATAAAAACTTAATTCCTAGATCTTCACGTGACAACTCCAACTCCATTCCATTTTACATGCCATTTGAGGCATATTATCTTAGGATGATCAACCTTGTTTGGGACATCGAGATTAAAACCTCGAGGATCAATTTTGAACCTTGAGCTCATGGGGATCTTTACATCATACTCCCCTCCTTCAAAAGAATTCATCCTCGAATTTGTGTCGTCTAAATGTGGTAATAAATTTTCAACAACATGTGTTGATCTAACATTCCCACCATTACATAAGTCTGAAAGTTTAATCTTGTACACGCCTTCTTTGACACTTTCCATAAGGCTTACCGCCTTGCCATAGGTAGAAGAATGACATGGTGCACCATTCAATTTTGTGCTAGAGCAAAAGATGGCACCTACTCTAGCTTCGTGTTTGTTGTCCAATGGATTTTCACGGCTTGGCATGGTTAGAACCGGGGCTTCACAATTCTTTTCCTCCATGGTTTCAAAGATTCTTGTTGCTCCATGGTACCATTCATAATCATCTTTTATTAGTTCATTGTTATGGGCAGTAAGGGTATAATAATTCTGCATAACAAGATGAAAATGAGAAGTTGAATCAAAGACACATTTTACCGCAATGGTCCTCGTAGGTTCGGACCAACTTAGAATAGATTCCGCCTTGGGTAGGTTGGCATCAATGTCCTTAGAAGATATCACATGTCCCAGGATGGACGTGACACATTGTGCAAGGGAGAGTTTGGAACATCACACCATCCACAAAACATTACAAACCATTCATCCAAATATAACTTGATCACGAGGATCACCTTCCATGAATTTCCCTCTCGGGTTCCCCTTAGAGGGTGTCTTCTCCTCGATTCCATCTTAAATGACCACTTGGTTTCGCTTGATTCCTTAAAAGGAAACTTCATCCTCAGCAAAGAGAGCTTGTTTTTCATGATGTTGTCGATTGCTTGGATAGTGCCACATGTGTGCCAAGTCTTATCTCATTTTGGCACCAACAAGGCGGGTATCGTGTATAGACTACGGCTCTTTCGAGTATAGCCTTCGCCTACCAATTCTTTTTCTTGGCCTTGCAGCTCTTCAACCTCATTCGGGTAGCATCCATAACTTTGTTTATTAGGTAATGAGCATCTTGAAAATAAATCAAGAATATGTTCAACACCTTTCATTGGTAGTGTATCGGATACAACGTCATTCAGAAGTTCCTTCACATCGACAACTATAGCACTCCCCATCTTAAATTCTTTCTCTATCTTTGTGCATTAAGTAAGGGGGTCTCAGAACTTTCCTTGGCTTCGAATTCCTCCAAGGACTTCGCACCATCTTCATTTCTCACTAATCGGGGGTTAGGACATTCTTTGCCAAAGTGTCCTGATTCTCGACATTGGAAACACCTTTTTATCCTTTTGTTTATCCTTGTGGTGACCTCTACCTTCTCCGTGTATCCTTCTACAACTCCTTGGTCATATAATGTATTAGTAAAAGAAGTAGTACCCTCTTCTACCTTTTGATCGTTCTCTTCAACTTCGTGACCATACAAGGGGTTGATAAAAAGGGTGTTGCCTATTTTATTGGCATTGGAGGGCCATATGTAAGACTTTGGGGGGCACCTCTCCTTTGTGGTTTCTCAACCATGCCTCTAAAGGTGCGGCATGACGCCACTTCAACCTTTTCTTGATGACGTGTGTGGAGTCGGAAGTATAGACTTTGTTCATGCTCCCTTGGCAAAACGTTTCTCATCATATGCTTCTTTGATTTCTTCCAAGAGTCAATCTTGGTTTTGCCGCTTCTTTTTCGATTGGTTCTTAGGTTTTCGTACCAATCGAAAGCAAATAATTTGAGCCTTGATTTGGAAACATTGAAGCACTCATGATCTTCATATTGCCGGTACTTTAAAAATCACTCAATGGTGTTAACAATTTAAGGAACTCTTTTGGGTTCATATCTCCATCAAAAGTTGGGACATCAACATCTCTTTTTAATATTGGCACATGTTCGGAAAAAAGGTCACTAACGAGTTTCCGAAGTTCTTCTTTGTTCGTAAGCAACATTTTTGTGTTGGCCAACGCATCATGGCGTGGGATGGGAGAGCCTTTCTCTGAAACCAATCTTATGTAAGTACGGAGGGGTGAGTGAGGGTAAGTGGGGCTGAGTTCGGCAGGGAACTAGTTGACGCGACAATGGATGTGAAATAGGGATTCTCGGTTTAGGTGTTACTGCCGGGTAGGTGGTGTTTTTGGACTGTTTCGGGTAGTTTGGTGAGGATTAGGGCTTAGATTCTTTGTGAGGTCGTTCAGGGTGTGTTGAGGATTATTGTGGTGGTCGGGGTTCAGTGAGTAGATGGTGTCAAGGCCACGGAATAGAACCTGAAACAGTGAGGTTCTAGGTTGCTCGGGTGAGGCGGACAGTGTGGAGTTATCGGGGTTGAACGGGTAGTTGTGGATAGATTCGGCTCAAGTGGTTTTGTGGGAGTGTTCTTGGGAGGTTAAGGGTTGTGTTGGTTGTCGGTAATTGGCGGTTGAGTGGTGGGAAGGACACGGAAAAAGGCTGAAACAGTGAGTTCCGGTGAAGGATGTTTAGTGGATTGTTTCGTGTTATCAGGTTAGGATGCGAAGTTATGGGTGGTTCCGGGGATTGGTATTTGTTGTGGCTGTTTTTAAGGTACTGTGGGATTTTATGGTGAAAGTAATGAGATGGGTTGGATGAGGGATGGACACGGGATGCTAGGTGCAAACCCGAGTACAAACCAAGAACAATCGGTCGATAAGTGAAGGATAATGACAAGGGGTTTTTAATGCCCAAGTCGACACCTTGATGGGGTGACCAATTTAACAAGGTCTAGTCCGAGGTTTCTAAGTGCAATGATCCTAAACAAGCCAAGTGAGGGTAGTCGGGAAATCTTATGATAGACCCTTGGTTTGGGTTTGGTTGGACCACACAGTTCCAACGTCTACCTACGCCGAGGTGGTTCCTTAAGCTTGGGTTTTGATTAGGTCACACAGTCCTAACCAATACTTACACCAAAGGGAAATCTTATCTTTGGTTTAACTAGGTCACACAGTCCTAGCTTCAACTTACACAAAGGGGTTTGGCTCACAAGAGAACCAACGGTTCTCCCGGAGAACCAACTAAGAATATCAATCCCGGATTGAAAGACTTAGAAAAGATGAGTAAACACCCAAGTTTTATATTCAACCAACTCTCAATATTTACAAGTTCTATGGGTCCTATTTATAATAGAGAATGGACCATTCTAGAAGACAAATCAAGTGACAAGAACTACAAGTACAGTTTCGGCCAAGTGTGGACGGGTTTGGGTTTGATATGTGACCAAGGATGTTTCGGCCAGAACAAGGAAATGGGAAAAGTTTTTACTTGGAGACAAGAGTGAACTCAATCTCATTCATATACCTTCGTGGATCCCAAGTGGAAGAATGCATGAACATGATTCGTCCAACAATCTCATCTTCTTGTAATGCGTTTAGAAGCTTCCATTCCTTGCACTTGTTTGATGAACCATTTCGGCCAACTCTTCCTCTCCCTTTCGCCGTCCTTGAAGTATTCAATATAGTCAATTCATGAACTTGTTAGTTCATTAATTCTTCCTTGAAAGCCCCATCTTCTAGATGTCTTGTTCTTGCCACTTTGTCCTCCAACTCACGGCCTAGTCATCCCTTTGGAAGACCTTTTGGCTTAGTCACCTTATTGGAATACTCTCAGACTTGTGACCCTTTACATGGCCTACTAATTGTGTCCTAAGCAAAGCTAAGAAATAAAGTCAAGATAAAAGAAAACATGTTCTTCGGCCAAGACCTGCATACAAAGGCAAAATAAAAACTTGCTTCCTAGATCTTCACGTGACAACTTCAACTCCTTTTTCTTTTTCATGCCATTTGAGGCTTATTATCTTCGGTTAATCAACCTTCTTTGGGATGCTGAGCTTAACACCTCGAGGATCAATTTGGAACCTTCAGCTCATGGGGATTTTTACATCATACTAGACCTTCGATGTTTGGGAAGTCAGTATGAGGAATACAATAGAGACAATAAACGCCCCCCTGAGATAATCTAAAATGGAAATGTAAAAGTAAGACGATCGAGCAGTCTATTGGTTAGAGACTTGATTATGACAAAAGACAAAGAGATTTGGGCACGCCGCAAATCGGATTGAAATATGTAATGACTCCAGGAAATAGGTATATGGAAGTAACAATAAGTAAAGCTCGTAGTACACACATGAAAAAGAAAAAAAAGGGGTCAACGAGCCTAGGAATACCAAGTAAAAATTAGAAAGGTACCTTAAGGGATAATGACCTAATAGAGAAGACAAAATGTCAAGAAAGTAAAGATATATGCAACCATCCTTGAATCGACCAAAGGTTTTACTAGATAAGTAGAGTAACGGACTTACAGCTCAGCGTTATTTAGAAAATCTCATCTCACAGTATTATCGATGGGAGGTCTTAGCCATAAGGCTAGTAAAGGGGTTTGTATTTAAGTATGACGACCCGGTTTGGGTATAGTCGAATGTTGAACCCCTCCGAATCTAGATTGAACTCCATAAGGGGATAAGTTTGACCCATTCTTTACAAGATAAGTACCATCAAAAATGGAATCGACAATAATGTTGAGACTACGAATGCATACCCAGGATGTTTCAGGATGAATGGTGTATGATAAGTAAGGAATGAGTGGACATGTGTTAAAAGAATTAAAGAAAGAAGGTTACGTCTAGATATGAGTAATGAGAAGGTATGAAAAGGGTTTTATTCTAAACCCTGAGTGAGAATTTTAATGACATTATTTATGGAGTAGTCATGGCTGAAGCACTGCAAACCATAAGAGTCCTAGAACACTGGTCGATAAGAGAGGCTAAGTTCATGAAGGGAGTGAAGGTCAAAGTATTCTAAATGATCTCATGTACAATTTATTTTTCTAAATGGTCCCCTTCTTGCGATTAAGGTAATAACTTCGGGCATGAGCAGCCAAAATATTGATACTGGGAGATTGGGGATCAGATGAAACACTCGAAGATGCACATTTGGGGATTTTTTTTTTCATTTTCATATTGAAAAATTAATATGAATGAGAGGTGTTAAGATTTTTATCATCCTGGCGGTGAGCTATTTTTCTGCAGGACCTCCCCTACAGTATCGTCACCACAGTAGAGTTTAACCACCAAGTTCGGGATGGATTGGTGTGGTTCGTAGAGTCAGGTTTCCCGTTTACCCACAATGGAGGAGCCTCCCCTACCAGGCAGGCGGCCACGGGTCATAACACACTCTTCGCACAACAAATCCATTTTGAAGTTGACTTATTCGCTCAGTCAATCATCGAAATATGTACGAGATACCATAAGTGCCCAATATCTCAATAGTTGGCCGTTTTGATCCTTTGGAACAACTCGATGAATTTAGTAGATCATTTTAGGAGGCCCTAATGACTATAGATCGAACCTATCTAATTTTTACAGTACGATGGTTGGATGTTCATGGCCTAGTTGCACCTACCGTATGTAATAGGAATTAGACCTAACACAATTCCAAATAGAAAAACTGTAATCATTTTTCTTTGTTTGAAAGGAGAAAAAAAAGAGGTCATATCTATACCTAAATATTAATCCGAATTGACATGAATCTCAACGTAGAAAAACTTGAAAAAAAACACATATTGGACTTCTTTTTTTATTTCCAGTATTATTCAATTTTCACATATCTTTTGCCTATCTCGATATTATTTTATTTGAGGAGGACTTATTCCTTAAACCCTAAAATGGAGACATTGGTACAACAGGAGGCTCGAGCCTTTCCCTCACCGTCATTGCCTTCCCGCTTGATATCTCATTGTCCTTATCTCGTGCAATTAAACCAATAGATGGGTATTAATATTAATGACATAGATGCATGTCGTAGTCGATACGCTCCTCTTGAGATAAGAAAATGAGACTTGAAGTAAGGAAACAAGCAGCAACCCTTTCAACGAAGATGTCATTGACTGATAGTTTATCCTCCGAACTGGTTAAATACCTATAACAAAAAAGGCCAAAGCCCGCTGAAGCACTGGAAAAATATTGACCATGATTTCTAACGCTTTTCAAAAACCATTTGCTTTCAACGCCCCTGTACCCGCTTCTAGGGTGAAAGTTAAAGAAAGGAATAAGTCTAAAGAAAGTGTCGGTTAATTTAATAGAAGCCTGACTAATTTATTCAAGGGATGGTATTCTTAAGATTTAGGACTCAATAAAGTCATCCTTCATATGGAGAGATAAGGAACATCAGGATAAAAAACCATTTTCATGAAAATTTGAAAGGATACTTAACAAAAGAAAATTGCAACCCTTAAGCTTAATGGAAGAGAAGTCTTAGGGTACCATAGCCACATGTATTCCCAATTAGCGGAACTACGAGATAAGATTCCGACCAAAACCTATCATCTGCAATATACTATCTAAAATGTCCTAAGATGTATCAAGACATTAATGATTGCATTAATGAGGTGATATGAGAAGTAATTTTATAGAGATTATAGCCAGTATACTAATTTTCACTCGGTAAAGATTAAACACTAGAAGTCGGTAAGTGAACTCGGCGCATGAAGGGCTCGATAGAGAGAGGGAAATGGTTAATATGGATCTTTCTAAGAATTTAATTTGCTATCATCATAATGTTGATTTTTATCTGAGTAAATATTAATAGGTTGACTAGCCAGCTTACTTCCTGTCAGTCAAAACTACCCTTACGGCCGGGAACTATGCGAGATTGTATGATCAAGAAGATGGTTCTCCTTCATGATGTATACGGTTTTATGACATTTGATAAGAGTGTTAATTTTGTAACTAAGTTCAAAAGATCATTTAGAAAATGATTATGGACACTCCGATTAGCCCCATCCTTAGAAAGACATGCAAATTGAGCATAGGATTCAGACGTTCGATGACATGTTATGAATTTGCATAGTGGATTCTATAGAAATTTTGGAATGACCACCTATCTCGTAGTAAGTTGCGTGCAATGACGGCTATCACATTAAGCATATGAATGAAAGCGTTAACTGAGCAGTGATGTATAACTCCTATCGGATAGTTAAAAATAAGTAAACCAGAGTTAAGGTATTAAGTCATAAAGCAAGTAAAGTCCTTCGGTAGAAGATGTTGACTGCTCAAAATTGTCAGTAAGTCATATTCAAACAAGATAATGACATGACTTAGAATTACAAGTTGGCGGTTCCTGGAAGTATCGCTTATGAAGTGCATGAGAAAAGTCAGAAAAATGGACATGCTTAACCTTAAGTAAGTTGGACTGTATAATGTTATCCGAAGAATTGGCCAGGCCGCCTATAGACCGGGATTACCCCCCAGAAATAAGATAAGGTCATCTAGTGTTTCTTATGGCAATGCTTCAGAAATGCGTATGAAATCCCTCCCGTATTACCCCTGTAGAGGATGTTCAGATTACAGAGAACTTATCGTATGAGGAGATTCTAGTTGCTATTTTAGACCATCAGATCCGAATGCTATGAACCAAAGAAGTAGCCTATGTTAAAGTTGATACACTCTGTAATTTTATAAATTGAGTATACCTTAAGTTAGGGAGACAAGTAAGGAAGAAGGATCCCCTTTGGAAGATTAAGGAAGGGTCGAGTTGAAACACGAAGAAGTCGTGAGAGTTAAGAGTTATCAAGCCCTTCATGCCTACAATCTTTACATTGTGTACGTCATGTCAAACCGATGTGAGATGGGAAGAGTTATGATAGATATAAAAGGTTAAGGAAGGCCTTTAGCCAAGATTGGAAGTATAGCTAAGAAACTTTGGGTTACCCCCGTCGTTTTATGCACGTTTAAGAGTATGGCTAATTGAAATGAGATCCGAGGAATTGAGTCCTATTACAAGGTTCATTTATGACATGAATGGATGTTAAGAAGGTCTATGTATGGCTATAAATCATTGGGATCACAGGAATCATATTTCGACGAAGTTTGATGAAGATCGGCCGATACGCTAGAGCGTTTTGCGTCGCGGATGGGATACGCCTCACGGAAGGGTGTGAATATGAGCCCAAGGATCAGTTCAGCTCATTGCCTGACATGCCCTTGGATCTTTTCCACATATGCCATCGCATATCAGAGACGGTGGCAGACCACTTTGGTTTATTTAAGCGGTGGCATGCATTATTAACCCTCATTTAGACCAAAACTCCTCCCTAACACCCCCCCCAAACCCTCTATAGAAATTCCCCAAGGTTCCAAGGGTGATTAACAAGTAAACTTACCATAATTCAACATCAAAAGCTTGAGATGACACTTATGTAGCAAGTAGAGTAATCAAGGTGAATAAGAGAAAAGACAAGCTTGGATTACAAGTTGCTGCCTTTGATTAAGGTATGGTTCTTACTATTCTTAAGTGTTCTTAGGTTCTCATAGTTTAAATTAATCTTTTGTTAAGGAAAGCCATGAAGAAATTAAGATAAAACTCTATAGTTAATCATAGTAGTGGGTGTTGATTGTTGGATGGCTTGGATGAGGTTTGTAAGATAGCTATAGCTAGATGCCATGAAGTCTGATTTTTGTAGTCTTGATGATGTTATTATTATTGAAAAGGATATGATCATATCTTAAGTTGCCATTAAAATAAGATGGGATAAAGTACGCATGCTAAGTGTTCGATAGAATGTCACAATGATAAAGTTCTTGAACCTCTTGAATGGATTTTGATGCGGATTGTCCTTATTTCTTAGGTCGACGGTTTTAGAACAAGCGAGGAACCATAGGAGTGGTATTTGTCATCAACGAGGTATGTTAAGGCTCTTTCTGTCATTCTTTTTGCATGATCTACGAATTAGCGTAACCATAATGAGTCCCTTCAAAAGGAGTTCTATTCATAAGATTTAAGCTTGTGAATATCATAGTTTCATGTTGTTATAGCTCATGACTCTTATTTTTCTGTTTCGATAGTATTTCCCGACTTAATAGTAACTCAAAGCTTATGCCCTCTTATGGCTTTTAGTGATTCTTATCCCTTGGATACAAACTTAGTTACGTAATGATAATCGGAGGGTAACGACCTTGAGTCACTCCGATCAAATTCATAAGGCCCTTCAAAGTCATTGCATGCATTATATATATATATATATATATATATATATATATATTACGATACCACGCTGCGCTATAGTCTGTCGGGTAGGTACTTATATGAGCACGCCATTGTAGTTGGAAAGTTTATGATGATAATACCCCCAAAGAGAGGCGTAATGATGATATGATAGCTCCGATATGTGACATATGGATACTTATATATTTATACAAGATTTTTAAAGCACAATATGCATATTCCTTTCCCGCATAGGCATTTAGAGTATATGTTGTTCCTCTATGGCTCTATTTAAAGTTTGCACTCAGTTCCAATTTCAGCTTTATGTTTCATATACAAGATTGCACTTGTTTACAGTTTCAGCCTTACATATTCAGTACATCTTTTGTACTGACGACCCTTTTATGGGGCACTGCGTTTCATGCCCATAGATACAGATAGAGATTCAGATGATACCTGGCAGTAGGTGACTCGACTCGGCTAAAGGTTGTCACGCTTCTTTCTTCCAGAGTAGTCTAGTGAGCTAATAGGTTTGGTAGTTGCATATATGTACATAATTAGGTGTGCGGGGCCGTGTACCAACCGGATGTTATTACTGCACTCTTTAGAGGTTTGTAGACAGTCGTCTAGTATATAGTAGTCTTGTGTGGCCTATTCGGCCTTGTTGTCTATAGGTATGTTGGGCCTAGTCTGCGTGCAGGTGGTTGTGTCATTTAATCAGATAATCATTCGTCAAAGGCCTTATCGACCCATATATTATTGAGTATGCTACAGGTCTCATGAGTTGTATGCTCAAGCTTTAGGGCACCGAGTGCCGGCCACACCCCCCAAGGTTGGGGTATGACAAACTTAGTAACAGAGTAGGTCAGTACTATAGGTGTCTACAATCTATGTCTAGTAGAGTCTTGTTTATAGGTGTGTTGCACACCATACTAAACAAGAGGCTTCAGGGCATTTAGGATAGTTTCTTTCTTTCTTGATCTAGATCGTGCAATAGAGCAGAGTTGTATGTATTATATTCCTAACCTCACCATGTTTATGATTTCAGTGATGCCTTCTTCGAGGGATACACCTTCTATCGAGACCGACCCATCAGAGAATACGAGCGGGTTACCTCCCCACCAGTTTTTTACCCAATACGATCAGGGGCGCTGAGAGAGACCCCCGTACCATCACATATACCATCAGATATACTCTCACCACCATCTAATGAAGATGTTAGGAGGGTAGTTCAAGTATTGACCCAGTTGGTTGCCTCTCGGGCACGATACCACCCTGGTATGATTGACAGTGGTAGACCTCTAGAAGGATCAGGGAGTTCACATCCCAGGGACCCCGTTGACCAGGGGCAGTTTATGTTCGGCAGGTCTAACTCGGTTGGAGCTAGGGAAAGGATTAAGAGGGTTAAAGTGGTTGGTGCTTATTGGGGGAGGCAGAATGAGGAAGGATTGCGGATACATGACTAGCATGACGGATTTTTGCGTCAGATCATGTACGACCATAGTTCTCAGCTAAGTCCAAGGCAGGGGTCACAGCCCTCAATACTTCACGATCAGAGTAGGAGTAGTTCAGACCGAGTGGGGCCATCTAGTCCATGTTGTAAGATGTATGGATGAATACATGTGGGACCTTATTATAAGGAGACGGGAGGATTTATTGGTGCGGTAATATGGGGCACAAGATACGAGAGTGTCCTGATTTTGGCCTATAAAAGGAAAGAGGATAGCGAGGAGGTAGTTTTGAGTTCAGATGCTACCCAAGGAGAGCATACAAGCGCAGGTATTCTATTGATTTCCTTATTCATTTACCTACCTCCTACATGCACGATGTGAATTTGTTTTATACTCTAGACAAGTAACACTATTTTAGAAAGTCAATTTTTCTGAGTGACCCGTGGGGGTAAGATATTCAGATGAAAAAGAATCATGATTGTAATGATATTAGCTGAAAAGAACATTTCTAGTCCCAGAGACAATAAAGCTATGTATGCATATTGCGAATAGAAAAGATATGGAACACCTAGCCTAACCTACGGCCGAAATAGTGGCATGTTTCCGAATAACCCTATTAGGTAACCTCCGAATTCGTGACAATATATCATTCGATGATTGTGTGAAAGTACCAGGCTTTGGGAGAGAAATGGAAAGCTGATGTAAGATCGAAAGAAAATGTAAGGCAAAAAGGATTACCGAAGAGTTTGGAACATTTTGAGAATGTTTTCCGTCTCTTAGTGACTCACGTCCCTTGAACGTGAGGATTTGTTATGAATGCGTGAGTTAAATAGTAATCGCGGGACAAACAAATTAGGAGAACCCTAGTAGATTAATAAGGAGAATAGATTTCTGAAATCAGATCACATGAAGCTTATTTCCAGGAAGTAGCTTAAGTAAAAGGGCAAAATGTTATGCCCGAACCAGTGGCCCCAACTCCTCCTTAAGGATTGAGATAATTAGTAGGGTTGGGAACAAGATAAGTTCTGAGGATTGAAGGAAAAGGGCATACATCGTTTATTGTTAGCAATCACGTGCGTGAATAGTAGTAAAGGATTGTAAGTTTCTAACACTAGGTGATAAGGACTTCGAGTTTTGTGAACCGACCAGGAAATGACAGTTGGTTGAAGATAGTATTATGACAAAGATTACGTATGACAGAATTATGACTAGAAGTGGTAGAGGGATGTTTAGTAAGTAAAAGTGGAATGTTATGACAAAGTACTGAGACCACAGGATATTCGTCAAGGGGGGATAGACAGGCAAAAGAATTATGATGGTAGGGGTACCGATAACAAGATTATAATGGAACCCACAGTAGTATGATCACCTAGAAAAGAAGGATAATAGCAAAGAAATGATACTTAAATCCTCCCAGCCAAAATTGCAAATCCCAATGCCTAGGAATTATGGTATAATAAGTACATTAAAACCAAGGATTCTTAAAATGATCTAAGCCATAAATGTAAAGATTAAAGGATCGAGTGGCGGGTCAAGAGAAAATCTAATGCCCATTAAGAGGGGAAGCCTGAAAGGAATAGGGAGAAGTGCTATTGAATGATTTCCTGCAATTTTTGGACATGTTAAACTCTAGTTCCTCCTTGGATACCAGTAAGATATTGGAGGATAAGTAATTGGAAGTAATGACGAATAAGGCCTGATGTGGGCATATAACTGAAAGATAAAGTGATCAACGGACCTTAAAGAGACCAAGGTAGGCATTAAGGAAGGGAGTTAAAGAATAGGGATGATGAGGCAAGGATGAGAGTAAGCGGATGATAGTAAACTTTGGATTCATCAAATTAACCAAAAACTCCACAAGTGGGATGATATAATTAATGTAAGATCTAAAGACATGTGTTGCAAAAGTAACCTAATCCAAGTCATTAACCCAAACACAGCGATCAAGTTAAATCTGGAAAATTGATGCCTTGTAGACATGAATCTTTCGATGAGAAAAGGGGGTAGAATGACCCTTAGCATGGACAATACTAAGGAACGGTATGATGATGTCAAAGGTTTTCTTCAAGAAAAGGTATACACGACATACCTAACAAAGGAATAGTCGAATATGACGAGTAGCAAATTTTGATGTTTTGTTGCTTTTGAGGAGATGCAGGTCCGAAATAAGTAAAAACATTGGATGCTTAAGAAATAAGGCCAATTAAGAGGAAAGACATCGAATGTGAGGGGATGTCTTGTTTCCAATACATAAGAAAAAAAAAGTTAGGTGAATAGTAAAATAATGATACACATCGAGAAAGAATACTTGAGCAAATGTGGAAACGACTAAGGGATCCTTTCAGATTTGATAGCATCATTTATAGAATACTCGGTTGAAACATTATGAGAAATAAGAGATTCCGACATAGTGAACGATAAGGTAATGGATGAGATGGCTACATACAGTTGGTAAGAGGACTAATTTAAATACAAAATGAAAGAGTCAACCCCAGAGGATAAAACATAGTCGATCGCAGTAGAAGCCAAACGATGATAATTCCTTGAAGCAGAATGCAAATGAACTTTTCCTTATATTGAAAACTAAAGGAACGCCAAGATAAAGAGCGTCGTCTAGAGACTATTAAGAGGTATTGATGTAAGTAAGGAGGGGTGTTTATGTGTAAGTAGGTCTGGTGTTGGTTATGTTTGGGTTGACCTGAAAATAGATACTAAAGTAGGGGTCTAGGGTTCTCAGTTTGACTGGACAGTGGGGTATTTGTTGGCTGTTTCGGGTGGATTAAAATGGAGTTGGGTTAAGGAAATTTGTGGGATGGTTACAGGTGTGTTTAGGGTTGTATTAATGGTCAGGTTTTTGGTGGTTTAATAGTGGCAAGGCCACGGAACAGACCTGAAACAGTGAGGTCCTCGGTTGGGATGTTACGGTCGGGCAGTGTGGTGTTGGAGGCTGTTTCGGGTAGTTATATGGGGAATTGGATCAGGGAGTTTTATGGGGAAGTTCTAGAAAGCCTAAGGGTGATCTGGATGATTGGGTTTTTATGGTTGGATGGTAGTAAGGCGACGGAACAGAACTGAACCAGTGAGGTTCCGATAAGGGTTGACTTTGTGAACTGTTTGGTGTTGTTGGATTTGAACGGGGAGGTCGCTTGGTTTCGGATGTTAGCGTTTATTGTGAGTGTTTATGAGGTGATGTGGCAGGTGAGGGTGATAAGTATTTGGTGGTATGGAAAAGGGTTGTACACGAGTTGCGAGTAGCAACCTCGGGTGAGTTTAGGATTGACTTGGTTAAGTATTGGATCAGTCAGTATGGCTCAAGTGAGGTATGGTCAATATAGTAAGGATAATTACAAGGGGGTTTTAATTCCTAAGTTTACACCTTGATGAGGGTGACCAATTTAACAAGGACTAGACCGAGGTTGCTAAGTACAAGCCTGAATACTAACCAAGTAAGGTTGGCCGAAAACCTTAATATAGACCCAAAGGTTTGGGTTTGGTTGGGTCACACAGTCCCAACGTCCACTCGCATCAAAGGGGGTTCTTTAAGTTTGGGTTTAGTTAAGTCACAAAGTCTTAACCAAACTTACACTGAAGGGAAACCTTAGTTTGGATTCAACTAGGTCACACAGTCGTAGTTAAACTTACGCTAAGGGGTTTGGCTCACACAGAACCAACTAAGATAACAACACACAAGTTGAATAACTTAGCAAACGAATAAAACTAAAGTTTAAATCTCAATAAACTCTGAATATTTAAAACATCCTAAGGGTCCTATTTATAGTAATACATGGACTATATTCTAGAAGAATAATAAAAGACACAAAGTACACGGCCTAGGTGGGTACAAATGGGAACGGGTTTGGGTTTACTTGGTGACCAAGGGTGTTACGTCCAAACCAAGACAATGGGAAAGGTCATTACTTGGACACAAGAGTAACTCAATATATTTCACATCCCTTTGTGGATTCCAAGTGGAAGAATGCATGAACTTGATTATTCCAACAATCTCATCTTCCTTGAATGTGTTTAGAAGCTTCCATTCCTTGCACTTGTTTGATGAACCATTTAGGTCAACTTTTTATCTCCCTTTGGCAGACCTGAACTCCTCAATATAGCCAATTCATGAACTTGTTAGTTCATAAATTCTTCCTTGAAAGCCTCATCTTCTAAATGTCTCTTGTCCTTGCCACTTTATCGGCCAAGTCATCACTTGTCCTTGCCATTGTGTACTCTCGGCCTAGTCATATTTATGACTTATTAATTGTGTCCTAATATAGTTATTACATAGCATACTATGTCCTAAGCTAATATCTAAGCTAGTAAATAAAGATAAGTTAAAAGAAGTACATGGTCTCGGCCAAGACCAAACAAAAAGGCCAAAAATACAAGACTTCTTAGATCATCACGTCACAACTCCAACTCCATTCCATGTTAGGAATCTAAGTGTAGAATGACATGCCATTGTTGGCACTCTTAGTAAAACTCTTCCCGACTTACGTTGAGAGTTTAGGCCCACGGGCTTTCTTTCATCAATCTCCCCTTCTTTGAAAGAATTTGCCCTTAAATTCACACCGTCTAAATGTGGAAAAACAAATTCAGCAATAACTGTTGATCTAATATTTCCACCATTAGATAGGAGCGGAAGTTTTATCTTGTAGTCGTCTCCCTCAATTCTTGTCAAATATGGATCCGAATACAAGTCACATGGTTTTGAATTAAAATGGTGCCCGTATTGTTTCACGAATTCCATAACATGTAATGTCGTACCATATGTATAATAATGACACCGTGCGTCATTCATTTTTGTGCTAGAGCAATACATAACACCTACTCTAGTTTCATGTTTGGTGTTCAACCGCTCTTCCCAATTTGGCATGGTTAGGGTCGGGGCTTCACAAATATTTTTCCTTAAGGCTTGAAAAACCCTTGTTTCTCCTCGGAACCATTCACACTCATCTTTTCTTATTAGTTCGTTGGTAGGGGTAGCAAGGTCACAACAATTCCGTAGGACATGACGAGAATAAGAAGTCGAACCAAATACACTCTTTACCGCAACCGCTCCCGTAGGCTCGGACCATCCTTTGGTAGGTTCCCCCTTGGGTGGGTTGGCATCAATTTTCTCAGAAGATGTTAAGTGCCCCAAGGATGGACGTGACACCTTGTGTAAGGAAGAGTTTTGGACGTCACACCGCCCAAACGGCATCACAAACCATTCGCCCAAATCAAACTTGATTCCGAGGGTCATCTTCCATTCAACTTTCTCTCAGATTACCACTTGGCGATAGCCACTTTTCAATTCCATCTTGATGAACAATTTTGCTCCACTTAATCCATCAAAAAGGTCGTTCAACCTCGGCATAGGAAATTTGTTCCCTATGATGAAGTTGTCGTCCTCTCGGCTTTCAACACACGGGTGCCAAGTTTCATTTTCTTTTTCCTCCATTAAGATCATTTCATTGGTCAGATTGTGTGCATATGATTGAGGGTTGTGTAATTAACTTCTTGGAAATAAATCAAGAGAATGCTCACTAATTTCTATCGGTGATGGCCCGGTTGCAAGAACATCTGCACAGATAAAGTCCAAGGGTTCTTTTGGGTCGGCAACTATAGTACTCCCCTTCTTAGATTCTTCCTCTATCTTTTGTAAATCAAGGGAGGAGATATCAGAACCTTCCTTGGCCTCGGATTCTTCAAAGGACTTCCCACCATCTTCATTCATCAACACTCTGGGGTTAGGACATTCCTTGGCAAAGTGTCCCGATCCACATATTTGGAAACATTTCTTTCCTTTTTTGTCTATCCCGTTGTGAAATCTACAACTCCTTGATCATACAATGTATTAGTAAAAGAAGTATTACCCTCTTTTACCCTTTGATCTTCAATTTCGTGATCATACAAAGGGTTGATAAAAAAGGTACCGCCCATTTTCTCAACATTGGTGGGCTTTATGTAAGACCTTGGGGTACCTCTCCTTTGTGGTTTCTCAACCATGCCTCCAAAGGTGCGGCATGATGCCACTTCAAATTTTTCTTGGAGACGTGTGGGGAGCTTGAAGGGTATACTTTGGTCATACTCCCTTGTCAAGAATTTCCTCTTCAAATGTTTCTTTAAATTTTCCCAAGAGTCAATATTGGTCTTGCCATGTCTCTTCCGACTTGTTATTAAATTTTCATACCACACGGATGCGGAAGATTTCAATTCCCGTGTAGCCACCATAAAGCACTTACGATCATCGTAATGTTTGGACTCAAAAAGTCTCTCAATGGCCCTTAGTCATTCAAGATACTCCATCGGGTCCATGTCGTCTTCAAACGTAGGAAGATCAAACCGTAAGGCTCCGCTTTCTTCCCTTTCTTGTCTTGAGCTATTTTGTACAACCATTGAGTTGGTATTTTTACTTACGGAATGTCCCGGAAGTTCTTTTTTCAAAGCCCTCACTTGTTCCGTAAAAATATCACTTACGAGCCTCCTTAGTTCTTCTTTGTTTATATGAGCCATAGCGTCAAATCGTGGGACAGGATGGCCTCGTTCTGATACCAATATTATGTAAGTAAGAAGGGTGTTGATGTGTAAGTGGGTCGGGTGTTGGTTATGTTTGGGTTGACCTGAAAATAGATACTAAAGTAGGGGTCTCGGGTTCTCGGTTTGACTGGACAGTGGGTTATTTATTGGCTGTTTCGGGTGGATTTAAAGAGAGTTGGGTTAACGTACTTTGTGAGATGGTTACGGGTGTGTTTAGGGTTGTATTAATGGTTAGGTTTAGGTGGTTTGATAGTGTCAAGGCCACGGAACAGACCTGAAACAGAGGTCCTCGGTTAGGGTGTTACGGCCGGGAAGTGTGGTGTTGGAGGCTGTTTCGGGTAGTTATATGGGGAATTGGGTCAGGGAGTTTTATTGGGAAGTTATATACAGACTGAGGGTGATCTGTATGATCGGGTTTTTATGGTTGGATGGTAGTAAGGCGACAGAACTGAACTGAACCAGTGAGGTTCCGATAAGGGTTGACTTTGTGGACTGTTCGGTGTTGTTGGGTTTGAACGGGGAGGTAAGCTTGGTTTTGGATGTTGGAGTTTATTGTGAGTGTTTATGAAGTGTTTTGGGAGGTGATGGTGATAAGTATTTGGTGGTATGGACAAGGGTTGTACACGAGTTGCGAGTAGCAACCTCAGGTGAGTTTAGGATTGACTTGATTAAGTGTTGGATCGGTCGGTATGGCTCAAGTGAGGTATGGTCAATATGGTAAGGATAATGACAAGGGGGTTTTAATGCCCAAGTCGACACCTTGATAAGGGTGACCAATTTAACAAGGACTGGACCGGGGTTGCAAAGTACAAGCCCGAATACTAACCAAGTAAGGTTGGCCGGAAACCTTAAGATAGACCCAAAGGTTTGGGTTTGGTTGGGTCACACAGTCCCAACGTCCACTCGCATCAAAAAGGGTTCTTTAAATTTGGGTTTAGTTAAGTTACAAAGTCTTAACCAAACTTACACTGAAGGGAAACCTTAGTTTGGATTCAACTAAGTCACACAGTCGTAGTTAAACTTACGCTAAGGGGTTTGGCTCATACAGAACCAACTAAGATAAACAACACACAAGTTGAATAACTTAGCAAACGAGTAAAACTAAAGTTTATATATCAATCAACTATGAATATTTACAACATCCTAAGGGTCCTATTTATAGTAATACATGGACTATTCTAGAAGAATAATAAAAGACACAAACTACATGGCCTAGGTGGGGACAAATGGGAACGGGTTTGGGTTTACTTTGGTGACCAAGGGTGTTTTGTCCAAACCAAGACAATGGGAAAGGTATTTACTTGGAGACAAGAGTGAACTCAATATCTTTCACATCCCTTTGTTGATTCCAAGTGGAATAATGCATGAACTTGATTCTTCCAACAATCTCATCTTCTTTGAATGTGTTTAGAAGCTTCCATTCCTTGCACTTGTTTGATGAACCATTTTGGCCAACTCTTCCTCTCCTTTTGGCCGACCTTGAAGTCTTCATATATACAATTCATGAACTTGTTAGTTCATAAATATTTCCTTGAAATCCCAATCTTCTAGATGTCTCTTGTCCTTTCCACTTTATCGGCCAAGTCATCACTTTTCCTTCCCATTGTGTACTCTCTACCTAGTCATCTTTATGACTTATTAATTGTGTCCTAATATAGTTATTACATAGCATACTATGTCCTAAGCTAATATCTAAGCTAGTAAATAAAGATAAGCTAAAAGAAGTACACGATCTCGGTCAAGACCAATCAAGAAGGCCAAAAATACAAGACTTCTTAGATCATCACGTCACAACTCAAACTCCATTTCATTTTCCATGCAATGTTAGGCATCTAAGTGTAGAATGACGTGCCATTGTTAGCACTCTTAGTAAAACTCTTCTCGACTTATGTTGAGAGTTTAGGCCTGTGGACTTTCTTTCATCAGGTATTGATGTGGAATAAAGGTAGGGATGAGAACCTCATTGTGATCGGAGCATTAGTGTGTTGGTCGACGGCATATTAGAAGATGAGCACTCGAAGTTAGAAGAAGTAACTAAGGACTATTGGTTTGGTACGAATATTGCTACAAATCATCTCACTATCATGGTGAGCCATTCGAACATGAAATACCATTGCATAACTGACTCGTCAGGTTGCATCAGATTAGCTAAGACTATCGATATAATCAAAGATTGGCTAATGATTTTATATTAAGAATGTTACCTATTTTCTAGAGTTATTTCAATACATTATACAAGCTCTCTTTCTATGGTGAACTACATTTGAAAAACTAGTATAAAAGGGACTTTGGGCATCCAGGATTAACCCTACCTCCGCCTTAAGGGGCTAGTTAAAACTAAGATTCAAAACCACAGTACACAAGCTGTAGATGGACATATGGACTTGGAAAGAATTTGGAATAATCATCTAAGAAGTGACAACTATTATGCGGAATACTACCGGGTCAAGAAATAAGGTGTTATATCAGGAAGGGGAGCGGGACTCTTAGCAAGTAACGGAAAATGATAGAACCTAAAGTGGCAGTGGCAGAATTGATATAGTAAGTTATAAGAAAATGCTTAGATTAACACTGAGATGTTGTAAAGAATTGGTCGCAAGAGCTGGATAAAACTTGGCAAGAGATGAAGATCTCGTCTGAAACATTCGCAACTATAATAACTGAACTCAACTAACAAGCGTAGAGTCAGATAAATAGAGTATATTCCTAACCATGGGTGCCAACCTACCTGTATTTTATGTTTTAATACTAATGATATTCATTGGCCATTTACCCCAAGTGTTGCCATGATAAAAATGTAAAGGTAAAAAAGAATTTACTGAGCGAAGAAACTCCAAGACCAGTGAGTCGTCCATAATATACATCTTTAAGTGGGGCAATATGAACAAAATAAGAAAGGAATGTACAAAGAGGAATGTAAGGAATGAACCCAAGAAGAAATAAATTGGGAAGGTCTTTATCTGTACCAAAGAACTCCGTCCACTGATGACCATCGTACCACAATATTTCATTATATCCCTAATTATGCTCCAAAGTGTTTATCATTTTCAAAAAGAATATCAAAATAACTATTCTATTTGTCTATCATCTACCTCTTGTCAAAAAACAACCCCATTGCTACTATTGCATTCTACATTTATTGTTGGTTGCTGGGTTGAAACCATACTCCTTCCTAATGGTGTCTCTAAATTCATAGTCTTGTATATTGTCGAGTTATCATTGTAAAGCAAAGGAAAATACCGAATCAAATGTCAAGGTTCAATGGTTTGGATAAATGACAGTTATTGAGTGATATTATATAAAGGGATGTGTGACCGTGTAAGGTCGATATTGTACTGATATTATTGGTATCACTCTATGAGATGCCAGTTATGGTATTTGACTGCACAACAGGTTAAGATGATCCTATGTATGAAGGAAATCCTGCCAAACTTCCAGAGAATGTAAGAGTCACTATACTCATGTAATGATGTCCCAACATTTGAGGATGAATGTTCTGAAGGGGGGAAGAATGTTACACCCTATAATTTCATAAATCGAGTAAACCTTAAGTTAGGGATCCAAGTAAGGAAGAATGATCCCCTTTGGGAAGATTAAGGGAGGGTCGAGTTGAAACCTGAAGAAGTTGTGAGAGTTAAGAGTTGTCAAGACCTTCGTGCCTGCAATATTTATGTTGTGAATGTCATCTCGAATCGATGTAAGATGGGAAGAGTTATGATGTCTATAAAAGGTTAAGAAAGGCTTTGGTACAATATTAGAAGTATAGCTAAGAAACTCCGAGTTACCCCCTTTGTTTCGTACACGTTTAAGAGTATGGCTACACGAATTGAGCTCTGAGGACCCCGAACCCCATTTTGAGGGTCATTTACAATATGAATGGATGTTAATAAGGTTTATGGATGGTTATAAATCATTGAGATCAAAGTAATCATATTTCGACGAAGTTTAACGAAGATCGGCTGATATGCTAGAGCATTTTGCTTCGCAAATGGGATCCGCCTCACGGAAGGGGGCGTTTATGATCGTAAGGATCAGGCCAGCTCACTGCCTTGATATTCCCTTGGATCTGCAGCTGCATATGGCATACTCAACCCTAGATGCCATCGTATATCATAGGCGGTGGCCGACCACTTTGGTTTATTTAAGCGGTGGATTGCATTATTGACCCTCATTTCGACCGAAACTCATCCCTAACACCCCAAAATCCTCTCTAGACATTCCCCAATGTTCCAAGGGTGATTACCAAGTAAACTCACCATAATTCCACATCCAAAGCTTGAGATGAAACTTATGTGGCAAGTAGAGTGATCAAGGGTGAATAAGACCAAAGACAAGCTTGGATTTCAAGTTGTTGCCTTTGATTATGGTATGGTACTTGCTATTATTGAGTATTCTTAGGTTCTCATAGTTTAAAGTAATCTTTTGGTAAGTAAATCTGTGAAAACGTTAAGATAAAACAATATAGTTGATCATAGTAGTGTGGTGTTGATTGTTGGATGGCTCGGATGAGGTTTGTGAGATAGCTATGGCTAGATGCCATGAAGTGTAGTTTTTATAGCCTTGATGATGTTATTATTATTGAAAAGGAGATGATCATATCTTAAGCTTCGATGAAAATAAGATGGGATAAAGTATGCATGCTAAGTGTTCGATGGAACGTCATAATGGTAAAGTTCTTGAAACTCTTGAATGGATTTTGATGCAGATTGTCCTTATTGCTTAGGTCGAAAATTGTAGAACAAGCGAGGAACCATAGGAGTAGTTTGGTCATCAATGAGGTATGTTGAGGCTCTTTCTTTCATTTTTATGGCATCTACAAATAAGTGTAACCATAACGAGTCCCTTCAAAATGAATTCTATTCTTAAGATTTAAGCTTGTGAATATTCTTGTTTCATGTTGTTATAGCTCATGAATCTTATTGTTCTGTTTTGAGAGTATTTTCCAACTTGATAGTAACTCGATGCTTATGCCCTCTTATGGATTTTATTAATTCTTATCCCATGGATACACTCAGTTACATAATGATAATCGAAAAATAACAACCTTGGGTCACTATGATCAGATTCATAAGGCCCTTCGGAGTCATTGCATGCATTACATAGTTGGTCGGGTAAGCATTTATTTGTGGACACCACTGCAGTTGGGAACTTTATGATGATAATAGCCCCAAAGAGCGGCGTAATGATGATATGATAGCCCCGATATGTGGCATATATATACTTATATATGTATACAAAATTTTTAAAGCACAGTATGTACATTCCATTCCCACAGAGGAACTTAGAGTACATGTTGTTTCTCTATGACTCTATTTACAGTTATGAACTCAGTTACAGTTTCAGCTTTATGTTTCATTTATAGGATTGCACTTGTATATAGTTTCAGCCTTACATATTCAGTACATCTTTCGTACTGACGACCCATTTCTGGGGTGCTGCGTTTCATGCCTACAGGTATAGATAGAGATTCAGACGTTACCTCGCAGTAGGTGACTCGACTCATCTGAAGGTTGTCAAGCTCCTTTCTTTCAGAGCTGTCTAGTGAGCTGATAGGTATAGTAGTTGCATATATGTATATAGTTGGGTATGGCGGGGCCATATCCTGACCGGCTGTTGTTACTGCACTCTCCAGAGGCTTGTAGACAGTCGTTTAGTATATAGTAGTCTTGTGTGGCCTTGTCGGCCTTGTTGTATATAGTTATGTTGGCCATTTTTTCTGCGTACAAGTAGTTGTGTAATTTTATCAAGTAATCATTCATCAAAGGCCTTGTCAAGTTATATATTATTAAGTATGCTACATGTATCATGAGTGGCGCGCTCGGGCCTTAGGGCACCGGGTGTGGGCCACACACCCCAAGGTTTGGGTGTGACAAAAGTGTTGTGGAAAAATAATAATGTAGAAGAAATGACGTGCGAGGCTGAGGAGGACATGAAGTCTAGATATCCTCACTTATTTTTTACTATTGGTTTATATAGACTCTCGTGCGATACGGTATCCCCTATTTCTATCTTATATAGGCAATATTGTTGATACATATGCAGTGGATGCAACCCAGACTACGGCACTTGACAATTGAGGTTAGTTAAGATTAACCTTTTTTATTTCTGGATAGATAAATGGTGTATGAGGCCCATATTGTTGTATTATGTTGTTATGTGGCCTTGTGTGGCATTGGATATGTTTTTTGGTTGTTTGACAGGTTTTGGATAGCTTTTTTTACAGAGGAAACTCTGCCAAAATTTCTAGAAAATCCTTAAAAGTTAGGATCCTAAAGATATGTTACCCCTACATTTGAAGACGAATGTTCCTAAGGGGGGAAGGATGTTATACCTCGTAGTTTTATGTCAAGTTGTGTCGTCAATTAACCTAAGTATACCGAGAAGGTGTGAGACCTTAGAAAAGGGTAATGATTGTATAAAACCTGTTTATAAAAGGCTCAGAAAGTATAGGAGTTAAACGAATCAAAGAGGATACGTTTCGTAAAAAATTGACAAGTTTCATCTATTTCATGTGATGTACAGGACATATATTTGAAGTACGGACTGTACAAAGTCTATCTGATGGTCGTATGAATTTTCAAAAAGTTGACCGACTCAGTAAGGGAGGTATGGTACAAATGTACTAACCGTACATTGAGGTACGGATTGTACCTTGGTCGTATATTGAGGCGGTGGGAAAATTCTAGCTCTTATAATTACGTATTCGCTCGACTTAAACATCATTTGTTCACTTCCTACAACCTTAAATAGCTCCTAAACACTCTCCAAAATATCTCTCATGATCCTTGACCAAAACAAAGGCTAAACTAAGTGAATCCAACATGAAGAATTCGGTGGTTATCGTTATATCATATTCCTCCTCGTCGTGTTGATTTTGGAGAATTTTTGGAAGTGAATTAACCCTAGATTTGGAAAGATTCTTGTGTTTGGAGGTAAGTCTTATCCCTCTCTTCTTGCTCTTAGAATTATAAAAGTGTTTGGAGTGTGATTGTAGAAGAATCTTATAGAACAAGTCCTTATGAATCTTGGAACTATGGTGTATTGTTGTTTGGGCAGTTTTGTTGAAGTTATGGATTGTGTGAGTAATTAATCCTTGTTTTATGTGTTATGGAGATTAAGGCTAAGGATTTGAGAGGCTTGTGGTGTTGATACATGTATAGGATTGAGTACAGCCAATAGCATGAACCTTATGTACGCAAGGTGTTCAATGAAATGTCTAAGTGAATTTTCTTATAAGTTATGGATTTGTTGTTAATACAAATCATTCATATATTGTAGATAACCATCTGTAGAACATACAAGGGCTTGTGGAGTCCATATAGATAAGGCAACAAGGTATGTAGGGTTTATTCATATTCCTTCATTTGGCATGATCTTGTTAAACCTGAAATGAAATGAAACGTCATCTAAACGATCCTATTCTTGGTTGCCTTCCGCTCAAATTCCATTAGAGAATATGATTCTTATTTGTCCGTTGTCGGGAGTAATTTCCATATCTCATGATATTCTTTGTTATATGCTTGATTCTGAGACTCTTCTTGGACTGCAACGATCGATGTACATAATTCCATAATGATGGGTGAGGGTTAATGACCTTAGGTCACTATGCCCTGTTCATGTTGGTTGTCTGAGGTTTTTCATGCATTGTATGTATATGTATTTATTTTTTACCAATCCACGTTATAGTCGGTCATGTACGACACTTATATGTGCACGCAACTACGACGGCAGAAATGTACGGATTGCAAAACATATCTACGGGTTGTTATTCTACCATAGGATCTTATTCTAGAAATCTGAGTCAGCTAAAGACCCAATTATGGCAAGAATCGACGGACTGTAATTATGTTCGATGGTCCGTCAAAGTGAGCGTAGAAGAAAACGTAGAAGTGAAGATTCCATTTATGGTGCCCTGTTCAGAACCAATGGACCGTGAATCTGTTTCACGGTCCGTAAAAATATACGCCATGGGCAATTTTGCCACAATGTATTCCATATTTTTGTACCATTATAAATAGTTTGTGTAGGGTTTTGTGGGTCATTTTGTCCAGAATTGATTACTACATTTTATAGCATTGAATACTCCATTTTTTAGGAGAATATTCCACAACTTTTGTCATTTTCTTTCTATTGTAAGCTTTTAATGTCTTCTTCAATGCTTTAGTCCCTAGCAGATTAAGCAGGTCATTATACTTGCTTAGTCATGAACCTAACCGTTTAAAGGGCTGCAAAGAGCGGAAGGCTAGTCCTTGAGTGAGATTAAGCAGGCCATCAAAATTTGCTTAGTCTTGCAAGTGAACTATTGAGAGCTTACAAACCTCGTGTAGTGAGTTTTAATTGTATCAACACAAAGCTGTAGTATTAGAACAATATGGACTTGGTTCTAACGGGAAAGATTGTCAATAAGAAGCACAAATCAGGGGGGAAGATTTGATCCAAAGCTGAAGAAGATTGAAGGAAGCTAATCAAAGGGCACATGAAGATATATGAAGCTTCTATGTGTTTGACACTTTATCTAAGACTTGTTCTTATTGAATATTTTTACTATTCAAAAACTGTTCTATCACTTTTCTGAGACATGCCATGGTGAGTGTAATACACTCAAAATTAGCACATAAAGGCTTTTAGTTTAACCAAAACAAATTAAATCCTTTCTTCTTTATTCTTTCTGTCATTATTTCCTCCACCATCACCGTTGATGCCATTACAATTGTAATAATTATTTTTTCATCCTTTTTAGATTTGAAAATTACCACCACCGTCATCTCTTCTTTTTCTATAATGTCATCATTGTTACCTTGTTCCTGGAAACCACCACCACCACTTTTTCTCCCCCGCCCCCTCCCCACCTCTTCTGCTAGAAATATATAAATTTATAACCATGAAATAATCAATTTTGAAAATCAAGAAAAGTAGAGGAAAATGAAGGATTTAGAGGGACGATGACAACACCAGGAAATGGAGATAGGTGGCTGATGGCCTGTGAATGCTAATGAGAAAAAGGATCAATCTATAAAAAATAAAAAATAAAGAATCAAAATCTAATGAAAACCAAAAAAAACATAAAAATAAAATAAAAAGAGAAGGAATAAAATGGGGTTTAAGGGGACCGCCGAGATTAGAGGGAGGTCTGGGCAGAAAGGGGGAAGGAGGCATTGGGTAGCTGGGGTGGCGTATAGAATATAGGCCTTTTTTATTTATTTTTGTGTTGAAAAATAATTTTTTTCTTAATAATTTTTAAAAAATATTTGGTACCCAAATGTCACGTATCCTCTTTTAATTAGTTATCATGCTATATCATCCGCAAGTTATGACACGGACTTTATAATTTTAGATGATTGTCAAAACAAATATAATAGGTACAAATTTTGAGTTGTGTAACTATTCAATAGGAACGAGTCTTATATAAGGTGTCAAAATGAAATATCAAGACAACTTTAGAGGGTCATCTGCGGCTTTGGCATTAAAATAACTGATAAAAATAAACATTAGGTTTTATATCAAATTCATAAAAAATTCTACTTGTAATATCTTTTTTACTGACTTTCTACTTATAAAGTTAATTAACTTGAATAAAAATCTATAAACACCTAGGTTAAAGAATAAAATATTGTATATTAATATTTAAAAAAACTACATAGATGGAAAATTGAAAACATCAAGAGTAAAATGGATATTGCATAAAAAAAGAGAATACCGATGGTTCAAAGTTGATGAGCAGTTTAATTTTTTAAGCAAAATTAAGGAGTGTAAATGATTTTCACGGTAAATTAAATACTTTAGGAAAAACATCATATAACTTCATTTGAAGAAACAAAGGTACATGAGTACATCGATATATCTGACCTGTTGAAAGAATTAACAGGGTGAAATGTTGAATGTAAATAAACGGGGAGATAATCAACAGCCAGACTATAAAATATTAAAGAAGTCCACTGTAGAGAAAATAGGAAATGGGGAAAACCAATCAGACTTCCATTCACTACACAAATAACAAGTGGAGTGGTTACACACTGTACACAACCTCGCATCACAACACAGCCTAATGAATTTCATTTGCAAACCCCCAAGTTTTCTATGAAATCAATGCTGGCTAAAAAGGAGAAAAAAATAAAAAATAAAAAATAAATAGGATGCGTTTAAAAATGCAAACTCACAACAAACAAAAAGAATACCAAGCAACTAACTTATAATAAATTAGCATGAAGAAAGCCCCAAAAAATAACACTGCAAGTAAAGAGGGGATCTTCAGTCCTGTCCACTTCCGAAACTTAGGAGCAGTAGCAGCTAAAAATACACTGGCGCTGTCCCTCAACACTATTGATATCGGACCCTTGCTGCTGTATAGGTGCAAGTCGATTATAGAAAAACCGGAAGCAATTGGAGTGGGCAAAAAATTGATAGAGAAGGATTGTAAAATTCCCTCTGTTTCTTTTATCCGCATTATATGCTGCAGCAACCTGGGAGAGAGCAGGCCTGAATGCAGTCAGAACAACTGGAGTGCCATTTTTAGCTTATTCTGTTTCCACTTGGGTAACTTGTAGAAAGCCTCCTTAGACATCCCGAATTTCTCTCTGAACTCTTCCGAAGACAAGTAAGTCTGCAGCCAAAAAGAATAAAGGAAGGATCATAAGTAAAATCAAGAAAAGCATCTACAATCTCCAAATGAAGCTTTCTGAAAACGCACCTCTCGCTTAGTTACATCTATTTCAGTGACAGGATCTGCTACTGTTGTTTTCAGCCGGTCATAAGGATAGATCGGAAGTCCTTCCTCATCTTCAGTTTCACCCTCTTTCACATCTTCCTGTATTGTTTCTGGTTTAGGTTTAGGAGCCTCCTCTGTTACATTGTTAACCGAGTTCTCCTTAGAGTTGCCCTGAGGACTTGGTTCCGGGGCCTCCGTGCTCAATTTTGGTGCTTCAGGGCTCCCTTCATCATTTGAAGAACTTTAGTTTTCTCATTTGGAGAAGCATAGTTAGTTCCAAAATGAAGAGAATGTACCTTTGACAGAGCGAGGTATTATGACTTCCTTGGCGGGTAAAGCTTTATCGAAACTTGCTGTTAATGCTGCAATAGCTGCTGATCTGGGTGCCAATTTTGCTGAATCTGGAGTTACAGATTTTGGATAAAGCTTTCTCACCATTGGTGGAGGCGTAGATAGATTTCTTGCATTTGGGTTCTCAAAAGTAGCTGCTAGTGCGTTAAAAGCTGGAGACCTGCCCCTAACACGAACACGGTCAGGGCTGAAAGACACGCTCCTTGATCGCTGTGATTTCTCGGGAGCAGCAGACCTTCCACCATATGACACAGGTGTTCTCCTTTTAGGTTTCTAATGGAGCAAAGTATGCAAAATTAGAAAATCAGCACTAAGACAGAGAAGTCCTTACATGAAGGGAAACGACTCAAAGAACTCACCCAAAAGCTAAAAGTTAGAAAGGAATTGCAGTCAATACAGGGAAGAAACACTACACCAAGATCAGGTAGAAGGGCCTAAGAGCATGATGATTCTGTTTCCAGAATTTATGAATATAAAGGAAAAAATCATCTCTTCAAGTAGACTTTGAAATAAAGTTTGCATTCTACAAGTCATCTTATTAGAAGGATAAAACAACATTGACTTTTGCAATTCCAACAGCACTTCGGAAGGATACATCAAAGAAAAAAGTGTCATATTGAACAGCACCCAGATGGTAAAAGAAGAAAATAAAGCAAACATGGACAAAACACAAAGTCATCCCTTACCTCTGTAATTCCAGGAAAGGAAAGAAAACAAGCAGGTATAGGAAGAAACTTACATCCATTGGTGGAGGGCCCCCATTCTTCACTAGTGTGAGCTTTCTTTGGAATGAGTTTCCGTGCATCTGCCGAAGTGTTCTCTATTAGCAAAAATTAGTTTCAAAATCATAAGCAAAAATCATGACGACACTTACAGCAGACTTGGTGGAGTCCCAACTGAAATGACGAGTGAAGAAAGGTGGTTCACTGCCTTCCATAACAATGTATATTGGAGCTTGGTGAGATAGTTTCTCCATAAGAAAATCATATTCCAGGAATTTCTGATGGGATTCATCAAAAATTGTGTCATATTAGAAAACGAAAGAACAGCCTATGAGATCACAAATTCAATTCTGGTTTTGTAGAACTTCTGTGAAGCTATAGATTTATGCTTTAGCACTTCACAAACTATGCAAAACAGCTTTCAGGTGTCCAAAGAAATGTATATTTTATACTGCCAAGGGTAATGGCATTATCCAGCTATATTATACTCTCAAGGTAAAGTCCTTGGTCTCTATTGTAACACTGTGTTTAACTAATACATGTATAACTTATATGGGAATCGATGTATTATTTTATACTGGATAGACGTGGAACAAGACAAGTGTATTAGCATACCATGATAAAGTTAATCCTTCACTTTGGTATTACAACTCATAACAATCCTTGTAATATATATCAAGATCACATAACAATCTCTAATTATATTCACCGAATATCAATTTTTGAATGATAATCTTTGGAAGGGGAGTCTTGGCGTAACTGGTAAAGTTGTTGTTGTGTGACCAGGAGGTCATGGGTTCAAGCCGTGGAAGCAGCTTCTTGCAAAAATGCAGGGTAAGGCTGCGTTCAATAGACCCTTGTGGTCCGGCCCTTCCCCTAACCCCGCGCATAGAGAGAGCTTAGTGCACCGGGCTGCCCTTTTAATATTTGGATTCCCGGGTGACTTTTTTTCTTTGAAGCATTCAGAGAGAATCGGGATTGGCTTAGGCAGATCTTGCCAGGCAATTTCCTTTTACCAGCAAGAGATGGCTCTCCTCCGAGGCTTTGAGAGCTTATTCCCTTCTTGTTCACTTTTCTTTTTCGTTACTTATTTTCTTTTTTGAATGATTTCCTAAATAACTAGCCTATGAACCAAATGGTCCAAACTAGAAACTACGTTCCAATTCTCTACTTGGCAGTCCTCTACTGTGGCTCTTTGCATTAATGTTCGAGGAAATAGCTCTCAACACGTCTCTTTCCTGCTCCTCCTTTTTTAATATGTAGAGAATTGGTTATAAAGGAACAAATAACACATGACATTTTCTTTGATAAGTTTAATTAAATGATATGTAAGATTGAACAGATATCCTTTTTTCTTTTCTTAGGTGTACTTTTTTGGACTTGAGTCATCTGATAGATTTAAAGTATCTAATAAGTCTGTAATATGTGCTACTCCCTCCGTTTCAATTTATTTGTCTGGTTTTGACTTGGCACGGAGTTTAAGAAAGTAAAGAAGACTTTTGAATTTTGTGGTCTTAAACTTAAGATAGTAGAATGTATCAAAATGCCCTTTAATCTTGTGGTCTTACACATGCCATGTGAAAAGTTGGAATTAAAGAGTTGCTAAAAAGGAAAAGAAACATTCTTTTTGAAACGGACTAAAAAGGAAAGTAAAAAAAAACAAATTGAAACGGAGGAAGTATATCATTTACCACGTTCATCCTACATCAAAAGCATTTTTTTTGTGAATAAAATGTTTCATAAAAAGACATCAAGAAGATGCAAAAGGTACAAAAGATGGATTGTTAGTTCCAATACATAAAAAATAAACTATACTAGATTCAGGGAGCTAACAACAAAGTCCAAAAACTGATCATTGCTATTACAGGCATTAGATTCTCCAGCAAAAAAGCTTAAGTAGGTATCCAGCTTTTAAGGAATGGTTTGAAGTATTTTTCTTTTGATAATGAAGAATGGTTTGAAGTTGAGATTTTTCATCAAAGCATCATCTCAAGACATCTTCTATTCCTTTCTCTCCAAAGACACCAAAAAATACTTGCACGAATCATAACCCAGATCTTCTTGATGGCTTATCAACTCTCAAGAGCTCCAACCTTTAGATGCTTCTCTGACTATTTGCACCATGACCTAGTTGAGTCCAAATAGAGTGGAACATGTTCCATAAGACAGCAACAACTGTACAGTGAAGAGATGATACTTTCTGTGCTATGAAGATACATGTAGCACTTGTGGGCAAACCGCATACTCCTTCTACTGAGGTTATCCTGCATCAGGCATGCTTCATTGTGGACTGTACAAGTGAAGCATAGAATTTTTGTGGACAATATTGTTCTCCAAATTAGTTTCCAGGGCAAGGACTCAATCACTTGCTTGTGCGAATATAGATGCTTATAACTTTGAATGTCCACTTGAACTCCCCTAAAATAGTCTACCATGGGCTTGTTCATCTAAGTTGTTCTCCAAATTAGTTTCCAGGGCAAGGACTCAATCACTTGCTTGTGCGAATATAGATGCTTATAACTTTGAATGTCCACTTGAACTCACCTAAAATAGTCTACCATGGGCTTGTTCATCTTAGTTGTTCTCCAAATTAGTTTCCAGGGCAAGGACTCAATCACTTGCTTGTGCGAATATAGATGCTTATAACTTTGAATGTCCACTTGAACTCCCCTAAAATAGTCTACCATGGGCTTGTTCATCTTAGTTGTTCTCCAAATTAGTTTCCAGGGCAAGGACTCAAATCACTTGCTTGTGCGAATATAGATGCTTATAACTTTGAATGTCCACTTGAACTCCCCTAAAATAGTCTACCATGGGCTTGTTCATCTAAGTTGCCAGAGCAGGTCAAGTAGCTCTGCTAGCTCCCAGTCATGAACATTTCTTCTGAAGTGACACATCCAGATGTTACGTTCTCTATTCAGTGAAATGGTAGTCTCTGGGTTACTGGCTATCGGAAAAAGAGGGGTAGGAATTCATCAGTTTTGAGTTGTTGAGCCACTTCTCCTTCCAAAACTTTCCATGAACTCCATTCCTCTGAAGGTTACATTCCAGAAGAATTCATTCCACAACTTGCTAATGCTTTTCCAGAGTCCCTACACAATGGGGGCTCTAGACAGCTAAATGCAACAGTAATTTTGAACCCCATATTTTGCCTTAATGACTGCTTTCAATACCAAGCTCCTCTATAGTAGTAATCACATATTCCTCTAATATCGTGGTTTCTAGTTTCTGAAGCAGTTTGACATTTTCAATCATGGACTTGTCTTCTGAATCATAAATACCATTCAGAGTGTGGGTAGAGAGGTCTGTAATAGTGTACTTTTATAAAAGACAAGGCTGAACAAATCGGGAAGAGCTCTTTCAATGTAACATCCTACAGCTATTTATCAGTTCACATTCTATTCTTCTTCAAGTTGACCAACTTTAGTCCAACTTTACACTGGAATTCTCCGGAAAAGGCCCTTGTTACTTCCATACAGCACTATTTGGCTGAACACAGAGTGAGTGCACCAATTGTTTTTAACTCTATCTTGTATCTATAAGAGCTGAATCACCAGTCAACGTAGACATACTTAATTATGGTTCCTTTACAAAATCTAAGAGTTGGTTTGTTCAGCTTTCATTTAATTCCTCTTCTAATCCAATAGGACATGCAAACTGACTTATTTGACCAACCCGTAGCTCTGCATGAAAATTTAATGGTAATGATCTTGTCCCAAAAGTCTGCCACTTCTGCAGCAAATCTCCCAACACCATATGTCTAGGAGAGCTATTGAATGAGAGAAGCTTCACGTGCCCAGGCCAAAATATTGCATGCCAAATAACTGAGCGACTCCCTCCCTATAACCGGCAGCTATCCAAAATTCTCCATCAACTTGTGAACTATATTATGATCAAGCTGGAGTAGGAAACAGAGAGAGGGTATAGCTTGCTACACAACATGCACATACAAACTGACTTATTCGACCAACCCATAGCTCTGCATTAAATTTAAGGTAATGATCTTGTCCCAAAAGTCTGCCACTACTGCAGCATATCTCCCAACACCACATGGCTAGGAGAGATCTATTGAATGACAGAAGCTTCAAGTCTCCAGGCCAAAAAATTGCATGCCAGATAACTGAGCGACTCTCTCCCTATAACCGACAGCTGTCCAAAATTCTCCATCAACTTGTGAACTATATTATGATCAAGCTGGAGTAGAAAAACAGAGAGAGGGTATAGCTTGCCACAACCCCCCCCCCCCTTACCTCCCAAAGATGATGCTTCTACTAGTCTTCTTTCAATTCTCAAGAAGGGAACCTACATCTCAATAGTTTTGACTCCCCACCCCCCAAGAGTATTCTACCAGTCCCTCCGCTATTTGTTGTCTATCCCTTCTAAAATCAGTAAGGCTCAAGTTGTTTTTCTAACTTCTGCACTTTCTGCTTCTATTGGAACTGTCTACCACAATTCAATCACTAGAACATTTTCCTTGAGCTCTTCAGTTCCTGTCGAGTGACTGCTCTCCCTTTTCTCTTTTTGTTTACTCAACGAAGCAGTATTGAGCTGAAAGTATATTTTCTTCTAATACGCTCATCTTCGCTACTTAGATCGATCTATTATAGGTACTTTACTATTGAAACATTTTCCTGACTTTCATATATCCAGTCAAAAATCCCTTAGTCAAATTGCTTTTATTATGTTCAACTAAAAATATCTCACTTAAATTGCAAATTCATCTTGCTACTATGCTTTGTGAAATTACAACTCAGAGATTACTCGATGGTAGAGAATCTCATTTTAAATTGAAACACAGAGAAAAAAGCTAATTGTGGTACTCCACCAGCTATTTAACAGAACAAACTGAGCTTTTACCCCTTGAAGCTTCCAGTCATTCAAGGAATTCAAACAAGGCCTGCCCTATTTGAAAAGCCATACCAGGACAATAATCATATATATACATGCTCATCCCAATTTTCTCTCAACTCACCATTAACAACCTAAAGTAAACCTCACCAGCATTATAAAATGCAGAAGTTTGTATTTAGTAGTTCATAATCACCTAAGCAATGAAAGAACTTCCTTGTAAAACGTTTAAGGCATACCTCACCAATGGCTAAAGCCTGCATTTTATTCTTGTACTCCACCTGCTGGCCAACCCAAATATAAATATCTGAATGACAATCAAGGATAAATATATCTTCTGTCATCAAATCATCTTGGTTGAAATTGTAGATCTCTGTCACCTGCAAATTTTAAGAGAATCAAGTCCAAGTGAAGTCTAGAAATATTTCAGATCTGACGATAAGTGGGCGTCCGGGCGTTCAGTCATTTCAGTGTGTGTAAGAAAATACTCTTATTTAAGTACAGAGCTACTTGAAAAAGAAACAGTATGTATATTGTGGCCTTTCAATTTTAACACTTCCCTCTCCCAATAGGTAATTAGGCATAACAATAAAGTGTAAAAGTCTAACAAGATTAGAGGGATAAGAACAGTCCAGCTGAACACTCACCTTCAACTCCCCTGGAGATCAAGTCAAATCCCAGTAGCCAAAAATGGAGCATAAGAAAACTAAATTAGTAGAACTATTAAAAGCAAAGAAACATAGAATGCAAAAATTTTGATCCTATTTTTTAAGTAAAAAGGTTTTTGAAAATAAAAATAAAAAAGAAAGTGAGATTCTTACCTTTTAAGAAGGTGCACGAGAACAAATGAGGATCGCTTTCAGCATCCCGTCCAATCTTCTCACTAGGATACTCAGATTTTCCACCCAGTGTTTCCCAGAATTGCTCAGATTCTGCGCCTTCTTTTTGCAATTTCGATTGCATATCAGGCTGCACGTGACAAATAAGACAAGGATTTAGCATAATTGTTAGAACTAAGATAGTTCAATGAGAATGCAAAACTGGTTCAGTTTGACTGTCGCTAGTTAGAGAGTTGAGCAGCAAAGATTTAAAAAAATAAACAGTAAAAGTGAAGACCATCAATCATATTTTCTTCAGCTTGCAGATAAAAGTCAAGTAATACATGTTTACTATGGGAAAACATTCCATGACAACTTGCCTTGATAAGATCCAGTTGCCTCTCAACAAGTTCCTGATCCTCAGATGTGGTAAGATTTCCGGTCCATGTGAAGACAGAGGAGCCACTGTGTAATATGTAGCAATATGAAGAATTCAAAGACGAAGCCACCTGATTTCATTAAAATGGAGAAAAGAAAATTATGATTTTTTACCAAACACAATGTAGGAAAGTGCAGATTAATCTAAGCACAAAAGATACAAATTAATGTAAAATAAATTTCCCCAGAACCAATAACTACTCAATGGTAAGTAATTGGACTACCTATCTAATATTTGTTTTGTTTCTATTAAGATCTACAAAAAACAAGGGATGTGCAGAGAGAACTTGCAAAACCTAATTTCAAAATCCAAAAAGTGTTTTGCTGAAGAACCACATAGGGAGATGTTCAAAAATCACAAAGTGTTATACACAAACATGACACCTTCAGGAAAAATATATGGTATATCTCATCCATTGAATGATTTATTAATTACTCCTATCATTTCATGTTCAAACTTTCCAAAATCCAAATTGGAACATCTTAAAATATTCGAAAAAGGGTCAAAATGCCCCTACCGTATAGGAAATGGTTTAAATTTGCCCTCCTTCCACCTATTGGACCCCAATTGCCCTTAATGTTAATTTTCGGGTTAAAAAGCCCATTATTCCACCTATTGGACCCCAATTGTCCTATAGGTTAAAAATGCCCCTCCTTTTAACGGAATAAAGAGATAGCATATGTGGGGCTTTAATTATTGGGGGTGGGTCGGGTAATGGGTAAAAGATGTGGGTTTTAATTGAATGGGTATTTAGTTTGGGTGTGTCTTTTTATTCTTAAGCTGCTACGTATCCTTCCGTTTAAATTAGGGGTATATTTGTGCCATAGTATAACGGTAGGGTCTTAATTAAATGGATAGTGAAACAGTGGGTATATTTAAACTATTTCCAATAGTACAGGGGTATATTTGGCCCTTTTCCATAAAATATTCGATAAACATCTCAGTTAATAAGAACAACTCTTTTTTTCTATAACTATGGTATCCTGGCAAGCTTGCACATAATTCAACTATTTCATCGGATACATGCTACCTCCACCCATACATGTATTGGGTAATTCTGCATATTACAGCCTCAAGTTGATTGGAAGAATTCAACTAATGTCGCCTCATCTAGGATTCCTTGGTTCCCAAAGTTTTTACTGCAGCTCTTCGAAGAGCACTCAAGCATTCCAACTCAAGTAGTTTGATGTTTTCTCAATAAACTAATCTGACTTTTTTTTTAGAAAGGTAACAGTTAGTCTGTATATCCATAGGTATGCTACATCAAAATATGTAGTCCCCCTTCAAAAGTGTTACACCTTACATATTGCCCTCTTCACTAGGTTACAACCAGACTAAAGCTGTAAAACTATATTCTGATTGACCTAACACCTCCTGTTTACACCAAAAGTAATACAGAGCTATAGAATTCATCTTAAGTTTCTGAATGCTACTCTGCTTGTCTTCAAAACATCTCTGATTTCTCTCCTTCCACACTGTCCACCAGATACTTGCTGGGACAATCTTCCATCTCTCCTCCTTTGCTGCATTGCCATCCCTGTTCCAGCTCCTCGTCACTTCTTTTATGCATCCTCATTTCACCCATTTGATCTTCCTCATGTTGACAAAAATTTGCCAAAGCTGGTCTGTCCACTTGCAGTGTAAAAAGAGATGGTTAACTGTCTCTGCTTGCTCTCCACATAAGTAACATCTTGAACAAAGTTGAAATCCTCTTTTGTTCAAATTTTCATGAGTCAACACTGCTTCCTTAGCCAAAAGCCAAGAAAAACAGTTGACCTTGTAAGGAATTTTCGTTTTCCATATCATCCTCCATGGCCACCCTGTATTCCTGTTGAGTTCAGACTCTTGTATGCAGAATTAACAGTGAAGCTTCCTTTACTCTCGAATTTCCATTCCAAAGTATCACTTTCCCCTGTTAGATTATTGAATTGTGCAACTGTTTCAAAAAAGGCTGCAATTCTTGTCATTTCCCAATCATTCAAGTTTCTTCTAAGATTTAGATTCCAACCTTGTCCTGTCCACATGACAGCAACTGTAGCTTGTTGAGTTTGGCACAAGATGAATAAATCTGGATACATTTGCCTCAAAGATGCCTGGCCACACCATCTTTCATTCCGAAAAGACACCTTCAGACCATTACCCACTTTGAAATTTGACCTAGCTAAGATCAGTGGTCATAAGTTTCTAATGGATCTCCACACACTACAACCATGAGGAGGAGTAACCACTTCTGTCATCCATTTATCTTCCAACCCAAAACTAATCTGACTTTTGCGAAAATAAAAAACCAAGTAAAATATATTCTTTTTACTTCTGCAAATACATTAGACTGCCAGACTAATTCTTAATCTCTGCAACAAGTTAAACACACATAAAATGGGAGGGCACATTAGACAAAAGAATTTGGACTACAACAAGCTCGAAGGGAAGATTTGACAAGATAAACTATGTCATCTACAGGATGACACATCTGTGAAGAGTACTAGTACAGTAGCCGGCATAACACCAGGAGAGCTAATTTGAGGTGCTTAGTAAGACTCGAAGGTCCATAAAACTTTCATCTGGAAGCATCTTTATTTCTAAGAAGCATCTCAGAAACTGACAAGACCACTGTCCTATCTCTAGAATTTGAAGAGGAGAATGGTGGGCCAGCTAGATAGAGTAGAGAGTAAGCACAGGGAAGCAACAAGTAAGCACTATTATAATTGACATCATAAAACCAAGAGAAACTAGTAATAAAAGTAAAACATTATTGATTTATCCAGAAAAAGTACTTTCAATGACTGTAAAATAATGAGAAAAGAGTTTGAAAAATGGAAAAACTGGCATCCTAAACTAGAATTCTTATTCATTGCCGACATAGAACAGCTAAAAGAGGAAAGAAAACAAGTAAAAGAACAGAGATCCTAAAATAAATAGGGAAAATTATCTAAGCATGAAACAAAGAAATCAAAAAAGAATAATATATACTGCAATCTGAGCAGTACATGATAAATGGTAATTCCCCACCTCCAGCCTACCCCCATCCCTTCTCATTCCCAGTCAGTTGGACAGAGTGGAGAAGACGCATAATTACCAAATGATGACGATTCAGCTGTCATGAGTAATGACGTTCACTTTCAAATCTGAAATTCTAGTCTCACTTAAATGGGCTTCAGCATCTGTTATTTTGATATAATTCGATAGAGATGAAATTTGAGGATGAGCAATGATATTTTTTATTTTAATTTTTGAAGGATATCACGCTCAATACAACCAGACTTTGCTATGTCAATAGTCAATAGGAGAGAAAAAGAGAACAGCAAGAGGAGGCTTTTTTCTTTACATTTATATATTTCGGAAATAGAATCATCATACACTTTTAGGTGTTTCCGAGCTAAAGTTATAAGATGGATTGGGGCCAGATATATTAGGAAAGAATGAGACGAGTACCAAGTAAACCATGTCAAATAAACCACCCCCACCTGCGCCCTTCTCCCCCTTTTGGCATCCTTTGTGTATCGTTTTTTTATGACAAGGGATCCCGCAGCAGCTGCCCTTCGGGTGCGCACAGGGTAAAACATTCTATGTTGGTTCATATTCTATCCAGGCACATATATGACATCTCTGGCACCAAGTCCAAGCATGGTCATAGGTAGTTGGGAGAAAGTATGCATGTTGTCAGGTATGTACGTGTATGTATGCATGTAGAAAATGAACTGTCAGAATGAACTTACAGGTTCTACTTGAATTGATTGCATATTATCAGGTCCAGTACCCTGAACTCGGAATAATGCAATTCCATCATCTTTATATGTATCATCTGCAAGTTCCTTCTCTACAAGGTGTTTCTTGTATCCTTCGCTAAGACCACCCTGGTAATTTTAGTAGAAATTATCCTTGTCAAAAAACTTAGTAGAAATAAGTTATCAATAAATGTTGTGAATTTAAACAAAGACGAAAAAATAGTCTGAGTCAGACACTTCTGCACTTCCACAAACCTTAAATACAAGAAAGCTCTGAAATATAACAAAGAACTGGAGTGGTTCATACCCTTCATAAATGCGAGCCTGGAAGTTTTCCATATTAACCAAACTTTAGCATCAACTCTAGTTAACAATCAATATTTAATTCTGAATTATAATCATGCCAGTGAATTACCTGAGTAGCTGAGAACTTCAGTAACTCAATTATCTTGCCTGCTTGAGAAATTGCTGAAACTCTGTCTTCCTATGTTCCATAACAGAAAGCAGGAATGGTTAATAGCCGTTTAACATTTGTTTTGGCACAAGCACAAGGGAATCTTTCAAAAGCTACACATTGTCACTCTACTTCCTGAAACAAAACCAAAAGCCATATTCTCTGCTAGCTTTTCTTTTTTGTTTTTGTGGATGGTAACATCTAATCCAGCTATTTTTAGTTCTAGAAATCTTACCATTCATCTCCTTGCTGACTTGATAATTTGAAAGATATTTCTCTTATATCTTATACCCCCCCCCCCAAATCCCAGTTTATTGAGATGATTCGGAGTATGATGGTTAAACTATCGAATTTTTTGTGTGCATTCGGACATAGAGAATCTTCAAGTTTTTTGAAATAAAATGTACATATTTAGAAACTAGATAATAAGTACCACGAGTCATTATAATTAACACTTCAAAATATTTAAAAGGCATATGAAAAAACGCGGTCAAGAGAAACTCCTTTGACTCTCCCAATAGTAACAGTCACATAAAGTGGGTTCAAGCCGTGGAAATAGCCACTTGCAGAAATGCAAGGTAAGGTTGCGTACAATAGACCCTTGTGGTCCGGCCTTCCCCGGACCCCGCGCATAGCGGGAGCTTAGTGCACCGGGCTGCCCTTACATAAAGTGGGACAGAGGGAATATAATTATCTTTTTTTGAAATGGCAAGTATTATATCTTATATAATTTTTTTTTTGTATCCTTTTTATATTGATCATTGCCTTTCCGATTGTTCGCAGGTTAAAAACTCCACAAGATACAATATTCAATAAACAGGGAACGAGAGAAGAGGTGGATCAAAGAACCTTTCAAGTATTCTTTTGGATTTTATGGAAGGGGAGGAAAACACACAATTTGAAGAAGTTGAAATACTTGTGTGGAAGATCAAGAGTTGACCTCTATTGTCCACATTTGAGTAGAGAAGAATAGTTGTCTGGCTTGATATTTTGGTTATCATATTCACTCAGGCACTTTCTTGGTGCCAAAATAAAACGAGTTTGATTTACCAAAAGAAAGCATCAAGTCGAGAAGCACTATTCTTGGACTATTTTTTTAAGCCAAGCTTTAAGACATAACTTACAGGATAAATCACTTCCCCTCACGTTCTCAATTTTAAATTTAAGAAGAGAGAGAGCTGTATGACACATAAATTGCTCCAGGAATAAACAGAGAATGATAATGCTGAAGATTTTACCTCAACACTTTGCCTCCCAAACCAGGTGCCAATGAGATGCTCCTCTTTATGTTCTCCAGGATAAGAATACTGGAATATGTAACAGTCTCCACTATAGAATTTTGATTGATCGGATGCTTGGAGAAGAGTCTTCTGCTGTCCATTCACATGCCACACCTGAACATAGACATAGAAGCAATGAATCAGATGCTTTACAGCAATGTAATGTTCTATCGGAATGTTCTTGTTAAAGATATTTCTTCACACGCTTTTCATACTTTACTTCGCAAGTAATTCTATGTTAAAATAAAAATTCAAGAAAATCTTAGTAGATCAATATGGAAACAGACAGAAGTTAGCCACCTGTAAATTGCCTGTGCAGTCTATATATGGTTGAGGTTCTTCCTTTGGAGGAGCTGCTTTCATTAGGCCCCTCACGTTAAGCCCTTGACGCTTTAGAAGTGCTGGAGAACGATGAGCGAAGGAGAACATCAGTATTATCATAATCAGGAGGTTCAGAAAAATAGCATGAAGAAACAAAAGTAGGTTGCTTTAAGTTCTAGGAATTAGCAGAAATCCACCAGTAAGTGACTAACCAGCAACCTTGCCTCTACCATCCTCTGTCACTGCCACATTAGTTGATTGAGGCCAAGAGTCAAACTTTGAGCGGAACATGACAGTCTCGAACCCTTCGATTACACGAACTACATGGCACTTTGTTCTATCAAGGCCTAGGAGTAATTCCTATAAGGTGATAGTGAAATGAGATAATGATTAGGTACATATAAGTTGAGATACATGTTTAATAATCCAAACTGACAAATGAAATATTACATCTGCAGCCCCACTTGCAGTTTTCCTCTCATCAAGAGAAGTGTTTCTTCCCATCCACACAAAAACTTCTATCCCACAATCAACAATATAGCAACCATTTGTATCTAGCAACTCCCTTGTCAAAGACTCAATCTCAACAGGTTCTGCTTGCCCTTTCTGAACTCTATAAAAGTAAACAAATACCAGCAGAATTGAGATGTAGAGACTATAAGGTGATCATAATAAAAGAAGAAGCTTACACTTGGAACATCTTGAAACTTATCAGTTATAACAAGATCTTTATCCTTTATTGTGCAATGTTTATCAAGTATAAACATTGCACTCTATAATTGTGCAACATCAGATGTAGGAATAACTCACCTATACAATCTAGTAGCAACAATATCAATGCTTTTAGCCTCATCCCGTGTAGTCTTCCTTGGAAGAGGAGCAAAGCCACCAAAAAAAACCCAGAATTCTCCGGTCTCGGCATCAGCCATCAATTTACCATCCTCTATACGTCAATCAGACCACAGTTTAATGCAATAAACACTTCAGTATAATTCTGAGTAACTAAATTACTAACTACTTACCAATTGCAGCGACCTCGCATTTGCCGTCGTGGTACGTATCTTTAATGTACTGAACAACTTCAAGTGCTTTAGCCCTTTCTTGAATAGAGGAATTGGAACCATTAAATTGGAAGATTTTAGACTTGGTATCAAGAATGAAGATGTCGTCATGATTAAGTGAGGATCGAGCAAAAGGAACCTGTCCCAATAATGTAGAAAATGGTAATGAAAATATAAGCTCAAATTTCTCATCATTCATTATCAGAATTCAGAAGCAAAGTAGTTGGGCAGACTTGCCTCCTTCACATGGACAACATGCTTCCCTTGGCATACGTACAAACAAGTCTTATACTCTTCTTCCTCAACATGCTTAAATCCAGATGCAATTCCACCTTTTAGAGGGATTATACATGGTTTGAAATAGGAAAGGAATTTCTCAGTCTCATGTCCCTGCACTTCACGATATTGAACAGCACGCCCACCAAGGGCTGCATCTAGTTCAACAGTTTTTATGGCAGCAGCACCAGCTTCATCCTAATAAAACAGACTCAACTATGAAATAACATTAAAAATAACACTGGCTGAATAATCTTCTAAATAGAAACAAACCTGACTAGTAACTTCACCAAGCCAATAATGAATATCATGCCGTAAGGCACCACTTTTTGAAGCGCTGGTCTGAAAAAGAAGAGAATAAAAGCCTCAGATGAACAAGTATAGCAGCCAATAAAAATTTCTACTGAAAAGTTACAGCAGTTTATAACATTTTTAAAAGGAACGTTTTCTCAAGGATATTGTGTCTACGGATACTTCCATAAATTCTCTGTTTCCAGAATTCTGAAAAAGGTCTACATCTGAGAATTTTCTCTTAGGCCAAGCAGAATTGATTTTTTTTTCCTCGTCTTCTTAATTCTTGAAATTTTCAGTAATTTCAACCTATACACATAATCCAACTGAAGAGTAAGATGTGTTGAAGATTACCACATCGGTTGTTTAAGGGATGGGTGGTCTCCTTATATGAACTTGGCAATCCACCACTCATAATTTCTCACATGGTATCAGAGGCCCATCCCAATTCATTGTTTACCCGATGATGGGCCCCCATCATACGTTGTCCGTGCTCCAGATGTCTAGTCCTGGGCATGCGCGGGGGTGTTGATTCTCCCACATCGCTTGTGGGATGGGAATTTGGACTCATATGGACGTAGAGACCATTTGGATTGGCTTATTTTTAAGTGTTTTTAGGCCAAAACAGTTTTTAAGCCATTTTGTAGTGTTTGGGTAAAGTAAAAAAGTGCTTTTAAGCACTTGTTTTTATGCCAAAATAATAAAAATAAGTCAAAAGCCAAAAGCTAGAATTCCTAACTTATGGCTTTTGGCTTATATGTCAAAAGTCATAAGCCCATCCAAACGGCCTCTTAGGCAATCCTCCCTCATGAGTTAGCTTGTGAGGTTGAGTTAGGCCCAAGATCCATTCTTTACAAGAGTATGAGGTCTATAAATATTCAGGCCTCATCAAATTTTACCTACAACCACAGTAAAACCTACAATCCAAAAGAGATGAGAAAGACTAAGCCCTTCTAGCTGATAACTCCGACATATTAAACTGCCAAAGTCAATTCATCACCGTACCTTCCACCAGATAAGACACAAATGTTCTCCAATTACGTTAAGTGAGACTCACGCTGGTCCAACATCATAAATGGCTCCATAATAGAACAATGACAGTTACCCTTTATCATGATATGGAAGCACAAAGCCTTCTAGAAATAAAAGGTTATATTCCAATTTGAAAATGTCAAGCAGTACATTACAACAAGCCATAAATGACTAGCATGGATGTGTTTAGTCATATTACTACTCATCCATAGGATGTAGTTTCTTCTATGGATCAGTCAAGTCATATTAAAGGACGAAACATTAAATCTAGCTGCCAAAAGAATATTTTATTATGTTTTAAAAGTTTAATAGCTTCTAGTTTGAGGTAAGTTCTATATTTAAAATTATACCACATACTTAAATCATATAACAGTAAAACATTATGCAGCGAGAACCAATGTTCTCGTGTTAAGAGTCTAACAGTATAGAAGTAAAACAAAATGACACCAGTAACATCCTTCAGCATATGATGAAAGCTAATAGATCACCAAAAATAACATACCTTCAATATAATATATGAGTCTCCTGTGTAAAATTTACCGTGTGATGACTTTGGAATAGAAACTGGACTTAGCTTTTCAATACGCCAGATCTCTATTCCGCTATTAATGGGATCAAGGAATTTGAATTGCACTATTCTTTAGCTAAAACATTAGCCAATGAAATTAGAAGATAAATCTGGAAATAGAGATACACATCAATGATATTAGAGATAATAATTAACTCATCCTTCACATGTTTTTCTTTCTTTCTTTCAGAGTGCAATGTTTTCTCTATCTATTTCTTCACTCTTTCGGAAAAATATTAGGATGAGAGTTCATCCTCTAATTAACATTGAAGTAGCAACTCTTCCTATAAAGGTACAACAACAACAACAACATACCCAGTATAATCCGACAATGTGGGATCTGGGAGGGTAGGATGTACACAGACCTTACCTCGACCTTTATGGGGTAGAGAGGTTGTTTCCGATAGACCCTCGGCTCAAAAGGAAGCTCTTCCTAAAAAGGTGGCTCTCAAAAACAAGATTTTAAGTATTCATTACAGCAAAGAGAGATAAAAATATCATTTCACGGCAATATTCTACTTCTACATGACATAAAATGAGGATACGCCTTTTGGCCTGCTCCTTGAAAAGCTGGATCCAAATCTCTCATTGAAACAGCCATAGTTGTTCCCTTCTGCTTTCAGTACTTCAACTAAAGAGAAGTCTGAAAATAACTGACAAGTGAATGTATAATCAGGGATACTATCACTAGACAAAGAGGAAGTTTCAAAACAAATCCTTTCTACTAGGCGCATGACACAAGAGAGGACCTCATACACTTTTCAGAAACATAATTATCCAAAAGACAAAGTAAGATGGTAGAGACAGGTTGCACTACTTAAAAGAATACAAAGATGAAAAGATAAGTAACAGCTGCCACAATCTTTAGGCAGAAAAAGACAAATTATACAAAAACTCATAGAAGAACAGACAAAATCCTTCAAACATTAAACCAACTGAATGTATGCTTCACCAAGGCAAAACAGATTTCACGATGTAGCCTCTCATGACTCAAATACTGCTCGAATTCCAGATAACACTAAAACAAAAGGAAAGGTGACTCTTTTTATGAAAGGAGCTGGTAAAGCTTTTTTTTAGTAACCGTGGTGTCCCCGCCACCTCAACTAATTTCACGGCGTACCTGCTACCTCGCATGACAGGTACCGGGTAACTCTTTCCATCAAGGCTTGGACAGATGGGAAGATATTACCTAGTGTATTGTCTCAGCTTGGAATTGAACCTGAGACATGCGACTTCATTGGCCACTAAACCACACCCTTGGGTGTAGGAGCTAGTAAAGGAATCTTGGTGCAACATATATAAGCATATCCACAACTACATCTAAGAAAGAGACAAGTAGCATGTGAAGGAACAAAAACATTTTTCAAATTAAACACATGCAAGATATTCTTACTTGAGCCCTTTTAATCTTAAAGCCACTAGTTTCACAGTGATATATAGTGTTTCTTCTTACCAAACACAATTTAATTGGTTTTACCTTCATTCTCACCCATCTGGATTTTCAAAAAGCACCCTCCACCTTCCCTCCCTTCATCGCCTACAATTCTTTTCCCATTTCATGAATTAAAATCTCATTTCGATCATACAATAAGCAACTAAAAGAGAAGGGCATCATAACTTATACCACCCACCCACCCACCCGAATTGTATGCTTGAGGTTTTCCATAATTCTTTCTTTGTTAGGGTAGGGGTGGGGAAGGAATCCAAGGAAGAGAGCAAGTAATGAGTCGAATTATGTGAATGGGGCAATTAATATTCGGAAGCAAAAGGACCAATAGTATCAAATCCCAAATCACGACCCAGGAAATGATCTGGGATTCTAAATCTAACCTCCCCAAAACCAAACAAAACATAATACGTAATAATAAAAATAACAAGAAAAGTGCAGATTGCACAGTCCACAAAAAAAGGGTCCGAACATTCCAGCATCAGAGAGCATTGATATTACCACCTATTCCAGCATCAAAAACTTCAACAATGCAATTTCCATTCTCAGATCACACATCAGTTTAAAGTATATCATAACCAACCTCCCCCAAAACAAGGGAATTTCAGAAATAAGAGCAAAACAATAAGATTACCTAGCTTTATCGAGTGAATCCACTGGAACAGATCCAATCCAATCACACAATTAAGCAGAAATGCAAAATTTGGAGAATGGAAAGTGTTGTTTTTCTTTGGAGAGAGGGAGAGAGAAACAGTATATCTATGGTAATATACGTTCGAGAGAGGGAGAGAGAAAGTCGGGGGGAATGATTTGTTGCCAGGCGTGCTTGTCACTAACAAAAGGCAGTGACATGAACTGTAAAGAGTTATTAATTCAAATTGAAAATGAAGGACTTTATCTCAATTTCCTCTCCACTTGGTTGAATTATTATAAAACGCACATAATAGATGAGGTCTATATATTAATCTCAATAAATAGGTAAAGCCTTATGACCGACTTCCTACAACCCGACTCAAGCGAATCGCAAAATAATCCAAAACCATCCCATACCAAATAAGTATAATAGCATGTTTGGTTAAGTTTTTTTTTAAAAAATACTTTTTTAATAAGTGTTTATTTTAAATAATGTGTTTGGTCAAACATTTGGAAGAAATAAGTGCTTATAGAAGTAGCGGAAGTGATTTTTCAGAAGTTAAAAAAAATATACTTAAAATCACTTTTTAAAAGTTTGGTCAAACACTAATTGTTGCTCAAAAGTATTTTTTAAATTAATTGGTCAAATACAAACTGTTTTTGGACAAAAATACTTTTTAAAAAAGCACTTTTGAAAAAAAAAAAACTAATTTAAGAAGCTTGACCAAACAACATATAAGTCTAATAATAAAACAATGTTGGATTGGCTTTTTAAAGCAGCTTACAAGTTAAAAATAAAAAATCATAAGTTGGTAACACCCAACTTTTGACTTTTGACTTATTTTTGTACTTTTTGATCTAAAATTAAGTGCTTAAAAGCATTTTTTTTATTAATCTCAAACACCTCAAAAAGTAGAAAAGTACTTAAAAATCAATAATCACTTGAAACAAGTCAATACAAACACCCTCATAATAACATGAAAACAATTATCCAAATACAATGCAAAAGCTCAAATAAAGCAAGGCTAAAAGTAAACAAGATAGAGATTTAAAGAAGGTCTAATTAAAGGAATTAAATAAATACTTTAAAGAACACAAATACCCACTTAATTAAAACTTTAAGGGAAAATGTATAAAATACATTGCCAACCTTTGCCCGGATTTGCGATAATACACCTAATCTTTACGAGGGTTATATTACCCCTAGATATATTTATAATAAATTTCTTTGATATTTATCAAGTGAGCTGGATAACAATTCAAACACGTGCTGAACAAAAGGCCCAAAACCAAAGGAGTGAAGTCATTTCACTTTTCGGACAAAAATAAAAATTAGAATTCTTTCCTACACTCTTGATTTTTTTTCATGGAGAAAACTGTTGATTCTCTTAGAATTTATCTTGTGTGAACCACAATATTATTTCATAATCGAGTCTTAGATTGTGTCACGTTGGATTTTGGTTTGAATATTTCAAATAAATATCAAAAAATGCTTTAAAATATATTCATGGGATAATAGGACTACTGTAAAGGTCAAGTGTATTACAGCGAATCCGGACAAAAATTAAAATATTTCCCAAGCTTTAATGAACCTAATTTATAGGAACAAATCCTCAAGGGGATGTTTTTTCCTTACAAGTTATCTTAATATGTTTCAATCAACAAAGGAATTCATCTTCACAATATTATTCCAATATTTCGTCAACATGGTCATCAACACGAGTTATGCTACTAAATAGGGAAAGATGGATACTTATACCAAAGCTAAGGGTGTGTAATTTCTTTTGAGTCGAAGGTCTATCGAAAACAACCTCTCTACCCCGACAAATGTAGGGATAAGGTTTGCGTACATTCTATCCTCTCCAGACCTCACTTGTAGGGATACACTGGGTATGTTCTTGTTGTTTCCAAGAGTGTCTAATATTTACCTAAAATATCTCTAATAAGACATTTAAACTACAATTATGCTAAAAATATAGAAACAATATGTAGGACTAGTCGGCTCCACGAGTTAAGGTCATGGAGTTGTTTATTGGGAAATTCTGATCGGCTCCTCGAGTTAGGTTCGTGGATACCATTTCTGGATCTAGTTCTAGGGTCTACAAATGGCTCCACAAACCGCCTACTTCTTCTTAGCTCTTCTTTCGACAAGTTTGGCTCAGAACTTAGTTTTCATGACCTCTTGAAGCACTCCAAGCTTTTAATATCCATCATGAGACCCTTAACATCTAGAGTGATAAGCCGAGAGTTATCATTCTCCCTCTATTGAAAAGAATTCATCCACGAATTCACACCTTGAAACATGAGAAAAGAAAAATGAGTTGGTAAACATTCAAATGAGCATAAATAACCTCCCAAAAGAACCAAGTAAACCATGTGTGAAGAATTTTATAGTAACTCCCTACAACACAATGTATTTTAGTAGAGTTATTTAACGGCAATAAGTTAATTGTCACTAATTTGTTTTGTGAAAGTAGATTATTACCGGCCAATAAATATTAGTTGATCAATAACTATATTTTAGAGGAAATTCAAAAGAATAGCCAATAAAACTTTTATTTTTACTTTTACTCTTACTCTTCCCTTCATTCCCCCCCCCCCCCTTAAATCCTCTCCTGCCTAAAAATCATACCGTTGCAATTTGAACTAAAGAAATAACATGAGGATTTAAGTAGGAAAACTGAAGATTCCACTAAGGTTTGGGTAGAAAATGCTTTTATGGCAAAAGGATCTAAATTTCACACCCCAAATCGGAGGGGCTGGCAGTCATACCTTACGTTACCGAGCACCAACATAACATACATTGATAATCATACTAACATATATAAGTAGCCGGAAGGGCTGTCAATGACCATCTAAGGAAACATGAAAGACAACTCAAAGATATATAGCTTAAAATGACATACGTGTATATATACATGATAGTAATGGTCGACCAAGCCACCATGATCATCTATACATCCGAGACGTAGATCGATAATGCCGTACAAAACATCTATACATAGGACATTTGTATATAAGCCTCTAAGAGTACATGAACATCATAAGATCGGGATAGGATCCCGCCCAATCCATAAAATGCATGTACATATGCATACTGACTCTGAATGGAAACTCCGGAATAAGTGGAGTGCACCAACACATTCCGTCGAGCTGGTAACCTACTGAGGAGGATCGTCAACCTGTCTATCGGGACCTGCAGGCATGAAATGCAGCGTCTCCAGGAAAAGAGAGGTCAGTACGAATAAAAGTACTGAGTATGTAAGGCAGATAACAACATGAGTAAAGACATCATTGTAACACAGGGATAAGAAGATCAACCTGAACATTTGAATTTCCTCTGAGGACCATGATATATATATATATGCGTATATAATATCGTCGTACATATATATGTGTATATAACGCCATCAGTCTTTGTGGGCATCATCATCATGATAATAATAACCAATTGATCAGTGGTGAATATGTAACGCCATCGTACATATATATGCATATTTTAACTCTATGGAGCCACGTACAGACTCATAATATCATAATGTATATGTATGCATGTGTAAGAGTCATAAAAATATATTCTTAACTTATCGGAGTGACGTAAGGTCGTTACACCTCCGATTATCATTATGAGTCTAACATCGTCAACATACAATTCACTAGGAGCCAAAGATCAAGGCAATACGGATCAGAAATACATCATGGAATACAATGGAGATAAGTTTCTAAAACTACTAAGAGTAGAGTCATTTATAAATATTATTAATTATGTTTATTTTTCGTTCATTCAGAATCATGCCAAAAGAAGAAGAAAATGTGTCTTAACATACCTTACGACCCTTTGTCCAATCACCACAATAAGCTTAATGCGTCGTACCTGAATCTACAACAATGAAACGATGCTATCATCATATTACAAGTTATATAACTATCGTATTGTATTCCAAGCGATAACATTATTCTATAACGAAACGGATAGCATCTCCCCTATTTATCTTACATATACCCAAGTTCATCACATTACCACAACACACAAAACATCATCAACAATGTGCAATCACATTATACATTACAACTAATGTGCACCACATATCACCACTGTTCACATAGTTAGTAGCTGCAACACAAGTTTAAGCCATTTCTAAGAGGCACGAGTATCGAATATATCAAAATGATCATAAAAAGAAGTTCAAGCTCTACCATATAATCTAGAATTAAGAAGAGTAAGGAGCACCTATAATGTCCTGGTATTCATACATCCATACAGATGGTCAGTCTGCATGAAGAAGACCTTACTAGATACAACTCTACAGACAATCCTAGGACACTTCTAAGAATAGGGCTCTGATACCAAGCTTGTCACACCGCAAAACCTACCCTGGCGGCAACAGGCATTTGATGATAAGGAACCACATATAAAGCACCTTATAATGATAGTAATTACAATCACTGCCCTATGCTTATTAATTAACCAAGTTATGTGGATTTAGATTAAGACACTATTTCATAAGTATAATTAAATGATATAAATAATAATCTAAAATATTTGCCATGCGTGGCAGAACACCACAAGCCAAATAATGACTTGCACTAACTACCCACAGTATGACACTTGTCTATGGAGCTTCTAAGAAGAATGAGAATAATGTAGATATCGGGACGTAGCCCGGAACTAATAATAAACGAAATAATAATAATGACATAGACGAAGTCCCACGAACAACTGCGTAGGCTCACCTACAATCTGGAAAGCAACGAGTACTCCTAATCGGCGATCCGCATGTACCTGCTCTTCTCTGTTGCCTAACATACCATAAAAATGGTATGTCTGAGTACTGGATACTCAGTGGGTGTCTATGGGGCAATAATAACATATCAAAATAAGATAATTAAATAAGTAGAACAATATCAATAAATATAGTTGAAATCTACAAATATAGTAAATCATCAAACTTAGAAAAATCACCAGTAAAACCAAGGACACATGAATATATCAATTTCAACTTATTATACTATTCATCTCATTAATTCTTTCACTTACGAACTCAAGATCACTGCAGCCACTTACAAGCAACCAAAATATCAACACATGCAAACTCACGGACGAACAATCATTTGATACACCGGGGCTTTATCCTATTGAGGCTAATCATTCTATGGACTAGCACAACAATAGATACACAAGACTACATGCTTCGGAGGTCAATCGTCCTCTGTACTGACACAATAATAGATACACCGGGCTATACACCACAAAGATCAATCGTCCTCTAGACTGACACATCAATGCTCAAAAGTGATACGTAGGATTCATAATGGCTAATCATTCTCTAGACTAGCAAAATTGCCCATACATGCCCAAACACAAATAAATACAAGTCATGACATATTAACAAATCATAGCTTATAGCGAAATTCACTTATTAAGTCATCTTTCCAATAATAGAGGCTTTTTAAGTCATAATTCAATTTAGAAATTTTATTCAAACCATTTATTCAGTTTCAAGTTCAAGAAAACTCATTCAACTGGAAAACATGCTTAAAGTTTTAACATTTAGAAAATTGAGTTCAGTCATCCCAATAATAGGACAAAACTAGGGTTTTAAAGCTAAATTCATGTTCTTATTTTTATACGATTCACCCATGGATTCTAGAGTATTTCAGATGATATATAAACTCAAAATAATTCTCATAACTATACTAGAATTACAGAAACTTACCTCACGACGAATTCCCAATGTTTCTGTTCTTCAATTGTTCTTGAATCGAATTCTCTCAATCTATGGAATATATGAGAATTCTAGTGTTATGTTTGTTAGATTAAGGTAATAACCATGGAGGTTGAGTAAGAACTTACCTTAGGTATTTTTGGGAAGCCCTAGGGTATTTTCTCTTTAAAAAGTCGGCCTAAAATGAAGTGGAAAAAGTTTTGACAAAGTTAGAAGTTTATAAAATTCAAGAATATTACATTCAGCCCAAAATTGACTGTGCGCATCATGTGGCATATCGCGGCCTATGTTGCGCATGCTATATTTTTTTACTAGAATCAATTTTCTTTCGATCTTTGGAATTTAGGCATGGCGCAGCGCGACCCGCGTCGCATACAACTATTTTTCTAGTATTCAGTAAAGTGGTCATAACTTTTAGAACAGAGCTCTGATTGAGTAGATCTATATAGGTTGGAAAGGTATTTCAAAGGACTACAACTTTTATGTTTTAATAGTTCTTAAATTACCAATGGATGTTTACATAAATTGGCCGGAAGTCATACTTATCGTAAATTTAGTCAATTCTATCGCATCTTACTCACCTCACTATTCATCTTGCTCTTAAAATAACTACTTCCACTCAAACTTATCCCGATAAAACTTCACATGGCTAAAATGTCACCTTATTACTCTCTTAACATATTCACACTTATTGAATGTACAGAACTTTACAGTTGTTTACCTTTTTTGGTTTGAATGATGATCTGACTTGTTTCCCATTCGCACAAGTATTACACACCTTGATGTCCTTAAACTTAATGTTAAGCAACTCAATCACTAAATTCTGGGAGACTAGTTTATTAAGCTGCCCCATGCTAGCATGACTCATCCTTTTATGCTATAGAAAGAGATCATAGTTCATCACACTCAAACATGTGAGATCATCACTTGGTATCCCCATTATGTAGTCCTTGTACACATGATTGTACCTCATGGCAGTTAGAATTGTGTTACCTAGTTTGATATCAGTAACATTGCAGCCTGTAGAGTTAAACAATATAAATTTGCCCTTGTCACAGAGCTATGAGGTACTCAGAAGGTTGTGTTGCAGTCCAACTATATGGTACACATTATCAATTGCATGTTCTTCAAATCTACCTATCTTTCCTATGCCTTTGAATTTTCCTTTCTTTCCTCCACCAAAGGCCACATTTCCACCTTATACGACTGAGATTGATCAAAATTTTATTTATCTTCCGTCATGTGTCTTGAGTATGTGCTGTCCATGTATCAGTTTTGCTTTATTTCCTTCACTCTCACCTATAAGAAGGAATAATCAATGATTAGTTTTAGAAACACATATAGTCTTGGGTCCTTTTCCTTGAACAAAAGGATGGATGAGATTCTTTTTTGTCCATCCGGGCAGTACACAGGAATACTTATTCCATTTATCAGCTCTAGTTGATTTAGCAGGCCCGATGTTCCTTTTTGCAACTTTCATGTTTCTTTCTTCATGATTTTTGCTTACTGGACAACTAGTTTGTAATGACCAGTTTTTCCACATGGAGTACACATCCCCTTTCCACATGTTCTCTCTTTGCAATTTCCTTATCGAAACCTAACCCAATGGTAATACCGTGCGTTATGCTAGTGAGATTATTGAGGATATTAGAGGATTGAGTCCAACAACTGTCTTTGTTAAGATCGCTTTTTGCTCTAACCAGTTATAAATTTAGCTTTGTAGACCTTTCCTTTTAGAAATTCAACTACATATTAATCTTTTTCAAGTCAGATTCAACTTTGAGGGGTTGATTATCAATAACTAATTTTCCATTTCGAGCAGCAATTAATTTTGAGACTTCATATTTTAGACCCACATTGGATGAAACAAGTTATTTGACTTGTTCTTTCAGAGAGAAAACTTCTTTTTCAGACTTATCCTTACTACCCTCTATATCAATAAATTCATTCTTTAGACTAGTGAAACATCTGATCTCTTTTAGAACTCATCTCAAGATATTCATTAATCATCTATATTATTAAGGAGGTTAATCTTTTCTTAAAAAGTAAATTAAGCTTATAAAGTCAAGAATATTTACCTTAGTCTCTTTCTTAATGTCTGAGTCTGAGTCGCAGATGGACATCAGGGCATGGTGATTTGTTTCATCTTCTGAGTCATCACTGGAGTCCCATGTAGCCTTCAACGCCTTTGAGGTTCCTTTATTTTTTCTTCCTTGAACCTGTTTCTTCAGCTTGTTCTTTTCAGCTTTTCCCTTTTTCCACTCGATCTCCCATGGAGGACAGTCCTTAATCAAGTGATCATTATTTTTGCATTTAAAGCAGCCACCGTTTTGAGATTTTTCGGTTCTATCCTTTTCATATATGTTTCTTTTGCTAGTTTATCTCTTCTTTGTGAGAAACTTTCTTAAGTTTCTTGTGATAAAGGCCATATATACCTCATCTGCTTCAAATCGCCACTTTCAGTAGCTTTGAGTGACATTGACCTCTAAAACTTGATTCCTCATTCTTGGAATTTACCATATCCATCTCATATATTTTTAGATTTCCTACCAGTTCATCCAGGGACATAGAGGGTGTTTGGATTGGCTTATTTTAACTGTTTTTTGGCTTTTAAGCATCTTTTTTACTTTTTGAGGTGTTTGGGTGAGATAAAAAATATTTTAAGCACTTATTTTTAGGCTAAAAAGTACAAATGTAAGTCAAAAGTCAAAAGTTGAGTAGAACCAACTTATGACTTTTAGCTTTTAACTTATAAGCCACTGTTAAAAAATCAATCCAAATATCCTCATAGATCCAAGATCTTTGGCATATCTTATATCAGTGACTTTAATTTTTAAAAGACTTCGTCATGGCAAGAAACACTTTCCTAAACTTCCTGATTTGACTTATCCCTTCTTGAGCATTTACTAAGGTCTTCTAGATTTGCTTGGTGGTAGTACATCCAGAATTCTGTTGTACTCATTTGGTCCAAGTCCACAGATTAGGATATTTTTTAGCCTTTGCATTCTTCTCTAGTATTTTGTAGTCACCTTCTTCATATTCACTTTTCTCCTATATGACATATGTTCCATCTATGCCCTTCTTGGTAGGATATTTTGGCCCATTAGTGACTCTGTCCCATAATTCATAGCCTTCCACCTGCAAATGCTCCTCCATCTGAGCTTTCCACCAAGCGTGGTATGCCCGTTGAACAGAGGTGGTTTGTGAGTGGATTATCCTTCTATGTGTTCAACGGGTGGTGCATTATTCATCATGATCTTCTCTTAAGGTGTTTATCTCTTAAAGAGAACATGTTCTGATACCAATTGATATTTTGCACGATTAATATCCATCCTACACGATACCTAATGTTTATCTATAGGATAGACCATGTTGCTCTTCCTGTTCGATCCTAACATATATAAAATAATAATAAAGAATAAAAAAGTAATACATAGTAATTTTACGTGAAAACCATCCGGCTCACAAATGGTGAAAAAACCATGACCTACACATCTGCAGGCTTTTTCCCAAACTTCACTACAACACGAGCCTTTGCAAATTCATGTTACAAACTCTATAACCTAGGAACTAAACTCTAATTTCTATCTCACTAATCTATGTATATTAGTAAATTCACTCCAAGTTATCCCAACTTGAAGTTGAATTTGACTTGCGTTTATACCTATGAATATTGCTTCTATGAAAGTAGATAAAGGTATAATTCGATAACAATCCTAATACATGATTCTAGACTCAAGAACTGTAAAACATAAACTCTATTAAACATGTTCTTCAATCTTCTTTGTTGTACTAGGCAACACTTCTGCAATAAGAACTCTCTTAATTATCTTGTCAAGGTTCACTCAATATTCTGATTTTCTCTCTTTGTGAGTGCATAACACTTCTTGATGGCAAGACTTGAATATTTATACTTGTTGAAGTGCAGCATGTCCACTAATCCCAAACCCTACGTGATGAGGCCCATTATGAGAAATAGAGTTTGAGTTAGTTTAGGATTCTTGCATCTTCATGCGACATCAATATCCTTTTAAGAGTCTGAAATATCTTGATAAGTATGACAAGAAATCCTGCAACCTTGTACGCCAAGCCCTTACCATAAAATGCAAATCTTACTCGCGGTAGGACTCTGAGCTAGAACATGTTCGTAGACCAGGTTCAAGCATATGTTCTATTCGACTCTGTCTCGCTTTTGTGTTTGAGATGAAATATGTTCGTAGACCTAGTTCATTCACTTCACCTCTATGTCAGATTCATTCACTTTATATTGTATCTGTCTCTTGGATGGATCAAATCCACAGACCTGGCTCATTCGCCTTGTTAATTTACTTTGTCAATTATCAAAACATATACTTGTCATTCTTGCTAATGTAAATAGACATAAACATCATCATTGGACAAAGAAGGACAATAATATATTATATACATAATATTCTAAGAAATGTGGAATTAGGAATTGATGGAAGAAAAAAATATACTTCAAAGTCATGACCATCTGTGGACTAAGAGTTCAACAAATGTTCCTCGTGACAAACAATTCAAGAAGGTTCTTAGTATAGCGAAAGTAAAAAAAAACAATCTTGCCAAATTACGTACATTGGAGGATTGCAAGCTAAGTAATCGTTAATATGCAATGTGAGATACCAATATAGACATCAATAGTCGAATGCCTATATCAGAATTACTAGAGGACCAATACTTGAACATCTAAATTAGGAATAACAAAGTTAACATAAATTTAATTTAGTGCTTTGTCAACTATAGTTTCATTAAAAACTAACTAAGAGTTGAGTTTAATTTTTTGGTTATCATAAGACCACTGGATTTAAAATCATTGATGACTTCATAGTTTAAAATGTATAAAGGTTATTGCACATAATTTAGAAGGGATCGAGGAAGTTGGACTATGAAAAACTCTCTTGTATTGGAAATGACAATTAACAGTTGCCTAATTTATGGCTCTTCTTGCGGTGCGTTACCGTCAGAACTCTCTTATATAGGAAATGATAATTAACAGTCGCCGTAAAGAAATAAATTAAATAATCTCCAATATTCTGTATAAAATCCATGCATATCTCCATAGCTACGCCAGATAATCATCAAAACGAACAAAAGATTTGAAAAACAAATCAGTGAATGCATCTATTGTTGGAATTTGGTATTGGTGTTAATTAGTTATAGCCCGAAAGTATAGTAACGTGGCTCAAGTGGTGGATTAATAAAAGACATAATATTAAATTGTTATGTGCATGGCCTAATAACTATTGACTTGTGATGGTCGTAGACACTCTCTATAAATAGAGGCTAAGCCCCCTTTCCCTAGCTATTGGATAACCCTAGCGTATTTTGTTTTTGAATACGTGGTATAGTGGTTGACGCCCCATCGATCGTGATAGTTAGTGGATCGTGGAAGTTGGTCTTAGACTTAACCGATTTCTATCGCGGCAGAAAACAATGGAGATGAACATACGCTTTCTTTATTCTATCTCAAAATTATGTTTATAATTGTGACTTAATCTCTACTATGACTATAAATTAAGAATCTTACCGTTGATATCAAGAGCCGCCACAATTAGGGATTAAGATCATTTTTTCTTATGCTGGCTTAGAAGATAAAATTGGGACGAAAAAAAATTTCGTGACATATATTTTTGGCAGTCGGTTCCGCAGAAGATTAATTAAATTTGATATTTAAAGCTACTGCTTTCTGTAGATGTTATATTGATCTTATTATTAAAGACGAAACGGTGCATGCTGGTTAGATTAGATGGCAGCACAGATTGTTGAAAATCTTGCTTTTTCATTCTCTTAGCCTTGTTATTGGTTAGTGAAATAAAATATAATAAGCAAGTGATGAGGCAATTAATCATTCGGGATTTAATTGTTTTCTGCATTATTCATGGCTTAAGTCGTATATCTTCTTTCCATTAGTCATGAGTAAATTTTCATACAAATATGTGATGTTTAAAACCAGAGTAATAAGTTGATATTCTCTTAAGAACATGTTCCATTGCAACATAAATTTGTTTGGTATATTATTTGTGATGAGATTTTTCATATCAAATATTATTCTGGTCCATGCCCGACGTAATCGCTATATTGAATTTTGGTTTAGTACTGTTTGTTCATATTCAGAGGATGGGACTAAAATAAATGTAATACTGAAAAGGGTTTTAAAATATGGGAATCATTTTAATTTTCCATGTAATATTATTTAAATAAGAATTTATGATTGATAAGTAGTTTCCACCAAAGTGGTCTATTTATTTGGAATCATTGAAAATTCTTAGTACTTTGTACATGTGAAACAATATCATATATGGATTGAGAGTTATGATTAATGAAAAGTTTCCACCAAAGTGGTCTGTTTGTTTGAGTTAGAAATATTCGCAATGTATCATGTCTAAATTGTCCTTGATGAGTGTATCCTAGTGTTGGAGGTTTACCTTTTGATACTAGTGAGGCTAAATTAATCAGTGAGAAGAGATATTGTGTATTCCACCCAAAGGATGAAGCTTAATGTCTTAGATTCTCATGTATATAAAATAACATGATAAATTTGTTATATGAGAAGGTTTTATGTCTCTATTCCAAAGGAAAGACATAATGTTGACACCCAATTTTGTCCCATCTTTTTCGATTCATTTGCAATTTTAAATATTTTTTGACACCTCAAAAAACATTTTTTATATATATACATATAGGCATGTACACACACACACACATATATATATATATTATTCTCAATATTGTTGTTATTATTATTATTATTATTCGTATTTCTACAACCATTTGCCTTTTTAAATCATGATCGTAGTTTCTATTGGAATATTCTATATTATTTTATTTTTAGCAAAAACGACATCGTATTTCTTTTTTTTTATTAAGCATTTCACAAATATTATGTTTTATTATTACCACATCTTATACTATTTTCTAAATAATTCTACATTTTTTATTCAAAGCTTTTTTAATATTAAACCCCTTTTATATTTTTTAAATCCATAACCCATTTCATTTCCCAACCCAAAACAATTTCCACCCAAACTAATTTCACCCAAAAACCCATTTTCGCCCAAGCCCAACCGACCTCCCCACTTATCCCCTACATGACCCAATCCGGTAGGCCCAACCCCATCCCCCTTCTTTCCTTTACCCCCCACACCCAACACCCAATTTAAAATGGGGGCAACCCATCGGCCACCCCCTATACCAAGCCCAACCCGTCGACCAAACCCGAAACCCCTTTAAACCTAAAACCCAATCCCAAAATCATCAAAAAAAAACCATAACAAAAAAAAACCGGCTACACCTTCAAACCGACCCATCTCCATCACCAACACCCTTTAACCCGTCGGATAATCGCCCCTTCACCTGCCACCGCCGCCTTGTCCTATCATTTATCACACTTTTTCGTCCCCTCACACCTTTCGAAGCTTTTCAAAGCTTTTGTAAAGGTCTATTGAAACCTCTGAGAAGGGAGCAACGATAATATCCCTCGGTCTCAAGCTCGTTTTGCCTTTAAATCAATAGGTAATGGCGGCACCTCTGTCCCAACGCCCCCATTCTTTCCAATCACCTCTGAAAAGGCAGGAATTCAGACCATTTTCATCATTTCCCCCCTCTTTTGGTTGGAATTCAAATTTCAAATATCAGCTTCTTGAGGTCTCAACTCCATGCTATAAATACAGGCCTTGGGGTTGTGTTTAAAGGGGGGGGGGGGATTTTTTCGGACACAAAAAGGGCTATTTTTCAAAGCTGTTAACTAAGAAAAGTCGATCTTTTCTAGCGTCTTCTTAAAGTTTTTCAGAGGCTTCTGGTTAAAAATTTCCCCCTTTGTTAAACAAGTTTTGAATCCAAAAGAACTGAAAAATCCCTTCTTTTACTCTCATTTCCGGCTCGGCAAAGCCATAAAATATTTAAGCTCTTGTTCTTTTCAATCGCATAAACAAACTTCTCCGAGCGGGTCGACGATTCGAAACACTCCTCGGTTCGCTGCCCGGAGAAGGTCAGTAAACACAAATTCCTCCTTTTTAACTTTCTGCATTTTACGTGTCTCATTAATGATTAGATGATAATGTAGTGACCATTTATGTTGTTGTGTCTAAGTATGTTTGTTCATGTTAGCTATTAATGTTTAGAAATACTTTTTGTTAAATGATTACTATTGTCTCAAAGGATTAGAGTGTTTTGATTAGTTAAATGGTTGCTACTGTGTTTGTTTTGTTAACCTATCCAAGTGACTATCAATACCTAAATGTGTTGTGAACTATGTGACAGGTGAAGTTTTGAGTCCTTGTTAGCATGTTTGTGAACCTGTATGCCTGAGTTAGGATAGTCAAAGAAGATGAGAGATTTTGTGTGCATGCTTCGGTTTTAAAAATGATCATGTATGTTTGGAATATCATATACGGCTAGTGGTATAACTCATTTCTATGTGTTTTAAAGGGTCACTGAATTGTATGCTAGTGTGTGCTATCCAGTAAGTGTCAAGATGTCTCATCCTTTAATGTGAAAACCTCCTGAATCATGACATGCCACTGACTTGCCTAGTTTGGTTCTACTTAGACCATGCCTAGGCTACTATTTGGACCATGTTGTGCTATGATAGGAGTACCTACATGTATGCTAGCCCGATTAAGCAGTGTTCTGCCCCAGTATGTTACATTGACTAGTGTATAGCATGAATATGTCCATATATGTGTAATTAGACCACCAGTTGTTCTATATAATCTAAGATATTATATCTAAAGAGTCAGTTAACTATTTCTGCATGTTAGCTATGTTTGATGAGCTGAATATACATTTGCCTTGCCTAGTATGTCTAATAAGTAGAATATGTTATGAGTTATTCCTCCAAGTGTCAATATGTCCAATATATAACAGAAAATGGTCTTGTGTGCTTAGTATAGCCTAAATGATTCTGCACCTCTTTGAAATTTTGCCTTATGGATATTTTCCCATCTCCATGTCCTAAAATGTCTTCTGAACTAATCATCTATATGTATTTATCTATCTAAATGCTAAACTGTATCCATGATAGCATATAATACCTTATGAGTAATTTGGGTTACCATATTAGCGTGTTGACTGATCTGGGCATATGTATGTATTTAACTAGTCCCAAATTGATGGTATGCTTGGCATTTCTATTCTTTACCATGATTATATCTCTGTGACAACATGTGTTGTTCCTATGTTAGGCTCATGTGTATTCCACAACTATGTATTTGTCCTTGATCACTTAGTATAAGACTATTATTATGTAATATAGAAGCCTTCCTGGAGTCTTGTTGTGTCCTGCTGGGTTTTAACTAAGTAAAAACAAATATTTAATCTAGTTTGAATGATTCCTAGTTTGCAGAGATTGCATGTTGAGATGGTCAAATCTTTGCTAATAAACCCACTAGTTTAATCACATGTCTATTTGCTTGGTCCAATGTCCCTATGTCTGTGTGAAATTTCTCTTATGCCTTCTAAACTAACTACGTTTTTTGGTTTGTTTGTCCTAATGTAAAGTGTCCCATGATAGCATTACCTTATTCACTAGATCATTTCACATCTATTGAGATTATCTGAATCATACCTATGCTAGCATGTCCCCAGAGTCTACTCATGTGCCTATCCTATCTCTATGAGTGTCATCCTGATTGAGTCTAGTTTAAAATATGCTAAGTTATGCTTCCCTGTGATTAACTCTATTCTTTTTATGTAATTCAGACCATGTAGTGATATATAGGCTAACTGAGTGTTATAAGTGTCATAGTTTGTTTAGAGATGATATGTATAAGCTGTCATGTGGACTGATAACTTGCTTTCTATAAAGAAGTGTGGCAACTAGCTTGTGTCGCCTGATTATCAGTGTGCTTATGCTTTATTGGTTATGCTTGTACGCAAGCAATTGAGTGTCTATGTCTATGGATCTCTTCTCCTTATCCCTCATGGCATGTTCTACTTGTTCATTTTTGCATAAGGTATAAAATTTGAATATGATCATGTGGTCAGTCTAGCCTTACTAGTTTGAATTATTTAACTTCTAGTACATTATTCCTTACCTGGTATTTATCTTCCCTCATTCTCAATCAAATTATTTATTATGTTGTATTGAAACCCATTAGATATCCTTTGGCCCTTGATGATGATATGAAACTGTCCATGTTCGGACTGACGATTTAGAATATACATGTGTTTCTTTGGTTCATAAACTAGTTTACGTGAGTATGTTTGTCTACAAGTAGATAAGACTGTGTGTTTGACAATGACTTTAGCCTTATTACGCTTTTACTGTCCTGTTTCTTTCAAACATCCGACATATTTTCCTTTAAATTTGTTGAATCTGGAAATGTCATATCTCAAGAACACATAGGGTATATAGACATGGATATACGTGCACTTGTATATTCAAGCTGATCTTTTGTTACACTTGGATATACCATGTATATTGCGAACATCCTTATTGGACCGATATCGTATTGGGCATGTTTTCTCTGTTTCTTATTCCTTTAAAGTCTGAAAACTATAAATTATTGGGCCTTCCTTTTTCTCAGGCGTGATGCTCTACGTCAAATTTCAAAGAGTAAGATAAAATGTTTTGACTGCTACCCTTTGGGCTTGTTAGTCTATTTATGTGACTTGTTATAATAAATACAAAATAGATAGCTAGTTCTACTAATGATACTTAGTTATGTGTGATAATTTTAGATATTATCTAACTGTGCTACTCATTTTCTCTCACCCCTTATGTACATATTTTATGTTCCGTTTACTAATCATTTTCTTTTCTTTTATTTACATGAAACGCATCGGGAGCAACGAAGAGTCTCGTTATGAGACTCATCATGGCTAGTGTCAAACGAAGACCCGCATCCACCTTTCTTACATTCTCCAAACTCGGGATTTCAAAACAAATAGGGCGAGATGACGTCGTCATCCGCTTTAGTTCCCTTTCATTGTTATTCTTTAATTTCGGGTCTGTAATAATTATTTAATGTTTGTGTGATTGATAGGATATTTAGAATAATTAGGCCATGAATGGATAATTAATAGGGTAGTTTAAAACCCGTCGCTAGTTTATTTACTTGTAGGCTCGGTTAATTTAAACATAGAAACCCTCCGCTAGTTATTTATTTTTAGGCTCGTCATGCATATTTAAAATTTTCAAAACAAACTTTGATCATCTTCTGTTCACTTTATTAATTGTACAACTCAAAATGATTTTCAAAAATTACTTCTTTGGCTTGATAAGTAATCCGTTTTTCTCCTTGCTATTAATTGTCCCAAATGCATACTTTTCAAGTTTACATGTATTTTTCTTTAATATCATACAAATGCATACTTGTAAAAAATGCATTCTTTTACTAAATACTTGCAACATTATTTTGGCTTTCTATTTTTTAAACATGCATTTTCCTTAGTACAATAATTAACCTGAGTTTGATCGGATAACCGCAAGTTAGCGGATCTTAAAGGATGCCTAACCCCTTCCCTTTAGGATAATAAAGAACTCTTACTTAGAATCGCATTAGTTTCGCAGATATTAGAATTGGAGTTATATTGCAGCATTTAGTTAACATTTAGGTGCCCTAATTCACCATAAATAATTAGGTGGCGACTCCTTAATCATACCCAGGAATCACCGGGTACGTTGCACTCCGCTTAGACCCTCGCGGGTTAAAAACGGGCGCGACACATAATGCATGCCTTATACTCTTGGATTAAGGAGGAGATTTTGTGTCTCTTACCCAAAAGTGAGGATTCAATTAATGTCTTTGACTCCTGTCGCGCCCGATTTTGACCCGACCCCGCGAGAGGTCGGAGCGGAGCACAGACGTATTTGGTGATTCCTGGGTAAAAGGGTTGAGGAGTCGCCACCTAATTATTTTTTTTACGGTGAATTAGGACACCTAAATATTAAACTAAATGCTGCAAAATAACTCCAATTTTAAGGTCTGCGAAACTAGTGAGATTCTAGGTAAGGGTTCTTTATTATCCTTAAGGGAAGGGGTTAGGCATCCTTTAAGATCCGCTAACTTGCGGTTATTCGGTCAAACTCAGGTTAATTATTGCTAGAAAAAATGCATGTTTGAAGTATGAAGTTAAAGATGTTTGCAAATAATTAATGAAAGAGATGCATTTTTGCACATGTATGCATTTGTGACAATAATAAGGAGAAAAGCAATTCAATTGTAATGCCAAAGGAGTAATTTTTGAAAATCATTTTTTAGTTGTGCAATTAATAAAATAAATAGAAGATGATCAAAATTTGTTTTGAAAATTTTAAATATGTATGACGAGCCTAAAATAAATAAACTAGCAGAGGATTTCTAAGTTTGAATTAACCGAGCCTACAAGTAAATAAGCTAGCGACGGGTTTCCAACTTTAGACTATCCTATGGATTAATTCTAACTCTACCTATTCTAAGCATTTCAAAAATTACATAGGTGCGGTAAATAATATTACAATACAGAGCGGGATAAAAGCTAAATTAAAGAAAATAAATAAACTCCGGAGAATATCTGCCTTTATTTACTTTATTCCCTGCAAGCTGTCAAGAATAAATGGTTAGAAACAATTAAATACAAATAACTTCGGATCCGTGTCCAAAACAGTAAATGTTTTGATCACGGAGGGCTCAGACTTAAATTTTGAAAAGACCATTCCAATCACGTCGTGGCTGCAAACATATGACTAATGTGGTTATTTTGATTGTCTCGCCTACTAAACGTGTTGGTCTCTCGGATGAAAAGAAAAGATCACTATAATCACGTCGTGGCTGCGAATATATAACTTGTTGGTTATTTTAGTCACCTCGCCTACTAAACATGTTGATCTCGGATGAAATAAAGGTTTAAGCCTCATCATTGCCCAGAAGTTATATTTTTGTCTTTACGACTGTGGAGGCCTCAAAATCGACGGATATTTTTCATCGGCCAGTGTAGTATCGTGTTCGAATCAGTAAAATAAAATCAAAGCAGTAAGCAGTAGGCAGTAAACAGTAAACAGAGAGCCAATTTCCGAAAAGACACGATGCTTAGTTTAAAATAGTAAAACAGTAAAACGGATATTTAAATGCTGAATCAGTGGACTGGAACAGGAAAGCAATGTCTGAAAGGTGCGGTGTTTAGTTTAAAACAGTAAAAATGATAAAAACAGTAAAACAGTAATCTGAAATCGGGGAGCAAACTGAAACAGAAAAACAGTGCCCGAACAGACGCGGTATTTGTTCAAAACAGTAAAAACAGTAAAACAGTAAGATATCCGTTGCACGGATGTTTAAAACAGTAAACTGAAAAACAGAGAAACGAAAAGCGCGGCCTCGAATTCAATTTCATCGGCCTAAGTGTAGTATTCTGTTCAAGTCAGTAGACTTTTCAGAAATATTGCGGCTGTCCGAAACAGTGTTAAAGCGGCTGTTTTCAGCCAAGAAACAGCAGCAAATGGGTTTAAAATTAACGCAGTAGTGGGCTTGAAACACAGAAGTAGTGGACTTGAAAAGCAGCAGTGGGCTGTCTAAAGCAGCCTTAAAGCATCTATTTTCAGCCAAGAAAACAATAGCAATTTGGGCTAAAAATACAGCAGTGATAAGACATCAAATATGCTCAAAATGTAGCAGTAAAATATTTCCGAAAAGAAGTTGTAAATGGTCCAGATTGCAGCAGCTGTGCGTGGCAAACGCAACAGCAGAATAATGGCTCAAAAGTGCAGTAATCATCCCAAGTATTGCAGCAACTGGCAGTCTCAGAATCAGCAGCCAAAAGGGACAAACCCATAACGAGAACCATTTAAAGATGGCATGTATCCAGAATCTCAAGGTGCAACAGGATACCACAACCACTGGTGGCACAACAAAGACATAAAGGGAAAGGTAAACGTAAAAACTAATCACACTAAACCTCAAATTTGAAAGATAAGAAGACAAAGAGGGCTACCACCATTCATTTCCGATGCCGCAACAAGATTCAAAAGGCTTCTTGAACCTTAGGCATGGCAGTCTATCGAAGAAGGCTAAACCCAACCCGAAGCTTGTCTTTGCTTTCAACCAGCATATTAAGATAAGTATAAAAACTCACATATATACATTCTGAAAGTCTCAAATAAAGGGGCAGGAAAAAGGCATAATATGGAAGGAAGGAGTGGAAACATTATGCATAGACATTCAGAGGGCTTTGTATACTTTGAGGTATATCATGATAGATCCAACAACTTCCCCTTAAAGAGAAGTAATAATCAATCTCAATCCACAAACAAGAGCAGAGGCTTATTTAGGGGAGTTCTTCAAGCAAAACAATGAGCGATTTAAGTTGTGTAGAGAGGAAAAGGGGAAGAGGAGGCCTTACTTAGTACACTGCATGATCTTGGACACACATACATATACCCAGATCAGTCAACACATAGGTATGGCAAGCACTTTAGATAAAATAAAAATACATAGATGAACAAAACAGGTAGATGACTAATTCAGGAAGACATTTTTAGCACGCAGATGAGCTAATATATCCATTTAAGACTACACTTCAAAAGGGTGCAAAGTCATTTAGATTAAGCAATATACATAGGATACTAGTCCTATTATACATCCAACAAACAATATACGAACATACAAACCGGGGCTGCACCATGACTTAGCATTAACACATATACAAGAATCAAACCAGTATTGAACAAATGAGGGGTGGGGGGGTGGGCACTTAAAACAGATCAGAATGGGCATGAATGCATCAAGAGTAGTGATCTAGGTACCCTAAGCAGTGGACATTCAAAGGGAAATATACAAGCCTACATGAATAGAATAATCCTCTAAAAAGGCCATGACATGACCAACATGAACCAAATTAGTTACATACAATCCTATTCTCACTACATTAAACAGGATGACACTTAAATTAGGAAAAAACAGGGCCATTGGTGGTCTGGAAAACCTACAGGAACATGATCATGTTGTTCTTTCAACTTAATACTATCCCAAAAATAGGAGCATGATATGGTTAGGGAACATAGAGCAAGTTACCAGTCAATCAACACATAAATTATAAAAGGAGTTCAGCAAGAGAGGCATGTTTCAACAGGACCCTAACATGATCAAATAACATCCCGAAACCAACACATAATAGGATGGAGTTTGATGAATATATGAGAGCTAAAATTAGTGCAATGATAATCAAGCATAGAAATATATGCAGAATGAAATGGAACATGTGCATATCAGGGAAAAGAATCTGGGATTGACATGCTGGAAGGATCAAAATTAGGCATGCTCTTCACTTAGGCATATTTGAAACTATACTTAGGTCACTTTATTCTAAATATGGCATATTAAACAAGATAATGCAGTCAAATGTCCTAAGAAACCTTCAACCACACATAGTTTGCCCAGCATAAACATTAGTTCATAAGATTAATATCACATTTAACCGGTTGAACAATTTGTCTAAATCAGTTAGAAACTAAGTGATTTAATCTCCTGGAATAAAAATCATTTGTCACATTGAATTTAATCTAGTTATATAAAAATCTATTAAATCAAACCAACAAGAAAATCACCAAACAACACACTAAGCAGTAACATGTATCATCTAATGCCATAATATGCCATAGTTTGATCTTAACGGTCTCTTAACCAAGCTTAACAAATGATCAAACCAGCATACATATCACACAGTACATCACCCTTTCACATTATAGTAATGTATAAACAATACTATTAAATATGAACCTAATAGATAATGAACAAAATTAAATCTATCCTAGCTAAAATGTGCTAAACAAATATAATAGTACTAACAACTAACACATAATTAGTTTAAGAAAAAGCACAAAAAGAAATCAAGATTGAGAGTAGATTGAGCTTACTGACCTTCTCCGGTCAGCGAACCGATGCATCGTTTCGAATCGTCAACCCCGCTTGGAGAAGTTTGTTTAGAATTCAGATTTTTGGATTTTTGATCACCGAATTCTGTATTTGTAAGTTTGAGAAGAATTCTGTTTCTGATGTTTGACCCGACCCGGAAATGACCCGACCCGGAACAAAAAAAACAGTTGGAAAGAGCAAAAAAATCAAGATTTTTAACACCACAAACCAATAATTTCGACCTATATTTTGAACCTTTAAGTTGAACATATGCAAGAACAAACACTCTTAAGTAGATTTCGGATTTTTGAAATCCGGAATCTTCCCAATAGTGAAGAACACAAACAAAGTACAAAGCAAAACCTTTAAGAAAAATTCGGACTCATAAACATAAATTTTCGGACTTAAAATCGACCCCAAAAACTCTAAAAAATCGACTTTAAAGACAGATTTTCGGACCTCCCAAAAATGAAGAACAAGGGGGATATTTATAGGTGGATTTCCCCCCCTTAAAAACGAGTTTGAAATTTGAATAAAAGGTTTAAAAAATCTGATTTTGGAAGCGGATTTTGGGGGTATGGGTTGAAAGGTTGGTGGTGTCGGCGTAACAGAGGGGAGTTGGTGGTGTCATGGGTCGGTGGTGGCAGGGGCGGGGTGACCGGCGAGTGGGGTCGGGGGCATGGGGTGTGCGGCGACGAGTTGAGGGGTTGGGGGGGTTTGAGATATTTTTGTTTTGGGTTTAAGGTTTAGGGAATAAGAAGAGGGGTTGGGTGTAGAATAAAAGGGATTTGGGGTCCGCCGGTTTAGGGGTTGGGCGGTCAGGGGTTCGGTTGGGCCGACGAGTGGGGTTTGAAAAATGGGGGGATGGCCGATTGGGCCTGGGTTGTGCGATTTTGGGTAGAGGTTTTGGTTGGGATTTTTGTAGAGGGTTGATATTGTTTTGGGTGATGGGGAATGGTTGTTGGGCTTCGGTTTTTGGGCCGAAAATAAGAGTTAATTTGGGGAGATGGACTTTGGTTGTTGGATAGAATATTTTGGGTAGAAATTATTTTGGGTTGGGAAATAAAATGAGTTATGGGTTTAGAATATAAAAGGGGTTTAATATTAAAAATGCATTAAAGAAAAAATGTAAATTATAAAAATAAGAATATAACGATGTGATAATAATAAAAAATATAATATTTGTGAAATGTTTAATGCTTGATAAAAAAAATGGGAATGCGATGCTATTTTGCGAAAATTAAAATATCATAGAATTTTCGGATAAAACTTATGATTATGATAAAAATGCAAATGATAGTAAAAAATGCGAATAATAATAATAATAAGAGAATAATTATATATATATATACGCATGTATGTATATAGATAAAAAATTGTTTTTGAGGTGTTTAAAAATATTTAAAATTACAAATAAATTAAAAAAGACGGGACAAAATTGGGTGTCAACAACTCCTTGATTATTAATAAGGAGACAATTGCATCTTCTACCCGAATGACAAGTGTAATAGACATCTTAGAATCTTTAGATTTATACATTAATGCCCATGATTTTACTATAATCTTTGTGTTGTTTGCTTACATCGGTTAACAACATGACTATTCAATTGAATTTCATTGAAACTTTTACTAGTAACAACTACAAGAAGTGGAAACAGGATATTCAAATTATGTTGGGCCTGATGGGTCTAGAATTTGCATTGAGTGAACCGAAATCTATTGAATCAACAACTATTAGCTCTTTTGAAGAAAAGGCTAAGTATGAAAAGTGGATGAAGGCTAACAAATTGAGCTTTATGATCATGAAGAGATCTATTTCTGATCACATAAAAGGTGAAATCAAGAATAACCAAAACATGAAGGATTTCTTGAATTCCATTGGACAAAAAACTCCAAGAATCTGATAACATGAGATAGGTAGTCTGGTTGTTTCCCGTTCCACTATAAGATATGACTTTGTAGGTAGTGTTTGTGATCACATCATGAAATTGATTAACATTTCTACCAAGCTGAATAGTTTAGATGTCATCATTACCGATTCTTTTCTTATTCACCTATCCCTAAGGTCTCTTCCTGAGTAGTTTTGTCAGCTTAAAACAACCTATAATGCACAAAACGATAAGTGAAGTGTTGATGAACTCATCACTGTTTATGTGGTAGAGGAAGGGAGGATTAGAAAAGAGAAAGGTGAGGGACTAGTGAACCTTGATCAGTTCGTCTAGATCAGCTGATTATCCCTCTTATAAAAGAAAAGGTGAACCCAATCTTATAATAAATACACGATCAGTCTCGCCATCTAGGTGGTCACAAGCCTGATGGCAACCAAGGCCAATCTCATAATTCTATTGGCCCTCAAGCTATGATTAAGAAAGAAATCAAGTGTTGAAATTGCAAACAAATAGATCATAAGAAAGTTGATTATCCTCTGGAAAAAAATCAGGTAATCCCTTGGCTTTCATCTGCTTTGAAACTTGTCTTTTGGATGCTCCTTTAAATTCTTGATGGTTGAATAGTGGTGCAATTGTTCATGTAACCAATGACTTGAAAGACTTAGTAAGCAGACGGGAGCCAAGAGAGGATGAAGGTTGTGTAATCGTGGGCAATGGAGTCAAAGCGAAAGTAGATATTATAGGTACTGCTATTCTGTCTTTCAATATCAATTCTAGTATTAGTTTAGAAAAATATTGTTTTATACATTAGATGACACGGAAATTAATTTCTCTTTCACTTTTGGACCAATCTGGCTATTCATTTCATTTGAGTGATAATTTTGTTAAAAATTCCTATGAGTCACATGTCCTTAGTGATGTTTTCTTTTAAGTGATGGTCTATATCTCTTAAATGTGCTAAGTAAAAAAATGTCTGCAATGCATATTAATAAAGTTGTCCACAAAAGGTCTACTATGAGTAAAACGTCTTACCTGTTATAGTATATATGTCTTGGTCATATTTCTAAAGAAAAAAATTAAGCGCTAAGTAAAGAAAAATATTTTGCTTGTTATTGATCCAAAAGGTTTTGATACTTGTGTTGACTGTGTCAAAGATAAAATGACAAAGGTTAAGAGAAATGGTTCCACGAGGAGCTCTGGAATCTTGAAAATTATTGTTGATTACAATGGTTGCAGGAAAGAGGAAATAAGTAACTGCTAAGTATTATAATAAAATGAAATTACAACAACTGAAATTTCAATAAACTGAAAACAAGAAACTAAGATTGCAAGCACTTTGATTTGCTGGGTCGAGTGATGACACTCTGTCTTTAAGATAAGATTGCCCCTTATATATCCTTTCTACGTTCTGTACAATAGTTTCCCAAGATAAAACAACAACTCAACAAATGAGCAAAGGAAACTCAAGTGTTACTTTGAAGAACTTAGTGTAATGAAATGATGCTGGAAAGTAATAGGAAGATTTCTGTTTTTTCGTTTGTGTGTAGTCTCAACAATTGAGCCAAAGGCTTCCATATATACTGCATGAAGGGGACTTGTCAACTGCCCAACTAATTGCTGTTAATGGCTATATAATGGCAATTAGTGAGGAGTAATTCAACCAAATAAATGACTGAATTAATGTGCAACGGATTGGACCTTTAGTGAGGAGTTATTCAGCCAAGTAATGATTGAATTGATGTGCAGATTAATGGAGGTTTAACGTTCCAAAACCAACACAAGTTCTCTGTCCAATTTTATCTTACCTGAAACTTCAGGGAACAAACTGTAAATATGAAGCAATTTGGGTCCAAAAAGATAATATCAGAAGAAGCCCAAAGCCCACGACCCGAGACCGGACGGGCGGGCGGGCGGCGGCGCGCGTGTGGACTTAGCCTCGAACCAAAGCACATCTAGGTCCTCCCTCCTTCAAACACATGGGTTACCCTTTGTGGTCCCAAATCCTTAGCCAATTGTGAGACTTATAAACTAAACAAATCTTCCTTCCCCCACCGATGAGGGAAAATTGGTCTATACCACATTTTCATGCTTCAAACACCTCACTTCGTGGACCAATATCTCTTTCATTTCTCAACGAAATTTGACGATCTTTGGCCCTACGGTCATCTACTCACTTAGTAGATTATGCACGTATGAAGAATCAAAGTCTCCAACATGCGGAACCCTAGTGTTTAAGTCATTAAAGATGGGTGGACGCAACTCCCACCAAAGGCAAATTTCCAACAATTATTTCATAGTGATATTATTGGACCTTATGTACCTACTTTGAGCAATCAAAAATATTTTATTACTTTTATTGATGACTTTTTTTATATATTGTTATATATACCTTTTAAAAGAAAAGTTTGAAGCACTTAATAAATTTAAAATTTACAAAACAAGTTAAAAGAAAAAAACATCTTGGGAAGTCCATTAGGATAGTAAGGTCTGACCATGGGGGTGAGTACCATGAAAAATATTATGAGTCTGGTTAATGTATGGATTGCTTTATTTTTGCAAGAATGATAAGACAACACACCATGCCAGTTATTCCTGAGTAGAATGGTGCAGCTGGAAAGACTAAATCGTACTCTCATGAAAATAGTGAGAATTATGATGTCAAGGACTAGCCTGCTTGAGTCTCTTTGGGTGAATCTTTAAAAATAACTATCTATATTCTAAATAGAGTTCCTACAAATCTGTCTTTAAGATCACTTTTGAACTTTGGACAATCCGAAAACCTAATTTAAACTTTTTTTATATTTATGATGTCCGACTGAAGTTCTTATTTATACACCCACAAAAAAGATGAATGATCTTAAAACTACTCGTCGTTTCTTCGTAGGCTATCCTGATACTCTAAAGCTTTTATATTTTTTTTTCTAGACATGGCACAAGAATCGTTGAGTCTATTAATATAAAATTTCTTGAGCATGATATTTGTGATTGTGATTGTACATGTAGTAAGGAAATTGTGTTGAAATAAAAGAAAGTCAATGTTTATGTACCCAGTATACAAGAAAGGGTGGTAAATAGATCCTTTTATGAGGGGGAGGATTTAGGGAATAATAATAGAAATCATGCAGTCCTCGAGTATAATGAAAATATTGAACCACCTCGTAGATCATAAAGAGTGAGAAGATCTGTCTTTTTAATGATTTTATTGTGTAAGTGACTGAAAATCTTAGTGACAGTGGAAAGTTGTTCTTTTATCACATGCTCAAGCCTTTTTCTCTCTGTATGTTGATAAATAGTGTGAGGTAATGAAAGATGAAATGTGCTCCATGGAACACAATGGAATGTGGGAGTTAGTAGAGTTGTCTATAATTTAAAATTTATTGATTGCAAATGGGTGTTTAAACCAAAAAGAGACTCTAAGAGAAATATAGACCGCTACAAAGCAAGATTAGTTGCTAAAGGTTATACCCAAAAAGTGATACTTGAATTTGTTGAAATCATTACAAAATTTGAATTTGTGGAAATTAAGCTTGATGAATGTGTGTATATCAAAATAGCCAATAATAATTTCATTATTATGATTCTCTATGAGATTGACATCTGGTTATATCTTTATGTTGGCTGGAGGTGCTATTTCTTGGAAGAGTGAGAAACAGATTATCATTTCTACATCCACAATGAAATCAGAGTTTTTGCTTGTTTTGAGATTGCTTCACATGGTGTCTGGATGAAGAATTTTCTTAATAAGTTACAAATTGTGAATTTTATATCTATGCCAGTGATCATCTTTTATGATAACAGTTCTACTGTATCTTTCTCTAAGAATAACAAAAGGATAAGAGACTCTAAGCATGTTAGCCTTAAGTATCTTAAGGTTAGAGACATGGTAAATGAAGGTGATATATACATTGAACATATTAACACAAAATCTATGTTGGTTGATCCTTTGATTAAAGGTCTTAGGCATGTAGTGTTTAATAAACATACTCAAAATATGGGTATCTTAGAATTTTTTGATGTATTTTGTCAGTGGGAATTACTTTGTCATTGCTGACTGAGATATTGCTTTTAATAAATTTTATTTCTCGTCCTTAAATACAAGCTTATGATGTTTGATATTTGTCATGCTTATTGACTACTATATTTTATTTATTTATTGATTGATTGATTCCGATTATATATTGCATAAACTCATGGTATCTTTGAGTTTTGCTTCTTGTTGCCTTAATTATTCTGGGTAAGGCACAAGGAAAACTTCCTGAGGTGATATGATTATGGTGTCACTTGGAGGCTCTTGAGGTGATGTGTTTTTATGTCACTTGGAGAGTTATGTCTTTCTAAGAGGTGTGACTTTGTTCACTTTGATTAGATAGATGATATGTTTAGCACACATGTTTGATCCATGTTGATGAAAATTCTAGCAAATGTGATCATAAATAAGATTCATACCCTCGAACGGTATGATGCCTGCTATGGTTCATTGTTAGTGTTCCGCATTGAGAATGGATGAATTGTTGTACGAGTCATTTTATCCTTGGCTATGTGAGTATTGTGTCCACTATAGAGTCTAAAATATCTTTGTCAAAGTGATTTTTTCAAAACCTATAAATTTTTGAAAATTTGTTTTTGGGTCCTCAATTAACACTGGCGTCCAAGTGGGAGAATGTTGAAATTGGACATGTGTTAATTGGTTATAGCTTGAAAGTATAGTGATGTGGCTCATGTGATGGATTAATAAATATCCTAATATTAAATTGTTATGTGCGTGGATAAGCTTGGCCCAATAACTATTGACTATGATGGGTAGACACTTTCTATAAATAGAGGTCAATCCCCGTTCCCTAGCTATTCTATTCTTAAATCCGTGGTATAGTGATTGATGCCCCATCGATCGTGATAGCTAGTGGATCGTGAAAGTTGGTCTTAGACTTAACCGCCGATTTCTATCGCTGCAGAAAATAATGAAGAGGAACAATACGCTTTCTTTATTCTATCTCAAGATTTTGTTTATACTTGTGTCTTAGTCTCTGCTATGGCTATAAATTAATAATCTTACATCTATTTGAGAAATTGGTAACCGAATGCAAATATGATAAAATATTTCAATAAATTTTAAGAAATACCAAAGAAATGAATAGAATAAGGTAGAGGTAACATCTCGTACACTCTACCTTCTCCAGACCCCACGTTGTGGTATTTCACTGTATATGTTGTTATTGTTGTTGTACAATATGGTAATAACAAGATGAAACACAAACACCAAATTTGTGTTCTCTGACTTCAAGGCTCTTATGCAGATTCTTTTAGACAATTATTTTGACCCTTCTCAATAAATTGGTGAGTACAATAGGTCACCGAAATATTGTCATCAGAATACAATGAAGCCCTAACAACGATGTTGAATTCAAAGTTTGTACTCCCTTGATTCAACCAATAACACACAATATGAAGTTTCTGATGATGCTTAGGGAAGAAAAGAAAAGTAGAAGTTTTGATTCTTTTCAACAGAAGTTTTGATTCTTTTTCATCAAAAGTTTTTATTCTTTTTCATATCTATATTTGAATGAGAAAACATCTTTACTACTTATAGAGATTTCACATCCATTGGTGATGCCTTTTCATCACCAACAGACACCTCCAAGAGGCATCAACAGTGACTATTGAGAAAGGTTGCGTCTATTCAAATTCAATATGAATGATGTTAACACACTCCCCCTAAATTTGAAGAGGCATCACATCAATGATGGCTTTTGATTTTGCTGAAAATATCCAACATTCTCCCCCTATTTTTCACAATATAAAAATATAAAATAAAATAAAATCTTCCAGAATAGGAATGACTGCATCACTCATGTGACTGCCTACGTACCCGAGTGGGATCAAGCCAACGTAGTACAAACAAACTTGTGACAAAGCATCATCGTAGAAATCAATACATAAATGATAGGTATTTTTTGGATTTGAACCTTCACTTAGTGTAAGAAATTCAAAGCCTTATCGAGGTTCTATGGTGAACTAGTCTTGAACCAAGTACCCCTTGTGATAAAACCGAAATCTCCACACATATTGACTTCAGAGAATTATGTGTTCTGTAGCTTAGAACGTTAATGGCCATGTGCTTATAAACATTGAACCTTGTTTATCGTTTTCAAAACATAAGTTGGGTTTCTGTTAACGGGTGATCAACCTTCTTTTACAGACCTTAGTCCCATTTTCTTACACTTTATTGAAACCACTGCCTTTGGTAGACTCATAGTAAATGGGTCTACCAAGTTCTTCTTTGTTTCAATATAGTTAACTGCAACTGCTCCTCTTGAGTAATTGTCTTATTATTTGATGTCTAAGACTTGCATGTCTTGACTTTCCATTATAAGTCTTGTTTGAGACATTATAGATCGTAGCCTGCTTATCACAATTAATCAAGACTGTTGGAGTTGGCTTCTTCCATAATGAGATCTCTATAAGTAAGTTTCTAAGCCATTCTTCCTCCTTTCATGCATCTGTCAGTGCAATTAATTCTGACAACATTGTTGAATCAGATATACAAGTCTGCTTCTTGGAACCCCAAGACACATCACCACCACCTAATGTAAATATCCATCTAGTAGTAGACTTGGACTTGAATCCTACATTGTTCCAGTTTGTATCGCTGTATCCTTCCAATACAGCGGGATAACCCTGGAAATGTAAACCATAATCTATGGTTCCTTTCAAGTAAGCCAACGCTCTTGAAATTGCTTTCCATTGTTCAACTCCTGAGTTACTTGAGAAATGACATAGTACTCCCACCGCTTGGGCTATATCTGGTCTCGTGCAATGCATAGCATATATAAGACTTCTGATAATACTAGAATACTCAAATTGTCCATGAGTCCTTCCAGTATTCTTCATTAATTTAATACTAGGATCTAAAGGAGTGGGGCTGATTTGTCATTGAAATGACTATACTTTTTGAGAAATTTCTCAATATAATGAGATTGGGTTAAAGCCAACTCATCTCCCTTTCTTAGGATTTTAATTCCTAAGATTACATCAGCCTCTCCTAGATCTTTCATATCAAAGTTAGAACTGAGAAAATTCTTAGTTTCTTTCACACAAGATATGTCAGACCCAAAAATAAGCATATCATCAACATATAAACAGAGAATTACACATCCAGATTTATCATGCTTACTATATATACATTTATTAGCATCATTAACAACAAAACCATATGCCAAAGCTACTTTGTCAAACTTCTCATGCCATTGCATGGGAGCTTGCTTCAAACCATAGAGGAATTTCACTAACTTGCAAACTTTCTTCTCTTGGCCTGGTACTATGAAACCTTCAGGTTGTTCCATATATATTTCTTCTTCTAAATCACCTTTTAGAAAAGTAGTTTTGACATCCATTTGATGTATAACTAGATTGTGAATAGAAGCAAGTGCTATCAAACAATGAATAGATGTGATGCGAGCAACAGGAGCATATGTATCAAAGTAATCAATTCCATATCTTTGTTTATAACCTTTAACAACCAATCTGGCTTTAAACTTATCAATTGTACCATCAATATTCAATTTTCTCTTGAATATCCATTTACATCCTATAGGTTTAGCACCAGGAGGTAAATCAGAGAGCACCCAAGTTTCGTTAGACAAAAGTGAATGTTTTTCATCATTGATAGCGTCTTTCCAGAAATTAGCATTTCTAGAATTCATAGCTTCAGAATAAGTTTTAGGATCATCATCAACATGCATATCATACTTGGTAATGTTAAGAACTTCATTATTATATACCCTCTACAAGATATTGTATAAAATCTGGATAATTTTTCTATATTCTTGATCTCTTACTTCTTCTAGGTTCGATATCTTTAGTAGGAACTATAATATCATTGTTTCAAGTTAGACTTTGTCTTAAACCACAATTCATAAGGAGATATATTCTTCTTTTTCAAAGGAACTCTATTCAAAATATAGCATGCAGACAAAATAGCTTCACCCCATAAAAAATTTGGCAAACCAGAGCTAATGAGCATAGCGTTAACCATATCTATCAAAGTTCTATTTTTTCCTTTCAGCAACACCATTTTGTTGGAGTGTATATGGAGCAGTGAATTGATGTACTAAACCATGTTCTTGACAAAATAAAGTAAATTCAGAAGGATAGTATTCACCACCACGATCAGAACGTAAAACTTTAATTTTCTGTCCTAATTGTATCTCTACTTCTGCTTTGTAAATTCTAAATTTATCAAAGACTTCATCCTTAGATTTCATCAAGTAAATATAGGCATATCTAGTACTATCTTCAATAAAAGTGACATAGTATTTGTTTCCACCACGAGTCATATGACTTTTCAGATCACCAACATCACTATGTACTAATTCAAGCAAGACAAAAATTCTTATTACAGATTTAAAAGATGTTCTAGTTATCTTTGCTTGCACACATATTTAGAAACATTATTAAAATTGCAATATGAAATCAATCCTAATCTTTTCATATTTCTAAGAGAATCATAATTCACATATCCTAATCTAGCATGCCATAAATCAACATACTCAATAATATAAGTAGAACCATTATCTATTAAAATTAAGCTTAACCATCCCATTACAAGAGTATCCTTGTCCAGCAAACATTCCGTTCTTGAACAATATAAACTTATCAGACTCATACGTAACCTTGAATCTAGCCTTGTTAACAAGAACTCCAGAAACAAGGTTTTTACAAATGTCAGGGACATGTAAAACATAAGTAAGAGTAACAATCTTTCCCGAAGTAAAGGGAGATCAACAATGCCTTTGCCAACCACTTTGCTGCTTTGGTTGTTCGCTGAAGTAACTTCGTTTCCTTCTCCAGTAACCGATTCGTATGTCTTATAAAGATTTCTATCTTTACAGATATGAATGGTTGCACCAGTATCGTACCACCATCCACTACTATCATCTGCAACAGTGTTGGCCACTTGCACTACAACGATAACCTTGATTTTGTCATCGACCACATTCGCTTCATTTTTCATTTGTTTCTTTCATTGACAACAGTCACGAGCATAGTGGTCGGGTTTCTTACAGAAGTAACAATTTCCATTTTTCTTATCTTACTTGTTAGGATCTTTCTTCTTAAACAGAGTATCAATCTTATGCTTCAAAAAATTCGGTTTTTTCTATTCTTCCACACTATTAATCTTAGAATGATTTCAGTTTGCTGACTATCCTTAATCTCTCGTTTACGAGCATCTTCTTCAATACGAAGATGACGTTGTAAACCTTCTAAGTCATAGTCAGTTTCAACATGCTTAATTTTCTTCTTGTAATCATTCCAAGAAGGGGGAAGACGAGAAATAGTAACTCCAACGACGAATGAAGATACAAGGTCAATTCCAACATCTTTAAGATGATTAACAATGAGTAAAAGTTCAATGACCTGGGCAATAATTGACTTACTGTCAACCATCTTAAAGTCCATGAAATTACAAATCAGAAATTTCTTGTTACTCGCTTCAGAAATTTTGTACTTGTTTTCGAGCGCAGTCCATAATTCCTTTGCTGTTTCAAAACTTCGATAGGCATTGTAAACATTGGCTCCTAGAACATTCAGAATATGACCACGACACATAAAATCATCATCTTGACGTTTCTTCCGTTTGGCCTTCAATTCATCATTGTCCATTGGAGTCGCATTAGGAATTTCCTCCAAACCATTTTCAAAGATGTACCATAACTTGATAGTCATTAGGAAAAATTTGATAGTCTCTTGCCAACGAGTGAAACCCTCACCATCAAAACGTTCTAAACGATTCAAAGTCTGGTTCATTACTTGCAATGATTGAGCAACAATTGAAGTTTCACCCTCGATGTCTATAATTGTCTAAAAATTGTTGTAAAATATGGTACTAGGATGAAACACAGACACCGAATTGTTGTTCTCTGACTTCAAGGCTCTTATGCAGATTCTTTTAGATAATTATTTCGACCCTTCCCAATAAATTGGCGAGTACAATAGTCACAAAAATATTGCCTTCAGGATACAATGAAGCCCTAACAACGATGTTGAATTCAAAGTTTGCACTCCCTTGATTCAACGGAGAACACACAGTATGAAGTTTCTGATGATGCTCAGAGAAGAAAATAAAAGCAGAAGTTTTGATTCTTTTCTATAAGAATTTTTGATTCTTTTTCATATCTATATTTGAATGAGAAAACATCTTTACTACTTATAGAGATTTCACATCCATTGGTGATGCCTTTTCATCACCAACAAACACCTCCAAGAGGCATCAACGATGGCTATTGGGAAAGGTTGCGTCTGTTCAAATTCAATATGAATTATGTTAACAGATTCCCCTAAATTTGAAGGGGCATCACATCAATGATGACTTTTAATTTTGCTGAAAATATCCAAAAGTTGTAGTACCAAAGAAATGAATAGGTATGAGGAATCGAGCATGAAAGGTTCTTGGAAATGACGAGTCGTGGTATTTCATATTTATTTCTTTAATGTCTCCCATTTAGTTGAGTAACGTGTTTGAATACTTTTAAAGTGCCTTTTAAAAGTGTGTTAATTGTGTTAATTGTTTTTTTGGAAGGAAAAGAACACACCGTTTTTCTTTTTGTGTGGGCCGAGTTTAATTGCAATTCAATTAAGAGAACGAAGAATAATTGCTTGAGTTCTTTCTCTTTATCCTTCTTTATCTCCTGCTGATTTATTTGCTAATGTCTACCTTCTTTATTTCCTTCTATATTATTTGCTAATATCTACTATTTTTACTTATCCAAAATGTAGAGTGCTGCAAAATTAAATACGATCTATTTTCATACCTCACAAGCAGTTTTATGATAATAGATAACATAATCATCGGGCCTATGTCCTCCTTTTATATAAATAATATAGATTTTTGAAAATTGTTTGTTTGTGAAGAAAAAGGCAGGAGGAGAATATCTATACAATTCAAATTTACATGAATAAACTATAGCATCATTTTCCCACCTAATGCAAATTCACACATGTAGGCCGGATCATACACCAAAAAGTATGAAATCTAATTTATTTACTTGAAGAAACTGGCTCATTTTTCCCATCTCCACCATCAAATCCACAATTTGTAGGTGATGAAGCATTTCCTCCTTCAACCTTCCCCCACTCTGCATTCTTCTGAATCTCCTTGGCTGTGTCATAAGAGGCATGCAAGCCCAAAAACACATAGTATACTAAAATAAGGCCAGTCCAAATAGCGAACCGGATAAAAGAATCCTTATCCATAGAAGCTAGAAGGAAAAAATTCATGGCAATGGATGCAGATGGTATCCATGGTACCAAAGGTACGCCCCAAACTTTTGGGCTCCTTGCTTTTGGCACCAAAACTGTTATCCCACCAGTTGCCAAGAACCATATTGGCAATGTGACACAATATCCTTTCCAATCATTTGTAACACTCCAAATAATAGCAGTGCCGATAGATGATGCCACAATGAGTCCTAGTAATACAAGGAGCTTGTTTCGATTCTCTGAGGTGGTCACATTACTGACATAGTAACGTCGAACAAGAAGAGCAAGGGCCACAAGGATGAAGATGAAGAGTGTAGAGATAGACAAAAGGTTTGAAAGAATATCAAGACTTGTAAATAATGCAAGAAGTGCACTAGACGTCATCATGAATATAGTGGCATTTGCTGGTGTTCCAGATTTAGCATTGACATAAGAAAACCAAGGGGGAATCATGTGAGTTCTAGAGATATGTGTCACATAACGAGCTTGTCCTACACAGTTTACCAATAAAACAGAGGTCATTCCTTTTAGAGCCCCTGCAGCAACCACGTACTTTCCCCAACCTAAACCAACAGCCTCAAATGCAACTGAGAACGGGGCATTAACATCAATATTCTTATACGACTGCATAAGACAAAGCACAGTAGCTAGTGCACAATACAATACAGTAGTCAATAAAACAGAACCAACTAGGCCAATAGGGATGTCCCTAGCGGGATTCTTGGTTTCCTCAGCCATAGTTGAAACAGCATCAAAACCAGTATAAGCGAAGAATAACACAGCTGATGCTTTGAATACACCACGAGGACCAAATGGCATAAAGGGGGTGAAGTTTTTGGTATCAGCATGGATTAAACCAGCAATGATGATGAAGAGGAGAATTAGAACATGAACAACTGATGCAATATAGTTGATCCTAGAGGAAGCTTTGGTGCTTTTACATGCAATGATAGAAACTATAAGGCAAACGCCAATGGCTATTGGATCAAGGCGATTGTAGCCTTCTGCTAGACTATTGACAACAATACGAAAATCATCAGGTTGGTGGTCACAAAGAGTAGCAAAATACGAAGTCCAAGAACGAGCCATCGCGGCAGAGCCAATCACATATTCAAGAAGTATGTTACCAGCTGCTATAAATGCTACAAAGTCACCCAGCTCTACCCTCAAGTAAGCAAATGAACCACCTATAAAATATTTAAATTTTTTCTTGAGAAATTATATTATACACTTAATTGACAAAACGACAGCATTTGAGCATAAGAGAAAAAATTGCATGTTTATGACATAAGTTGGAAAAATCATGGTCAACAAAGCAAGAAAAGAGATATAATGTTCTCTAATAAAAAAAAAAAGTAAATTTCGCATCCCCTCCATTTATTTTCTTTCCCATTCCTTGAATCTTAAGGTACCTTCGTCAAAATTGCACATTATTTCAAAAAGGAGTTCTACAATTAGTGTTCAAACACTTTCCTTGCCCATATCATAGCTAGCGGCTACAATACTAGTGTACAGGTGACATGCTCATCCTTAACAGTTCTCAAATTCCCGACTTGTTTGCAACAATTACTCTAAGTAATAGAAAGTGAGTATAGAAGTGTATGCACAAATATACACGTGGAATAGTGGGAGTGTTCAGAATTGAATTGGAGATATTGCATTTCACACTGTCTTTGGAGATGCATGCTCAAGAAAAGTTCATGTCAGCACATCTAGAAAAGAAGCTACATAAACCTTAGTAGAGTGAGTATGAAATAAGGTCGTCGGTAAATAAAAAAATGCAAGGAGTTAAAGGTGGAAACGGATTGTCTACTTTATATGAAGCTTATTATAGAAGACAATCCCTTTAGGAAATTATTGGAAATTGCAGATTTTTGTTACAAGCTAATGTGTTCACTATTAAGCATGCTCGAAGGGAGATAAAAAATATATAGATTTCTTGGTAAATTAATGTTATAAACATGAAGACGATTAATTAATTCATGATAAGGCACATTAGAAAATGAAGTTTGTTCTCTTTAGTCTACCCAAATTAAGATAAGTAACAAGAACTTGTAGTTATTTTCTTTATTCTTGATTTTGAGATGCTTTTATAAAATGTTTTGAAGACCAAGACGAGGGGTCATCTCCATGGTCTCCACCTGCACACTCCATAGATCATTAAGCACCAATCAACTAGAATACGAAGTAAGATGAGTGAGTGCCAAAAAGATATGAAGAAAGTATAATCAAAGAGTATAATTAGGTTACACGCATAAGGATGGTAGAATAAGGTACGTAAGATGTATACTACTCACTAAAAATTACTTCATTTGTACCAAAAAGATTGTCTTACTTTCCTTATTAGTTTGTCCCAAAATGATTGACACCTTTTTATAATTAGAAACTATTTAACTTTATTAGATGATTTATAACCACACAAATAATAAGACTTGTTTTGGACCACATATTTCAAAAGTTTCCTTTATTTCTTAAACTTCGTACCAAGTCAAACTAAGTCAATCTTTTTGGAACGGGTGAGTATAATGTCACAATATTACACATATATACGTGACTTTACATACCTGCTACTGGAATCTCCACAGCAAACTCAGTGTAGCAAAATACGGCTAGCATAGCTGAGATCCCAGAAATAACATAAGATAGGACAACTGCTGGACCAGCATCAGTACGAGCTTCAAGACCAGTAAGAACAAATATTCCAGCACCAACAAGTGCACCTAACCCAAACCACATGAGATCCCACCAATTCAGGCTCCTTTTCATTTGGTTAACACTTCTTTCCTTGGCCTCCAACTCATCCTGCTCATCAGAACGTGTCACAACTCGATCCAAAAGTCGAGCTGGTGTATTACTCAATGCATTTACATAATTTCCCCAGCTCCTGAATGACTCCTCTGGCAGGAAATCATCCTTTGAAATCGAACATCCTCTTCTCCTCACTCCTCCAGCAGTCGACAGCCCATGTCCTTCTTCTCCTACCCCCATTTCTACCCCTGCATTTCAAAATGAATTTAAGTTATATACACTAGTAGTTTAGATATATTTTACACAATTAGTGTAGCTTAATCTATTATAACATGTTAGTTACTATCATTTTATCAAGTTAATTGTTATTAATGTGTTTCATCCAGAACCTGTAATTGCCTCATAACTGACTTTATTTTGCAAATAGCATAACTTTAGATTTTTTCAAATATAAGGTAGAATATCAAGAAGGTGAATTGCATTTGGGAAAAAGAGTAGAAATGTTTAAGCAAATTGATAACTAAGCATGTATTAGCATATCTTTTCTTGTTCGGAATAAAATAAAGTTTCTTCAAACACTTGTACCATGTTATGTAGCAAATTCAAGAACGTCTCATCTACTCACATCATCACACGGTACAAACATAAAGCTTGCCACCAATTGACGAAATTTCTCATTATCTTGTGTTCAAGAAATTCCTAATACAAGCGTTTCTATCCTCCCACAAAAATGCATATCCAATTGAAAGTATAATTTAAATATATTGCTTTTCACCTAAGGTATAAACATGCAACACTTAAACACGTAACAAGAAAAAATTGGTTAGTGCTAAGACTGAAGTCTACCGGAGGAGACCACCGGTGGAGGAGGATGAGTAGGTCCCCGGCTAGCAGCGGTGGGTTAGTAGGATTACTGTAGAGAGAGAAAAATTAGCGTCTTTCCCCAAAAGTAGAAAAGACAAGTTTACATTATATCCAACCAAGTACACAACTATCACATTTTTGCTATATGTTAAAAAAGAGAAAATGGTGGAGATCCAGAGAGAAAAACATGGTGATATCAGTGGAGACTATTGTTAGTATAGAATAAAATGTTTCTTTATGAGCTCTTTTTCTTTCTTATAATCTTTTTTTGATGGAGTGAGGAAGACCGTGGTGGGAAAAGATTGGCGAGAATTACATCTTACAATCTTGAAGTGTTACTTTTTACATGCAAATATACGCTCAAAGTATAGCTTTTTACACTCATTTGCGCCTATTTAATAAAATATTATATTTTGCCACTATAGTGCAAAAATATATAGCAATCGCTACACATAAGCTGATCTTTTCTCTCATAATTTCCATGACTTCCTCAACTTCTCTCCATATTGTTTCCCTTACACGACACTTTTTATCTATATGGATTCAGATATAAAAGCAAAGCTAAACACATAGATATACACTTAAAGTTGGCACCAATGATATTGTTAAGAGTCCTACATCGGAAATCGGAAATGAAATAGGAACATAGACTCTTTATATGGACTTGAACAATTCTCACCCTATAAGCTAGCTTTTAGGGTTGAGTTAGGCCCACGATCCATTATTTATATGGTATCAGAGCCAAACACATTCAACTCTTTGTTCGTCAATGTTGGGCCCCCAAATTATATTGTCCACGCTCCAGTTAACGAGGTCTGAGCGTGCGGGAAAGTGTTAAGAGTCCCACATAGGAAATGAAATGGGAACATGGACTCCTTATATGGATTTGGACAATCATCACCCTACAAGCTAGCTTTTGGGGTTGAGTTAGACCCTCGCATTTCTCATCGAACAAATAAATACAGCTTGTAGGGTGAGGATTGTCCAAGTCAATATAAGAAGTACATGTTCCCATTTCATATCTGATGTGGGACTCTTAACATGTATCTCTTTGTGTCTGAAGTTTAGGATTATTTAATTCCATGGTAGAAAGGATTTGTCTTCACTAGTGTAGCGGCACTTCAAACACTTGTGATCAGCGAACCAAATGGCAGCAACAAATCACAGTTAATACTTACTTTTTATTTGAAAGAAATGCACCAGAAAGAGAGAATTCAGAAATTTCATAACAAAAATCTGAGGAAATAGCCAACAGGTTGTGTCAAATGAAGAGGTGCAACTCAAAAGTTGCAACCTTTCTGGTGGTTGTATAAGAAAAATTTCTCTAGTGGTTGTTTACAAAAAAAAAACAACAGGAAAAATAAAATAGAGGGAAAAGTTAAATGTTTGTTACGAAAATGGCAGAAAGATATTAAACTATATGTTGGTCCAAAAAATTAGTCAACCCATCAGATCATTTAACCAAAGCCGAAGTTGAAGTCAAGCGAGCAAAAACGACGGTGCGAGGGCATATCATCTTCCCAACTTTCAAGCTAAAGTGCAAGTTGTTGAGTAGATGATGGCTCAATGATAGATTATGAGCTTATATTGATGTTTTGATGCTTTGACAAACAATGTACCTATTGGTGATCAAGGGAGCCATAAGAAAGGCATTTGAAGGATCAAACATCCAAACAGATCTGCAAAAGATTCAGTGAAACAGTCATATCATCAAAGGAACTAATCTTTACTATCACACAACTGGAGAATTGTTAAACAGAGCAATATACATGTGATATACACTGAATATACATCAGTGTATATCACATGTATATCAGTGGACTAAAGCAGCAAGCAGCAACGACCCAGTTAAGCCTCTCGGCAGTGGGCCTCCCTAAGCCCAGAACGTCCAGCCCATGGCAGTATTTAGGGCAGCAAAACAGTGGACAAGATTTGTATATTAAGGAAAGTATATTGTGTGTATATGGTAGTATATTTGTTACCTAGATTAGGATATACACTTACCATAATTAGGATATACACTTACCATATTGTATAGTTAGAATTATGGTAGAAGAAGGTTTGTAACTTGTATATATATCTATTCAATCAATGAAAATAATCGAGGGGATTATTTCTTTCATGAGGTGTGATAGTAGGGGGGATCTGTATCCTATCATGCCCGGTTTCAGTCCATCGAGTCCAGCCTTGCCGTCAGCTTTTGCAGCCATCTCTCCTTCCATGTGACATGCTCGCCTGGGTCATCCGGGATCTTCTATTTTATCAGTTTTAGATAAAAATAGCTTTATTTCTTGTAAGGGTACGAGTCGTACTCCAATTTGTCAGTCTTGTTCATTAGAAAAAATTGTTAAGTTGCCATTTGTAGACTCCAATTCTCATACTTCTATGCCATTTGACATTATTCATAGCGACTTATGGACGTCTCCGGTTCTTAGTTCATTGGGTCATCGATATTATGTTCTCTTTTTAGATGATTATTCTAGATTTTTTTGGACGTTTCCAATTGCGAATAAATCACAAGTGTTTTCCGTCTTCATCAAATTTAGAGCGTTCATTCGTACTCAATTCGAAAGAGAAATAAAAAATATTCAATGTGATAATGGGAAAGAGTATGACAATAGGGAGTTTCGGGAGTTTTGTGCTAATAATGGGATAAATTTTCGTTTTTCGTGTCCTCATACATCTTCACAAAATGGGAAAGCCGAACGCAAAATTCGTTCCATAAAAAACATTGTCCGAACTCTCTTAATTCATGCCTCCGTACCTCCATATTTTTGGCATCATGCTCTACAAATGGCCACATATCTTCTTAACATAATTCCGTCTAAAGGTCTGACATATTCTCCCCCCCTCAAAATCCTATATAATAAGAACCCTTCTTATTCTCATCTTCGGATTTTTTGGTGCTTATGTTATCCGTTATTCCCATCCACCACAATTAACAAACTTCAGGCTCGGTCTACCCCGCGTGTATTTTTGGGTTATCCGTCGAATCATCGTGGTTATAAGTGTTTTGATTTATCCTCCAAGAAAATCATAATTAATCGCCATGTCATTTTTGATGAAACCCAATTTTCGTTTACAAAAGTGCATACTCCCGAGCCTAGGTCGTATGAGTTTTTGGATGACCAAATATCCCCGTATATTATTCGGAATTTTTCGGACATCTCCCGCACCCAAAATCCTCCAGCGGGCCCACTGCCCGCTGGTCCCACAGTCCCGCCAGCAGCTGCAGTTCCAGTTTCTGGATCAGTCCCAGCAATTGGGCCAGTCCAGCCCAATTCTGGAACAGATCCAGCGGATAACCCAGTTTACCGATTTGGGCCAGCAGGCCCACTGCCTGCTGGCCCGTCTGTCCCGAGCCCAGAAAAATCCCAAAATTCACTCAATTCTTCCTCGAGTCATAGACCGGTCACTCGGAGTCAGCGGGGTATTTTTACACCTAAAAGACATTTTAATTTACATTCAGATGTCTCTAAATCCCCATTGCCCCGCAATCCTGTGTCAGCTTTAAATGACCCTAATTGGAAAACTGTTATGACTGATGAATATAATGATCTTATTGATAATAAGACGTGGGAGTTGATGCCCCGTCCTTGTGGTATTAATGTTATCAGGTCTATGTGGATTTTTGCTCATAAGGAGAATTCAGATGGGTCATTTGCTCGACATAAGGCGCGACTTGTGGGTGACGGTAAGACTTAGCAGGTTGGGATTGATTGTGGTGAGACGTTTAGTCCGGTGGTCAAACCAGCTACCATCCACACTGTGCTTAGCTTGGCTCTTTCAAAGACTTAGCCAATTCATCAGTTGGATGTTAAGAATGCTTTCCTACACAGTGATCTCAAGGAAACAATCTATATGCATCAGCCGTTGGGTTTCAGGGATCCAAACCGTCCTCATCATGTATGTTTGTTGAAGAAGTCCTTATATGGGCTTAAGCAGTCTCCACGGGCCTAGTACACGAGGTTTGCTGACTTTGTTTCAACTATTGGGTTCACTCACAGCAGGTCAGATAATTCATTGTTCATATACCGCCGTGGTTCGTCCTTGGCCTACATTCTGTTGTATGTGGATGATATCATCTTGACTGCCTCCTCCGATGCTTTGCGCCAGTCTATCATGGCCATGCTCAGTTCTGAATTTGCTATGAAAGACTTGGGGCCCTTGAGTTATTTTTTGGGGATTGCTGTCAAACGTCATTCATGTGGGTTGTTTCTGTCTCAACGGAAGTATGCTGCTGAGATCATCGAGAGGGCTGGGATGTCATCATGTAAGTCCACTTCCATGCCAGTTGATGCAAATCCAAAACTAAGTGCAGCAGCAGGTGCACCATACGAGGACCCGACCCGCTATCACAGTCTGGTAGGGGCCCTCCAGTATCTTACCTTTACCAGACCAAATATTACATATGCGGTTCAGCATGTGTGTTTATTCATGTATGATCCCAGAGTTGAGCACATGAATGCAATCAAATGCATCATTCGATATATTCAGGGGACACTAGACTATGGGTTGCACCTGTATCCTTCGTCTACATCCACACTTGTCTCTTACATGGATGTTGATTGGGGTGGTTGTCCCGACACCAGACGGTCGACTTCTGGCTACTGTATGTTCCTTGGCAACAACTTGGTCTCCTGGTCAGAAAAATATCATGCAACTCTATCACGCTCAAGTGCCGAGGCAGAATATCGAGGGGTAGCGAATGTGGTCTCCGAATCATGTTGGCTACGTAATTTGCTTTTGGAGCTTCATTGTCCTATTCAAAAGGCAACCTTGGTATATTGCGATAACATTAGTGCCATCTACCTTTCAGGTAACCCAGTTCAACACCAACGCACCAAACATATCGAAATGGACATTCACTTTATCCGTGAAAAGGTTGCAAAGGGTCAAGTTCGCGTATGCCATGTCCCGTCTCGTTATCAAATTGCAGACATCTTTACAAAGGGTCTACCAGCGGTTCTCTTTGAAGATTTTAGGGACAGTCTCAGCATTCGTAAACCGCCCGCTATGACTGCGGGGTGTGTGTTAAACAGAGCAATATACATGTGATATACACTGAATATACAGCAGTGTATATCACATGTATATCAGTGGACTAAAGCAGCAGCAAGCAGCAGTGCAGCAAGCAGCAGCGACCCAGTTAAGCCTCTCGGCAGTTGGCCTCCCTTAGCCCAGAACGTCCAGCCCATGGCAGTATTTAGGGCAGTAAAATAGTGGACAAGATTTGTATATTAAGGAAAGTATATTGTGTGTATATGGTAGTATATTTGTTACCTAGATTAGGATATACACTTACCATAATTAGGATATACACTTACCATATTGTATAGTTAGAATTATGGTAGAAGAAGGTTTGTAACTTGTATATATATCTATTCAATCAATGAAAATAATCGAGGGAATTATTTCTTTCAAGAATGAATAAAGTTATTTCATGCTGGCATAGAGAAGACGAAATATTGACTGATTCCTATTCAATAAAATGTTGGACTTTAAGTTATGATAATATTTTCATAAGTACCATAAGTTAATTAGCATTGAATTAGTATTGAAGTAGGAAAGAAGTCGGTGAGCATATAAGGAAAGAAGGAAGATTCAAGTTAAACAAGATTTTGTTTTCAGGTACAATTGTTGAGTAGCTGCTAGCTCAATGATAGAATATTAGCTTATATTGAAGTTTTGATGCTTTGGCAAACAATGTACCTATTGATAATCAAGGAAGACATTTGAAGAATCAGATATTCAAATAGATCTGCAAAAGATTTAGCGAAGCAGTCATATCAACAAAGGAACTGATCCTTACTATCACGCAATAGGAGACTGAAAAAAGCTATTTCATACCAGCATAGAGAAGATAAAATATTGACTGATTTCTATTTGATGAAAGGTTGAATTTCAAGTTATGGTAATAATTTCATAAGTACCATAAGTTGATCAACATGCAATTAACATCAAAGTAGAAAAGAAGAAGCTAACGCGCATACAAGGAAAGAAGGAAGATTCAAATCAAACAAAGTTAGATTTTCGGGTACAATTAATAAAACTAAAACTTAGTAGGATTCAACAATTCAAGGACGACAACTAATACTATATAAATATGACACGAATAAGCCTTGGAGCTTAACCACAACTACAAATCACAATATTCCAATAAGAGGCTAAGTGTGCGCAGTTAACACTTTGTCTTAAGAGATCCAACTTCAAGTCGACAAAGAATTGAAGCTTCTCAAGAATTATCATTAAGTTATTAGTTTCCATAGTTAGGTTCTATTATGGTTTCATCTATTTACCTTTGTAAGTATTTGTATATGTCACGACCCAAAACAGAGGGCCGTGACCCGGGCCCCATCCGCCGGGTACCGCCATTCGTACATTTAACATCTAATCATAGTTAATTACGGACTAAGCCGAAAGAAAATTATGAAAAATCAGGTAACCATCTTATATATACATACACATACCAAGGCTGACAAGGCCATACAAGACCACTATTGACAGGACACATGTTTACAAGCCTCTAAGAGTAGCAACATCAAAGGTCGGGACAGGGCCCGCCATACCCATATATACAAGCAAAAATGTACCGTATTAAAATAGACCAACACTCCGAACAAGGGGAGTGCTCTAAAAATCCGTTGGATTCGCAATCAACTAACGTGAACCGTCACCTTGCCTATGTGAACCTGTGGGCATGAAAAGCAGCGTCCCCCGACAAAAGGGATGTCAGTACGACTGATGTACTGAGTATGTCAGGCATGAACAATAGTATAACAGAGATATAACAATAACTGAAACCGAATCAACTGACCAACAATATATGCCTAAATGTCATGCACACTACAATATACATATACATCGGCCCCATTGGGCATCTTCCTTACCATAACAGCCTCTGTGGGCATCATTTTATGTCGGCCTCTATGAGCATAATATGTCTAAATGTCATGCATAATGTGGTAAATACATATATACTGACCACACAAGGGCATCTTCCTCCCCATAATATATATATATATATATATATATTGGCCCTTAATCAGGCATATTCCTTCATTAAGCCACACATGCTTTATCATTATCATAGCCCAGCTGATCAGGTGGTCTGCGTTTCCCGTTTCCCGTCCCCAATTTACGGTCTTGGGTAAAACATGAATGCAATGCAAATGAAAATGCATGAATAACAATAGCACATCCTGGGTGACACAATATCCTTGTACCTTCGGCTAACATTCTAAATATCAACATTTTTTCCGTATGCCTCAATAAGGACTTAGAAACATATTTAGACATGCTTTTAACATAGGAATCAATAACACGAATATTCTTAACTTCTAAGAGTAGAACAATTTATGGAACAATATCACGGTTACGTTTCGTTACATGGAACATGCCAAAAGAAAGAAATAATTTATCTTAACATACCTGAATTCGCTAGGAATAATTTTTGCTATTGCCTACGACGTGAAAATATATATGATACCTCCAACTAAAATCAGTAGAGAATTTCCTTATCCAGCTCCGAGACCCTTTTCATGTTACAAGACCTTGTTTGCACGTTATCCAACTTATTTCATTTGAATTAGCAACCAAAATTTCATGGAACTTTCTTTACTGCATTTTCAAGATGTACTAATTTAATACCCAAATAGTCTTAAGTAATTCTTTTATAGTGGAAGGTGTGGTCTAATACTTTTTGGACACCACTTGGAATGATGACTAATTCTAAAGGTGGCACTATATGGGTAGATGTAGAATGAGTAATGACTTTGATGCATTCTTTGTTTCCACGTGGAAGAGGTGGTATCATTTATCACTTATCCAATAATTGATTTAATACACCTCATATACTCATTATCGTGATCGTGTGATATAGCACTAGTCCATAGCCTCTTTAGACACATTTAAAATATTATCTCCAATACCCCGTCATCACACTTTCTAAGTCCTAAATTATTTTGGGACTTCATCTTCTTATACGACGAACCCTTTATTTTACATACTTGGATATGATCAAAATTTTCCGGGGCTCGAGTCTACTTTTATACACGCCTAACGATTTTACATACGCCTAGCGGTTCAAACCGTGACCCGGAAGTACGGGATGTTACAACATAATAGGTTTTCGTTGGTAAAATAATTATTTGGATATAGATGTACTTTCAAGAAAGTATGTCCTTAGGTTTATTGTAAACCTTTATACAACTCTTGATTTAGTGAAGCTTGGAAAATTCCTAAAGAAGATAGATCGTGGGTTTTGACTCCCTTGAATAGAGAGTTTTTCATGTAAGAATTCATGTGTTGATTTATTTATTTATGTTATATTACCTTCTTTTCTAGTTACTTTAAGAACCAGATTCTTAGAGTGCATAGGAGTAGCCTAATCTTAATAGAAGTTCTTTTGTATTTAAACCCAATAAATATTTATTCCTTTCCTAATGTGGGACAAAGGTCCTTTGGAGAGGAAACCTTTTCAAATATTGTCATTTTACTTCATTTCTCATTCACACCACTCACACAAAAACCTAAAAGATATAGGCATCTTAAGTTTTTCAAATGACTATTTAAACACCTTTACTTGCTAGAGGTGGTTTAAGCCTTTAGTTTTTTAAATGACTATTTAAACACCTTTACTTGATAGAGGTGAATAGAGGTGTGTCTCTTGGATACAAGTGATTGAAATGACATATGTGTGCTTTCTACATAAATATTGAGCGCGTGAAGGAATTTTTCATCTTAAAATGGTTATTTTTTCTCTCTTCTCACGTTTCATGTGTCACACTCCAAATCTGGGCCTGGTCAAGCGGCACCCGGTGGCTGAGCTGCTGGACCAAATGAACCAACATAACTGAACTTATCCCTGAAACCAGACTTTGCGGAATATAATTCATAAACATGCTGAGCTACTAAAAGTATGACAGAATCTAATAAACAAGGATACTAAAATATCTGAATATTGTCTTTAAATAGAAATACTGAAATAGTTTGAGAATATAAAATGTAGTAACCATGACTAATACAATATCTGAACAAAATTCACTACACTATTAATCTAGTCAATGAAGCCTCTTATGTGAATTAAAAAACTAATTATTTACGAGACAAGACCTCGACATACCTCAACTATCTAATCAATAATTGAAAGTAAATATAATTCCTAAATGAGACGGGGCTCACAAGTAAGTTGATACGAGTAATGTCATAACGAGAAATTTTGTCGTCTTGAGTCTCTGCACCTGTATTGTGAAATGCAATGATCCCGACAAAAGAGACATAAGTATTGTGGATAGCACTTCTATGCAAAACTAGCTGAATGAATCAATAGATGTGAGGAGCTCAAGGGAATGGACAACCCAAATCAATAACATGAGTCATAACTTAAAACTGAATACTGAACTAAACTGAAACTGAAAACATAGGAGTATATGAATACAGAAAATAAAAATCATAAATACCCCTTATTGAATATGGGAAAGATCACATGTTCACATAAGGTCATAAATTGTGGCCTCTCGCCCATTTATAAGTACACAACTCTATGGCTTCGGGTCCAGTATACGTATACATAAACTGTGGCCTCAGATCCAAACACACTTATTCATCATTTCCTAATTTATATCCTGAATTTGGGAATCATATTGTAGTTATAACATGGATACTAAGCATTACTATCAACAAACATGGAATCGTGGAATTTAGAGTATTAATTATTCATAGGCATTTAGTGATTCATGACTGAGACTCATGAAATATCAAACGTGAGTATACATAGATTATGTGCTGAGTTCACGATGTTCAGAATGACATACTTAAATGAACTACGAAGCTATATCATTAAAGTATGGGAATTCTAAACTTTTCATGAAATTACGACATAACTTTACTTCTGATGCAAATTCATAATAATCATGGAAGAACGTGTCATGGGGAAGAACAATAATATTTCCGAACGTAGGGAGTTATTGTAATGACTCGTTCAGTCATTATGTGCGTTTGACTATTTTATCCCTATTGACCCAATTCCCGAGGTTATCGGGTGATCCTAGTGGAAATTGAATGGGCTATAAAGGTAGTGTGTTCACTTGGTGGAATGGAAGAGGGGATGATGATTGCAACTTCAAAAGACTTGATAGGTGTTTGGGTAATTTTAAATTGCAGTAGCTATTTCCAAGCCTTGATATCACTCATCTGATCAAGCTTGGGTCAGAAATTTCGGGGGGTTACAGATCTCTTATACTACCATCGATCGACAGAGCGGAACGACCAGAAAAAGAACCTTTATTGATTCAATGCAAACAGGAGGTTCAACAGTTTAAGATATCCTTTAAGTTTATTAACTTTTGGACCAAACATGCTACCTTTATGGATGTTGTGAAGGCTAATTGGGAGACAGATGTTGTGGCAAGTTCATTCTTTACTTTCAATTCTAAATTGAAGACTCTGAAGAAGGTATTATCTACTTGGAGCAAATCAACATATGTGGACATTTTTCAGCAGATCACTAACTTAGAAGAGGTCATCAAAGTTCATAAGGAAATGTTTGAAGCTAATACATCCTATGTCAATAGGGAGAAATTGATTAAAGTGAATGTAGAATTGACTAGAGTATTGCACTTAGAGAAAGAATTTTGGAAGCAGAAAGCAGGTATATCTTAGTTTCAAGATGGTGACAAAAACTCTAAATTCTTTGATGCTCATGTAAATAGAAGAAAGAAGATATTGCAGCTCAAGAGAATACAAGATGGTGCAGGACAGTGGCTTGAGAATGAGGCAGAAATTGCAAATGAGGCAATCAGGTTTTTCCAAGCTCAGTTTCATGAGACTGATCCACCTACACAGTATAACATTTTGCATCATATACCTAGATTGATCACTAATTAGGAGAATGCAGATCTTGTATCCATGCCTACCAAAGAGGAAGTAAAACAAGCTATGTTTGGGCTAAATAGTACAAGTGCAGGAGGTCATGATGGCTTCATAGGCCTATTTTTCCAAACTTGTTGGGACATTGTGGGAGATGATGTGTTTCATATGGTTTGGGACTTCTTTCAAGGCTTTTAGTTATCAAGGTACATCACACACACTAATCTTATTTTAATTCCAAAAAAGAGTGATGTTCAAACTTTTGGGGATATGAGGCCTATTAGTTTGAGCAACTTTGTTAACAAGGTGTTCTCTAGGATGGTACATGAAAGGTTGGTGCATATACTTCCTAATTTGATCTCACAGAATCAAGCAAGATTTCTGAGGGGAAGAAGTATTGTGGAGAATATCTTATTGACACATGAAATCATTACTGGCATCAGACTTAGAACTAAAAGATCAAATCATTAATTTATGCCTAATGTGGTATGAAATTAGACATGACTAAAGCTTATGATAGGTTGTCTTGGGGTTTCCTTACTAAAGTACTAAGGAAGTTTGTATTTTGTGAGAGATTATATCAGCTTGATTTATGAGATAGTTGGTAATAATTGATATTTTGTGTTCATAAATGGTCAGCCTCATGGTTTCTTCCATTCAACTAGGGTTGTCAAACATGGTGATCCTTTGTCACCTACCTTGTTCATATTACCCGCTGAGGTGTTATCCAGGGCCTTGAACTCATTGCACAACAACCCTTGGTTCTGTGGATTTGGTTTGCCAAAATGGAGTCCCAGAATCAATCACTTGGCCTATGATGATGACACAATTATATTCTCCTCTTCTTATGAGATATATTTAGGCCTTATTATGGATGTATTGAAGGATTATGAAGCTGCTTTTGGACAATTGATCAACAAGGCAAAGAGCTGAGTCTACTTGCATGATAGAGTTGCTGAAGATGTATTTCTGAAGGTGGAGAGGGTGATTGGTATAAAGAGGAAGGAGTTTCCTTTAATTTATCTTGGTTTTACTATCTATTATGCTAGAAGTATAATGTCCTTTTATTCAGAACTTATAACCAAGGTGAGGAACATACTGTAAGGTTGGAAAGGGAAGTTATTGTCCTTTGGTGGAAGGGTTGTCTTACTCAAGCATGTACTACAAGCAATGCATGTGCATTTGCTCTCTACAGTTGATCCTCCTTCATTTGTAATTGAAAAGCTTCATAAGATATTTGCATAATTATTTTGGAGTAACACTGTTGGTGACAGGAAGAGACATTGGACAGGGTGGGATAAAGCTTGCTTTCCACATGATGAAGGTGGTTTGGGTTTTAGATCTTTGAAGGATATGTCCATGGCTCTATTTTCCAAACTATGGTGGAATTTCAGAACCAAGCCTTCTTGATGGGGTGCTTTCATGAGCAACAAGTACTTGAAGAAGAATAATCCCATACTTGTGCTGTGGAAGAAATGGTCACATATTTGGAAGAAATTGCTACAAGCTAGAGACTTGTTGATCATCAAATATGGCGTCAGTTGAGGATGGGTTCTTCACTGTTTTGGTTTAATAATTGGACTAGTTTTGGTCCACTCTACTTCCTAACGTTTTTTTTATTTTTATTGCAATGAAGATATTAATAATGATTCAGATGTTGTGACAGAATGCAGGTGGCATGTGCCTGCTATAAAAAATAACCTTCCTGAGGAGCTTGCAGATTATATCCTGAATGAAGTTCAACCTCCAAGTAGAGGAGATGAGCTAGATAGACCATGATGGATGTTGACAACCAATGGCCAGTTTAGTGTCAATACTGCATGGGAGTACATAAGGAGCAAGCAAAGAGAGATGTATACAAGAAAATATGGGTGAAAGGCTTGCTTCTTAAGATTGCATTTACTATGTGGAGGGTGTGGCATTTCAAAGTTCCTTTGGATGATGTGGTGAGAAGCTGGGGCTATCACATGCCTCCAAAATGCTTGTGTTGTGCTACTGATCCTAAGGAAGAAACAACACCACATGTTTTTTGAGGTGTGCTACCACTCATAAGACATGGTCTCACTTTTGTTTTGCTGCTGGTATTGATATTATAGGTATGCACCTTCATCAAGTTATTGTAAAGTGGTAGACTGCTGATGTGATGCCTAGAGTAAATCCTATATTTTATGTTGTTCCTTCTATTGTTGTTTGGAAGTTGTGGAAGAAAAGGAACGAGGATATGCATAAGAATAAGGTCACTGATAGTAGGATCTAGTATCAAGCATCAAGTCTGATCCAACAGTTGGTAAGGTTGAGTTAATCAGGAATCAAGAATGTGCCTCATAGGTGGTGTGAAATCCTAAAGATATTGGAGCAATTTGTGCCAAAACTGTAGGTTGCTAAGGTCCTATGGAATATGCCTATGGAAGGTGTACTGAAGTGCAACACAAATGGTGATACTAGGGGCAATCCTGGTAGGAGCTCATTTGCTTTTTTGTGTAAGGAACCATATAGGTGATTTGGTTCATGCTCATGCTAGGGAGATGGATGATGCTACCAATACTGAGTCAGAGGCAAATGCAATATTTGAACCTGCAAAGTACTGCTTGTCTCAACATGTATATTCTTTCATATTGGAAACTGATTATATGCTTATGAATAAGATCTTGGATAGGGAATGAAAACCACCTTGGAATATTGTCTTCGAAGTGATGGAGATTTTAGAGATCATAGACAATGCAAATGTCCAGGTTTTGCAAATTATGAGAGAGGGTAATCAACTAGCAGAACATTTGGCTAATTATGCCCTTAATCATAGTGAGGTGAATGTAAGCTCATTTGCAGAATTGGATTAAAAAAGGAGAAGAATTCTAAATAGTGACAAGTTACAATGTCCATATTTTAGAATCAAGACTCAGAGGAGATTCTGAAGATGCAGACTGGTGTTGTGAGGAAGAGGAGGTCCTATCATCATACTCAAGTCCTAAGGGAGGAGAGTATGGTGGTAATTTTTCTACTAACACTGGTTTCTTTTTTGCAGTATTTAAACTTTTCATGGTGTCTGTTGAAATTCAGTCTATGAGGAGAAACATGACTTGTGACAATTCAAGAGGTGTTGATGCTTACACTAATGATCTCATGCAGCTGAGAAATGACTTACTGCACACAAGGCTCATGATTGATTCCTAATTCAGGAGGTGTTGATGCCTACACTAATGATCTCATGACAAGTACACAGCTTCATGTATGCATCACCAGATCCACAAAACAGCTACTCGATGTACTATTTATGGTGTCAATGATCCCACTCCTATGGGATATGATTTGGTACTGGTCTGTTTTATTTGCAGTAGTCAGCTATTGGTTCATCGATTCTATCACAAAGGAACATGATATGATCTAGCAGGCTATATGAAGACAATTTTGTATGCTGCATGTTTGTGGTTATGTACAAGGGCATACATAACTAGAAGGGACATTAAGAATGAGTTGATAGGGTGTAACACTCCTACCTTGGCGTTAGGATGCGTTGTATTTTAATTATGTGGTTAAATGGTTAAATATTGGAATAAAGTGGGAGAGCAAGAGATTAATTATGCTATTAATTAGAATTACATGGATAAGTGTTTATATGGATAAGTGGTGAGGTGGGTAGTATGGTTATTTAACTCTTAATTGTATTATCTTTGTTGTCCTTTGTTTAGTGTAATTCATGACATGTACATGTGTTATTGTTTGGTGTTAGGATAAATTTTGGTGTCTCAATTACATTTACAAGACATACACGTATAATTGTGATCAAACCCATTTTGTTTTACCTTTCTCACATATGTCTTCCTTGTAAAGTTTGGTAAGCAACTATTTATAATTTGAGTATATATACTATACTACCTAATCAAAATGTTACTTCATTAAAGTAGTAAACAATTCAAATAGTACCAACTTCATTTAAAGATGAAGACTTTGATCAATTTATACATTACTTAAAGCTTTAAGATAGTCCTAACCGTCAATTTGTATAGTGGCCAAAATTGTTGGGCACTTCACGTTTTTAATCCTTCGAGTTAAAAGAGACACCGCCACACCCTCCATGTTATATACACGCTATACATTCAACAACAGTGAGTGAGGAATTCTAAAAAGGGAAGCTCGTTATCTTGAGGATCATGGACTAGGCTACTAATGCCTAGATGATGAAAGCGATGCTTTATATTGACTGCGTTGTTGAATATCAATATCACCACTTGGAATAGTTAAAGCTCGGATTCAAGGTTATGTGTTTATTGTAAGGACTAACCCATTGTAGTTGTCCGAAGGTCAAATCGAGGTATGTTAAGACTAATCTTTCCTTCTTTTGGCATGATCCAAGTAACGCAACGTAAACGTAATGTTTTTCCATAAATAATTCTACTCTTTGTAGTTAAGGATGTCCATGTGATTCATTCCTATGAAATGTATTTGAAAGCATGACTAAATATGTTCTTAAATCCCTAATGAGCCACATGGTAAAGATGTTAATATTCATAACGTAATCGGAGGGTGAACGACTATAGGTCACTCTGAAAGATGTTCTAATGATCTTGAAAGACTTTTCGTGCATTGTATTTACATAGGTAATGAGTAATGGCATTATATACGCATATACAGTACTTATAAGAGCATAAATATGTATTTCTATTTACCACTAGGCTACCGTCGGTTGGGAATTTACCACCAGTTGGGCAGTTATGTGACGTTATTTACACTGGTTAGGCAGACACATTATTTACCATCAGGATACGACCGGTATGGTAGTTACCACCAGTTGGGCATTTATGTATCATTATTTACCATTGGTTGGGCAAACACGTTATTTACCACCGGACTACGACCGTTAGGACAGTTACCATCGGTTTGGCAGTTATATATATATATCGATATTTACCACTGTTCGGGCAGGCGCATTATTTACCACTGGTTGGGCAGTTGTGTATCTTTATTTACCACGGGTTGATCATTTACCACTGATCAGTTGGGCAATCGAGCAGTTAGATTTACGATGTTGATATATTGGTATAAAGTAAGGTTATAATATAAGAGTGATCATTATGTATATTGTGGGCCTCGATGGCATTTTTGGAGTTCAGGTTAATTCTTATCTCTCTCTTTCTCTGATTACTTACTAATGTGCTTTATTTTAGCCTTACATACTCAGTACATTATACTTATTGACGTCCCTTGTTGGGCATTGCATTTTATGTCACACATGTTCAGGTAGGAGAGGAGAGAATCCGTCATCATAGATCGCCTCCAGTTAACAGCTTTTGTTAGTGAGATCCATTTCCTCATGGAGTATTTTCGAGTCAAGGTCATGTTTATATCATTTCTTATTAGTATTGTGGGAATGTCGGGGCCCCTATCCCGACTTATGTGCTACGTCATTGGTTCCTTTTCGAGGCTTTGTAGACATGTCGTGCATTTTGTAGCTTGTTCAGTACAGTCTTGTAGGCCTGGATGCGGTTAGAAATTTTGTTGGCCTTGTCGGCCTTAATATGTATCTATGCATATGTTGGGTTCTTCTGTTTACAAGATTTTATGTTGTGTTGCTTTATATTATCATTCTGAGGCCTTATCGGCCTAGATGATTATATGTTCATATGATGATATTCATGTGGTTCGCTCGGGCCGTCCAGGTGCCGGGTGCCGGCCACCCCCCTAAGATTGGGGTGTGATAAACTTGGAATCAGAGCAGTTCGATTCTAGGGAGTCTATGAAACTGTGTCTAGTAGAGTCTCACTTATAGGTGTGTTGCACGCCACACTTAAAATTGGGAGGCTACATAGAATTTAGGAAATATTACCCTTCTTTCGTACTATAGATCATGCAATAGAGCTATGACATAAGAGATCATTCTATTTTTTGCGGTTTTGTCTAAAGCGATAAGTAATCACAAAGTCTTTATAAGAGCAGACGTGCCTTAGATGTGCAAAGCGTTAGTGCCCAGAGTTGCAATCCACATTTGAGGACGAATGTTCCTCGGGGGAGGAAAGATGTAACACCCCGTACCTTGGCGTTAGGATGCATCGTATTTTAATTATGTGGTTAAATGTTGGAGTAAAGTGGGAGAGCAAGAGATTAATTATGCTATTAATTAGAAATACATAGATAAGTGTTTATATGGATAAGTGGTGATGTGGGTAGTATGGTTATTTAACTTTTAATTGTATTATCTTTGTAGTCCTTTGTTTAGTGTATATCATGACATGTATTAAGACATGTACATGTGTTATTGTTTGGTGTTAGGATAAATTTTGGTGTCTCAATTACATTTACAAGACATACACGTATAATTGTGATCAAACCCATTTTGTTTTACCTTTCTCACATATGTCTTCCTTGTAAAGTTTGGTAAGCAACTATTTATAATTTGAGTATATATACTATACTACCTAATCAAAATGTTACTTCATTAAAGTAGTAAATTCTTATCACTTTACTGTCCACCACCTAAACAATTCAAATAGTACCAACTTCATTTAAAGATGGAGACTTTGATCAATTTATACATTACTTAAAGCTTTAAGATAGTCCTAACCGTCAATTTGTATAGTGGCCAAAATTGTTGGGCACTTCACGTTTTTAATCCTTCGAGTTAAAAGAGACACCGCCACACCCTCCATGTTATATACACGCTATACATTCAACAACAGTGAGTGAGGAATTCTAAAAAGGGAAGCTCGTTATCTTGTTATCTTGAGGATCATGGACTAGGCTACTAACGCCTAAATAATGAAAATGATGATTTATATTGACTGCGTTGTTGAATATCAATATCACCACATTGAATAGTTAAAGCTCAGATCCAAGGTTATATGTTTATTGGAAGGATTAACCCATTGCAGTTGTTCGAAGGTCAAATCGAGGTATTTTAAGATTAATCTTTCCTTCTTTTGGCATGATCCAAGTAACGCAACGTAAACGTAATGTTTTTCCATAAATAATTCTACTCTTTGTAGTTAAGGATGTCCATGTGATTCATTCCTATGAAATGTATTTGAAAGCATGACTAAATATGTTCTTAAATCCCTAATGAGCCACATGGTAAAGATGTTAATATTCATAACGTAATCGGAGGGTGAACGACTATAGGTCACTCTGAAAGATGTTCTAATGATCTTGAAAGGCTTTTCGTGCATTGTATTTACATAGGTAATGAGTAATGGCATTATATACGCATATACAATACCTATAAGAGAATGACTATGTATTTCTATTTACCACTAGGCTACGACCGGTTGGGAATTTATCACCAGTTGGGCAGTTATGTGTCGTTATTTATCACTGGTTGGGCAGACACGTTATTTACCTTCAGGTTATGACCGGTATGGCAGTTACCACTAGTTGGGCAGTTATGTATCATTATTTACCATTAATTGGGCAGACACATTATTTACCATAGGGCTACGGCCGGTAGGGCATTTACCACCGGTTGGGCAGTTATATATATATCGCTATTTACAACTAGTTGGGCAGGCACATTATTTACCACCGGTTGGGTAGCTGTGTATCATTATTTACCACCAGTTGGGCAGGCACATTATTTACCATCGGTTGGACAGTTGTGTATCGTTATTTACCACTAGTTGGGCAGTTACTATTGATCAGTTGGGCAGTCGAGCAATTATATTTATGATGTTTATATAGAGGTATAAATTATGGTTATAAGATAGGAATGATCATTATGTATATTATGGACCTCGATGTCATTTTCAGAGTTCAGGTTAATTCGTATCTATCTCTCTTTGTGATTACTTAATAATGTGTTTTATTTTTTCCTAACATATTCAGTACATTATTCGTACTAACGTCCCTTGTTGGGGCGCTGCGTTTCAATGCCACGCAGGTTCAGATAGGCAAAGCGTGAATCCGTTATCATAGATCGCCTCCAGTTATCAACGTTTGTTGGTAAGCTCCATTTCCTCCCGCAGTATTGCCAAGTCAGGGTCTTGTTTATATCATTTCTTATTAGTATTGTGGGTATGTCGGGGGACCTATCCCGACTTATGTGATATGTCATTGATTCTTTTTGGAGGCTTTATAGACATGTCTTGTGTTGTATAGCTTGTTCAGTACGGCCTTGTAGGCCTGGATGTAGTTAGAGATTTATTTAGCCTTGTCGACGTTAGTATGTATAAATGCATATTTTGGGTTCTTCTGTTTGCAAGATTTTATGTTATGTTGATTTATAAATATCATTCAAAGGTCGTGTAGGCCCAGAGGATTATATGCTCATGTGATGATATTCAGGTTGTTTGCTCAGGCCGTCTAGGCGTCGGGTGCCGACCAACCCCCCAAGGTTGGAGTGTGACAGAGGGGATACGAGTAGCATACCCCTATTGAGATATATCCGTCAGAGGATGCGAGTGAGTCACCTTTTTAGGTATCTTCGACTCCAGTAGTACCAGAGGAGCTGAGAGAAGCTCCCACCTTACCAGTTCCATCGTCGGCTCCATCTGATGAGGATATTAGGTGAGAGATGCAGGCGCCAACCCAGTTGGTTGCCTCCCAGGCATAGAACTATCCCAAGGCATCTCATATTGATAGACCCATTGAAGGATCAGACATTTACCAACCTAAGGAGATTTTTTTATCATAGATCACCGATGGTTACCAGATATAATCCAGCTGAGGGTGATGAGAGATCCTGGATGTTATGCCCCATAGTTTCACACCCGAATGAGAATATAGTCAACCGACTTAAGTTGTGAGAACTTGAAATCATTTCTGAGGGTTCATATGACGTATAAGGATGCTAATGAATGGTTTTTTAAGGTTGGAAGTCAATAGGACCAATGGAAATACAACTCGACGAATATTGACAAAGTTTCGATGAAACGCCATGCATTTTGGGTCGTGGATGCCATTCTGCCCTGCAGAAGTGGCCATGGATTACGGCCTCATTTTCCCCATCTCACTGCCACCATACACGGTGGCATATGTGGCCACATATGGGCATATGCGTCGCATATGCAGCCGCATATGTGAGGCAGTTTGGTGGCTTATTTAAGGCCAAAAGTCGGCCAATTTCATTTCTCAACTATTTACGACCCTTGAGCTCCCAAAACCCTCCAAAAAAAATTTCCAAGCCCCTTTCTACCACTAAATAACACTCTTACAATTATCCAAGGTGATTTCTCCCTTTAAGGATCAAGAACACCTTAGAATCTTTGTTAGCTAGCTCGTTAAAGTTATGGACTACTTTGAGATTGAGTTGAAGGTTGTTGTAGAAAGATTCTTGGAAGGTTAAGGTAAGTTTTCACCCTTTATATATGTTCTTTAGATTCTCCTAAATTGTCTTGATTGATGGGTGGAAGTAACTTGGGAACTTTGGTAGTTTGGTGAATAATATGATCTTTGAGAAACATCTTTTGTGATATTAAGTTATGTAAACTTGTTGTTTGGTATTATTGGTTAAGATTAAGAGTAAATATTGATATTGAATCATGTTGGTGAGGTTGTGAATTTGAGGAAATGAGTTAGGGATGATGATGGTGTTAATTTGAATAAGAATTCATAGTAGGGTAACTCTAGAACTTCACGCACATAAGTTGTTCGACGAATTTCATAAATGAAATCTCTTATAAGATTTGAACTTGATATTGATACAAATCCCTCGTTTAATATAGATAATCATCCATATCACGTGCGAGGCTCCAGGGGATGTAGCTAGCTTCATCTACAAGGTATGTAAGGAAACTTTCCTTCTTGGCATATGATTAAACGAAATTGTTTCCTTGAATAGAGTTCCAGTTTGTGAAATCGAATAACGATAGCCTTTCTTATTAAAACGATCCTACTTCTTTAGATACTTCTAATCTATATCATCTATTGGATTCTATATGTTCCGGAATGATTGTACTAAGACTCATGAACGTAGCGCCAATAACAATAGTCGGAGGATAACGACGATAGGTCACTCCGGCTCTACCATGATATCCTTGGGAGTCTATCTTGCATTGAACTTATATATATATATATATGTATCTATTTTATTATCGAGCCGCGCTATAGTCAGTTGGGTACGACGCTTATATGTGCACATCAATGCAACTTGTTTGATATTATCAAGTCCTATTAAGGCCGGTTAAGACCGAGTCCTCATCGAGGCCGGGTACGATATACTATGATATGATTAGCCCCATTGAGCGGCTTGATTTTTACAGACATGCATATACATACACATAATTGTGAGGTTATGCCCTCAGCATTTGGCTATGAGTTCCAGGTTGATTTATGTTCCCATTTATCTAATGTTACATCTTCTATTAACTTATATCTCATGTCATACATATTCAGTACATCTTTCGTACTGATGCCCTTTTTGGGGAGCTGTGTTCATGCTCGTAGGTTCAGATAGATAGAGCGAAGCTCCTCCCTAGTAGATTCCCTGTTTTAGCTATTGGTTGTCGCACTCCACTTTATAGGAGTCGCATTACAGGGGTTGATAGATACTGTTGTATATATTCATAGTGTTTTTGGTATGACAGAGCCTTGTCCCGATCTGTTGATATATTATAGCACTCCTAGAGGCTTGCAGACTAGTGTACGATGTGTATATGTTTTGTCATGTCCTTGTCGGCCCTTTTGTCGGTTGTAGTACTTTTCTTATGGCCTTGTCGGCCTTGGTTATCTGTATATACTGTGTTGGGACTCTTCTTTTTGTAGGTTGTCTTTCATTCTTGTCTTGTTATGGTTATATGGAGGCCTTATCGGCCCTAGTTTCGTATCACAAGTTCCATATTGCAATAATTGGTAGTGTTGAGTGTCAGCCCCCTCAACAAGGTTGGGGTGTGACACATGATAGTTGGGGAATGCAATGGATGATTGTATGGCAACGAGTTATAGTTGTATGATCCATATGTTGGACCTTAGTGACATATTGAGTATAATCAGAGTTCTCGAATAAGGCCGAGGCAGGGTTCACACACCCAATGTCTCTGGGTCAGAGAAGTGCAGGTCGAGTGAGACTATTCTGGCGCACTTGTAGGAGGTGTGGTCAGATATATGTGGGACTGTGTCGTAAGGGTATACGGGTTTGTTATTGGTGTGGCATATGAGGCCACAAGGTACGCGAATTACCGGAGATGATTGGTAGAGGTAGGGGTAATGGAATGGATGGAGCCTCGAGGCTCAATGCTGTCTGAGGTATGCTAGTATTACATTTTTATTGAGATCTTTACTTTTTATGGCCTTAGTATCGGCCCGTGCGTGTTGAACAATGATAATTTGACTTTTTTCTGGGAAATTAATGATATGTCATCACTTTGGGGATTAAATATTCTTATGATTATAGAAGGGAGACGCTAATTAAATTCTCATATATATGATGGTAGACTAGAAGAAAGTGAAACCCCACTGACTTAGTGACGGAACATGTAATATAATCCTTCCTTTCGGACAATTATGTTAAGCAAATTCTGAATTTGTGAGGTTATGTTACCCTGATAATCTTATGAAAGCCCATGTTTTGTGAGCTGAATGGTGAGCCGATAAATAGTTATGAAGATGGGATGTGAGGAGCATTGCTGGACAGTTTAAGAAGGTTATAAGAACCCATATGTTTCACGGTATTTTTTCGTCAACATAAATAAGAAAGTATTTTATAAATCAGTGACCCAAACGGTCACACCTTGCTTAAAGAGATTGGAAATGACCTCAGGATGTTGATAATGCAAAGGGATTGTTTTAAATAGATTATATTAAGACTGAATGTGTAAAGATTTGAGGGAAATTCATTGAATGACGCACTCAGAATAATGACCCCAAGTTATATAAGGGCTAGTTACCCATGATAATAGAGGGCAATACAAGCCGTTGGTATGGACAAAAAAAGAGAAGGGGGGTTATATCACATACCATTGGAAGTTACTTATCGGAGTATTAGTAAGCCAGGCATGCTATAGACGAAGAGTGAAGAGACCTTCAAATTTTTTGGATGATGTTTCATAGTCCTAAATACCTCGGGATAAGACTAGTTTGTTGAAATAAAAGATAGCGAGAACCTTGGGACAACCGAGGGATGAGTAAAGGAAAGTAGAAAATATTTAACTAGTATGAATAGAAGGACATGATGAAGTGTTGAAGTATAGTTCGTATGCTAACAACAAAAAAATGGACTGTAACGGGGAGGATAAAAGTGAATGAAGTTATTATTATAGAGTTCTCATTAAGGTGTGATCACGTCAAGGCAATGTAAGAACCCACTTTAGGAAATGAGCAATAATGATTTTGTCGACTAGAGGTGTCAGACCCTCAATGTTTGACATCGGTACGAGAAGTATATCAAAGAAAAAAAACCCCAGATAACCTGAAATGGAAAAGTAAGAGTAAGATGGTTGAGAAATTGAGCGAGAGATGATCTGATTATGGAAGGACAATGAGACTTGAAAGAGGCATTAGGCCATCTAACGCCGCAAATTGGATTAAAATGTGCAACAACTCGCAGGAGGAATGTATATAGGAGTAACAATGAGTAAAGCTCGAGATACTCATATAAAGAAGTAAGAAAAAGGGGCCAATAAGTCTAAGAATATCAAAAAAGCGTTTTAAAGATACGTACCTGATAAGGAAAATGAAATGTCGAGCAAATAAAAATATATGCGAGCATTTACAAATTAAGTAAAGGTTATCCCACATAATACAAATCGAGTCGGAGCCTACAACTCAGTATGATTAAGGAAAACTTTTCCAAAAGCCATTAGCGGAAAAATCTTAGCCAAAAGGCAAGGGAAGAAGTCTGGATCTAAGTACGATGATCGGGTTTGGATGTACCTAGATAATGCTATATAGTGTTAAGTTCTTCAGAATACAGTTGGACCTCACAAGGAAGTAGGTTAACGACTCATTCCTTACAGAATAAATATCATCGAAGATAAGAATCTATAATGATATTTGAGACTGCGTATGTATACCAGGACGTTTAGAGTGAATAATGTATGATGGGTAAGCGAACGGAATGGCAAGTGTAAAAAGAAGTAAGGGAATTAGGTATCTTATAGTCTTGAGTAATGAGAAAGTACAAGAAGGTTTTGCTCTCAGATCCTGAATGAAAGTTTCAATGACATTATCTACGGAGTATTCACGACTGAGACATTACAAGCTATATGAGTTCAAAATACACTAACTATTGAGCGAGGCTAAAGTTTATGAAAGGAGTAAGAGCTTAAGTATTTTAAAAGGCATCATGTATTGATGATCCTATCGCTGGAGTTCAGTAGTATTGTAACTGGTGCAACCAGTTGTGTAACCGCAAGCGGACTGACTAGTGCGAAGGTTAAAGGACATGAATTAGTCTAAGAAGTGTATCAATAAATCAAGTGGAAGTTTTCGAATGAATTCAGAAGATGTTACTTTTACGATGTGAAACTCAATAGAGTCATCTTTTGTATAGAGTGATAAGGAACGTCAGGGTGAAGATCCCATCTATGTTAACTATGAGGGGTATTTTAACAAAGTAAAACGTGAACTTTGAGCCTAATGGGAAAGAGATCTTCAGGTACCGTGACCATCTGTGTACCCCAATATGGTGGAAACTACGAAATAAGATTACCACAGAGGTCCCCTGATCGCAACACTAGTATCTATTGAGGATTTAATAAGATGTATTAAGATGTTACATAGATGTATTAATGGTACTACATGGATAAGGAACCCCCCATAGGGTTTACAACCAGTATGTTAATAGTCAGCAACAAAAGGATTAAGCACCAGAAGTCACTGGATAGACTCGAAACATTTGAGACCCGTTAAACTGGGAGATAGTAGATATGCCTTTTCTAAGAGTTCTCGATGTTATCATGAGTTGAATTATCTGAATAATTGCTAATAAAATGACTACCCGACCCACTTTATGCCGATTAGAACTATCTATGCGATTGATGACTACATGATATTATACGATTAAGAAGATGGTTTACCTTTATGGTGTCTTTGATTGTATGACGTTTGATAATGGTACTCAAATTTATAAATAATGTTTAGAAGATCGTTTGAAAAGAGTTTGGGTACTCCAGTTAGCCCTAGCCCCAGGCAGATATTTAAATCGAGCATAAGATTCAGATGTTCGAGGTCATTTTTCAAATTTATGTAGTGGATATTGAAAGAAGTTTGGATGACCACCAATTTCGTAGGAAGTTGCGCAATACGATTGCTATCATGTTGAAGATCAAAATGATATTCTATAAAACTTTAAAGAAATGGATATGTAGGATTCATAACAGCGATTGGAAGTAAGTAAACTAGAGTTAATGAGATCTGATTTAAAGTATTAAGTCATAATCATTAAGTGATGTTGATGGAACTTAAGAAAATTTCAAGTCAAAGACTTATAAAATATTGCTTATGAAAGGCGTGATGAAAGTTGGTAAAAGAAACACGTTTAGCCGTAGATACGTTAGATCGTGTGACATTATTTGAAAAGTTAGCCATGCGGTTATGATCCAACACTTTCCCCTTCATAATGTGAAGCAATTCACCCAGTATTACCTCTATGGAGAATGTTTAGATCACAGAAGATCTATCATATGGGGAGATCATGGGAATCATCAGGTCAGTATGTTGCGGACCAAGGAAGTAGCTTCTGTTAAAGTGTTATAGAAGAATAATAATGTTGAAGAAATGACATGGAAAGTTGAGGAGAACAAGAAATCCAAATATCCCCATTTATATTCGGACTTTAGATATATACTGACTCTCGTGCGATACGACTTCCCTATTTACACTTATCTATCAACCTTATCTTATATAACTTGCTTAGGTGATGTTTTGGAGACATATGTGGCAGATGCAGCAAGACTTCAGCAGTTGACAATTGAGGTGAGTTATGGCTAACTCTTTTGATTTATGGATAGGTAGATGGTCGTGTGAGGCCGATATGGTGATATTATGCTTTTTGTGAACATGTATGGTATTGGATATCTATTTTGTCTGCTTGATAGGTTTTGGATACACCCGGTTAACAGAGGAAACTTTTCCAAAATTTTATGAAATTCTAGAAGTTAGAATCTTTTCTCTACATTCAAGGACGAATGTTCTTAGGGGGGAGGATGTTACACCCTATATTTCATGCGTCATTGTTGTCTTAATGTTATCCGACATAGGAAGTGTTTTGAAGTTTCATAAAAGTTTGAGACTAATCAGATCGAATGAAATAAGGTTCGACGAAAATTGATAAAAAAGGATTTCTGTGGAGCATTATGCGGACTGCACTGTGGAGCTCAAAAGTGATCAGAGAAGTTGAATCTTCTGCGCAATTCTGCGGCCCATTTTGTGGACCGCAAAAGGGTTCTACGGGGCGCAGAACATGCCACAGAATCAAGGCGGTGACCGACCTTTTGACTTATTTAAATGATGGCTTTGTCTTTTTCCATCATTTATTGACAAAACCAGATCCTAGACACCTCTAAACATTCTCTAAGTAATCCCCTATGGTACCTAAGCTAATCCTAAGCCAAATTACTCAAGTCTTTTATCAAAAGTGATGTGAAGATGGTGAAGGCCACTTGGTTGATGTTGTTGTTGGTGTATAAGTTATTTCAAGCTTGAGGAGAATTGTTCCAAAACTTCTCCTTGCTGTATTAGGGTAATTTATGTCTCTCCTCTATGAATTTTATCTTATCTAAGTCATCACCAAGTTGTATCATTGGAAAAATGGCAAGATAGAACTTGTAGAGATTGTAGAGTTGATTGCAGTGTTCTTGTGATGAATATGAGGTTGGTTATTGTTGTATATATGCTTATGGTGTGCTGAATTGTTGGTTATATGATAAAGATCAAGGAAAGGGGTTGAAGAAGTTGGTTTTGTTGTTATGTCTATAGAGTTCCATAGTTAAAGAATAAGGAAGTTCTTCGCACACAAAGTGTTTGACCAAATGTCTAAACGAATATTCTTATGAGATATGAATCTGTCATTGATTTGAATCATTCATATATTATAGATAACCATTCGTGGAGCATTCGAGAACTCGTGGGATCCGTATAGCTAAAGCTATAAGTATGTAAGACTCTTCTCTTCTTTGGCAAGATCTTGTTTTAGACCGAAAGTGAAACGGAATATCGTCGAACGATTTCACTCTTGGTAGCTTGGTTGTCCTGTGTTTCCCTTTAATTATTGCTTATGATTCTAGTACGTTCCTTGTCGAAACTCTCATTCACATCTTATGATATTTTTTGTGATACGATTGATTCATAGAACTATGGTTGGAATGTAATGTTCGTTGTATACGATTCCATAATGATAGTCGGGGGATAACGACCATAGGTCACTCCGACTCTGTTCATAGTGTCTCTTGAGGTCTGTCTTGCATTGCACTTATATAGATTTATCTATTTTCTTACTGTGCCATGCAATAGTCGGTCGACCATACACTTATATATGTGTACCACTGATTAGTTGGGCAAATATTACTGCATCCTATATGGACGGGCAGTGTATGATGAGCTTACCTCACAAAAAGGACTTGATATTATATTATATGATCCCATAGAGAGGCTTGATTTTACTTTCATGCATATATGCATGGTTATATTAGTTGTTTACCCTCATGGCCTTTTTATGAGTTATAAGTTAATTCCTATACCCTTATCTTGTATTACATTCTTATACATGTTTACCTACCTTACATATTCATTACATCTTTCGTATGGATGTCGCTGTTGTTGGGGGACGATGTGTTCATGTCCACAAGTGCAGATAGACGATTTAATGAGCCTCCTTGGTAGGGTCACTATTCAACTTAAGTTGGAGCATTCCTCTTCTTCTAGAGTTGCTATCAGAGTTTTGGTTATGCATTTATGTATATATTATGGGTATGTCGAGGCCCTAACCCGACCTAGTTATTTGTTAAATGACCCTTAGTAACTTGTAGACTAGTGGATTATGTATTGTCATTTTGTATGGATTGGTCGACCTTGTTGTCTGTCTGATAGAACTATTGTTATGGCCTTGCCGACCTTCTGAGGTTAGTTGTGGCCTTGTCAGCCTTATGATATAGGTACACATGTTGGTTTTGCTATCACTTGTTCAGTTTGCTACTTCTAGTTTCTCTTGTGATTGCAATTCTGAGGCTTTGTCAGCCCAAACAGTTATTTGTTCACGCTATGATATATAAATGGTACACTCGGGCCGTTCAGGCATCGGGTGCCGGCCATACCCCCCAAAGTTGTGGTATGACATTTTCTAAGAGGTTTTCATTGTAGTGTTCCTACTCGGTGACTCCTTCCGGAGGGCTTCTCACTAGGTCCAAAATCTGATCGGCCTCCTTTATCTTAGCCTTGACCAAATCATTTTCTTTTCCAGTTTGCGGATTTTTGCGCAAAGCGAGTCCTCAGTTTCTTCTTCACTGACCAGGTTAATAATCGGGGTAGTGGCACTATGACTATCTTGAACGTCCATTGGTAGCAAGTCAACCTTCAAAGAGGTGCAGTTTTAGTCAGGATTTTGGTATTTTTCTTGTGTGTTTCTATGGGTTTGTGTTAGAATTGTAGATCAACCAAGAATTCAGACGAAACGCATGAAATCACTAAGCATAATCACATAATCATCTAATTATATGTTAAACATAGCAATATATCTGTGATATACACCCAATATACAGCAGTGTATATCATCGGCAAATGGAGCAAAGCGAGTCCAAATTTGGCAAGAGTCACCCACTTTGCGATCACGAACTTGACCAGCTGCCGATCCACGAAGCCCAATAGCGGACAGATTACAGAATGTATTCTTGTATATATGGAACATATATTTGATGTATATTGTAATATATTTGTTACCTAAATTAGAATGATACACCTACCATAATTGTATAGTTAGAATTATGGTAGAATAAGGTTTTTAGAATAGAATAGGAATATGATTCTCCTATTTTGTAACTTGTATAAATACCTTCTCAATTAATGAAAATAATCACGGGGATTATTTCTTTCATGGTATCAAGAGACTAGGTCTTACAAAAAAAAAATTTCTCTCCCAAATTTTGTTCATTCTCGGCCGAAACCCCCCCCCCCTCAGGTTTTTCTCTTCCGAAATTAGTCTTCCGCTCTCAAAATCTCTCTTACTTTTCCCAAATTTCCCCTCCTTCTTTGTTCTTTCAATATGTCTAAGAACAATTATCATCCTGCCCTTATGGTTTCTAACGTCAAGAACAATATCTCTATTGTACTTGAGATGGAAAACGTCCAATATGCGACGTGGGCAGAATTATTTAAAATACACGCTATCTCCCATCAAGTTATCCATCATATCATTCCTCCCGCTACACCTCTTCCTGTGGAGGATCCTCAGCTATGGATTACCCTTGATGCTACCGTTCTCTAGTGGATCTATTCCACTATTTCGGTTGACCTTTTAAAAATGATTATTGAGCCGGATACTACGACTATGGCTACTTGGAATAGATTGCGTGACATATTCCAAGATAACCAACATTCACGTGCCGTCACACTTGAGCAGGAATTCTCTCTAGTTCGCATGGAAGAATTTCCAAACGTATCTGCCTATTGCAAGAAACTTAAGGAGTTGGCAGATCAACTCCGTAATGTGGGCGCACCTGTCACAAATAATCGTTTGGTTCTACAATTGATTGTCGGCCTTTCGGAGGCCTATAATGGCATTGGCACTCTCCTACGTTAAAGCAACCCTCTTCCCGCCTTTTATTAAGCCCGCTCCATGCTTACTTTGGAAGAAGCCGATTTGGCTAAAAAGGCAGCTACCGGAGCAAACCCCATCGTCATGATGGCGTCCTCCCCAAGTTCTTCGCGTTTTGTTGAAAATTCTTTCCAAAACCGTACTCATGGTGGCGGCAAAAAAATCGTAAGAATAATAACAAAAACTGCGGGGGCAAACACGGCGGTTCCGATGGTCAGCAAATAGGCAGTGGGCCCCGTCCAGTGAACAGTGGCCCACCGCTCCATGGTCCCAGCAGTGGGGCCTATGGCAGTGGGGCTGAGGCGATGGGTCAGGCGATGGGTCGTGGGCGGCAGCCTACTACCCGGTAATTCCGGCCGATGGGCTATCGACCTTTCAGGCCCAATAATCGGCGATGGCGGCCCGCGGCGGTGGCCCGGCAACTCGGCTCAGCAGACTATGGTTAGCAGCCCAACTCTGGGATTCTTGGGCACCCGCCTCCGCAAGCCCACCATGCAGCAGGCCCCACACCCACCGACATTAAGGCCGCAATGCACACACTTAGGTTGATGCAACCGGATCCAAATTGGTACATGGACACTGGCGCAATGACACACATGACCTCCGATCAAGGTACTCTCTCATCTTATTCCAATTTGAGCAACCCTCGTGGTATAATTGTCGGAAATGGTAACTATATTCCAATTAAGGGTTATGGTCATAAAACGTTATTCCCCCCCCCCCCAATACACCCCTTATCTTGAAAAATACTTTACATGCCCCCAAATTGATTAAAAACTTAGTGTCGGTCCGCAAGTTCACCGCTGATAATTCCGTTTCTGTTGAATTTGATCCTTTTGGTTTTTCTGTGAAGGATTTCAAGACGGGGAGTCCTCTCATGAGGTGTGATAGTAGGGGAGATCTGTATCCTATCACACCCGATTTCAGTCCTTCGAGTCAAGCCTTGCCTGCAGCTTTTGCAGCCATTTCTCCTTCCTTATGGCATGCTCGCCTTGGTCATCCGGGATCTTCTATTTTATCAGCTTTAGATAAAAATAGCTTTATTTCTTGTAAGGGTATGAGTCATACTCAAATTTGTCAGTCTTGTTCGTTAGGAAAATTGTTAAGTTGCCATTTATGGAATCAAACTCTCATACTTCAATGCCTTTTGATATTATTCATAGCGACCTATGGACGTCTCCTGTTCTAAGTTCATTAGGTCATCAGTATTATGTTCTTTTTTTGGATGATTATTCTAATTTTTTGTGGATGTTTCCAATTGCTAATAAATCTCAAGTGTTTTCTGTCTTCATAAAATTTAGAGCATTCATTAGAACACAATTCGAAAGAGAAATAAAAAATATTCAGTGTGATAATGGGAAAGAGTATGACAATAGGGTGTTTCAGGAGTTCTGTGATAATAATGGGATCAATTTTCATTTTTCGTGCCCTCATACATCTTCTCAAAATGGGAAAGCCGAACGCAAAATTCAGTCCATAAATAACATTGTCTGCACCCTCTTATTTCATGCCTCCGTACCCCCATATTTTTGGCATTATGCTTTACAAATGGCAACATATCTCCTAAACATAATTCCTTCCAAAGGTCTGACATATTCACCCCCCTCCAAATCTTATATAAAAAGAATCCTTCTTATTCTCATCTTCGGGTTTTTGGGTGCTTGTGTTATCCGTTATTCCCATCCCCCACAATTAACAAACTTCAGGCTCGGTTTACTCCGTGTGTGTTTTTGGATTTATCCGTCCAATCATTGGGGTTACAAATGCTTTGATTTATCCTCCAAGAAAATTATAATTAATTGCCATGTGATTTTCGATGAAACCCAATTTCCATTCACGAAAGTTCAGACTCCCGAGCCTAGTTCATATAATTTTTTGGATGATGGTATATCCCCGTATATTACTCACCATTTTCGGACATATCCCGCACCCAATATTCTCCAGCGGGCCCACTGCCCGCTGGCCCCACTGTCCCGATTCCAGTTTTAACCACTGCAACAGTTCCAGCAATTGGGCTAGTCTAGCCCAATTCTGGAACTGGTCCAGTTCCCGCCACAGATTCTCGATTTGGGCCAGCAGGCCCACTTCCTGCTGGCCAGTCCGTCTCGAGCCCAGCAAATTCCCAAAATTTACTCAATTCTTTCTCGAGTCATAGATCGGTCGCTCGTAGTCAGCGGAGTATTTTTACACCGAAAAGACATTTTAATTTACATTCTGATGTCTCTAAATCCTCTTTGCCCCGTAATCCTGTGTCCGCCTTAAATGACCCTAATTGGAAGATTGCAATGACCGATGAATATAATGCTCTTATTGATAATAAGACGTGGGAGTTGGTGCCCCATCCTTCTGGTATTAATGTTATCAGGTCTATGTGGATTTTTGCTCACAAGGAGAATTCGGATGGGTCGTTTGCTCGATATAAGGCGCGGCTGGTGGGTGATGGTAAGACTCAGCAGGTTGGGATAGATTGTGGGGAGACATTTAGCCCGGTAGTCAAGCTGGCTACTATTCACACTGTTCTTAGTTTGGATCTTTCAAAGGCTTGGCATATTCATCAGTTGGATGTCAAGAATGCTTTCCTACATGGTGATCTCAAGGAAACAGTCTATATGCATTAGTCGTTGGATTTCAGGGATCCCAAACGTCCTCATCATGTCTGTTTGTTGAAGAAGTCCTTATATGGGCTTAAGCAGTCTCCACGGGCCTGGTATACAAGGTTTGCTGACTATGTTTCAACCATTGAGTTCACTCACAGCAGGTCAGACAATTCTTTGTTCATCTACCGACGTGGTTCATCCTTGGCCTACATCCCGTTTTATGTGGATGATATCATTCTGACTGCCTCTTCCGATGCCTTACGTCAGTCTATCATGACCATGCTCAGCTCTGAGTTTGCTATGAAAGACTTAGGCCATTTGAGTTATTTTTTGTGGATTGCTGTCATGCGTCATTCAGATGGATTGTTTTTGTCTCAAAGAAAGTATGCGGATGAGATCATCGAGAGGGCTAGGATGTCATCCTGTAAGTCCACTTCCACTCCAGTTGATGCAAAACCAAAGCTTAGTGCCGTAGCAGGTGCACCATACGAGGACCCGACCCGCTATCGCAGTCTTGCAGGGGCCCTCCAGTATCTTACCTTTACCAGACTAGATATAACATATGTTGTTCAGCAGGTGTGTTTATTCATGCATGATCCCAGAGTTGAGTATATAAATGCAATCAAACGCATCATTTGGTATATTCAGGGGACACTGGACTATGGTTTGCATTTGTATCCTTCATCTACATCCATACTTGTCTTATACACAGATGCTGATTGGGGTGGATGTCCCGACACCAGACGGTAGACGTCTGGCTACTGTATGTTCCTAGGCAACAACTTGGTCTCCTGGTCGGCGAAGCGTCAGGCAACTCTATCATGCTCAAGTGTAGAGACCGAATATCGAGGAGTAGCAAATGTGGTCTCTGAATCATGTTGGCTACGTAATTTGCTTTTGGAGCTTCATTGTCTAATTCAGAAGGCAACCTTGGTATATTGCGATAACATTAGTGCCATCTACCTTTCAGGTAACCCGGTTCAGCACCAACGCACTAAGCATATCGAAATGGACATTCACTTTGTCCGTGAAAAGGTTGCTAAGGGTCACGTTCGCGTATGCCATATCCCATCTCGTTATCAAGTTGCAGACATCTTTACAAAGGGTCTGCCCGCGGTCCTTTTTAAAGATTTTAAGGACAGTCTCAGCGTTCGAAGACCGCCCGCTATGACTGCGGGCGTGTGTTAAACATAGCAATATACCTGTGATATACACCCAATATACAACAGTGTATATCACAAGCAAATGGAGCAAAGCAAAGAGTCCAGCCCATCGGCGTGCAAAAGAGCCCAACCCACGCCATCACGGGAGCCAAATTTCTAATCGGCAAATTCACGTAAGCTCAATAGCGGACAGATTACAGAATGTAATCTTGTATATATGGAAAATATATTTGATGTATATTGTAATATATTTGTTACATAAATTAGGATGATACACCTACCATAATTGTATAGTTAGAATTATGGTAGAATAAGGTTTTTAGAATAGAATAGGAATATGATTCTCCTATTTTGTAACTTGTATAAATACCTTCTCAATTAATGAAAATAATCAAGGGAATTATTTCTTTCATTATATAATTGCAATTGTAACATGCGTGTTCCTGAGACCTTTTTACACTAAGGTCTTTCTAATCGTTTGAAACATAATTGTGCCAATTGTCGATTCAAACAATTGCCCTTATAATAATAATACTAATATTAATATTTCCCAGAGGGGTTACAAAATATCATAAATCCGACAAGGGGCTATAAAGCAAGATAAAGAAAATCAACAAAATGGCCTCCATTAGTAGATGACGAGGCTCTGTCTGTTCGAGCCTTCTTGGCCCTTCAAAGGGCAATCTGAATTCAGAGGTGAGTCGACGTCAATTGAGAATCTACCCAGAACCCTTTCTCTGTGAAGGTCTGTGGAGTAGGCCCATCCATCGCTTTCTTCATCCGAGCATCGAGATCCTCCAAGTACTCATGAGTGAATTCTAACTCCTTAGTCAAACTAGCGATGATGGTTTGATCATGTTATATCTTCTCCAGATATTTGGCATCTCGGTCACCATCTCGACTTTGTATTAGGTGAATCTTAATCTCGGCTATGGAATTTCTATCTTGGACACAGTGGTAAAGGTTGAGTCCCGGGGTGAGGGTGCCTTGCAAGTGTGCCCTCAACCAATCTGTGTAGTCTGTGTCACATTCCGGATGGAACCTATCTTGGGCTATAGTTTCTGGACCCAACTCACTCGACCATTCCATTCCCCGATGATATCCACGACTCATTTGATCTTGTCTTCCTCGTAATCGACCACATGCTTCTCTATGTTTCCTACGACTTGAGTATCACTTGTCTTCTACCAAACTGTTTCAAAACCCTAGCAACTGCATAAGGACAGATTTCTCAGACCGCCATGAGTGGAAACAAAGGGCACTTCCTACCTCAAGAAGATAAAGGCGCATCCTTCTTTAGTTTGGTTCTCAAAGTTTGGACATTGATCTTGGAGGTTATCCTTCCTATTTTTGTTGTCTAGGTATAAAGGACCCTCAGATTCATTCAAGTGTTTGATGATCCACCATTGAAATAGTAGGTTGCACCCTTAGAAGTACCAATGTAAGTTTCAGTATTTGCCTAAAGATTGGTACATGTCGGCTAAGATTATGGGGACTAAGTCAAATTTTTTATTTTCTCTATTTGTGGTTATGCCATGAAAGATAGCATGGGTGACATAAATGACATGTGTATCTATGTCAAGGTGTTGGTCTTTGTGAAAAACCATGAGTCCTAAAAGGAATGTGGCAAATGCTAAGGGTCGGGTGGCCTTCTAGTCGGCATAAGTTCGAAATTCAACGGAATGCTCTATGAATCCCCTCTTGGTCCCAAAATGGTTTTATAACTGCCTAAAGGTGATATTTGGACCGAAGATCCAATTGACACTAGCTAAGGATATAAGCTTCATGATCTTGTCAGGACTGGGCCTATGCGGGACCAAAAGTTATGGTCAGGTTTATTCCTCCTCCTCATACATGTTCCGTTGCTATCTATACAATCCCGGAGCTCCTCTAAAGTTGGGTCATATCTATCTCTCCGAACCTAAACACCATTTTATCGCAATTCCTATACCCTTTGAGGACTTCTATCAACTCCCTACAACCTTTCATTGTCATCAACAAGGGTAGGTGTCCTAGATAGCCTGTAACCTTTCTTTGTTGTGCGGTATCTAACCAAGCCCACCAAATTTTCAGCAACTCGGGTGCCTCGAGGACCATGTCGAACTTAAAGTTGGTATGCATCTACTAAACAAAGAACATTTAATTCTTTCCCCCCCCCCCCCAAAGGACAATGGTTTATCACACAAGGTACAATCATATTTCCCATTAGCAAGTAGTTGGATGCAGTGTCGTCGGGTCATAGACAATTTTAACATGAGGTGGTCGCCTAATGGGTCCAGATATGTCTAAAATATCTGAACCCGTCTAGGTAAGCATGGCTAGTCCGTTGGGATTTGGCTTTGCTCTATCCTAGGTGTTGTAGAAAATTCTGAAAGTAATATAATGAAGTAACTTTGTGCAAGACAAATTATCTTTAGGATAGTAATTTCCCCCATACTATGTAAGTGGTTAACGAAAAAGTTCATCCCTAAAATATAATGCCTATTTTAAAAATCAAAATTACACTTTTTAATTTCTTCTACCACAAGAACTCAACCCAATAGAAAAGGAGATTTTGACGAGAAGAAAGGCAAATAAAATTTGGATGATAGCAGTACTTGATATACATGTCTCACAAGGAAGGAGAGGAATTATAAAGTATTTTTCCTTCTGACTTCTCACGTTAGACTTCAAAACAGAAGTCTTGGACTTCATTTTAAAGAATAACACTGAAACCCTTTTAAAGTGAAATTAGTTACTGAATAAAAAGACACAATGTTTCTTTAAGGGACACAACTCTTTAGATAAGACACATAAATCAATATTATTATTAAATAATATTTATATATTTAATATATATATCTATAATAATTTTCCACTTATAACTAAAGGTAGATAACCAGCCTTGAACCTTTAGCTTGAATATGAATATAAGATTCATATTCGCATTATACCCGAGTTCTTGTTCTGCTATGGCGGCTCCGATTAATATGGGTCTTGCGCTCAATCTTGTTCATCAAGTTCTCTAGGATTCACCACTAAATCCACAAAAAGCGGCCTCTCACTGTCTTACTTGCATTGTCAATCTCATCAAGGGTGTCCACAACTGCTCTATCACCCCACTTTATAAGCTCGAGATTGTTAAGAACAAAGTTCAACCTTCTCGTTGTGTAGAAAATCAGTGCATATAGTCAAACATGGGCTTTAAAAGAATAGCAATTCAATTGTATGTATTATCACCCCCGCTATTCCTTGAGTATATATTTATGCACTGAAAATGTCACCTCAGCGTTAACATTTCTCGGATAATTTATGATGACTAATCCTTAAACTCTTACAATATAAATTTTTAGTTTTGACTGACATTCACATGAAAGAGTAGATGTCATTCAAGATTATCTCTATTAAAATGGTAATAATCCGATGTTTCACATGACTACACTATCTTCTCACATAATAAATGTTTAATGAGAAGACCTGCTAATATTTTTATAAGCTACACCTAATGTAGTATCACAATACATAGGAATGGTTAGCGTCCCTCGTGTGGCCACACTTTATGTATCAACTATTCTCTTTTTTTTTTAATCTCAAAATCTGCTAATAATTAATTAGTAAAATAAATACTAACCAGAAAATGTTACTTACCTTTTCATCACAAAAGTATACTCCCCATATGAGTGTGTCGCAATTATTTTCAAAGTACTTACCGAATGAATGAAAAGGATATTTTCATTCTCGATGAGAAGGCTCTTTCATTCTTCATAACCTCGCCTAGTAATATTCGTGGTAATAAAATTTAGAGTAAAAGATATCTTATATCAAAATAAAATTTAGAATAATAATCAACTAAAATAAATCTTGAAATATAGTGATTCACAATTTCAAATAATTGACACTTCATTTTTGAAAGCTTACCGACTAGAAGAAAATTTTGAGTTCTTCCAAGCAACTTTTAAAGTTGACTCTATCACCTTCTCTAATTTCTTTGGATGTGGAAGAAATAGTATATGGTATTGCTAAAACACATTAACGTAGCCAATGTATCCTTGTAGTAATGTAAATATTCTCAATTATATTGAAATATGAATATATAGTCTCAAGTCTAGAGAAATCATCAAACTCAATTAATGTACATTCTCTTTTGTCAAGCACACACAATACACAAAGCAAAGATATATTACGCTCCTCTAAATCAAATTCATGATAAGCACTTTCAAGCATAAATATGATTTTTAAAATTTAAATACTTTAAATCTTTCCACAATTTGAAATTAAAACTCCACATGACCTTTATGTAATGAACTAACAAATCACAATAAGCATGTCAAATATGTTATTTCTAAATTTAGCATGCATTTTAAGATCATCACAAAGTTGCCATCTATCCCAATATTTATGAAATAAATTTCATGAAAAAAAAATTCCACAAAAAATATAAATTATAGAAACACATAAATAGGTGAAGTTAAGAAAGTAGAACTCGATTTTATTGTTATTTTATCCTTCAATCATTACCTTGATTGTTGCTCTTATGGTGCTTGGGCTGAAACTTTTATATGTGAAAAATATTTCGACTACTCTTGTTTGAAACCAAACATAGATTCGTGTTTCTTCTCTTCATTTCCTTAATATAATAGATGTTGGGGTAGCCTGTAGCGGAGCATCTGCATCTTTTAATTAAAATTCAAAAGAACAATCTCTCTCATAAAAGGTTATGTAATGATCAATGAAGAATTTGTTTTTGTCTTATACAACTTCTACACCAGTTGTTCACTATCTTCTTTGCACAACTCACTCGTGTAACCAATTTCCATATACGAACCCAGGCCACCACTCTTTAGTGTAATGTTTTTCAGTCCCTGGCGCCGATCCAAAATTCATAACCATTTTAGTCGTCATTAATTTGTAGTGCGCTATTTCATCCTTTCCCATTATCTTTTCTCCTTAAAATTTTGATTTCTTCAACTTATCACATCTTTGTATTGATTTCCCAACAAAAGAAAAACTCCATTAAACAGAAAAATTACTATCCTAAAATTTTGAAAATAATATAATGAAGTAACTTTGGGCAGGACAAATTTAATTAAAAAAATTAAAGACAGAAATCATGGAAGAGAATTCAATAGAAAAACGCGGAATGAACAGACAAGACGCTTCCAGAAAACTATTTTTAGAATAGTAATTTTTTCCATACTGTGTAAGTGATTAACGGAAAAATTCATTCCCAGAATACAATCTCTATTTTGAAAATTAAAATTACACTCTTTGATTTCTCCTATCATAACAACTCAACCCAATATAAAAGGAGATTTTGACGAGAAGAGAGGCAAATAAAATTTGGATGATAGCAGTAGTTGATAAACATGTCTCACAAGGAAGGAGAGGAATTATAAAATATTTTTCCTTCTGACTTCTCACGTTAGACTTGAAGTCGTGGACTTCATTTTAAAGAAAAACATTGAAACCCTTCTAAAGTGGAATTAGTTACTGAATAAAAAGACACAACCTTTCTTTAAGGGACACAACTTTTTAGAAAAGCCACATAAGATAATTACTATTATTATTAAATAATACTTATATATTTAATATATATAATACTAGGCAAATTAGAGTAAATATTTTGAATGACTGGGGACTCGAGCGGACTACTCGAGGTGAACCGTTGTCGACTGTTGGAAGACCGCGAACCAACTCCATCTTCAACGTGTTCCAAAGAAATAATTTGGCTTTTTTTACTCAAGGACGATTGTGAAAATGCATTACCGTCTTTGTGGACGTATAGGACACTTACTACATAGTTGCTTCCGTTCTTAATATTTCCCCATAAGTGCAATTCCCTCGACGTACAACACGATGCGATTCAAACGCAAAATCATTACACCCGTCACACGAGCTCTGACTCCAGGGACCCAGTTAGCAATCCATTAATGATAAATGCTTTTTAACCCCTGATGGACCCCAATGCTATTGATGATGGACTCGGACTCCTTTGCCCATTCCGGTCAGTGACAAAACCCAGGCCCATCTTTCTCCTGCTCTGACCCAAAATCAAATTCCTTGCGCTAGTTCATCTCCTAAACACGTAGAAAGAATGAACAGTGGTAAGTATAACACTCAACACAACCTTACACCCTCCACGTCAACAGTTACCATCCCAACAACTAATCCCACATCGCCACCTTCATCTTCATAACCCCAATAGCTTCTCCACAAATCCAATTCTACATCCAATACGAAACCCACAAGCCCACGTGAAAAGCCCAGTTCCCCTATATCAAACCAGATGTAAAATTTTCACTGCCTTCACTTGACAGTACTTATACAGATATTACCACAACGTATTCTCCATTAAATACAACCCCTTTAATTCAACCTCTGTATCCTACGACTTCACAGACTACCCATGCAAGAACAATACCCACTCTTCACTCCTCTACAACACCACCCATTACCGCCACCATCTCTTCCTTCTCGCCCAGTCTTCTTCCTACACCACTGTTAACACTCAAAATACTTTTATGTGTGTAGCCGAATCAAGTGACAGCCAAATGTGTAAACCTCAAAATGAGCAAGCGACAAAATGCTAAGTCGATGACCGAACTGACTCGTAGCCGAATTTACTAGTCTTAGCCTTCGGCTCGAAAAGCTTCATCGGCTATTACAGTAGCCTAGCCGAGTCATAATTTCGAGGAACGACTAAGACCCACACATATTTGGACGCCTCAAAGACCAAGTCAAAGAACATCCCAGACCCCAAGAAGTGATAACAACCAACAACAACTAGAGGGAAATGCCATTGATCGTACAAGAGGAAATCAAGGAGCAAAAAACGGCACTACCTTCTCATAGTTGCTAGTGGATTTAGTAGGTAATTTAGTGGCTAACATAGGGGGATCATTTGTACAGAATAAACACAATCCAATCAATCAAAAATCTAATTTTTACATATCTTCATTCAATCTTTATCGTCTTTATTGCACTCTAGTTGTATTTATGTTTCTTACCACTTAGTTTACTCAATGACCATCCTAACGCTTTCTGGAGTAGTTGGGGAACCCATTTTTGGAAGTTAGAATTCCGCTTCTAGCCCAAATTTTTTAGTTAAAGAATCAATTTGTCATCCGATTTCGTCAGCCGATAAAACGGCAAACATTTCGGACAGGAACAACCACATATATCCCCTCACAATGCAAACAACTCACCTCCGCCATCCTTAGTCTCAGTGGTTTACACCACCCAATCACCAGCCAACATGACTAAGCCACATTCATGGCTAGAACTCAATCTCCAAAACCATGTTCTTACCCCATGACTATGAACGACCAAGAATTGATCTTTCGAGTCCAAAATCCATTGGACCTGGCCCAAATAGTGATGGAGGGTATACAAATTTTAAAGGACCTTTATGCACAGTATCACATGGCGATGACACCGACGTCACATTGGAACCATGTTCCTCATAAAATCACCTACCCACCACATTGTGTCCAAACGGAAGCCTATCATCCATACCCAATATCTAGCAACTTTGTGGACCTCCCATTTTATCCTCAATTCCATGGATCCATTAGGAATGGAACCTCAATGCTGCATTACCCCAGCTTTACTCCATGACCAATATGCAAACCAACACCCCCCCAACATCACTTGTCACCCAACTGAACCCACTAACACCATCCTTCACCTCCATGACAAATAATCTACTAAACCACGAAATAGCGGCAGTAATGGCACAAATGAGGTAAACTCGCACCAACCCAATATGGCTCGAAGGATGCCACATATATATCCTCAAGAAGGAGTTTGAAAAAAGCTCATACTAAACTCACCTCCGGAGATGACAGAATGCAGCATTGATCTTCACCCCACCTCAAATCCTTAAGCCGGGAAATTCATGGTAATAATAACACCAACTCTCCAAACACCTCCTCAACCACAGGAGGTGCTGCATGCCCCACCTCTGAATGAGGAAACTAATTCTGACTCTAACTCTATTAATAAATCAATGAATTTTATGATATGGAATTGTCGGGGGCATCAATTTCTGGATTTTAAACGTAATTTCTGTAATATGCTAAATTACTATTGTTAATATTGAATTTGATGTTGTGATATTTGACCCAACATATATCCTAAAGTATTGATTTGAATGGATAAGAATGTTGGGACAAATATTGCACAACATTCGTACCAACATTTTCAGAACTGATTTTGCCTTACTTCACGTAATGATCAACTCCCAATTTGAAGACTATCAAATCGACATCCCCAAACCCAAATTCCGTTGATCAACTCCCAATTTGAAGACTATCAAATCGACATCCCCAACCCCAAATTCCGTTTATCAACTCCCACTTTGAAGACTATCAAATCGACATCCCCAAACCCAAATTCCATTTATCAACTCCCAATTTGAAGACTGTCAAATCGACATCCCCAAACCCAAATTCCTTTGATCAACTCCCAATTTGAAGACTATCAAATTGACGTCCCCAAACCCAAATTCCTTTGATCAACTCCTAATTTGAAGACTATCAAATCGACATCCCAAACCCAATTTCCTTTGATCAACTCCCAATTTGAAGACTATCAAATCGACATCCCCAAACCCAATTTTCGTTGATCAACTCCCAATTTGAAGACTATCAAATCGACATCCCCAAACCCAAATTCCTTTGATCAACTCCCAATTTGAAGACTATCAAATCGACATCCCCAAACCCAAATTCCTTTGATCAACTCCCAATTTGAAGACTATCAATTCGACATCCCTAAACACAAATTCCTATGATCAACTCCCAATTTGAAGACTATCAAATCAACATCCCCAAACCCAAATTCCTTTGATCAACTCCCAATTTGAAGACTATCAAATCAACATGACAGATGAAACAGTCGATGATATACAATCTGAAAACATTGTATCGGTGTTTGCATCTGACAAATCACGAATATACTCCTAATGAAGATTCTTAATTATTCTTAAAGTGTTTGGAAGAAAACTAAACCATATTGTGCTTAAACAAAAACTCTAATCCCTACTGAAAACTTTACTCTTACTGATATGGGAAATGAATTCTCCCTAATTAAGTTTCAAAAGGAAGAAAACATGACAGTAGCGCTACATGGTGGCACTTGGTTTATATGACTTTGGGAACAAAAGTTTATTGTTTCAAATGTTAATCACACTTACACAGCGATATGGACCCGTCTCCCTAAGCTACTCACAGAATTTTATGATTCTGAAATTATACAACGAGTAGGCATGAAGATAGCCAAATTTCGTAAAATTGATACTTGCACCACCACGACAACTCAAGGAAGATATGCACGACTATGTGTTGGAAGTACCATTAGAACAACCACTGAAGTCCCATCTATAGATTGGAAAACATCGTCAACGAATCCTATACCCTCTGCATCCTTTGTGGACGTATAGGACACTTACTACATAGTTGCTTCCGCTCTTAATACCTTAAGAACTGAATCAAACTCAGATTTCCCCATAAGTGCAATTCCCTCAACGTACAGGTAAATTATCAACAACACGACGCGATTCAGCAAAATCATTACACCCGTCGCACGAGCTCTGACTCCAAGGACCCAGTTAGCAATCCATTAGCTTAGGAAATGACCACACTAACCCCACTACCCCCATTAATGATAAATGCTTTTTAACCCTTGATGGACCCAAATGCTATTGAGATGGACTCGAACTCCTTTGCCCATTCGGTCAGTGACAAACATTCTAATAGCAAAACTGCCCAATTCAGCCCACAAAACCCAGGCCCGTCTTTCTCCTGCGCTGACCCAAAACTAAATTCCTTGCGCTAGTTCATCTCCTAAACACGTAGAAAGAATGAACAGTGGTAAGTATAACATTCAACACCACCTTACACCCTCCACGTCACAGTTACCATCCCAACAACTAATCCCACATCACCACCTTCATCTTCATCACCCCAATAGCTTCTCCACAAATCCAATTCTACATCAAATACGAAACCCACAAGCCCACATGAAAATCCCAATTCCCCTATATCAAACCAGATGTAAAATTTTTACTACCCTTATAGAGATATTACCACAACGTATTCTCCAATAAATACAACTCCTTTAACTCAACCTCTGCATCCTACGACTTCATAGACTACCCATGCAAGAACAATACCCACTCTTCACTTCTCTACAACACCACCCATTACCGCCATCATCTATTCCTTCTCGCCCAGTCTTCTTCCTACACCACTGTTAACACTCATAATACTTTTAAGTGTGTAGCCGAATCAAGTGACAACCAAAGGTGGAAACCTTAAAATGAGCAAGCGACAAAATGCTAAGTCGATAACCGAACTGACTCATAGCCGAATTTACTAGTTCTAGCCTTCGGCTCGAAAAGCTTCATCGGCTATTACAGTAGCCTAGCCGAGTCATAATTTCAAGGAACGACTAAGACCCACACATATTTGGACGGCTCGAAGACCAAGTTAAAGAACATCCCAGACCCCAAGAAATGACATTCATCGTGCAAGAGGAAATCAATGAGCAAAAATCGGCACACCTCTTCATAGTTGGCTAGTGGATTTAGTGGGTAATTTAGTGGCTAACATAGGGGGATCACGTCTTATTTCTTGTAGTATAAATGTAGGATCATTTGTACAGAATAAACACAAACCAATCAATCAAAAACTAATTTTTACATATTTTCACTCTATCTTTATCGTCTTTATTGCACTCTAGCTGTATTTATGTTTCTTACCACTTAGTTCACTCAATCACCATTCTAACGCTTTCTGGAGTATTTGGGAAACCCATTTCTGGAAGTTAGTTCCATTTCCATCCCAAATCGCTTAGTTAAGAAATCAATTTGTCATCTGATTTCGTCAGCCGATAAGACCACAAACATTTTGGACGGAAATAAATTTGGCACACCCAGTGGGACCATAGGTGACCTCATAGCAAAGTTTGATTCTTCAAGTCAGGATCACTCTTAGCATATGTGCCTAAGGTCTGGTAAGAAAATGAACCCAGAGTCAAGTCCACATCCTAAACAAAATCTTCCCAGAAGGAACAACGAGCCACCATTTTCCTCGGGTATGCCTACATCGGTTGATACCCCTCCACTTCCTCCATCAACCCAAGCTATGGGTGAACTTAACCAATCTGAAGGTCCAACTGTCATGACCACATCATTCATTAGACAACAGATTGACTTAGGCATCCACAACATTATGTACCAGATTTCCAAACAGTTGGTTGACATTGTCAAGCCAATGGTGCATAATGAGGTTCAGCAGGCGAGAAAACTGGAAGCCAATCGACTGCATCCAGGAGAAGGTTCGGCTAGTTCTGTTATCCCTCTGACGAGTGGCGCTGTGCAACATACAACTGTGACTCCATGTGTTGTTCTTCAACCGAATGTGTATCAGTGAGTACCTACTCAGGTACAATCGATAGCACACCTAGGAGCACAAGCCCAATCACTTGGTAACTAGTCTACTGCATGGTTGCCACCAGACGCTGGGGGTAAACTGTGCCACTCAACCAAACGAGTCTGCAGTATGGGCAGATCAATATGGTTCGAAGACCAGTTCAGGCATATGGACAACTTGGTTTGCCGCCCGTTATGCCGTACGCTCCTGCAAACGGCCTACGTACAAGTGACCAATGTTGGCCAGCGAATTGGCAGTCGGTGGCCCCTGGTTGTGACCCTGCTCGGCTATCTGGTGACGCTTTCTACAATGGGGCATCATTCCAACAGTCATAGCCGGTACCCAATACATACCATACAGGAAGCACAAACTTTCGAAGAACTACTGATGTTAGGGGAGAGTAGACATGGAACACTGTCGGCTATTCCAGGAGCTCAGGTTGCACACTTTGGTGGCTATGCCCAACAACAGTAATGGGGATATACCCCACTTATTAGTCATAGATAGCAGAATACCTACAACTTTCAAAACCCTGCTCAACAAGGTACAGAATGGAGGCCTCCAGTTCAGAACGTCTACCAGCCGGTTCCAGTTGAGAATCTGCAGGGAACTTCACAACTGATGAACCTTAAAACTATCGCAAATACCTAGAAAAGGTACTTTGGCATCCAACTGAAACCCTTGGACATGCCTGTTTACAGGAAGCCCTACCTCGATTGGGTAGATCAGATAGCACCATTGCCAAGAGGCTTCAAAACGCCTGATTTCGCCACCTTCTCAGGTGATGACGATAAATATACCATTGAGCACATCGGCAGATTTACCGCCCAATGTGATGAGGTTGTCCAGAACGAGTATCACAAGCTGCAGTTTTCCCTATTTCTCTAACCAGAACATGTGTCGGGTACTCATCATTGACCCCCGACTCTGTGCAGAGCTGGGCGAATATGGAGCGTTGTTTCCATGATAGATTTTATTGGCCCCAACCTCAGGTCACTGTAACCGATTTGACGAATCTCAAGCAGCAGGTCGATGAGTCGGCTACCGATTATATCGAGTGATTCAGAAGGAAGGTTGGGAAATACATTGTACACTTCCCCGAATCAGAATGTGCCTACATGATAATCAACTACATGCATCCTCAGCTAAAAGAGAAATTAGTGGGACAATCATGCTTTGACTTAAGCCAGTTAACCGAAAAGGCTAGACAAATAGAGCAGTATATCTATGAGAATGAGAAAAGAAAAGCTAACTAGAATCGAGGCTTCCATTTGGTATCCATTATTGAGGCAGATAAGTCTGATTCAGAGTCAACCGATTACACGACAGATGCAATGGTAGCCAAAATTGTCAGGGGTAAGGCTTATTCTTGCCCAACTTTGAAAGCTATGAAAGGCAAGGAGACAAGTTCAATCGATGACAGGGTCGGTTACTCGTTTGACATTATAAAGGTAGATCATATCTTTGATCATCTACTTAAGGATAAACAAATTCGGCTGCTTGATGGCCACATGATTCCGCCTGCCGAAGAGCTCAAGGATAAGAAGTACTGTAAATGGCATAACTCATATATCCACGCTACTTTCAAATGCGTGTTCTTCAGGAAGGCAATTCAAAAGGGCATCAAGGAAGGAAGGTTCAAGCTAGCCGATAAAAGCATAGCTGAAATATGCGTGAATCTTGACCCCTTTCGCATGATCTGCGATATCTATGGTGTCATTTGCTAAGCCAGATCAATCAAAGGATGTCAAGGGGAAAGAGCCGATGAAAAATGTATGGGTCCCAAAGAAGCCCACTGGTAAGGAGGAGGCCACTAGGACCGTTGTGTTTGATTGGCTAGGCAGCTTATGTGACATCTATGAGGACACGAACAGGTAGCCAGCTAGAAATAGTTTTTGTGGCCGCCCTTATAAACCAGAGCACATTGCTCGGGAACCTCACAAACAATACCCAGTATTCAAAAGGGACCCAACAGATCTCAAGAGTAGGCTTGGAGGGCAAGCATTGCTGCCAGTCGATGAAAAGCCGAGCGTTCCCTAGATAGGCGAGAAACCACTCCCCATGGCTAAACAGAGGGTAGCTGAGTTCAACGTAAAAGAAGGCATTTCTTCCTTGCGTATTACAGTGAGGGATGAAGGGTAGCTGAGTTCAACGTAAAAGAAGGCATTTCTTCCTTGCGTATTACAGTGAGGGATGAAGGTCAGCTGAGACCCATAGGATGATTAAGCAAACCGCCAATATAGAGGAAGGAAAGTGGTTCGTCAATCAGGCTCCCGGAAAGAAAGAGGCACCACCGAGTGTCATATTCAGGACTCAGAAAAGAAGGATGCAGCGTGCCAAAGCCTTGCGCAAGATAAAGAAAATGTTGCACATGATATCCATCGCTAAGGCGGCCGATAAGTAGGAAATTACTGAGTCTGCCGTAGCTGAGGCTATCGAGTGAGCATTCGACTCAATCTCTTCAGAGACAGTGCTGCATGAAGAAGAAGTTGTGGACCAACCAGAGCTGAATATGCAACCTGATGACAACCCGATAGAGAAACTCCGATGAGAGATTACTATCCTGAATGAATCCCTAGCCGAGACGGTTCCACATATCACGCAGAGAATCTAGGCATTAAAACCTCAACGGTTCCTATATGCCTCCCGGAGATGGAAGTTATTAACTTCTCGTCAACCGAATTGGATGAGGTGGGAGACTCCATCCTTGATTTATTTAAGCATGATTCAGTCGATGAGATTTGGGCAGCTATTGAAATAGTCAGCCTGATTCCATGTGAGTGTTGGGTCGGCCACTCTACACTGGACAGCCTAGAAGGTGATGTGTGTGTATATAGCTGATACTATGGCTAGGGATGCTTTAAGCATGATATTTGGTGCGCCTACGGAAGAGATGGTTAAACACATCAAACCCCTCTATGTTAAGGCTTATATTAACGACAAAGTTATCAGCCGAGTGTTCGTCGACAATGGGGCTGTGTTGAATGTGATGCCGCTGCTTACTTTGAAAGCCCTCAACAAAACCAGGGAGGATCTAATCCCAACTAACATGAAAATGGCTAGCTTTATGGGAGAGGCTTCTGAAGCTTTAGGGATCTTAGTAGCAGAAATCATTGTAGGTCCTAAAATGGCCAGATCTGCCTTTTTGTAATAGATGGCAAGATATCATACGCCATTCTGGTGGGCAGGGAATGGATTCACACCAGCCGATGCCTTCCTTCTACCATGCATCAAAAGCTCATTTTCTGGGAAAGAGACAAGATACAAATTATCCCAGCCGATGATAACCCATTTCAAACAGGGGTTAAGAACTTGGAGGATATTTTATATTCACCCTATGTGGCTCCCATAGTTGTCGCGGAGCAATATGAAAAAGGATCTTTGAAATACTGTAATCTCACTCCACGAGGTTTTGGAATAAAACAATTAGCCGAACTACGACTTACCTTAGAAGAGTTAGTAATTGAGGAGACCCAAATCATACGTGATCCGTGGCATCGGCTGACTTCTCTAAGTTCTGAAGCAAGGATAGCCGAGGCATCGCAGGTAGAGGACTACAACGAAGAACCAACACTGGCAGCCGATGACATTGAGTTGCCGATGAAACTTGAATCGCCTATAAAAAGGGCTATGCCTAGTTTTGAATCTCAGGATCCCTTGAAAGATATCAACTTGGGTACTGAGGAAGTCCCTCGACTAACACATATCAGTGGTTTGTTGAAATAGGAGGATAAACAAAGCATAATGGCTCTTCTACTACAGTATAAGGACTGTCTCGCGTGGGATTATCATGAGATGCCTGGACTGGCACGTACTTTGGTAGAGCATAGATTGCCAATTAAGGAGGATTTCACACCTCATAAACAACCGCCCAGAAGATATTTCACACCTTATAAACAACCGCCCAGAAGATATCACCCTCAGCTAATTCCTCAAATTAAAGCCGAGATTGAATGGCTGCTAAAGGCCAGGTTCATCAGAATGGCTAGGTATGTGGAATGGTTGGCAAATATTGTGCTAGTCAAGAAGAAGAATGGCAAGGTTCGGATATGTATTGATTACAGGAACCTAAATTTAGCCACTCCCAAAGATGAATATGTCATGCCTATAGCCGATATGCTAGTTGATTCGGCAGCCACTAACGGTGTGCTGACATTCATGGATGGATACTACGTCTATAATCAAATAGCAGTAGCCGAGAAGGATATTCACAAGACTGCCTTTAGGTGTGCAAGAGCCTTGGGCATTTACGAGTGAAGAGTCATGCCATTCGGTATGAAGAATGCTGGTGCTACTTATCAGAGGGCAATGAACACCATCTTCCACGATTTGATCGACAAGACTGTGGAGGTCTACATTAATGATGTGGTGGTAAGGTCTAAGGACTTCAAAGATTATTTAGCCGATCTGGAACAAGCACTAAAAAGAATGAGGATTCATAATCTTAAAATGAATCCAGCCAAGTGCATGTTCGGAGTATCGGCTGGCAACTTCCTTGGCTTCTTTGTACATAAAAAAGGTATTGAGATAGATCATAACAAAGCCAGGGCAATATTGGAGTCTACACCGCCCAGAACAAAGAAGGAGTTACAAAGCCTGTTAGGGAAGATCAACTTCCTAAGGAGGTTCATATCTAATTCAGCTGGCAAAATGAAGGCTTTTTCACCTTTGCTTAGGCTTAAAGGGTCAAAAGAGCTAGTATGGAGCCCGGAACAGCAAAGGGCATTTGACCAAATTAAAAAGGCCCTAGCAACTCCTCTTGTGCTGATGCCTCCCATGCTAGGAAAACCGTTGAAATTGTACATCTCGGCTGTAGATTTGTCTATCAGCTGCATGTTAGCACAGGACACCGATGATGGAACCGAAAGGGCAGTTTACTACCTTAGTCGAATTCTCAATAAAGTCGAAGCTAGATATACCCCTATAGAGAAGCTTTGCTTGTCCTTATTCTATGCTTGTACAAAACTTGAACATTATCTAATGCCACATATGGTTCACATTTTGTGCAAAATTGATATCGTCCGGTACTTATTGAATAGACCTGTTCTGCACGGACGACTAATGAAATGGGCAATCAAGCTCATTGCATTTTCTTTCGAGTATAGGCCACTCAGGGCTGTCAAAGGTCAGGCGGTAGCCGATTTCCTGGAAGACCACCCTTGTGTAGATGTGGAGGGCCCATGCGCCTCATCTACTCTATGTATGGACGTCGTCCCTTGGACGCTAACTTTTGATGGGTCAAGAACCCAGAAAGGAGTCAGAGCCGGAATAGAGATGAAACGTGGAGGTTCTCTTATAGGTTAGATTCTGACTTGACAAATAACCAAGTTGAATACGATGTTATCATCATAGGACTCAAACTCCTAGTCTCTATGAAAGCAAAGTGCATCGAGATTCATGGAGACTCTTAGTTGGTTATCAAGCAGCTGGCTGGGGAACATGACTGCAAAGATCCAAATTTGTTGGCCCATTACAAAACGGCTAGCAGGTTACTTAGTAGGTTCGCATCATCTACGTTAAGTTATGTTTCCAGGGGCATGAATATTGAGGCTAACGACTTAGCACAATTAGCTTCTGGCTATAGGAAGTCTCTACTCACCTTAGTGTATGATGAGCTACCAGACGAAGTGTTAGCCATGGAGCAGATCGACTCGTGGAAGCAGGTGTTAATTGGCTATTTAAAAGATCCTTCCACTTGCAAGGACCTTAAGGTTAAGAGGAGAGCCTTGAAGTATGTGCTCATTGATGATGATCTTTACAAAAGGAGCGTAAATGGAGTGCTACTCAGGTACATTAATAAGAAAGAGGCCTTAAGAGTCATGGAAAATGTTCATGAAGGAATCTGTTGATAACACAGAGTCGGGCCAACGATGAAGTGGTTGATTTATCGTCATGGCTATTATTGCCGACTATCACGGCCGATTGCTTTCAAAACGCAAAAGGTTGTGAAGAGTGTCAAAGACATGGACCAATCCAACGGGTACCAGCCGAGTTGTTGCACCCGATCATAAAGCCCTGGCCTTTCAGAGGATGGGATATTGACCTCATCGGCAAGATTCACCCACAATCGGCTAAAGGATATACTTTCATTATTGTGGCTACCGATTACTTCACTAAATGGGTAGAGGCACATCTGATGAAGAGGGTTCATCAGACAGATGTCATTCAGTTTATCCAACACCAGATCATATATAGATATGGTATTCCTAAGACGATTACAACCGATCAAGAGACGGTGTTCACTTGTTCTAATGTGGCAGCCTTTGCTGAGAAATTTGGGATCAAGATGATCTTATCCTCGCCTTATTATGCACAGGCGGATGGACAAGCTGGGGTAGCTAACAAGCTTATTGTGGACATAATCAGTAAAAACGTAAATGATAAACTTGCAGTATGGCATCTCACTTTGGACGAAGCTATTTGGGAAATCAAAAACTCTAACTCTAGCTATTGGGACGACACCTTATCGGCTCACCTATGGCCAAGATACAGTGTTGCCCTTGGAGATTAATGTTATATCATTACGGATGGCCAAACAGAGTTCTTTAAGCTTAGAAGAATATCAGTAGGCTATGTTAATAAAGTTAGATCATCTAGATGAAGATCAACGGATGGCCCTAGAAATAATCGAAGCCGGTAAATGAAAAATGGCTAAAGCATACAATAAACATGTTAAGCCTAAGAGGTTCGTCGAAGGAGACTTGGTTTGGAAAACCGTATTGCCACTTAGAATGAAAGATCGTAAATTCGGCAAGTGGTCACCGAATTGGGAAGGACCCTTCATAGTAAGCCAATGGATTGCTGGCAACGCGTATCGACTAATAAACATGCATGATGAAGAGCTTGACAGAAACGTAAACGGCAAGTACTTAAAAAATTATTACCCTTCGATTTGGGGTATGCATGAGTAACAACAGTGACAGACCGGCTGCTCAGCCGCACAAAAGAAACTAATTACCTTCGATTTGGGGAATACACAAATGTATGATAGCTGCAGGCCGGCAGCCTGGTCAGAGTCACATAAAAAAATGAAAAGTACTTCCCTTCGATTTGGGGAATGCAAGAGTAAACAACAACCACAAACCGACTGCCTAGTCACAGAAAACAGACCATTCGATTTGGGGTCAATAAAACTAGGAAGCCAAGTTGGTTGGCCTTTCACTAGTTAGAGGTTGCGCTACTTTATCAATTACAGAAATCTTAGGATTAGCCGAATCTACGGCTGCTTGGTCATCTGTGGTAGCCACAGTTTCTTTTCTATCTTCAGTCGCACCAATGACTACTACCTCATCCGTTCCTACTTCTCCTGGACTCCCCTTCCCACATCCAACAAAGGCTTAGCCACTATAACTAATGGGGTCTCGGTAAAAGCTTGGGTGTCGGCTGTTAGAGTGTCATCTAGCTGTTGTTCAGCTTCTGACAATACCTCTTGAGTAACAGAAGCAGCGCTGTCTTCGGATTGCAAGTACATGAGGATGTCGGTTGACAACTGAGCAACGGGATCAGTTGGCAAATGAGTAGTCATAACCGAAGAATAAGTTCCATTGGATACCACTGTGGAAATACTAGCAAGGAGTGTTGGCGTTGCTTGAGCAAGTCTGTTTTCCACGCAGTCCACTCATTCTCTAGTTGGACCAGCCATTCACTGCCTGCTTTCTGATCCAATTCCCAAACTACCTGTTGGTTACCGAGCTCCCGAATCTTGTTATCCAAATGAATGCCCTGCCGAAATAAAGAAGAGTGGAAGGAATCTTGGGCCTTAATAGTTTATTCCAAGGCCCCTATAGCCGGAGTAATAGCCTTTATCTCCGACTAGATCCTCTCCAATTCGGCTCACAGTTTTGACAGCTGCTCCTGTAAGACATTTATTCGGCTGACATTCTGCTACCTTTTTGCAGTCACCTCATTGAAAGAAGTTTGAATGTGGTTCTTCTCTTGCCGAAGTAACCCCAAGTGTTGCAGAGCAGTGACCGCCTCATGTACCTTTGGCCATTTTGTGTAAAGCAAATAAGTCACATAGAGCCAAAGCCATGTCATTATAGGCGATTTCCAAAACTGAGGAATCCTTTATTTCTTTTGACAATCGGAACAGAGAAGCTCTCAAAACATAGAAATCTTCTTTGCTGGTTGGAATCTCTTTGGCAAGAGACTCCTCAACTCGTTCCCGATGAATGCCAATAGGCGAAGATGGTGCAGGTGCAATGTCGACTGAGCCAAAATATTACAGAAGCACGTCTTCAGGGATGATCTCAGGTGGTGCTTCTGAGTCATCAGTTAGACTAATCGGGGGATTATCTCTAGCCATCTCATGTACAAAAAAGACGGGTTCGGAATAGAGACAAGCGTTTGGAAACGGTGAAGGACCAAGCATAAGAGAAAGGATATACCTCTACAGCAGCATCAGCATAAAAATCTTTGGCTGCCTCGACAGAAGAATTGTTGGCCTCTGGGACAGCCGATAATGGATCCTGCGGCTGCGTGGGAGCATGAGCCTAATAGGACGATCCAATATGAAGAGCAGCATCAAACGTTGTCTGCGACCGTCTACGTCTTATGAGTTATGGTCCATGAAGGGCAAACAGAAAACATGATTATTGAAAGATAGCCGATGTGAAGGTACTTAAGCTAGACAAGGGATATACCTCAATTTCCTCCTCTTCCTCGACAGAAACAAGAATTCTAGTTCTATGGGGTTCTTCCTCACTACGATCTCGGATGACAACCCCTCCGCTTCATATGGGTTGCTTGGGAACATATTTCTTTGGTGACGGGGATTCGTTGAAGTGGTCTCCAAATTGAAAAATGCTAGGGGGATTGAGTTACTGAAAGACGCATAAAATATGTTAGCCAAAAATTCACAAGAATAATCTGGTCAACACATATGTAGAAAATAGTTTACTTTTTCTCTTTGTTTGCCGCAATCTGACGGAAGATCTTGAGGCAGCAGGCCTAGCAGATTTAGGGGGAACAACTCTCAGAGGGGCCTCTTTCATTCGCGATTTAAGGGTTTCTTGGGTCTTTATCTTCTTTGACAAGAGCAGCCAATCACAGTAGACATCTAGAGGAGACTGGAAGAACTTCTCCTTGACCGTATTCCACCAGTCATCAAAAGCAACAGTGGTATTTGCTATCGGGGGAAACGTCTGCCAGTCAAATAGGGCGAGCCTATCATGATTGTGATCGGCTATTTCCCTTGCCTATTTTGCATCAAGAATGCAGCGTTGGGTTGAACTGAAAATACTGCGGTGAGGCCATAGTACGTGTTGAGTGAGTCTGAATTGCATTGCCATAAAATTTGGCTGATAGGGCTCCGTAGTCAATTTATTATTCCTAGAAGTGGGCTTCAAACCACCCAACAGATCCCTAACCGTAAGTATACGCCCCCATGTGAGGGCCATAGTTCTCTGCTGGGAGAATGTAAGATTGTCATCGGCTACTTGACGGACCCAATCGGGGGTGGCCCATCTTTCAAGGACCGGTTGTCAATTTGTGGCTGACACGCATTGGGACTCATTTTCTTTCAAACGTGTGGCTAAAACTCAGTGGGAAGCCGAGACGTCTCGATTAAAAGGAGGAAACTTTTCAGAGAAAATCATCATTGCATACATTTAGAGAAAAAGTGATTGAAATGACATACTCGGCTGCCACCCGAAACGACGACTATTTTTTAATACATCAACTCAACAGCTGCACTTCTTGGATATATTTTTTGAAAGAAAAATCACAAGCATTTGACATATTTAAAATCTTGCACTCTAGAATTAGAAATTTATTCAATTCTCCTATTTTTTTGGATTAGATCCGACCATGGAAAAGAATTTGAAAATAGTTCATTCACAAAATTTTGTGAGAAAAAAAGATATTTTCCATGAGTTTTCTGCCCTCAAAACTCCTTAACAGAATGGGGTTGCAGAACGGAAGAATAGGACATTGGAAGAAATGGCTAGAGTGATGCTTAGTTCTAAACATTTGTCAAAATGTTTATGGGTAGAAGCCTTGAATACTGCTAATCACATCGCTAATAGAGTTTATTTGAGGCCAGGATCAAAGATGACACCCTATAGGATTATAAATGGAAAGAAACCAAACTTGGATTACTTTCATATTTTTGGGTGTATTTGTTATATTGTAAATGACAGGGATCATTTGGCAAAATTTGACTCTAAGAGTGATAAAGGAATTTTTGTTTGTTATTCTCAAAATAGTCATGCTTATCGAGTATACAATCTGAGATCCAGAGCTGTACAAGAGTCTGTAAATATTATCTTTGATGATCTTTCTGATATTTCAGGAAAAACTATTGAAAATAACATTGTAGATACAGTGGAAAGTCTACAGAGTGTAGAAAAATCAGATGTTGCCACACCTAAAGCAATATCCGAAATAGCAATAGAGACCACATAGGCCACAGATGGGGAGTCAAGTGCTGAATTGTTAGACCAAGTTCGTAGGGACCCTTCATCAAGGATTAGGAAGAATCATCCAACGGGCCAAGTGATAGGGGGAATTTTTGAAGGAATTAAAACAATAGGCAAAGAACCACTCAACTATGCAGAAATGGTAAGGTATGTATGTATGTCAACCATATACCAAGAGGTTAGTCTTTCTTATTTTATATCTACATTAGAACCAAAGAATATTGTAGAAGCACTTAAAGATAATTTCTGGATACAAGCAATGCAAGAAGAGCTTGAACAATTTTCTCAAAATGAAGTTTGTGACTTAGTTCCACGTCCAAATAATACAAATGTAATTGGAACTAAGTGAATTTTTAAAAATAAATCACACAAATTAGGAACAGTTGTTAGAAACAAGCAAGTCTAGTTGCACAAGGTTATACTCAGGTTAAAGGAATTGATTTTGATGAAACCTTCGCACATGTAGCTAGAATCGAATCAATTAGACTTTTACTGGCTATTGCTTGTTGTCTGAAAATTACTTTACACCAAATGGATATAAAATGTGCCTTCTTAAATGGTTATCTAGACAAGGAAGTTTATGTTAAACAACCAAAAGAATTTGAAGATCCTTACCATCCACACTATGTGTACAAGCTTAAAAAGACCTTGTATGTGTTGAAACAAGCCTCTCGTGCATGGTATGGTCGTTTAACTAACTTTCTTCTTGAATTTGGTTTTAACCGTGGCGAAGCTAATCATACTTTGTTTATTAAACGACACGGTGTAGATATTAAAATTGCTCAAATCTACATGGATGACATAGTTTTTGGATCGACTTCACAATCGTACCTAAACTCATTTGTTGAAGCTATGTCATCGACATTTGAAATGAGCATGATTGGGGAATTAACATTTTTCTTAGGCTTGCAGATAAAGCAAAGTGAAGATGGAATTTTCATCTCACAGAGTAAATATGCCAAGAATCTAGTCAAAAGATTTGGTTTGGAGAACGCTAAACAGATGAAAACGCCAATGGGTTCATCGTAGAAGGTATGTAAGGATAATGTTGGTAAAAATGTTGACCCAACATTATATCAATCTATGATAGGTAGCCCTCTTTATCTTACTGCTAGGCGCCCAGATATTATATTTAGTGTTTGTGTTTGTGCACGATTTCAAGCCTGTCCCAAAATGTCCCACTTAAATGCAGTGAAACATATTATTCGATATGTTGCTAGAACATGTGAGTTGGAAATATGGTATTCCAAAGATACTAATCCTAACTTATTAGGATTTAGTGACTCGGATTGGACTGGAGATGTGGATGATAGAAAAAATTACAAGTGGATGATGTTTTTATCTTTGCAATAACCTTGTTCATGGTATAGTCGTAAACAAAATTGTGTCTCACTTTCAACTGCTGAATTTGAATATGTAGTAGCTGGAAGTTGTTGGTCTCAATTAATATGGCTACGACACATGTTAGACGACTATGGATTTACTAGCAACATTTTGATTTTGTTCTGTGATAATTTGAGGGTTATAAATATTTCCAAAAATCCAGTTCAACACTCACGTACAAAACATATTGATATTAGACATCACTTTTTAAGAGATTTAGTTGAAAAATAACAAGTTCAAATTGAGCATGTTGACGCTTTTCATCAACTAGCTGATATCTTTACAAAAGCTTTGGACCATGAGTGATTTTTTCCAGTTTAAAGAAATCTCTTGGTTTTTGTAATCTCTATAAAGGCATTTTTGGTGAATGTTGGCTGAAATGTTGTCTAACATTTAGGGTGTCATTTACCTATGTCATATCACTAACTGATTATTGTTGATGTGTGGTGCATAACTTTTGGTCACACAAGCATGATCCTTCAATAAGAATATGTTATCAAAGTGATACCATTCTCTACGATGATATGATATATCATAAAAAAAAGAGTATCAAAATAAGGCAAAGCCTTTACAAATATTTGGCAACTGTGAAAGCAAAGATACCATTCCTATTCTATAGAAGTATCGAGTGCTTCAAAAGAGATTTGAGAATACCATAAAAGTATTTTTATTTTTGACAAGAAAAATTCTTTTATATGTGTTTTATGATTAAACCAACGGCACGATGGGAAAATGTTACATTGGTCCAGTGGTCAAACTCATAAAGTGCATATAAAACATGTCTTGGTTTGTTGCCAATCTAAAAATTCTTGTAGGATCAAAATACTTGTATCGTCCAAAATGTTGCCAACATTGATGTTGACATTTTTAGAATGTGATATGTGTTGGGATGTTGTGCTTATTTGATCGTTGAAATATCAGATCTTACTCTCTATTATATGCCTTGTTTATAGGAATTTTAAAATTTTAAAATGATAAGATTAAATTTTATTCCTACCGTGATGTTTATTCTTTTTTATTCCAATATTTTAGGTGTAAATTATTGTATAAAATTGAAACACCTAAAACTAAGAGATTCTTGTTGCTATGGAAAGGTTTGTATATAAATATTACTCTCATTTGTTATTTTTTACAAAAATAATTTTAAAAAAAAGGGAAAAGCTCAGCGGGTGTATATCTTCCTACCTACCCGATGAAGAATCAATAACCCAAAATTTTCTAAATGCTGCAAGAGATGGTGACTTGTCTCTAAAATAAAAAGAAAAAGGTCTTGGAAAAACAAGGAAGAAAGCAATCAAAGTTATTGTACCTCATGTTTCAGGGTACAACACAAGGAGAAATGCTACCTCTAAATCCAATATGTGACGATGAATGCACTTATTTGGAATATAAGGTCAGTAAATACAAAGAAAGCTTTTAAGAGTTAACAATGCATACTAGACACAAGTTATTTCTTATTGGCTTGATAGAGCCTTTCCAACAAGTTTATAAGTTTGAGAGTTATAGAAGGAGGTTGGGGTTACAAGCAACCTTTTGAAATGTCTCTGGAAAAATTTGGGCCTTTGTTGATGAGAAATATGAAATGACTGTATTGATGGATAGTGTGCAACATTTAACTTTAAAATGTCTAATTGGGATCTAAATTTTGAGATGATTGTCACTCTAGTATATGCTAAGTGATATAGGATTGAAAGAATTGAATTATGGGATGTTATGTACAGTCTTGCATCAGATATGACTTTGCATTGGCTTGTTGGTGGTGACTTTAATGTCATCACTGATGATAATTAGAAGTATGGGGGACAACCTATTTCTTTGAATGAAGTTGAAGATTTTAGCCATTGTATCAACACATGTAATCTCTCAAACTTGGGCTATAAAGGTAGTGTGTTCACTTGGTGGAATGACAGAGGGGCTGATGATTGCATCTTCAAAAGACTTGATAAGTGTTTGGGTAATTTTGAATTGCAGCATCTATTTCCATGCCTTGATATCACTCATTTGATCAAGCTTGGGTCAGACCACTCACCTTTATCGATTGAATGCAAACATGAGGTTCAACAGTTTAAGAAATGTTTTAAGTTTCTTAACTTTTGGACCAAACATGCTACCTTTATGGATATTGTGAAGACTAATTGGGAGACATATGTTGTGGCAAGTTCATTCTTTACTTTCACTTCTAAATTGAAGAATTTGAAGAAGGTATTATCTACTTGGAGTAGATCAACATATAGGGACATTTTTCAGCAGATCACTAACTTAGAAGAGGTCATCAAAACTCATGAGGCAATGTTTGAAACTAATCCATCCTATGCCGATAGGGAGAAATGGATGAAAGGGAATGCAGAATTGACTAGAGTGTTGCACTTAGAGTAAGAATTTTGGAAGCAGAAAGCAGGTATATATTGGTTTCAAGATGGTGACAAAAACTCTAAATTCTTTGATGCTCATGTAAATAGAAGAAGGAAGATATTGCAGCTCAAGAGAATACAAGATGGTGCAGGAAAATGGCTTGAGAATGAGGTGGAAATTGCAAATGAGGTAATCAGATTTTTTCAAGCTCAGTTTCATGAGACTGATCCACCTACACAGTATAATATTTTGCAGCATATACCTAGATTGGTCACTAATGAGGAGAATGCAGATCTTGTAGCCATGCCTACCAAAGAGGAAGTAAAACGTTGTGTTTGGGATAAATAGTACAAGTGCAGGAGGTCTCGATGGCTTCACATGTATATTTTTTCAAACTTGTTGGGACATTGTGGGAGATGATATGTTTCATATGGTTTTAGACTGCTTTCAAGGCTTTGAGTTACCAAGGGACATCACACACACTAATTTTGTTTTAATTCTAAAAAAGAGTGTTATTCAAAACTTTTAGGGATATAAGGCCTATTAGTTTGAAAAACTTTGTTAACAAGGTGTTCTCTAGGGTGGTACATGAAATTTTGGTGCATATACTTCCTAATTTGATCTCATAGAATCAAGCAGTATTTTTTAAGGGAAGAAGTATTGTCGAGAATATCTTATTGACACAGGAAATCATTACTGACATCAGACTTAGAACTAAAAGATCAAATCATTCATTTATGCCTAATGTGGTGATGAAATTAGACATGACTAAAGCTTATGATAGGCTGTCATGGGGTTTCCTTACTAAAGTACAAAGAAAGTTTCGATTATGTGAGAGATTTATCATCTTGATGTAGGAGATAGTTGGTAATAATTGGTATTTTGTGCTCATAAATGGTCAGCCTTATGGTTTCTTCCATTCAACTAGGGTTGTCAAGAAGGGTAATTCTTTGTCACCTACCTTGTTCATATTAGCTGTTGAGATGTTATCTAGGGCCTTGAACCCATTGCACAACAACCCTTGGTTCTGTGGATTTGGTTTGTCAAAATTGAGTCCTAGAATCAAACACTTGGCCTATGACGATGACACAATTATATTCTCCTCCTCTTGTTATATCTTTAGGCCTTATTATGGATGTATTGAAGGATTATGAAGCTTCTTCGGGACAATTTATCAACAAGGAAAAGAGCTTAGTCTACTTGCATGATAGAGTTGTTGAAGATGTATTTCTGAAGGTAGAGATGGTGACTGGTATAAAGAGGAAGGAGTTTCATTTACTGTATTTTGGTTGTCCTATCTAATATGCTAAAGTAGAATGTACTTTTATTCAGAACTTATAACTAAGGTGGGGAACAGACTGAAAGGTTGGAAAGGGAAGTTATTGTCCTTTGGTGGAAGGGATGTATTACTCAAGCATGTACTACAAGCCATGCACGTGCATTTTCTCTGTAGTTGATCCTCCTTCATTTGTAATTAAAAAGCTTCATAAGATAATTGCAAAATTCTTTTGAAGTAACATTGTTGGTGAAAGGAAGAGACATTAGACAGGGTGGAATAATGCTTGCTTGCCACATGATGAGGGTGGTTTGGGATTTAGAAATTTGATGGATATGTCCATGGCTTTATTTTCCAAACTATGGTAGAATTTCAGAACCAAACCTTCTTGGTGGGGTGCTTTCATGAGCAACAAGTACTTGAAGAAGAATAATCTCATACTTGTTCCATGGAAGAAAGGGTCACACATTTGGAGGAAACTGCTACAAGCTAGAGACCCTGTTGATCATCGAATATAGTGGCAGTTGAGGATGAGTTCTTTACTATTTTGGTTTGATAATTGGTCAAGTCTTGGTCCACTCTGCTTCCTAACTTCTTCTGATTTTTATTGCAATGAAGATATTAACAATATTTCAGATGTTGTGACAGAAGGTAGGTGGCATATGCCTGCTATCATAAATAACCTTCCTGATGAGCTTGCAGATTATATCTTTAATGAAGTTCAACCTCCATGTAGAGGAGATGAGCTAGATAGACCATGGTGAATGCTGAGAATCAATGGCCAGTTTAGTGTCAAGACTGCATGGGAGTACATAAGGAGCAAAGTTGTGAAGAGAGATGTATACAAGAAAATATAGGTGAAAGGCTTGCCTCTTAAAATTACATTTACTATGTGGAGGGTGTGGCATTTCAAAGTGCCTTTGGATGATGTGGTGAGAAGCTGGGGCTATCACATGCCTCCAAAATGCTTGTGTTGTGCTACTGATCCTAAGCAAGAAACAATACCATATGTTTTCTTTAGTAAACATAACATGACAGGCCATCTATAGGCTATGTGAGATAAATATAACACACCAGTCCATACAAGGCTCTATGGAGTAAGCATACGACGTACCAGACCATCTATAGGCTCTGTGGAATAAGTGTACAACATATTAGGCCATCTATATCCTATGTGTAATAAGAAACAAGGTGCAAAACAATCAATACAATCATACAATACATAGCTAAAACATAACAAGCCAAAGCATCAAGGCCTTTCATTAAGAGATCATTGGCCTCCTATTCATGAAGACATTAGTACCTTAGAATCAAAGTCTCTTATTATGAAGTTCTTTGTCCCTTATTACCTTATTTACTTCATTTCTATTTCTTACTTTACTTGATTAATCTTCCTTAAACCATTCCTATGGTAGACTAGTTGTCAGGGACAATCTTCGTCAACTCTAAATAGTACTCGTACGTCTAGTCATTATATACCTTCTACGATACCTTTATTTTATCACATTAAGCGTATGGTCGTCGTGAATCCTATCTAGCATTTATAGAGTAAAATGTATATACACATTACGAACTACTCCTCAATCCATTAAATTTTTACATTAAGTGGCGGACTATATTCAAACCTTTCGACATCTTAAAGAATACACAATCTTACGGAAAGCTCTACAACATGAAAATACTCCCAACAAGGGACAAATAATAGGATCTGGATGACATCTCAATAGAGGCATAAGCTCGTTGTAAATGCTCTTTTCATACATTTCTAAGGAGTACCATTTTAGGTACGGAATCATGTCATAAAAAGAAGGGATATCCATTATGTACCTCTAAGTCGATCCTTCCACAGTGATGGCGAAATTAGCTCCTTTCACAAGTCAAGCTACATCCAAGAAAATAATACTACTATCAACACAAAGGAATGCACTAAATGACCATCAAACGGAAATAACACACTAACGTGATTCTACGACATCAATTTTGCCTAACTCCTTTCTACTACTTGCAGCGCCACCAACCACCATAAGATTACATATACACCAACATTTCTATCCATTTTAAACAACTAAACTAGCTCAACATATCCACACAATATAACTAACACTTTAAGTGTATCATTTAGTTCGTCAACTTACAACTTGTACCTTTTAACACCTTTAAACCATCAGCCTTGTTCACCTACAACGTATCACAACTTTTAGGACCTAAAATAATCTAATATGCAACAACATCAAAACAATAAACACGACACCTTATATTAACTCAAAACAATCCTTAAAATATCTTACAGCAACTCAACCATCAAACCTACAACTTTCATCTTCCAAGCATAGTTACGTCACCAATTAATCCATATAGTACATGTTCATACTTCTAGCACCTAGGCATGACATGAACATCCCCTTCTACACACCATATAACACTCATTACATCATATAGCACATCTACAACTCAAGTCTATGATTCATCTATCCTCCAACTCACAACCTATAATAATTTAACATGCTAATAAATACTATATGTCCAGCACACAAACAATCATATTTATATAATTCCCAGCCATATATCCATCATAAAAAACATCAAATAGCCTAACACTCTTTAACTCAACTTTAATATTAACCCGAATACATATTCTCATAGTAACAAAATACATCTAGAGTTCAAGCTAGCTTATGAACATAGAAGAGAAGATGATTCTTACCTTAGATATTAAGTCTCACACCTTAGCTTCACTCTCCTTTATCTCTAGAACATCCAACGTTAGCAACTAGAAAGAAGAACACCTCTAGATCAACATCTAGGACTCTCCATAGAAGGATTTAGATTGATTAGCTTTGGATATGCTTTGGTATCATATTAGAACTCTTAGGGTGGTGTTTGGGATAACTTAGGGCTGCTGATTTCATAGAGGGAGAAGAGAGAGTATTGGAGAATGTTTCTAAGTGTAAGAATGAGAAATATCTACAACGTTCATATATGTATATTAGTCCTTAAATGGGATTGGGCAGACGGGATTGGATCTACCCCATCTCATATATTTCTTTCCTTCTACTTGGGCCACTCATCTTAAGTAGGTGACGTGCCTACTTAGTTGTGTCAAAATCTAGTCCTCTCCTTTGTTAAGTAGGTGAAGCACCTACTTGTCATTTACTTAAGCTAGAAGGTTACTAATTAGCTCTAAACATGTGTGTCATCCACGTTTAATAAGTAGAACGTGTAATAGGACTTGGAAGCAAGTTGGACGTGCGAGCAAGTAGCTCAAGCACATGGGATGTCTCAGCAAGTAGGTCACTCTCTTTGCGCAATACTTCATTTTTAAAATCTGATTCACCTTAACTACACTTAACATATACTCTTGGACCTTTAGATAGCAACTAAAACCTTGTCAAACTTCATCAAAACTTATTTCTTTCAACTCGTTGAGCCTAAAACTCTTACGAGACTTACTTAACACTTGTTAAAACTCATTGCTATCCATATATAAGATCTTAGCCTCTCTAGACTTCTGTTACTTTACTTATGATGTAATCGATCAAATGTATGGGGTGTAACATCTTCCCCTTTTAGGAACATTTATCCTCGAATGTTGGGTTTATCCACGTGTTATACTATTCTCATAACTTGTTAAACCATTAGCTAAATAGTTATTCTATCTCTTTAGACCTTATTCTTATGATGAGGCATATCCCTTCAAACTTGTCGAGTTTACAACTATTATCAAATCGGCCTCTCTCTTCAAGGTACCACTACCCCTAGGTAGTTCATTCTACCTCGTGATACTTATTTATGATCTATATCCTTTCAAGTCACCTCGCTACAATCCATCTTGGGTGAACCATTCTAATCCTCATTTCATACTTTAAATTTTTTATCTATCTATTGTCCATTCATTTTAGGGACAATATTATGTCTCAATAATTGTATTCCATAATATCCCAACATAATTCATCTTATGAGAGGTATTCTAATCCCATGCCATACTCATAATCATTTCTCGTTGAACCATTACTACAGTCGCAGATTATACTCTTAAATGCTATACATTTATTGCTTATCACTCTATTCGCTTGTTCTACTATCAGGGCGGCATTCCAACTCTCCTAAGTTCTTAGAATCTTAAACTCTTCTGATTTCATTCAGGCTATACCAACCTCTCTATATTTGTATTCAACTCACTAGTTTCGATGGGCTTAATCCTAAGGTCTTACCTATCCTCGTCACCTTCTTATTTACTTTAAAGAACTTTTACTTATATTCGTCTAAAACTTTGTCGTACTACCATACTTTGACCTAAGGCCAACACTTATCTTTTCATACTATTCGTAACCTTCCACTAATCTTGCTAGCATCATAGACTTTCTTATACTATTCTAGAACCTTAGGCGAGATATCACACCACTTCTAACTTTTTTTACTCTCTTAACTAGACCTTCTGGTACCTGAAAACCATAAGCTGGAAGACATGATACTAATGGTACCACTATCATTTCTGGATATGGAATCATGGAGCTTCTATCCCTACTTAAAGTCTAACTACTCACAATATTATATACTTAGATATCTCGTACCTTCTTCACTTCTATCTCATTTACATCTGAATCTCGTACTTTATCTTCTAATACTTTCATAACTTGTCTCCTTCAATTGTCTTATCCTTTTGGCTGGACATAGATTTTCTGGTCAGCGGCATCTCTGTATAATATCAAACACGAGTTAAACTCAACTTCTTATGACTTGGATTTGTAGCACGACCTGGAATCAGAAAGAAAACCAATCATAAATGCCTTGTATCCTCTCGTTTATATATGTGGTGCACAATACATCCATAAACAAAACTCTACTAGACACTGCTTTGTAGACTCCCTACGACACGACCTGCTCTGATACCACTTTGTCACACCCCAATCTAGGTGAGGTGTACATGCACCTAGTGCCTTACGTACGTGAGCGACCCATCTTATAACCATGAAACTTATTGCATTTACACACCTGCAAGTAGAAAATTCCAACATATATATATATCCTCCGCATAGGTCTACAAGGCTACGACATGTACAGACATTGTACCAACGTACTGAACCTGAGCACAGGAATATATATGTCTATAAAATCCTCTAAGAACATCTGACTAACATAACATAGTCCTTACTTAAACCCACTTTCAAAAGATGAAAGCAATTATGTTAAACAAAAAATAGTTTTTCGAATACAATTATTATCTAATTAAATTAATTTTCTAAAAAATGATATACAAGTTAAACGGATAGAATCCGCCTTAAAAACCCCAGAGGTAGTTAACAAGATTTGCGATCTCCTCAAAACAATTGAGAAAGAAGTCTGCTCTGAATTACCAAATGCCCTTCTGGGAAAGGAAAAGACATGTGGTAACTTTACCATATGTCGATGACTTTAACGAAAGCGTCATTCCCACTAAAGCAAGGCCCATACAAATGAGACATGAGCTCATGGTGTATTGCAAGAAAGAAACTAATGATTTACTTTAAAAGAAAATCATTCGGCCCTCGAAATCCCAATGGAGTTGTTCTGCATTTTATGTAAACAACAGCTCCGAAAAGGAAAGAGGAGCCCCCAGACTAGTTATAAACTATAAACCCCTTAACCAGGTTTTAAAATGGATTAGTTACCCGATACCTAATAAACGAGATTTATTAAAAAGAACCTATAAGGCTAATGTCTATAGTAAGTTTGATATGAAATCTGGATTCTGGCAGATTCAGATTGAAGAAAAACATAAGTATAAAACTGTGTTCAATGTCCCCTTTGGGAAATATGAATGGAGCGTTATGCCTTTTGGGCTCAAAATGCCCCTTCAGAATTCCAAAATATAATGAACAATATATTTAACTCTTTAAGTCTATTCTCTATAGTTTATATAGATGATGTAATTATATTTTCAGAAAATATAGATCAACATTTTAAACACATTAATACTTTTATTAAAACAATTAAGAAAAATGGTTTAGCAGTAAGCGCGAAGAAGATAAAACGTTTTCAAACGACTATTAGATTCTTAGGCCATGACCTTTACCAAGGAACTTATAAACCAATCTGTAGAGCCATAGAGTTCTCAACCAAATTTCCTGATGAGTTAACCGATAAAATTCAATTGCAAAGATTTTTAGGAAGTCTCAATTATGTTGCAGATTTTATTCCTAAGGTCCGACAGATTTGCGAACCTCTGTACAAAAGACTTAAGAAAAATCCAGTCCCATGGTCGTAAGATCAAACCAAAGCAGTTAAACAGGTTAAGGAAATAGTCCAAAAGCTTCCCTGCCTAGGAATTCCTAATCCAGAAGCTTTTATGATAGTTGAGACGGACGCCTCAGATATAGGTTACGGAGGCATCCTCAAGCAAAGGATTTCTCCCGCAACCACTGAGCAATTATAAGATTCACTTCCGGAGTCTGGAACTACGCCCAGAAAAATTATAGTACAGTTAAAAAAAGAAATTTTATCTAGAGTACTATGTATTACAAAATTTCAAGATGACCTTGTCAACAAAGAGTTTTTACTAAGAGTCGACTGCAAAGCAGCCAAAGACGTTTTACAAAAGGATGTAAAAAACATTGTGTCAAAACAGATTTTTGCTAGATGGCAAGCACTATTATCTAGCTTTGATTTTAAAATAGATTTTATAAAAGGTGAAGAAAATTCTTTGCCAGATTTTTTAACGAGAGAGTTCTTGCAGGGCAGCCATGAGGCCAAGTTTCCGGGTTCTCGCCCGATGAGACCCCCTTTTCAGTTAAAACCCGATGAAAAAATGAAACAGCCATTTATCCCAGATAAAACTACCAAGCCCCTTCTAGCCGCAGCTTATGAAGGAAGATTTTCAGTTTTACCAGATTTTCCAAAATTAACAGGTAATCAGAACTTAGCCCCTACAAAGGAGCAAATTGCAGGAAAAGCCCAGACAGTGCCCTTCAAGGCATCTCCATCATCGGTACAGACCAAGGAAAACTACGAAATGAAGCCCCCTGAATCTTACTCAGGGGCGGTAAAACCAGTGACTCCATTCAAAAAGGAGACCCCAGCTGCAGGTACCAGCACCCATCCTCCAAAGTGGGAATTCATTGTATCTTAGGCCCTTCCATTAATGGCCTTAGATAAACAATATGAAAACTTCAGGGTACAGGATCTCCTTAAACCCTGTTACACTAATTACCAGTATGTGGACACACAGGACCCCATTAAAACCAGAAAATATTATGAGTTCATTCTCATTGATATAGACTCAATCGAAGTCGAGCACATCTACTTCAAGAACAATCCATAGGCCATAGAGTTTTCTAAGTTTACTATTAAAAAGATTTTAAGTCCCTTTAATTGGTATGTAGATCATCTACACACGCCAATTCCAATATCAAAGAATCACAAACCCCCAACGTATATCTGGTATGACTATAAAGATGCATGGTTTAACTTCTTATATGTCAGACCCAATACCCATACTTGGTTTGTAAAGTACGCAGAGGGAATGAAAGATAAAATCATCCCCCGATGGTTCTATGAATGGTGGAACATTTTCGGAGGAACATTGTAGGTGGTAGCTCCCAGCTTCCAGAACAAATACGCAGGCTTCCTCGAGGAGCAACAGATCTCTACCCTTCCAGAGCATATTAAATTATGCAAATTTTTTATTAATAAAAGAATTTCATACATTTTAAACTGGTCTTTTGACATCCAAGAAATGAATAGGATCAGTTATCTCAGCAAGACTATTAAAATAAAGGGTTGGAGTCCCAAAGGTAAAGAAGAAGTAAAGAAGAAAACCCCGTCGACATCTGACGACACTTCGGTTTCTAAAGCCGAAATAAGAAGAAAGCTCCTAGAAGCTTTATCCCGGCTTGAAGATAATGAAGATTCAGGTGAAACCCAGGAACTCCTTGACACAACATCCAGTTCCGGTGAACCAAAAAATGGCGACTTGCTGGCCCCACGAGGAATAGCACAGTCATAATTTTTACAGTAAAAAGTCGTAAAGCAGAAATAAAGCAGACGGCGACGCAAAGCAAAAGCTGACAGCGACACAAAAGCATCTTCAACAGTAGGTGACCTTTCAGAAAAGTAAAAGACAAAGGCCCACCAAAAAGAAGACAAGACAGATGACTCTTCGAAAAAGAAAGAGACAGACGACTCTTCGGAAAAGCAAGAGACGTTTTTATTTTGAAATATACTTTCAGAGGCCTATATAAGGTTCTCGAATTGTAAGTTCAAAGGCATCCGAAAATTTACCAAACAATTTTCTCTGTCTGACCCTCATGTATCCTGTATGCTTTCCATTTCCGTTTCAGTTGAATAAAATTTGTAAGTATTTGTAAAGGCTTTTCAAGTTTTATTACTGCTTTAAGTAATATTTTAAGTATAATACGCCCGATCCTCTTTATGGTATCAGAGCCATGTTGTCTGTCAGCATGAGTAGCTAAATTCATTCTGCTGTCTTAGGGCATGATTGTCTAGAAGTCTGACTGCTTGATTCTAGATTACTGTTCATCTTTATCTTTACCTTGTTATTATCTTCGGTTCAGTATCTATGTTCTTGAGTTTTTAGTATAAAGTTGTTATGCTCTTTCACCAAGTTGAGGTATCCGAATAATACCCGGATCAGACGTTGGCTAGCCTAAATTATGTCGTTGAGTAGCTCCAGGTGTGAGACGGATCCGGTTTGGTGATCCCGTCGCCAAGATTACTTTGAGAAAGAGATAATCACTAAACTACTAAACACTAAAGAATAAAAGATTAGAACTGAAGACAGTCGCTAAGATCAAGATAAAGCTCGTAACAGTATAAGGAATCAACAGTCTCCTGACCGATAGAACAATCGCCCTAAAAGACAGTAGTCCCCTTTATCTAGAAACTTCAAACCTTCAGATATTCCTAAACATGCGCACTCATCCTTCATTCGACAGGATTAGGAGAGCTAACCGTCTCAGGTTAGATTGCTTAAGAGATATAAGTAAACTAAATAAAGATTTAAAGAAAGTTCTCTTAGAATTAGCATTCTATAAAGCTGTTAGACCTTCTGAAGATTTAAGTCTTCACCGACAAACCATATTCAGACAAGTAGTGGTTCAGAAAATGATTTCTTGTTATGAAATAATTGGCCGATTAGGCAACCTCATAAGAATGCAAAAAAATATTTTGGAAAATTCCGATTGGTTACTTAATCGCTATTCCGCTCAATATTAAAATGAATAGTTCTGAACATCATAGCATCATTAAGAGTGAAAACCTCTCTACTTCGACTATGAAAATAGCTAAGGTAGAAAGAGATTTACAAAACTGGGATATTCCCAAAGAACCTTTTAAAACCATTTACGAAACCGGAAGGTTCAATTTTGTAAAAAATTATAATATTAAGACTTGTGAGTCTACAATAGCCATCAATAACTCGAAAGAGATTGTTAAGCTATTAGCAGCTCAAGATATTAGTAATCATAAAAAAGATTTCAATTTCCTTCACATAAGACTTGTTCAAATAGCTGTCAAACCCCTATACCGTTTAGGTTTAGACACCCCAATCTGACTTTTGTTAAGAGACGCCAGGATGTTAAACTTTGAAGATTCCCTACTAGGAGTCTTGCAAAGTAACCTAGCCAGAGGACCAATATATTTTAATTGTTATCCCAACTTTTCTGTAGATATCCACGATCAAAATACTATGGATACTCTAACTTTAAATATAAAAACAAAAAATATGAATAGTAAAATTAATACTAAAGAAATTGCTATCATCTATAGAACCTATTATCGTTTAATGAAAACTACCCTAGCCCCAAAAGCTAAGATAATGAGTAACAGAGGTGTCACTATGCTCATGGAAGCAAACCAAGAGTATAGCAATATCTTTGTTCCCAGAATGCTTCGTTGGGATGAAATTCTTTCTAAAGATGAATGGCACTTTGATGCAATCACCCAACCAGAGATTGAACCAGAAAATTCAAAAATAAAGAATATTGTTCAATACCCTGACGGGTCAATTAATTTAAAGTTTCTTAGGTCCAGCCTAGAAACTTCTTCAAAAAGATTCTCTACCAGTAGACCATCTTCCTCAAAAATCCGGGAGGATGACTATGACGAAGAACTTTTAATCCAGGAATTAGAACAAAAAATTAAGGGAGTAGATTTTTCCAAAAGTATTCCTAAAGTTCACTACGAGTCAGTAGCAAGACCATGTATCCCTACCCCTAGTGATTTGCAAGGTCCTGCTGAAGGATCACTAGGAATGATTAAGAGAGATATTAAATTCAAGATTGATTTTAAACTCCTTGATAGTTATTGGGTAAGCCCTGACAACGCCATTAAAAGAAAATGGTACGTCGATACGTATACAGAAGAACAGAGATTATCCTTCAGGAAATCTTGGATTATAGATATGAAAAGACTAAGATGTAATATCGAATTCTTTAGGTGGTTCCAGGTCACGGGCCAATTAGGCTGCGAACCTGAGTCATTAAACACTTTAGTAACCAAGTGGTACACGCGTACCAAAACTATTGACTCAGTTACCCCTCCATTAGAAAAAATAAGTATTCCCATAGAAGGAGAAGTAATAGAGGCCGCTCCCTTCAAAAGGGACATAAAAGACCCCACAGGTAACCCCACCAACAACGACGTAAACAAACGTATCCAACAGAATAACTATACCAATCAGTTGCTACACGTGGTTTCCACTCAACTTAATCAAACCAGTAGCAAGGCTGTCTTTAAAAGTAAACAGGGTCCCTCCAAAGAAATAAGGACTTCCAATCCTATTTTTAAGATTCTCGAATTTACAGCCAGTAATTACCCCAGTCTAGTTGACCCCATCGACATAAGTGATAAGGTGTTGGAGAAGATTAATCTCAGATTACAACAAAGTCTCACCAACAATAGTTTACGTATTAAAACAATTATTGACCATGGATTTGACTTAAACAAGCTATCTAGATACACCAATAAGAAAACCTATTATCCCAGAGCTTCTTTCCCAGATATGCAATTCAAAGAAATGAGTTTTTATCTCATTCTTCTCACTCGGGATCAGAAATCTCAGAATGGAATATTGATGGCCTAGCTGAAGGTCAAATCTATAACAAGCTTCATGAAATGGGCATAGCCATAACAACCCTTAAAATAAAAAATAACGGCGATAAGCAATGTGACACCATGATAGTTGCTGGATTCACAGGTATGCTTAAGAACTGGTGGGATAATTATCTCACAGAGGAACTTAGGCAGGGCATATTAAATGCCACCTCTATCCATCAGGTAGTCCAGATAGACGAAACGGTAGAGCAGAAGACTGTAGTCGATGCTACTGCTACCCTCATCTATAGTATTGTCAAGCATTTTATAGGAGAACCTAAACTATTCCAAGAAAAGAGTTTAGAAATTCTTAGTAATCTCACCTGCCCTAGGCTTCACGATTTTAGATGGTATAAAGATATCTTCCTCAACAAAGTTATGATCAGAGAAGATTGTAACCATGATTACTGGAAAGAAAAATTCATAAGCGGTTTACCCCCTCTTTTTGCAGAAAAGGTTAGAACCACCATTCGAAATAAATTCGAAGGAGAAATACCCTATAGTGGCTTAACATACGGAGATATAGTTAGCATGATAAACCTTACGGGTCTAGAACTATGTACTGACCTAAAACTCAGACACCAGTTAAAGAAAGAAGGAAATCTTTACACCACGGAGTTAGGAAGTTTCTGTCAAGATTTCGGTTACACTAAGATAACTGCCCCATCTAGAGCAATTGCTAAAAAACATAAGAAGAAAAAGAAGGCTAGTACCTCTTCCAAAAGAGAATATAAGAGTTACAGAAGGAAACCCTATAAACCTAGGAGAGCGGCAAGACGAAAAACCACACCAGTTGCCACCCCAGTTTCCAAAACAACCAAGTGTTGGAACTGCGGTAAAGCGAGACACTTAGCCAATACTTGTAAGGCTCCCAACAAAAAGAAGGATAAAATAAACCTTATAGAATTAAACCCCGAGTTAAAAGAAAAACTCTTCACCATCCTAGGAGAACCCTCTAGCGAGTCTTCCAAATCAGAAGACTATAGCGACGAAGAACTCCTCGATGTCGATTACAGTTCCGATAGTTTTGACTCTAGCTGTGATCTCAAAAGACAGCCAAGAATTCTTCTTCGACTTGATCGAACAGATTAATGACGAAGACCTTAGGAAACGATACCTAGTAGAACTAAAAAAGCTTATCATTAATCATAAAGATAGTAAAGCCACAGTACAACCGTTTAATATGAAACATGCTTTAAATAAATTTAAAACCATTAAAACTGATACCACTATCCCAGATTTACAAACTGAGGTATCCATTCTTAAACAAGAAATTAAGGATATTAAAGATCGACTCAGTTCTATAGAACTAGAATCATTTGCCAATAAAATAATTAGGGATGCTAACGAGGAAATGTATGGACCCTCAACCTCTAAAGGAATATCTGAAAGTTTGAAGTTTCTTGATAAAGGGGACTACTGTCTTTTAGGGCGATTGTTCTATGGGCCACTCATCTTAAGTAGGTGACGTGCCTACTTAGTTGTGTCAAAATCTAGTCCTCTCCTTTGTTAAGTAGGTGAAGCACGTACTTGTCACTTACTTAAGCTAGAAGGTTACTAATTAGCTCTAAACATGTGTGTCATCCTCGTTTAATAAGTAGAACGTGTAATAGGACGTAGAAGCAAGTTGGACGTGCGAGCAAGTAGCTCAAGCACATGGGATGTCTAAGCAAGTAAGTCACTCTCTTTGCGCAATACTTCATTTTTAAAATCTGATTCACCTTAACTACACTTAACATATACTCTTGGACCAATAGATAGCAACTAAAACCTTGTCAAACTTCATCAAAACTTATTTCTTTCAACTCGTTGAGCCTAAAAGTCTTACGAGACTTACTTAACACTCGTTAAAACTCATTGCTATCCATATATAAGATCTTAGCCTCTCTAGACTTCTGTTACTTTACTTATTATGCAATCGATCAAATTTATGGGGTGTAACATCTTCCCCCTTTAGGAACATTTATCCTCGAATGTTGGGTTTATCCACGGGTTATACTATTCTCATGACTTGTTAAACCATTAGCTAAATAGTTATTCTATCTTTTTAGACCTTATTCTTATGATGAGGCATATCCCTTCAAACTTGTTGAGTTTACAACTATTATCACATTAGCCTCTCTCTTCAAGGTACCACTACCCCTAGGTAGTTCATTCTACCTCGTGATACTTATTTATGATCTATATCCTTTCAAGTCACCTCGCTACAATCCATCTTGGGTGAACCATTCTAATCCTCATTTCATACTTTAAATTTTTTATCTATCTATTGTCCATTCATTTTAGGGACAATACTATGTCTCAATAATTGTATTCCATAATATCCCAACATAATTCATCTTATGAGAGGTATTCTAATCCCATGCCATACTCATAATCATTTCTCGTTGAACCATTACTACAGTCGCAGATTATACTCTTAAATTCTATACATTTATTGCTTATCACTCGATTCGCTTGTTCTACTATCAGAGCGGCATTCCAACTCTCCTAAGTTCTTAGAATCTTAAACTCTTCTGATTTCATTCAGGATATACCAACCTCTCTATATTTGTATTCAACTCACTAGTTTCGATGGGCTTAATCCTAAGGTCTTACCTATCCTCGTCACCTTCTTATTTACTTTAAAGAACTTTTACTTATATTCGTCTAAAACTTTGTCGTACTACCATACTTTGACCTAAGGCCTACACTTATCTTTTCATACTATTCGTAACCTTCCACTAATCATGCTAGCATCATAGACTTTCTTATACTATTCTAGAACCTTAGGCGAGATATCACACCACTTCTAACTTTTTTTACTCTCTTAACTAGACCTTCTGGTACCTGAAAACCATAAGCTGGAAGACATGATACTAATGGTACCACTATCATTTCTGGATATGGAATCATGGAGCTTCTGTCCCTACTTAAAGTCTAACTACTCACAATATTATATACTTAGATATCTCGTACCTTCTTCACTTCTATCTCATTTACATCTGAATCTCGTACTTTATCTTCTAATACTTTCATAACTTGTCTCCTTCAATTGTCTTATCCTTTTGGCTGGACATAGATTTTCTGGTCAGCGGCATCTCTGTATAATATCAAACACGAGTTAAACTCAACTTCTTATGACTTGGATTTGTAGCATGACCTGGAATCAGAAAGAAAACCAATCATAAATGCCTTGTATCCTCTCGTTTATATATGTGGTGCACAATACATCCATAAACAAAACTCTACTAGACACTGCTTTGTAGACTCCCTACGACACGACCTGCTCTGATACCACTTTGTCACACCCCAATCTAGGTGAGGTGTACATGCACCTAGTGCCTTACGTACGTGAGCGACCCATCTTATAACCATGAAACGTATTGCATTTACACGCCTGCAAGTAGAAAATTCCAACAACATATATATATCCTCCGCATAGGTCTACAAGGCTACGACATGTACAGACATTGTACCAACGTACTGAACCTGAGCACAGGAATATATATGTCTATAAAATCCTCTAAGAACATCTGACTAACATAACATAGTCATAATAGGGCCTCGAACTATACATCACAACTATAAATAACTCAAAGTACTCCAAACTCTTGACCTAGCAACTCCGAATGACATAGAGCTTACTAATCAGCTGAACTCTAAAGTGCCTACTGTGGAGGCCTATCTAGCAGTCTCTCTGAACCTGCACGTATGAAATTCAGTGCCCCCAGTAAAGAGATGTCAGTACGAATAATGTACTAAATATGTAAGGCGACTGAACTAACTAAAACTGAAAGCATCATATCTAAATGTATATTAAAGATAGAAGGGAAATCTAAAGATATACTTACTGTTCCCTGCTCACATCATAAAGTAATATCAACAACATACCAGACCCTATCGGGCCTATGTGGATAAGTATAGCGTATCAGGCCTTAATAAGGCTTTGTGGATATTCATGACATACTGGGCCATAGCGAGGCTCTGTGGAAATGATATGACGTACTAGGCCATACAAGGCTTTGTGGATAAATATGACATACCAGACTTTAATGAGGCTTCTTAGGTAAACATAACGTACCAGGCCATCTATAGGCTCCGTGAGATGAATATAACACACCAAGTCATACAAGCCAAAGCATCAAGGCCTTTCATTAGGAGATCATTGACCTCTTTTTCATGAAGACATTATTACCTTAGTTACTACATTTCTCTTTCTCACTTTACCTGATTAAGCTTCCTTAAACCATTCCTATGGTAGACTAGTTGTTAGGGACATTCTTCATCAACCCCAAATTGTATTCGTATATTTAGTCATTCTATACCTTCTACGATACCTTTACTTTAGCATATTAAGCGTGTGGTCATCATGAATCCTATCTAGCATCTATAGACTAAACCGTATATACACATTATGATCTACTCCTCAATCCATTAAATTTTTATATTAAGTGGCGACCTATATTCCAACCTTTCGACATCTTACAGAATACACAATTTTACGAAAAGCTCTACATGAAAGTACTCCCAACAAGGGACAAACAATAGGATCTGAATGACATCTCAATACAGGCATGAGCTCGTTGTAAATGCTTTTTTCATACATTTCTAAGGAGTACCAATTTAGGTACGGAATCATGTCATAAAAAGAAGGGATAGCCATTATGTACCTCTAAGTCGATCCTTCCACAGTGATGACGAAATTATCTCCTTTCACAAGTCAAACTACATCCAAGAAAATAATACTGCTATCAACACAAAGGAATGTACTAAATGACCATCAAAAGGAAATAACACACTAACATGATTCTACGACATCAATTTTACCTAACTCCTTTCTACTACTTGCAGCACCACCAACCAACATAAGATTACATAAACACCAACATTTCTATCCATTTTAAACAACTAAACCATCTAAACATATCCACATAATATAACTAACACTTACAAGTGTATCATTTAGTTTGTCAACTTACAACTTGTACCTTTTAACACCTTTAAACCATCAGCCTTGTTCACCTACAACGTATCACAACTTTTAGCACCTAAAATAATCTAATATGCAACAACATCACAACAATAAACACGACACCTTATATTAACTCAAAACAATCCTTAAAATATCTTACAGCAACTCAACCATCAAACCTACAACTTTCATCTTCCAAGCATAGTTACGTCACCAATTAATTCATATAGTACATGTTCATACTTCTAGCACCTAGGCATGACATGAACATCCCCTTCTACACACCATAAAACACTCATTACATCATATAGCACATCTACAACTCAAGTCTATGATTCATCTATCCTCCAGCTCACAACCTATAATAATTTAACATGCTAATAAATACTATATGTCCAGCACACAAACAACCATATTTATATAATTCACAGCCATATATCCATCATAAAAAACATCAAATAGCCTAACACCCTTTAACTCAACTTTAATATTAACCCGAATACATATTCTCATAGTAACAAAATACATCTAGAGTTCAAGCTAGCTTATGAACATAGAAGAGAAGATGATTCTTACCTTAGATATTAAGTCTCACACCTTAGCTTCACTCTCCTTTATCTCTAGAACATCCAACGTTAGCAACTAGAAAGAAGAACACCTCTAGATCAACATATAGGACTCTCCATAGAAGGATTTAGATTGATTAGCTTTGGATATGCTTTGGTATCATATTAGAACTCTTAGGGAGGTGTTTGGGATAACTTAGGGTTGCTGATTTCATGAAGGGAGAAGAGAGAGTAATGGAGAATGTTTCTAAGTGTAAGAATGAGAAATATCTACAACGTTCATATATATATATATTAGTCCTTAAATGGGATTGGGCAGACGGGATTGGATCTACCCCATCTCACATATTTCTTGCCTTCTACTTGGGCCACTCATCTTAAGTAGGTGATGCACCTACTTACTTGTGTCAAAATTTGGTCATCTCCTTTGTTAAGTAGGTAATGCATTTACTTATCACTTACTTAAGCTAGAAGGTTACTACTTAGCTCTAAATGCATGTGTCATCCTCATTTAATAAATAGGACATGTAATAGGACATGAAAGCAAGTTGGATGTGCGAGCAAGTATCTCAAGCACATGGGTTGTCTAAGCAAGTAGGTCACTTTTGTTGCGCAATACTACATTTTTGAAATTTGATTCACCTTAACTAAACTTAATATTTACATACTCCTGGACCTTTAGATTGCAACTAAAACCTTGTTAAACTTCATCAAAACTTATTTCTTTCAACTCGTTGAGCCTCAAATTCTTACGAGACTTTGTTAACACTCATTCAAACTCATTGCTATCCATATATAAGATCTTAGCCTCTTTGGGCTTCTATTACTTTACTTACAGTGCAATCAACGCCAAAAGTATGAGGTGTAACGATAGGTTCATAGAAGTCTCTTATGACTCTTCTTGTATGTATGTATTAACATACAGAGGCATGCATATGATAGTGTGACTTACCACCGAGCTACAGTCGGTCGGGCAGTTATGCTATATGTATTTACCACTGGTTGGGCAGTTATATATCATTATTTACCACCGGTTGGGCAGACACATATTTACCACTGAGCTACAGCTGATCGGGCAGTTATGCTATATGCATTTACCATCGATTGGGCAGTTATGTATCATCATTGACCATCGGTTATGCAGACACGTATTTACCACTGAGTTACGGCCGGTTGGCCAGTTACCAATGATCAGTTGGGAAGTCGAGCAGTTAGATTTACGATGATGATATAGGGGCATAGAAAAAGGTTATAAGATAGGAATAATAATTATGTATGTTGTGGTCCTCATTGGCATTTAAGGGGTTCAGGTTAATTCATATCTCTTTTTTGTGATTACTTACTATTATGTTTTATTTTTGCCTTACATATTCAATATATTATACGTACTGACGTCCCTTTTGCTTGGGGACATTGTGTTTCATGCCACACACTCAGCTAGGCGAGGAGAGGACCATCCACTATAGATTGCCTCCACATATCAGCTTTTGTTTGTGAGCTTCATTTTCTCCTGGAGTATTGCCGAGTCAGGGTTATGTTTAACTCTTTTTTGGTATTCTAGGTATGTCAGGGCCTATGTCCTAACTTATGTATTATGTCGATGTTCTCTTTTAGAGGCTTTGTATACATGTCTTATGTTATACAGTTTGTTCGGTACGACCTTGTAAGCCTAGATATTGGTTAGAGATCATGTTGGCCTTGTCGGCCTTAGTAAGTATATATACATAGGTTGGATTCTTCTGTTTGTATGATATTATGTCGGGTTGTTTTATAATCTATCATTATGGGGCCTTGTCGGCCCAGATGATTATATATTCATTTGATGATATTCAGGTAGTATGCTTGGGTCGTCCAGGCGCCGGGTGCCGTGTGCCGGCCATCCCCCACCCCCAACTTTTGGGTGTGACAAATGGAAACTATTTGGATATTTCTAAGGAGTTACGCTGATACTTGATAATGTATTGAGAGGTGCAAATGGTCGTGGAAGTATTTCAGTTGATTTTCTACACGTTTGGTACAACAAGATAATCTGTAGGGGCACAGAGTAATGATTGTTTGAAGATTGAAAGGAAGTGGGCGATGGGTTTTGAATCAGTAGCTTCAACTCAATGAAATGAAACTAACATAAATTGAATTAGCATAGTCAGCTTTGGATAAGATCAGTTTATGATGAATTGCTTAGAGTTTTCTCAAATAAATCAAGGATTCTTTTCTGGCAGAAGAAAGTGATGATTTGGGCTTGTGGCATACATCTACGTGTTTCTAAGGAATCTTGGTGCGAAAGATGATATTCACAGGTGGGAAGGAAGGGTTAGTAGAATCAGAATATTTTATGGTACTAGCTGGACTATGGTTTGTGGCTACTACTAAAGGATTGTGGTGTTTAAGAAGATATTTGTGGAGGCAATTGAATGCATATAGAGGTATGGTTATAATTAAATCAGGGAATTCGAGCTGAGTTAGGTCTTATATTCAAGGATTAGCTGAGAAAATAATTTCGATTATGAAGAAATGAAAATTTGGATCATTAAGTTAATGGTAATTTTGACTAGTAGAGTGAACAGACGGTTATATCAGTATATTCCTACCCTATGGTGGTTTTTATGGGGTTATAATGGAGATTCCCTGGGTACTCATTGGCTTCCATACTTTTCTTTTTCTATTCGAGAACAAACGTGTGTTTAATTAGTATCTGATGTAACGATCAGTCCCATCATTTTTGGCTTAACACCCTAACTTGACTAAATTACCCTTCTCATAGATCCTTTTCGATATGACTTGTTGGGATAGGTGGCATATTTCTCGAGATGGGTTGGGTAAGTTTCATGAAGAAAAATCAAAGTTAGTAGTTTTGAAATGAAAAGGTTTGACTAAGGGTTGACTTGTGGATAAACATGTTCATTTTTTAGATTCGTCAATTTCTTTATATTCGGAATGCACTTCTTGACTTAATCGGGTTTTTGGTTCTCTTCCCAAGATGTTCAGGTGTGTTTTGAGTCTTTGTTTGCGAATGGTGAAGTTTGGGAAATTTAAGAGTGATTTGTAGAAAAATGAGTCCTAGCATTGTCGGACTGGTTTTTTGAGTGCGTGAGCAAGTCCGTAGCATCATTTACACTCACTTAGCATATTTGGTTTGTATTCGGGTGGTCTCAGGTGAGTTTCGGGTGTTTGATGGAAAGTTTGTTATTTTATGAAATGGTTGTTATTGGTGTAATCGCCCCTACGATATTTTGGCCGCACCTACGGAGCCACTTTTGCGGAAGTTAGTTCGCAAATGTGAGGGTCTGAGGATTTGGAAAGGGTCGCTTTTGCAGAACTCTCGGCGCAGGTGCGAGGCCGTTTCTGCGCAAACTTGGAGGATAAGTTGGGTCCGCTTCTGCCGTTAATTCTTTGCAAAAGCGAGGCTTCTTCTGTGAGGAAAGGTCCACAAAAGCGAAATTATTGTTTTTCAGAACCTTAAAATTGCCAAGTCTGAAATTAGTCTTTATTCTTCACATTAAGTCTAGGCTCAGTTTTGGGGAGATTCAAGAGGGTTTCAACAATTTTATCTTTGGGGAAAGACTTTAACCTTGTTTACATTTATTACTCATGTTTCCTTTCTTGTATTTGTAGATTGTGCTATGAATTATGGGTAGGAAAACCTAGGGTTTGTTCCCAAATATTAAGAGAGCTTGTTTTCATGAATATGATACGAAGAACTAGATTTTTGTTGTTAAGTCTTTTGATTAGACTTGTTATTACATGGGGAAACTACTACTAAGATTAAAATTCTAATTTAATCCTATGATTCCCATATAGGAATCAAGGTTCTTCAAATTGGAGAGTTTGATAAATAGGGCAATTGAAGGCCTAATTGTGATAAGTTTTCTATCAAACTTAAGGATATGACTATTTCGATCATGGATTCTATATTTCCAAACTAAAGTTATGATTTCCTTTCGTGGGCCCTAGGGTCACTATTTAGGTTACATGTTTGAGTTCTTTGAGAAGCTTATCTTTATGGTTGTATGTAGAATTGTGTGTTAACATAAAATCTATAATATTTAGACTATGATCGTTCGAAAGCGCTACGAAAAGGCAAGGCCTTGGTGTAAGGGAGTTTGTGGCACCGGATCGTCGTGAGGTAGGCTATGATTTACTCTTTTTAGACTCTGATAGATGCATGTAGTATTTAAAATTATTGAGGGGTATTGGACATGATATGGGTCCCACCTTAGTGACTGTGATGAGCACTTGGGTGGTCACCTGTGTATTGTGTTTAGGGGATCATATTTAGGTTGATCCCGACTGCTGTTATATGGGCTTGTCGCCATATTTGCTCTTATTTTTTATTATGTCTGGATGTATCTCATCACTCTATGCCTTTAAAGGTGGAAATACTTATTAAATGGAATTGTGGTAACGTGATTGATATTAAGGCACTTGTTTATTCATCTCTTAAAACACAATTTTCATATCATACTGCATGATTACTTGTTTGATTTACCGTTGTATTCACACTCATATTATGTCTGATAAGACCGGGAAACAAAGGTAAATGATATCGTTAATCGGTGATTTGGATACTGAGATGAAGTGATATGATATGACTCGACAAATGAGTCTGTGATTTATGCTCTACCAGTCAAATGGATCAATCCATTTTGTTGTGAGTGGTATATGGACTCGCGGAGTCCCTCATGGGTCATAGCTATGTGGTGACATACAATAGCATGTGTATACTGGGTTTGGAATTGGAAAGTTACATTGCATAACATTGCACTTGTCACACCCCAACCTTAGGGGGTGTCCAGCACCTGCGCCTGGACAGCCCGAGTGTACCACCTGGATATCATAATCTAAAGATATAACTGTCTAGGCTGACAAGGCCTCAGAAGATAATCATACAAAAGACATGAATATAACAACATATACAAGTAACACCCAAACCAATATGTACATATATCAAGGGGCTGACAATGCCATAACAAGTATACAAACAGTTGATAAGGAGGCTGACAAGGTCGTACGAAACAAATATACAATGACCTATAGTCTGCAAGACTCTAAAAGTACTACAATATCTCGTCAGGTTCGGACAGGGCTCCACCATACCCAAAATAGCTATAAACATAAGTAATAGTGCCTACTGACTTTGTACAGCAACTCCAGGGAAGTGGAGTGCAACAACTAACAGCTGAACCAGATAACCTACTAATGAGGTATGTCCGGCTATCTATCTGCACCTACGGGCATGAAATACAGCGCCTCAGCAAATGGAAGTATGTACGAAATAATGTACTGAATATGTAAGGCATGTAAAAAAATATAAGCAGAAAATGTAATACAAAGAAAGAGGGACAGAAGTCAACCTAGGACTCAGAACTGCCGCTGATAGTGTAAAACTGACATGAACATGAACATGAACATATGCATAATGATAAAATCGGGCCACTATAGGGGGCCAATAATATAATTGCAAGCCTCTTTGTGGGGCGAATCTCATCATATCGTATCCGGCCATAATAGGACTCGGTAATTTCGTACCCAACTGTAGTAGAGTGCACATATGACTGTCATACTATGCCGACTATAGCGCGACTCGGTAGAAAATAGATACATATATATACAATGCATGAAAGACAACAGAATATTAGTACGAATAGGATGGAGTGATCTAAGGTCATTAACTCTCGCCTATCGTTATGAAATCATGTACATCGATCAATACAATCCAACAAGAGCCTCAGATTAATCACATCACAGGGAGTATCATAAGGTGTGGAAAGTACTCCCGATAAGGGAAATATAAGATTCATATAACATTTCAGGACAAGAATAAATATGCTTTCAAGATCAAGAACGGGAATTGATTCACATACATGCTACTTTGTGATATATTTTCTAAGATCATGCCGAAAAGAAAGGATGTAAGCCTTACATACCTTGTTGCCCTAGCTTATACGAATTCCCCAAAGCCTTTGGATATTCCACGAGCAATTATCTACATTATAAGAACAATCTGTATTAATGACGGATCCATAACATACCAGAAAACTTATTTAGACATTTTGTCGAATATCTTGTGTGCATAGAGTTTGTAAGATCTTTTATAGCTTAACTTATACATGTATCATCACCACACCCTTCTTTACTACTGTCTTCCATCTCCATAACTCAATCAACAACTCCACAACTTCATAATATACTCTTAAGTCACATAAAACAACCCTCAACAACATATTATAGTTCCAAGCTTTATAAACACTTGTTCTGCAAGATTTCTTCAAGAATGATATTCCCAAACACTTGTAAATAAGAAGAAAGAGGTGAAACTTACCTTCAAACTCAAGAATTAGTAAAAACAAAGGTTTCGTCACATCTAAGAATTCTCCAAAATCGACACCACAAGGAGAAAAATGATATAGCGATGATCACGGGATTCTTTATGTTGAATTTGCGTAGTTTGTATTTGATTTTAACCTCTGATCATAATAGGGCTTATTGGGAGGGTTTGGGAGATAATTGGTTCCAAAATAGATGAAAATAAAGTGTAGATCATATTGAGTACTTATATAGGAAACAAGATAAGGTTGCGCCGACCATGACCTGCAGCGCATCTACGAATCACAGACACTGCCTGTGAATCGAAAGTCATGTCGCAGACCAAGAAAAACTTCCACAAAAACTCTTTCTAGTTTTGTGCTTCATCAACGATTTGAAGATCATGTTCTGTGGTTCGCACATCATTCTGGGCAGCGACGCTTTGTCAAACTTCCATTGAAACTTACTTTCATCAATCTGATAAGTCTTAATCCTTCCCGAAACTTACTCAACACATTCGTAAATCCTTATTGGTCTCTTGGAGGTGTCCTACCATCTCTGAGCCTATGTCACCTAACATTACGGTACGACGACGCATGAAAACATAAGTTGTAACATCCTCCCCCCTAAAGAACATTCGTCCTCAAATGTAGAAGCAAAAAAATTTAACTCTCAGAATTCTTAAAATATTTCAGCAGAGTTTCCTCTGTAAATAGAACTATCTAAACCTGCCAAGAAGCCAGAATATAGATCCAATGCCACACATGGCCACAAAATTGCATAACATAATATTATCGGCCCCACATGACCGTTTATCTATCCAAAAATCAAAAAAGGTTAGCCATAACTCACCTCAACTGTCAACTGGGAAAGTCTGGGTTACATCCGTCACATCTGTCTCAACAACATCGCCTAAGCAAGATATATAAGATAAGTTGGATAGATAGGATAGAAAGAGAGAAATTGTATCGTATGATTGCCGATATAAACCTATTGGAAATTTGGACATTGGGCCACGAACTCTACAATATTTTTCTTCATATTGTTCCACTAGTAAATCTCTTGTAGGTAATGGTACATCTTAGTAGAACTAGGATGAATAGAATAACTGGACTAGTGAATCTCTGCCATAATCTGTCCTCGGAGTCCTCTAACATCAAATACATATAACTGGCCTCTGTATCTAAGAACCACATTATCTGACAGCTCAAACAATTACTTCTTCTGAAAGGGGATCCTTTCTCTTATTCTGACCAACTTTGGATCATCAAATTGTCTTGCGCTTACTTTTGCTACTAAGGATGATTTTGTGGCATTCTGAACTATAGCACCTCCATCATCTATGTCAGGTAGTCATATGTTTAAGCTGCCTAATTGGCACAAATATTTGGTCAGCTCTAACTTATCACCCTTCACATGTCTCAGGCTACCCATAGACTTACCGCTCAAGGCATCGGCTATAATTATAGTTTTCCCTTGATGATACATGATATAAACATCATAGTCTTTCAGTAACTCAAGTCATCTCATCTGCCTCAGGTTCATCTCCTTTTACTTGAATATATTGTAGGCTCTTATTATTGGTAAACACATCAACATGAACCCCATATAGATAATGGTGTCACGTCTTCAGGGAAAATACAACTGCTAGCTCAAGATCATGAGTTGTATAATTCCACTCATGCTTCCTCAACTGCCTCGAAGCATATGCAATAATAACCTTGCCATGTTGCATCAGAACACATCCTAAACCAACTCTAGAGGTGTCACAATAAACAACGTAGCCCTATGAACCTTCTGGAAGTGCCAGGACAGGTGATGATGTCAACATACCCTTCAACTCTTGGAAACTCATTTCACAAGCATCTGACCACTAAAACTTAGCTACCTTATAAGTCAACTTCATTAATGGAGCGGCAATAGAAGAGAAATTCTTCATGAACCTCCGATAATAACTAGCCAAGCCCAAGAAACTACGTACCTCTATAGGAGTTGTGAGCCTCAGCCAATTCTTCACAACCTCAATCTTCTAACTATCAACTTTATTGCCTTCGTCTGATACTATATGCCCAAGGACGGCCATCGAATTCAACAAGAACTCGCATTTGGTGAACTTGGCATATAACTTACGACCTTAGAGCATCTATAACACTACTCACAACTGGTCTGAATGCCCTGCCTCTGACCGAGAATACACCAGAATGTCATTTATAAACAAGATTACAAAGATATCCAGAAATGGCTTAAATACCCGATTCATCAAGTCCATGAAAGTCGCTGGTGAATTAGTGTCACACTCTAACTAATGAGAGGTATGGCTGGCATCCGGTACCTGGCTAGGTCTAAGAGTACTAAGTTGCACTCACGATCTAGGCCTTAAAAGCAAACTAGGCCTTTGAGGCCATACTATAAATGGAACATTTACTTGGGTCAACAAGGCCGGACAATACAATGTCTGTAAATAGAAATCAACTCGACTAGAATGGGACTGTCCCCACACGTATATATACATGACTAGGCTGCCAACCCAGCCTATCCTAGTCACTGCAAGCATCAAATTTCAAGACAGATTGTATATACAAGGGCCAACTAGGACACCACACTGCCGCTACTAACATACAAGCACGTCTACAAGACAAGGCTCCGGCTTACCTATGATTTGTAGATACACAAAAACTAGATTTGACAACTCCGAATGAATTGGAGCTTACCACAAAAGCTAATACTCGGCGGATCATACAGATGTGGTACTTCCTATAACCTGTCGGAACCTACAGCCATGAACACACGTCCCCAAGCAAAGGGGCATCAGTACAAGATAATGTACCGAGTATGTAAGGCGACTGAAACAGACTATACTGAAATATAAAGCAATCTAAATATAAACTAAAGAACTGCTAAAGGAAAACTGGTTATGTTTACCTACCTATGTCATCTACTAACTATACAATTCGACATTCACTACTTAACCTCATATACAACATCTAAACGCAATTAAATAACCTCGAAGGCAGTGCACGACCCCGAAGGCGAGGGTGTTTGAATGGCCCTGAAGGCAAGTGTAACTGAACGGCCCCGAAGGCAAGTGTAGCTAGTTATATTCAACTATCAACCTTTATATTAACTTAACTGTAAAGTTAAATGTGACTAACTATAACTCATCCCCGGCAAGGGAGATTTACTAAAATGGGATCATGGTAACCCAAAAGCGATTTCTATGACTAACACATCTTTAAACGATTAATCGAAACTAACTTGATAAGGAAAGCATGCCCAAAACAAGGAAAGGTACAACCTTTATATACCTTGGGGTATATGTTCTTAACAAGGCGACGTAACCGGCCCACAACATACTTCAATCTAAACCAAAACAAATAAATAAACATTACTATCCGAACTAGTAATAATTATGATCGTTCACAAGTTTGATTTTGAATTAAACTTAGTTCTCTTCTTTCTTTCTTCAACTCTCACTTCCATCAACAATCCAACAGATGGAAAATCATGATAAGAACCATATCAACATCATAATCATGTTGTTTCTAGCAATTTACAACCATAAGAAGCTATTGATACACTTCCAACAACTCAAAAAGACAACAACACTTTTCTAGACCATTTCCTTACCTCATTCTTATAGTTCTTCACTTTTCTAATTCAAGCAATACCAAAACAAACTTAAGCATAACAATCAAAAGGTTAAACTTACCTTGAAGAATCTGGTAAACTCCAATCATAACTTCTTTGGATCTTGAACAACAACACACTAAGAAGGATCTTCTTAAAGCTTGCATCATGTATAAGAGTTGAATCTTACTCAAATCACCTTGGGATCTTGTGCAAACACCATTGATAGATGAAGAACCCTATAGAGAGTGTTTGGGGATGCTTTGGAGCTGAAAGGAGTGAAAATGAAATGTTTTAAAGTCTCCACCGCTTTAAGGCTTTATATAGACGTTCCACCGCCAAGGGAATGCGGACCCATATGCGGCTGCATCTTCTTCCGGTCTTTATTCAACTTTTTAGCTTCCCTTATGCAGCCCCATCTGCGAGGTGGACTCCTTCTGCGATACAAAATGTTTAGCGTATCACTTTAACTACATTAAACTTCGTCGAGGGATGCTGTCTTCAATCCCAATATCTTCTAAACCTCCTGACACCCTCCTAATACTCTTCTAAGAAATAGATATTCTTTAGAAAAGTCTCAAGTTGCTATAGTCCATCTCAACTCTCTTCGCACCTAAGCGAACGTAAAAGGGTAAAATTGTCACGATTGCTTCTTTAATCTCAAAAAGATACTCCTTCCTTCTAACTTTACTTAATCATCTCATCAAGAACCCATCGTACAAACTTTCAGGGTGTAACATCTTTCCCCCCTTAGAGATATTTTTCCTCGAATGTTAACCCTTAGAGGCTCTATGAAGAAAACTTATTTTACTGGGACACCTTGTCATACCTATTACTTCCAATTGGGACCTCAACTTGTAGTATACCAATCCTCCTCACTAGTTCCTCTTCGATTTCAACTCTCCTAGCATAAACCTCATAGTACATTCTAGTCCTACTCTTTCTTTCAAGATGGGTGCCCTTAGACCGCTTAATAGAAAATCATTTTCTCGAACTATCTATCGTACGTTCTGCTAGAAAAGATCATCATTTATCTAAGTAAGTCTACAACCATCATCCCTCCTAAATTTTCTTTGTATTGGACACACGGTTCTGTTCTAACCCATGTTCCTCTTCAAAAGTTTTAAAGGTTTGTAAGTTCCTCTCAGATTTCTCCCCTTATCTAGTCTTTTTATCTTTTGACGTTGTTCTTCTATAAGTCACTTTAAACCTAATAATATAAAAGCCTACCTTTAATATCTAACACTACTATGTCCAACCTTATAAAATTGACTAAGGTCGAATGGTTACATATCCTTACCACACAGTCCTACAAGAACTATCTTGCTTTAGCTAACTCGGGGCTTAGCTTGGATATTACATATGGCTTAGTTCACAACTCAAATAATATATTGACTTTTTCATAATTAACTAGGCACCATAGCGAAAGCAGGTCCGGAACTTGTCGAAGTACAACTACTATATGGGCATGAATCCACTATACCTGCAATATCATCTCGAGGAAACTCAGGGTCCTGCCGATCGGTTATAGCATAGATGTGGTTTTGACTACCACCTGAACTGGAGGTCCTACCTAGACCTAGACCTCTACCAGCAGAAGATTAGGACTCTCGTCCTCGGGGGGCACACTAAAGCAGTTGATCCTGCTACTGAGTCAGTCGACTGAGCCATTATACCTTGCCCTCTTTCTGGGCAATCTTTCATCATGTGACGACCACACATATAACAAGTAGTTGATCCAAACCCGCACCTTTCATCATGTCCTCTATCGCAAGTATCACAACACAAAGAGATAGATCTTGTCTTGTCCGAACTCTACTACCACTGCGAACCTAATGCTCGTGAGCTCTAACTTGATCCTGATGGAATATAGCCCTGTGACGGAGATGACTGAAGCCTGGGTGGGCTTATAAACTCTCGTGGTCAATAACCAATCAAAAACTTCTCATGAGGCCCAGTAAGTCTCACCTTCTTATGTTGCTCATTCTCAATCCGCTCAGTGACCGATTGTTGAAGATGACGCTCTTCTAAATTCTGAGTGAAGGCTTGCATACAAGAGATATCAATATTTTCATACACAACTTCTATAGTATATGTCTTAATATATTCTCATGCACGACTTGATATAAATAGGTGAATTCAGGCACGCATAGAATCAACAAAAGTTGGGCCATATCTTGCCAAAGAGTCAAATCGGGGGCTATACACTCGAACGCTCACATTTTCCAGCTGCAGAGTCAAGAACTGATCAACTCGAGCCTCTCAGATCTCTAAAGGTAGATAATGGTCCAAAAAGGCTTTTACAAACTTCTTCCAAACTGTTAGCAGGGAATTCTCTCACCTAGACCGCTCACACGCCTCATACCAAATTATGGTGATATCTCGCAACTTGAAAGATGCTAACTCTACTGCTTCCATTTTTGTAGCATGAAAAAATCTAAAAACCCTATGAAGTGGTCCATAAAATTCTGAGGATCCTCAATTGCATTTGATCATGTGAACTCTGGAGGGCTCAATAGTATGAACTCCCAAACTCTCGAACTCCCGGGCCCTTCTAGAGACCTAACACTAGTCAGTACTCTTGGTTGCCTCTACATAGACACTATCTGAGCTAATAAGTGCACTACCTTCCTGATATCCTGATCAGATGGAGTAGGAGGAGGAATTGCAAGTTGAACTGGTGGTGTTGTATCTCTGGGGAGCTCCTCTGGTAGTTGAGAAGGTGGAGGTGGCTGAAAAAGTGTATTCCCCTAGGACTCATGCGGGGTTGTATTGTCAGGCGGTGCCCCGACTTGTACCTTCTCCTACAACTGCACTAACTCTTTGACTAGCTGAAGCTCGCTTAGTAACAGCCATCTCTGAATAATTTATGTCGAAAACATAAGTTTGACTTGAATTGCTTATACTCGGCTTAATACCATGATCTAAGATCATAAAGAAGGGTAACTAACTCATAAATGCATTGTATCTTCCTGCCCATAAATGTGGTACACAAGACATGTATAAACAATACTCTACTAGACACGGCTTGTTGACTCCCTATGACTGATCTTCTCTAATACCAATCTGTCATACCCTAACCTATGAGAGTTGTGAGTGGCACCCGGTACATGGTGAGGTCTAAGCATACCAAGTTGCACTCGCGATCTGAGCCTTAAAGGCAAGCTAGGTCCTTGAGGCCATACTATAAATGGAACATTTACTTTGATCAATAAGGTCGAACACTACAATGTTTGTAAATAAAAATCAACTAGACTAGAATGGGACTATCCTTACACATATATATACATGACTGGGTGGCCAACACGACCTACCCTAGTCACTGCAAGCAGCAAAATATAAGATAGATTATATATACAAGGGCCGACTAGGCCACCACACTAATGCTACTAATATAGAATCACGTCTACAAGCCTCTAACGAGTTATAACTGTATAATGACCAGGACAAGGCCCCGGTCTACCCATGATCTGTAGATACACAAAAACTAGACCGAGCAACTCTGAATGATCTGGAGCTTACCACAAAAGTTGATACTCAGCGGATCCTACTAATGCGGTCCTTCCTGCAACCTGTTTGAACCTGAAGGAATGAACACGGCATTTCCAGGCAAAGGGACATCAGTACGAGATAATGTACCGAGTATGTAAGGCGACTAAAACGGACTATACTGAAATGTAAAGCAATCTGAATATAAACTAAAGAGCTGCTAAAGGAAAGTTGTCTATGTTTACCTACTTCTTTCATATACTAAATATACAATCTGACATTCACTACTTTACCTCGTATATAGCATCTAAATGCAAGTAAATCGCCTCAAAGACAGTGCATGGCCTCGAAGATGAGAGTGTATGAATGGCACCAAAGGTAGGTGTAACTGAACGACCTCGAAGGCAAGTGTAACTAGTTATATTCAACTATCAACCCTTCTATTAACTTAACTATAAAGTTAAATGTGATTAACTGCAACTCATCCTCGACAAGGGAGATTTACTATAATGGGATCATGGTAACCAAAAGTGACTTTTATGACCCGAACATCTTTGAACGATTAATTAGAACTAACTTGATTAAGAAATCATGCCCAAAATAAGGAATGGGACAACCTTTATATACCTTGGCGTATTTGGTCTTAACAAGGCGACATAACTAGCCCGCAACATACTTCAATCTATACCAAAATAAATACACAAACATTACTATCACAACTAGTAACAACTACGATCGTCGATAAGTTCGATTCCGAATTAAACTTAGTTCTCTTCTTCCTTTCTTCAACTCTCACTTCCATCAACAATCCAACACATGGAAAATCATGATAACAACCATATAAACATCATAATCATGTCGTTTCTAGCAATTTCACACTATAATAAGCTATGGATACAGTTTCAACAACTCAACAACACTTTTCTAGACCATTTTCTTGCTTCTTTCTTATAGTTCTTCACTTTTCTAATTCAAGCAATACCCAAACTAACTTAAGAATAGCAATCAAGAGGTTAAAATTACGTTGAAGAATCTGGGAAACTCCAACCAAAACTTCTTTGGATCTTGAACCACACACAAACAACAACACCATACTAAGAAGGATTTTCTTCAAGATTGCATCACGTATAGGAGTTGAATATTACTAAAATTACCTTGGGATCTTGTGCAAACACCCTTGATAGATTAATAACCCTAGTGAGAGTGTTTGGAGCTGCTTTGGAGCTGAAAGGAGTGAAAATGAAATGTTTTAAAGTCTGCACCGCTTCAAGGCTTTATATAGAGGTTCCACCGCCAAGGGAATGAGGACCCATAGGTGGTCGCATATGTCCATATGAATCCGCATCTGCTTATATTCTTTCTTCAACTTTTTGGATTCCCTTCTATGGCCCCATTAGTGGGGCGGACCCTAACCGCGATCCAAAATACTTAGTGTATCACTTCAACTAAGTTAAACTTCATCAAGAGGTGTTGTCTTCAATCCCAATGTCCTCCAAACCTCCCGACACTCTCCTAATACTCTTCTAAGCAATAGATATTCTTCAGAAAAGTCTCATGTTGCTATAGTCCAGCTCAATCCGCTTCGCATCCAAGCAAACGTAAAAGGGTAAAATTGTCGTGATTGCTTTTTTAATGTCAAAAGATACTAATTCCTTCTAACCTTACTTAATCATCTCATCAAGAATCCATTGTACAAACTTACGAGGTGTAAAAATTAGTAAGACCGAAGGACAGAACAAGAAACTCGAAGTGGCCATATTTTTTCCTAAAAGCAGCCTTTGTAATATCTTTCTCCTTAACCCTTAACTGATGGTACCCAAACCTAAGATAGATCTTTGAGAAATATTTAGTGCCTTGCAACTGATCAAACACGTTATCGATCCTGGGGAGTAGATATTTATTCTTGATAGTAACCTTATTCAACTGGCGATAATTAATGTACATTCTTAGTCAACCATCTTTCTTACGAACAAACAACAGCGGTGCACCCCATGGAGAAGTATTGGCCTAATGAAGCCTTTTTTCCAGAAAATCTTTCAACTGCGCCTTCAGTTCCTTCAGTTCAACGTGGGCCATTATATAAGGAGGAATAGATATGGGTTATGTATCTGGAAGTACACCAATAGTGAAGTTGATTTCCCTTTTAGGAGGAATGCCCAAAAGCTCATTAGGAAACACGTCAGGGAATTCATTAACAACAGGAATGGACTGAAGGGTTGGAGGTTCTGCTTCTGCATTTTGTAGTCGTACTAGATGATAGATATACCCTTTTGAAATCATCTTTCATTCCTTAAGGTAGGAAATAAACCTCTCTTTACGTGTTGATGCATTACCCTTCTATTTTATAGCAGGTTCTCTTGGAAAATTAAAACGAACAACTTTCGCCTAACAATCCACATTACCATAACGAGAGGCCAACCAATCCATACCCATAATGAAATCAAAATCAACTATCTCCAATTCATTTTAGTCATCAAGAGTGTGACGAATATAGATCATCACATCACAACCCCGATATACCTGACTGACAACTACTGACTTGTCAACTGGCATAGACACAACAAATGACTTACTCAGTAACTCAGTTTCCTTACTAAACTTGCTAGCAATGAAAGGGATAACATACGATAAAGTAGAACATGGGTCTATCAACACATACACATCAAAAAGAGAAAATGAATAAAATACCTATAACCACATCAGGAGATGACTCCAAGTCCTATTGACCAGCTAATACATAGATACGATTCTGATGACCACCCAAGCTAGATGTTCCACCTTTACATCTGCCTCTATCAACTGATGCATGCGTACCCTACCCAGGAGGGCATACAGATAAAAAAGAATAAAAAGCTACATATCTTGTGAGTTATGCCATACCACCTTCTCCTCTCATCAGATAGTTTCACATAATATGATTAGGCTATCTACAAGAATAACACAATTATGAACCTTGATGACATTGCCCAAAATGGGCTCTACCACATCGATCACAATAAGGTAACGGAGGCCTTATCTGACTAGAATATCTTCTATATTGCGGACCTGATGTTTGTGAACTCTGACCCTGGCTAGAATAAGTGGTCCGATCATAACGCTGACTCTAAAACTGAGGTAGTGCACTAGCTGCCAGATAAGATGGACGCCTAGGAAACTATAGCCTAGACCCACCTCTGAACTCTCATGTGTCACATGTGGACTAGGCCCTCTTGTGATGGCCCTTATCAAGCTCTCAGTCAACCCGCTGCAATATCTTATGATCATCCAAATTTTGTGCATAAGCCTGAATACGGGCAATATTCATACCCAGATTTAGGACAGACCTGCTATGATACCAAGTACTAATTATTGACAAGGAGACTGGCAAGTCCATACAAAATAAATATATAATAACCTCTAGTTAGAGAGCCTCTAAGAGTACTACAACATATCATGAGGTCGAGACAGGGCCCCGTCATGCATAAGTAACAGTGCCTACCAACTCTATAGCTACTCCGGGGAAAGTGGAGTGCGACAACTAACAGCTGAACCAGATAACCTTCTAAGGAGGTGCGTCCAGCTGTCTATATGCACTTGCGGGCATGAAACATAATGCCCCAGCAAAGGGATATTAGTATGAAAGAATGTACTAAATATGTAAGGAATGTAAAACATATAAGCAAAGAATGTAATACAAAAAAAGGTGTACATAAGTAAATCTGTGACGCAAAACTTCCGTTGAGGGCTACAACTGACATAAACATCTACATATGCATAATGGTAAAATTGGGCCACTATAATGGGCCATATAATATCATGTCAAGCCTCTATGTCGGGGAGAATCTCATCATATCATACCCAACTGCAGTAGTGTGCACATATAAGTGTTGTACCCAACCAACTATAGCGTGGCTCGGTAAAAAATAACATATATATATATAATGCATAAAAGACCTAAGAATATCAGTACGAACAGGGCGGATTGACCTAAGGTCATTAACCCCACCTATCATTATGAAATCATATACAACGACCGTTATAATCCAATAAGATCCTCAGAACTAATCACATCACAATGAGTATGATAAGGTGCAGAAAGTACTCCCGACAAGGGATAGATAAGATTCATATAACATTTCAAGACAAGAATGAATATTCTTTAAGATCAATAATGGGAATTGTTTCACAGACATGCTACTTTGTGACGTGTTTTCTAAGATCATGCTGAAAGGAAAGGAATGTAATCCTTACATACCTTGTTGTCTTAGCTTAAACAAATTCCCCCTAGATCATCCAGATGTTATACGAGTTATTATCTACATTATATGAACAATTTCTATTAACGACGGATCCATAACTTACAAGAAAACTTATTTAGATATTTTATCGAACACCTTATGTGCATAGAGTTTGTAAGATATTTTATAGCTTAACTTATACCTATATCAACACCACAACCTTCTTTACTACTCTCCCCCGTCTCCATAAATCAATCAACAACTCCACAACTTCATATTATAATCTTAAGTCACATGAAATAGCCCACAACAACATATTATAGTTCCATGATTTATAAACAAGTGTTCTACAACATTTCTTCAATAATCACATTCCCAAACACTTGTATAACCTTAAGAATAAGAATAATGAGGTGAAACTTACCTTCCAACTCAAGAATTAGTCCAAATCAAAGGTTTCTTAACTTTTAAGAATTCTCCAAAATTGACACCACAAGGATAAAAACAATATAGCGATGATTACATGATTCTCTACATTGAATTTGTGTAGCTTGTCTTTGATTTTAACCTTGGATCATAAGAGGGCTTTTTGGGAGAGTTTGCCTGCTAATTAGGTCTGAAAATAGATGAAAATAATGTGTAGATCATATTGGGTACATGTATAGGAAACAACATAAGGTTGCACTGACCATGACCTGCGGTGTAGTTTGAGAATCGCAGATACTACCTGCGAACCGCAGGTCATGTCGCAGACTAAGCAAAACTTCCACAAAAACTCTATCTAGTTTTTCATTTCATTTGCGACTCACAGACATGGTCTATGATTCACATATCATGTTCTGCATTTCACATATCATTTTAGGTAGCGGCGCTTTGTCAAACTTCCGTCGAAACTTAGTTTCATCGATTTGATAAGTCTTAAATCTTCCTGAAACTTACTCAACATATTTGTAAACCCTTATTGGTCTCTTGTAGGGGTCCTACCATCTCCGAGCCTATGTCGGCTAATATTACAGTACAATGACGTGCAAAAACATGAGGTGTAATAGCATTCATTGCATTCTTATTGTTTATGCGGCTACATGACTTAATTGCAATTGAATTGATGAAAAGACTTCAATTGAGGTTATGTTTAAAAAAGTTTAAGTAATTTCCCATTAAATTGATAAGAGGTGAGTCTAACGTGATTTAGAATTGGATGGACTTAAGATGAACTTATAAAGAATGATATAAGCTTGAACAATGTTGAATTCATCCATGACTAAACTATGAGGTAACTAATCTTTCTTGATTTTTATGTTTCATCAATACCCATGTTCTGAAGAAATTTATGTGTTAGACAAGAAATAGGTTATTTTGAGAGTTATTTGTGAATTAGACTCAATTTTTATATGTGTTACGTACCTTTTGTTGTAGTCATCCTATGATGCCTACAGGGGTATGTTGTGTACTCATATAATGCTTTCTGCACTTTTTGTGAGTGCAGAATTAATTCGTGTTCCTGTCGAGATCTCATGTTTATCCCAAGACGATCCAGCAGAGATGATGGGGTGAGCTACTAGTTGGACGTGCAGCCCTGGAATCTCTTCCTTATGTTTCTATCTATTTTTTCCTATCTTTCGGACAGAATTTACCTAGTAGCTTAAGACTTGTATTTTGTAAATTAATTTATGTATTATAATTTAAAAGCTCTTATACAAGTTACGACCAGGTTTTGGGGTTTATTAAGTATTTCTGTGCTTACTACTTATATGTCTATATGGAAAAACATTTATTATGACTGTTGTGTATCTCCACATTTCTTTTGATTAAGCAAAAATTTTGGTAAAGGTTATCCTGCCTGGGGGATAGTATAACTGCCTTCATGATCCGTAAATTGGGCCGTGACACTCTAGGCCTCATAGAAGAAACCATATTTGAAGCATACTTGGATAAGGAGACAAACTTGAGATAATACTCGCTAACACTCATGTAGTCCTGTCTGAGTCTCTCGAACCATAAAGCCTTACCTTCCCTGATCTCTATCGGTAAGAAGTTGTCAATAAATGCCTCTACAAACACATCCCACACAACAACAGATGCATCCTCCCCTCAGGAATCTTCCTATGACTCATACCAGATTATAGCAATGTCATTCAGCTGGTAGGCAGAAAACTCCACTGCCTCTATCTCAGTAGCATGCATAACACGAAGAGTCTTCTAAATCTCACTAATGAAGATTTGTGGATCCTCCAATGGATTGGACCCTGTGAACACTAGAGAGTTCATGCGAATAAAATCTCGAATCTTGGAACTGGACGACCCCTTATGAGAACTCGTACTTGGAGTTGTTCCCTAATACGGAGCTTGCGTAGAAACTAGATAGAACCCCTAACATCTGTATCAGTTGAACTGGGCGCAGAGTGACTATAGTACAAACCTCCACAGGTCTTTTTGTAGTCAGTGGGAATGAAGTCGATAGTACTGAACCCGATGTAAGTCCCTAAGCCTTGGTGCGAACTCCCTGAGATCGAGAGTCCACTTCTGGAGCATCATTAATAGTAGCCCTTTGGCTAGAAACTGACTTTCTATTGGCATGCATTTTTTGAAAGAAATGTAATACGAATGAGTTAAAATTATTTCCTGAAGGCATATCTCTAACTGCACAAAATAGAGTAGGAAACAAGTGAGACAATACTAAGTGTCTTGGTAGTCAATTATTTATATGTGTGGCACACACATACACATAAATAAAACTATACTAGACATGTCTTTATAGACTTCTTAGGATACTAAAACCTAGTACTCTGATACCAAGCATGTCACGTCCTGAAACTAGGCATGGGCGAACCAGCACTCGGTGCTTGAACTTGACCGAGCAAACCACATGCATGACATGATATAATGTGAAATATGAACATGTGCAGAATATAAATCATAATCATGTTTAAATACTAAATGTATGAATAAGTCTTTAACTAAAAATGTTGAAATAGTTTCGAAAAATAATGTGTAGCCACCATGGCCAAAATAATATCTGATAATACTGATATGACATGCTAGTCTATGAAGCCTCTAACATGAACATAAAATCTAAATTGTTTACCGGGTGATGGCCCTAGCATACCTTAACTGTCTAATAAAGTTAAAACAAAATATAACACCCTAAATTAATTGGGGCTCACCAACTGGCTGAAATGAGCAAATCCTAACGGGAAGTCCTGTCATCCTGATTTTTGTACCTGCATCATGAAATACAATACCCCCGATAAAAAGGACGTAAGTATTATGGAATAATATTTGTATGTAAAACCAATTGAATGGATAAATAGTAATGGGGTGCTCGGGGGAATGGGTAATCCAAAATCATAAACATACAACATAATTGAACAGAAACTAAAACATGAGACTAACTGAACATGAGTAGCATAATCATAATTACCCCTCGTTGACATAGGGAAATCACATAGTTATTACAGTTCATAACATGTGACCTATGGCCCAATTATAATTGCACAATTTGTAGCATCGGGCCCAAGTATAAGTATACAACATGTGGCCTCGGGCTCAAGTACATGTGTTTATCATTTATTATTTCATATCATGAGTATGTGAATCATAAGGTCATCATACTATAACTGTAATATGTATACAGAGTATCATTTTCATGAGACATGGAATAATGGAGTATTCATAGAAATTAGAGTATTACTTGTTCATGCACATTTCGTGTTTCATGCTTGAAGCACATGGAAATCACAACATAAGTATACATGGATTAAGTGATGAGTTCATGATGTTCATAATTATATACATGAATGAACTATGAAGTTATATTGTTTAAAGTATAAAAGCGCTAAGGCTTTTCATAAAACTAAGGCATAACTCTACTTTTGATGTAAATTTATGGAAATTATGGAAGAACGTGGTATGGGGAAGAACAATGATATTCCCACACATAGAGAGTTAGCCTTACATATCTTTAACCACTCCAATCTAACAAACTAAATTGATTCTCTAGCAAAGAACACCAAAATATTGCTTTGAGTTCTTGGGAAGAAATACCTTGGAAATCTGGTGTTTTAGTTGAAGAATCATGTTATTAATCATGAATTAGAGTTAGAAGCACATAAGAATCATTAGAGTGATCTTACCTTGATATGAGAGGATGTGGAGAGGAGAAAATCACAGCTTAGGGCTTGGGAATAGAATCACAATGAGTAAATTCTGAAGATTTTGTGTAAGTGTCATACTTATTGGTTAGGGCAGAAGCCACAGAAGCTCGCACTACAATGCTCCATCATGTGCGAGCAATGACCATGTAATGGACTCCTGTTGCACTGCCCATGCTCGCTCCACACTTAGCAAAGTTTCTTAAATACCCTTTGCGAAACAACGTCGTGACCTCCAATGCATATACTTTGGATAATATGGGCCTCGTGTCACGACGCCGAGTTGTGTCTTATACATACAATATTTTCTAGTCTTTTGGTTCAATGGGTCAATCCTTAGCCTGAGAGTACGGGGTGTTACATAGTATGACTCGAAGAAATTTTATACATGAATGGAAGTGGGAGAGGATTGCTATAGAATTTGTGGTAGGATTACCACAAACTTTGGGAAAAATTCATGCTACTTAGGTTATTGTGAGAGATTGACCAAGTTTGCACACTTTATGCCGATTTAGACTACCTACAATTCGAAGAAGTTAGTTAGAATCTATATCCCAAAGATAATTTGATTGCATGAGGTGCCCATTTCTATCATTTTGGATGGGGGTACGAAGTTTACATCTCACTTCTGGCGGACTATGTAGAAAGAGTTGGGACGCGAGTGGAGCTCAGCATAATATTGCACCCACAGATTGATGGTCAGTCTGAGTGGACTATTCAAGTCCTTAAAGATAAGTTGTGGGTCTGTGGAATTGACTTTGGTGGTCATTAGGATCAGTTCTTTCCTTTGGCAGAGTTTTTCTATAACAACAGTTATCATTCGAGTATTAAGATGACACCATTTGAGGCTTTATATGGTAGGAGATGTCTCTCTCCAGTTGGTTGGATTAATGCATTCAAGATTAGGCCTTGGGGTACAAATTTGCTGATAGATTCTCTAAACAAGGTTAAATTTATTCAAGAAAGAGTTCTCACGCCAGAGTAGGCAAAAGAGTTATGCATATCGAAAAGTTCATGATGTGGAGTATATGGTTGATGATCAGGTTCTGTTAAGTGTCTCACTCATGAAGGTTGTCACGAGGTTCGAAAAGAAGGGAAAGTTGATCCCGAGATATATTGGGTCATTTGAGATTATTTAGTGTGTTGGTGAGGTGGTATGTGAGTTGGATTTTCCACGTGGTTTATAAGGTGTACACCTAGTATTTCATGTTGTAATGTCAAAGAAGTACCATAGTTCTCATGTGATTCAGTGGGATTAGGAGTATCTTGACTAGAGTCTAGCATTTGAGGAAGAAACAATATCTATTTTAGATAGGCAAATTCGGAAGCTAAGATCAAATGAGATAGCATTGGTAAAAAGTGTATTGGAGGCATTGTCTGATTGAGAAGGCTACTTGAGAGACTGAGTCAGACACGCATAGCAGATATCCTCAACTTTTCAACATATCAAGTACTTTTTTACCAGTAAGGATGAATGTTTGTTTAAGAGAGGGAATATGTAATGACACGTTCGGTCATTTTGAGTATTAGGACCCCTTTACCCTAAATAACCATTCCCATAACTTTAAATTGCTTATTTTTACTTGTGGATATAAGTGGTATGATTCCTAATTCAATCAGGTGAGTATCAGAGGAGAAAAACTAAAATCTTGTGTTCTTGAAAAAAAAATTAAAGAATGGTTGACCAAAGTCAACATCCAAGGCAAACTGACTTGGATTCGAGGTTTAAAAGTTCTCTTAGGTCTGAAATGTAATATATGACTTAGTTGAATGGTTTGGAATAATCTAGAGAAGTTCGAGAGTGAATTCAGATACTTGAGTTGCACACTAGTTGAGTTAAGGATTAAGAGTTGAATACGATTAACATCGTGATTAGATGAACCCATATTGGTGTTTTGAGCATTGTAGTAGGTTCGTATAGTATTTTTAGAGTGAAATGCATAATTGGTTTGTGTCTCGAGCATTTCAGTTGAGTTTCGGGTGTTAAAATAAAGATTGGATGGCACCAAAATTTGCTAGTTTTTGGTGCTAGACATCCTTCATCCAGATCGCGAGAGGGTGTCACCTTCATTTTAAAGAAGGTCAGCTGGTCATTGCATATGTGGAGGGGGTTCCCATTCGTGAGGATGGGTTAGGGTAAGTTGGTCATCACTAACGCGGAATGGTTGTCGCATTTGCAATGGGTCAGGTCAGTGCTTCGCAAACGTGAAAGGGCTTCACGTTCAAAAAAGGTCTTCGTGTTATCAAATAAGGAATCTTACCTAGACATAATTAAATCCACAATTCTAAGGGACATTTTTATTGCAATTTTTGGAGTTCTAGAGTTTGGATTTAGGCGATTTTTGAGGTATTCCACTCATTTTAGAAGAGGGTTAAGATTCTAACCTTCCTTTTGGTGTTTTCCCATGAATTCCATTTTTTATTAGTGTTTTTATTCAAGTTTGGGTTGATGAAATTGAGGATTTGATCCCTAAACTTAAGAGAATGGAAATTATTTATTTGAGTGTCGATTCATGGATGAACGTAGATGATTTTTGGGATTTAGGACCTATGGGCTATGGGAAGACTATTTTTGCGATAAAATTCCAGTTTTGACCTCGGGGCCTCAACGTTAACTTTTTGATTGAGTAATTTATATATTAATATAAGTGACTACAGACTCGTATGCTTATGCAGCTTACGTATTTGAATAGAGTGTGATTTCTTGGAGACTTTGAGGAAGGTCAAGGCCATTTAAGGAGTTTTAGACATTGAATCTAAGGCAAGTTAAGACTTTCTAGACTCTATTTGGAGTGTATTATTGTGAATTAGCTAAATAATATGGGGTTAAGGTAATAAGGGAGTCCATACTTGTGAGGTGATGAACACTTGTATGGGTAACGATGCCATGTTATGGGTACTTAGTCAGTTAATTGACAAAGTAATTGACTGATTGATGATATCACTGCAATTTGAGCATATTTAGCTAAATCGAGATTATCCTCGTGATAGTTGATTATGTATGCATACATCACCCCCAAATTTCTTGTATATTGATAAATATGATCTAAAAGCATTTTTCTGTACACTGTAAATACCCCGTGTGTGCATAGTACATTTATGTTTTCATATGGTATATCATGCATATTACCCTTGATGATCATATAGTGATGCCCAATGGAAAATAGTTTTCGGATGAAGTGATGTGGTTGATAGCCCAATGAAAAATGGTTTCGGGGGGGGGTGTATATACCTCATGAGTCCCTCATGGGTCATGACTCCCCATGAAAAGAGTATGTGTGTACCGATTACATATGGCTAGTGCATTGCCTATCATCTCATCTTTATTTGACTCATTGCTTATTTGCTTTACTTGGTATAAGATATTTTATTTGATTTTATGGAATTATTCATATTTTATTTGTTGCTCTTTATTTGTTTATGACTGTCAATATTCACACCAGTTCAAGTGTAGAAGCATTTAGTAGAACAATTCTCGCCATCACTTCAGTTTAAGAGTTGTTGAATACATGTTGTTCCTCATGTTTATACTACGCTTGTTGCACTTTTTTGTATGCAGAGTCTTATCAAGGTACTAGTAAAGCACGTGGATCTTTTGATCTTTGAGGCAACTAGTTGGAGTTTTGGGGTGAGATGCCTGGTTGATCCCCAACATCAGACTTCACTCCCTTTCATCTTATTCTGTTCTTTATTTCTTAACAGTTGCATTGAGACTTATCCCGCTTCATATTCGTAATTTAAGAGGTCTTGACCTATGACACTAGGTTTTGGGGGTGGTGTACTTTCTAGTTTTGCATGTTTATGATACTGAGACTTTGTTATTGACTTTCATATTCTACTCACTTTACTTTTCTGCGCATTAATTTGTTAATGGATTTAAAATCGACTCAAGATTCGCCATTTGGATTAGGAGTGTAACACCCTATACTTCTCAACATGTGTATAAATATCTCTAAAATGTTAAGAAAGGTTTTAAATAAGTGTTAAGAAAGTCTCGTAAGAATTTGGATCTAAACAAACAAAGAAATTAAGTTCGTCGAAACTCGGAGAAAGGTAGGCAAAATTTTGGACAGAATTCTAGCCCAACTCTTTGGGAGTATATATTCTAGTGTATAAGGAGCTATGGGGTATATAACCTATCTAAATTCAATTCAGCGAGTCTACTTTCTAATGCAATAATCCATCTATTAATAGAAGCTCTGCATAAAAAGTTGTGTACATTGTAAGAAAATGATGCAAGCAACTCCCTTTGGGACTCACTTAGGCGGTGGATGTTTATCCATCTATTTAAAGCGGTGCTGAGCCCATTTCAAGTCATTTTCTACTATCCCTCATTCATTACAACTTCTAAGAGCTCTTCAATGGTTCACCCCACTATCCAAGAGTGATTTCCATAAGTTTACAAGACAATTTGTCTTCGGAAAGATCGTAGCACAAGTAGAACTCTTCCTCCGCTAGTAGTTGTTGATATAGAAGATTTCCTCACCTTGAAGTAAGGTGTAAATGAGATGATTCTTGACACTTGAGATTAGTTGTAGAGGAATTTGGTTCTGTTGGCTTCGTTGAATGATCGACTTTAAAGGTACGTAAGGCTATTCTTTGATTCGCCACTACGGTATGTTTACTTGTTTCCTATTAGAACTATGAAGTCTGGAATTTGCAAGTATAGTAATTCCATGTTAATATTCTTATGAATCTCTTAAAGAAATGGTATATGTTCATAATTAATTGCTACTCAAGCATGTTACTCTTGAAGCCGAGTTTCTAATTATCGTGATGAAAGTAGAGTTTTCCCTTTAGGTGGGCCTATGTTAGCAGCCTATAGATTATGACTAAGAGAGCATATTGAGTGTTGGTTAAGATAATTGGTATTGAGGGTGAATTGGTAATGATTCTTAGTGGACAATTGAGAGGTATATGATGATGACCATCAGTGAAGATGTCCTGAGGATTTATTTGTTGACGTTAACTAGTTGATAACAAGAAGAGAACTTTACTTGTTAATGATGTTTATAGTTTATAGAACATAATTTAAGAGGTTATAGAATGTTGTTTAAGATAGATAAAGCTTAGAGGAATTAGTGTGATAATTCTCAAGCGATAGTTGAGTAGTTGTAGATTTATGGTTGAGTTATGGTACTTGATAGTTGCGGGCTATAGGTATGCGAATATAGAACGCTACTTAAGGTAAATGATATTATGCGGCTAACGTCTAATTGACCATTATGGGTTGTAGAGCACAAGCTAAGGTGAATTAAAGTGTTGGTATTTTCATTATCTATATTTGATCGTAGAGCGTCTTTATGGGACAAGTTGTGTGAACATAGACGTATTCATATCCTCACAAGAGTACAATGGTCCTAATATGTTAGAGCTTATATTTGAAGTACTATGCGAGTATTATAAAATCATAAATGTGTATGTCCTTATAGTATCTTTCGAGTTAAAGTCGAGTCATTTGTCCTCTATTCTATATGAATTCCACCTAATGAAGAGTATGAGTTCTCCTCTCAAAATCAAGTATTCCTGTTATACGATGTCAATTGTATCGCATCAAGCTTTCATTTGTCCATATATAAATATGTGTCTAGGGTAAACAATGGTTCTGCTACTTGATTATTGTAAGCTATTTGAGTATCACATGGATCAGTCCACACTTGAACAATCATATTGGAGTCATAAATAACGGTTATTTGTTTGTCTTCCCTAATAGAGACCCATAGTACTTGTCCTTTATTGTGAGCCAAGAGCTCTTAAGAAGCAATGAGTTATAGGGGACTTGTTCAGATATTTGATAGTTGTCCAGCTCATTCAGTTAGTTACACTCATGATTGCTAAGTATTTGATTGTATCATACTTGATATGCCTCTTGAGCGTGTTTAGACTTCCTCATTGTATTACTTGCAAGTTGTAGTATAGTTGTGTATTTGGAATCTTTTGCGAGACTTCCTCCAAGTTACGATTAATCTGAAAAGAGTTAATGGTGTGCTCTAAATAAGTAGATGATGATAATTGATATCTAGAGTATGTGGCCTATAGAGACCTATTTGATGGCCTATAGTAGCTTATTTTCTGGCGTATCGAGGCTTATTTGCTGGCCTAGCAAGACCTATCCACATAGGCTTATTTGATGGCTTATAGGGGATTATTTGCTAGCCTACCGAGGCTCATTTGTAGAGTAAGTATTTGTCATTTTGATACGTATGAGATCCCATTACGATTCGATAGATTACTTATTATGTTATGCGCTCATTTGATTCGTGTTCCATAAAGGAAAGTAAATAATAGATCTAATTTACCATTAGCCCAAGTGTTTCAGTGAACAATCCCAGAACGCCACTCTATATAGCGACTCAAAGATATCATCAACGCTTAGAACGAATTGAGTATAGTAAGTTTTACTAAGAGGTTCCATAAGGTATTTAAGAGCTTTTAGTTGCATTTTCTTGATTTCATTTCAGTTGTCTCTTCTATGAGCTTCAATTTATTGTATTTATTTCATGTGTTCCCTTGCATACTCGGTACAATATGTCTTTACTGACGTCCCTTGGCCGGGGACGCTGCATTTGCTATGTTCACATTTTTAGGCGTGTATAGGTTGGCGGACACACTTGCTAATTGTTGTGGCCACTCAGCACGAGGGTGAATTCTCTTCTTCCATTTGGAGTTGAGTTAGGTCTAATATTTTCATACATAGAGATTATGGGTAAGTTGGGGTCCTGTCCCGACACTTTATTCGTAGAGGCTTCATAGACAGTGTATGTGGGTTAGGGGCCAGTGGCACATTTACATTCAGTAGTCATTTGTACTTGCGTATTTATCTTTCAAGTTATGTCGTATGACTTGTACAGATTTCGGTAATTACATATAGAGTATTGTCCTTATCATTCGGGTTTGGGGCGTGACAAGGAGTAGGTGCCATCATGACTAGTATGATTTTTGGATCGTTACATCGCAAGATTAGGATCTTGACCTGTGAAATTTTTGCTTGTCCAATGAGATATCCAATCTTATTGCGGCGGTGATACATATCTCAATAAGTTGGGACCATTATAAGCAATTCATTTTGTTCAATGTTAAATTGGTAGGAAAAAGAAGTTGTCTTGCTAGAACAATATTTTGTGATTAGGAATAATAGAACATGAATCAGACATTTTATTTCAAGTTAAAAGAAAAAATATGTGAATACTTACTCGGATATAAAAATAAAAGTACGCTATCGGATATTGAGTGACAGTTCTTTTTAAGATCAGAATTGCTATAATATATACCATGTCAAACAATAATATTTAAGAAGTACTTTGGTTCATATACTTCTACTCAAATATAGAGTTTAGCCTAGGGGTGGCCAGTGGGCCGGGTCGGGGCTGGATCCCGGGGGACGGGCTCTGGGGGCTGGCCGGGATCGAAATCCGGTGGGACTGGCGGGTCGGGATAGGCGGGACGGGAAGAGGTCTCGTCCCGTCCCACATCCCGCCGGATAAGGGGCCAGGATTTGGGGGGACTGGACGGGTTGGGTTGCGGAATTTGGGAGATTTTTTTTAGACACTTAATTTTAAAAAAATATATATATATTTAAACACTTAAATAATTAAATAAGATATTGAATAAAAACATCTCAATGTTGTTTTTGTGCCTCTTATATTATTTAATAGAAATATAATTATTTTTGTAATACAATTTCAAAATTGCAACTTTGTTTCGTAGTTCAAAAGTTGCAAATGACATAGTAAAATTATCATTAAAAAAATTACATAGTCAACCATACTCTTTCTAATTTCCTCACAATCTCTTGAGAATCTTCTGTCGGAATTGGAAGTTGTTGGTCAAATTATTCGACGTCGTTTCCTGCTCCCTCAGATAAGATTTCATTGTAGTTGTAGTCGTCTTCTTCGTTGATCTCTGATTGACCGCACCTTCTACGCTCCACTCTAATCCAATCTCTGCATAAAATTGCAATCTCCAAGCTGTATGCCGCCAATGAGTGTCTATGCTCTCCTATTTGAAACCTTCCAGTAGAAAAAAGCGCTTTCCGAAGCTGTTGATGACGCTTGATTATTCAACACATCACGAGCCATCTTTGCTAGTGTCGGAAATGTCTTCTCATTCTCCCTCCAATAACTGAGAAAGTCTTCACGTCCATCTTCATTAACAACTGTTTCGTACGATACAACACTCTGCAAGATATAAACATCAAACTCGCTAATTTGTGAAGAAGTTGAATCACTATACATTCTATTTCTAAGGCCTTGAATACTTGAGACAGAAACAACATGTCTTTTATAAGGTTGCATCGAAGTAGAAGAAGATGGTACATAAGTCGATTGATTATTTGCACTTTGTACTTGATAATATATATATATATATATATATATATATATATATATATATATATATATATATATATATATATAACTTCTTCTCTAGTTGGTTCATGAGTTGGTTCTTTATTTGGGTCTGTTGGACTTGGAGGTGGAAGTATTTCTATACTTTCATAAATCGTTTCAACAAGTGCTTTACAACCATCTACTTTAATAGTCGAATTTAATACAACACCAATAATATAAATAGTGGGAATAGAAAAAAAGTATTTTTTAAATTTTATAAATATTTTTTAATAGATGGAGCGTAAGATGGTTTTTGCATATATTCACTAAGTAACAAAAATATTAGAGCTATATAAAATAACATAGTTGAAATAGTAGGATAATAAATACCAGAAAATTCTTTAGTAGCTAGAAAAAATTTCTCTAAAAATCCAATAAGTTCTAAAAAAATTTCCAATCATTATCTACAAGCATATCCCTCGGATTTTGATTATGGGCAAACCTAGTCGCTACTTCTTCTGAAATTTTTCTATAAGATAATCCACAATCATGACAAGTTTTTTTATACTCTTTGCGTCTTTGTATTTTATTACCTTTAAAAATAAAGTTTATAGCAAATTGTACTTTATCAAGAAAGTTTTTAAAAAGTGTTAGGTCATCCTTTACAATTAAGTTATAAATATGGCATGCACATCTTATATGAAAATTATTGGAAAAAGATGGAGTTAATCGAGTTTTTAAAAGGTTTACAACATAATCATTAGAAGTAGAATTATCTAATGTAACAGTCATAATTTTATCAGTTATTCCATAATATTCACAAAATTCATGAATATTTCTTGTAATAAAAGATCCAGTGTATCTATCATCAATATATCGATATGCTAAAATACATTTTTGCATAGACCAATTCTGATCTATCCAATGACATGTTACAGTTAAATAATCATTACCGTTAGTACTACGGCTTATATCAGAAGTGATAGCCACTTTGCCATTAAAATGATATAATGCATAACGTAAATACTGTTGATATTCATGTGCAAAATTAAAAACGTCTCTTCTAACAGTTGATCTAGGAAAATCATTAAAAACAGGATTATACATTTCTCTAATGTAATGAATAAAACCAGAAGAGGAAGGAAATGAAAAAGGCAAACCCTCCACCGCAACTAATTTTGCTATATTTTCCCTATCTTTATGTTTATCATATTTAGGACCTATAATTTCCCCCGTCATTGGGTTAATTCGACCCTGTACTTGGTCTGGGACACTATGTGAACCTTGTCCAGACTCAGAAGTCATTGGCACACCCAATTTTTCAGTCAGGAATTGGTTATACCTTGCTTTGTGAGAGTTTTCTACATGTCTCATTAAACCTCCCGTCCCACCTTGACATTTTCCGACCCGACCCGTCCCGCTTACCGCCCGGATCCCCAATCTACATGTCTCATTAAAAATAAGATCATACTTTACAATAAAATAAATAATATAGGATCCCACATACAATACAAGAAAACAAATAAATTACAAATAAATCAATCTACACCCATATATAGCTCACGTCAACAAGGTAAATTCCTAAGAATAAATCCCCAACTGAAATCAAAGTAACAAAATTCCTAGAAAAATTCTCAGAAAGTGTATCTCGGGTAAACTGTAGTAACAAGATTTCAAAAGAATTCTCGAGCTATCAAAATCTCCAAGCTGAAATCCTAGTTAATGTATATATAATATCCTAATTAAAAAGTTTTCTATGTAAAATTCCAGAAAAGTATCCCCAAGTAACTCCACAAGTAACATTATCTAAGAATTTTCCTTAACAAAAGAAAAATATTTCATTTTTTGTTCATTTACTTAAAGGTTTATCTATGAAAATGGTACTTGCGTATTATTTTTCCAGATAATTATCGAGGTATATTATGCTAAATAACCCCATACTTACATGCAGATTTTTTTTTCGAAAATATCTTTCGCATGTAAAATATTCTGGAATCTAGAAATATTTAGATTTTCGTACGAAATTCGCATGAATTTTCCTATAAAAAAGAACTCTAGGTAAGTTAGTGGATGAACTAGACTAACCAAAGAATATGAGAAAAAAATATCAAAAAAACTTTGCTATGAGTGTGAGTAAGGGTGAAAATTGAAGAACAAGAAAGATACATAAGTGAAATACATGTACCATCACATCTCAATGAGCAGAAAGAAGACATCATTCCCCTCCCATTTCTTTTATCAAAGGCATCAATATTGAGAAAGATCAATACACCATCCATATTTAATGTGAGCTCTTTTCTTTATGATACCGGCATATTTTTTCTTCTATTGGATTAATTATTGTTCATAAATATTATGACTTTGTGTTTTGGGTCCTATTTCATTTGCAAAGGACACACGTGGGATCTTAGATTGTTCTAGTTAGTTGGTGCTCGACAAGGTCGTTGAGAAGGTCAAATGCGTCTAAATTATTTTAATTGCTTTCTCATATTTTTTTCCCAAACGAGCAATACTTAAATATATTTTTCTTGTGTAGTTTCTTCAATTGTTGGAAATTGGATTTGGATCATTCATGTGGGTCAAGACGGATCCATATTCGACTAAATAAATATATAGGTATTATATATTTATTGTAATATTAATAATAAAAAGAGAGAAAAGAGGGGTGAGCACGGGTACATGGTACCCAGATACCCGACCGGAACCGACACTAACGGATAGGTTTCGGGTAGTAAAATCAGGAACCGATCAATGTTGGGTCCGATTCCGATTCCGACAATACCCGGATCCGGAGCCGATACCCGGACCCTATGAAATATTAAATATTTTTACTTTTTTAATTCCATTATTTTTTAGTTAATAAAAAAAGGAAAAAAAAGACATACCACTTACACCTCTCCCGCCTAATCTGAGACTAAACATGAAACAATAATTTAGATAGAGCAAACTTGCTTGAAGATGAGATGACATCACGAAAGACCGCAGGGTTAGTTGACCTGCAAAACGAAGATGACATTCGTAGCTTTGCACCTTACAATAATGAGGAAAAAGGATCAGCTTTTCTTGCTCAGGTAAACGCTGGAAACTTACTCTTGTTTTATCAACCTCTTTATGTATACTTGCATGCTGGACAACATTTGTCTGTCTTACTTTACCCGCAGTTATGGAGTTTCTGTCTTTTGGTTATTCTCAATATAGTTGTTTGTGATGTTGAGCAACTAAACATTGCCTCTGTGTATCACATAAATTCCTAGTTATTTAATTTATGGTGATATTTTTGTGTTCTGTTTGATTTTCTTTTGAAAACACTTTGTTGATCGATAGAAAAACGTAGAAGTCTTTGCCTTCCTCATATTTTTCTTTCTTATATTTTTCTTAGTGACTTACAGGGTACCCGGCAGGGTCCGGATAGATTTCAGGTAATGATTGCTACAGATAGGTTTCGGATATTAAATTTAGGAATCGATATTTTACTAAATAGGGTTCCGGATAATTCAAAAAAATTAAGGTATCCGGACCCGCTCACCCCTAGAAAAGACATATATCTTCTAAAGGGTTGTGTCACTTCAGGAAAATAAATAGAAGTCCTAAACGTAGTAACTTCATTCTTCCAACTTCTGATTTTTTTGATCTCCTGACTATAGAAAGAAAATATATCTCTTAAAGAAAATACTCTCCTCTTTTACGTGAAGAACTTCATTGGAGCACTATTCTTCTCTTTAACTCAGGTATAATTTTAGAATGTGAATATTTATGGTGTAGAAACAAAACTTACCTAAATGTCAATACTTAATTGGCTATAATGTGACAACTCTATTTTCCTCTATTTTCGGCATCAAAGTATTTCTCATTATAATTTCATTGTCCATTTCACCGTCCAAAAAACAAAATCCTCACGCCTTCCAAAAACCCCAACAGATTACGCGTTTGTCAATTTGCGTGTGGAATTAACAAACTCGTTTAAGAATAGCTACTGAGCAAACTTTTTTTCTCTGTTCAAACAAAGGAACCCCGCCCGCCCATCTGCAATATATAAATACGAATACAAATAATATTCAACCTTGAATTGTCAGATCTGAATCATAAATATGAGGCAATGCATTCAAATCGAGATAAGGAGGAAATGGATGGTGGAGGAGAAATAGAGGGTACGGGGGATGCAAATGAGTTCCCATCAGCTATTAGGGGACGAAAGTACAGTCCGGTGGTGGCGCATGATAATGATCGGGCCGTTTTGGAGATGTCCACTATTGATCCTCGATCCTCATCCGATCCCAAGTAATATTTTTAACCTGTTGTCCCCTTTCAACTTACATTTATATTACGGTTCTATTGATTTGTAGTAACATATACTTTCTCACATTATATTTATGATAACGTCAGCATTTTGCATATCTGGACTAATCAATCTACTACCTGCTACCCTCCATCAACATAATTCTGCCTACCGAGGTGTAGGTACATTAAAAGAATTTAGCTAGTGTGGCTTTTCGAACCTCGTTCCCAAGCTAGTTCTACTAACTGTTGGCCCCCACCTCCTTGAGGTTTATAGTTTCTCACATCACATTGAGGGTTTTGTATGATCTACAATGAAATTGTGAGACGGTTGACAAATAAAGTAACTTAGGGGAAAGGGGCAACTTTTCTTATAAGCTTACTTCTTGGTATAGCTTTGAGCTCAAGTTTTTTTTTTTTAAAAAAAAATTATGCTGACTTGTTTGAATTGAGGGAATATTCATAATTTGACATATTACTTCACAGATAATACAATTATGTTTAACCTGCCGCGGAAAGTTTATGATTTGACTTCATTTCAGGATGAATGTCGAGATAAGGTATTCTAGTCTATAGAATACCTTCACTGCTATGAGGATTTTTGTTGAGGCTTAAAAAATTGATCAAAGTTTGATAAATAAGCTTGTTCTTCATGGTTGATGTCGTGTGCTGAGAAGGCTCTCTATTTGTATCTAGAGATAAATAGAAGAATCATGTAAAAGGAACTGTACTGCATGCTGGCTAACTTGTTGACTATGAATTATGAGGACGTCTAGCAAATTGGATTATCGTTCAGTAAACTTTGAGAGACTTGGTCGGCAAAAGGAGAAATTGTGAGAATTGAGTTTGAGAAGGAGAAAGTGTAGACTCTAGGAAGCATTCGTGGCACGTAAAAATGAAGCTCGAAGTGACTATCATGATTATGCATTTTCTTACTGGAAAAGGATGATATGGTGCTGTAAGTTGTCTCTAACCTCAGGGTGGGTGGGTTGGGGGGGGGGGAGGGGTTTAAACTCTGCAGTGCATTATGAGGACTTCCCAAGGCTTAAGGTTTTCTCCATACTGAAACTGGCAGATGATTCTTTGTCATTTGGGGGAGACTACATGGTTATATAGAGATGTTGAACTCTACAGAGAAAACTACTCTCTCACGCTGAGCTAAATTAGTTTATCTGAGTAGGTCCTTTTTAGCTTATAGGATGGATGATTATTTCTTTACCACTTTATTTTGATTAGTAGTGGGGAAGTTTTTTGAATTTATATTTCATTCTTGAATGAGATGCTTACGTTCTTCAGTGTCTCAAAACCTTTACAACTTATAGATTAGTTAATTCAAAGCTTTCTTGTGGATTTCCGTAGGATTTTAACAGATTGTTTAACTCTTGTGGGTGAGTTACTGGAGTAAGCTGTTGACCTTTTTTATCAGATTCTTCAATACATAGAATTCTTATTGTTGAAGGGAATACTCAAGTAAATAAAAGTGTGCTCTCTTTAACAACTTACGCCTTTAGATGAGATGGTCACACATTTCAACTTGGTATCGGAGTAGGTAAAGGTCGTGGGTTCGAGTCTCATTTCTACCCATTATCAAAAAGAATTTACACGTGCTTTGCCCATGAATAGAATCAGGCTCGCACGTGGGGGAGTGTGTTGGAAGTATGTAAATAAAAGTGTGTTCTCTCTAACGACTTAAGCTTTTTCATTAGATGGTCATACACTTCAACAATTATTATCTCAAAGGATATATTGGAATGTCAACGTTCCTTTTTTTTTTTGGTTTAAGTTTTTTTTTTAAATTTTGCTTCTCTTATATTATAATTTTTTATGCATTAAATTTACACAATTTATCAGGAAAGCTAAAGCGAATATGCAGCCAGATGTGGCTTCCGAAGGTTCAATGCCCAATCACAGTGTCAACGGTCCTCAAAGAGAATCCAAACTGGAACTGTTTGGCTTTGATTCTCTTGTAAATATTCTAGGTCTCAAGAGGTAAGAGGTAAACATTCTGCTGTCCTTTACATTTTATTCTCTTCTTGCCTACAAACCTTTTATCTTGTATTAGATAAATATAATAAATACAGCTCCAACTTGTTCCAGTTTGAGGTGTGGTTGATTGATTGATTTAGCTTTACTTTCATTCCCCTCTCTCTCTCTCTCACACACACACACACTTTCCCCCCCAGAACTGCCTAAAAAATGTAGAACCGTGAACAACATTGGAGAATCGTGGATTTTTTCTATTGGTTAGGTCTTGGGTTGGGGTTAATTTCGAATGTTGTAAGACTTGATACATGTCCTTATAAACTTATCATTTTTGTGTTTTCAAAACTGATTATTTTCAAATTCAACTTTCCTTTCCAGTATTTGATAACTGAATAATTTTATGGTTCTAATCAATCTTGCTATTTCAGCATGACAGGGGATCAAATTCAAGCGCCACCTAGTCCGAGAGATGGTGGGGATGTGTCTATCACTCTTGAGCGGCCCAGGGTACTGTGATAGGTTCTTAATCATCCGTTCTATTTTCCTGAAGTTTTATGTCATACCCATTAATACTACATTTTGGTTTAACGGAAGGGGAAGAGAAAGGAGGAGGAAAACGTATTACTCTATTTCCATAAATGAATTATCTAACCTACCTACGGTGATTTGGTACAGCTGGAAGAGGAGTAAAAGAGTGCTCCTTTTTATCTATTTCTTGAGAGACTGGAAAAAGATGACTTGGATGGGTAGCATACTCCAGTTTATCCTCTCTACCCTTTTGCTTCCTAACCAAAAGAGGGAACTATCCCTTCTCTTTTCTTATATCCCTCTCCAATAACTGATCCTCTCTGAATTACAACGAAACATGGAACCTGCTTTCAAGGGAGTCTCCCATGGAATTCTCCTTTCTTTCATGGTCTTTGTTGCCATCTCCTATGCCTTCCTCAAGTTTCTTTTGGGGGAGGCCGATGGGAATGGTTAAAGAAATATATTGTTTACATCTTTGAATAAATGCTGAACAGTGGGCTAGAAGGTGGCTAGAGGGTAGAGTGAAGTTATAAGAAGACAAAAAGTGTAGAAAACTTACTTTAAAGTAAAAGCATTGTAAGTCAACATATTGTTGATTAATTATTAGTGATAAATCATCATTGCATGCTCAAGTTCACTTTAAACTAAGCATCACCATCTTACACCATTCCAAATTGTTGGCTAGATCTTTTTTTTTTTTGTTTTTGAAACTGGTAACTTTGTATTCCTCAGTATGCCCCACCTCCAAAAATTTACACTTACTAAGAGCTAGTTACAATAATCCTATTAACTGAACTTCCTCTTCTATACATTGTTCTTTACACCAAAAACCTAAAGAAGTGATGACCTTCCACTTGATCTTCTGAATGGAGCTTTCTTTGCCTTCAAAGATCCTATCATTTCTTTCTTTCCAAATGTTCCACCAAATGCAACCAGGTACTGTCTTCCACCAGATCTTTTGACTCTTGCTACCTCCCCTCCTAATCCAGCAGCTTAGGAGATCTGCAGTGTGTTCTGGCATTGACCAATTCACCTTGGCCAAACTGATGAATAATTCCCATACTTGTGCTGTGACTCTACAATGTAGGAAAAGATGATTGTTTGTCTCTAAGGCCTCCTTGCATAATGAGCATCTTGAAGCAATGTAGATTCCTTTTTTCTGTAGTGCTTCATGAGTCAGACAAGCTCTTCTGGCTACTAGCCAGGTGAAATATTTTACCTTAGCAGGTGCCACACTTCTCCATATTGATTTCCAAGGTCCTGTTTCCCTCCCTGTTATTTCATCAGGCCCCTCTTGTACACTCTATTCACTGAAAACAGTCCATCCTGACGGTGTTTCCAAATCATTTTATCAGAATCCATGTTAGTTCCTTGGAAACCACCAATAATTGTCAGCAGTTCCGCTACCCTAGGTATTTCCCAATCATTTAGCAATCTTCTGAAAATTAAGTTCCATCCCTGGGGAGACCACATCTCCTCTAATCTGGCTTCAGGATTGGTGCAAATTGAGAATAATCCAGGAAACAGAATCTGCAAAGTCCCTTGTCCACTCCAATTCTCCTTCCTGAATAAGAACTTGTCGTCCCTGCACACCTTGTAAGTTGAATTTGCCTTTAAGAGCCAGCCAGATAGTTCTAATGGTCCTTCATACCCCCACACCAAAAGTATCTGTCACAATATTTGTGCACCAATGTTCAGCTTGGCCATATTTGTGTTGGATCACTTCTTTCCACAATGCATGGTCTTCCGGATTATTTCTCCATAACCATTTCGTAAGTGAACTTTTATTCTGTAGTTTCAAGTTTTTGACCCCCAATCCTCCAAACAGTCTTCCTTGCTGGACTGATTGCCATTTCACCAAGTTGAATCTTTTGCCCTCCTTGTTTCCTTGCCACAGAAAATTTCTCCTCAGAGTATCCAAAATCTTGACTACATTGCTAGGGATAGGAAATAAAGACATCACATATGTTGGCAGAGCATCTAAAACAGAATTGATCAAAGTGAGTCTACCACCCAAAGAGATATTGGGACTTCCAAAGTGCTAATTTTTTCTGTCTTTTCTATAATTCCATCCCAAATTTCCACAACTTTATGCTTTGATCCCAAGGGAATTCCAAGATAGACAGTAGGAAAGTTCTCAATGTTGCAATTCAAAATGCTTGCAAGTGCTTGAATATGTTGAACCTCTTTAACAGGGAAAATGCTGCTTTTTTCTCCAATCAACTTATAACCCAGAGCATGCCCATATTCATGTACTCCTTGACACCTTTAATTTGGCTCTTATCATACTTTTTTAGTAGAATGCTGTTCATTTGTAAAGATCTTCAGAAATTAAGGTTTTATTGTCTCAAAAATAAAATGTTAGCAGACAAAATACCTGAACAGAATATTAAAAAAGGTTAAAGCATGAGAGATCCTCAGTAAAGAATTGTTGGATCTATTGGCGTGTGTGGATAAATTTGATGTACTCACTATCTCAGTTTTACTCATATTTTGTGCAAGATAAGATGAATCTGAATTGTGTAGTTGTGTTAATGCCTTTTTAATTGTCTCTTTCTGTGAATGCTGTTGTAGCCTATTGCTGTCAAGTCTGGGACATTGATGGGTGTCTTCGTGCCATGCTTGCAAAATATTATGGGAATCATCTATTATATCAGGTTTTCTTGGTATGTTGCATCGTATCAATTCCTTTACGTGTTCCCTTCGGATTCTTTTTGTGGTCAAGATTTATAATGCTATAGCTATCAGAAGGTGATGAATTCTTGTTTCCTTAAATCTGCATTTTAAGGACTATGGTCAACATTCTGGATGTGGATAACTTACTTTCGTTTCCAATATTTCGGCATTTGTAATTACCGGGTTCTATAAATTCCTGCTCTGATTGTTATGTTGAGTGGGTAAATTGTAAAGCAGATTACACTATGTTTCCTATGTTATGATTAAGTGGTCTACTCACGTCAGAAGTATGGGTTGATATTGATATTTTAAAATGGCTCCGTGAGGTACTCAAAGTGAGCTGATCTTCCTTCTATCTCTGGTATTCTCCTGTTACAGCACTTATTAGGCAGCGCAATCAGAGAAAGGAGGAGGAAGTAGAAAAGGACATTATAGGAAAAAGGAGGAATAGGGAAGATGCACTTGTGTGTGTGTGTGTGGGGGGGGGGTGGTTGAACAATTATCTATTTGTGTGTTAAGTCACGTCATATCCTTTTCTATTTGACATGATGTGATCTATTTGCTTTGTTTTCTTCTATGCTGTAGGATTGTTGGTATGGCTGGGATTGGTGAGTCATTGTTGCTCGTTGCTTTCTGTGGATCTTGTACTTTCCTGACCACAATATCATTAAGTGCTATTGCCACCAATGGTGCCATGAAGGTGAGAAAAAGTTTCTCATCAGATAAAATTTGAATGAAGATAAAGGAGTAGCTTCTCTATTTTTCTTTCCTATATTAGACACATGCACTTTCTTTTTTCCCCAAGTAACTTAGATAGTCAATGATATCTTTGATTTGTTTTCTCAAAATTAGGGCGGAGGACCTTACTATCTTATTGGTCGTGCTTTGGGTCCAGAAGTTGGAGTCAGCATTGGGCTGTGTTTTTTTCTTGGAAATGCAGTTGCTGGAGCAATGTGAGTATACAATATGACCATTTGTATTAAGAGTTACTCACTTGGTGAATTTAGCAAAGGAGGCTACATTGCTTTCATCATCTGACACTAGCAAATCAGGTTACATTGTTTTCATCATTTGGCACTATCTATAAAATTTTGAGTTAACGTTGTCTGCTATTACATGTCTGTCTTACAGGTATGTATTGGGAGCTGTGGAAACCTTCTTAGATGCTGTACCAGCTGCTGGCATTCTTAGAGGTATTTCTTGAGCGAGATTGTCGCACTTGATTTATTGGCTAGAATTTATGTTTCAAAAAGACTGCAGATCATGCTTTTGCTATGAATGCTCCTTGGATCTTGTCTTCTTTTATAGGAGTAATTCTTTGTTGTGTCTACTTGTATGGACATGTTTGATGATAATCTGCTCTCTTCCTTGGCTATATGGATCATTACTTTCAATGAATATATTTTGTTGATTCGTTACTGGGTAATACATTATTTTGTCACATTCATTTGTATTTCTGAATTTTACTGTCGTTTATGCAGAAACTGTCACAAGAGTTAATGGTACAGATATGGCGGAGCCCATTACAAGGCCAAGTTTGCATGACCTGCAAATTTATGGGATTGTCGTAACTATTCTTCTCTGCTTCATAGTTTTTGGTGGTGTAAAAATGATTAACCGTGTCGCTCCGGCATTCCTTGTACCTGTTGTATTCTCATTGGTTTGCATATTCTCTGGCATTCTTTTGGCAAGGCATGATCATCCAGCAGGTTTATGTTGTTTATGCCTACTTTTTAATTTTTTTTTGAAAGCTTTATGAAGTGTTCTGCTGCTTAGAAGAATATGTCAAACACACTGAATATTTATGTCTATTTAAAGCTTCCAAACTACTCATAGGGGGGAGAAGGCAACAGCTGAATCCGTTGCTGATGCCATAGCTGATAACAGAGTTGGGTTGGTTAACCTTCCATGGACAGGAAGTATACCGTTAGTTTGAGTGGAAAAATGGAGGACTACTAGTGCTCCACCTCAAAGAATAGGGACTATTTTGAGTGGAAGTCCAAATTTAGAGGACCATTTTGGGTATTTTCTCTTACTGATTCCTTTCTGGATATAGCTCCCTTCCTCCTGCATTTAGAACATTCTAAATTTACAGTTAGGTTTGACGTATACTACTCATGGATGATAGCTAGATCTTCAATTGCTAATTTCTTTCTTTGCTTTATGGGATGGATGCTAGTGTCACATTTTTTGAGAGTCGGACAAAATGTAAAAGCTTGCTATGCTTTACTTCATCATCAATTTAGAAGGAGGGACCAGAGTTCTAGCTTCCTTCCTACTACACAAACCGCTCATAAAAATTGTATCCTGATCCATAGTTAAACTTGATTTTCTTTTTTGATGAAGATAGTTAAACTTGATTTTCTTTTTTGATGAAGATAGTTAAACTTGATTTTCTTTTGTTTGAATGTATGACGGCAAGCTAATTACTTTCTGTCGCTATGCATGGTACAGTTGGAATCACGGGGTTGAGTTCGGAATCTTTCAAGGAGAATTGGGGTCCTGCATATCAGAGGACTAGTAATGCTGGGATTCCAGATCCTAATGGAAAGATATACTGGAGTTTCAAGTAAGGCTTGCAAATATTTGTTTCCTTCTCTCTTTATCTCTCTCTTGTTCATTTTGCATGATACTTTTTCCAGGAATAAGTTGTCCATTCTTTTTCTGTCTTTTACTTCAGTTATGCATAAGTTCAAAGTGGGAAACTGGGTTTAATATTTGATTGTTTCTCCATGTAAGTGCATTGGTAGGTCTCTTTTTCCCTGCGGTGACTGGGATCATGGCAGGTTCGAATCGTTCAGCCTCGCTAAAGGATACCCAGCGTTCAATTCCTGTTGGGACATTAGCAGCAACTTTGACGACTACTGGTTTATATATAGTTTCAGTGCTGTTCTTTGGATCCGTTGCAACTCGAGATAAGCTTTTGACTGACAGGTTCGTCTAAATTGCATTGCTCTTATGATGCTTCTTGTTACCATCTTGTTCCTAGATGAAATACAGTTGTCTGAGTGGCATGGTTTCTAAAATGAGACTCGAGTATGTTCAAGTATAACAATTACTTCCCAAAATATGAGTAGGTTGTGAATACGATCATAAGTGTAGCCAAATATGACCGATGTAGGCATATAAAACAAAAGACAATACCACGAGCTCAACATAGCCATGTAGTAACACGATGCTTGCGACCTACCGTAGTATAGTGCGAACTCGAAAAGGTCGGGTACACTAGCAACCCATAATACTATGACGGCACATAAATTCCATCAAAATAAGGTGACAAGGGCTTCACGGTAAGGCCATGAGAGCATCAAGTATAAGGAAGCATCTAAGTATAAGGCCACAAGGGTATCAAGCGTAAGTCCACAAAGGCATCACTAAGGCCACGAGGGAATCATGTAACTCACACCTCCTCCCGTTGTTTTGGATGATGGTCGCCTTTCGAGGAAAAATGAACACTATCTTAGAAGGCCATAAAATCTCCCAAAAGCATATTTTCATTTAAACATAAGGCTTCAAGCCGTTCAATCATTCTTTTAACATGTTGAGTCCCATTTCAACTTATATATTTCGAACTTCAGCATAAACATGTATTCTTATATCATAGCTGACCTTGGAAGTCTAAATAACATGATGAAATATCAATTTGTCATTTAGACTATGCGGCACTAACACATTCTCGTCAGTCGTCCCCACATGCATTAGGTCACAAGATACTTCAAATTGCTCTTATGACTTCAACAAACACTTAGAAAGCATGTCATTGTTAGAAAGTTCCTATTAGGGGGTTCTATCTCCACTTACCTCAGAGTTGGCTAAGCAACATTAACGCTACGAGGTCAATGGTCATGACTTTTAATTTACATAACCAATAACATGTCAACGTCATTTCTTGTCCCAAATGCTCATGGGTGTCTTGGGTTCTTGGCCTTAGGCCAATCCAACCTTATTTCATACTTATGAGGTGAGCCATGGCTTGAACCTCTTCCAAATCACCCAAACCCACAATGTTTGGCCTACCCATACCCTATGCAAGTCATAAACTCAAGCTATACTGAAATAATTACCTTAAGAGATCAAAATCCAAATCTTGACCCTTGTGAATTTTTTTGGTGGATATCATAAATCTAGACAAAATCAAAGAATTTGGGGATTAAGATTCATGTTTTAAACTTTACATAACATTTAGCAACCACATTTAATTCACCTTAATGGTTAAGAAGAAATTTGGGGTGAAATCCTCCACTTGGAATCGTATCCTAGACGAGGAATTGGTAGAAAGAGTAAAATAAAATTTTCAATTTAGATTGTTCAGCACACTCGACACGTGTGATAGCGGGCGCACCTTGGGAATTAACTATATGTTGTTGCCTGCGTAACACGCACTCCAGGCCTGTCCAGCCTTCAACATGCGATGGGTGCGCAGTAGGGACCAAATGTGCAGCACCTACTTGCTCCTTTGGTCAAAACACGGCGTAGGCCCCCACTGGCTGTCCAGTCTTTTTCCAACTCAAAAGTTCAATCATGGGCACGTGATGGGGGCGCTATAGCGTGCCCCCTGGATCTTCGTCAACTTTTAACCTCCAAAATAACTCCCTTTGGCTAGAGTTCATACCTCAAATTAAAGCTGGCAAAATGGATAAAAGAAACAAGCATCCACCCAACTCGCCCAATTAAAAACGGGTCGGATAACCACCCAGTTTGGAACGGATAGAATATGGATAATATCCATATTATCCACTAAAAAGTGGATATTTGATGGATAACTCATATAACCCACCCAAAAAGGGACTCCCTAATCTTATCCACTTCAATTGTGTTATTTCAATTTCCAAATACCTTTTTACACTTTAACTTCAAATCTCAACCCACATGTCTAAATGATAATACATGGAAACTGACTCAAATATTTTTGAAAAGAGAACTAATATTTCTTCAGATTTGTGGAGAAGTAGGACTGCCAAATTTTTTTGGGGACAACATACTGTTAAATAAAGGGTTAAAAAACGTAAATCCTTCAAAAAGTATGATTAAAAGGGGTCAACCAGATAAAATTCTAAGAACATACACTAAAGAAAAACTTCATTTTTTATAGTAATTTTCTTTTAGCTTAGAAATATTTTTTGGAATTGTTCAACTTCTGATTCCTACTATGGATTTTTCTGCTGCTGTTTGCAAATTTTTTTTTTTTAGAAACTCTTTATATTGTAGGAAACATGTTAATTCTAAAGCTTATAACTTTTTCTTCAAGAAGTCATGAATAAATTTACTTATTTCGTTTTCCTAGTTAAATCTTGTTAAAAGAAGTATTAACATGTGAGATTTTGATTTATCTAAAACTGTTTTTCATAGGTACTGAAAAATGTATTCCCCATGGAGAATCTCAACGAAAATTAAATAGAAATAAAAGCTAAGAACCATAATTGATCGGAAGAAAAGAAAGGGAAAAAAAGAAAAAGAAAGAAGAGGTTGCAGATTGAAGAAAAGCTCACATCTTATTTAAGAAGCAATCCATATTATCCGTCAGTTAACCCATTTTTTACCCGTATCAAATATGGTCGGGTCGGATATTTTATCCGTTTTCAACCCGTCCATATCTAGCCCGACCTGCCCGTTTTCAACTCCTACCTCAAATCATTTCCAACTTATTCCCAACATAGTAAATCATCATTCAAACACCACAACTAAGCAGCCCATACGTTGCCATCATGTAATATCATTAAAATGGTACATTTAATAGATGAAAAAAGTAAAATGCGAAATCTTAGGGGGCATAACAGGTGCTTTAAGAAGCGGGCTAGTCCCAGCGTCCTTTTAAGTAAAAAGAGGATTTATGGGATTTTTCAGTTGAGACCAGCTCCAGCTGAGTATAATATATCTAGACTATCTAGAGATAACTGTGAGGAAGAGGATTATTTGAGCTTTCTTGTTAGAAGAGCAGAAAATTGTGAAGAAGTCTTTGAAGTTCCCAAAGGGAAAAGCAGTAGCTATGACTGAGCTGAGAGCTTTGATTCTTTTAAGCTTCGGAATTTTTTTGTCATTCAAGTGTTTATTAGTTTTAATCAGCTTGAATTTTGCTTTATATTACTGTATTTTGCTCAATGGATTTACTTCTCCGCGTTTCATATACTGTAAGTTGATATTCAGTTCCGATTCCGACTATTCTTGGCTCAAATCAATGATGCTTTTTGCTTTTGGATTTAGTACTGATGACTTTCTTTTGTCTGTCATCCTAGCTAGGATGTAGAAGACATGGGCATGCCCATTAAGTTTTTGGTTTCCTTGTATATTAGTATCGGCTCTTTCTGATTGCTCAAGTTCTGGTCCTAAATGCTTTTCAGTTATAAGGCTGATACATGCTCCATTTGTTTAATCTCAATATATTTGGGATTTGAGAGTTTTAATGACTTGTATTTGACCCATAAGTCCCTAACTTTGTATGAAAGAGATTATATTATTATATTGAATGGTATTGCAGAATGTACTTATGGTGCATGGCTAATGCACTCATGCAGGTTGTTGACCGCTTCAATTGCTTGGCCATTTCCAGCAATTGTTTATGTCGGTATCATCCTTTCAACCTTGGGGGCAGCCCTTCAAAGCTTGACTGGTGCACCACGTCTCCTTGCTGCGATTGCAAACGATGATATTCTTCCTGTTCTGAACTATTTTAAAGTGGTAGATGGAAGTGAGCCTCATGTGGCTACTTTCTTCACTGCCTTCATCTGTATTGGATGTGTTGTAATTGGGAATTTGGATCTTATTTCACCAACTATAACAATGTTTTACCTCCTATGCTATGCTGGTGTGAACTTATCCTGCTTCCTTCTGGATCTGTTGGATGCTCCCAGCTGGCGACCTCGGTGGAAGTTCCACCACTGGAGTCTCTCTCTTGTTGGAGCATTACTTTGTATAGGTATTTTCTTCTGCTTTTGCTGTTGGAGAACTGGTATTCTTTCTCTGTTTTGGTTGATATCGCCTGAAAATAAACTAATTCTCTATGCTCAACATAAATATTTGCTTCATATTGCTTTATCTTGCCCAAGAAAACCATCATCTTGATGCTGCCTGTTATAGATTAGCGAGTATCCAGGAGCTTGGAACATCTAATGTTTGACTTGGACCTTTACTTGTCCATATAATGCATCTCCAAAAATGGGTCGGTAATCGTTTTAGCCTATTTCTTACAGAATTTGGTAACATTTTCCCCGAGTAATTTTTTGTTAATTTGATTTTATATTCACCTACCAAACTAGCTTTTGTTATCAATTCAGTTTGAGAGGTTGAAAAGGCTGAATGTGTTTTTTTTTGTTTTTTTCTGCGCTTATCAGTCAGAAAGAATTTACCTTGTGGACACTGGTGGCTTTCATTCAAAATATGGACGGAGTATAGATCTTGTAACCTTTGTGGCAACAACTTTGCGATTATTTATTATTCAGGTGCATTTTATGATTTTTTGAGTTTACTGAATAAATTGAAAACTAACTTCTTTTAGGTGAAATGGGGTGAGAAAAAGTAGTAGAAATGTGGTGCAGAACAAGTTGTATTGGTTTTTTGTAACCTTGGACACCAGGTGCAAGCTCTTGTTTGTCCAAGAATAGGTGTGTGGACTTGCTTTCAAGTCTAAGAAGCCCATGTCTGAAGTTTCATTAGTCAAGAAGCCCAAGTTTGATGATTCTGTGCAAACCAAAAATAGGACTTATTGTTTCTATTCTCGTTTCCTTCCTTAGTAGGTTTGTAGTTCGATTTATAGTTTCCTTTTAAAATAGGTATTCTACTTTCCTTGTTTTTAACTATTTCCTGTCGATTAGAATAGGACTTTTAGTCATCAAAGAAGAGATCCTAAGCTCTAAAGTGGTCTCACGCCCCAATTTCAGTATAGTTACATGTTTCCAAGTAGATACTTAATGCAATTTGAGCTTTAATTGCTTTATTTCTTCTCCTTGCCTTTATCCCGAGTATGGTGGTTATAGTTTTTATCTTGTTTTCGGATGCATGTGGTGTATCTTTATCACATTAATTGTTTACAAGTGGTTGCTTTAGAACTTCTAAGTATTTGATCATTCAAGAATGCCCAACCCTTACTGCAATCTCATCCATCTTTGTCATACAGAACCAAAACCTGTTTTCACTCTTTTCTAGTCGTTTCTTGTTTCAAACGTATGAGTAGTTATTCTAATTTATCATCTGTCATTTTGTTTTTAAATTAATTGATTCCAATTATACAGCCCAAATATCTTTGATTCTTGAAATCAAATTATTCAGCTCTTGTTTCCAGTTGAATATATTGATCTTGATTGATGGGTTCTTTCTTAACTTGAGAATCACGTCAATTTGTCTATTCTGCTGATTTCTATAGTAAAATAAAGGACAGAGGAGAGAGGATCTCTCTTTTAGACTTGGCAAAAATGTAAATATTAACCTGGTTTATAAGCCTTTGGATAGTTTGCTTGTACATGAAGGGGAGCCTTAGAGTAACTGGTAAAGTTGCTGCCATGTGACCAGGAGGTCACGGGGTTCAAGCTGTGGAAACAACATCTTGCAGAAATGCAGGGTAAGGCTGAGTACAATAGACCCTTGTAGTCCGGCCCGGGCTGCCCTGTAGTTTTCTTGGATATGGGTTGGAGGATTCTGGGTTACTACTCGGTGAATCTAGTTTTGGCAAAAATTGTTACTACTAACATGTGTCGGAGGATTTTGGATCACTATTCCTCCACTTTCTATATTCTTCTACAACTCGATGTTTTTAGTTTGATAGAATTCAAACTCTTGGAATCAGGGATCTGATTGATTCCCGAAAAGATCTCTTAATTTAATTTTAGTTCTGATTGTTGTTGCTTAGTCCAACTCTTTTTATTTTTCTTTTCCTTTTCCTTTTGTCATTGGTTGTACCCTTTTTGCTTTATTTGAAAGTGGTAACGGTATATTAATATCAGCACAAAGGCTGTGCTAGAGCCATATTACAATTCAAAAAGCTGCACAGAGTCTCCTGTATTATCTTACAAGGAATCAATCATGTCCAGTAATGATTCTGCATCATCTACAAAGTTTATTTACACCAGCAATGAAACAAAAAATGCAGTTCATCTTGATTTTCTGGATAGAGCTTTATGTCTTAAAAATATCTTGCATTTTCTCTCTCCAAATTATCCACCAATGCATGCAGGTAATCTTTTCCACCATTTATTTTGTCTCATAGAGCCACCGTAGTAATTCCAGCACTTCAGCATATCGCAAGTACCCTTAGGCATAGTCCACCTGAGTCCTACTATGTTGAGGAGCAACTGCCATATCTGATCTGTTATTGGGCAATGTAAGAAGAGGTGACTACTGCTTTCTGAGTCAGCACCACATAAAAAACGTCTGGAACATAACTGAAATCCCAGTATCCTTCTTGCTGAGACTTGTTCTTTTTTCTTTCTAGGATTCTGTTCTGTGTTAGACAGTCACATTAAATTGTAATTTTGGTATATGTAATATTGAGAAGCGTGAGAATCTTGGTTTATGGATGTACGACATCCAGATGTAGGATGGCCTCTTTCTTTGCCTGAATAGTGGTAGTGATTCAACATTGCTGATGAGTCCAGTCTTTATCATCTCATCCTGGCAAGGAGCATCCCTCCGCCCAAAAAAAAAAAAAAAGAACCCCAAGATAATTGCAAAATGTTTAAGAAGGATCGACTCATATAGTAAAGACACTGCATAGAGTTCTATCTTATTCTAGCACTTTTTATGATGTATTTGGAGTCTTGGCTAAGCAATGGCAGACCATACTTATTTACTTAACATACACTAAATTTTGCAATCACTTGATCTCTTTCTGCATTTCAGAGTAATGAATGTTCTCTTTCTGCTTTTCCTTTACAGTGATCATGTTTTTGATTTCATGGGCATTCACTGTGGTATCACTAGCCCTAGCAAGTCTAATCTATTATTATGTGAGTATAAAGGGGAAAGCAGGAGACTGGGGTGATGGTTTCAAGAGTGCATATTTTCAGCTTGCTCTTCGTAGTTTACGATCTTTGGGAGGTATGTATTTGTCTGTTTATGTATCCGTTTATTCATTTAAATTTCTTGTCTAACAACATAAATCAGACCTTTCATACTGTCCGTTCCTTGTCTTAAAACATCTGATTGCTCCTCTCATGTGTATTCTATAATTGTTTAAAGGTTGAATGAAGCAAACACAATTTAGGTTTGTCATTGCAGGATCCCACTTTTTTCAATTGTGTGGTTTACCTAGGATATATATATATATATATATATATATATATTATATATATATATATATATGTGAGAGAAATTATGGGAGAAAATATGTTATTGAATTGTTGTATCTACATGATTACACTGCGCTCTATTTATAGACACTCCATTACAATCCTTTTCCTAGTAGGATACTATATATGAAAAACATTACAATCCTTTTCCTAGTAGGATACTATATATGAAATCATATTCCTATTATAACACTCCCCCTTAAGCTGGTGCATACAAGTCATATGTATCGAGCTTGTTACAGATGTATTAATACGAGGACCAGGGAGTGACTTGGTGAAAATATCTGCAGGTTGATCACTTGACTTCAAAAATTTTGTAATAATATCACCGGAGAGTATACCTGATCTGGATTGAGCAACCTCAATACCTAGAAAATACTTCAGTCTGCTGAGATCTTTAGTATGAATCATGCCAAACTCCTAAATTACTGTGTTGAATTTCCCAAATCATGCTCTGGGAGACTGTTTTAGACTATAAAGTGACCAACGCAATCGACACACCAGGTTAGACTCTCCCTGAGAAACAAAACTAGGTGGTTGCTCCATATAAACTTCCTTCTCAAGGTCACAATGGAGAGAATAGCATACATTACGAATGTGTCCAAGCCTATTACAATAACTACACCTAGGTCGAGATCTTCCAAGGAGACCTCCTTCTCGTCGCTTTTTCATGGACTGTGATGTGTGATTTTCTGATCTCTTCTATAAGGATTTTGAAGTAATCATAGGACTTGAACCTTCAATTCCCGTATTTTTGAAGTTAAACATATCAAAATCGAGAGACGTGGTGAAATTTGTCTTGGAAGATGGATGGAATCTGACGAACACAATCCAAGAAAAAAAATCACCGAGATCTGGCCGGGAAAAGGTGAATACGCGGCGCGTGGATCTAATGCGCTAGCTGGAGCTGGCACATGGTGGCGCGTGAGTGAGTATTTGTCGGAGCCGTTGATTGGGTTTTGGTCTGAATGGACTGATCTACCTCGTGGTGGTGTTGGAATTTGCGCAACACTACCTGAAAATAATTTTGACGCTGACAACCATGTTGTCACCGGAAATATTGCACGGTGACTGATTTGCTTTCCTGAAAATTATTGGAAAATTTGCACAATAATTAGTTTCTCACTAGCTTGAACCTGATCTATGTTGTGTTGGTGTTGAATTCTGCACAACACTGAATAGAGATGTGACGCTAGTAGCCACCGGAAAAATTATGCGCAGTGGGGATTTTTTTTGTTTTTTTCAAATCTTCGTTGGCTGGAAGAGGACGCAAAACAATTACCAAAATTGAGACACGGGATTGTGATGGTATTTTGTCGGTAGGATCAGAATGATGACACGACTCTAGGGGACGCAAAACAATCGCCGAAATTGAGGCACGAGACTGTGATGGTATTTTGTAGGTAGGATCGGAATGATGGCACGAATCTACGGGATGAGAAATTATGCCGGAAAAGTTGTTGAACCTCGAAGAAAGTGGTATGAGTCAGCTCGGAATCTCTGCGCAATGCTGACAGTAAAAAAAATTCTTAAAAGAATGGATGGAAATATCCTGGAATCACCAGAACCCTAATTTCGATGATCGAAATCTGGTAACTGTTCACGCCGGGAAAACACTATTCACGCGGCACTATTCATACAGTCTTGTTCACGCCGATTTTTTTTTGTTCCGGTGATAATATTCTATTATCTGAAGGAGAATATTTTATTTATAAATATCTGAAATTTCTCTACAATCTTTACAATCTTCACTGTACCATTATCTTTGGCAAGACGGGTGACACATTTTCTAGTGCGGCCCGCGGGCAACGAAAACTCTTTGATTCTCTACCAAGATCGTAGAAGCTCTGATACCATGTGAGAAATTATGGGAGAAAATATATTATTGAATTGTTGTATCTACATGATTACACTGAACTCTATTTATAGACACTCCATTACAATCTTTTTCCTAGTAGGATGTTATATATGAAATCATATTCTTATTCTACATTACAATCATTTTCCTAGTAGTATACTATATATGAAATTCTATAACTATTCTAACAATATATATATATATATATATATATATATATATTGGAATCTTATGTTGCTTTTGTTTCTATTATTACAAAATGGCGTTTCTCATTATAGTTCATTTGTTTCTAACCTCATTAATATTGCTTAATGTTTGGCAACACTTGTTGGTATGTCAGTGCCTTGCTTAGACGTTTTTATACTGAAAATATGCAAACGATGGTTGACTGTGATATTATTTCAGAAATATTGCTTCAATCTCTCGCAGAAGTTTGTTGCTCTTAACCACGTTTTTTCTTCCAAATGGTGTTTGGATACTTCTGCTTTGGTCTAACATTGTGGCAAGTGATTGGATGCAAGTCTAGGCAAGGGCATTTGAAGCATGTCTTAAATTCCTCCCATGTTGTTACAACAACAACATATAATGTATGATCCCACATGGTGGTTCTGGGTAAGGTGGGGTGTACGCACATCTTACCCTTACCTTGTGGGTAGAGAGTCTATTTCCAATAAACCCTCGGCTCAAGAAAAGCGTGTTTAAAGTAGAAGTAAAATTAAAAGCTCGGGTGAAATATTGTAGAAAAGGAAAGTATAGACAACAAGAATTAGAAGGGTAACCCATATAAAAGAAATCACATGGGTAATACAATTTGAAGAATAAGATAGTAATAGTAATAGTAATAGAATATAAGAATAATAATAAATACACTGATAAGTAGAAGAGGGAGCAGACAAGGTGCTCTAAGCTAGAACCATGCTCTCCCACAAGAAAGAAAATCGGTCGGCTGCCTACTAACCCTCTACCCTAATCTTCGACTTTCATTATTTTCTATCTAGGGTCATGTCCTCTGTGAGCTGAAGATGAGTCATGTCATGTCTAATCACCTTATGTCAATTCTTTTTGGGTCTACCTCTACCTCTCTTTAGACCTATCACCGCCAACCTCTCGCACCTCCTCACTGGAGCATCTGTGCTCCTCCTCTTTACATGCCCGAATCATCTCAGTCTCGCTTCCTATGTAGTTGAGATTATAAATCTATCTAGATTAGATTTGGTCTTGATCCCCCCGTCTTGAACCATGTGAATTTTGCAGTCCTCCTTGGATCGTGTGAGTTTTATACCTTTTAAAGGAAGATCAACAACTTGATAATTGCTATTGAACAACGAGAATTTCTGCACTGCTCTTAGTAGAAGTTGCATCCTTTTATCCTCTCTACCCAGGAACCTTACTATATCAAAATTACCCTTTTATTGTATTATAAATCTCTTAATCCTTTTAGACTATCTTTGACCCTTTCCATTAGCACATACGCCCAAGATACCTCCCTTGAATATGTTGTGTCAATTCGTCCATCACTAAGGCAGATAGGAACATGTAAGGGCTGATTCCTGGTGCAACCTCATCATGACCGGGAAGTGTTCTGAGTTACCTCCCTCTGTCCTAACATGTGTTTTGGCTTCATCGTACATGTCCTTAATAGTCCTAATGTAAGCCACATGTACACCTCTAGACTCCAAACATCTCCGAGGACCTCCCTAGGAACTTTATCAGATGCCTTTTCTAGGTCAATGAATACCATGTGTAAGTCCCACTTCTTGTCCCTATACTACTCCAACAATCTCCTTACAAGATGAATGGCTTCTGTAGTAGATCGCTCCGACATGAATCTAAATTGATTCTCGAAGATAGACACACCCCTCCCATCCTCATCTCAACCACCCTCTCCTAGGCTTTCACAATGTGACTTTGTAACTTGATACCCTTATAGTTATTGCAATTCTAAATATCATACTTGTTCTTGTATAACGGAACCATAGTATCCCACCTCCATTTCTCTGGCATTTTAGCCATCCTAAATATGACATTAAACAATCCAGTCAGCCACTGAATACCTGTCTTGCCTGCGTTCTTCCAAAAGTCCACAGGGAGCTCCCGGTCGATCTTCCCCTCATCTTACGAATACCCCTATAGCAAGGCATGTTTCTTTAAAATAAAGCAACTTGTTTAACTCTTGAGGGTATTTTTTTCCCATATTAGGTACTTTATCCGGGTACCAGTAATCTTATTTCACATTTTATCTCATTTTAATTTGTTCCATAATAATTCATAGATTGCCGCATAACTTTTTTCCAAAAGGAAAATGGTAATTATTGTATTAGCAATTAGCGTTTTAGCCAGGATTATCTTTTTTGATGTTGGAGTTCAAATGGGCCCTTTAAGATTCTTAAACTTACTAAAAGAATTTAACTTATCCTTTCATATCTGATCTATTGGCTTTGTTACCCCTGTTAAGTGTCTGGTAAATTAACCTTAAGTACCCGGATAAGAAAAACAAGAAGGGAGAGTTGAAGCTTCTGAATTTGTGGTTATATTCCGACTTCTCTTATTCTATTTCAAACGTGGATGACTGATGACCAATTTTTTTTTGAGGTGATGATCGTAGTTCCCTAAGTTAATTGAATCGTTTGATGGTAGTGCAAATTTTATTTAGCTAATTAGTGGGTGAATTCTGATTAATTTTTGCTCAAATTAACAAGTTGAATTTGGTTATTTGGTCGCTCCTAGTAGGATTTTCGGTTAACTCGAACTCCGCACTCTTTAGCACGAGAATTTGATTCTCGCCTGTCTACCATTTCACCACCAGGGCATCTTGAAAGTGAATCATATTCCATGGACATATTTTTGTATATTCATGAGTCAAACTTGAAAGAACTTCTAATTTCACAAGTTGTCTATAACTAGCATAAATCTATTGCTGCGAAGGGCGGTGTAATGAAACTTGAAGGGTAATTCACTTATTTTATTGCAATATAAGCATTAGTGGTAATAATAATTTGGAGCACCGAAGGGAAATACCACCTTATATTTTTCTCCATTTCAGTAAGCATCATATAGTTGAAGTCTAGTAAACCATCATCCTGGTTAATGCACATATTTAACCTAAATATGCTGCAAAGTGCTTTCAGTTATTAATTGCAAATAACAGAAACTGAAGAATTTGCATCTTTTATTCTTAGTTTGGCAATATCTTCTATTTTCTCAAGTAAAGTTATTCTGTTTGACCTTACATAGTACCCGTAGACATCCAAAATGACACGCAATAAACATCCAATTGTATATACAGCAAGTCAGGTACATCCCAAAAATTGGTACCCTATCCCTCTCATATTTTGTCGTCCATGGGGCAAGCTGCCAGAAAATGTACCTTGTCATCCTAAGCTAGCGGACTTTGCCAACTGTATGAAGAAAAAAGGCAGGGGAATGTCCATCTTTATTTCTATTATAGATGGAGACTACCATGAACGAGCTGAGGATGCCAAGGCAGCTTGCAAGCAGCTATGTACGTATATCGACTACAAGGAATGTGAAGGTGTAGCAGAAATAGTTGTTGCACCCAACATGTCAGAAGGCTTTAGAGGCATTGTTCAGACTATGGGCCTTGGGAATCTCAAGCCAAACATTATTGTTATGCGGTACCCTGAGATATGGCGGCGTGAAAATTTAACTGAAATTCCTGCTACCTTCGTTGGAATAATAAATGACTGCATTGTTGCATACAAGGCAGTTGTTATTGTGAAGGGTCTGGATGAATGGCCTAATGAGTATCAAAGACAGTATGGAACTATTGATTTGTACTGGATAGTCAGAGATGGTGGTCTTATGCTGCTGCTCTCTCAACTGCTTCTCACAAAAGATAGCTTTGAGGGCTGTAAGATTCAGGTATTCTGCATTGCTGAGGAAGACTCTGATGCAGAAGGACTCAAGGCTGATGTAAAGAAATTTCTTTATGACCTCCGGATGCAAGCTGAGGTAATTGTCATTTCCATGAAGTCATGGGAAGGCCAAGGGGAGCAGCAAGAATCTATTGAAGCATTCAGTGCTGCTCAGGGCAGAATAGCTAGTTATCTGGGAGAGATGAAAGAGAGAGCGGAGAGGGACAAGACTCCTTTGATGGCTGATGGAAAACCAGTGGTTGTCAATGAGCAACAAGTTGAAAAATTCCTGTATACCACTTTGAAGCTGAATTCAACAATTCTAAAATACTCGAGGATGGCTGCAGTTGTGTTTGTAAGTCTTCCTCCTCCTCCTGCCAACCATCCAGCATTTTTCTACATGGAATACATGGACCTGTTGGTTGAGAATGTACCTAGGCTCTTAATAGTTCGTGGATATCGTAGAGATGTTGTCACTTTGTTTACGTAGGTAGTTCTGTTCATACGCTTCCCTTTTGCCTCCCCTCTCTTTGTTGCTTTATTTCAATAGTTCAAATTCAATTTGTTATTTCTGTCTTCCTTTTGTTTTTTTTTCTTTTCTCCTCGAGGTGGGTGTACACTATAGTTTTGTATCATTAATTCTTTTGGAGAAGGAAAATTTTGTTATTGATGAATCTTTGCTGACTATTAGAATACGTTGTTGACATATCTCAAGTTGGTTAAAGTACTGTAACTAGAGCAAGGCTCTTGTACAATTTCGCAGAAGATAAGAGAGAGAGGGAGGAGAATTAGAGAGAGAAGGGAAAACTCTGTTTTCATATATCATGCCAAATAATCAATACAGAGCTGGAATAAGTACAAATGCAGAGAACAACGACATACTAGCTAGGTCCCCCTCACTAGGACACGTGTCCTCTTAGAACAACAAACTTTGAGGACTTGATTACAAATACTGAAATGAACTAAACTAAACTAAACTTTAAGGACCCAACTGTAAATAAAATAACATAATTAAACCATATTCAGAATTAATTTTCCCTCTTTCCTAAAATTCCATCCTCCTTCAAAACCTTGCCCTCAAGGATCAAAATTAGGGAACTGAGACTTAATGAAGTTGTAATCTTCTCAAATTACACTCTTCTGGTAGCAAGTTTGCCCACTGGACAAGGATTTGAGTAGCAGCTTTTAACATCTAGCTTCATATCTCCATAAATTGTGTATCATTAAACCTTGAATAATCCAAAGTAGCAAGCACCATTATAAAATCGAGACAATGAAATGAGAATCGATTTTGACGATGAAGATAAAATGGGTATTAAGAAAGAGTTGAAAATGGAGACCCAGTTAGCTGAAAGACTTCAGAGTAGTTTATGTCCAATATGGATTGAATTAGACCTCGAATTTGTTGATATTTCGAGCATTGTCACTATTCAAGGTTTGATTTTTCCACAGTTTGTTTCTTTGCCTCAATATTTTCAATTGAAAATATTTAATCAATTAATCAGCCATAACAATTATTCAGAGACAAAAAAGTAGCGAAAACTAAGCAATAATAAGCAACAGTCAATGGGGTAGCTGGGAACGTCACTGCCACGACATGAATGCTGGAACATTCGTGAAACTAGGAAAGGCTGCCGGAGTTCTAATTTTCTGGTCGTCGTCTGATATACAAGTGAGCAATTATAAAAGAAATGACCGGTTTTAATGGGTGTCGCCTGAAAACGTTAAATATTAAAAGCTTTAAAAAATATGAAAAGAGTAAATGTCATCATAGAAGATGAACCGGAAAGTGATATAGAAGATGACTACAATGGACAGGTTGAAACTGAAATTGAATCGGAAGACATAATCAATGAAGATGCAGATAATTACCCTGAAGAAGAATTAGAAGATCCCAATCTAGAAATAATAACTAGAAGGAATACTAGATTACCAGATCATATACCTATAGGACAACAAGCTGAATTTAAAGAATTTGTAGGATCAATGACCCAAGGAGTAAATTACAATGGATACTTTTTAGATCTAGACAATGTTTATGATGAACAAGAAGTAGGAAGAAGAATAACAGACTGGAACTTAGGAATGTATATAGCATTAATGAATAGTACACAAACAGAAAACCTAGATTATATGTACGATTTAATATCAAAAACTTTAATTGGAAAAGCAACTTACTGGATAGAGTCAATTGCATATCAGCTAAGGGGAGAAGTATTAAGTTATGCAACAGATTGGAAATCAATGTTAATGATATTTGATTTATTATTAAAAAGAGAATTCTTAGGTGAAAAATGGTTAGTAGCCAGAGAAAATGTGTTAGCAGAAAGAAAAACAGAGATTATCATGAACTTGAATAACATGAAATGTTGTAAGATAAACAAACTACCAGAATATACGATTAGCTTTAGTAAATTCTTTTACGAAGCTAGATTCCTACCAGAAGAAGGAGTAATTTACCAACAATTATACTACAATCATTTGCCTGTATAATATTGAGATATCAAAAGAATACGTACAATTAGAACCTAAGGAAAATACCTAGGGGAAAGAATACGAGTGTTAAGAGCATATCGATGAGGAAATGCGAAGAATATCGATTCTGACAAAGATTAAAAAGATAAAAAGATAGGATTGAGAGAAATATGCAGTTCTGAAAGAACATTAATATTTGGATGTGATGATAATAGAAAAGAAAAGAAGTACAAAAAGCATAAAAGACATAAGAAACGTAAGGATAAATCTGAAGGAGATCACAAGTATAAGAAGTATAGAAAATACAGGAAAAAACCTTATTACAAATCATATAAGAAAAAGAGATTTAGAAGATATAAGAATAATCCAGATACAAGAAATAAGTTTAGATACAAAAGAAAATTTAGAAAAAGAAGAAATGTAAACCCAATAAAAGCAGATAAGACTAAAGAAGAAAAAGTTAAAGAGTGCAAATGTTGGAATTGCAATGAGAAAGGACACTATGCAAACAAGTGCCCAAAGCTAAAGAAAAAAGGAGTAAAATACATAAATACAGAATAATTTATAATGAGCTTACAACATATTAAAGAAGATAATAATAAATGGTATGATTATGAAGATTTTTATGTTAGCGAAACAGATGAAGAGTCAGAAACAGAAAGAGTAAGTTAAATCAACCAAGATTCTCATAGTGAAGACAGTTCCGAATAAAAATGAATACACTGGAAAGACAGAAAAGAGTATTAATAAGAGAAAGAGAATACTGGATACAATGCGAAGAATATACTCGACGCAAGCTGATTATAACTTCAACAGTTAGTGAAATAGGGAGTATCTATTACAATGATAGGTACAAAAAGATTACCAATCGATTGTCAAAGATAAGAGAAGAAATGAATAAGATACATTGGAAACAAATTGAAATAGCAAGACTCATAGAAGAGTCACTGAGAAATGAGGAAACTAGACAAGAAGTACGAGAATACGAACAGGATGTAGAACTCAGCAGAAGATTAGATGATCCTGACTAAAATGGTAGCAATTCACATAGAAGCTCACATAGAATATAAACCAAATAAAATGATAAAACAAAAAATATTTATTGACAGCGGAGCAGATATATGTCTAGCCAGAAAAGATGTTTTAGAATCCCACAGATGGAAAAGATCTAAGATGCATAGAGCAAAGGTATCAGGATTTAATGAGCAGTCTAAAGAATTAGATATAATAACAGAAAATATGAGAATTGTATTAGGGAAAACTATCTTCAGATTACCAATAGTATATCAATTAGATAACATGAAGCAACAAGTGTTATTAGGAAATAACTTCCTAGATTACTTTAAAACTCAAGGAATTAACAAGAATACATTTTGTTTGCAATCCCCCTGTGATAAATGGATTATATTAAAAAGAATATTACCAGTAAACTCCATAAGATCATGTACTATAAAAAGGGATAGGATTAATAATCTAGAATTATTAAAAGAAAAATACCTAGGTATGTTAAAAGGAAACTTCGGAGAAAACCCGATGCAACTATGGGAAAAGAAAAAATATATGGAGAGATAAAACTGATAGATCAAAGTGATTTAGTCAGAACAAAACCAATAAGATATAGCCCAACAGATCAAAAGGAATTTGAAACCCAGATTAAGGAATTATTAGAAATGAAGGTAATAAGAGAAAGTAAGAGTCCTCATAGTAGCCCAGCCTTTTTAGTAAGGAAACATAACGAGCTGAAACGAGGAAAAGCCAGATTAGTGATTGATTATCGAGAACTGAATAAAAAGACTATTTTTGATGGATACTTTTTACCTTATAAAAGAAACCTGATTAACAGATTAGGAAACAAAAAATGGTTTAGCAAATTCGACTGTAAAAGTGGATTTTTGCAAATTAAGTTGACTAATGAATCTAGAGCTTTAACAGCATTCAGTGCTCCGCAAGGACATTACGAATGGAATGTATTACCAATGGGATTAAAGAATGCACCACAAATCTTTCAAAGAAGAATGGATCAAGTGTTTAGAAAGCTTGCAGACTTCTGTATCATATATGTGGATGATATATTAGTTTACAGCAGTAACTTAGAAGAGCATATTAACCATGTCGAGCAATTCATTGAAACGGTAAATCAACACGGAATACTTCTATCTGAAAAGAAATCAGAAATATTCAAGAATACTATTGAATTCCTAGGCTACATTGTGGATAGTGAAGGAATACAATTACAGGAACATGTGGTAACAAAAATTAAAAATTTTAAAGAAAAATTAGAAAATAAAAGAGAAGTGCAACAATTTTTAGGTGTAATAAACTATGCCGCAGATCACATAAAAGATTTACCATATTTAAGAAAGCCATTGCAAGATTTGATTAAAAAAGATGTAACCTTCGAATGGAAGGAAGAACATAATGAGGCAATCAACAAGATTAAAAACAAGGTAAAATCATTACCAAAACACAGAGTACCGACTGACCAAGATCAATTAGAACTCTTTACAGATGCTAGTGACATAGGATGGGGAGCAATCCTAATAGCATATGATAAAGAAGATGTTGATAAATAAAAAATGTTAATTTGTGGATATGGAGGAGGAACGTGGAAGCCTAACGAGAAAAACTACCATATCAACGAAAAAGAATTATTGACAGCAAAATTTGGAATAAAAAGATTTCATTACCATTTACTACCAGTAAAATTCATTGTTAGAACTGATAATACTCAGGTAAAGGCATTCATCACAAACAGAATAGATCCTTTACCCGAACTGAATAAAAGAAGAAAATGTCAATCTTTCTTCTGTTCTTATGATTTTATTGTTAAGAATATATCTGGAACTAAGAATGGTTTAGCTAATTTTCTTAGCAGATATAATGTCAATTAACAGCGAAGACTTTGAAGAATACATAGCCAAGGCTATGCAACAGATTATTCAGACCAATGAAATATTGATTACAAGATTACAGGAGAATACCCAGAGTATCAAACAGCTAACGGAAGCCATACAAGACTTCTCAAAACTAAAGATTCTAAAGAATGAAGAAAGACAAAAAACACCAATCACAATATCACCACCACAGCAAAAAACCTTTCAACCATTCTTATCAAAATTAGCAACCATGCCATCAGCAATACCCTCAACATCAGCAGCGGTATCCATGGCAGACACACTGAAATTTAGACCAGAAGTGATTAGTGCTTATGAAAAGATTAACAAATTTTATAATTATAAGACTAACGCTGATATTGTACGCAGTGCTAAGCTGAGTAAATATCCAAGGTTTATTTGCAGTGAAAGGGCAAACCCGAGTATTGTGGAACGATTATTCACGTACGGGTTCATTGACAAGATTATCACTGATGATAAGATGATCAACCTCACCAAACTACCACCAATTATCACCCGATCAACGGAGCTAATGATGGAGTCCTTTGGAAAAGGAATCTACGGGATACAAATCCTAGATGCTTCAACAGATTTAAAAGGTAAGCCGATTGTCATATGTCAAATATTCAAGACAGGCAGGAACAACACCATTAGCGGGGAAGACAAGGATTTAAATATGAAAATTCCCTGTACACTGTAGAAGTTCCAAAACTGGATTAGTGAAAAAAGAGTATTTGGACTATTAACGTTAAAAACAAGAATAGAAGACATGTTGCGAAACCGGAAGGCATCCGTAATTGGAACTTCCAAAGGAGGAGAAGTAGAGGAGATCATGACCTTATATTATGACAATGATATAGAGGTTAAAGAGACTACAGAACTAATGTTATTGCTAGACAAGATTACCAACCTAAAGCATACCCATGCTGAGGAGACTATCCGCCATTACAAAATTATGGCAGAACAAAAGAAAAGACCAGTGATTAAAACTGAGACATCATCATCAGCAAAGGTCAGTGTCAAAAAAGAACAGTGTCCTAATCCTTTTGAATAAGGAGGGAAAACTAATTATTTTTTGCAAGTACAATGTAAAGGATTAAAAAGAGGCCTTACGGTCCAAAATGAATATGGCTTAACAGCCCAAAAGATTACCAAAAGGTAACATGTGGATTTATCCATTTTTGAAACCTGTAGAAAGAGGCTTATGGCCCAAACAGATTAGGACCCAACGTAGTGTTTAGACTACGGTAAGGTCCAAAAGATTATGATGCAGGAAATGTAATTCACTTTGCATAACCCTATTGAATACTGGTCAGGGAATGTAGTTTACAGCATAACCCAAAAAAGAGGTCCGTAAAAGATTATGGCCTTATGGCCCAAAGTAGATTAGGAGCCTCACGGACCAAAAAGATTATTAAGTTGGTAACCCAGTACAAGAGGTCTTATTGGCCCAATGGAATAAATTAAAACGTGTAAGTTTTATTTACACGAATCTTATAGATCCAACTAATTAAAACACTGGTAACCCAGAAAAGAGGTCATAACAGACCCAAAAGAATATGGCCCAATGTAGTTTAAACTACAGAAAGCCCAAACAAAAGAGGCTTTAGTGCCCAAAATCAGATTATGGCCTCACAGCCCAAAATGATTATTGAAGTCACAATTGATTAAACAAAAATCAATCGGACAGCTGGAAAATATTAAACACAATAGCAGCCCGACATGAATACGAAAAATCATGCCAGCCTACGACAGCTGAACAAATCACCAGATAAAGCCAAAGGCAACGTGGACAGCTGACCCGAAAACTGACAAAACAACTTTACGGAAAGAAGCAGACAAGGCATTGTAGACACTGTAGCCTTTATGACTTTTTTGGAAAAGTATTTTGTCTAGTACTATTTGATTACTGTTTACTTTATGACTTTTGAAAAGTAATACTGTTTACTTTAAAAAAGTGATGAATAGTGAATAGTCAAGGTTATCTATATAAGGAGCCTCTTGTAAAGACGAAAGGCATTCGAAAAATTCTGAAATAGAAACCTTTACAAAAATTCTCTCAATGTTTAACTAGAACACCCTTCAGTCTATAATCCGAAATCATCCAAGATTATCATAAGATAACCGAAATACTATCCAAGAACATCTTAAGATTAATCAAACTATCATCTAAAAACAGACATAAGATTAATCTTATATCAACCAAGAATATCATAAGAACACGAAGTACAATACTTTGATTTGTTATGATTAGAACTATACTGGTTAAAGCACACCACTGGAAGGAAGGCGATCAGAGGATACCCGTTACTGACTCCTGGCTCCCAGGCGACAGAGTACCCACGGCGGAAGGCAAAGGGGAAATACAGGCCATAGGAGGGTTGAGACTACTTCGGTGATCTGGAAGTCTACTTAAAGGTATGTGCTTAAACTATATGTTTCTAATTATAATTTTGATAAGTATATTACTCTGTTGTTATGTTGTTTAGACGTTGATATAAGATTAATCTTATGTCTGTTTTTAGATGATAGTTGATTAATCTTAAGATGTTCTTGGATAGTATTTCGGTTATCTTATGATAATCTTGGATGATTTCAGATTATAGACTGAAGGGTGTTCTAGTTAAACATTGAGAGAATTTTTGTAAAGGTTTCTATTTCAGAATTTTTCGAATGCCTTTCGTCTTTACAAGAGGCTCCTTATATAGATAACCTCAACTATTCACTATTCATCACTTTTTAAAGTAAACAGTATTACTTTTCAAAAGTCGTAAAGTAAACAGTAATCAAATAGTACTAGACAAAATACTTTTCCAAAAAAGTCATAAAGGCTACAGTGTCTACAATGCCTTGTCTGCTTCTTTCCGTAAAGTTGTTTTGTCGCGTCACCATTCCACGCTTGCCTTTGGCTTTATCTCGGTGATTTGTTCACCGCCGAGGGTCGGGCATGATTTTTCGTATTCATGTCGGGCTGCTATTCTGTTTAATATTTTCCAGCTGTCCGGTTGATTTTTGTTTAATCAATTGTGACTTCAATAATTATTTTGGGCTGTGAGGCCATAATCTAATTTTGGGCACTAAGGCCTCTTTTGTTTGGGCTTTTTGTAGTTTAAACTACATTGGGCCATATTCTTTTGGGTCTGTTATGACCTCTTTTCTGGGTTACCAGTGTTTTAATCAGTTGGATCTATAAGATTCGTGTAAATAAAACTTACACGTTTTAATTTATTCCATTGGGCCAATAAGACCTCTTGTACTGGGTTACCAGCTTAATAATCTTTTTTGGCCGTGAGGCTCCTAATCTACTTTGGGCCATAAGGCCATAATCTTTTGGGTCCGTAGGACCTCTTTTTTGGGTTATGCAGTAAACTACATTCCCTGACCAGTAGTCAATAGGGTTATGCAAAGTGAATTACATTCCCTGCATCATAATCTTTTGGACCTTACCGTAGTCTAAAACACTACGTTGGGTCATAATCTGTTTGGGCCATAAGCCTCTTTCTACAGGTTTCAAAAATGGATAAATCCACATGTTTCCTTTTGGTAATCTTTTGGGCTGTTAAGCCATATTCATTTTGGACCGTAAGGCCTCTTTTTAATCCTTTACATTGTACCTGCAAAAAATAATTAGTTTTCCCTCCTTATTCAAAAGGATCGTGACATCGTTTCTTTTTGACAATCGACCTTTGCCGATGATGATGTCTCGCTTTTAATCACCGGTCTTTTTCTTTGTTCTGCCATAATTTTGTAATGGCGGATAGTCTCCTCAGCATGGGTATGCTTTAGGTTGGTAATCTTGTCTAGCAATAACATTAGTTCTGTAGTCTCTTTAACCTCTATATCATTGTCATAATATAAGGTCATGATCTCCTCTACTTCTCCTCCTTTGGAAGTTCCAATTACGGATGCCTTCCGATTTCGCAACATGTCTTCTATTCTTGTTTTTAACGTTAATAGTCCAAATACTCTTTTTTCACTAATCCAGTTTTGGAACTTCTCCAGTGTACAGGGAATTTTCATATTTAAATCCTTGTCTTCCCCGCTAATGGTGATGTTCCTGCCTGTCTTGAATATTTGACATATGACAATCGACTTACCTTTTAAATCTGTTGAAGCATCTATGATTTGTATCCCGTAGATTCCTTTTCCAAAGGACTCCATCATTAGCTCCGTTGATCGGGTGATAATTGGTGGTAGTTTGGTGAGGTTGATCATCTTATCATCAGTGATAATCTTGTCAATGAACCCGTACGTGAATAATCGTTCCACAATACTCGGGTTTGCCCTTTCACTGCAAATAAACCTTGGATATTTACTCAGCTTAGCATCGCATAACATATCAGCGTTAGTCTTATAATTATAAAATTTGTTAATCTTTTCATAAGCACTAATCACTTCTGGTCTAAATTTCAGTGTGTCTGCCATGGATACCGCTGCTGATGTTGAGGGTATTGCTGATGGCATGGTTGCTAATTTTGATAAGAATGGTTGAAAGGTTTTTTGTTGTGGTGGTGACATTGTGATTGGTGTTTTTTGTCTTTCTTCATTCTTTAGAATCTTTAGTTTTGAGAAGTCTTGTATGGCTTCCGTTAGCTGTTTGATACTCTGGGTATTCTCCTGTAATCTTGTAATCAATATTTCATTGGTCTGAATAATCTGTTGCATAGCCTTGGCTATGTATTCTTCAAAGTCTTCGCTGTTAATTGACATTATATCTGCTAAGAAAATCAGCTAAAACATTTTTAGTTCCAGATATATTCTTAATAATAAATCATAACAAATGTAAGAAAGATTGCCATTTTCTTCTTTTTATTCAGCTGGTAAATGATCTATTCTGCTTTGTGATGAATGCCTTTACCTCGAGTATTATCATTCTAACAATGAATTTTACCGGGTAGTAAATGGTAATGAAATCTTTATTCCAAATTTTACCGTCAATAATTCTTTTTCGCTGATATGGTAGTTTTTCTCGTTAGGCTTCCAATGCTCCTCCTCCATATCCACAAATTAACATTTTTCTTTATCAACATCTTCTTTATCATATGCTATTAGGATCGCCTCCCCATCCTATGTCACTAGCATCCAGAAGAGTTCTAATTGATCTTGGTCACTTGGTACTGTGTTTTGGTAATGATTTTACCTTGTTTTTAATCTTGTTGATTGCCTCAGTATGTTCTTCCTTCCATTCGAAGGTTACATCTTTTTTAATCAAATCTTGCAATGGCTTTCTTAAATATGGTAAATCTTTTATGTGATCTGCGGCATAGTTTATTACACCTAAAATTGTTGCACTTCTCTTTTATTTTCTAATTTTTCTTTGAAATTTTTAATTTTTGTTACCATATGTTCCTGTAATTGTATTCCTTCACTATCCACAATATAGCCTAGGAATTCAATAGTATTCTTGAATATTTCTGATTTCTTTTCAGATAGAAGTATTCCGTGTTGATTTACCGTTTTAATGAATTGCTTGACATGGTTAATATGATCTTCTAAGTTACTGCTGTAAACTAATATATCATCCACATATATGATACAGAAGTCTGCAAGCTTTCTAAACACTTGATCCATTCTTCTTTGAAAGATTTGTGGTGCATTCTTTAATCCCATTGGTAATATATTTCATTCGTAGTGTCCTTGCGGAGCACTGAATGCTGTTAAAGCTCTAGATTCATTTGTCAATTTAATTTGCCAAAATCAACTTTTACAGTCGAATTTGCTAAATCATTTTTTGTTTCCTAATCTGTTAATCAGGTTTCTTTTATAGGGTAGAAAATATCCATCAAAAATAGTCTTTTTATTCAGTTCTCGATAATCAATCACTAATATGGCTTTTCCTCATTTCAGCTCGTTATGTTTCCTTACTAAAAAGGCTGGCTACTATGAGGACTCTTACTTTCTCTTATTACCTTCATTTCTAATAATTCCTTAATCTGGGTTTCAAATTCCTTTTGATCTGTTGGACTATATCTTATTGGTTTTGTTCTGACTAAATCACTTTGATCTATCAGTTTTATCTCTCCATATATTTTTTCCTTTTCCCATAGTTGCATCGGGTTTTCTCCGAAGTTTCCTTTTAACATACCTAGGTATTTTTCTTTTAATAATTCTAGATTATTAATCCTATCCATTTTTATAGTACATAATCTTATGGTGTTTACTGGTAATATTCTTTTTAATATAATCCATTTATGACAGGGGGATTGCAAACAAAATGTATTCTTGTTAATTACTTGAGTTTTAAAGTAATCTAGGAAGTTATTTCCTAATAACACTTGTTGCTTCATGTTATCTAATTGATATACTATTGGTAATCTGAAGATAGTTTTCCCTAATACAATTCTCATATTTTCTGCTATTATATCTAATTCTTTAGACTGCTCATTAAATCCAGATACCTTTGCTCTATGTATCTTAGATCTTTTCCATCTGTGTGATTCTAAAACATATTTTCTTGCTAGACATATATCTGCTCCGCTGTCAATAAATATTTTTTGTTTTATCATTTTATTTGGTTTATATTCTATGTGAGCTTCTATGTGAATTGCTACCATTTTAGTCAGGATCATCTAATCTTCTGCTGAGTTCTACATCCTGTTCGTATTCTCGTACTTCCTGTCTAGTTTCCTCATTTCTCAGTGACTCTTCTATGAGTCTTGCTATTTCAATTTGTTTTCAATGTATCTTATTCATTTCTTCTCTTATCGTTGACAATCGATTGGTAATCCTTTTGTACCTATCATTGTAATATATACTCCCTGTTTCACTAACTGTTGAAGTTATAATCAGCTTGCGTCGAGTATATTCTTCGCATTGTATCCAGTATTCTCTTTCTCTTATTAATACTCTTTTCTGTCTTTTCAGTGTATTCATTTTTATTCAGAACTGTCTTCACTATGAGAATCTTGGTTGATGTAACTTACTCTTTCTGTTTCTGACTCTTCGTCTGTTTCGCTAACATAAAAATCTTCATAATCATACCATTTATTATTATCTTCTTTAATCTGTTGTAAGCTCATTATAAATTGTTCTGTATTTATGTATTTTACTCCTTTTTTCTTTAGCTTTGGGCACTTGTTTGCATAGTGTCCTTTCTCATTGCAATTCCAACATTTGCACTCTTTAACTTTTTCTTCTTTAGTCTTATCTGCTTCTATTGGGTTTACATTTCTTCTTTTTCTAAATTTTCTTTTGTATCTAAACTTATTTTTTGTATCTGGATTATTCTTATATCTTCTAAATCTCCTTTTCTTATATGATTTGTAATAAGGTTTCTTACTGTATTTTCTATACTTCTTATACTTGTGATCTCCTTCGTATTTATCCTTACGTTTCTTATGTCTTTTATGCTTTTTGTACTTCTTTTATTTTCTATTATCATCACATCCAAATATTAATCTTCTTTCTGTAAATCCGCATATTTCTCTCAATCCTATCTTTTTATCTTTTAATCTTTTGTCAGAATCGATATTCTTCGCATTTCCTCATCGATATGCTCTTAACACTCGTATTCTTTCCCTAGGTATTTTCCTTAGGTTCTAATTGTACGTATTCTTTTGATATCTCAATATTATACGGTACAGGCAAATGATCGTAGTATAATTGTTGGTAAATTACTCCTTCTTCTGGTAGGAATCTAGCTTCGTAAAAGAATTTACTAAAGCTAATCGTATATTCTGGTAGTTTGTTTATCTTACAACATTTCATGTTAATCAAGTTCATGATAATCTCTGTTTTTCTTTCTGCTAATACATTTTCTCTGGCTACTAACCATTTTTCACCTAAGAATTCTCTTTTTAATAATAAATCAAATATCATTAACATTGATTTCCAATCTGTTGCATAACTTAATACTTCTCCCCTTAGCTGATATGCAATTGACTCTATCCAGTAAGCTGCTTTTCCAATTAAAGTTTTTGATATTAAATCGTACATATAATCTAGGTTTTCTGTTTGTGTACTATTCATTAATGCTATATACATTCCTAAGTTCCAGTCTGTTATTCTTCTTCCTACTTCTTGTTCATCATAAACATTGTCTAGATCTAAAAAGTATCCATTGTAATTTACTCCTTGGGTCATTGATCCTACAAATTCTTTAAATTCAGCTTGTTGTCCTATAGGTATATGATCTGGTAATCTAGTATTCCTTCTAGTTATTATTTCTAGATTGGGATCTTCTAATTCTTCTTCAGGGTAATTATCTGCATCTTCATTGATTATGTCTTCCGATTCAATTTCAGTTTCAACCTGTCCATTGTAGTCATCTTCTATATCACTTTCCGGTTCATCTTCTATGATGGCATTTACTCTTTTCATATTTTTTAAAGCTTTTAATATTTGGTTATTTTCTTTTACTATTTCCGTATCTTCAGAATTTTCTTCTTCTATGAATTCTACTACTTGTAGTTCATGGTCAGTTTGTTCATTCCTGTCTTCATCAGTACTATTGCTTCTTGAAGTATTTTCATCACTTAATTTTCTTTTTTCTTTCTTTTTTCCTTTCAATTCCTTTAATTGTTCTTTTAGGAACTGTATCTCTTCTCTGAGTTCTAATAGTTCATGTCTTACTTCTCTTAGTTCTTCCTTTGTTTCTTTTAGCTCTTTCTTGGTTTCTTTTAGCTCTACTTTAGTTTCTTTTAGAAGGGTTTGCGTATTCTTATATTTTCTATATTTGTCATACCATTCTGCATTTTCGCTTGATTTTAAATTTAGATTTTCTACCTTTAATTCACTTATCTGTTGTTCTTGTTTGTCTAATCTTAGTTTTTCGTAAGTTGTTTTTTCTTCTCCGGGCATTTTTACTTCCTTCAGTTTTTCTTCCCTTACGGGTTTTGACCTTATAGGCTCGTATTTATATCTTTCTTTCTCTATGATATCTTTACCGTGAGTTTTTTAAAATGTGATTGCTCCAGGTTCCATTAGAATTTTCATTCTTTATTTAACTTCGTTAGTCCACCCAAAGCGTCTATTACATCTCTTGGTAATTTTGATTTTATTTTGCTTATATCTACCATTACAGATATTTTACTTCTTCTTCATGCATCTATTGGTACTATTTCTGGTTTATGTGTAGTAGTTTTTGCTATAGTCGTTTCTTTACTTGTACTGGCTTCTTCACTAGGTTCTTTTTGTTTTCCTTTGCCTTTTTCTTCTAATAACATATTCAACTTTTCCAATATTAATTTAAACGTTGATATTTCGGATACGTTCCAAAGGTTAGTCAATTCTTCTCTAATCATTTGTTGGGTTTTATTTTGATTATCTCTTACTTCATCCATTAGTGATAATATATTTTTCATTTTTTCTTTTAATATGATCTCTTCCCATAACGCATCTATTTTTTCGTTATTGCTCATAATCCGGATTATTTATTCGTTTCTTCCAACCGTTTCCCATGTCTATCCATATTTTGCTAAACTTTTCACATTGCTTTTCTAGTTGTGCTATATCATTTTCTAATTTCATTTTTTTGGTGATGTATTCGAGATATTTTAATTGGGAATATATTTCTCCTGATAAGACCGTCTTTATAGTTTTTAGCTTTTGTTTTTTCTTTATTATTTGTAACTGTATATTCATATTTTGTTTATAAATCTAGTTTTTCCTTGATCACTTATCTCGATTCCGTTATTATTTATCTTATAATCTATCATTGTTAAAAATTCGCTTCCTAATAATAATTCGTTGATGCTATCATACTCTATTACTCCGATATTTATTCTATATTCCAAATCTTGGATTTTAAATCTTAAATTTATGCTTCTCGTAATTATTATTTCTCTTTCGTTCTCAGGGTAATTATAAGTTTGTGGTTCTATTATATTACACTCATTTTCATCTATTTTACTTATGTGTATAAAACTTTTAATTGTTCCTGTATTTATCTCTGCTATTCCATCCATACTTACCACATTTCTGAATATTATAACCTTGATTTTTAATCTAGTACACTCTATGTTTATCAAATCTATTATTCTGGGTTTTATCCTTGGTATACTATTCAACGATTCTCTGGTTATACTTAATCTAGATCCCTCTATTCTTGGTATTAATCTTGGTATTAATCTTTGAGACTACTTCGGTGATCTGAAAGTCTACTTAAAGGTATGTGTGGTAAGACGGTCACGGTGTTGCTTCAACGACTTTCGCCGGAACAATGCTAGATATAGTGCGAGAACTAAGCAAATCTGGAGAAAAGATCGATGGAGGAGGAGGTGGTGTCGCCGGTTATAATGGTGGTGGTGGCGGTGGCGGTGGTGAGCTGATGATAAAGAAAGAGAGAGAAAAATAAATAAAAAATATATTTGAATAATAGGAAAATATTATAAAAATTATTTTAAAATTTTCTTTTGGCTTCTCATGCACTCTCAGAGTGTATGATATACTCTCTCTGCCACATCAACTTTGAGGGAGTAAATAATTTCATTTTAAAATTGTCCAGAGGGGTAATTGGACCCCCGCAAAAATAAAGTGTGTAGTTGAAAATTCGGTGGGGGGGTGGGGTGGGGGGGTGGTGGTGGTGTTATTTGGCTACTTTCTCTCCTCTCCAATATAGCAATAAGGTCAATCATTTGCTCTATCAATGATTGACCCTCAGCAGAACAGATGGAGGATCAATAGAAAGAACCACCTTAAGCCATATCTTCTTCTTGAGTTGAGATATGTGAAAGATTGGGTGGACCTTAGTAGTAACAGGTAAGCTCAATTTATAGGGTCCATAGAACTTAGATGCCAGCTTCAAACTCTTTCTGATTGCCACTAAAACCTGTCTATATGGCTGTAATTTTAGAAAGACCCAATCACCTTCCACAAATTCCCTCTCAGTTCTCTTCTTATCTGCATAAAACTTCATCATGTTCTGTGTTTTCTCCAAGTTATCTTTTAGAATTTTTACCATCAGCTGCCTTTCTTTCAAAACTTGATCTACAATAGCTACTTGAGACTGAGCAATCAGTTCAAAAGTAAGTTGTGGAGGCTCATAACCATACAACACTTTGAAGGGTGTCATCTTTAGTGTTGTATGATAATTGTTGTTATACCAATATTCAGCCAAAGACAACCATTTGTTTCAATCTTTGGGCTTGTTCCCTGTCATGCATCTCAAATAATTTTCTAGGCATCTGTTTAACCTTTCTGTCTTTCCATCTGTTTGTGGATGGTAGGCAGAACTGTATAACAGTTGCACTTGCAAATTCTTAAACAATTCCTTCCGAGAATTGCTAACAAAGATCTTGTCTCTGTCAGTGACAATACTCTTTGGTAACCCATGCAACTTATAAATAGAATCCATGAAAATTCTGGCTACTTGAGATGCTGAAAAAGGATGAGATAAGGAAAGAAAATGACCATACTTGCTCTATCTGTCCACTATTACTAAGATAGTATCTAGGCCCTCTGATTTTGGCGAGCCTTCCACAAAATCCATTGAGATATGCTCCCAAGCTCTTTCAGGAACTGGAAGGGGTTGCAATAATCCTGGATAGACAACTTGTTCATCCTTGCACCTTTGACACACATCACATTCTTGCACTGCCATCTTCACATCATTCACCATCAAGGGCCAATAAAAAACAGTTTTGATCCTCTGATAAGTAGCCATGACACCAGAGTGCCCACCTAGTCCTGAAACATGAATTGTGTTTATGAGCTTCTGTCTAAAATCACCATGTTGGCCTACCCAAACCTTGCCCATGTACCTTACCAACCCTTGTTGCACAGTGATATCTAAGTTACTGTTGGGGTTAGCACTGGCTTGTGACATGGCTTGTACAATATCCTGATCTCCTTCATAACTAGCTATGATCTCTTCCATCCATTTGGGTTGCACTCCAGTGATTGGTAAACATTAAGAGTCACCAACCTCATCATTTTGTTGTTGATCACATCTCCTGGACAGTGCATCTGCCACCTTGTTTTCCACTCGTTTCTTATATTGAATTTCATAACTCAAGCCCACTAGCTTGGTTAAGCCTTTATGCTACAATGAAGTGGTAATTTTCTATTCCCGCAAAAACTTTAAACTAAAATGGTCAGTTTTGATTAGGAAGTGGTGAGGATGCAGGTAGTGCCTCCATCTATCCACTGCCAACAATAGGGCTATCAACTCTTTTTCATGAGTAGATAGCCCTTCATGCCTTTTGCTGAGTGATTGGCTCATGAAATCCAAAGGTTTTCTTTCTTGCATTAAGACATCTCATACCCGTGTTACAAGCATCAACTTCCAATACAAACAACTTATTGAAATCAGGTTGTGCTAACACTGGGGCACTGGTCATTGCTTCCTTGCGGTTGTTGAAAGCTGTTGTGGCTCTTCATTCCAATTGAATCCTCCTTTCTTTAGTAAATTGGTTAAAGGCTTATTGATCTGAGCATAATTCCTCACACTTTCTATAATAACCAGTTAAGCCTAAGAATCCTATCAACTGTTTAAGTGACTTAGGATCATGCCAATCAAGCATTGCAGACACATTAGCTTTATCAGTACTCACCCCATCCCCTGAAATAATGTGCCCCAGATATTCTACTTGGGATTGTTCAAACTCACATTTGTTCCTTTTGGCAAACAATTTATTCTTCTTAAGCAACTGTAACACCACATCCAAATGCTTCAGATGTTCACTCATATCCTTACTATATATTAGTATATCATCAAAAAATATCAATATAAATTTCCCCAATTGCTCTTTAAAATAGAATTCATCAATGATTGAAAAGTTACTGGGGCATTAATTAATCTAAAAGGCATGAGTCTAAACTCCCACAACCCATGATGGGTTCTAAAGGCAGTTTTGTACTCCTCACCAGCCTTCATTCTCACCTGATGGTAACTTACCCTACTATCAACTTTGGAAAACACAGTGGCACCAAACAATTCATCCAAAAGGTCATCTATCATAGGGATTGGGTACTTGTTCTTGACTGTCAAACTGTTTAGCCTCCTATAATCAACACACAACCTCCAGGATAAGTCTTTCTTCTTCACTTGGTTGGAGGGCAGGGGGAGCAAAAGATGACTGACTATGGGTTACTGTATTAGCTTTCAACATATCACTAATAATAGCCTCAATTGCATTCTTTTGGTCATGAGAATACCTGTAAGGCCTCAAATTGTAGTGCTGAGCACCTGGGATCAAATGTATGACATGATCACTCTCTTGCTGGTGGTAGCTCAGTAGGCTCCAGGAACACTTCTGTATAGGTGGACAACAAGTTGTTCACCTCTTGAACTACTTACAGGTCCTGCTTTCATCGTTGACAATTCAGCAACTACTGTTCCAGTCCCACATTGTAGCATTCTAGCCAAGTCTTTGTCACTCATGGGTAGAACCTTTGGTTCCTCGGTGATACCAAACAAAGTCACCATTCATCATAAAATTCAAACTATGTGGTCTTGTATGCGATATGACTGGTGCTACGACATCAATCGAGTCCATACCTAAAACCATATCACAACCTCCCACCACCTTAAGTAGTCTAATCTTAAAGGTGAAGAGTTCATCTTGCATTTTTCCGGAGAACTGGGGACTTTCAATGTACCTCATAATGTGACCATTAGCTACATCAACTCTCAAAGGGATATTCATGGGTTGGATAGGCAGTTTCAATAGTTTGACAATATGAGGATCAATAAAGAAATGGGTGGGATCCACTATCAATCAAAATAGTTAGTGGTATCTTTTTAGCATACCCTTTCAATCTAATAGTGGACACAGACCCTTTAGTTACATTCAATCCCATGAGTACATTAATTGAGATTTCAGCTGTTTCTTCCACTTGTTCTTCTAGAGTTTCAGGAACATCAAGAAATTCCTCTTCCACTTCATCCTCTACCCCTTCGATAGAATGAAGAGTTCTAGGCTTGCATTGATGCCATGGGTGATGTCTTTATTTGCACTTGTAACATAGGCCTTGTTCCCTTAGAGTTTCAAAAGTATTGGGTTGGGTGTTTGGCTCGATGGGGGCTCTGGTATTTGGTTTTGTGTTTTGGTTCTGGTTTTGGGTTGGATATGTGATTCTCAATAGCTAGTTAGGGGCAGGAAGAGCTGGTCTATTGTTCTTGGTTGGGTTTTGGTATAAGGTCTGGTATAAGTGATGTTTGGGACAGATCTGGTTACAAAGGGTATTAATGCTTTAAAGCATTCTTCATAGAGTTTAGCAACTTCAGAAGCATCTAAAGTGGTTGTGGGATTAGCTAATTTGACTAGAGGTTTTAACTCAGGCCTCAACCCACTGATGAAACTTGACAAAGTGAAATTCATTCAACAAGGGGTTTATAATGATCATGTAGCTAGAGAGTTCCTCAAACCTTTCTTGATATTGATCCACAGTACCATTTTGCAATTGTTTGTTAAACTCATCTACTACATCTTGTGGTCTCAGGTTGCCAGATCTTCTGCAAACCTCCACACAAAACTTATGCCAAGTGATTTTACTTCTTTGATTGATTAACTGTCAAACCAAATATCTACCTTATCATTCACATGTACTGATGCATAACTTAATTTCTCATGCTCTGGAATATTGTAAAGCTCAAAAAACTTTTACATTTTCGTAGCCAACTTCTGAGATTAGTTCCATCAAAGTCTGGGAAGTTGATTTTGGGTTTTTTGTTTTTCTGATGAGAAGGGTTTTCGGTTTGAGTGACGGGTGGGTAATAAAAGAGGTAAGCTGGGTTTTGGAACAAAGGAAACCTCTACCAACCGGATAAGTAGAAGGGGTAAATGGGGATTGAGAAATAACAAAGGGAGACTTTCTACCTGAAGATTGACCGTATTCATGGCTCGCTGGTACTGCCTAAGTTCCATCTGGTGTTACAACCATCGTCGTATTGACGACAGTCACCAGTGATGGCGGAGTTGATGTCGGCTGTGATTGAAACTCGTTCTGGTTGTTTTTGACTTTCTCAAACCTTTTTCCAGTGTCCTCTGCGAAGACGGCCCCTGTTTTTGAAGGGCCTGTATGTCGTCTTGCAGTTCCGGTGGCTGCATTGCCCGAGTTAACGTGAGCTTTGATACCATTTGTAACAAGAACAAGGCTCGTGTACAATTTTGCAGAAGATAGAGAGACAATAACACTGAGTTTGGAGAGGTTAGAGTGAACACAGAACTTACTCGTAGAGTAGAGCAGCTGTTTACGAGCTTCGCTCAAGACAATTTCTGTTTTCATATGTCATGCCAAATTACCAGTACAGAGCTGGAATAAATACAAAAGCAGAGAGCAATAAACTCTGAGGGCTTGATTACAAATACTGAAATGAACTAAACTAAATTTTAAGGACTCAACTGTAAATAAAATAACATAATTAAACTAAATTCAGAATTAATTTTCCCTCTTTCCTAACAAGTACATTGTTCTATGGATCACCCTCATATAGCGTATAATTATTATTGTTATTGTCCTTGCCTCAATCTGTGTAATGTACTAGAATTGAAATAAGAACGAGGTATTGAGAATTGTCAACTATCAGTACATTTACCGTCGAATTACAACTACAATTGAATCATCTCTAGTTGAAAGGAGCAGCTCCAATGTCAATTTTCATAAAATTGGATTGAAGAAGATGAAAGACGAAGAGAAAGAAGAGAGAAGTAGCAAAATTTCACATATTTTCTTTCACCCATATTCCGTGCGAGTTGTCAGTTACATGACAATTTGTTTGTTGGCTTGGTTGTCTTGCAGTCCATGTTCTATCCTTTGGACAGATTTTATTAATGTGCTTTTCCACTCTCGTTTTTTTTTACAGTGTCTTCAGCTATGATGCTCGAATTGATCAACGTTGTTGAATACGTTCAATAAATTTTCCGTAGAATAATTTTTTCAAATGTAACATAAAAGAAACACACGTTAATACACACATTCCGCTAGCCACACAAAAAGAAAAAGAATAATAGACTGCTTAAGTTTATTGAACTGAAGGAGATCATCCTGCTTTTAATTTTGTTTTATGTATAAAATTTGGTGCATCACTATAGCCTATGTGGTTGTTTAAAAGTTTGAAGAAACCTTTTTTTTAACTTTTTATTTTATTACATAAGGAATGGGGAAGAGGTGGGGAATAGAGAAGGGGAATTGAATCCTCATCGACAAGGTGAAAGTCTCGGTAGTCAATCAACTAAGCTATCAAGAATTCCCTTTTGTTGGCTCAATCCACATTGGCCGAGCATTGTTTCATTTCTCTAGAATTACTTGGGGAGCTTAAATGACGCAAACTACATTCAGCAAAACATGAAATCAGAAATAATATCAACTCCAAGATTAAATATAAGTGTAAGCCAGATTTAACGAGCATATTTTTCTCTAGGAAAACAAGTGCTTTATATATAAGGAATATGATTTTCTAATGAAAGTAGAGAAAATAAGTTTCATACTTAGTGTTTCCTCTCCCCTCTTAACACTTCACCCACACTTCCCCACCCTCTGATATTCTCATTGTATTTGTTTAATTTATATATAAATGATCTTGGAATAATATTTTTAAAAAAGTGTCAAAAATATCCTGGACTATCGATCAAAAGGTTTAAATATACTCTTCATCTACCTATTTTGCTGAAAATATCGTCTGGTTGCCTTTTGGCTCACTTGTGCGCTTACGACTAATGGTTAGCACTTAATTAAGAATAATTTTATTTAAATTTCACATGACATTTTATCACTGATCTATTTTAAATTCTGACCTCAGTTAAATAAGTTCACCCAGCCAGTTTTCTGACTTACCAGACCCAAAAACTAACCGCTAGAAAAACATAAAATCTCGCCGGACAAATTATTTTCGACCGTTTTTACTCTACTTTCTGTACATTTTCGGGCAGTACTGCTTGATGAAAGTCTACTCATAAAAGCAGTAGAAGAAACCGTTCTTATAATAAAGTAAGGAAAAGAAACAGAAATGGTTACCTGAAATCTGGCTACTCTCTCTCTTGTTAGTAAACTGCTTCTTTCCATGCAGACATACCAGGAGGTCCATCCGCAAACGATTACCTAAAAACGAAGAAATGACAGTCCATTAATGTGAATTGTCAGATAATAGTATAATAAAACAAGATGAATACTTCACAATATATTAGAGAGAAAAGGCCAAATGATTCAAACTCAGTTGCACAAACAAGCAGTTTAATATAACTGAAATTCGTAAGTTAAAAATAACATATACACCGATAATGAGTCATCTTTTCCTGTTATAACATGTAACTGTTGGGAGTTTTTGCTCTATGGTACTTTATAAAGCAGTACGGGAAGTATATCACTATTACAAGTATTCGAAAGGATAAACAAAGATTCAATAATTCAACATGGAATCTGAAAATTACAATAGTTACACAAGTAAAAACTGGAAATTCCAGTTTTGTAGAAGACGAAAAAATGTAAAATGTTTTTGCTGAGTCGAGTGTAGCACTCTGTCCTTAAGACAATATTGCCCCGTATGTATCCTTTATACGTCCTGGACAATTTGTCTCCCAAGATAAAACAGCAATGGAACACTTGAGCAAAGGAAACTCAAGAGCTACCGTGAAGAATATTGAGTAACGAAATGATGCTTGGAAGTTGTAGGAAGAAAACTATTTTGGTTGTGTATTTTCGTGCACTGTTTTTCTGCATCTGTTTATGTATTTTCGTGCATATGTCTTAGTGCTCAACAATGGTGTAATGGGGTGTTTATATAGGAGAGGGAGGGGCTGTTTATCGCTCGAATCGCCTCCATAATAGCCAAATAATGGCCATTATGGAGGTAGTAAAGTCACCAAGATAAATGGGAGAAAGACAAACTGTTTTGGTCACTATAGGAGGAGTAATTCAGCCAAAATAAATGGCTGAATTGAGTGCTTGGCATTTGTGTTTTTGACCGTCGAAATTCTGTTTTCTCGAAACTTGAGGACCAAATCGCACAAAGACATCTGAAAGAATTCTGGTCCAAACTGTATATCTGAAACTTCTGGGATCAAACTGTACTTCTGGCAAAGTTTTCTGGCCCAAAAAGATAATATCAGAAGGCCCACAGCCCACAGCCCGTGACCCGTGAACCCGTGAACCCGTGAACCCGGAACTCGGAACCGGAACCGGACAAGACGGGACGGGCGGGCGGCGGCGGCGCGCGTGTGGTCTTTCCTCGAACCGAAGCACGTCTAGGTCCTCCCTCCTTTAAACACATGGGATACCCCTTGGGGTCCCAAACCCCAAACCAATTTCGAATCTTATATACACAACAATTCTTTCTTCCTCTACCGATGAGGGAGAATTACACACAATACCACACTTTTCATGCTTCAAACACCTTACTTCGTGAACCAATATCTCTTTCATTTCTCAATGAAATTTGACGATTCTTGGCCCTACGGTTATCTACGTACTTAGTAGATCATGCATGTGTGAAGAACCGGATTCTCCAACATACGTTACACTAGTGTTTAAGCCGTTAAAGTTGGTCGGTCGCAACTCCCGCCAAAGGCAAATTTCCAACAATCCCCTCTTGAAAGAGATTTTGGCGCACTCACATGGTGTCTTTTCATTTCCAAAGAATATTTCAATGGACCGATGTTGCATAAGGAGAGGTAGCCTCGACTTTGAACCTTCCATAGTTGAATACCATCGGACTTACTTTCATCGCGGTGAACGTGACGTCTTGACGCGTCGGTGTTTAGTGTAAGCCAAGACAATGATACCAACACAACAAATTCCCTTACTCTCTTCTTCGTAATGTTTTGTCCGTTTTGGCCATGGACAACGTCTTGGATTCTTAAGTGCGTTCATTTTGAGGCGGCCCGTCCTCGCACTTAAATAGGTGGTCTCCTACAAGGTATTCTGCTATACCCCACTTCACAAGTGTTAGGAACCATTAAAAGTTTCCCAAAACCTAACCTCAACTGTTGAGGAGCATTACAGGTTTTGAAAACTTAACCTTTACCCACACTGCAGATAGCACTTAAAGTCTATCGCGGGAACGGCTTTGGATTTGGTGTTTCTTTTCAGAAATCACTATCCGAAGTGCTCATGCTTCCACTGAAGCGATCAACTGAACCTTTACAACTTAGTTTTCCCATTGAACCAAATTACTGGGATCTCCAGTTAGTAAGGTTGGGTTACCACTGTATTGGTCCGTATATTTTGGGTTTTAAGCCCATTCCCCTAGACAGGCAGAGCACTTGATCTCCGGGTAGTCCCTTAGTTAGTAAACAAGGAAGTGACACCCGTGATGATCAACTGTCATACGGTCTTATGTCTCCTGACAAATCTTGACAGATATGTCCAGACGCCGTCATCCGTGTCCTTCCTAAAGCCGACCGGCTAGCCACAGTGTATAACTGCTGAAGGCACGAGTTTCTCCCAATAAGAGACGTCCTCTAATGAGTCGTGAAGCTACTCAACTTCTTTCATGCTTTGTATAAAGCGATAAACTCCGATACCATCATGAATCGGACGATGCAAGTTTGCTTAGAGGATTTTCCAAGATCCACCATACACATTTACTTGTGGCTTTGGTGTTCTTCAGATCTGATGTCCAGTTTGCATCACTGTGTTCTCCCGTAATCATTGGACATCCAGAATACTATAATCCGAAGATAAGCGAATAATTCAGATATCGTCATATCCGACTTAACGCCTTCTATTGATCATGTATTAAGATTATCAGTGAACCTTAGTCCAACTGATCTGTTCGTAGGACGATACCAGGTCGGTTGTAGTGTGTACAATACATTGAACTACACATGACCTGTGCATATCACTCCTTGTCTATGGGTGCACCATGATTCCAATCAGTTCTATGATTCATATCCATTGATGGCTTCAACGAGACTGTCAACTATCGACCAGTCCGTTAGATGTCTTTAGAAATCCAATTCTTAAGATGTCATCTGTGATATCCTTATCTTTCATATCGAGACTTTGTTTCAATATGACTTTTACTTTCAGACTGTTGATTCTCCAACTGTTGGCTTTCTAACTTCAGAGTCAATGTTTCTGTGGTCAGATTCATTATCTCTGTTTTATCTGAAACTTTCAGGACCAAAATGTAAACATTTCAGGGACCAAGATGAAAGTTCAGGAAGAAGCCCAACAAATTAAAAACCAACTCTGATTCTCTTCTTCCAACTCTCCGGTTGGGAAGGCTGTTTTAACATTCATGCCACGCAGGACTGCAATGGCCCATGATGTTAAACTACTCCCAGGGGAGCACATGTACAAGTAGCCGAGGCTTTGAACTCGTCAGTAGATCCATCTACTTTGTACTCACTTTTGAGTATCCTTTTTCACAACCCAAAGGTTCTTTTTCCGGAGGAAGATCAACCATTACGCAAGTATGGTTCTATATGATGGATATATTTCTCTCTTTAGCTTCTTTCCAAAGCAGCGCTTTTGGAGATAACAATTATTTGTTAATAGTCCATGGTTCGTTCTTAACCATACAAGCTAGAAGGACTGGAACAAGTCTTTGTCCCCTCTTTGCTCCGTCTTGGTTCAACATCTACAATTCCTGAGTTCTGCAGATCTGGAAGATTGAGTTCCAGATAGCCAGCACTTTCGAGTCCTGTAGATCCGGAACGTCTAGTTCCGGACGGCCAGGCCCTCGCGGGTTCTTGTTAACCTTGAGCAATTACTCATTTTTCCTTTTCAAGGAAAGTTATCTTATAAGAATTTAGCATTCTTTGACGCCAAGAGGCGATAAGTACTACTGTTATTTACAGATCCAGTGGATATGTAATCTACAGTCTTAGGTCGAACTTGACCTGTTTCGGTAGTCCAACTTCTACCAGGCCACCCCACATCACAACTTTTGTATGTGAGATCCTTTTCATGTCTCACACGGAGAGTTATCCTTATCCTTATGCGGAGTTCTGTTGAGAATCGCATTAGCGGTAAGGATCGCCTTGCCCCACATAATTTAGGCGTACGGGTTTGCGCTTGGCTAACACCGTTAGACTGAGGTGAGTAATGAACAGTCGTTTAATGAACGCTGCTTCACATTCTCCCCCTCTATCGCTATGAATTTCGCAATCCATAGGCTTAGTTGATGTTCAACTTCTGCTTTGTAACGCTTATCCGCTTCAACAACTTCATCTTTGCTTTTTAACAAACAAAGGATTTCATACGTTGTACCATCATCAATGAAGATCACAACGTACTTGTCTCCCCCCTCTATTTTGTATAAACTTCAAATCACCCAAGTAGGTGTGACTAAGTTCTAGAGGAGCGGTGCTTCTTTCGCTATTCCCTTGACGGAATTTGGAAAGGTGATTTTGCCTCTTCGCCTACCTCACATTTATTTTGAGGGTTTATGTCGAAAGGAGGCAACAATCTCAACATCGTTAGCTTTTGAATGACTTATTTATTTAACGTGTCTTAATCTATGATGGCATAGATGCACGGATTACAAATATATCATTCATTTGGCTATAGACATATTGTACCATTCTTAGTTATTACAGACCTGTTGGACTAGTCTCAAACCAACTTGACCAACCACGTCCCTTAAACCAAGTTAGGAACATGTATCACCTCTTTTAGAGTGATCTCATTCCCTGAAGTCCTATTGAGGACAACTTCTCCTGCCCCTTTGATTTTAGAGGTGGCGTTGCTTCACATGAACAACCTCTTGCCCGTGGTTAGGGCGTAACCGGATCATATGTGATCTCGATACTCTAGCCCACTTCAGTTGCTTTGGGCATCGAGTGTCCAATTTCTTTATCGCCTTTCTTTAGGCCTTGAGATCATTAAGACTGGAAACTCGCCCACCACACTAGGTGTCCATTACTTCTCCTATGAAATGAATTGCCCCACTCCGGTCACCGGAGGCTTTGTATGACTGAGTGTCCAATATCACCATATCAAAGGAATTTTGGCCCACTCCTGGCCGCCTTGAGGCTTTGTATGACTGAGTGTCCAATATCATCCTATGAAGGATCTTACGCCAAGTAGTATGACAGTTCTACGCCTTTAACTTTTAGACTCCTTCCGTTAAGATTGGTGCCCAGATAATTCTTGGCGCTTACTTAAGAGTGGTAACGCTGCACGCTTAGTGGATCTTTCTCCATCGTATGTGCGAACATACTTTACACGCTTTTAATAATTTACACTTAAAAGAACGGATCTTTTAAGTCGTTTACAAACTCCAATCTTTAAACGGAAAATAAGATGAGGTTAAACTTACGATTTGTTAAAGCGTAAGGAATATAAATTATTTTCATATTCCTCCTTACTTTAATCCATTTTTAATCGTGACATCATTTAATCTTTATTCTTGACAAGTAAGAAAGATACTCATCATCTAATCTTTATTCTTGACAAGTAAGAAAAATACTTATCCCAATTTCGATTCTCGACTCACTTCACCACTTCATCGACCGAGTGTCCAGTTCCTTCTTACCATTATTCGGATCTTTTGTCTGGGATAGATACAGGCCTTCTGCTGCAAGATAGAAGTACATCTTCAGTCTTCTCCTCTTGTCCCAGTTGACATCCTCAGGCTCTCGAGAGCGCTTGTTCCCACCAGTCTTGGTAGCGGTGACAGTATGAATACGTTCATCATCATCACTCTCTTCTACCAGAAAACCATTGCCATATTCAGATTTGGTCACACAACTTTTGACCGACATCTTTCGAACACTAATAGTAATACTATACAAATATTGTCTTAAGTTTTTGGGAGTTTTTGCTCTATGGTACTTTATAAAGCAGTACGGGAAGTATATCACTATTACAAGTATTCGAAAGGATAAACAAAGATTCAATAATTCAACATGGAATCTGAAAATTACAATAGTTACACAAGTAAAAACTGGAAATTCCAGTTTTGTAGAAGACGAAAAAAAATGTAAAATGTTTTTGCTGAGTCGAGTGTAGCACTCTGTCCTTAAGACAATATTGCCCCGTATGTATCCTTTATACGTCCTGGACAATTTGTCTCCCAAGATAAAACAGCAATGGAACACTTGAGCAAAGGAAACTCAAGAGCTACCGTGAAGAATATTGAGTAACGAAATGATGCTTGGAAGTTGTAGGAAGAAAACTATTTTGGTTGTGTATTTTCGTGCATATGTCTTTGTGCTCAACAATGGTGTAATGGGGTGTTTATATAGGAGAGGGAGGGGCTGTTTACTGCCTGAAAACTGCCTCCATAATAGCCAAATAATGGCCATTATGGAGGTAGTAAAGTCACCAACATAAATGGGAGAAAGACCAACTGTTTTGGCCATTATAGGAGGAGTAATTCAGCCAAAATAAATGGCTGAATTGAGTGCTTGGCATTTCTGTTTTTGACCGTCAAATTGCTTTTTCGGAAACTTCAGGGACCAAATCGCACAAAGACATCCGAAAGAATTCTCGTCCAAATCAGATATTCAAACTTCTGGGATCAAACTGTACTTCTGGCAAAGTTTTCTGGCCCAAAAAGATAATATCAGAAGACCCACAGCCCACAGCCCACAGCCGTGACCCGTGAACCCGGAACTCGGAACCGGACGGGACGGGCGGGCGGCGGCGGCGCGCGTGTGGTCTTTCCTCGAACCGAAGCACATCTAGGTCCTCCCTCCTTTAAACACATGGGATACCCCTTGGGGTCCCAAACCCCAAACCAATTTCGAATCTTATATACACAACAATTCTTTCTTCCTCTACCGATGAGGGAGAATTACACACAATACCACACTTTCCATGCTTCAAACACCTTACTTCGTGAACCAATATCTCTTTCATTTCTCAATGAAATTTGACGATTCTTGGCCCTACGGTTATCTACGTACTTAGTAGATCATGCATGTGTGAAGAACCGGATTCTCCAACATACGTTACACTAGTGTTTAAGCCGTTAAAGTTGGTCGGTCGCAACTCCCGCCAAAGGCAAATTTCCAACAGTAACTTATCTTATTTTCAATACTAAGATCCCACATTTGAAGGAGGTTTACCTGTAAAAATTTCTTTACACAAAAACGGCTGAAAATGATTTTTTCGGCGAGATTTTATGTTTTCCGGCCAGGTTAGTGTTCGGGTCGGATAAGTCAGAAAATCAAGTGGGTGAATTTATTTAATTAAGATCGGAGTTTAAAATTGGACCAGTAATACAACGCTACGTGATATTTACATAATTTTTTTTATTTAAGTGTTGAACCGTTGGTCAAAAGAGCATAAGTTAACCAAAAAGTTGATCAGAATGATATTTTCAGCAAAATAGGTGACTGAAGGTTATATTTCGACCTTTTTCGATAGTCCTAGAGAATTTTTTTTTGTTTGCTTATCAAATAACAAAATCACTTAGTTTTTTGAAAAATATTTTCCTATGTAGCTAACACATTCCATATGTAAATGAATTGCCTCTTTACTGAAGGTAGGGTGTCCACGAAAAACCTAAAATCGAAGAGTGATTGATTTTTTATTTTTAAGTTAAAACCAATAATATTTAGTTTATGAACATGGTAGAAACGCTTAAGGAAAAAAACATAACCTACTGAAAAACCACACTAATAGTGGCCGCCATGGCCAATGCAGCCATCGATGGCTGGTCCTCCTCTTCCAAACCCTAATTTTGAAATATCACAATTCCCACCTCTTCCTCCTACCAATCCCAAAACTCAGTCAAGTTTGCCCAAGGATTTACCTTCATCGTCTCCAAACCCACCGGAAATACATAATACCAAATATGATAAGCTGTTGAAGCCTTCCGAAACCATAAATATAAATAAGGAAATATATGTTGTGCCACCCAAACCAGTGGTTTACATTGACGGTGAAATATATGTTGTGCCACATATGGGCTTGACCCACTTCTTTTACCATGTAATAATCAATCAATTGCATTTAATCAACCAATCCATTAGCCTATTAGCCATAAAAAAATATTCTATCTCATGCCTTGTATATATGTGCAAATAATATTTCCATGAACAAATATATGCGCACACATTAAATAATATTTCTTTTCATTACTAACTATTAATATGGTAAGAGCTTGAAATTCTTCCATCAAATGACAGGTTGTTATTGCCTTGTACACCGAAGTAACTGTTCCAAACAATCCCTTCCCAACTCTCTCTTTTTCTTCAATAGTTCCAAATTGTTGCTTCTCTTACACTCTCTTCAATGACTCTACCCAGTCAAAGAAGTCCCTTACAACTTGATACACACCTATTACAAATTTTAGGGATAGTAAATAAGTGGAACTAATTGTTGTTATAGTCGACTATCTTGGGACTCTGGTGTTGACTCTCAAATCACTCTTGATGTCTCTTTTTTGGATGGGGTCAAACTCCAAAGCTTTTAACATGCTATTTATATAGGAGTGATTGTCACCTTTTTATTGTCCAAATCCATCCAAGTTTCGGTTTCATAAGATGTTCGAAACCAAATCCTTATTTGATATGGATTTACTTCTTTCCTTGTCCGTGCGTACGATTTTCTTCTCCTACTCCAATACTAAATCAATGTGTTCAACTTATGGTAAATTTGTCATAACCTGAAATCCAACTTCTCATTGAACCGAAATGAGATAAGAATTCTAATTCTCCGAGTTAGCATAAAACCACTTCTCTTTGAGAGTCTCCAGTCTTACTTCTAAGGACCAGTTCGTTTGAGCAGTTCCTCTATTGTTATGACTGCTTTACTAGTTCCTTTTGACATTTATTTGGACTTCTACTTCTTCAATATCTTTCTTCAATTTTCTTGTACTTGATTGTCTTTTGATACATCGTTTGTCAATCAACAAAGATTCATTTTAAGCTTTGAACCATTATTGAGACATCTCAACAATTTTCCGTTTTTATGATAACAAACGCATAGCAGCTTCATATGTCTTCATGTGCCCCTGATCAGCTTCTTCAATCTTCGTCTTGATCATGCTTCCCTCTTAGGCATAAATCCTATGTTGACAATCTCTCCCTTGGAATCAACTCCAATGTTGTTCGACACTTTCAACTTCATTTTCATACAACTAAAGCTCACTATACAAGGTTTGTAAGCTTGAAGTAGTTCACCCTCGAACACAACAAGGTTTGTAATCTCATTGAGTCAGAATCTAGGTCTTAACCTTCTATTCATTATAGCCTAGTAAATGGCTAGGTTGCTTGACTAAGTAATGTTTGTAGGACAACTTATTCTTTCTAGGGACTTACCTTCCACTATTTGCAACACTATAGGCGGCTAGGTTTGTAGAATCTGATCATGTCCAATATGTCTTTTTTGTAAGGACCAGGTTCTTTCATCTTCTTCCTCGAGAATTTTCTTTGTATCTCTCCATATCTCCTATCTAGTGCTTCTAAGTAGGACTGAGTTCTTTAAGAAATAAGAATCGGTTTCTTACAATGCATCCTAAGTGGCAACTATATATCCACGCATTGCAACTTTTCTTCATCTTTCATCAGTGGCCACTTCCTTTCTATCAATGTGGCCATCTTCTTTCTTCTATGCATGCTTGATCCTTTATGATGTATGTGCCTGATATAGCTGATGTGGACTATGAACTATATAATATGAATTGAATCTTACCCCTTTTGACATCATCAAAAAGCAAGTGAATCAATAGGATCAAGTGTATTCTATCAATATCAAACTCATGACCATTGGAGATACACTTATATGAAATAATAAAAGTTCTCAAATAACTTTGTCAAATTAAAACCTTAGGAGGACTTTCACATGTACCACAATAAGTCGTAAGACCCAAATTAAATTGTTGTTACATGTCATTCTAATACTATCGGGGATTAGATATGAAAATCAGATTGGTATTTAGTATGATTAAATCTTGGTTTGGGCTAAGAAGGGATGGGGACCATGTTCTCTATTTTAGCTCAATTGATTTACGTAAATTCCCATGTGTTCTCCCTCTCGATCACTCATATCTGCTACTTTCTTCATACCTACTGACTTTTGTGGAAGTCAGCCTTGTTAATCGCATTATAGATTGAGAACTTCTCTCTTGTCAATCCCTTTAGTCATCAGCAACTAAGGAAACAATTTTCTTAACAATATCAGATCCCATTGTCACAGACTCCTCCAATGTTTTCCCATGATTAGCATCTTGCTTTTTTTTAAAAAATCACTATATCATTTCCCCTGAATCACTGTTTGTGTTCTTTTTGTAACATATATTTCCATTTTGTAACATATGTGTGACTTTAGGAGACTTCTATTGGTGATCTTCTAAGGTGGGTTGAAGTGTGTGTAGATCGATATATATGGACTTGCAAAAACAGAAGGGAATTCATGAGTATTGGTATTTGTTTAGGCACAATGATGTATATGGACTGACTTAAGTTGGTTTCTTTCGGGAAAGGGATTATAGGACTGACTTGGTGGATTGGCAGTATACATATTTATGCAACTTTCTTTTGGAGGAAGGTGCATATCTAATAGTCATAAGAGTCATTCTTTGACTAGTTTCCTCATTGTTTGTGATATCTGAGTTCAATTGATCATACCATGAGTGCATACCAGTTAACGTATAAGACCATGTCTGTATGTCACGACTGATAGTGGCTGACGTTGCTGAATTTTCTCTCCCGAATTTTGAGCTGCAAAATCTGAATTTGTGATTCTTTTGGACCCGCCTCACTTGGTATTTCCCCCCCTTTGGATCTAAAACACCTATTCCCCAAACTTGCGATTAGGGTTTTAGATCAAACTTGTCTTTTTTGCTTCTCCCCACCAAGAAATTTTGATCAACACCAAGAACACTTTGAATATTCTTCAAAACCTCTTGAAATTTTCTCGAACTTCAGATCTTTTGATCTCTATTACTAGGCAAACAATTCCCGATAACTTATAAGCTTAAAACCCTTCTCAATCTTCAAATTCCATGACCACTTCCTTCAAGTTCTTCAATTCAAAAATGGTGAATGTCTCAAATAAACTCCAAACAATTTGAAATTTTAGATTTAGGCTCAAATAACACTAGAGAACGTAAATCTAGTGTCAACACAACAAAAAAAATGGAACTGGACAAATTTTTAAATTTTTTTGTCTAACCCAAGACTAGATTTGTAGGAATAAATCTATGCTAAGCTATAATACCAAATGACGCAATAAGAAAATGGAAATTGAAACCGTAAACTAAGAAAAAGAAAGTAAAGATAAAATATAGACGCAAGAATAGAACTAATTGAAAACTAAGGTTCTTTAGATAACCAAAATCTTCAATTAAGAAATCCAAACAAGCACCTAACTCCTAAATAGACGTAAGTGAATGAATTTACCTTGCAACTCACCTTTCAAAATAATGTACCAACTATAGCTTTACCAAGCTCTCAAGTATCTCAAAGAGAACAAATAATCATCAAAACTAGGTCTAAATGAGCTATTCTCGGCTATTTATAGTTTGAGCTAACTTACTACAAACATGGCCAAAAGTGGCATTCCGAAATTGCAAAAATAACCAAAAGTGTCCAGTCATGCCGGACCTACGGTGGACATGCGGTCGTAGGTGGTGATATGTTGTTCCATACCCGGTATCTTCTAAAGACAGAAATTGGAAACTCTTTGAACCTGATGTACGGTTCGAAGTATGGGCCGTATGGGGATTATGCAACCCGTATATCACTTATGCTCCTCCATTTGTTGGTTGATCTAGACTTACGCTTGAGGTGCGGTTTGAGGTATGGGTCATATGTTGATTCTGCAGTCGTATGTCACTTCTATTCCTACCGCATCCTGTTGGTCTTGGCTTGCGGTAGAGATGTGGTCTATATGCTGAATATGTGGACTGTATCTCATTCTGTATATTGAGTCAACATTCCTTCCTTCTTCTATTTTGTCTTCCAAGGCAATCATCATGACAGGGAGCCCTCTGATATGATATCAAAGTGTGCTCAAGCACTTTCATCTACATGAATAGTGTTAAATATACATATATATACACACAATATACATGTGTATATTATGTATATTTGGCTCTCGGTTTGGTTGAATTACCGTGTATATGGTATATAGTTTAGGTAATTAATATAATCAAGTATTAAAAATGTGTTCTATCTAATAGCTTCCCAGTATCGTCACTAGGCCAATTTCAAAGATTTGGGCAGTCCACTAATGCGAACTGGTTCGGTTCTGCGATCTATTTATCGTGTTGGGCCAAGAGCCCACCGCTGGCGATCCGTCTCGAGTCCAGAAAATTCTCAAAATCCGTCCAATTCTTCCTCGAGTCATAGATCGGTCACTCGTATCAACGGGGTGTTTTTAAACCAAAAAGGTATTTTAATTTAAATTCTAATGTTCTTAAATCACCCTTACCCCGTAATCATATGTCTGCGTTAAATGACTCGAATTGAAAAATTGCTATGACCGATGAATATAATGCTCTTATTGATAATAAGACGTAGGAGTTGGTGCCCCGTCCATCTGGTATTAATATTATTAGGTCTATGTGGATTTTTGCTCATAAGGACAATTCAGATGGTTTATTTGCACGACATAAGGCGCGACTTGTGGGTGATGGTAAGACTCAGCAGGTTGGTATGGATTGTGGTGAGACGTTTAGTCTGGTGGTCAAGCCGGCTACCATTCACACTGTGCTTAGCTTGGCTCTTTCGAAAGCATGGCCTATTCATCAGTTAGATGTGAAGAATGCTTTCCTACATGGTGATCTCAAGGAAACAGTCTATATGCATCAGCCTTTGGGGTTTAAGGACCCCAAATATCCTCATCATATATGTTTGTTGAAGAAGTCCTTATATGGGCTTAAGCAGTCGCCACGGGCCTGGTATAAGAGGTTTGCCGACTATGTTTCGACTATTAGGTTCACTCACAGCAGGTCGGATAATTCCTTGTTCATATATCGTCGTGGTTCGTCCTTGGCTTATATACTGTTATATGTGGATGATATTATTCTGACTGCCTCTTCCGATGCCTTACACCAGTCTATCATGACAATGCTCAGCTTTGAGTTTACTATGAAAGATTTGGGGCCCTTGAGTTATTTTTTGGGGATTGCTGTCACCCGTCATACAGGTGGATTGTTCTTATCACAGAGGAAGTATGCGGCCGAGATCATTGAGAGGGCTGGTATGTCATCTTGTAAGTCCACTTCCACTCCAATTGATACTAAACCCAAATTGGGTGCTGCAGCTGGCTCCCATTACGAGGATCCGACCCGATATCGCAGTCTTGCATGGGCCCTTCAGTATCTTACGTTCAAGAGATCAGATATTACACATGCCGTCCAACAGGTGTGTTTGTTTATGCATGGTCCCAGGGTTGAGTACATGAATGAGCTCAAACGCATTATTCTGTACATCCAGGGGACACTTGACTATGACTTGCATTTATATCTGTCATCGACGTCTACGCTTGTCTCATACACTGATGCTGATTGGGGTGGCTGTCCGGACACCAGACAGTCTACGTCTGGCTATTGTATGTTTCTTGACAATAACTTGGTCTCATGGTCTGCGAAACGTCAGTCGACTTTGTCCCGCTCCAGTGCCGAGGTCGAGTATCGATGGGTAGCTAATGTAGTCTCGGAATCATGTTGGTTACGTAATTTGCTATTAGAACTTCATTGTCCTATTCAGAAAGCGACCTTGGTTTATTGTGATAATGTTAGTTCCATCTACCTTTCTAGTAATCCGGTTCAGCACCAACGCACTAAACATATCGAGATGGACATTCACTTTGTTCGCGAAAAGGTTGCTCGTGGTCAAGTACGTGTCTGCCATGTCCTATCCACATATCAAATTGTCGACATCGTTACAAAGGGTCTTCCTTCGGTCCTTTTTGAAGATTTTAGGGACAGTCTCAGCGTTCGAAGACCGCCCACTATAACTGCGGGTGTGTGTTAAATATACATAATATACACGCAATATACATGTGTATATTATGTATATTTGGCTCTCGGTTTGGTTGAATTACCGTGTATATGGTATATTGTTTAGGTAAGATTTTAGTCTCCTAGTTTAGGTAATGTTGTGGTGTAATTAGTATTGTACACTTATCATAATATTTGTATTACCATAATTATATAGTTAGTATCCAAGTAGAATAATGTTTTAGAAGTAGAATAGGAATATGATTCTCATATTATGGAAATGTGTAAATTATATATATACTCTTTCAATTAATTAAAATAATCAAGGGATTATTTCTTTCAAAATAGGTCTGGTAGAGCTTGGAGATCTCGAGCTTGACTCCTTGTGATGGCCTTGATGCAACTTGGTTTGCATCACATTTTGCAATTTTTTTGAGGAATATGGATACGGTGTGAAAAAGATTGAGCTTTTCATCACATTTAGAATTTGAAGAAACTTTGATCATTTGAGCTGTAATTAAGAGTGTCTTAATGCGATAATGGGTTAGGATTTTACCGTGGATTTGAGAGATTCTGTAAATGGACATTTTCAGCTCCCCTTCTTTTTTTCTTCCTTTTAAAGAACCTGTTTCTTGGGGTGTTGACACAAGGACTTTATTTCAGAGCTCGTGACAGCATCAACATAATTTAAGTAACTTATCTATATAAGAGATGATGCATGCCAGTGAGTCGTGTGAGCCGGATTATTGAAAAAGCCCCTTGATTTTGTCTCTCTTTCCTTTTGAGATAATACATGCTACTATATTTTGGCCCTTTTCGGACCTCGCACGTAGCCGGAGCTTAGTACACCGGGTTGTCCTTTGCATACTACTATATTGTTCATTTTGAACTCTTATCTTTTCTTCGTTTATGAGAGGTGTTCTTTTATTACTGCTGTCTTGCTTGACTGTTTGTCGTTTCCTTCAAACCATTATAATTATTAAGAAGGAATTTCTTGTTTGTTCCCTCTTTTATGAGCCTTTTGGTAAAATGAGTATCTCTTGTCAGATATCCCACTACTTTTCTTTTCTCACCTAGGCATTAAAAGACATTTTAGAGGATTATCTTTGTGGCAATGGATGAATGAGATGCTTCTGTTGGTTATTGTAAAGCAGTACGGGAAGTAAATAAATAGTATAAGTGTTCGAAAGGATAAACTAATAGGCCAATGTTCAGAACTGCCGCAAGCTTGTTGTGTCTTGAATCTTGATAACCTGAAATCAAGAAACATCAAATCTGGATGGTTACAACTGTGTGTTGAGTCGAGTGATTGCACTCTGTCCTTAAGACAAGATTGCCCCATATATATGCTTTTATGTTAGCGGGCAATAGTCTCCCAAGATAAAACAACACTTTAATCTCAACGCTACAAAGCAAATAGGTTGAGTCTGACGAAGAAAACAAATACGAATCGACTTGCTGAAGAAATGGAAAAGGAAGGAAGAGTTTTTGTTTTCGTCCAACGTTTTTGGACTGACTTTCTCTTCTGTTTTGTCTCTGTGTATATAGTGTGTCTCTGTTGTGTATATCTTGTGTATATGTGTGTCATTCCTCACTGTTTTTCGTCACTGTTTGTGCTGCTATTTTCATGTTTGTATGTACTACACAATTGAGCCAAAAGGCATCAATATATAGCATGGAGGAGAGACTCCTCAACTGCCACAAACATGGCTGTTAATAGTCATTAGGAGGGCTGTTAATGGCCATTAGGGAGGCTGATAATGGCAGGTTTAATGCCATTAGTGAGGCTGTTCATGGTCATTGAAGGAGGGCTGATTATGGAGGAGTTAATCAGCCAAGTAATTGCTGATTAATGCCCCAAAAATCAACTCCAACGGTAGGCAGAAAGTTTCTGCTTTCCGTCTTTCCAAATTCAACTTTTCAGAAACTCTAGGGACCAAACTGTAAATATTAAGCAATTTGGGGTCCAAAAAGATAATATCATAAATTCTCCACAGCCCAACGGGATGGGCGGACGGCGGTGGCGCGCGTGTGGGGTTAGCCTTGAACCCAAGCACATCTAGGTCCTCCCTCCTTTAAACATATGGGATACCCCTTGGGGTCCCAAACCCTTAACCACTTTAGAGACTTATAAAGAGAGTAATTCTTCTTTTTCCCACCGATGTGGTAGATTTGTCCCACACCATATTTCCATGCCTCAAACACCTTACTTTGTAGACCAATATCTCTTTCATTTCTCAACGAAATTTGACGATTCTTGGCCCTACGGTCATTTACTCACTTAGTAGATTATGTATGTGAGAAGTGACAAAGCCTCCAACATGCGGAACACTAGTGTTTAATTCATTAAATATGGGTGGACGCATCTCCCCGCCAAAGACAAATTTCCAACAGCTTCTTAGTCCATCCAGGTAATTTCCTTCCCTTTTGTAAAGGATCAGGTCCTTTAATTTTCCGTTTCTCCTTATGGAATGTGTTTATTCGCATGGTTTTTACTTTGACTATATGCACTTTCGTAGGACCCTTCTTTATTCCATGATGGGTGTGTACATAGTGTCCCTCGTGTGAGCATTTGATCTTTTTATATCCTGCACATTGCCTATTGTTGAAGAGGAAAAAGATTAAAAATACTCATCTACTTTCATTTTGATTATTTTTATATTCAGTTGAGGTCAAATATACCCCTTCCATTACAAGTTGGGATCAAATCTACCCCTTCCATTACAAGTTGGGGTTAAAAATACCCCTCCAGTTAGCAAAGTTTCTAAAAATACCCTTTATTTAATGGAAACTCCCAAATCAACCTAAATAACTCATTCCTTCTTTTAATATGATCCACGATCCACTAAATGAAATTGACTCATTCCAAATTAAACCGTCCTACTCCACCACCAATGAACTGCCGCTATTCTCCTTCTCCCATATATGTCGCCACCCCTTGTTGCTCCCAAACGCACAAGCAAGTATACGCTGTCGTACAAGTAATATAGAATTTTAAGTCCAGATATCGTATCCACAGGAATTTTTGATTAACTATTTACTAAATTAAACTAATAATATTTATCTAAACAAGAAATATAATCCAAAATTATATTTATGACTAACTAAAAATAAAAGAAAATAAATAATGAACTTCAACCAAGAAAGAATGATTTTTTATCGGAGAAAAGATAGATCTAGGGTTATGACCACTAACAATACAGTTGAGTCTTCCAATCGGTATACCTATTTTATTTCCTGAGTTACTAGTTGACGGGTTGCTGTTAAATTTATGATATTCTTTTGAACCACTCACAAGCCTATAGATGCTACTCTTAACGCCTATATTTCTATGATCGCAAGAAGTAACAAGAACGCATGTATATCTGTAAACAAGGTGCGTATTGACCTCAAGTCAAAGGACCTTTATATCCACACGCTGATAACACTCTAGGCATGTCTAACAAATAGTTTATCAGCAGGGTATACCAATACTTTTCAAAAGTATCCATGTGTCCATCACTAGTAACCATTACTGGTAGCAGGTGAGACATACTACATTCTCTAAGAATGTGATGCATACCACATGTCGACTTATAACATATCATCGATATCCCATTCTCGATGATCATTAGTCGAGGCTATTTTAGAGTTACGCTCTATCATCAATATCTCACTCTATTAATGACAATGTAAGCTCAAAGGATGCACATTAATGAATAATTACAAACAATCAAATAATAATTTAATAATCGCAAATGCCATAAATATTAATCTTATTAATAATACGAATGTGTTCAAGTACATTTGTCCCTAATAATGATTGTCTCTAGGACATACATATTTTCAGTTACTGCCTTCAATTCTCCAAATTCATCCGATTCTTGGTTTCATAAGTTGTCTGAAAACCAAACCTTATTTGATATAGATTTCAGTCTTTCCTTGTTTACGTGCATACGATTTCATTCTCCTATTCTCAAACCACTTCCATGTATTTAATTTATGGTAAATTTTTCATAACTTGAATTTCGGTTCTTTGTCGGATAGGAACAGGTCAAAACTTAACTTCTCCAAGTCAACATGAAACATCTTCATCTCGACAGTCTTCTCTCCTTCCAATGACTAGTACTTCTCCTGTTCTGACTACTTTACTAGTTTTTTTTGGAGATTTGTTTGGTCTTCTGGTTCTTCAACTTATTCCTTGTTATTGATTGTCACTTAGATATATAGTTTGTCAATCATCAAAACTTCATTTTAAGCTCTGAATTAATATTGAGGCAGCAATATCTCAACAATTTAGATATCTTTTAGTGCATTTCTGGCTTGCACAATTTTCTCAGTTACACCTCTAAGCTCTTTTGAATATAGCTGTTTAAAAACTATTTTCATAGGTTTTAATTTGAGTCAAATGTTCTTCATCTTGTCAGTGCTCTTGTGTTTTCCGCATCATTCTTCCACAATTCTTCTAAATTGAGAATGCTCAGGGCCAATATTATAGAATCTAAATGGTACTTTGATATCATTCACAGAATCTCTTGGGTGCATGATAAGATACATGCTTGATTTAGTTAAGCTTTCATGATTAGTACCAAGGCCAGTGCTTGAAACTGTTATATTTGATCAAAGTTCTCATGCGTTACTAAAAAATATCTTTAGGTTCAAGGTTCATTTCAACTCCAGCAATTTTTCGGCCAAGTAGCAACAATTAGGGTCTGTGAGAAGAGAAACAAGAAGAAAGAAAAGAAAGGAATATCTTTAAAATCTCTAAAAAAAAAAAAAATTGTGACATTTGTTGGGATATATATGTTTTGTAAAAACTTTGTTGCTATGTTTTGAAAGTGAAATAATATTATTATTTATAGTAAACATGAATCTATTTTTGTATATCACACAGTACAAATCCATTCTTATTATGTACTGTTATATTTATTCTAACAGTATGTTTGGTTATTCATTAAAAAAATCATCTTATTTTGTTTCTCATTTAAAAGTAAAATATCTTTCAGATTCTTAGCCTTTTCATAAGTCTATCTTAATCACGTATTTGAGGACGCATGCCAAGTTCAAGAAGAAAATCTATAGATTAGTTATGTTTATTCGGGTGTAATTCTTATACAAAATAGGTAAGGGTATTGAGAACTATTTCTTGTTTGATGATTAGGAAATTATTTTCCTCCTCACCAACAAAAATTTGAAAAAATATTCTTCCTACCCACCTACCGAAAACCAAAATATAAATGAGAAAAAAGTTTTTAATACAGGATACCAAATACATATTCCATGGAAAACAATATCAGTCTAAGTAGGTGTTGGTAAGATTAATTAGTTAAATGAAGATGATGCAAAACGGTAATCAATAAGCATATATGTAACTCTACAATAACAACATATCAAGTGAAATCTCACAACGTAGGGTCTGGGGCATATATGTAACTCTCGAAAAAGAAATACTTTTTATACCTATTATGCAACACTTTCAGGAACCATAACGTGTTTCGGAATTTACTATTTAAATTCATCTAATCTAAAAAGTGTAATATACTACCGGTCTATATTATTTTCTTCAAGACATTTGCACGCCTCTTAAGAAGTTTAATAGCATAAAGTAGTTATAAGTATATTTGTATAAGTTATATCACTTAAGTAACAATACAATAATCAGAGCACTAAGGGTGAATCTTAAAGAAGAAAAAAGAAAAGGGGGTAATAGATGCTTCTTGTTTTTTTAGAAGGTCAAAAGTGATATCTGCCTCACCATGTCCATGGCTTAGGCAATGAGCGAAAAAACTAGTGTACAGAAAAAGGGAGAGAAGCATAAACTATGCAATTCAACCTGACATCTCGAGTCTCTTTTTCCAAAATACGTAGTCACTACCAATTTCAGTCCAAGAACAGTTAGGTAGGGTTTTCAAAATCAGCAACATTCATAATGACAAAAGTTGTTCATTCACACAGACAGCCTACAACAGATCTACTTGAGCAAGGAGATTGACAGACGATTTAACTAAGATACATAAAATACACTTGACGATGTTAATGTAGTCTGCAAAGACGAGATTGTCAAAGAACCTAATCAACATATATGACAGAGAAATTGGAGGTCTAAACTAAACAGAAGCAAACCAAGATACTTCAAAGAATAGAAAGAGAGAATTATTCATCTATAGATAAGTTCTTCTTGTGCTTTCTTCCATAGTTTTCTTTTGCCTTGTCATCCTTTATAGCCTTACCATTTATCTTACTAACAGATCCCTCCTGAGCACTGCACATTTGAGACTTCAACTTGAAGCCAAACTTCTTGGAGACATTTCCCCAAGTGGTTGATCCCTTTGATCGACCCCCCAACTTCTGGATCTCCTGCCTCATGTTTGAGCACTCCTTCTCGAGCTCGGAGACACGTATCCTCATGCTATCCATCCCCACTTTCAATACCTGGTTTTCTTTCACAGCAGTAGCCCAGCCGTCCCCCTCATTTGGCGGTCCACTTCTCAACTGCCTTGAACCCCCATCAAGGTTTTCGGACACTAGGAAGCATCCTGCAATGGATGTTCTCAACTGTAGCTGCTCAAAGAAGAGTACTTGTACTATAATCCTTAAATGGAGTCTTTCGTTCTGTGCAGCATGTGTGCAAGCTTCCAACGAGAGCTTCTGGCAATCCATGAGCCTGCAGAGTTGTTCTCTATCCGATTCTCCCAACCATGGATGTGACTGCATGCATAAACAACATTCAATCACTAGACTGGTGCACCCAATTAGACATGCCACTTGAATCTAAGACTGCTAGGGTCAAGTTTAAATAGGATCTCAAATTTCAGTATGCATAGATAGCATAGTGACAACAGAATACACATTGCAATTATCATAACTACAAAAAAGATTAGCAAACCTTGAGATAAATGTCAATTGCACGATAAAGGCCATCATCCAAGGGCCTTGCGTATTCAGGAACAGAAGCAGCCAGAGTCTGAAACTTGGGAAGCTTCAAGTTAACATCTGGGGCAACCTCAGCAAGGTATCCATCAATTAGTTTTGCCACCATAGTGATTGGCGTCAGACCCATCAGCTGTTCATCATCATCAATGGAACAAGGTGATTCACCACCAGTTCCTTGATCCATGGCTAAGAACTGCTCAAGAATCCGCTGTACACACTCAACATTATAAAGTGTCTCCATCGAGTAAGAGAAATTAGGCATTAAGAGATCTTCAAGAGTGGCCTGATCAAGCTGCATTCCTATCCTTTTCTCCAAGTTTGATATGCAAGAGGGACTGGCTCGAAGAATCAAGGCTGTTTTCAGTAGGCCAAAGAGGAATTTAGTTGGAACTAGGCATTTTTGCATTGGAAGTAAATGATCTATCTCTTCAAGTAAAAGCTTCTGATCTTCTTCCGATAGCGAAGAAACTGGTGCAATACGGAGGTTACTAGACTCAGAAGAGGTCTGCCGCCTGTTTAGCCCAGGCAGGTACTTTTTAGCATAATAAGTGAGGGAACCAGCAACAATTTCCTGTTTGACGCCTTGAGATCCCATAGCAGAAATTAGCCTCTTGTAAAGAGGTAAACTTAAAGTTGATGCATCCTCATACCACCAATCTGAACTTGAATGTTTTGGCCTAGCTCCAGTGCTTATTCCATTCCATAAGATACTCCCTCCAGGACTCTGCAAGGGGCCAACGTGCTCCATCACAGGCCAACCAAACAGGTTGGGATCAGTACATGCCTTCACAGCCAATGAGTCAATGCACCTTTCTGGAATTTTAAGTTCTTCAGCATATGGGAGAACATCATCACAGGTTTGGAGTGCCTTCAAAGAGTCTTTCCAGCTACGGAGAACTACCTGATTAAGAAAGACCTCTGTCTGTGATATCAGATTCCCGTCCCCATAATCTTCAGTCATATCAAGATGCTCAGCGGCACATTGAAGGTATACAACATTTGCCGCTGTAAGCTCTAGTTTAACCCCATAACAAAATTTAGCTACAAGTTCAAATGTTTTAGCACCACCAGGGATGTCAGTTAGTTCAATAACACAGCCATCTTCTCCTTCCGATGCTTTTGCAATCCGTTTCTCCATAACCCCACCTCTAGAAAGCAATGGGAACTGCAATTATTTGTTGGAAAATGAGACAAATCTAAAAGGTCAATAATCTTACTTTAAATTAGATCTGACAAGCTTTATGGAACTCCATACACTCAAACTAGTTTGAAATTGTGCTCAAGGGACGATCTACTGTGATTTTTAAATGTAGAAAAGGCCAAAATTTTGATAAAGTTGACATCTTTTTATCTTAGAACATTACTATTGGTTGGAAGCTTAAAAGTAGCTCTAAAAGAGAAACAGGTCATCATAAGGTGAGAAGTATGTGACTTGTGCCCAATTTCATATAGAAGCAAAAAGCATCTCGGAAGTACAAAATAGAGAAAGAATAACTGTTTTTCTTACAGCAGAAAGTTAACAAGCATGAATAAGGTGTACTTGAGAGCAACCCAAGAGGTACGAGAAGTGTTGACAGCAGAAAGCAAAGGCAAAGGAAAGGACAATATTTCAAGAAACATCATTCATACGAAGAAGAAAGAGAAATACCAATAAAGCAGTTGACCTATACATCACTAGATCAATCAACTGTTGCAGAGAAAACTTTACCTTGTGAAGATGGAAAGTCATTTCCCCAACTTCAACAACAATGTCACTTGGGAGACCAGTTGTGCAGAACCTACAAACACACCAACAAAAGGCAAATTGTAAAATTTGAAAAGTAATCTATCCCCTGAGGCCCTGACCATGCAAGGGCAAATACTTATCAGCCGGGAATGGTGTGAATCAAAGAGTATCCAGGACGAAAATCTTGATACCTACACTGTCCTTTTTGGTGGAACAAACTCTAATCTAACTCAAATACGATGGATTATACAACGATACTTCTGGTCAAAAGGATTTGTGGAGACCATACTCTATTTTGATCCAATGTGCTTTTTTCTTGTTTTCCATCCAATTTCTAGTTTTGATTTCATCCCCCATGACCTTTTCCATACCAGTAGCATTAGTACTAGTCTGGTAGTTCCTTGTCCTTTAATTTTTCTGTTACTACCTGTTGTTTCTTTGCCTCAATTATCTTCCAATTTGTATGCTATGTAATGATTTCTTTATTATTTGCTATGTCTTCTATATTGTTGTATTTTATCTTTTTAAAACTGCTTTATTATGTGTTACTTGAGTAAACAGCCTGTCGAGACCACATCCCACCTTGTGGGATTACATTGAATATGGTGTTGACCTTTTCCTTAGGTAATAACATTTACCTTACTTTCAAATGTAAAAAGTATAGTTTCAACAGCGATGGCAGCAAAATTTTAATAGGTTAACAACAGATGTACATATTAAAACTGAGTTAACCAAGAGGAGAAGAGATTTTCAAGTTTGTGATTGGAGCAGCTAAATTTGAGTGCACCACTGGTAGTATGTATATGCACAACACACAGAGCCTATGGAAGATGTTGATTGGTTAAAAAGAAAACAAAATGGTTGAGTTGAGAGAGAAAGGAATACCAGGCCTGGCCTTTTCTTTGGAATGCATCTGTTTTGGATCCCAACTTCATACATGCCATTGAGCATAAGAAAATCTTCTTCCTTTCTTCTCTATGTTGGGTAAATTTATGTCAACTCCCTTCAATTCCAACTCACTAAACTAACCCAGCTGTTCATACATTCCAAAATTCAACTCCACCAAAACCCCTTTAACACCCCATTAATATTAGCTATTATAACGAAAAGTGAAGCAATTTCGTATTTTCTAAATAATCTACTCCGCATTTATAGTATAGGCAAGAAAATCTCAACATTGCTAATTAATGGTACCCTCTGAATCACAAAAACCTTAGTTTTATGTGGGGTCTCTTTTGCTTAAAATACACTCATTTTGCTTAATTAATCTCTCTCTGACTATGATAAAGAATTAGAGATGGCAATGGATCTTGGATCCGATTCGGATTCGGTGGATCTAGATTCGTTTTATAGGATATGGATATTCAAAATTTGGACCCGACGGATCCGGATCGGACCCGGATCCGGATCTTACGGATTGGATCTGAATCTGGATCTTGTATTTGAGATCCGTATCCGATCCAGATCCGATTCGTGGATTCGTTTTTTATTAAATATATCCATAACCTAGAATGTAATTTTATAAGTATTTTCTTAATTTTTTTTCATAATTTATGTATTGGGTAAAGGGTGGAACCAGGATAAGACACAAGTCACTCAGCCATGTAATTTGTCTTTGAAGTTTCATTTCTTTTACCTATATGCTCTCTGCAGTTTTCCATATTTTCATTTCTATAAAAATAAAAATATATCACTCTTCTTTCAATTTTCCTTTAATCTGCTGGCCGTAAGCTTTAAGTATCTTTCTCTCATTTGTTTGATCAGCAAAAAAAAATGGGACTTTTGATATATGACTGAAATTATTTTATGTTGTTTAATGAAGTTAATCAGTGGAACTACAAGAGGAGCATCACAAAAGCCTCAAAAAATTAGTTCAAAGTTGCAACATGTTCAGCATCACTAATGAAGTCAACTTTATTTTCTTGTGATGTTAAAACTTTGTTCAGTATTTTGGAAGAATGGTGTCATGTTTGTATAGGTTGATTGAATGGACTCAATCATTTTTTCAATCAGATTGTGTTTCATTTTGTCATAAAAGTTTCAACATATGGGAATATTATTCAAGCCAAAAAAAATTACATGTAGATCCAGATCCAGATCCGATCCGTGGACCCGGTGGATCCGATAGATCCGAATTTTGATCTGATTTTTATGGACCCTATGGATCTGGATCCAAATATGAAAAATGGATTTGAATCTGAATCCAGATATGAAAAATGGATATGGATCTGGATCTAGTAGGATGCGGTCCAAATCCGATCCGTTGCCATCCTATAAAGAATGTTATGTAGCCCCCAAGGGCACAGGCGAGTTGGTAAGTGACAAGGTGGTTGGGGTACAACCACTCCGACGTCGCGGGTTCGAATCCGTGTGGTGACAGTCTTTGCTGAAATATTGCAAGGGATGTTGCTGGGTTCGTGTCCCGTTGGTCCTCTCCCTTACAGAGCTGTCACTCGTGCATATTCCTCAATTTACATTCCACCTGGCCAAGAGACCTCTGATACATGTGAGGGTTTCGCCTTCGGGACTTTCCCGTTCACAAAAATGTTACGTAGTAAACTCATTTTACTTGAAAAAGTCACAGCCATCTGTTTGTCCAGCTAGGCCACGTGATGCCTGGGTGTGGTCTAACTATGACCATTTTTCGAAAAATGAAAAAGAGTGCTTCAACGTGCAGCTAGGTGCTGCATTTTCATTCATTTTGAAATAATAAAATTGAACTCCCAATAATAATAACATTGTGGGTGGTTAATTACTCTTTTTTTTCTGACAAAAATAATACTCCATTATTAAACAAAGCGGTACTTTAACAATTGAAAAGCTTTCAAAAGTAAGATTATATGTGCGCGCTTGGAAATAGGGCATTTACATGATGCACAAAAATAATCTCGAGTGGAATTAGTTAATCTAGGATCTGATAGCTCGAAGAAGATGAATGCTAGTTCAGGAATTATCCGACAAGGAAGCTAAAGGAGAGATAGAATTGAGAGAGAAGAAGTAAATCGTATTATCTTGAATGAGTTCAATTACATGTACATATTGGTTGTATAGCTCAATTGGAACTAGATGAAGGAATCGTATGCACTGACTGTATGAGTTGCTACAACTAACTGGACAATTAACAATTAGTATTAGAGCAAAATCTTTCTACAAAGATTAGCACCTTGAAAGTGTTACACCCCGTGTTTTCGCGCTTATATGTATCGTAAGTAAAGTAACGTAAGCCCGATGAGGCTAAGATCCCATAAGTGGGTGATCTTGAGTTTAAGCAAGTGCTTAGTAAGTTTCAGAGAAGTTTGAGACTAATCGGATTGAACGAAATAAGTTTCAACGAAATTCGCCGAAGAAAATAGATTGTAATAGCCTGTACTTCTGGGATAAGGCTAGGAGTGCATAATATTCTAAGAAGTTCTTGTTATGAGGTATTTGGATCATACAAAAGTCGTATGTTAAGCCTTGAGGTCAAGAAAGTTGTAAATAAAAAATTGACAAAAGTCACCGCAAGTTACGCTCATTAGTTCGCTGAAATTTGGGTCAGATGTCTCAGAGATTTTCTCTCAATCTACTAAGAGTTATGGGGTGATCCACCTATGAAATTGAAGGTCTACAAGTCTAGTTTCCAGCGTATTAAACCGTTCACCAATACGATGTTAGAGTAGAGATATATTTGTATTTTTGTTGGACTGCACATACTGTCGTGCAGATGGTGGGGGTAACTCGCCGAGCGAGCTCCATAGCGCAACTATTGCTCGCTTTGGGCTTAGCTCAGTGAGCCAGTGTGACCAAATGAGGCGGTGGACTTTCTATTTAAGTCTCTAAGTAAAACCAAATGGCATTTTATCACTTCCACCAGCCCTAAGCAGCTCTAAATTCTCCCTCAAAGCTCTCTCATGCTTTCTTAACCATCCAAGCAAAGTTGAGAAGTAATTAATGTCACTCTAAACGCCAAGAAGTTTGTGGTGTTTGTGGAAGCTTGTCTCTTCAGTCGTGGTTGAGTTGTATGTTGTGGAGTTAAGAAGGATTGCTCTAAATGTTGTAGCTACTCTTTGAGGTAAGAACTGCCCTCCACTATCATGGTTTTTAGTAGATCTAACTCGTAGCTAAGTTCTACGGGATAGAACATATGAATAAATAGCCGGAAAGCCATATTGAGATTATGTCTTGTTTTGGGACTGTTTTGAGATATGTTCTTGATGTTTTTATGGATGGAAATCATGGCTAAGTAAGTTGTAAATGTTGTTCTTGCTAAGTTGTATCTTGAAAAAAAAGTATAGAAGAAAGATGATATGTTAGTGAAACTCGAGCTCGTTGCTCGTTCTAGTTTATTTTAGCTATCCGTTTGCTTGACAAAAGTGTTATAATCATTTGTTGTAGATTGAGGTGCATTGAGGATTGAATACGGTATGTCGACGAGTAAATTGACGAAAGGTATATAATGGATATCCTTTCTTTCGAAGCATGAATTTCGAACTATCTGTATCATTTTTTCAAAAGAGAATGTCTTAAAAGTGTATTATACTCTTGAGTTGATTGTCCCTTGTCGGGAGTACTTTCCTGTCTTATATTTAATCCTGTCTAGGTTAGATTGTCAGCTGTTATTCTGAGATTCTTGAGTATCATAGCCCTCCTAAAAGGAGCGTATCAAAAGATCTATTTCCTAAGAGTCGACCAAATGTCTTCTAAAAGCGAAAGAAAGAGTTTTTAAGAGTTAAGAGAGTCAAGAGTGCTTATTTATATATGTATATGAGTTATAAATACCATCGAGTTATAATCAGTGTGTGATGGCTCATATGTGGCATATATGCATTGATTGATAAACACCATCGGTTGGGCGACACATTCATACATATAAGAATACCACCGAGCTATAATCGGTTGAGCAACACACATTCATATATATAAGAATACCGCCTAGCTATAATCGGTTGGGCAATAGACATTCACATATATAAGAATACCACCGAGCTATAATCGGTTGGGCAATGGACATTTATATATACATGTATACCACTGAGATATAATCGATGGGCAATGGATATCTATATATGCATCTGAGGTTCAATAAGGGTTCAAAGTTTCTTTGATCGCCCTGAGTGGCATTTAGATTATCAGGTTATCAGATTGCTTCTTATACCTTGTTCTACAGGTTATGCTTTCATATTGTTATTCATGCCTTAAATATCGATATATTTCATTCGCACTGACGTCTCTTTTACCAGGGATACTGCATTTCATGGTGCAGGTTCAGGTAGAGATACATATAGACCTCCCTAGTAGGAGTCGGTTGTCATCTGCTGATTGGTAAACTTCACTTCTTCTGAGGCTATAGTAAGAGGTATCACACCCCAAACTCGACCATGGACGCAACATACATATGATGCTATGGAAACATCGAAAGCATTATAAATCACTAAATATTTACCTCTTTTAACAATATTTTATTATTTAATCAAACAATGTATAAATAGCTAGAGGAAATCATGGTCACAATTATGAAATAAAATCAGCGGAAGTCTATTATAAATATATTGTCATAATTGTAGCAACACCCAATGAGTCAGATAATGACTTCAATATCTACCCACATTATAAACGTATATCTATTTAGCTTCCATGAGAGATAACAATAGTCTAACTTCGGGACACAGCCCAAAAATTAAAGCAGTAAACTAGATAGATAGGGTGTCTCACAAATAAGGGTGTGGGCTCACCAATAAGTCTGGAACGCAGTAAGCTCTCCTACTCCGTACGCGCATCACAAACCTGCTCTTTTTTCGTTACCTAGCGTACCATCAAAAACAACAATGGTATGCCTAATATTGGGTACTCAGTGAGTGTCTCCGGGATAATGGTTAATATCAAAATATATAAGTAATAAGTGTAATTAAAACAATGTTGAGAAACATTTCAAAATAAATGATAACATCTCATGAACATCCAGTATAAGTCAATGATGAAGATATAATCACTTTGAATCCTTAAGTCATTCTCATTACCTTAAGTTCATTCAAAATAGTTCGAAATCCCAAAGATAGAGTAAGCCAGTAAACTTAGTGAATTCATCAAGGAATAAACCAATATCAAATAACATAACAAGCTTAGCTCATTTACCCTCTATCATATTAAGTCTTCACTTACGGACTGAGAATCATCAATAAGCCAACTAATGGCAACCAAAAAATCAACACATGCCAACTCACGAGCGAACAATCAATCAACATACCGGGGCTACTATCCCTTGGAGACTAATCGTCCTCTGGACTAGCACAATAATAGATGCACCGGGCTACACGCCTCAGAGGTCAATCGTCCTCTAGACTGACACATCAATATTCGTATCAATATGTTAGGATCCATAATGGCTATCATCCTCTGGACTAGCACAGTTTGGCCATACAGGCCCAAACATAAACAAATATAAGTCATTGACATATTAGCCGAATCACAAATCATGGTATGGAAGCTGAATCTCAAATCATGACATGGATTATGTTGAACTTCCTGTTAATAGGGGTACGTCAAGTCATTAATAGGTTTAGAAACCATGTTCAAGTCATTAGATAAATTTTAACTTCAACAAAACCCGTTCATAGGAAAAAATACATGAAACATCAAAGCTTCCGAAATCAAGTTTAAAACACCCCTTATATGGTAAATCTTATTCAAAGTGCAAAGCTTTATAAATTAGTTTTAATAATCCTTTGATAGGAAAAGTCACGAATACATATATATAGTATGATACACCTAAGTTTGAAGGCTTGTCCCTCACGCACATGAAACCTTCCCAAAGAAACCATTTTTAAAGGTTGGAGTGTATGTTCGAAAAGAGACATACCTTGATTACCGCTAAAATCTAGAAAAAGTATTACTCCACCTTCAATAATCGCTCTACAACTGATAAGGATTATAAAGATTAGAACTTTAATCGTGTCTACGAGCTTTCCTTAATTTTTTGAAAACTAGGGCTTTTCTAAGCCTTAAAAACTTGTTCTTGAACCTCATATGACTCACTCGTTGATTCTAATCGCGTAGTATAATCTATACTAGCATAAAAGTCTTCAATGGAATTAGGGAAATTGAAGTTCATGCCTTTTAGATGAAGTTCTACACGTCCCTTCTTCTCATCTCTTGAGTTTTCAAGAACCTAGGATTTTGAGAGATAAACTAAGGTCAAGTTGATGTTAGATTGATGAAATAATGATGGAGATTGTTTAAGAACTTACCTTAGGTATTTTGGGGGAGCCTTAGGGTTGTTTCCTCTAAAAATACTGCTTAGTATGAAGTTTGGAATGTGAAAAATGACATAAATCGTCTAAGGGTTGCATATATACGCCTGCGTATTTTGGACATCCCACCTTGCTGGGCGAGGTCTATAGAGAGGTGTTGTCTCACTCTAGGCTTCACCGGACGAGCTCCCCTATCCACTTTACATTTAGTCAAAATTTTACATTTTTCGATGGTACTGACAGTGTCTCGATAAAATGGGAATAACCCCTAGCATAGAACTCCATTTTATCTCCACAATATATTTTTGGAAAGGTATTTCAAATACCTACAACTTGAAGTTTATGAGTTTTCTCAAATTCCTAACAAAACGATACGAAAACGGAGCACAAGTTAGAACTACCTCAGACTTAAATGAATTTAAGAACTTTTACGAACTCCCTTATTTGGTTTGGCTTCAAAATGACTATCTATCACCCGAATTCATCCCGAAGGGATTCACATAACTAAATTATGACACGTTAACACTTATTTAATTCATTCACACCTAACTCCGATTTACGGAGTATTACATTATCTCTTTCAGGATCATTCATCCCCAAATGAAAGTAATGGCCTAAGATTTTCACTAAACCTCAAACTTTTGAAATTAACCGAGTCTCTTTGCAAAATGAGATATTCACCAATGACCAAATATAATCTATCGACTCTAAAATAACGATATGATCCTCACAAGGACTCCCACAACTATATCATACAAGCCTAAATACGAAAATACAGAATTCATATCTTTAGTCTATAAATTTGCAAGAATTCGATAAACCGAAGGTTCAATACATACATGGGATACAGAATAAGTTAATGTATTATGGCCTAGATATCATTAACAACAACTGGATGGTAAATACACCTCTTCGAGTTAATTTGGCAAGTCTTAAGATATGAAATAAGTCTAACTCAAGGCTTACCAATATCATTCCTCCACTGTATAACAGGTTCATCGGGAAATCCAAGCCTAACTATTTTGATTGCAAATCCAGAGATTCATAACACTTGGAAAGCCAGTCTATCCCATAATCACATCAAAGTTCAGCATTTTTAATTCAAATGATTAATAGTAGTCTCCCGACTCTCAACTACACACCACATTCTCTATAGATCCTAGAAGAATTAAAAGGAACACTAGCAGAGGTATTCATAGAAGAAGGGTCCTAACAATTGTTCGGGTTCCACACCAAAATTCACATAAGAAGGATTCGGACCCGGAATCGATCAACGAATACGCCTCAAGAGAACAAACAGTTAAAATACCTGTAACCACAACGTCTGAGGATTCAGCCACCTCCCTACGAGCCAAATTATGAAGTCGAGCTTCCTTTGTACTAAACGATCCCCAAAAAATAAATACACAACTAACACCCAAAGAAGAAGAACATAGTCCTCAGGGGGATTCTAACAACTAGAACACTCAAGTCCCAACACGAAATAAGGGGGTTATTCCTTTATCTCACTTTCCCAAGAGTTGCATAACTAAAAGGTTTAACACGTATATTATTTGACAAGGAGGCGCACAACAGGTCAATCTAGACAATATACTCTGACAAAGAGGCTAATTTAACAACACATGATTCAAGCCTAACTTACCTTAATTCACATTTTCATTAAATTTGGAAAGAACAAGCATACATATAGTTGCCAATAAGAGAGAGTATCAACATTCCCCTTTCTTAATCTGAAGTGATTCATTTGGACCTTAACTTCGTCTAGCATAATATCCCTTCACTCTTATCACTATACAATCTCTCACACCATTCTTAATCTTATCACAACCCTACATAGGTAGCGTAATACTATATTCCACATATCATAAGCCTTTAAATTGTATAACTTTCAAAATTTCCTGGGGTATCTCCCCTACTTAGCATGCTCTTTGTCATCAGACTCTTTGAAACTTTTGTAACTAAGGTTTCATCTTTATCTAATGCCTTAACCTTCATTCACTTATTCATCTAAAACTCGCATATATCATACCCACATAAGACACGTGATGTAGATTATTGACTTGAGTTCTTGTAATTTCTATATCAAACCTACTAGATCAAATCTAGTGGTTACCACACTCATACTATCGTTCTCCCATCAAGGTGATTACTTAAAGTTCCAACCTAATAATTGGTACCAACCTAAGCAGCAACACAAATCCCCTTTGGGCTAGATAAAATTACAACCATTAGAGTATAATCAAAGAAACATTAGTCTATTGAGAGTGCATGACAAAAGTAGTCTATCCAAATTACACAGGTCCATCTAACTATAGCCTCAAATCAGAATTCTTTGTATCAAAACCTAGGACAACAAATTAAAGCCTAAATCATACTCCATCATCTTCTTAAATCATTCTTCCATAAGCGGTTGTTTTTGAGTTTCAAGCCTAAAATATAGTTCTTCCACTAAATATCAAAATAACACAGATTTTTTAACCCAATAAGAATATAGCCTCAATGTACAATAATTCTTAATTCACTACAAGATACCTTCAAATTTCCTTTTATCTGAATCTTCAGTACTCTAAACATATCACATCTTAAGTATGTCTCAACGCCATAATAACCTGTAGATCCTTCTACTTAAACCCGTAGAGAGCACCGTAGCATCATAGGACAATTCGAAAATACGTTTAATCTCTAATCTAGTCACACCAACAAATTTGTTTACACGTATATATCAAAGCTCAAACCTTCAATCCCAAACTTTAAACACCACAAGAGAATAAATAAAAGAAACAAGAACAAAAGCTCAAAGGATGTTGCCTAAAATCACACTCTCTTTTCATGGTCTCATTATTTCTTGTTCTTCCATTACATATCATCCCCAAAATTAAATTCATAGGTCAACATAAATTATAGAGTCCCTTTCCCGAATTCTAGAAGTATATCCTTTAACTTTTAATTTTCGACTATTTTATCCTCTTATTCATGCCTTATACTTGATCTTCTTTATGATCAACACTATAATGACGGACCATCATAATATTTCATCCTAGTTTCTAATATACTCTAAGTCTCGTAACTTCTTTACAACCCTTTAATAATTTTCTATTAAAATCTAGCTATACCATAAGAAAACTCTCACCACATACTTTAAATAACCAATTAATTTAATGTAGGTAACCACCACCACTAATCTCCTGTTATGAGCAAGGTTCAAAGTATCATATTGTGCAAAGTTTTTTACGGTCTCAACTATAGAATCTTGAGAGGCTTACTACTACTAATTCTATGGTTCTCATTTGATAAATAAGATATAATAGTATTATATTTCCAAAAAGATAGCTACTGCAACATAAGGCAACAAGGAAGAAATATAACTATCAAATAGGCTTTTCTCTACTTGTTAATACGAAATATCTCCAATCTCATTACCTATTTGTCAATACCTAAGGATATAGCTATCCCACTCTTCACCTAACAAATCAATGCCACTCATCTACATACTCACATCCATCACTATCTCATATTTTGGCTACTACACTCCTTCTTCTTAGTAGAGGTTATGCCTATCACATTGAAAACTTTATCCATCTTAACAATTTTCTTAAGCCTAACAAGACTCCGACAAAGTTTTCTCTATATTTAGGACTATGTCATGTATACATGTCTCAAAAGATCAACAAACACACCTTATAATCACCATATGTATACACCTATTATCGAATTCCAAAATACTTCGTACCATCCATCACACTATACATTACAACCAATGTGCGCTCAATAGAACCATTGTCACATAGTTAGCTGATGCAGCACGAGTTAAAATCGATTCCGCGAGGCACGAGTATCGAATACGTCAGAACGATCCTAAAGAGAAGTTCTAACTCTACAACACAATTTAGAACCAAGAAGAGTAAGAAACACCTAAAATATCCTGGTAGTCATACCTCCATATAGGTGGCCAGTCTGTATGAAGAAGACTCCACTAGACACAACTCCACAGATAATCCTAGGACACTTCTAAACCTATAGCTCTCATACCAAGCTTGTCATGCCCCAAACCCGACCCTGGACATAACATGCATCAAATTCTATGAACAACACCGGAAGCACCTTATAAATCACTAAACATTTACATCTTTTAATAATATTTTATTATTTAATCAAACAAGGTATAAATAGCTAGAGGAAATCATAATTACAATTAAGAAATAAAATCAGCGAAAGTATTATAATTATATTGTCATAATTGTAGCAATACCCAATGAGTCAGACAATGACTTCAACATCTACCCACAGTATAATGTCTATCAATGGAGCTTTTATCAGATATAACAATAGTCTAACTTCGGGACAGCCCGAAAACTAAAGCAGTAAACTAGATGGATAGGGTGTCCCATGAACAAGGGTGTGGGCTCACCAATAAGTCTAGAACGCAGAAAGCTCTCCTACCCCGTACGCGCATCACAAACCTGCTCTTTTTCGTTACCTAGCGTACCATCAAAAACAACAATGGTATGCTTAAGTATTGGGTACTCAGTGAGTGTCTCCGGGATAATGGTTAATATCAAAATATATAAGTAATAAGTATAATTAAAACAATGTTGAGAAATAGTTCAAAAAAATATAACATCTCATGAACATCCAGTATAAGTCAATGATGAATATATAATCACTTTGAATCCTTAAGTCGTTCTCATTACCTTAAGTTCTTTTAAAACAGTTTGAAATTCCAAAGATAGAGTAAGCCAGTAAACTTAGTGAAATCATCAAGGAAGAAACCAATAACAAAGAACATAACAAGCTTAGCTCATTTACCCTTTATCATATTAAGTCTTCACTTACGAATCCAGAATCATCAAGAAGCCAACTTATGTCAACTAAAGAATCAACACATGCCAACTCATGGGCAAACAATCAATCGACGTACATGTGCTACCATCCCTCAGAAGCTAATCGTCCTCTAGACTAACACATCAATAGATACACCGAGGTTAGTGTTCCACGGAGGCTAATCATCATATGGACTAGCACAATAATAGATGTACCAGGCTACACACCTCGGAGGTCAATCGTCCTCTAGACTGACACAACAATACTCGTATCGATACGTTAGGATCCATAACGGATAATCGTCCTATGGACTAGCACATCTTTCCCATATAGGCCCAAACACAAACAAATATAAGTCATGTCATATTAGCCAAATCACAAATCATGGCATGGAAGCCGAAACTCAAATCATGGAATGAATTATGTTTAACATCCCGTTAATAGGGGTACGTCAAGTTATTAATAAGTTTAGAAACCATGTTCAAGTCATTAGATAAATTTCAACTTCAACAAAATCCGTTCATAGGGAAAAATATATGAAACATCAAAGCTTCCGAAATCAAGTTTAAAACGTCCCTTATAGGGTAAATCATATTCAAAGTGCAAAGCTTTATAAATTAGTTTTAATAATCCTTTGATAGGAAAAGTCATGAATACCTATATATAGTATGATACACCTAAGGTTCCATGAGGGCTTGTCCCTCACGCACATGAAACATTTCCAAAGAAATCATTTTAACTACGAAATAATGATGATACACGTGTTAAATTCAACGGACCAATAAGTGAAACCTATTAATTAACCAAGCAGGTGACAAGTAGGTGTGTCACCTACTTGCTAAAAGGAAAGAGTCTAATTAATCCACCTTAAGGGGAAAATGGAGGTCGACCAAGGGACCTTTTTAAGGGGATGGTCCTCTTCATTATCCTCATAATTTAAAGATAAATCTTGAGAAAATCTGGAATGCTCTCTCTCCACAAGCTGGTCAGTCCAAACCCTAAGGAAATTCTCAAGAAAACCTCTTCTTTCTTCAAGTAAAGTTGGAAGATTGAAATAGTGTGTTAAAAATAAATATTATAAAAAAGTTCAAGAAATATTTATAAGTTACACTACAATATATATCTTTATGTATCAAATATTTTTAAGAATTACATATATATAATGCCGGATTAATTTAGTTCGGTTTAACTTTTTTTTATTAAAACAAAATCAAATTAATTATGATGGTTTTTTTTTTCAACATCAAACCATTAGTTGATTTTTTTTTCTTAGTTTTACTCGAATTATCGATTTGATATGATTTGTGGATTTTCTTATAAACGCTAATTGTATGAAGTTCAACTCTAATTAGAGCAATGCTTTTTCTCGGTCGCCGTTTTGAATTGTGCGATTATAAGTGTTGGTTGATGTTAATGACTCCTTTAAAAATGGCTTCATTTAGGGATTGAAGTTACATTATAACAAGGTAACTCCATCTTAATTTCTTTGCATACCATGTTTCAATTCTGTCATAGTCATCGTCTCCTCCATCATTTCTTTTCCACAATTCATAGACTATGATATTCATAAAAACATCTAAACTTGAAAAGAAATATAACTTTCTTTATGTTTTGAGATACATCCTAATTAGAATCATTATTGACTCACCGACTCCATGAATATAGCTTGCAAATGTAAAGAAAATTTTGTTGGGATAGAATAACAGGGCGTCATGCGAAAGCTAGTTATTACAAATCTTGATAGATGATAAATCAGACACAAAGAAAAGTATATATATATATATAAGGGACTACATATGAGAAAAGTAATATTAAAGAAAGCATAAGAACTATTGAGGAAAAAAAATTTCTCTAAGCAAAACTCTGTAAGCGACTACATTTTGGATGCTTTTGTGTGTATGAGAAGAAAATTAAAGATCTTTTATTTATAGAAATTCAAAACCTCTTACACGAAAAGTATAGATATAAAAGAGTTCTTTTCCACCAAGATTTTGTTTTTTGAATTTAAACACAATTATGATGTAGAATTCAAATAAGACAGAAAATTCTGGGCAAACCCTAACAAATCTCTCATTGGCCTGAATTTTCTGGCATCCACCTCCTCTTTACATGGTTTTCATTGTGATGCTTGTCACAGTTAAAAATAAGCCTAAAAATATTATGATTTAAAATAATTTATTTTATATTTTATTTTTATAGATGCATCAGCAGGAATATTGAAAATATGATTGAAAATTCATCTTCACATGTAATATTTCAGACAAAATTTTCATTATCGTGAAATTGGTTGCAGCTTGATCTGACTTGCTTTGAACCCGTCTTCAACCTCGTTGAACCATTGGCTCTGATATCACTTGTTGGGATTGAAATAACAGGACGTCATGCGATAACTAATTTTTGTAAACTTTGATGGGCAATAAATCAGACACAAAGCAAAGTATATTATAATATGCATAAAAATATGCTTTGACCAATTGACCGGTATATGAGAAAACTAATATAAAAGAAAGCATATGAGCTATTGAGAAGAAATATTTCCTAAGCATAACTCTCTAAACGACTACATTGTGGATGTTATTGTGTTATGTATGAAAAGAAAATTAAATATCTTCTATTTATATAAGTCCAAATCAGTTCTTCCAATAAAAGTATAGACATAGAAGAGTCATTTTTTACCAAGAAAATATTTTCCACTAAGAAAACATTTTTAAAGTTAAACACAATTATGATGTAGAGTCCAAATAAGGTAGAAATTCATGCCAAAACTTAACAAATTTAAGCTTTTCTAAAAGGACTCGGTCACTGCGTAGTGTATTTCCCTCTTCTTCTTTGTTCTTTTGAAGAATACTAGTCTCAACGAACGTGTCTTGTACGTTATTCACTGTCAATCATAACAAATGGTAAGTAATATTATTTAAAATTATATATTATTTATTTTATGAGGTACAAAAATATTATTTTATCGTATACACTTAATACTTTCCATTAAAATATTATTTTTGATATATATCCTTTATGTTTTTTATCTATGTAAAACACATGTTAGGATTATAATAATTCAATATTAGGAATTGAGCTAGTGATCAGATATTGTATTTATTTTCATTATATACTGAAAATTATTATTATATTACCAAATATGAAAAAAAAAAATTCAAATACCTATTTTTCGCTGGTAGGTGATACTTTGCTTGTTTCATCCAAAAACGTTGTTCAAAATTGGAACATATTGCTTACGTTTGCTGTCTATCCTCTCAGGGCTGTCTTGAGCATTAGGCCAATAAGGCCATTGCTTAAGACACCCATAATTTTGGGGGGCCCACTTTATATATATATATATATATATATATATATATATATATATATATATATATAGTAATTTTTTTTTAAAATATTACTTTTTGGGCCCACTTTTTACTATATATATATATATATATATATATATATATATATATATATATATATATATATATATATATATATATAAAATCTATCTTTCTAGCTTTTTGAGAGGCATAGTTATTAATATTTTTTTATAATCAATATTTTGTAATAATACATTTTCAATTAGTAGTATCGCCAATCCGTTTTATCTCTCTTGAGACACTGTTGATCTTAAATAAAATTTTATCAATTTCAATTTTGAAAACTGTCACGACCCAAAATTTCGAACATCCGTTGGGGTAGTAGGAAACTCCGTAGAGGCGCACCCGCCCCTACGAAGAACATGTCCACTAAGGCGGACCCTCAGCTCATGGTCAAATCTCGCTTCTGCAAGCCAGATCTCCGCAGAGACAGACCCGCGAAAGCAGAAAGAATGGCGTTAGAGCGCACACCAGACACCATCACTATTCAAAACTCACCAACTCTCCGTCAACCACCCGAAACACTCCCGGAATCTCTCGGACACAAATGAAACATGCATTTCTATCATAAAATACATTCAAGACCTGCTCATGCACTCGAATTTCTCGGAAAAGATCTCTAAGGCTCGGGTTTGACTAAAGTCAACTTTTAAGTTTTAATTTCACAATTTACAACCTAACCCCAAAACTCACCCAACTGCCTTGGAGACCGAACCAAAGGCTTGACTAAGTCATAAACGTCGTTCTTGAGCTAATGAAACCGACGAAACTACGAACGAATCGTGTTTACCTGAAAGTCAACTATGGATCAAACTCTTCTATTCTCTTAACTTAGATTTTATCAAACCAACCAAATGGGTTCGAAAGCTATCCGATCACCTCGGGAACTGTGTCACCCATCCCCACAAGTCACAAACAACCAAACAAAGACTCGGGAAGGGTAATTTAGTGGTTTCAAGGCAAAATAAGTAAAATGACTTTTCGAGTCGTTACATCAGGTACAACTTAAATAAAGGTTCATCCTCGAACAATAAAGAAAAAGAAATACCTGGACTCTCAAATAGCTCGGGGTAGTTAGCCTGTATATCAGACTTAGTCTCCCGTGTAACTTCCTCCACTGGGCGATTCCTCCGCTGTACTTTCACGGAAGCTATCTCCTTGGACCTCAACTTCCGAACGTACCTATCCAAAATAGCTACAGGCTCCTCCTCATAAGCTAAGTTCTGGCTCAGTGTCACCGAATCCCATCTAATCACATGTGAATCATCAGTCACATACTTCCTCAATATCGACACATGAAACACAAGGTGCACATTAGATAATTCAGGAGGTCAAATCAACTCATAGGCCACCTCACAAACTCTGTCCATGATCTCAAAAGGACTAATAAACCTCGGTCTAAGCTTTCTTTTCTTCTCAAACCTCATCACACCCTTCATAGGTGAAACCTTCAGCAAAACTCGCTCTCCAACCATAAACTCCAAAGGGTGAACTCTCCGGTCTGCTCTGGGTTGTAAGAAGCTGGTACAGGATCAACTTAACCTTATCCAACAAATCTCTCAAAAGATCAGTACTCCAAGGCCGAACCTCAAAAACATCAAACCACCCAATGGGAGAACAACACATCTTACCATACAAGGCCTTAAATAGTGCCATCTCAATACTCTAATAGTAACTGCTGTTGTAGGAAAACTCCGCCAAGGACAGAAACTGGTCCCAATGACCACTAAAGTCAATCACACAGGCTCACAACATGTCCTCGAGAGCCTGAATAATCCTCTTATACTGGCCATCGATTTGAGGGTAAAAGGTTGTACTAAGCTCAACTCTAGTACCTAACTCATTCTGCATAGACCGCTAAAAGTGAGAAGTAAACTGCGTACCCCAGTCAGAAATGATAGAAATGGGCACAACGTGCAATTAGACTATCTCTCGGATGTAGATGCTAGCCAACTTCTCGGAATTATAAGTAGTCTGAACTGGAATAAAATGGGTAGATTTGGTCAACCTGTCCACAATGACCCATATAACATCGAACTTTTCCAAGGTACGAGGCAATCCTACCACGAAGTTCATGGCAGTCTGCTCCCACTTTCACTCGAGAATGGGCATCCTCTGAAGCACACCACCACACTTCTGGTGCTCATATTTTACTTGCTGGAAATTCAAACACCGGGACACAAACTCTACTAAATACCTCTTCATCCTGCACCACCAATAATGTTGTTTCAAGTCACGGTACGTATTTGTAGTTCATGAGTGAATGGAGTACTTTGAACTATGAGTTTTTTCCATGATAAATCTAGTCATGTTATCCTCAAAACACTATCACTATCAATCACAACCTCTTTTGCCTCCCCCTGTAACACATTGTCACGAATTTTGCACAACTGAGCATCATCAAACTGTTGAGATCTAATCTGCTCCAATAACAAAGATCACACTTCCACACAAGCTAACAACATATTGAGATCTGAAATATCAAGCCTAACAAACCGATTTTCCAAATACTGAACATCTATAGCCATATTACGCTATTCCATATGCAACATAGCCAAACTACCCATGCTAACCGCCTTGAGACTCGAGGCATCCGCTATCACATTTGCTTTGTTTGGGTGATATAAGACAGACATGTTATAGTCTTTCAAAATCTCCAACCACATACGATACCTCAAATTAAGATCTTTCTAATTAAACAAGTACTGAGTACTGCGATAGTCGGTATACACCTCATAATGTACCCCATATAGATAATGCCCCCAAATCTTTAAGGCAAACATGATCGCCTTCAACTCCAAGTCATGGGTAGGATAATTATTTTCATGAACCTTCAGTTGCCTCGAGCCGTAAGATATCACTTTCCATTCTTCATCAACACACACCCAAGACCTACTCCAGAAGTATCACAGTACACGATAAAGCCCTCTCCTTTGACTAGCACGGTCAAAATCAGAGCGGTAGTCAATAAGGCCTTGAGCTTTTTGAAGCTCACCTCACACTCTTCAGACCACTGAAAATCTGCATCCTTTTGGGTCAATCTAGTCAACGGAGCTTCAATAGATGAAAATCCCTCTACGAATCGCCGATAATACCCTGCAAGGCCGACAAAACTCCAAACTTCGGTGACTGAAGTGGGCTGAACCCAATACTGGGCTGCCTCAATCTTCTTGGGATCTACCATAATACCATCTTTGGTCACCACATGTCCCAAGAAAGCTACCGAATTGAGCCAAAACTAAGGCTGGCCAACGGGGTGGGTTCGGGGCGGGCAGAAGAAAACTCCGCAGAGGCGCACTCATATCTGCGAGGAACATTTCTGCTAAGGCGGACCCTCAGCTCATGGTCAAATCTCTCTTTTGCGAGCTGAACTTCCACAAAGACGGACCCGCGGAAGTGATAACAAAGGTGCTGGGGCAAACACCAAACACCAAACACCAGACACCAGCAATGCCTAAAACTCATTAACTCTCCGTCAACAACCCGAAACACTCCAGGGACCTCCCGGACACAAACTAAACATGAATTCCTATCATAAACACATTTCAGACCTGCTCGCGCACTCGAATTTCTCGAAAAAGGTCTTTAAGGCTCGAGTTTGACTAAGTCAACTCTTAAATTCTAATTCCATAATTTTACAACCTAACCCTCAAAACTCACCCGGCTGCTTCAGGGACCGAACTAAGGGCTCTACTAAGTCATAAACGCCGCTAATGAAACTGACGAAACTACGAACGAAGTGTTTATCCGAAAGTCAACTATGGGTCAAACTCTTCTACTCTCTTAACTTGGAATTTGTCAAACCTACCAAAATGAGTTTGAAACCTAGCCGATCACCTCGATAACCATGCCATCCATCCCTGCAAGTCACAAACAAGAAAATAAAGACTCGGAAAGGGTAATTTAGGGGTTTCAAGGAAAAATAAGAGAAACGGTTCGAGTTACAAAAACCTTCTCCACTGTGGCAAGATTATTCTATAAGCAATATAGGCATTTATAAAAGAATCAAACCGTTTAATCTGATTAAGTATTTCGATTAGAGTATTACCTTCTATTCGTATTATTTCAAAAGAACCTTCCCTACCAATATCGTTGAGACGCCCATGTATCCTCTACAACCATCTGATAAACTTATTTCCATTAGAAGTTGTCGTAATTACATCAAATCCATCTCCCACTACATGCACGAACTTAAAAAATTAAACACACTACCATCAGATTTTTCTTTTGCAATGTATCTAGGACATGTAATAAGTTTCACTTCCAAGAACTTATATGTATGAGTTGATTTTTAGCCTATGGAATAATAAGATATCAAAATTCTAAGTTAAAGCAAGACAACACGGTTGATAAGTCGACGCAGAGACCTCCAAACACAAATAATAAAGTTGAAAATAAAAATTATAATAATGAAAAGAAATAATACCTCTCGAGAAGTTTGCCAAATTTTGTTATCTTCTTTTCAAAGCAGTAGCAAAGATTAAAATTAATACTTCTTGAAAAGTTTACGATGGAGAATGTGAAATAATGGTTTTAATTTTTATATAGAAGTGGTTGGCTCCCATATCAAAACGTAAGGTAAGTTTGTAGTTGAGTTGAATTCCGAAGTGCAATATGATAATCATTGAGAAATGTATTAATAGGATTAATAGTTATATTGAGTAACATTAGTTGTAATAGGATTGATAGTCCTAGCTTATGGCCAGTAGTATTCAATAAGAAGACTTTTTTGTTAGGTAGTTTGAAGAAGTAGGATTAGTAACGCTAGTAGTAATAGGCTAATACTTAGTTTTGTTAGGTGGTTATAAGGAATAGAATTATAACTTATTAAAGGTATAAACGGATAGCTTTAGTGTTATTACTGTAGGCCCACTTAGTATATCATAAGAATAAGTGTAGTATTACTTTATAGTCTTCTGTAATTTTATTTCTATTGGTATGTGTTCTTTAACGTACTTGGTTTATATAATTTATCTGTGTTAGTTACTGCTTCTTTCTTCTTTTATTTTCATTTCCTTTTCAGGATACGCTATTATGGCGTATTCGCGTTTGCTGTCAGCATTTTCATACTGCTTTAAAATTTTAAATTTTAGTTATTATTTTTTTAAAATTTTTGACCGGGACTGACTGTTTTTTCTGCTTTGCTTGTCCTGAGCCGAGGGTATCTCAGAAACAACCGCTCTACCTACCAAGTTAGAGGTAAGGTCTGCGTACACTCTACCCTCCCCAGACCCCACGTTGTGGGATTGCACTGGGTATGTTGTTGTTGTAAAAGTATAAAAGTCGTTCAATTTTTAAGCTTATTTTGGTCAACCAACATTTATATTCATGCTTTTAAAATAATATAGATATAAAATGAAAATTGGTATAAATGGCTTCTTTCTTTTCGGTTTGCTCAAAAATCACAAATACAGGGAGAGAAGGGATTATGTCATCACCAAGTTCTCATAATTGGCATGTATAAATGATACACCTTCTTTTTCTGTAAATTTGATGTGGTATTAGACTTTCAAACTACAGTTGTGCACCAAACTTTAATTAGATTCAAAATAATTTTTATATCCTTGCCCGATTTAGAGTTAGGGTTGTGATATGTAATAAAGAAAAAAAAACAGACGACAAAGAAATGTCTAGGTACAACATGTGTTTTACTAGTTCCATCTTTTAAATATTTTACACATTAATTCATGCTTTCCTAGACACTTTCTTCTTTAGGATCTAATGGCCTTTGCATTAGGATGCAATTTTGTTATTTCGTCAAGTTGGTATAGGTTGAGTTTTTAGAAAAGAGTACAAGTGTTTGGATTTGTTTTACGAAGAAATGATATATTTTTTTAAAAAAATGTGATGAAATATTAATGGTTAATTACACTAGAAGCTCTTATTAAGGGAGAAATGGTTTTTTGACCTTTACAAACTTTTTTTAGTTTTATGACCCTTTTACAAGAACTTTTCATTTTTTTCACATAAGAGATCTGAAAAAAAACACATAAGAAATCTAAAAAAATCATTTTCTTTTATTCAAATTGTGAGAGACCAAGAGATCTCATTCTCTCTTATATTATTCTACACTTACACTCTCTATGAGATATACATGTAACTAAGTATATTTAAAATATAATTAATAAAAGATAAATCAAAACTTATAAATAAAAAGCTCTTATGTATTTATTTGTGAAATTTTAAATTGAAGATAAGACAGTTTCTTGAACCTTTTTGATTCATGTCTTCAATTAAAAAAAATGAATAAACATTTTTTGATAGACACGCATAGATTATATTCATAAAAAATAGTTCAATCCCTTGCAAATCTAGTATTTAACACTGATAAAATGACTTCTAAAAAGCACACCGACTCTTAGGCCAAGAGTATAAAGTCAATGGTTCCTATTCTTTATCGAGACCAACTCGACACTGACATGAACTCTAAGCCATTCTCCTGTCTGGCTGTAACACCGTACAAGTTTAATACTTGTGAGGAAACTAGGGAAAAGAAAGAGAGTTTGGACAAGAGAGACGAGAAAGTGAAAACACTGCATATTCTACGGAACCTAATAGTAAAAGACTTCCTCATTTTCTTTAGTTTTTCTTCAGAAACTGAAAAAGACGAAGACAATTTGTTGACCCTTTTGTTTGTTCCCTTTCCCTATTAAGCAAAGGGACACTTATGTACATAGCACCTCATTGCGCATTCTGCTGACCAAATTCCAGGTAAACCAGACATGTTGAATGTAGAGTTATTTTCCACAACAAGAATGTCTCAAGTTCTGACTCTTTCTCACATGTTGGTTACGCCTTTGGGTCCATTAACTTGTGAAACAAAAAAAATCTCAAGCAACTAGTGTCAGTTGTGAGAGGCACAAAATGAAAATTTTCAGAACTTCACTACATTCTTCTTGTAACAACCATACACATAGTCCACTGCAAGCACAAGAGCAGTCACTTATATCATCTTGTTTTCGTTGTATAAGTAGGATGCAACTAAAATGGGAGCCAAAAAATTGCAAGAGCCCTGGACACTTGCGTTTTGAGAAACAATTATTCTACTAGATCATCTTTTTTGAACTTAAAATGAAAATTCAGCAGCGATTATCAGATGATAAGTACAGATATACGGATAAGACCTTGTATCACAACCACAGAAAACAAAAACAAAGGAGAGAACTGTGAAATATTACAAGCTGGGGAAGAGGAAGACCATAGAAGATTAACTAATGCAACCTTGTCAACTCTTCTACTCTCTTCATTAGTTCCTCAACTGGAACTGCCATTGCTTTAGAAATCTCTTCCATCCGGTTCCTGCTAAGATCTAGGAATGATTCAATCAAATCTCCGTCAAGAAAGTTTTTAGCATCTACAGTTTTCTTCTCATTGTAAAACGACCTCCACTGCTCATGGTTCAGTCCTCCCACACCCTTTATCACTTTCCGTAAGTTTATCTGTAGCTTTTCCAAAAATAAATACTGATCATGAGGAAGTGATGCAATGACCCCTATAACACCATTCACTGTGCCAAATATGACAGTCGGTATCTGGCCAACATCTGAATCTGGCAGTCGCATGACAAGCGAACCGTGTCTAAACCTATTAACAAATTCACCAAGGTGGTATTCACCAACCACTTCAAGACGGCTTCGCTCCTCATCTGTAGCACCTTCGCTATTTTTCCTGACCGTGAAAAGGTTAAAGTTGTTCTCAGCACCAAGATAAATGTCATCGTCAAGAATCTCAACAGCTGACATCCAATTAGCATTATAGTCTCGGGCTCGCTCCTCTATAGCACCCTCCTCATGCTAAACATGAACGATATTGTGAATGTCAGCAATGCCTTCTTACTGAAGTAAGATAAATTAGGCTACTCGCAAGAAGCTAGGAATTAAGAGTAATGTTGTAAATTTTAATTCTAAAGCATTAGAATACTATATTTACTTCCAAAAGTTACCTTGAAAATCAGCAGAGAAATAGACTTCATCAAATCACCGACAACAATAAAATCCCCATGTGTTTGAACATAAAGAGCTAATATATGACCATGGTGTCCACATTCTGTCTGCAATTCTCGGCTGCCACCATCCTCACGCGAAGCCCACTTGTACAATTGAATCTTCTGATTGATTGCAGCAAGCAGTTTCCCATTGAAGGCATTTAGAGAGTAGACAGCTCCCTTAGTTTCTTTCTCTGCAATTAGTTGGAGCTTTCCATCTTCAACTATAAAAACTAAAATTCGGCCCTGCAATTGGTCATCATTAATGTATCTTAAATAACCATAAAATGAACATCAGTGAATTAAACTAGCCCCAGAAAAAAGTTTTCTTTACATTGAAGGCACAGAGTTGCAAGCTTATCAGTTTTGACTTGAAACAATCTTAGATCAACCAAAACAGCCTCGAGGTGTAAAAATTGCTTTGAACCACGACTTTTCCCTCCAGTAAAGAATTAGTTTGCTTAAACTAGCTACTGATGATTTAAACTCACATCTCTCCTAAATAATTCATAAGAACGCACATATTAGGCGGAGGTGGCAGTCTTACTTCCATAAACTCTTAATGAAAAAGAAGACAGAGATATTGTGCTGGGGATCTGGAGCAATCTGGTAGGTACCGAGATTTTGGGTATTGTAGAAGCATTAAGGTTGAGGAGGTGAAGGGTGATGTTCGCAGGATGCGCAGGGGTCAGGGGACGAGCGACCGGGCATGATGAGATTCCAGTTGAATTTTGTTAGAGCGCATGCAGGGTAGGTTTGGAGTGGCTGACAAAATTGTTTAACGTCATTTTTAGGACGGCGAGAATGCCCGAAGAATGGAGGTGGAGAATGGAGGTGGAGTACAATGATTCCTTTGTACAAGAACAAATGTGATATCCAGAGTTGCAACTATAGGGGTATCAAGCTGATGAGCCACACTATGAAAGTTTGGAAAAAGGTTGGGGAGATGAGGGTGAGAAGAGGCATGTCCATTTCTGAGAACCGGTTTGGATTCATGCAGGGGCGTTCGACCACAGAAGTCATTCATCTTATTAAGAGGTTGGTGGAGCTGTATAGGGAGAAGAAGAGAGACTTACATATGGTTTTCATCGACCTCGAGAAGGCATACAATAAAGTACCTAGGGAGGTTCTATGGAGATGTTTGGAGGCTAAAGGTGTATCTGTGGCGTACACTAGGGCGATCAAGGATATGTATGATAGAGCGAAGACCAGGGTACAGATAATAGGAGGAGACTCGGAACACTTTTCAGTAATGACGGGGCTGCACCAGGGATCAGCTCTGTCCTTTCTTATTTGCTTTGGTGATGGATGTACTTACGCGACAAATCCATGGGGAGGTGCTATGGTGTATGTTATTCGCAGATGATATAGTCCTGATTGATGAGACTCACAGCGGAGTGAACGCTAAGCTGGAGGTTTGGAGACAGTCTCTGGGGTCTAAAGGGTTTAGATTGAGTAGGACCATGACAAAATACTTGGAGTGCAAGTTCAACAACGGGAGCGAGCCTGAGACAGGCGATGAGGTGAGGCTTGGTACTCGGGTCATTCCGAAGAAAGGAAGCTTCAAGTACCTCGGGTCTATTATCCAAGGGAATGGAGAGATTGATGATGATGTCACACATCATATTGGGGCAGAGTGAATGAAATGGAGGCTCGCATCTGGAGTCTTGTGCGACAAAAAGGTGTCACAAAAACATAAAGGCAAGTTTCATAGGGTGGTGGTTAGACTGACAATGTTGTATGGGGCGGAGTGTTGGCCAGTCAAGACGTCGCACATCCAAAAGATGAGAGTGGCGAAGATGAAGATGCTGAGATGGATGTGTGGGCATACAAGGAGAGATATGATTAGAAATGATGATATCCGGGACAGAGTAGGAGTGGCCTCGATGGAGGATAAGATGCGGGAAGCGAGGTTGAGATGGTTCGGGCATGTGCAGAGGAAAGACACAAATGCCCCAGTGCGGAGGTGTGAGAGGTTGGTTATGGACGGGTTCAGGAGGGGTAGAGGTAGGCCGAAGAAGTATTGGGGGGAGGTGATTAGATGGGATATGACACAGGTGCAATTGACTGAGGACATGACCTTAGATAGGGGGTTGTAGAGGACACGAATTAGGATAGAAGGATAGTAGGTAGTCGAGCGTAGTTTTACTTACGCTTACAGACAAGTAGTTGTAGTGTTATTACTGTAGGTCCGCTTAGCATATCGTACGAATAGGCGTAGTATTGCTTTATAGTCCCATGTAGTTTGATTTCTGCTGCTGTGTTGGTTACTTTTTCTTTTTCAAAATGTACTATCATTACGTATTCGCTTTGATACCAGCATTTTCATACTGCTTTAGATTTCTTGACCGGGTCTGACTGTTTTCTCTTGTTTTTGCTTGTGCATATGCCTGTCTTGAGCCGAGGGTCTTTCGGAAACAGCCGCTCTACCTACCAAGGTAGAAGTAAGGTCTGCGTACACTCTACCCTCCCCAGACCCCACGATGTGGGATTTCACTGGGCATGTTGTTGTTGTTCTATTTTTTCGTTCTCCTTTTTTAGGGAAGAGAAAAAAAAAGGGGGTGGGGGTGGGGGTGGGGAAGGGGGAATAAAAAGACTACCATCTGATGTTATCAATCAACATTAATTACTACAGCTTTGATGTATAAAATATTATACAATTCTTTATATCCATTGAATGCAGTCCTCCCTCAGTCCTATATATGTTGTAACATTTCAGTTAAGCAAGGAATATAAGAATCGAGTTGAAACTGCAAAACAGTTGAAAGAAAAGATCACCAAAGATACGATCTACCACATGACCCATGTAGGGGCATCATCAATCAAACAAAGCAAGAGAGAGAGAGAGAACAAAGTGGGGATGGTGATGGAAAGATGTGAAGTTCCATCTATAGGTAAGATATCAGATGAATTCTGAGGAAAACAATATGGCTTGAGAATCGAAAAGCCACTCAAATCGATAGTTCATTACAAATCACAGGATATAAGCAAACCTTATGATTTGAACTCAAATCGATAGTTCCCTTACCTTGGTAGGTTCATTTTCCTCTGGCATCACATATGCAGTCCCAACGCAATAATACACATTACTATCATCAGAAAAGGAGCAGCTAAGTATGGAACAACCATATTCAAATTGGTCAAGGGGATACGTTGATATGAACTCAAATGTCTGATCATCTAACAGGCGGACAAAATGCATTTCAGGATCATCTGCATTTGACTGAGTATACTTTACGCTGCATAGAGCAAACGTCCGGGTCTGCTCTTGATGGCTGATGCGACGTGCATGTTCCCCAAGGGGTATTGAACGGATGTGAAGCTTTTGAATTTCATCAATAGTGCCAATTGTTAACTCACCTTCTTTCGCGATGGCGAGGCTGTTGACAAAAGTGAAATAGCTATTAAAGCTCTTGAGCATAGAAAATATAGGACACAATTAATAAAAAAAATAGGAACTACAATTAACAAATTCTGATACTTCTAACACTCTTTGATTCTCACAGACATGGAAGATATAGCAAAAATCAACTATGATGTTAGCTTGTCAATAATATATGGAAGACATTTTAATTCTTTAATATGTCGACACCAGTAATAGGTGCCTGCTGAGCTAGCAATTCATGACTCAAAATGTAATTGAACCACTAAATCAAGAGACAAATAGAAGTTCCCAATAGAGTACCATATTCAAGTTTTAGTCAACAGACACAATCTTACCAGTAAAACTGAAGAAAAGGAACAAATTACCTGTCTGGAAAAGCTGCAACGTTGAATGGGCACATATGACTAACTTCTTTTAGATTTACATTGCTATAAAGCAGCTTCTTGTTACTGCTGTAAATAACTGTCGGCCTATCAGAGGCAGCAAAGACGTGTGTAGCATCTTTAGATGAGAATGTACGAAGTGTTATGGGCTGGGTCCCAAGAGACACTTTTTTCCTATCTGTCAGCTCACCAGTAGTCATGCTCAATACAAAATTCAAGAGATGGCCATCTCCCAAAGCACATAGTAAATAAGATATCTGAAAGGGAGAGAGTTTTAGACCCAAAGAAAAAGAAAGAAACAGAGGCAAAAGAACATACTAGAGGCAGGCAGCACAACAATATTCATGGCTATTTTCTGATATATTATGTGAGACATTAAGGCACCGGAAAAATATTATTGAATTGTGTATTCTACATTATTACAACGAAAGTATGTCTTAGAATCTGTATCTAATCACCACAAGTATGCATAGAATACTATAATTAGGGCTCAATGTAATAATGTAGAATTCACAATTCAATACTCCCTCCGTCCCAATTTATGTCATGTAGTTTGACTGCACGGAGTTTCAGAAATAAAGGAAATTTTTTGAATTTTGTGATCTGAAACAAACCAAAGATATTTGTGTGGTTATAAATCATCTCATTAAGCGTAAAAGGTAAAGTTTAAAGTTAAATTGTTGTCAAATAAGGAAATGTGTCATTCTTTTTGGGACTGACTAAAAAGGAAAGTGTGTCATATAAATTGTCCATTGGGACAGAGGGAGTAATATTTTTCCCATGCTTTTATTTCTCACATGGTATCAAAGCGGGACCTATCTCAATTCTCGTTTCCTGATGTTGGGCCCTCATCTTTTTTCTTGAGATGGGGTGAGTGGAAGAGGGGATTATAATTTTGTTAACTCTCGATTAGCCCCATAAATGACACTTTCACCTCAATAAACCACATCCACTAGATTCTAGAAGAAAAAAATACATCAGGAAATCGTGTTTCTGCCTCAAAAATATGTAATCTCATCAAAGGTGAAGGGAAATTATTTTGTACTATCGTGTCTTTTTATCTTATATTAGCATATAAACACAGCAATGTAAGAGGGAAAGAGAAAAACAAGAATACATTAGGATAGAGGTTGGTGCGTGTTGAAAATATGCAATCTGGTGCAACTTTTTCCCTCTTCTAAACTCTTCCTTCCTTTCTTTCTTTCTTACCTTCCTTCTCTTGTCAAATAAGAATCGCAAAATTCTAGCAACAAAGTACAGAGAAATGTAAATGACTCTTGCCCTTGATTGGAAAAAGTAGGTGGAACAATATTTGAGTTAATAGGGCTATTCTAGTAACGATGCCAGAAGCCGTTTTCGCAATTTTAGAAGACGACTGGGAAACAGTACAAATATTCTAGAGGAATTATGAAATAATGAAAAAAAAGTAGTTGGGTTAGAGTGAGGGCTAACTGAAATAGAAGAATACTTAAGGACGCTCATTGAAGGATTCATGATTGTTTAAGACTTATCAAGTTATCCTTTTTACCTCAACCCTAACATGATTATAGAGCACAACTAATAAACGTGCCAACAATCACCCATATCTGGCTATAATTGCCATAACTTTCAAAACTATCATAACTAGCAGTAGTTTCCTTTCTGATGATAACCTGCCAAGAAAGCCTATGAACAGAGCTTTATCAACAAAAAAAAAAAAAAGAAAGAACAAAGAGCCCATAATCAGAGGCCAGATGGCACCCCACCCCTCCCCTTTTAGCCCAGTTGTTTCCTGGTTTCTGCACAGGGCAGTCCAAGATATGAAACGTAATACCCCTGCTTGTCATTTCCCAAAAGAAAATGGATACTTGAGGCATACAAGGCCACTATAAAGATAGAGAACATACCCCTTCGAAGGAACACATAAGAACAGAACGAGGAATTATCTCCCCTCCTAGCTGTTCCTTTGTAATGAGATTCAAGTCGGGAAGTGAATATATTCTGACACTTATGTCTGTCCACATTCCAACTGCTGCAATGGTACTGTGGTTTGGATTTTCACCAATTGGATTTATGTCCAGGCACGAGATGTCATAATCCAACTTGGCATATTTTACTTCATTCAACACCCCATTACCAATTTCTAGATATACCAGATGGCCACCCCCAGTAGCCAACAGTACCTGTAAAATAAAAAAAAGCAGCAGATGAGCTAATTGGCAAAAGAGTGGAGCGACAAAGGCTTGCAACTAAATAAGGTAAAGCATGACCCCGAAAAAAGGAAAAGAAACTTTAGCTTTCAACAAACATCCTAAGGTGTCCGTGGTTGCCACAATAAAAAAGCCCTGGTGAATTGTGAATTGGTTCTAAATTGAGTAATCTAAAATATCATCCTTTTATTTTATAATTTCTTATCTATTTCTGTTTCTGAATTTAATTAAAGAAAAAAGAAATTCCAAAAAACTTATTAAGTGATTTTACTATTTAAGTCTTTCAAATTCTCCACAACTTCACAAAGTAGTATTCATTTACTCAAGGTTTCATAAACTATATTACTGAGAGATCTAAAGCAGCCTATCTCTGGCAAATTATGTTTTATATTGTGAAGCAAATCATAACTCTCTCTTGTTACAAAAATTTTAAGTGGTCTATGCATTAGGTAAGATTATGCAGGTCCTTGTATAGATTTATTTTTAAATCTGGAAATTGTGTCACCCATTTTGCCTTATATAATACTCCCTCCGTCCCAATTCATGTGATATAGTTTGACTAGGCACGGAGTTTAAGAAAGAAAGGAAGACTTTTGAAACTTGTGGTCTAAAATGAGCCGTAGATATTTGTGGTTGTAAATCATTTCATTAAGGGTAAAAGAGGAAGTTTTAAGTTAAATTAATTCTAAATTTAGAAATGTATCATTCTTTTCGGGACAGACTAAAATGGAAAGTGTATCACATAAATTGGGACAGAGGGAGTAACTCCTACAGATAGAAAAAATATATACAAAAGAATTTATAAGTTCCTTCTATAGTAAAGGAAATTAGCAAAAAAAACAGAATCGCCAATCCCCTCAACTTGGCCAAGCTCTAGATGAAAAAAGAACACGGTAAGTTTGCACATGTATTTAGACGGTGATTCCCTCCGTTCCATTTTAAGTGTCTTACTTTCCATTTTAAGTTTCCAATTTCAAAATTCTATATGGCAAGTTTAAGACCCCAAAATTTAAAGGACTACAGAAATCTTTAATTTAAAACCACGAGATACAAAAACCCTGTTTGTTTCTTAAATTCCGTGCCCAGTCAAACTAAGACACTTAAGTTGGGACGGAGGGAGTAATATTTTGCATTTGTATGCTCCGCTTATTATGTGGAACTACATATGGATGCCTTTCTATCTTTTTTTATATATTCAGTAACTAGTATCTATTCTTTTATCTTTTAATCTATGATATTGATGGAAGATGATACCACCTTGCATTTCTTGGGCAGCTTGGAAGGACAAAAATAGCAGATGTTTTGAAGACCAAAAGTCAGTTGTTTTTTGCTAAATCTAGCTATAGAAGGGTAGTCACAAATATGAAGGAGAAAAGAGGTCAAGGAAATTGGGTTTTTCCCAGAGTCTACAAAAGAATCCGTAACATAAACTTAAAAAGGCAATAACTATTAACTTACGAGCTCAAGTCCGATTCTGCACTTTGTACAAGTAAATTCTATGATCACAACAACAGAATAAGTGTCTACAATAATCGAAGTATAGCTCTCCTTCTAAGTCAAAGTAATGGTTATTGTAATGAAAACTAATCACGAAAATCAGTAATATCTGTGGGAAATATACTTCCGTTCAGTTGGTATACAAAAAACTCACTGTTTAAAGCAGCAACTTAGTACCAACAAAGAAAATGAGACTTAGGTGCCAAGAAATAAGATCTGGAAACTAGATAACTAAAAATATGCATAGTTGTGCATTGGAATCTGTATCCAATCGCCACAAGTGTGTAACAACACAGAATCTGTCATTTTCATAGTTTTTCTATCTTGTTTTCGGAGGCAGAAAAACTTCACAACCATGATATATAAAGCTACTCAACATTTTTCTAAAATTAATTATCAACAGGCTGTTGCCCGTCTCAAGCTGCTATTAAGTCCTGAATAAATGCAAGAGGTAAACCTGAGTGGCATTAGCAGTTGCAACATTGACTGAGTAGCCGTCTGGAGCAAACCATTCGTTTTTCAGATCTCTAGAGGTAGAACTGATCAATCTAACAGAGTTTGAAGTAACCTGCATGGCAATTTATGCGCAATACAGATTATTAAATAGAATTCAGCCAGAAATACAAAGGAGCTTGCTGCAGATGGTTAATTGACTATACCCTAAGCAATCAGTGTAAGATCATTACTCACTAGTCTACCATAGTAATGCAGAGAGAGAGAGAGAGAGAGAGAGAAAGGTAATGGAAGATTCTGGTTTCTCAATTTTAAATGTATGAACTCGAATAGGGACGTAATAGGTGTAACAAGGCAGTAACAGTGATTGACAACTCAAATATGACAGCGCAAAACCAATTATATTTGTTCCAGCAAAGACTGTCTCTCTCTCATCCAACAAAAGAACATAATTGCAAAACATGATGCCTTGCAACTTAATAAAGATGTAAAAGATGATACATATATGAACTTCGACAAAACTTAGTCACACAAGCTGACAACTTATCTAACAAAAAAGAGATGATACTGAAGGAAGATGCTTCTGTACTAATATTTTCTCATTTCTAACTTTTGTGATTTTGATATAATATCATAGTGTGAACTCGACAAATCTTCAACGAAGATGCTTCTGTACTAATATTTTCTCATTTCTAACTTTTGTGATTTAGATATAATATCATAGTGCGAACTCGACAAATCTTCAACACTATCGGCTACAGTATGCACATAACAAACCAGAAATAGTACCAACAAGTACTAGTAGAGACCATTGAAGTCTAGAGAAGGAAAGAATTAGTTGCACAATGTAATCGACAACAGACTTTTGTATAACCTATTATCTGTATGGACAAGAAATCATCTTCCAGCAGATGCTACTTAAAATTTACAAATTTGTAATCTACTTCTGAGTATCTCATACTTGAAAAATCAACACTAAATAATCCTAAAAGAAAAGGTTAGAAGGGAGGGAGCAAAACCCAAAAGAGATGGTGGAGGATTATACCATCTTGCATCTGGTGGACTGTGTGAAGGGAGAGAAATGATAGATGTTTTGAAGATAGATCCAATTCCATCCAGAAAGTTAAATGGAATTGTATTCTATCTTTATTTTCTTGGTGTGTAAACAACAATGTATAGAGGATGCAGATCAAATTGTAGAATTTTTAGGAGCTCTGTAATTTTTTTGGAGGTAGCCAGCATATCCTTAATGCTGAAGAAAAAAAAAGGTTAGAACATACCAATTCCACGTAGACCTAAAGTATATAATCCCCCAAACAGATCTATATTATCTAATCACAATTTTGATCTAATCATAAATGTGTCTCATATTCATTACCTGGAGGTATATAAGAATCTTATCTGTAGGATTGTTATGAAAACCATAAAGACCTAAAAAGTGCAATCAGTGGTAGGATGTCTTTTTTATTTTTTTTGATAAGGTAAAGGTAGTGGTAGGATAAGTCATGCTACCCACATTCAGTGTGAAAGAGCCGATCTTCTTATTTATTTAAATTCCTTCCTTCCAATTTTGTCATACCAAGTCAATTAAGATCTTAAAGCAGCTTGCCAGTCCTTCTCATTTGGCAGAATCTTGCATCAGTAGTAGAGAGTAGCTGATTATTCCATATTGTCCTCATCCCGCCAGTGGGAGAAAGTCAAGGAGATTGATAGAATAAGAAAATCTAGTTCTATTTATGCCTCACATTTTTATTCTCATTTAACTACATTGTTCAGAGCGGCATACACTGAACACTTGCAAACAAACATCTAGCTGATAGACTGACAGATTAAAATACTTCTTATTCTTACGCTCGGAAAAAAATTCTACTCAACACAGGGCATACCTGTACAAGCTGATTATATACAGCATCATGACAAAACAATGTCTGGACTTGAGAATCGAAGCCTTCTATCTCAGTTTCTTCCAGCTCATCCTCAAGGTTCATAGCCAAAACGCGAGTCTCACTAATGAAGCTAACAACCAAGAATGTGTCATATGGATCATCAGTAGCTGATCTAAGAGACCACATTCCTTTGATCCCTTGTAGTTCCACAGACGCCTACAAGAGTAGGGCATATAGATAAAGTTATTGTAGCAATATGAATACATAATAAGAATTCACTCAAAAATAATTTAGATGACAAGACCTGTTCATTTATGCCAATTCCATTTCGAACAATACGGAGCGATCCATCCTTGTAGGCTCCAGAGCATGTCACAACCTGACCTTGACCTTGCCTCTCCAGGTCAACAACACAGAAGTCCACAATTGGTCCCAAGTTGACATATCTCTCTAGAACTTCCACATAAGAACCTTTGTTGTCGGGCTGGAGATTGAGCTTTACGAGCTGAACGTGAATTAAAAAATATTAGAACTGTGAAAAATGGAACATGTGACATGAAGCACCAAAGGGAATAGGCAACCGAAATTGAAAAACCTCAAAGTCAATGAATCAAATTCTACATGCCAATTGGTAATCAAGGATGCCATTTTTAATCTCAGATTAATGGTAAATCATTATACATAGGGGTGAGCACGGGTACAGGGTACCCAGATATCCGACCGGAACCGACACTAACGGGTAGGTTCCGGGTAGATATATTATAATAACGGGTAGGGTCCGGGTAGTAAAATTAGGAACCGATCAATGTCGGGTCCGGTTCCGGTTCCGGCAAATAGAGACAGGGTACCCGGACCCGGAACCGATACCCGGAACCTATAAAATATTAAATATTTTTATTTTTTTTAGAAACATTTGGACCACTTTTAACTTTCTCCAAAATTATTTGTTGCACGCCTGCATTACTGATTTTCCCCACCCCAAACCTCTCTCAATAACAATGGCGTTTTAGCTACACCACCGAGCTTCATCGTCGTCGTTGTTGAAGCTTTTTCTCAGGTACTTTCATCGTTGTCGTCATTGAAGCTTCACCTTTGCCTCTTTCTCTCCTTTGGTTGTGTTCACGTCATTCCTAAAATGCATATGGGTTCATATCTAACTCTTCAATTTCTTTTTAATATCATATGCTTCTGTTCTATTTCAGGCGATACTCATCTTCAATTTGTATTACTTTTTTATTTGAAATGTAAATCTATTTTTAAAATTTGTGTATATTTTTGTAGTTGTGAAGATGAAATTTAGGGATTTACTAGTGTATAATAAAGCTTTTCTTTTGTATCGAAGAGCTTATGAACACGAAAATAAGTTTAATTCAGATATTTTCAAATTTATTTTGAAATCAACACGTTCAATTAATTGAGTGTCAAATTTGACTTGCAATTTTAGGTTTTGGTAACAGAATTAGCTTTTCTACAATGAATAAGTTTTCTAAAACTTCTTAAAAGTGTACTAAAAACTCCGATTGCAGGCTAAAAAACTACTTGATGAAATTATTTTAGAACTCTTTTTTATTCTCATAGGCTTAAAAATTGTTGCTTAATTTGTATTTTTTATTTACAGGGTACCCGGGAACCTACCCGGACCCTGCGGGTCCGGGTAGGTTCCGGGTAATGATTGCTACGGGTAGGTTCCGGGTAGTAAATTTAGGAACCGATCTTTTACCGGGTAGTGTCGGGTAGTTAAAAAATGTTAGGGTACCCGGACCCGCTCACCCCTAATTATACATGCAAACTTGGCGAAAATAAAGCACAATGGAAGGAAATTATTTCAAAAGATCTACAATCTTTAGAATCTCATACAGACTTGGTGAAAAGACAAGCACAATGGAAGAAAAATGTCAATATACGTGATATCGACTAGTCGGGATTAAGGGTTATTGTCGTTTAGTCGGTACAGTCACATTTATCCAATATTTGCTAGGAACAGCTTTAATCATGTTGAGGGAGTTCTATGCTAGTAGAAATCTAGCGAGCTTCTAGGGTTAAAGGACCTAAATAATTTAATATTGGACAGTGAGGCGTATAAATTGAACAACATGGCCCCAACTAGCTTGGGATTGAGGGTTAGTAGTAGTTGTATGATACCTATCTCACTGAAAAGCACAATTATAATGCAATTCAGAGAATACATTTATAGCAAAAGGTACATATTCCTTTTAAAACCACAAGATGCAACAAGCAATGGCACTTAGGTACAAAATTTCAAATTAGCTTAAATTTTAAATCAACAGTTTAAAGTACCTGCGAATCTCCGTAGCTTGATCCAATGAAGACAAAAGCATTATCTAGGTATGATATTGTTGATGCAATAGAAGTTTCTCCCAGTAGCTCAATTTTGAGTCCGGTAACTCTGGAAAAATCAGATTAATAATCCACATTAAACATTTTAATTCCAGCAAGGCAAAGGTACACGAGAGCATTTCATTCCAGCAACTCAGGGAAGGTGGAAATGACTTGGTCCAGAAAAAGCTGACGCACTTCTCCTTTTCATGAGTGATTACAAGTAGGTGAAGAAGCCCATTATGATCCCCAAGCAAATATCGAGAACCATCAGCATCAACCCGCCCATATGCTCTTGTGATAGACTTGAAAGAACAAATAAAGCATTTGTAAGATGATATCTCATTCATGTATTTAATTGACAACATCTTTGATAAAACTTAGTTAAAAGCTTTTAAAAGGCTTATTCAAGTCGAAGAGGCTGGTGGGGGTGGTTGTACAAGACACTAAGAAAATTAGTAAGTTGTACATGTGCTTACAGGTCTAATTGGGATAGCCTTAAAAGCTGAAGCACTGCAATAAACGATGGTTTCTTCTCCAATAATCAGTACACCACACAGTGGCGGAGGTACTGGTATTAGCAAAGAAGCTCCATTATCGAGATTATTCTGCGCCCATGGCCCTTCAATAAAATCTTTATCCTTCAAGGACACCTCATATGTTTTGACATGTCGGGCGTCCTTGTTATCCTGCCAATCAAATATAAAAGGTTCATAACTAGTATAAGAATGAAGTAATTTAAACACAGAAAGAAGACAACACCATCGCAGTTGTGCAGATGACTCCCTTTGGTGGGTTTAGACCCCCTCCCCTCCATATTTTTTTAAAGAAGTGCACAACGTCATTCTATAACCAAGTGCTAACAACAGATCCAAAAATGTAAGGCGCCAATCAAATTCCCCATCTCGAAAGACACTTTTCTTACCATAATTAGAAAGAATGAAAATTGTTAATTACACACTATGGCTACATCATTTTTAGAATCACAGACCTGATATAGAACAACAATTGTAGGCTTTGGGCAACCATACAAGAATTTAATATCCAAAACTTGAAGCTCCTCAAGCCTGAAAAAACAAACCACAAAATAATGACTATCAGTCAAAGAAGAATAGCTCCCATGAATAACAACATGAGATCCCTCGTGAAACAGATTCAGACCTATTCAGATATCCTCCTACATCAAGTGTAGGATACACTTCTTAGGAGTATAATTCAGATAAACAATCACTACCAAGAGACACGTAGGTAGGTTGAAACACAAAATGAGGTCACATCATGTGTAATATAGCCCTGCCGAAGACCAAGCCATAGGAAATGATCCAATCCAGAAGGAATTTCACTTTCTTAGTTAGGAAAACTTAAAGAAAGAGAACATGAACTGCAGCAATAAATATCCAAAAATTGAAAAAAATCAGTTCAGTAATCTTTGTAAGTTTTCATCTACATCATCAAGTTAATAAGGCTACAGGAAAAAAAATAAAAGAATGAAAACAAATGAATTTTGGACTGCCAGCACAGACTGGAAGGAAGATCGCTATGAATTGATCTGCTAAAGGTCAATGAACAATTGGTCTCTACAAGTTGACTTGCTTTTTTTAAGCAAAACCACCAACAGATTGGTGGGAATTTATTAAAATAAAAAAAATCTTTACAAATCAACAAAAACTGGTTGATTAAAACAAAGAAAGTGGAAAAAGAAAGAAACCAGTAACAATGCTGAAAACCAATTACTCCCTCCGTCCCAATTTATGTGGCACCATTTGACTTGGCACGGAGTTTAATAAAGAAATGAAGACTTTTGAAATGTGTGGTCCAGAACAAGCCTTATATAAATGTGTGGCTGTTAATCATCTCATAAAGTTAAATTGTTTCTAAATATAGAAAGGTGACATTCTTTTTGGGATAGACCAAAAAGGAAATGGTGCCACATAAATTGGGACAGAGGGAGTACATGACAGGAATCTAGCAACTAAAGTTCCAAAGGCCTTGAGTTGATGCCATCTTTCACACCTTCAAGTCTCACAAGATGGAATGGATCAAAATCCAGTGAAGAAATCTTCAGGCTGATTTGGATGCAGTAGTGTTTTCCTGACTGAAATCAGCATCAGCATATTCCAGTAGCTACTGCATTGTGCCATGTAGAAAGGTAGGCTATAGAAATTAGTTGGTACTTTTAGAACTCTGTACAAGGGTATGAGCATGTAACACAGTAATACCACCCTTATACAGTTTTCTGGCAAGGCATTATAACTAATTCTAGTCCTAACAGAATGATCAATGGCCATCAGTAGTGTTTTCCTGACTGAAATCAGCACCAGCATATTCCAGTAGCTACTGCATTGTGCCATGTTGAAAGGTAGGCTATAGAAATTAGTTAGTACTTCTTAGAATTCTGTACGAGGGGATGAGCATGTAACACACTAATACCACCCTTATACAGTTTCCTGCAAGGCATTAACTAATTCTAGTCCTAACAGAATGATCAATGGCCATCAGAAACTGTTTCTGCAGAACTTAAACCTTCAGCTTTACAAGTTGACTTGCTGAGGTCATGACCAGGAATATTTTTTGGTACCTATGATTTTCAGGCAAATTCGCACTCACCTTTCCACCCTGCTACTTCCCACCAAGGCAGGTGCCAGACTACGACAGGATAACTTTACCGAACAAGGCTAAGGCAAAGAAATCGTCTTTTTATATGACGGTGGGTCTGGGCTAACTTGTGCGGACCTCGACTATTCCACCTGGTCCCTGCTACCGCCCACCAACACAGGTACCGAGTAACTCTGCCGACTGACACTTAGGAAGAGGGAAGAAATCACCTGGTATTTTTTCTCTTCCGCTGGTATTTGACCATGAGACCTCATGGTTCTCTTCATTGACCACTAGGCCACGTCCTTAGGTGCAGAAATCACCTACTTTTTTGTCTCTTCAGAAATTTAAACCCTCGTCCCCTATGATTTACACTAACTGACCGCTTGGAGTGTGGTCCTTACTTGGATTCTTGTCGCATCCTAAGCATTGATCTCATGTTTTAAAAACAGATTTCACTATTGTTCTTTTTTCTTTCTTTGCTCCTAGAAATACATCATCCATGCACCCTCCAATCAATCACACCCCCATTATAATTTAATGAAGAAAGGAGCAATTAGGCAGGTAGACACTGAGTGGGTGAAATGGTCCAGGACAAGAAAAGTAAACTGGCTCACTGGCTAGAGAATATTTAGTAACATATTGAGGATGTTACTTAATTCTAGGAGAAAATTGCAGATAATGTATTTTCACAATCTTGTAAAGATAGATCCGAGGATACCTGATGTTAAAAGCTTCCTTCAGTTGGCCTTTGTTATCAAATGGAATAACCTGTTGACAATGAAGTCCATGTGAATTTTTTGCAAACATAAAGATGCCACCACAAAAGCTAATTCAGTAAACATTACACCTATGAAACGAAGACCAAGAAGCCAATTTTTTTAGTGTTGTAAGATGGTAACCTTAAATAGTCCATCATAAAGATGCAACCCGATCAATCTGCAGTCTGTATCGATTATACCAATCTACAAAAAGAGAAAAAAAAGGGTAAGCGGCAAACATAAAATAGGGTATTGAACATGTTAGAATAGGAGTAGGAATATGATTTGTATATAGTATCCTACATGGAAAAGGATTGAGATGTAACATCTACGGCTCAATGTAATAATGTAGATACACAATTCAATAATATATTTTTCTCCCATAATTTCTCACATGGTATCAGAGCATAGGTGAGAAACATCAGGGGAATAAAATTAGGTTAAGACAACCGTTGTGCATCAAATTCCGGCGGCTTCTAAATCTGATTTGCGTAAATACCACTTTTGGTCAGTGTTGTGCGAAAACCAACACCACCACGAGGTTCCCCATCCTTCGACGACCAAATCCCAGCCGACCGTACCGGCAGAAGACCTACCACGCGCCGCCTGATGTTGCAGCACCGGCGGCGAGTAAGCTCCACGCGCCGACGCGTGAGGGCCTTTCCGCTCACTTTTATGAACTGATTTTTTTTCTGCTGAGGTCGCTTAAGAACTCCGACTAAACCCCATCAATTTTTTTTAGATTCCGATCACTGAAACTATTTTCCGACGCTGACAACCCCTTTTCCGATGCCGGCAGTCACTTTTTCCGACATAATTTTTCCCCAGTTGGCTCGTATCTCCATTCCGAACCTACCCATCTAATTTGTTCCTAATTCCGACCACCTTTAGTTTTTTCCAGCAAGTTTCCGGTGACGGTTTTCCGGTGACTGTTTGCTACAGTTTCTGGATTCCGATTTCTAAGAATCATCAACCTCTTTTGGTTAGATTTCTTAAAGTTTTTAAACCATGTCTCTCGGATTTGATGTTTTTAATCCCAAAAACACGGGAATTGGAACTTCAAGCCCTATGATTACTTCTGAACCATTAATGGGAAGTTCAAACTATTAGCTTGGGCTTCCTCGGTTGAGTTGTGGTGCAAGGTTCAAGGTGTTCAAGATCACTTAACGCAAAAGACTATTGTGATTAATGAAAAAGCAGAGGCTAGTGAGACGAAAAGACTAAAGCACAGTGGGAGAAGGTTGATGCTCAATTATGTAGTCTCCTGTGGCGATTTATTGATCCCAAGTTGATGCCCTTGTTTCGTTGCTTCTAGACATGTTATTCAGTTTCGGAAAAGGGTTGCGCTTTATACACTAATGACATATCTCGATTTTATGATGTGATATCTCGGATGTCCAACTTAAAGAAACAGGAATCAGATGTCTACTTACTTGGGACAGGTACGGGCAGTCATGGAGGAATTTGAGCAATTGATGTCAGTCACTACGAACGTTGAAAAACAAGAGCAAAGACATATATTGTTTCTAGTTCTTACACTTACTGGACTTCCTACTGACCTTGATTCGGTGCGTGATAAGATTTTGGCTAGTCCTACGGTTCCTACAATTAATGAACTATTTTCTCGTTTGCTTCGTCTTGGTGCACCTCCAAATCACACAGTGGCTCCATCACCAACCGTTGACTCCTCTGTTCTCGCATCTCAAACCATAGAGAATCGAACATCTCAGTCTTCTCAAAATCCCTATATCTACAGTTGTGGCAATAGGGACGTGATTTGATAATATGCCAATTTGACCACTATTAGTAGATTAAACGATTTCTTCCAGTTCTGAATCCCAAACAATTCGATTAGGGGTCAGTACACTAAGATTTAAGGTCATTTCTTCAAATTGCTCTCCATTTCTAAGTTCATAGCCTTCACGGTAGCTTCATCGATATTACCTACCAAATAAAAGGCATGTTCAGGAAGACCATCTAATTCTCCGGAAAGGATCAATTGAAATCCTCGAATTGTTTCTGCTAGACCAATATATTTCCCTGGAGAACCGGTAAATACTTCTGCAACGAAAAATGGTTGTGATAAGAAACACTCAAATTTTCGCGCTCTTGCTACGAGTAAACGATCCTCTTCGGATAATTCGTCCAATCCAAGGATAGCTATAATGTCCCGAAGTTCTTTGTAACGTTGTAAGGTTTGCTTAACTCTTTGGGCGGTTTCGTAATGTTCCTCACCAACGATCCGAGGTTGAAGCATGGTTGACGTTGAATCTAAAGGATCTACTGCTGGATAAATACCTTTGGCAGCCAATCCTCTTGATAGTACGGTAGTAGCATCTAAATGTGCAAATGTCGTAGCAGGAGCAGGGTCGGTCAAATCGTCTGCGGGTACATAAACGACTTGAATAGAGGTTATGGACCCTTCTTTGGTAGAAGTAATTCTTTCGTGTAAAGAACCCATTTCGGTACTCAGGGTCGGTTGATAAGCCATCGATGAGGAGGAGATCGTTTTGAAAATTTTTGAACTAAATGTAGTTATTGTCATAAGTTTGGACATATTCGCGAGGTATGTCGTGCTCTACATGGTCCACTACCCAATGATGTTCAATGTAGTCATTGTCATAAGTTTGGACACATTCGTGACGTATGTCGTGTTCTGCATGGTCAACCACCCAACAATGCTCATGTTGCTCAAACTGACACTACAGGAAATCCGAAGCTTTTATCTGAAGGAGAATACAATAAGTACCTTCAGTATCGAGCAAGTAAGCAAACGTCTCCATAAGTAGCCACAGATTCTCAGCCTAATACTTCTGTTGTTGCTGGTAATTCCTTCGCTTGTGTTTCACAGTCTAGTATCCGTCCATCGTGGGTCGCTGACTCAGGCGCTTCTGATCATATTTCTGGTAACAAATCACTATTGTCAAATATTATTATTTAGTCCCTTCCTCCGATTACTTTAGCCAATGGAATCCAAACAAAACCAAAAGGGGTTGGACAAGCTAATCCCCTATCTTTTGTCACTCTAAACTCCATTCTTTATGTCCTTGGTTGTCCTTTTAATCTTCCATCTGTCCGTCGTTTGACACGTGCCCTAAATTGTGCCATAATATTTCTTGATGATTCATTTGTTATGAAGGACCGTAGTACGGGACATGTGATTGGTGCAGGATATGAATCACAAGGTCTCTACTATCTTACCTCTCCTAATTCCTCTACAGCATGCTCCATTACAGATCCTCCAGACTTAATCCATAAACGATTGGGACATCCAAGTCTGTTCAAGCTACAAAAGATAGTGCCTAGTTTGTCTAGTCTGTCCAAATTAGATTGTGAGTCGTGTCAACTTGGGAAACACACTCGCGCTACCTTTTCACATAGTGCTGAGAGTCTTGCAGAGTATTTTTTTTCAATAGTTCATTCTTGCATTTAGGATCCTAGTAGAGTCGGTTCACATTTAGGATTCCGTTATTTTGTTAGTTTCATTGACGATTTTTCCAGATGTACTTGGCTATTCTTAATGAAAGATCATTCTGAGTTATTCTCTATATTCAAGAATTTTTGTGCGAAAATACAAAATCAATTTGATGTTTCTATTCGTACTTTTCGTAGTGATAATGCCTTAGAATACAAATCCTCCCAGTTTCAGCAATTTATGACTCACCAAGAAATTATTCACCAAACATCTTGTCCGTACACCCCTCAGCAAAACGAGGTAGCAAAAAGGAAGAATAAGCATCTCATTGAGACGGCTCACACTCTTCTCATTGAACCCCATGTTCCGCTGCACTTTTGGGGCGATGCAGTCCTCATAGCTTGTCATTTAATTAATCGAATGCCCTAATCATCTATTCAGAATCAGATTCTATATTCCATAGTATATCCTCAGTCATCTCTACTCTCTTCCTCCTCGTGTTTTTGGGAGCACATGTTTTGTGCATAACCTAGCTTTGGGGATAGATAAATTAGCCCCTCGCTCTCTTAAATGTGTCTTTCTTGGTTATTCTCGAGTTCAAAAGGGATATCATTGCTTCTCACCTGATCTCCGTCGATATCTTATGTATGTCGATGTCACATTTTTTAAGTCTCAACCTTACTTTAGGTCTCCTTCTGATCATCCTGATATCTCTGAGGTCTTACCTATACCTCAGGTTTTGCCTACACCGACCTTTGAGGAATCTAGTTACTTCTACATCTCCAGTCACAGTGCCACCAATTTGACTTATCATCGTCGATCGCGTCCAACATCAGACCCCATATCAGGCCTAGATAATTCAAGTCATGCGTCAGACCCTGCACCTACTGCGGACTTGTCTCCTCCTGATCAACCGATTGCACTTCGGAAAGGTAAAAGGTCCACTCATAATACTAATCCACATTATACCCTTTTAAGTTATCACCGTCTATCATCGTCCCATTATGCCTTTGTATTATCATTGTCCTCTGTCCCCATTTCTAAGTCTACAAGTGAAGCCCTTTCTCATTCTGGATGGCAACATGCTATGATTGACGAGATGTCTAATTTACACACGAGTGGTACTTGGGAGCTTGTTCCTCTCCCTTCAGGTAAATCGACTGTTGGTTGCCGTTGGGTTTATGCCGTCGAAGTTGGTCCGGACAGCCAAATTAATCGGCTTAAGGCTCGCTTTGTTGCGAAGAGGTATACACAGATATTTGGGCTTAATTACAGTTATACTTTCTCTCCCGTGGATAAAATAGCATATGTTCATCTTTTTCTATCCATGGTTGTTGTCTGTCATTGACCTCTTTATCAGTTGGACATTAAGAATGCTTTTCACAGCAACCACCTTCTTTTATTGTTCAGGGGGAGTCTAATTTGGTGTGTCGATTGCGTCAGTCACTTTATCGTCTAAAACAGTCTCTTCGAGCCTAGTTTGGTAAATTTAGCACAGTAATTCAGGAGTTTGGTATGACCCGCAATAAAGCAGATCATTCTGTATTTTATTGACATTCTGGTCAAGATATGAGTATTTATTTGGTGATTTATGTTGACGATATCGTTATAACTAGCAATGATCAAGATGGTATCACTAATTTAAAGCAACATCTTTTTCAACATTTCCAGATTAAGGATCTCGACAGACTAAAGTATTTTCTAGGTATTGAGGTTGCCCAATCCACGTCAGGTATTGTTATTTTGCAATACAAGTATGCCTTAGACATTCTTGAGGAGACAGGAATGATGGGCCGTAAACTCATTGACACTCCTACGGATCTGAATGCTAAACTCTTGCCAGGACAAGTGGAGCGACTCAGTGATCCTGGAAGATATCGGCAATTGGTTAGTAAGTTAAATTATCTCACAATGATTAGACCTGACATTCGTTTCCCGTGAGTGTTGTAAGTCAGTTTATGAATTCTCCCTGTGATAGTCATTGGGATACAGTTATCCGCATTCTGCGATATATTAAGTCAGCCCCAGGTAAAGGACTGTTTTTTGAAGATCAAGGCCATGAACAGATCGTTGGATATATGGACACTGATTATGTAGAATCTCTATGATACACGTTCTACATCCGGATATTCTGTGTTAATAGGAGGTAATTTGGTGTCCTGAAAGAGTAAGAAATAGAGTACCATTGCTCGATCTAGTGTTGAATCAAAGTATCGAGCAATGGTTGTAGCAACGTGTGTGCTAGTTTGGATTAAGCAATTGCTCAGAGAACTAAAATTTGGAGAAATCAGTCAAATAGAGCTTGTGTGTGATAACAAAGCGGCCCTTCATATCGCATCAAATCCAGTATTTCATGAGAGGACTAAGCACATTGAGATTGGCTGTCACTTTGTCAGGGAAAAGATACTCTCCGGAGATAATGTTGCTAAATTTGTAAAGTCGAGTGATTAACTTGCAAATACTTTCACCAAGTCACTCAGTCGTCCGCGTATTACATACATCTGTAACAAGGTACATATAACTTGTATGCACCAGCTTGAGGGGGACTGTTAGAATAGGAGTAGGAATAGGATTTGTATATAGTATCCTACATGGAAAAGGGTTGAGATATAATATCTATAAATAAGGCTCAATGTAATAATGTCGATACACAATTCAATAATATATTTTCCCCCCATAATTTCACACAGAACACAATACAAAATATCATTGACCAAATGAGAAATCAAAAAAAATAAATATCAGTTTATTCCACTAAATTACAATAAAATTTAAGGGCAACTCGAAAAATAATACCTGACCATTATCCGTGGGACGTCCTATTCGATCTGAGACATCTCCCATTGCTCTACATGTGAGAACACCAAAAGAGGGGAAGTTTTGTGTTTGAGAAACAAAATATATTCACTGCTATAAAAGATATGGAGCACAACAAATGATAAGGCAAACATCCTGTTAGGAGTAATGAAAAGAAAATAAAATAAAAGAAAACCTTCAGCAACTGGCAAAAACATAAGGTGCATATGGGTAGACCAACTCCTATGTGACTTGCAAGAAGGTTTTCTCGATAAACAATGACAATTTCTTGGGTAACTTTCGAGGGAGTTTTTGCAGAGACCAAACAAACTGTCAAGGCTTCTATAAAATAGTTATAAAGATGAAGTACTAGCAGCCAGATTCATATATTACAGTACAACTACGCCTCAGTCCCAAATTAGTTGGGACTAACCTTTTTCTTTTTTCTTTGATAAGTAGGAGGATATAGCTCTGTATACACATGCTTTAAATCTGAACCGGAAATCTAACTGCAATGGATTGTCAGATATATTTTTATGAGAAAAAAAAATTATATAAAAATTAGGCATTGTAACCCACCAAGAGAAATACAGTTTTGCAGACTGACCTTGTGATAACTTCAGATGCCTCAGCGTCCCATTGAAGGACACAGAATTTATATCGCTCTGTTGCAATGAAGAGAAGATCTTGTGTTTCACCCTGCCAGGATACACAGGGAACACGAAAACTGACATATTGCTAAAAGAAAATATTTTCTTGCGCCCGGTATATTTTGAAGAATAAAATGAGCTACAGAATGAAAAGATATCAACTCACATGGGGACGGAAAAGCTCGAGTGTCGCGATTCTCCCATATATTGGCACATCTAACATAGGCTGCAGACAAATGCACTAAACTGCACTCATATTTTGTAATATTCTAGAACTGAAAAACACTTATCATCTTAATCAAGATTGGGACAAGGAAGAATAAGAGTTACTAATTCTTACATTTAACAGATAAATGAAAAGAAAAATAAAATGGACAACAAAAATACCAGTCATTTAAAAGAGCGTGAAAAGAGAAAGGGGAGAACAAAAAGAAATTTTAACATAAAAAGCTAAGGACTTTAGTGATGGATATAAGGAGGGGTGATGTTGGGTAAGTGGGTCGGGTGTGGAGGATGTTCGGGTTGACCCGAGATTAAGGCACAAGCAGGGGTGTTTTGGTTTTCGGATTGGCCGTGTGTGTGGTGTATGGGAGGCTGTTTCGGGTGAAAGTAGTGGGAGTCGGCTTATGGCGTTTTGAGGGGTTGTTGTGGGTGGTTAAGGGTCAGGGATACGCTCGGGACTTGGTGGTTCGGTGGTGGCAAGGGTGCGGAACAGACCTGAACCAGTGAGGTTCTCGGTAGGTGTGTTACAATCGGGCAGTGTAGTGTTGATGACTGTTTCGGGTAGTTGTATAGGGAAATGGGTCAAGGCGTTTTAGGGAGTTTTTGTAGACACTTTGAGGGTTGATGTGATGTTCGGGTTTTGGTGATGGGATGACGGTAGGATGCCGGAACAGTACTGGGGCAGTAAGGTTCTCGGTAAATGTATTATGCGGACTACTTGGTGGTGTTTGGATTGGGTGGGTATTTGTGGACTGATTCGGTTGATGACCTTTGGTGGAGGTGTTAATGAGATATTGTGGGAGGTAGGGGTAACCGGTATATAGTATTTTGAGTGAGGGTTGAACACGAGTTGTAGGATACAACGCGAGTCAAGCAATGAGGGATTCTTGGCTAAGTGTTGGTTTGGTTGCTTCGGTTTGGATGTTTAGTAATTGTGGTTTTAGTGAGATATGAAAGATATGTCCAAGGATAGAGATACAGGGGTTTTACTGCTCGTATCGACCCCAAGGAAAGTGTGATCAATACCACAAGGTCAAGACCGGGGTTTGCTAAATGCAATGCCTGTGAACTAGCCAAGTGAGGGTGATCGATGCCCTTTTGATGACCCAAGGCTTACTAAGTTGGTCCACACAAGTTCCAACCTTCGTTTACCACCAAGGGGTTCCTCAAGCTTGGGTATAGACTAGGCCACACAAGTCCTAATCGATACTTACACCGAAGGGAGTGGTTTGGTTCACACAAGAACCGAAGGTACTCCCGGAGCACCAACTAAGAACTTACAATCCCGGATTCAAAGACTTAGCAAAGATGAGTAAAACACTCATGTTTTATATTCAACCAACTCTGATTATTTACAAGTCCTAAGGTTCCTATTTATAGTAAACAAAAGACTATTCTAGAAAGAATATAAAAGGCCACAGCTTTGAGGACATTCGGCCGAAGTGTGAAAGGGGTTGGATTGGCTTGGGAACCAAGTTGCTTTTCGGCCATTGTGAGTAATGTGAAATGGTCTGGCTTTTCTTGGAGACAAGGTTAAGCTCAATCCCTTTCACATCCCTTTGTGGAGTTCAGGTCGAAGAGGGAATGGATTGTGCACTTCAAGGATCACATCTTCTTGGAATGGGTTTGGAAGCTTCCATTCTTTGTTCTTGGTTGACAAGCCATTTCGGCCAATCCTCTTCATCTCCCCTAGGAAGACTTTGAAGAATTCCATTCATGAATTGTTATCTTGGAAGCCTCATTTGTGATGAATTAACACGATAAAAAGCACCACACAAATGAGAATAAGATAAAAACTATCACCACCTTACTTCGAACAAAGGTGAGGATAAAGAAGAAGTAGAGTAAAATTGCAAATAGTTGTTGTAGCAAAATACATGAAAATTTTGACGATCACATTCCTATGCTAAAATGACAGTAAAGTCTTTGTTCTACACCAAAATTAAATTAGAAACCTACCAAGAAAAGGAAATAAGAAGTCCCTTCTTGGAAAGAAATAATAAACCAACTTAGAGAAGGAAACAAGAAAGAAGTTATATATTTGGAAGGAAACAAGAAACATGTCCTGTTCTTGAAAGGAATCTACAAACTTGGGCTTCTTGAGCCACTTGGACATATTAAACCAATTTTTTAGTTGCTTACTTTTCGTGAATAAACCAACTTAGAGAAGGAAACAAGAAAGAAGTTATATATTTGGAAGGAAACAAGAAACATGTCATGTTCTTGAAAGGAATCTACAAACTTGGGCTTCTTGAGCCACTTGGACATATTAAACCAAATTTTTAGTTGCTTACTTTTCGTGATGGAGTCTTTATACCACAAACAACCTCAGAGCTCTAACATATCCTCTTTTCTTGGTAGTCTATGGTATAAAGACTCCATCGAGAAAAATAAGCTTCCCCTCTCATTCCAATTCTAAGCAGCTTGGTCCAATAATGTGATGTTTTGATCACAGTTATTTCATGAGTTTTTAAACTAGTTTTTCCTGAATCTTAATCTCAAGCAGTTTCACAGTCTTGTACCTCACGTACTTGAGCGATTGTCATAATTTCTAACTTAATATGATATACACCACGTGAAGGCGTTACTGAGGGATGTTCACCACAACACCTATACTTCCCTATACTAAGCAGGTTTCCATCTCACTTTGTTACAGAAACATGTTTCCATCTCACTTTAAACATGACGTTGCACAAAATTCTTTAATAATAATTCTCCCTACTCTGCACCAATAAGATAACGTGATGGTGTCACTCGTCCAACCACACCAATCCCTCTTGGATACCTTATTTTGCAATTACTACTCTCCAAAAAGCCAGGATTTCATTGTTGAATCCCTTAGCCATTTCAATTAGAGTGTTTTGTTGAAGACCTTGAAATCCTTGACACCAAGGGATTCATACTTTATATGAAGACGTGACCACTTTCCAATTCATTAGGTGAAACTGTTTTGTCTCACCCTTTGAATCACGCAAAAGTTTCGTCCCAAAACCATTTTTTGGAGACAGTAGGTGTATCCATTGACATGTGAGACATCGAATATTAAACATTCTCTTGATTAATACATCCTTGCTTCCTTTGGCCAAATATCTCTATTGTCATCACAATCTTTTCTCCGCTTTTTCAATCACAGAGATTTCATACTAAGCAATCTATACATGACATTCCTAGCAGCAACCTAGGTTCTTACGAGATGTCCCCGCCTTGTAATTGACCCTTGTACTAGAAAATCATATCAAACAAATAATTGTCATAAAGAATAAAGGATATGTATAAAGAAGTCTCAAGTGTGACAACCACGAAAGAGATACATAGAGTTACCTATAACCGCGGGTTAACACTAAAACTTTGCCTGGAGGGTACATGAATACCCTATGAATATTCTAACCAAAAATCTAGAGATTCCAAGGTCAATCGTATTTGCAAGTGGTGTGGTACTAATTAATAACACTAGTGATATCATCAATCAGAACTTGAAATTATGGAGAGGCACCCAAGATAGAAGCAGACACTGAAAGTTTATCCTCAACAAGATGGACGGTTGTGTGATGACACTGGACATTGTAGTACAGAAATGCAAATATTTCAATATTTAAGTTCAATCTTCCAAGAGAACTGAATGATAGATGAAGATGTAATAATATAGAACTAATAGGATGACAATGGAGAGTATTAAGCAATAAAAGATTCCTAACATAGAGAAAGACAGGTTTTATAAAATAGTTCTAGGACAAGTAATATCATACAGATGCGTGGTCACACAAAATTTGTCGGGATCAAAAACAATAACTTCTGCAAGAGGATGAAGCAGCACAAAAGAGGATAAAATGAGAGATCGCCTAAGATAATTTAGCCATGTCCTATAATGTATGAAAAAATGACCTTTATCATGCAATTTCTAGAATTATTCTCTTTTTTTGACAAAGTGCAATTTTCTAGAACTATTGTCAACTCAAAAAGCACATGTATTTACCATGTTGATTTTGACTAGAATAGATATCAAATGGAAAGAGACATCCAATCATGCAACTTGAAGCCATATACTCTTTTGGGTTTAAGCATTTAATTAGGCTAATCGCAATTCACCTTTTCAAATTTAAATTATCCTTAAGCACCCAAATGTGTGGCCTAGTGGTCATTGAAGTGAGTTGAAAAACATGAGGTCTCAGGTTCAAACGGAGGCAAAAACATTTGGTGATTTCTTCTCATCAACCAAGCCATGGTTGACAGAGTTATCCAAGCACTTGTGTTGTGGGAGTTGGTAGGCATCTCGTGGTAGTCGAGGTGCACACAATTAAAATAGCGGATAATTGATTTCCTTTACAGTTGTTAACAATAGATGTAAGAATTGGACAAAATATGAGTAATTGTTTCGAAAACTTAGACATGTGAGGCAAATAAAGAAGGAAAACTTGTTCACCTGTAAACCTTGGGGAGTGAGTAAATGAATCTCGATTCGAGTACATTTCCTAATAAAAATCAAATTGAGAAAAAGGTTAACATTTAGTAACCAAATTAAAACCAATAATTAAAGAAAAGAAAAATAAAATAATACAAAGGAATTCAAATTTAGTGCTCCAGTAAGTAGTAAAGATGATTGGAGAGAGAGGGAGGGGCATACGCAATGATAAGATTGAGCTCATGTGGAGCGGTGAAATTACCAACACAGGAATGTGTAACATTAGTTGGCTTGTGTGCCGTAACCACATAGTTCCATACACTCATCTTCTTCTCCCCTACAAACCCTAACAACTATATGAGTTCAATCACGTTGAAACGAAAGGGGGAAAAGCGAGACACTGCATTTATACTATTGGCAGTCAAAATTAGTGAAGAGAAACATCTAGCATCTTGACAGACTTCAAACGTCCTTGTTTTGTTAAATTTGGGCTTAGGGCTCCCGCCACAAAAGACAAGTTTGTTCTTTGGGCACTTTGATGTCTCAATAAATACATATTTGAACATTAACATATTGTATTAACATCTGAATATAAAATAATTAAGTCTGTTTTTTTTTGCGACATCTAATATACAAAAGTTGTCTTTATTTGAAACCTAATAAATATGAAATTTAAAAAATTAATCTAATATAATATCAATGAAAAAAATGTTTCTTGGTTGGTGATTGTAAGGGTTAGTGATGGTGGCTATTAGTGTCGATTGTGGATGGTATTAGCTGATGGTGATAGTTATAAGTAGTAGCTAGTGGTGATAGTAATGATCAGCGGTGTGGTTGATGTGGTAGTTGGTGACGGAGGACGATAATTACGGTGGATGATAGTAATAATTTATGATGGTGGTGAATGATGACGGTGGTTGACAATATATAGTGGTATATGTGATTGCTGGTACTTCTTGATGGTTGTTATAACAATGGTGGTCAGTGATGGTAATCGTAAATGGTGGCTAATGGTACTGACGGCTGACTATAAAAGTTGTGGCTAAGGATGGTGATTGTGTGTATCGGTAATTGATAATTGTTGGTGGGGACGATTAACGGTGAAAGTGGATATACAGAGTAGTGGTGAATTGTCGTCTTACTAGAAATCCTTGAATAAATATCTTAATGATATTAATATTTTATTATAGATCTTAATCATTCAGACCTATAAAAAATTATTAAATGATTGTAAAATAAAACAAAATAAACAAAATAATAATTAAGATCAGAATAGTTAAAATTTAGACATGAAAAATAAATAGACTTAAGGACTAAAATCTGAATAATTATGATTACGATTTTCATTTGGTTCAACTAATTAGGCCTTAAGCGATAACGTAACAAAAAAGTGATATTCATCCATATTAGCGCGTGATAAGGCAAAAACAAAAAAAATACAAAATTTTAATTGAGATTTCTTCCTTTCATTGGACACGCAGAGATGGTATTATTATCTCTCCATTTTCTTGAATTACATGACATAATTACCTCACATATTGTAGACCTACAAGACAAACTTGAAATACATTTCTATTTGAAAAGGAAAACTTTATTCCTTTTATTTCTTGGTCTCAATGAACAATTCATAGAGTTGCATATATTTCATATGCGATTTTTATGTCGAGGTCATTTTTTTTGGAGTAACTACTATTTTTCTCTTTATTTTTGTGTTTTCAATCAAAGTATTTAAAAAATGGATGATATTTTTACAACTAAGAATATCATACGCAACAGATTTTTGTCCAAAATAATCAAATAACATGCAGAAAAGTGTTTCTTCTTAAACTAACTCTGTCAAGATCAAAACCTAAAGTCTATCCTCAGTTGAGTCGTCATTATGTCGGACCCTATTTTGAACTAGCCAAAATATGTTTGCAACATCTGACTCTTCTACCTAATTTTTTAAAAAAGGTTTAGAGTTGCCACCTAATTTCTAATGGTGCATTAGGAAATATATTTGTGTTGCTATGTTACTTTGTTAGTCTGCGAAACATGTATAATTCCAAGTAAGGGTTTTATTTACTCAGAGGAAATGTGTTAGGCATCTCTTAGAGCCTATCCGAAGATAGTCCTTAAAGTTAGTTAGCTACACTAGGTGATTATTTATCTTATTATTATTACCTGTTGAAATTAATTCTCCTAAATTAAGGTGCAAGAAAAGGTATAAAGTGATATAGCGTTATAAATATAGGTGTATGCACATGTATATTTATAAAAAGAAAAAGGGCCTAAAATACTTCTGAACTATTCAAAATGGGTCAATTATAGCCTTCGTTATGTTTTTGGCTTAAAATATCCTCATCTTTATGTTTTTGGCTAAAAAATACCCTCAAATTATCCAAATAGTTCACAAATACCTTCCTACCAACGGTTGGTCCAACACAAGGAAAAATGAGCAAACTTTGCCCTTGAACATACGAAAAATTCAATTATGAGAATATTATCTTGTTTCATTTCTTTTAATCTAATTTGAACCAAATAAAAGAAAGAAACCGATAATTTTTTCAATTCTCCATTTTCGCTCATACATTTTCTTTCAAATTTATTTTCAACCTTACATCATATATAAGACCAACAAGTATACTTGCAAGTCAACGTAATATTAAATAGAAAATTAATGATATGAGTCAGTGAGGTAAATTAACATGCACACTTATTTCACCTCCATGAAGGACTAGAACTTATGTTAAGATCAGGTTTACTCCTATGTGTTTCTAAGAATCTGTTTCTTAGAATAATCGTAAGAAGATAATGAAACAGAAATTAAATCAATACAAGAATTTCACGTAGAAAACTCCTTGCTCAAGGGAGTCAAAAACCACGATCTATCTTCCTACTAGGAGACCTTTAAATATGTAACAATAACGTAAGGACTTGTTCCCTGAACAATCCGCCTAAAATCACAATTGTAACTATTTAATCAATGAACACCTATTACAAAATATTTGCAAAGGTAAATAGATGGAACCACAATAGAACCAAACCTAGAAATTAGCTAAAGAACTTGATAAATCTTGATAAGCTCGGGTTCTTCGTCGTCGTGTAGTTGGCTATTCTAAGACTAACTGTTGATTGTGCTCACTTAAGCTTCTCATTGGAATTTTGTGACTTTTGATTGTGGTTAAGATCCAAAGCATGTCCGTGCTATGTTTATATAGAAGTAGTTGACGCCTTGAATAGTTGAATTCAACCAAGTTTTGATTTCATTAATTGTACCTGTAAACCAAGCTTTATTTGACTTGGATCTTCCTTTTTTTCCTTGTATGTGCGTCGGCTTCCTTGTTCTACTTTGATGTTGATTCATGTTGATCAACTTATGGTACTTTATGAAAATATTGCCATAACTTGAAATTCAACTCTTCATCGAATAAGAATCAGTCAACATTCCGTCTTCTCCAATGTTGGCATGAAACAACTTCCAATCTCCAGTTGCATAGTAAGGATCAATTATTTTGAGTAGTTCTTTTGTTGATATAACTGTTTCACTGAAACCTTAGAGATCTGCTTGGATATTTGATTCTTCAATTGAATCCTTCTTTATGTCTCCTTGATTGTCATTAGGTACATTGTTTGTCAAATTATCAAAAAATTTAATGTAAGGTCATGAGCATTGAGCCATAGCTACTCAATAATTTTTCTCTTTTTGATGATAGCAATAGCATAACAATTTTATATCTCTTCATGTGTATTTTGGCCAGCTTACTTCAATCTTCTTCAGTTCTGGATCAGTTCTTCCCCCTTGAGCGTTGCTCCAATATTGACAATCTTCTCCCTTAGAACCAACTCCATATTGTTCTAACACTACAACTTTGTGTTGATACAACTAAGGCTCACTACATGAGGTTTGTCAACTCGCAATAGTTCACCCTCGAGTTCAACAAGATTTGTAAGCTCGCTAAGTCGTTAAGACTAAGTAAGAGGTTTACTTAATATTCTAGTAGAACTAACATTCTACTCATTGCAACCCTATGTGAGACTTGGTTATGTAGAACCTAAAATATGATATGTGCGTCCTATGATGGGTAAGGACCGATTCTTCAGCTTAGACATAATTTTCTTCCTTCTTGCGTCCCTTTTTCAGGGCCTTCTAATAAGACTGTTCTTTTATATCCTAATTGGCAACTGATATTCATCAAAGCAACTTCTCTTATTTTCTTCCCCGTCTCTTGTGTTAATGTTTCTAAGTAGGACAAAAATGTTTCATAAGTAAAAATCATGTCCTTTACAATACGTATCCTACCATCTGGATATATTACATGCTCTATATGAAAACTAGGCCTTTGTAAATAAGAACCTGTTTCAGCACATCAAAATTTATCGTGTCTTACTGTTGTTTCCAGAGGACTAGTTCCTTTCTTGTTTTATTTATCATGTTCACTATGGAATGATATATAAGTTATTGTAAGCATTTCCCCCGTTTTGTCATTTATAAAAAAACATCAATACTTCCGTGAACTAGCCAATAGTTCTCAGTGCAGTCCAGATTGGCATAGGTCAAGTCCGACAGTATTAATCATAGATACAATATTTGAATTGAATCAAGGACACATTTGGATAGCAAGAATAAATTCATTAATGCATCGATAGAGTTATAAAGACTCTGTATAAACATATTATTACATATAGTATGTTAGTTACAACTTCTAACAACAAAAATATATTTTAGGACTGAATATAGGATTCAAACACAGCTAAAACCAAGATTACAACTAAGGACTAGATTATTTTCTAGTGGGAGATGAGAGTTTAGTCAGGAACTTACTAAGATTCTTGATTGAGTTCATATGATCATGTAACACCTCGTACTTCTGGGATAAGGATTGACCTATTGAGAATACAAGAGGATGCATATTAACATTTAGGTTCTAACGTTTCAGGATGTTCAGCATTCCGAGTTCCATTTAAAAAATGAGAAATTATTCTAAGTGTTGGACCCAGGGAAGTGAGATGTCAGTCCCATCACACTGAAGTTTGGCGTGATGGAGATCATGCAGCGGCGAATAGGAATGAAGATTTTGGAATTTTGGCTAAGTATGAGAAAGTAGAGAGGTGGCGCGATGTGTCACCCATCTTATTGAAAGTCATCGTGATGGATGATGCAGCGATGCCCATTGTAACCAATGTCATCGTGAGGCCACTGCGATGTGACAGCGGGGGGATTTTACCTCCAGCCTATAAATAAGATACTTATGTATTTTATTTTGATATTTCACATTCCAACTCCATTCTCAAGATCTAAGCAGCTACTTCAGCTCCTCTCTTCCTCCCACGTCAAGGTTAGATCATTCTAACAATCCCCAATCGATTCTAACACTTAACACATGATTCCTCTACTGTAACACTTCGTAAATTTGGGTCAGGTTTGAACCCATTAAGATAGGTGTAAATTCCATAGGTGTTCACTCAGTAATTATGGCTAAATAATTTTCAACACCTAAAGGTTACGTTTGGAAGTATTATGAGTGTTTGAAAGTGGAATGGAATGAATTAAAAAATAATTAGAATGATTGGAATGAAATCAGTAGTGAGCATCACAGTAGTCAAAACATTGACCGCTACGATGATGCAAATACATTCGTTAGGAAGCGGTGACCGCTGCAACGACCAAAAATTGACCGTTGCGACGGAAAACACTGAAGAAAATATATTAAGTACGAAAATTCAGAATTTTAAGAGCAATTCCACACTTTCTTTGGACGACTTTGAGATAGAAAAATAAATCCTAAACCCTAGCACAAAGTTTCTCTCTTCCGCTCATCCTCCTACATTAGGGTATGATCATTCCTATGATTCTTAATCAGTTCTAGCATTACTTTCATGTTTCTTAACATTATTAAACCTTGGAAATTCATAGATTCTTGTTTGAGTCTTCATCTTGGATAAGAAACCCTAGAATCTGAAATTCAAGATTTGGATATCAAAAGGTAAGATCTTCATCCTACACTCGAATATAATTATGTAATTAGTATTTAGAGACTATAAGTTATTGAACTATAGTTAGGGAAATATGACGGGTTTGATAAAAAAAATATGAACAATTATATGTTTGGGTTGTTGATTGTTAATTCTCGACTTAGGGTTTTTGTTATCTTTTGAGTAACAAAGAAGGATGTTAGTTGTATCATCATGAGAATGTAGAATCATCTAGAAGCAATGGGATGAGTTGTTGGGTGTAGAAACTCCATTGATGAGAGCTTGTGGAGCTTCATACACACTAAGTATTTGATAAAATGCCTATATTACCAAATCATGAGTATTATTACTAATATTGAATCTCTTTAACCTATATTGCTATAAATTAAAGTCAAATGGGTGATGAACGTTGTAGTACGCGAAAAAGAGCGGGAATTGAGGTATTTCTCTTTTCGAACATACTTTTCAACCTTAAAAAAATGTTTCTATGGCAAGGTTTCATGTGCGTGACGGACAAGCCCTCATGAAACCTTAGGTGTATCATGATATATATATATATATATATATATATATATATATATATATATATATATATATATGTATTTGCGATATTTCTATCAAATGATTGTTGAAACTAATTTATAAAGCTTTGGACTTTGAACATGATTTACCTCTATAAGGGACATTTTAAACTTAATTATTAAATCTTGGATATTTAATGTGTTTTGCCCTATGAACGAGTTGTGTTGAAGTTGAAACTTATTTAATGACTTGAACATGATTTCTAAACCTATTAATGACTTTATTAACCCCTACTAATGGGATAATGAATATAATCCATAATGAACTATTCGGCTTCCATGCCATGATTTATGATTTGGCTAATATGCCATGACTTGTACATGTTTGTGTTTGGGCCTGTAATGGAAATCTGTGCTAGTCTAGAGGATCATTAGCTGTTATGGATCCTAACGTATTTATGTTGAGCATTGCTATGTCAGTTTAGAGGATGATTGACTTCCGAGGCGTGTAGCCCGGTGCATCTATTGTTGTGCTAGTCCAGAGGATGATTAACCTCCGTGGGAAAATAACTCCGGTGTATCTATTGATATGCTAGTCTAGAGGATGATTATCCTCATTGGGATAATCGTCCTAGTGTATCAAATGGTTGTTCGCTCGTGAGATGGCATGTATTGATCTGTTGGCTGCCTGTGAGTTGTTTGTTGATGATCTTGAGTTCATGATTGAAAATACGTAACGTGATGAATAATCTTAGAAGTTGAAATTAATATATTTCTACGTTATTGGCTTTTACTGGTAATTATACTAAGGTTATTAACTTACTATATCATTGGGATTTCAAACTGTATTTTTGAAGAACTTAAGGTAACGAGAACAACTTATGAATTCAAAGTGATTATTTCTTCATCATTGACTTATATTGGATATTCATGAGATTTTATCATTTGTTTTGAACTATTTCTCAATACTATTTTCAATTGCACTTATTACTTATAAATTTTTCTATTAACTATTATCCCGAAGACACTCACTGAGTACCCAATATTCAGGCATACCATTGATGTTTTTGATGGTATGTTAGGTAACGAAGAAGAGCAGGTTCCTGATATGCATACGGAGTAGGAAAACTTGTTGCTTTCCAGACTTATTGGTAAGCTCACACCCTTGTTTGTGGGTCACCCCATCTATCTAGTTTATTATTTCAGCTTGTGGGCTACGTCCCGAAGTTAGCCTACTGTGTATGTCTCTTAGAAGCTCCATAGATAGTTGTCAGATTTGTGGGTAGATGTGGAAATTCTCATATGACTTATTGGGTTTTTGCCACATTTTATTATTGGTCATTTATATTAGACTTCCGCTGATTACTTTTGTAAGTGCACTCATGATTTCATTTAGCTATTTATGACTTGTATAAATTAATAATGAAAGATTATCAGAAGAGATTAGACGTTTATTGATTTGATAAGGTGCTTCCGGTGTTGTTCATAGCATCGGATGCCTGTTGCGTCCAAGTCGGTTTTCGGGACGTGACATGTTTGGTATTAGAGCATAGGTTTAGATGTGTCCTAGGAGTTGTACGTGTATGTGGAGCTGTGTCTAGTGGAGTCTTCCTTGTGCAACCTGATCACCTGCATGATCGAAAGACTTCCAGGATATTTATAGGTGTTTCTCATTCTTCTTGATTCTACATTGTGCTATAGAGTTTGAACTTCTCTTTAGGATCGTTTTGACCTGTTCATTATTCGCGCCTCATGGGGATGACTTTAACTCATATTGTAGTTTCTAACCTAGTGAACAATGGTTCTGTTGAGCGCACATGAGTTGTAATGTATAGTGTGGTGGATAGTACAAGGTCGTTCAGAATTCAATAGTAGGTGTATCTATATGGTGATTGTAAAACATGGGTTTTGATCTTTTGAGACATGTATAAGAATGGCATTAGTCCTAATTCCTGGGAAAACTCTATTGGAATTCTGGTAGACCTACGAGTATTATTAAGATGGATAGAATTTTTAATGCGATGGACATAACTTCTGCTAAGAAAGGGAAATATATTAGCCAAAATATGATATAGTGATGGATGGAAGCATCTTGTTGAGTTCCGTTGATTTGTTAGGTGAACAGTGAGATAGTTATGTTCTTAGGTATTGACAAAGAGTTAATGAGATTAGGATATATTTCGTATTAACAAGTAGAGAAAAGCCTATTTGAGAGTTATATTCCTTCCTTGTTGCCTTATATTGCAGTAGGTACCCTTTTGTAAATATAATACTATTATATTTTATTTATCAAATGAGAACCATAGAATTGTTAGTAGTAAGCTTCTCAAGATTTCTATATTTGAGACCGTCAAGAACTTCACACAATATGATACTTTGAACCTTGGACATAACAGGAGATTAGCGGTGGTGGTTACCTACATTAAATTAATTAATTATTTAAGGTATGTGGTCAGAGTTTTCTTATGGTATAACTAGTATTTTATTAGAAAATTATTGAAGGGTTGTAAAGAAGATTATGAGACTTAAGAGTATATTAGAAACTATGATGAAATATTATGATGGTTTGTCATTGTAGTGTTGATCATAAAGAAGATCAAGTATAAGGCAGGAATAAGAGGATAAAATAGTCAGGACTTGAACGGTATAGGCTATACTTTTGGAATTCTAAAAAGAGGACTCTATAATTTTTGTGGGCCTATGAACTTAATTTGGGCAAGGATACATATTGAAAGAATTAGATATAACGAGATCTTGAAAAGAGAGTGTGCTTTGTGGCTACATCAGTGATAATTTATCCTTGATTCTTTTGTTTGTTCTCTTACGGTGTTTAAAGTTTAGGATGTAAGGTTCAAACTTTGATATATAAATAAATAAATTTATGGGTATGATTAGATTAGGGACAATCATAGGACTATTTCTGAATGGTGCTTCGATGCTATGGTGCCCTCTACGAGCTTAAGTAAAATGATCTATATATTATTATGATTTTGAGACAAAATTAAGATATGATATGTTTAGAGTACTAAATGTTAGGATGAAGGGGAAACTTGAGAGTGTATCATAGTGTATTAAGAATTATAGTACATTGAGGGTATATACCTATTGGGTTAGAGGATCTGTGCTATTTTGATATTTGGTGGGAGATTTATATTTTAGATTCGAAACTCGAAAACAATCGCTTGTGGAAGACTAACTGAATGAGATGATAGATTTTGCTCTAGTCTTTAATTTTTAATTCTAGATTTTGATATAAGGAGTCATGACCTGAGGATGTAATTAGATGTACATGCATGATTTTGATAGGCTAGTTTTTGTTACGAACTTTCTATGGGCTAATGTTTCCTTCATTTTACTTTAACGACTATAATATGTTTTAGCTTAGAAGAATTTATCTGGTGGCTATGTTTGGTACTGAATATTAGATCGGAATTTTAAGTAATCACCTTGGTGAGTGAATGACAGTATGAGAATTGTAAGAAAACTAGTTTCAGGATTTGATCTAGTAGGTCTGATATTGAGAAAACAAGAACTCAAGTCAATAATCTATGAGATGTGTGAAGGTGTGTGTGATATATATGAGTTTTACATGAGTGAGGGCATTTGATAAATATGAAACCTTAAGAGTTATAAAAGTAAGATATTGTGCCCGATGAGGTATATTGTTACTGTTGGTATTTCTATGTACTTTATAGAGCAGTACGGGAAGTAATAACTATTACAAATGTTCGAAAGAATAAATAAATGGTCAATCTTCAAACTGCCGCATGTGTGTTGTGTCTTGAATCATGATCACCTTGCAAAGCCAATGTTGAGAACTACCGCAAGTTTGTTGTGTCTTGAATGTTGATATCCTGAAATCAAGAAACAACTAAATCTGGATGGTTACAACGTTGTGTGTTGAGTCGAGGATAACCCTCTATCCTTAAGACAAGATTGCCTCGTATATATGCTTTTACGTTAGCGGACAATAGTCTCCCAAGATAAAACAACACTATAACCTCAACACTACAAAGCCAATAAGTTGAGCCTGTCGAAGAAAACAAATATGACTCGACTTGCTGAAGATATGGAATAGGAAGGAAGAGTTTCTCAATACTCTTCTCTTTTGTCTCTGTGTATATAGTGTGTCTCTATAGTGTATATCTTGTGTATACGTGAGGGTTTGGTCACTGTTTTTGACTGATTTTCAGCCATTTTTCTTCCTTTGCTTTTTCCAAATGATTTTGGTCATCAAGCTTCTGTCTATTTTGGTGTTTCCAGTCTTTGTTTTTCACTGTTTTTCAGCGATTTTGTGCTGTCTTTTTTGTGTATTTTCTGGCATATTTCTTTCTCATATTTTGAGCCAAATGAAGCTCAATATATAGCAAGAAGAGGGGCTGTCCAACAGCCACAAACAAGGCTGTAATGGCCCTTAAAGGAGGCCATTAAAACAGCCAAGTAATGGCTATTAAGGCCATTGAAAGAGGCTGCTCACTGCCCAAGTAATGGGCTGTTAATGGAGGAATTAATCAGCCAAATAATGGCTAGTTAATGCTCTAGAAAACAGTCCAACGGTAGGCAGAAAAAGTCTCCAGAAACTCTGGGGACTAAACTGTAAATATTGAAACTTCAGGGACCAAACTGTACATATGAAAGAATTCTGGTCTAAACTGTACATCTGAAACTTCATGGATCAAACTGTACATCTAGCAGAGTTCTCTGGTCCAAAAAGATAATATCAGAAAGGCCCACAGCCCACAGCCCGTGGACCCGTGGACCCGAAATCCGGAACTCAGAACCGGAACCGAACGGGACGGGCGGGCGGCGGCGGCGCGCGTGTGGGCTTAGCCTTGAACCCAAGCACATCTAGGTCTTCCCTCCTTTAAACACATGGGATACCCCTTGGGGTCCCAAACCCTTTACCAATTAGAGACTTATATAGAGAGCAATTCTTCCTATTCCCACCGATGTGGTAGATTTGTCCCACACCACATTTCCATGTCTCAAACACCTTACTTCGTGGACCAATATCTCTTTCATTTCTCAACGAAATTAGACGATTCTTGGCCCTACGGTCATCTACTCACTTCGTAGATCATGCATGTGTAAAGAGACAAGGTCTCCAACATACGGAACACTAGTGTTTAATTCATCAAAGATGGGTGGACGCATCTCCCCGCCAAAGGCTAATTTCCAACAATCCCCTCTATGAAAGAGAGATTGTGGCGCACACACACAAGGTGCCAACATTTCGGCAATCTTTCAAATAAAAGATATTACATCAGGAGAGGTAGCTTACGCTTTGAACCTTCCCTAGTTGAATACCATCGGACTTACTTACTGCGCGGTGAACGTGATGTCTTGAACCGTCAGTGTTTAGTGTAAGCCAAGACAACGATATCAACACAATAACTCTTCTTATTCATTTTCCTTCTTTACGTTTCTGTCCGTTGTGGCCATGGACACACTTGGATTCTTAAGTGCGTTCATTTGAGGCGGCCATCCTCGCACTTAAATAGGTGATCTCCTACAAGGTATCTGCTATACCCCACTTCTCAAGTGTTAGGAATCATTAAAAGTTTCCCAACCTTAACCTCAACCGTTTGAGGATCTTTTAAAGGTTTGGAAGCTTAACCTTTACCCACCATGCAGGTAGCACTTTAATGTCTATCGCGGAACAACTTTGGATTCATGTTTCTCTCGTAAATCATCATCCGAGGTGCTCTTGCTTCCACCAAGCGCTCAATGAACCTTTGCCGCTTAGTTTTCCCATTGAACCAAATTCTTGGGATCTCCAATCAGTATGGTTGGGTTTCCACCGCAAAGGTTCGTATTGTTTGGGGTTTAAGCCAATTCCCCTAGATCGCGTAACACTTGATCTCCGGGTAGTCCCTTAGTTAGTAAACAAGGATGTGACACCCGTGATGATCAACTGTCATACGGTCTTATGTCTCCGACAGATCTTGAAAGATATGTCCAGACGCCGTCATCCGTGTCCTTCCTGAAGCCGACCGGCTAGCCACAGTGTATAACTGCTGAAGGCACGAGTTTCTCCCAATAAGGGACGTCCTCTAAGGAGCCGTGAAGTTACTCAACTTCTTTCATGCTTTGTATAAAGCGATAAACTCCGATTCCATCATGAATCGGCCGATGCAAGTTTGCTTAGAGGATTTTCCAAGACCCACCATACACATTTACTTGTGGCTTTGGTGTTCTTCAGATCTGATGTCCAGTTTGCATCACTATGTTCTCCCAGAACAGTTGGACATCCAGAATACTATAATCCGTAGATAAGCGAATAATTCAGATATCGTCATATCCGACTTAACGCCTTCTACCGATCATGTATTAAAATCATCAGTGAACCTTAGTTTAACTGATCTACTTTGTAGGACGATACCAGGTCGGTTGTAGTGTGTACAATACATTGAACTACACATGATTTGTGCATATCGCTCCTTGTTTATGGGTGCACCATGATTCCAATCAGTTCTATGATTCATATCCATTGGTGGCTTCAACGAGACTGTCAACTATCGACCAGTCCGTTAGATGTCTTAGAAATCCAATTCCTAAGATGTTATCTGTGATACCCATATCTTTCATATCGAGACTTTGTTTCAATATGACTTTTACTTTCAATCGTTGATTCTCCAACTGTTGGCTTTCTAATTTGAGTCAATGTTTACGTGGTCGATTCATTGTTTACATTTTATCTGAAACTTTCAGGACCAAAATGTAAACATTTCAGGGACCAAAATGAAAGTTCAGGAAGAAGCCCAACAATTCAGCAAACTAATTCTGATCCTCTTCTTCCAACTCTCCGGTTGGAAAGGCTGTTTCAACATCCATGCCATGTAAGACTACAATGGCCCCGGATGTGAAGCTACTCACAGGGGAGCACATTTTACAACCCAAAGGTTCTTTTCCCGGAGGAAGATCAACCATTACGCAAGTATGGTTCTATATGATAGAATCTATTTCTTTCTTTAGCTTCTTTCCAAAGTAGTGCTTTTGGAGATGACAATTCTTTGTTAATTGTCCATGGTTCGTTCTCAACCATACAAGCTAGAAGGTATGGAACAAGTCTTCGTCCCCTTTTTGCTCCTTCTCGGTTCTACATCTAGAATCCCTGAGTTCTGCAGATCTGGAATATTAAGTTCCGGATAGCCAGCAACTTTCGAGTCCTGTAGATACGGAACGTCTAGTTTCGGACAGTCAGGCCCTCGCGGGTTCTTGTTAACCTTGAGCAATTACTCCTTTTTCCTTTTTCAAGGAAAGCTATCTTCAAAGAATTCAACATTCTTTGACGCCAAGAGGCGATCAACACTACTGTTATTTGCAGATCCTGACAGATATGCAATCTACAGTCTTAGGTACAGCTTGACCTGTTTCAGTATTCCAACTTTTACCAAGACACCCCACATAATTTGGGCGTACGAGCTTTGCGCTTGGCTAACACTGTTGGACTGAGGTGAGAAATGAACAGTCATTTAATGAACGATGCTTCACTTTCTCCCCCTCTATCACTACGAATTTCTCAATCCGTAGGCTTAGTTGATTTTCAACTTCTGCTTTGTAGCGCTTATCCGCTTCAACAACTTCATCTTTGCTTTTTAACAAACAAAGGATTACATACGTTGTACCATCATCAATGAAGGTCACAACATACTTTTCTCCCCCCCTCTATTTTGTATAAACTTCAAATCACCCAAGTAGGTGTGACTAAGTTTTAGAGGAGCGGTGCTTCTTTCGCTATTCCCTTTGAAGGAATTTGGAAAGGTGATTTTGCCTATTCGCCTACCTCACATTCATTTTGAGGGTTTATGTCGATAGAAGGCAACAATCTCAACATCGTTAGCTTTTGAATGACTTGCTATTTAACGTGTCTTAATCTATGATGGCATAGGTGCACGGATTACAAATATATCATTCATTTGGCTACAGACGTACTGTACCATTCTTAGTTATTACAGACCTGTTGGACTAGTCTCAAACCAGCTTGACCAACAGCGTCCCTTAAACCAAGTTAGGAACATGTATCACCTCAGCTTAGAGTAATCCCATTCCCTGAAGTCCTATTGAGGACAACCTCTTCAACCCCTTCTACTTTAGAGGTGGCGTTGCTTCACATGAACAACCTCTTGCCCGTGGTTAGGGCGTAACTGGATCATATGTGATCTGGATACTCTGGCCCACTGCAGTTGCTTTGGCATCGAGTGTCCAACTTCTTTCTGGCTTTCTTTAGGCCTTCAGATCATTTCAGACCTGGAAACTCTGACCCACCTTACTAGGTGTCCATTACTTTTCCTATGAAATGAATTCTGGCCCCACTCCAGTCACCCGGAGGCTTTATATGACTGAGTGTCCAATATCATCATATCAAAGGAATTTTGGCCCACTCCAGTCACCCGGAGGCTTTATATGACTGAGTGTCCAATATCATCCTATGAAGGATCTTCTGCCAAATAGTATGACAGGCTCAACGTCTTTAACTTTTAGACTTCTTCCGTTATGATTGGTGCCCAGATAATTCTTGGCGCTTACTAAAGAGTGATAACAGTTTTCGCACAGTCAGTGGATCTTACTCCCTCGTATGTGCGAACATACTTTACTCACTTTTAATAATTACACTTAAAAGAACGGATCTTTTTAAGTTGCTTTACAATCCAATCTTTAAACGGAAAAGAAGATGAGATTAAACTTCTGATTTTTAAAGCGTAAGGAATATAAATTATTTTCATATTCCTCCTTACTTTAATCAATTTTTAATCAGACCTCATTTAATCTTTATTCTTGACAAGTAAGAAAAACTACTTATCCCAATTTCGGATTCTGGCTCACTTCAATTACTTCATCAGACTGAGTGTCCATTTCCTTCTTACCATTATTCGGATCTTTTGTCTGGGATAGATACAGGTCTTCTGCTGTAAGATAGAAGTACATCTTCAGTCTTCTCCTCTTGTCCCAGTTGACATCCTCAAGCTCTCATGAGCGCTTGTTCCAACCAGTCTTGGTAGCGGTGACACCATGAACACGTTCATCATCATCACTCTCTTCTACCAGAAAACCATTGCCATATCCAGATTTGGTAACACAACTTTTGACCGACATCTTTCGAACACTAATAGTATTACAATACAATCTTGTCTTAAACTGTTGGTATTTCTATGTACTTTATAGAGCAGTACGGGAAGTAATAACTATTACAAATGTTCGAAAGAATAAATAAATGGTCAATCTTCAAACTGCCGCATGTGTGTTGTGTCTTGAATCATGATCACCTTGCAAAGCCAATGTTGAGAACTGCCGCAAGTTTGTTGTGTCTTGAATGTTGATATCCTGAAATCAAGAAACAACTAAATCTGGATGGTTACAACGTTGTGTGTTTAGTCGAGGATAGCCCTCTATCCTTAAGACAAGATTGCCCCGTATATATGCTTTTACGTTAGCGGACAATAGTCTCCCAAGATAAAACAACACTATAATCTCAACACTACAAAGCCAATAGGTTGAGCCTGTCGAAGAAAACAAATATGACTCGACTTGCTGAAGATATGGAATAGGAAGGAAGAGTTTCTCAATACTCTTCTCTTTTGTCTCTGTGTATATAGTGTGTCTCTATAGTGTATATCTTGTGTATACGTGAGGGTTTGGTCACTGTTTTTGACTGATTTTCAGCCACTTTTCTTCACTGTTTTTCCAAATGATTTTGGTCATCAAGCTTTGTCTATTTCTTTGTGTTTCCAGTCTTTGTTTTCTGCCTGTTTTTCAGCGGTTTTGTGCTGTCTTTTTCGTGTATTTTCTGGCATGTTTCTTTCTCATATTTTGAGCCAAATGAAGCTCAATATATAGCAAGAAGAGGGGCTGTCCAACAGCCACAAACAAGGCTGTAATGGCCCTTAAAGGAGGCCATTAAAACAGCCAAGTAATGGCTATTAAGGCCATTGAAAGAGGCTGCTCACTGGTCCAAACTGTACATCTGAAACTTCATGGATCAAACTGTACATCTGGCAGAGTTCTCTAGTCCAAAAAGATAATATCAGAAAGGCCCACAGCCCACAGCCCACAGCCCGTGGACCCGTGGACCCGTGAACCCGTGAACCCGAAACCCGGAACTCGGAACCGGAACCGAACGGGACGGGAGGGCGGCGGCAGCGCGCGTGTGGGCTTAGCCTTGAACCCAAGCACATCTAGGTCTTCCCTCCTTTAAACACATGGGATACCCTTTGGGGTCCCAAACCCTTTACCAATTAGAGACTTATATAGAGAGCAATTCTTCCTATTCCCACCGATGTGGTAGATTTGTCCCACACCACATTTCCATGTCTCAAACACCTTACTTCGTGGACCAATATCTCTTTCATTTCTCAACGAAATTAGACGATTCTTGGCCCTACGGTCATCTACTCACTTCGTAGATCATGCATGTGTAAAGAGACAGGGTCTCCAACATACGGAACACTAGTGTTTAATTCATCAAAGATGGGTGGACGCATCTCCCCGCCAAAGGCTAATTTCCAACAGTTACAAAATGAGATACTAACCTTATTTACTATGAGTGTCTAAATTAATATTCTGGAGTTGTAATAAGTGGGAAAGCACTAAGTATATTTCTTCTGATGGTGTTCTTAAGAGTCGAGTCTAGATGTGATAGAACTATGATTAAATAATTTTTTTGCATCTTCAGGGTGACGATAATGGTGTAGTTAAGTCATGAAGTCGAGGAACATGCTTATATTATGAATGTTAATGTATTTGGTTTAAGATGTTATGCAACAAAGATAATATATGTTGAAGGTAGTGATAAATTTCTCATGAGGAACCATATACGCACGAATACTACTTATACATACATATATTTATTATATCTGGAAAGTAATATTATTTTGGCTATGACTAGAGAGATGATGACTGGTGAAAAAGGATTAGAGAAGAACTCCCTAAGGACAAGGTGTAATAAGTATCTAGTCTTAAAGAGCAAGTCATTAGAGTTATAAAAGGATTACAAAGAGGCCAATGACCAAGATCATACTATGTAGGGGAGATACCCTAAGTAATTTAAAAATTTATAGGATCAAAAAGGTCTATGATATGTGGAATATAGTAGTATGATACCTACATAGAGTTGTGATAAGATTAAGAATGATGTGAGAGGTCGTATAATGATAAGAGAGAACACATATTATATTAGATAGAGATACGATCCCAAGAAACTACTTTAGATAAATAAAAGAGAATATATGAAAGAGTAGATACTCCCTCTTATGGAAACTATATGTACACTTATTCTTTCCAAATTTAATGAACTCTAGAAGAATGTAAATTAATCTTGAATTGTGTGTTGTTGAATTAACCTCCTTGCTAGAGTATATTATTTAGATTGATATCTCATGTGTCTCCTTGTCGAAACATGTATGTGTTGAACCTTCTGGTTATCAAATTCTTGCGATGGTATAGACTAAAGGCATGAATCCCTCATTACATGCTTAGTCTTGTTTGGTGTAGTTGTGGGAGTTCCTGTGAGGACCATATGGTTATTATTAAGGTGTTAGCAGAGTCTTGTTATGGGATAACTTGCAATACTAAGGAATTCTGGTGAAAAATTTGAATACTTGACATTTAGTGAAGATCTTAGGCCATAACTCTCATTCGAGGATGAATGATCCTGAGAGGGAGATAGTGTAACACACCGTAAATTCGGGTCAGGTTTGAACCCATTAAGATAGGCGTATATTCCATAGGTGTTCACTCTCTAATTATGGCTAAAGTAATTTTCAACACCTAAAGGTTACGTTTGGAAGTATTATGAGTGTTTGAAAGTGGAATGGAATGAATTAAAAAATAATTAGAATGATTGGAATGAAATCAGTAGTGAGCATCGCAGTAGTCAAAACATTGACCGCTACGATGATGCAAATACATTCGTTAGGAAGCGGTGACCGCTGCAACGACCAAAAATTGACCGTTGCGACGGAAAACACTGAAGAAAATATATTAAGTACGAAAATTCAGAATTTTAAGAGCAATTCCACACTTTCTTTGGACGACTTTGAGATAGAAAAATAAATCCAAAACCCTAGCACAAAGTTTCTCTCTTCCTCTCATCCTCCTACATTAGGGTATGATCATTCCTATGATTCTTAATCAGTTCTAGCATTACTTTCATGTTTCTTAACATTATTAAACCTTGGAAATTCATAGATTCTTGTTTGAGTCTTCATCTTGGATAAGAAACCCTAGAATATGAAATTCAAGATTTGGATTTCAAAAGGTAAGATCTTCATCCTACACTTGAATATAATTATGTAATTAGTATTTAGAGACTATAAGTTATTGAACTATAGTTAGGGAAATATGACGGGTTTGATAAAAAAATATGAACAATTATATGTTTGGGTTGTTGATTGTTAATTCTCGACTTAGGGTTTTTGTTATCTTTTGAGTAACAAAGAAGGATGTTAGTTGTATCATCATGAGAATGTTGAATCATCTAGAAGCAATGGGATGAGTTGTTGGGTGTAGAAACTCCATTGATGAGAGCTTGTGGAGCTTCATACACACTAAGTATTTGATAAAATGCCTATATTACCAAATCATGAGTATTATTACTAATATTGAATCTCTTTAACCTATATTGCTATAAATTAAAGTCAAATGGGTGATGAACGTTGTAGTACGCGAAAAAGAGCGGGAATTGAGGTATTTCTCTTTTCAACCATACTTTTCAACCTTAAAAAAATGTTTCTATGGCAAGGTTTCATGTGCGTGATGGACAAGCCCTCATGAAACCTTAGGTGTATCATGATATATATATATATATATATATATATATATATATATATGTATTTGCGATATTTATATCAAATGATTGTTGAAACTGATTTATAAAGCTTTGGACTTTGAACATGATTTACCTCTATAAGGGACATTTTAAACTTAATTATTAAATCTTGGATATTTAATGTATTTTGCCCTATGAACGAGTTGTGTTGAAGTTGAAACTTATTTAATGACTTGAACATGATTTCTAAACCTATTAATGACCTTATTAACCCCTACTAATGGGATAATGAATATAATCCATAATGAACTATTCGGCTTCCATGCCATGATTTATGATTTGGCTAATATGCCATGACTTGTACATGTTTGTGTTTGGGCCTGTAATGGAAATCTGTGCTAGTCTAGAGGATCATTAGCTGTTATGGATCCTAACGTATTTATGTTGAGCATTGCTATGTCAGTTTAGAGGATGATTGACTTCCGAGGCGTGTAGCCCGGTGCATCTATTGTTGTGTTAGTCTAGAGGATGATTAACCTCCGTGGGAAAATAACTCCGGTGTATCTATTGATATGCTAGTCTAGAGGACGATTATCCTCATTGGGATAATCGCCCTAGTGTATCAAATGGTTGTTCGCTCGTGAGCTGACATGTATTGATCTGTTAGCTGCCTGTGAGTTGTTTGTTGATGATCTTGAGTTCATGATTGAAAATACGTAACGTGATGAATAATCTTAGAAGTTGAAATTAATATATTTCTACGTTATTGGCTTTTACTGGTAATTATACTAAGGTTATTAACTTACTATATCATTGGGATTTCAAACTGTATTTTTGAAGAACTTAAGGTAACGAGAACAACTTATGAATTCAAAGTGATTATTTCTTCATCATTGACTTATATTGGATATTCATGAGATTTTATCATTTGTTTTGAACTATTTCTCAATACTATTTTCAATTGCACTTATTACTTATAAATTTTTCTATTAACTATTGTCCCAGAGACACTCACCGAGTACCCAATATTCAGGTATACCATTGATGTTTTTGATGGTATGTTAGGTAACGAAGAAGAGCAGGTTCTTGATATGCATACGGAGTAGGAAAACTTGCTGCTTTCCAGACTTATTGGTAAGCTCACACCCTTGTTCGTGGGTCACCCCATCTATCTAGTTTATTATTTCAGTTTCCGGGTTGCATCCCGGAGTTAGCCTACTGTGTATGTCTCTTAGAAACTTCATCGATAGTTATCAGATTTGTGGGTCTAGAAAGTCTCGTATGACTTATTGGGTGTTTGCCACATTTTACTATTGGTTATTTATATTAGACTTCCGCTGATTACTTTTATAAGTGTGCTCATGATTTTATTTAGCTATTTATGACTTGTATAAATTAATAATGAAAGATTATATGAAGAGATTACACGTTTATTGATTTGATAAGGTGCTTCCGGTGTTGTTCATAGCATTGGATGCCTGTTGCGTCCAAGTTGAGTTTTGGGGCGTGACATCTACCAAACCATAGGATTTCCAAGGTAAATCCTTCCCATGAGCTCAAATCAAGGTTTTTGGTATTCTTCGTCAATGGTTCCATAGTTGTTCATTGATAGGAGTGATTAAAGGTATGTAAGAGTGCTCTCTACGTTCAGGAACATCATTGTTTTCCCTACGTTGTGTTTTTCCACGATTATCACTAAATTCTTATTGGGAGAAGAATTATGCCCTAGTTTCATGAAAGGCTTAAATGCTCTTATACTTTAAATAATTAAACTTATATTTCATTCAATTGAAACATTCTAAACATCATGAACTTATTACGTAATCTATGAATGTTCGTACTTTGATTTTCCATGAGTTTCAAGCACGAACACGAGATGTTTATGGACTAGTATTGCTCCATTCCATGAATTATCCATGATTTCATGTTGATGAAAACTATATTACTTATTACGAATACATGATAAAGCTATGATACAAGTTATGTTATGAAAAATCACGTGCTTCTAAGCCACCCATATTCATGTTCATATTTCGGGCGTAGTAATGTTATCGTGAAGGTTAACACCTAAAACTACGTATGTCAGTGTAGGATAAGAGTCGTTCCATTGGTTCGGGCCATCTGTTCATGTCACCCATCAAGGGTTATTTATGGATCCAGTCATGTCATGTCAAGTCTCGTACCCTATTTATCATGGCTTATTTTCTTTTGTTACCAGCATTTCCATAATGCTTTAAATTTCTTGCTTTCCTTGTTCTTATACTTTGTCTTGAGCCGATGGTCTTTCGGAAATAGCTGCTCTACCTATCAAGGTAGAGGCAAGGTATGCGTACACTCTACCCTCCCCAAACCCCACATTGTGGGATGTTGTTGTTGTTGTTGTTTAGTTTCAATTTTAGTTTAGTATTACCTTATGACTCATGTTATTGATTTGGGCTGCCCACTTCCTTGAGCACCCAATTTACTATTCTTTATTCAGTGGTTTTACATACAAATACTATTCCACAATACTTTTGCCCCTTTTTGTCGGGGCGCTGCCTTTCGCGATGCAGGTACACATACTTAGGACGATCAAACTTCCCTCTATGAGTTACTTCATGTCAGCTTATTAGTGAGTCCTACCTCATTCAGGGTGCTATCATTTATTTCATGTCATGTTAGATAGTCGAGGTATGACGGGGCCTTACCCCGATAAAAGTTAGTATTCATGTTCATATCAGAGGTTTTATAGACTATCATGTCTTGTCAGATGTTCAATTATTATTCAGCTATGGTAGTTACATACGCTTATGTTCTGAAACTACTTTTAGTATTTTCATTTATTAGACTTGATCAGATTTTCCACATTTGAACTATTCATGATTTATACTTTCAGTACATAGAACATGTTTATGATTTATATTTCGCACATGTGTATGTTTGACGTTATGTCAAGTCATGCATGTGGTTCACTTAGTCAAGTTCAAACACTTGGTGCCGTCTGCCCAGCCCTAGGTTCGGGGTGTGACAGATCAGTCACAAGTTCAACTGCTAGGTCTCTAATTTCAGCTCTTAGAGTTTTAACTTCTACTTCTACGTATGAGTCTTTAAAATAAAGTATGCATATCATCCTCCCATAGAGGTGCTCATAGTCACATGTTGTCTCTCTCTTACCCTATTTACAATATTGCACTTATTTACCGTTTCAGCATTACATATTTAGTACATTCTTTCATACTGACGTCTCTTGCTAGGGCACTGCATTTCAATCCGCAAGTACAAATAGACGTTCGACGATCCCTTGCAGTAGGTGCCTTAATCTAGTTGCTGATTATCATGCTCCTTTCCTCCGGAGCTATCTAGTGAGTTGGTAGGTAATGGTTGTTGTGCATTTGTATATAGTTTGGGTATGGTGGGGCCCTGTCCGAACCTGATGATGTTCATGTACTCCTTAGAGGCTTGTAGACAGTTGTCTTGTATATATAATAGACATGTATGGCCTTGCCGGCCTTTCAGTTGGTCCGTTGTACTTATGTTAACCTTAGTATATATATATGTATGTTGGGCCTCTTCTGTATGCAGGTTGAGATGTCATTTGATTGTATAGTTTTGGTTAGAGGCCTTATCGCCCCATGCATTGTTAAGTATGCTACAAGCATCACGACTGGTACGTTGGAGCTCCACCCGACCTAGCGACAAAATGTGTAGTATGTTCTCCTAATGACTTTACTAGATAAACCCAAATTCGCGATATTACACTACTCAACGATTGTATGAAAGCCTTAGGATTCACGAGGAAAGTGACTAGTTCAGGAAAAGATTGTAACGAGGGGATATAGGTAGTGTCGTTGGAAGGTTTCAAAAGTTATGAGAATTCATTCATTTTAAGAAACATACTTTGACTAGAATATGGGGACCTACTATGAGCATGTTATCCGAATGATAACAATGGCCTAAGAGGTTGAAGGCGACCCCAGACTATTGCCGATAAAGGCGAATTTCTAAAACCATGTCATATGAAGAATCATTTCGGGAGATGTTTCAAGAAATTACAGAAGATGCCATGGCCAACATAAGGACTTCAACTCGTCTGCAAGAACTGGATAATCTATAAATATATGAGACAAGACGAGCTTTCCTGTATGTTTGAGCAAAGTTATAATTATCCGCCATTGGGAGGTACGCGCATTAGTGGTAGCAAGAGATCACCAGATTTAAACATTGGAGAGGAGAGATCTACAGTTCCGTTGCATGGTGCGAGTGATTTGAAGCGCCTATATGATAGTGATAGCTTGATGAAGGCAATCAGCGAATAGAATCACGAAACAATCGAAGATTTGTTATAAGCAATGAATAGAGACTTAGTAAATACAATTGGACTGCTAGGATAATGTATCGAGGTCAGAGGATGGTTCGCGGAAGGGCGGACAAGTAAAAGGATTACGTCAAGAAGGATACAAGTAACAAGACTATGGCAATACCCATAGTAGTGTGATTACTTTGAGAAAGTGTAAGGGCGATGACGAATAAGGGATACCTAGAATTTATCAATTAAAAGTGCAAGACCTCCGACACTCAGGACTGGTAGTATAAAAAGTAATATAAGACAAGAGACCCCCCCCATAAGGAAACTCAAAACCAGAAAGATGAAGGTGAGATGATTGGGTGATTAGTTAATAGGAGGTCCAGTAAAGACTACACAAGAAGACCTGAATAAACCACAAGCGTGGACCAAGCTATGCGTTAGACTTAAATACACGAAGCATCATTCTGTCGCAAAAACTATTACGACATTAAAAAAGTAAGTAAGAGGAGGTGATAACGAGCAAGGCTTGGTTGCAAGCCCATAAAAGAGGTGATAGAGCGATCGATGAATTTAAGGCTACAAGATAGATATAAATGGAGTAAGTTGAGAAATAAGAACGATGGGTCAGAGATGGGGGTAAATGAACAATAGTGAATTCTAATTGTATTGGACTGACTAAAAGCTTCACGGCATGGATGATGTTATGGAAATAAAGTTTAGCGAGGTAGACTAAATCTGTTACCAAAGAGCTCCGATGAAAGGCCTTAGCCAAGAGACGAAGGAAGGAATGTCAATCCAAGAATGACAACCAGGGTTGGATAATAGGACAACATCTTGCGAGTACCTAACAATGAAATACACTAACGAATACTTTACCGGGTAATAATATCACGGATTGGAATCAGGAGTGATGTTTTAAATTGCATATATGTACAAAAATGACTTAGGAGGAGTGCGAATATGACACCTAGACAGTAAATGAGTGAGACTTAGGAAGAAATTATGACAGAAAGTTGTTGATAATCATCAATAATAAAGGAAGACAGAGCGGATTAATCGTACTGAGGAACGCATTTTCATTTGGGTAACTTCGTCTATGGAGTATTCGGGAGTAGAGCAATACAATATGTGAGAGCTCCTAGCATAACGACTAGTGGCAACAGTTAAAGAGAACATAAGAATTACAACCTCTAAGCTTAATGAAATAGGAACCCCCAGATACCCCGGGTCAATTGTATACTTCCTGTACAGGATATATGAAACAAGTTACGATTGAGACTCATTATTCACAAAATTCAATCCACTTAGAACCTACTAAGGTATATCGTGAAGTTAAGAAAAGGTATTAGCAGAACAACATAGGAAAGAGCTATACAGTAGTCGTGATTAGTATAGTGCTCGTTGACGCGCAAGCAAGTAGGCGCAGAAGCCGAGAGAATTGATTTGGAAACATTAGGAAGTCGATGGAAGTGGGAAAGTGGTTAAGATGAAATTTGCTAAGGATTTGCCCCGCTAACATCATAAACTAATTTTTATCTGGGTAATTACTTATAGGCTAACCCACTAGTTTACCTCTTGAGAATTAAAACCACTCATGCGGCCGATAGCTATGCAAAATGGTACGATAAGAAGATTTAACGCCTTCTGGTATCTCCACTCATATGAACTTTCAGGAACATGATCATGTTATGACTAAGTTATCAGGAATTATCCCAAAGGAACTTTTAGCATTCAAATTAGCTCCCCTCAAACAAAAGACAAGCCAAGTGTGTGATGTAAACTCTCAAGAACATGTTATGAACTGCGTATTAGACACTACATAAAGATATAATGATGGATATAATACTAAGTATTGCGATGGTAATACATGAAGCTTTGTATGGATGGAGTGGTAGGATTCATATCGGACGGTTAGAGGTAAGTAGACCAGAATTGATGGAATTGGAATTAATACACCCAGGACAGAAAAAGGATGAAGCTATTCAAGAATAATCAACGTCCATACATGATCAATAGAGAATTGTATTTGGCTGCGTAACGATGGGACCAAAGAGTTTGAATTGGTAATAGAGCGCCCCTATAGGTTGCGCCTATAAAGGTCTTGATAAAATCTGGGGGAGGACCTAAACTTGATGAAGAAACCTAGTGACTTGCGGGTTGAATGTGTTATTAATGTCAGAACTCACCCATTTGGTTTCCCCATTTTGGTGCTAAGAAAATACGTTAGAAACTCTTTTCGGACTCTACCCATGGCGAAGGCACGAGTTTGGAAATAGCTTACTATGAATACTTCTAAAATGAGCGAGTCTGTCAGCTAAGTATCAACAATTGTAGTTCCCGAAGACAAGTGTTGTATTACGACAAAGATAAGAAAGGATCAAAGTAACATAGGAGGAAGAGATGATGTGGAAGGCAAAGGAACACATGAGATCTAACAGTACCCACCATATTTACAGTAATCATGTGAGAGCTTCCTTTCTACCGACGTTTGCTACCAATCATACCATCTTACATAAGCCACAGAGGAGATAATTGTGATAAAAGGACGAGGATGCTATCCAATTATCAAGGTTAATCATGGAAATATAGTTTACTATATGTCTTTATGGATAAGGATACGGTCAAGTAAAGCCGACATTGTGACATGTATTGCGTCGTGAACACTGTAAGGCAACAATTGTGCTTTCCAGTTACATAACAGGTTGAGATAGTCTTATTGATAAAAGAAGCCCCGCTGAGGGTTTTATAAAAGTCTAAGAGTTGAGAAGGATGTTACACCTCGTAATTTTGCACGCACATGGGAGCAAAATATCACACCCCATAGCTTGAGTGGGATGGACCATGCTCTACATGCATCTATTGTAATCCTGTATATGGTAAATGACGTAACTTGTAACACAAATGAATTATGTGAAAAAATGTTTTTGTACATGAACGGGGCCACTAGACCATGGTATGTAATTGAATATAAAATAACCCACTGACTCTGTTTATGAAGCCTCTATGAGTACCTATTACTGAATGACTAATACAAGTGCTAGGATAGGGCGCTTAGCTACCCATTATCTCTAACATCAATGCAATTACTAGACCTGACTCGGCTCCATGTAAAATTGGAGCTTGCAACTCTTCCGTTGATCATCTGCACTATCTAGCGAACAAGTCTGCCAATTTGTATAATTAGACCTGCAATGTGAGATATAACAAATGTAGCACCCCCAGCAAAAGGGACGTCAATATAGAAAGATTGTACCAAATACATAAGGAAGACTGAAATAATCATATGAAAGAACATCAAGTGTAAGGAGAGATAGCGAAGAATCAACCTGAAACTCTGAATTGCTACTGAGGGCCATGATATTCACATGTATACTATACATGCATATATAACGCCGTCATATATATATATATATATATATATATATATATATATATATATATATATATATATATATATATATATATATATATATATATATATATATATATATATATATGCGTATATAACGCCATTGGACTCTTTGGGCATCTTTCTTACCATAACAACCTCTGTGGTCATAATCATCATCATATAACTAGTTGATCAGGTGCTGGTGCGTATATAAAGCCATTTCCTTTCCCATAACCCATATAGATATCATATGTGCGTATGTTATGCCTTTGATCATAGTACACACACACACACACACACACACACACACACACACACACATATATATATATATATATATATATATAATGCATGATAGACTCGTGGAATAACATTAGGAACCTTTCGGAGTGACGCAAGGTTGTTACACCTCCGGTTATCATTTTATGAAACTAACATTATCAAAATGTTCATTAAGAGTCAATGATCAATGCAATATGGATTAGAAATTAATCATGGAAGATAAATACATGAGCTTTTATAACTATTGAGGGTAGAGCCGTTATGAGTATCATTCGCTTTACGTTTCATTCTTCGGACTCATACCAAAAGAAGGATAGAAGGTACCTTAACATACTTACTGCTCTGTGATGCTTTACATAAGAACGTTGGAAACATATGAGATTTGTAACAATTAGAGTTGGCTCACTGTCGAGGATTTGATACGACACAAATAATATCATACGGGGGAAACAACTTTGTAGAAGTAGAAGACTTGCGATACTTCATTCGTTGGAACTCACATTAAAGAAGGAATCAAATGATAAGACTTTATGTCGTTGTATACGATAGGAATATACCTACCATTCTACGACCCTATTATGACACCTTCGGAAACCATTATCTTGTGTTGTGGACCATTCTACCTTAGATAGACTATGATCATCTACGTTAATGTGGTTTATCTTAAAAGAAGCTTTATACACCAACAATGGTATTCTGGATGCTTACGACATAATTCCTCTTACGTTATATTCTATAACCCCTTAACGATCATTTGAACTCTTAACCATATAATGACTTGTTATTGTACAATTGACATCACGTGAAAGGAACACCTGATCATAAAAAAGAGAGTCGCGATACTTTACTCCTAGGAACTCAAACAAGAAGGGAACATCTGATAGGACTTTATCTCACTAAATGCGGGATAGACATATGTACTCACTTTACTATATTCCTTATTGATGCTTCCAAAACCTGTATTCTAACTCCATATAACGTCTTATCCTCAAGAAGGCTATGACTTTTATATTAACTTAGCTGTCATATAATTCATCTTACGTAGCAATCTATCATCCATTAGTGATACTCTAGAAGCCAACACTAATTCATCTTAAGTAAGATACTACAATCGATAACAGTAATTTGGATATTATAGATATGACTCATCTTAAATAACAAACTATAATCAATTAAAGATAATCTAGAACCCATCCATATAATTCATCTTCACTAGGACTTGTAATCCATCGAAAACTATCTGAGGTTAATACGTGATTCATCTTACTTTATGCTCTACATCCTATGACACTTACTTAGACGTTAGCCGTGCGATATTATCTACCTTGAGCAATGTGCTGCAGTCCCATACATAAATCCCGTATCTTACCACATACCATACCTTAGACTTAGATCCATAATTCCCTAGCTATCATCTTAAAGTCATCTAATAGTCGTCGTACACATCACCCATCTTAGACGACGTTCTATAACCTCTTTAAGTATGCTTATAAACTGTTACTATTATTAACAAGTATGGTTCTAATCTCTTTATTAACTAGCAATCCTAAAAAAGTAAATCCTTTTCACTTATACTACGGGTCACTATAACACATAACAACTATCAAACATGCAAGGTTATCTTTTCCTCAAAAACCAATAGTCATCACACTACGAAAGTTATTTTGAGGGTGCCACTATAGTTTGTACTTACTCTTTGGTAGAAACACATAGCTACTAATACAATTATGAAAATCAACTCGTCGGGGCAATACCTTGGTAGGACATCAAATAAGCTATTAAACATATGAGTGGAGCAACTCTTACTAACCGTCGTTATGCTATCGGGAGTCTCACGAGGGAACCGATATACCTCGTATACACTTTATAAGAAGAGTATGAGACTTCTAATAGATATATGATACTCATATTACAAAGGTGGCACCAAATAGGGAGTACATGAAACTGTTAAATGCATACATAGGTCACCTCTAGAATTCTATTTTGGTATCATACTCTATAGGCTACTAGTGGGGGGGGGGATTCTATTATTTTTGCTATAGCTCATAACATAATTTTTAAGATGACTACGCTTGAGTAATGACCAGGTGTGAGCACATAACATCTCTTTTATTTCACTTTGTATGCTAGGAACGTCATCATACTTAAGGGGAACTACTACACTTGGAAGCTCTAAACTTCATAGTTTACATAAAAATCAAATATCGTATGTCGTTCCGTAGTGATGAGTCAAGAAAATAGCCTTACATACCTTTTAAGCCAATTCCTCATTGATATACATAGAACCAGCTCCATTTGTAATTAAACTAACACAAGGAAGACAAGACTAGTATCAATAAGAGGAACACACCACCTAGCTTATGAGCGGCAAGCTTATTCTACAAATGTTTCTACGGTAATTATCCAAGCCTATTTCCTTTCTAATCCTTGCAACACTCTTAATAACATGTGAGTAAAAGTTCACCAACACTTCCAGCACCTCGATACACCAAGAACAGTCCCACTTATAACAAAATTAGCGATTCCACTATATCCATCCTATCTTTAACTTACTAACTAGTAATAACCAAGTACTTATAAATCATCAACTAGATCATATACAACACTATTATATTTCCAACACCTAAATCATTATATGAGTAGCCTCACAACACCATAACGGTTCATCAAGACACAAGCTCGTTCTATAATAAATCAGACAACATATCCACTATTTCTTTTACATTCCTCAAGTTCATAACAACATCAACAACACACAAACACCATCATTTTACAAGTCCAGCTCTTCAACACATAAATGAAACCCTAAATAGCCCCTAAACAACATGCTACAACTATACCAACTATATTACTAAGCAATCAAGAAGCGACAAGCTCCAGAGGCTATATATATATATATATATATATATATATATATATATATATATATATATATATATAATATAATGGTGCTCTCCGCACCCGACCTTCTTTTAATAATACAAGCTCTACTTGAGATACCAAAAGCCTCCCAATATCCATACCATCATAAACAACCCATAAATAACTAAAAACAACAAACCAAAACTTGAACTCACGACTTCCGAACACCGTCCCGTGAGTTATAGCTAAAACATATATAAAATTCCTCAACTATGAGGAGAAATGAAAGAGGGCCAATAGCCTTAGATTGGCTGGTTGGGAGAAAATAACTTAGGGATATCTTTCCATTCAACTTAGCTTTACATAATTTTTCATGAAGACTTCAGCCAAACCCCTAAAAATTATCACTTGTCTTAAGCTTAAGAAGAAGGGAAACACTTGGAGTCTATGGCGGATGAAGGTTCTATCCATGGATGCTTTCAATTCAAAGAAAGAGAAAGAAGATTACCTTGAGCTTATGGAGGGGGAAGAAGAAGCTTCCATGGAAGCCATGAGAGCTTGGAGGTCAACATGAAGAAGAGAAGAATAGAAGAAGAGATGAGAAAATTGGCTGCTTGCTGGAGAGCATATGATGGTGAGAGAGGGAGGAAATGAGATAAGAATGAGAGGAATCAACCCTTTTAAGGGTTGGCTGACCCCCTTGGTCGACCCCCTTCTATTTCCCTTCAATTTGGGTTTTTTCTTTATAAGTAAGTGATGCACACGCTTGTTTATTTATGGTCCTATCCTTTACTAAGTAGGTGATGCACCTACTTGTCACTTACTTAAGCTAGAAGGTTACTAATTAGTTCTGAACACGTTGTCGTCCTCGTCTAAGATGTAGGATGTGAAACAAGTAGGAATGAAAGTATGTAGGTCAAGCAAGTATGACATGTAAGCAAGTAGCTCAATCAATTAGGACATGTAATCAAGTAGCTCAAGCACATAGGAGATCTAAGAACGTAGGTGAAACACATATGTGAAGCTTGTAGGTCGTCCACCTTTGTCTGATGCCTCATTCTCTTATGGACCTTATACCTTAACTAGACTTGACATTTGCATACACTTGTATTCTTAGGGCTGATTCTTCTATATTAATTTAACCTCGTCGACTCCAAATTAGTCTTACATATGTTAAAAAGTATGGGGTGCTACACAAAATCAGTCGACTTAAGCCCCAGTGACTCGGGATCCTTTCCAAGGGTCCCCTATGACTTAGACGGACATTAAGAAGGTATTTGGAAGATTGGAGGTCATTGGGCTTAAAGAAACCATCCCTCGACAAAGTTAGTGTGATACGTTAAGCATTTCGTGTCGCAGATGAGGTCTGCCTTGTAGACAGGGGCGTAGATGAGCCAAGAAATCAAGGCCATCCCAGTGCCCTGATATACCATTGGATCTGCAGACCATCCTAGCTTATTTAAGCAGTGGTTCGTCCATTTAACTTATATTTCAACCTAAGCAGATCCCTAACACCCCTAAATCCTCCCTAGACATTCTCCAAAGGTCCAAGGGTGATTACCAAGTGAATCCATTATGTTACAAGAGCAAAGCTAGACTAGATGGGAGATGACACTTTTATGGTGTAGTAGAGCAATGAAGGGTGGATGAGAGCACATCCAAGCTTGTATTTTGAGTTGTTTCTTCTGGTTGAGTTAAGTATAACACCCTATTGATTGTGCTTGAGGTTAATTTCATGCTAGATGAATTGTTTGGATGAAGAATCATGAACTAGAGCTTGAAATAAAGAGGAGATGTAATTGTCTTATTGTTGGACTATTTTGAACCAATAATTATAACTTGTTAGAGTTGAAATTCATGGAACGTAACTTAGATATGTTGTGTATGATATTGTTGTTCTTGTCTATGTAATGATATTGAATATTGAAAACCATATCATAAGCTAAAAGAAGAGGTGACTAGAAAACATGTAGAAATGGTTCTTATTGTTGTTACTTTGTGTTGGGTTGTTTTGATTGAATTCAAGTTTGGAATAAGTTTGGAATCTTGATGTTGGATTGGTAAGTGAGAAGAAGTTAGATATGTGGTTTGGATTTTGAATTGCCATTGTTGATAGGATAATAAGCTCAATGCAAATTAAGCGTTTGATGAAATATCGTAATGAATCGACTCTTAAATTATCAACCCAACTTGATTCTAATCATCTATATTGTGTAGATTGTCATTCGTAGAACGTATGACAACATATGAGCTTCCATTGGACATATGACAAAGGTATGTTAAGGCTAACTCTTCCTTCTTTTTTGGCATGACCCATGGATTACCATAACAAGAATGAACGTCCCTCCAAAAAGGGCTCTACTCTTAAGATTTGAACTTATAAATGCCTTTACTTCCTTTTGATGTATTTTATGTCTCTTGTTATCCCTTTTCGGGAGAATTTCCCACACTTGATAGTGTCTCAAATTGTAGGGCCTCTTATGGCTCTTATTTATCCTACGACAGCTGATACATATATAGTTCCATAATGATAATCGGAAGGTAAAGTTGGAGTAACTGGTAAATTTGCTGCCATGTGACCAGGAGGTCATGGGTTCAAGCCGTGGAAATAGCCTCTTGCAAAAATGTGAGGTAAGGTTACATACAATAGACCCTTGTGGTCCGGCCCTTCCTCGAATCCCGCGCATAGCTGGAGCTTAGTGCACCGGGGTGCCTTTTTTTAATGATAATCGGAAAGTAACAACCTCGTGTCACTCTGATCAGGTTTATGAGGTCCTTTAGAGTCCTTCCATGCATTGTATATATATGTATCTATTTTACGACACCGAGCTGAATAATAGTCGGCCGGAAAGGCACTTATATGTGGACACTAATGCAATTGGGTAATTTATGATGATGATAGCGTCAAAGAGTGGCTTAATGATAATGAGATAGCCCCAATGTGTGGCCTACATTTACATATATATGTAACTATGAATTTTTTAAAAAAGTATGCTTATCATCCATCCATAGAGGCGCTCACAATCACAAGTTGTCTCTCTCTTACCCTATTTATAGTATTGCACTTATTTATAGTTTCAGCCTTACATATTCAATACATTATTTTGTACTGACATCCCATGCTAGGATGCTGCGTTTCATGCCCACAGATACAAATATACGTTTGGATGATCCCTCATAGTAGATGCCATGATCCAGCTGCTGATTGTCAAACTCTTTTCTTGCAGAGATGTCTAGTGAGTTAGTAAGTAATAGTTGTTGTGCATATGTATATAGTTTCGGTATAGCTGTCACGACCCAAATTGGAGGGCCCCGACAGGCACCCAGACCATACCCGCCGGGCGCCATAGATACACTCCACCCTTAAACAAATTTAAACACGGACTGAGCCGTGATAGATAATATAAAATTTCAACCCAAAGGCCCAGCTTATCCATTTATATACCAAGGCTGGCAAGGCCTTACATGACACTAACCACAAGACACCTGTCTACAAGCCTCTAAAGAGTAAAACATACCATGACTAGACCGCAACTCCGAAACGAATAGAGTGCTCCAAATACCAGCTGAACCAACAACCTACTAGTGCAAACCGTCACTCCCTCAATATGAATCTGCGGGCATAAAACACAGCGTCCCCCGACAAAAGGGACGTCAGTACGACTGATGTAATGAGTATGATAGGCATAAGAAATAACATAGCAAAGATATATCATAATCTGAAATAGAAACAACAGAACATCTGTAAATGCCTCTGAGGGCCCTAATACACATGCCTAAATATTATGCACAATGCAGTATACATATACATCAGCCTCTTCGGGCATCTTTCTTACCATAACAGCCTATGTGGGCATCATACCATATAATGATTAATGAATGTATGCATAATACAAATGCGGTATACCAATGTCCACACAGGAATCCTCCCATAACCGCCTCTGTGGGCATCAGGTTATATCGCCACACAAGGGCATCACATCATATTGGCCTCTTCAGGCTATTTCGTGATAGTCTGTACCAGCTGCAGGTGGTGTGCGTATATAACGCCTTTATCCCTTTACCCCAATTCCCATACATATATATATATATATATATATATATAATATTTACCATATAGTAATGTGCATAGCACAAGTGGTCCAGGATAACATATGAATGCAATGCAAATGAAATGCATGAATAATAATAAAACATCCGGAGTGACACAATATCCTTTACACCTTTGGTGAACATTGGGAATATCAACAGCTTTTCCGGTGCGCCTTGTTAAGGTCTAAGAAACATGCTTGTATATTCTTTCAACATAGGAGTCGATGACTTGATCATCCTTAACTACTAAGAGTAGAGTAATTTATGTAGCAACACAACGGTTATGCTTCGCACATAGAGTAATGCCAAAAAGAAGGAAAAAGCCTTGCATACCTTGTTGTCAAAATTATCTAAGTTCCACGGATCTTTGTAAGCTCTATGAATAATTATCTACATCACACGGATGATTAAATCATAATCGAATCAATATATCAGAAATAGATTCTTAGAGACATTCTAGCGAACACCTTGTACGCGTAACACCTATATTTCTTCTATATCGAAACCTATGCATGTAGCGAAACACCCAACCCTCTTAATCCTTCTTTTTACTGCTACAATTTCCAAAATAGTATAACAATTTCACATGCAATCCCAATACCTTACAATTATGGCAGTATCGACAACACTCAACCCAAACATAGCATTTTCGATAATCTTCTTTAGAACTAGTGGCAAGAATCAAGTTCAGAACTTGTATAAACTTTAAGAACAAGGAAGATTACCTTTGTTAGACGCAGTGACGAGTGTCGTCGGAAAAATCTATCACCCCAAACAGCTTCCGATACACAGAAACAGAACCCCAAAAAATTGACTTGAGCTAGGGCTTCTCGAACTCAAGGCATGTGCTTGATTTCTGCGCGTCCAAGCTTGTTTTAAGTGTTTAATTTCGCTGGACCAAGGCCCTGAACATCATGACTGCTTCCCCCTTTTTGGTGAGCAGAAGCTTGCGGAAACCCCCCAAATTCGACCGAGAATTTTCAGAGAACCCACCAACCAAGCTTACTCCTTCTGCTTGAAATGATGGAGGAATTTGTAGAGATGAAGATTTTACTTAGTAATGGAGAAGGAGAAATGTTGGAGATTTGAGGAGCTGCCATCGGTCGATCACTTTGGACTTAGTCACCCCACAGTGATTTATAAGAGTACACGTATAAATCCCCCACTATAAATTGTCTCCCCAATTATAATTAATTAACCCCATAATTAATTAATTAACCCCATAATTAATTAATTATACACACAATTAAATTTCCGATCTCAATTCACTTAAATTCCGACGACTTATAAAATCCTCTTATACCTAATGTCATAATTCATGTAATACGACACTAGTCTATAACCTCTTCGGGGATACACAATTATTATTAATACTCACCGTCATCGCACTTATTAAATCCAAAATTATTTTGGGATCACGTCCTTTTACATACTAATTTCCTTATTAGCATACGTGAGTGCAACATAAACCTCCCGGAGTCCGGTCTACTTGCATATGCTTATATGTTCAACCGTTACCCGAAAGTACGGGGTATTACATCATCTCTCCCTTAGAAACATTCATCCTCGAATGGGGTAACATATCTAACTCTTGTCAAAATAAACATGACTTGAATCATCTCTAGGCAATTATAATGATGACATACTTACAGAACCTAACATCTGAACAAGGCATTTGAGATGGTAAGGGCAGTAGCAAGATCTTATGTTAGAAGGACTCAAATAATTAATCATATTAGTAATGGTAAATACTTTTTGAAGTTAAACAACAATAGGAGGCACACCACAAAGCACATAATAGTAGGAAGGAATAAAGACCAATGATCATACTGAATTTCTACCAAAGATATGTTTTCCAGATTTCCACATTGAAATAAATAAGCAGGTCAACACTTCCCATTTAGAACTCTTCAGTAGGTATCAAATTATACCTACCCTTAACAGGCTTAATCATTCTTTAAATCAAGAAAGTTTATCACAATATGACTTATGGAAACTAAATGAGATATTGGTCCATGTGCTCATGCTAGTTAACCATACACAAGCTTAATCCAATATCTAAATCCCTATCCCTATTGCATACTCTATGTCCACAGATGAGCAAATTGGGACAACTTTAGATTACTGTAAAATGTCCTTTGTGCAAATAGATAGGCAGGCAGGATCAAGTCACAATCCAGGTATTTGACATGGGTATACTAACAGTTTCAAAGCATTAGACAATCAGAACATAATTTCAGGTTGTCATATACTCATTTATGGATCAATCTTATTCATACTAAGACCAACACAACAGGGTAGCACCCTTACTCAGTCATACATTACACAATGTTTTCCTATAGTGTAGTATCTATTTTATTCTTAAGGAAAGGACAACAGCTCATCAAGAACATATACTGCAGAACATATACTGCAACACCTTGGATAATAATGCAGCAACTTGTAAGAAAAAATAGAATTGCCCAAAATTCAGCAATAAGTCATACCTAAAATGAAGTGCTAATGTCTAAGGTACAACAGTCTCCAAGCCCTATAATTGTCTCAAAATATGACAGGTTTCAGCTTCAAACACACAACATTTATCACCTCAAACTGCAGCAGTTTAGAGAAAGTGGAACAACCATGAGTGATGTGAAGCAGGAGTCATAAGATGGTATCCAACATCAGCCTCAAGTAGTAGCAAACAATTCTTCACAAGGCTGTAGCTAAAGTAAGCATTTAGTCTAAGGAATGTAGAAGTTGAAGTGCAGCACAACAGCTAAAATATAGCTGCAGGTGTGGTGTCAACAATACTCACCATTGCAGTAAACAACTTGTGTAATATTTCAAGTGAAACATCTACTCTTAGTGTAGCACTTGTTCCTCAGAGAGTTGCCAAAAATAACAGCTCCTTAGGTGACACATTACAACAACAAATGGCAATAATTTTTAATCAAAGTGTAGCAGGGACAGTAGTAGCCAGTGACAGCAAAAACAACAGCCAAAATAACAGCAAACATGGTTGCTCAATACCTCAGAAGGTAACAAATATATGCAGCAACCAAAATAAATATATGGCAGCCAACTGCTCAATACCTAACAACTGCCCATGTTACTCTCTAGTGTAATTTCTATTCATCTTTTAAAATAACAGGGGGTAACATGATTTCATTGTGCAGCCAATATTCTAGAAGATAGAAGCAACAACAATTTATATATAGAATGCAAAATCAAGAAATGCAGCAACATTGTCCTCTCAGACACCTCCATTCTTGGCCTCAAGAATCATATAGCAAAGTAAAGGTCTAAAGTATAATATGAAAGTGACAGCACCAGGTAACCATAACTTAGCAAGACCATATTAGGGTTGTCACTACATAGCCAAATCAAATGGTAGAGTTCATGCCACACATACTCATAGGGCTATAACATTTGTGATAGGAACAACTTAAAGCAAACATGACATTCATAAACTAAACCAAGTAGGCATACCATCAAAGAAACCATAGCTAAACAAACCCTTTCAAGTTCATTTGCAACCTAAACTAACTTTAAAACTAGGTATAATGTTGTTAATATATCCAGTAGGTTTACTTATAATCAGATATATGTCCCATAATCAATCCTGGAAATAAACATAAAAGATGAGCATGCCACCTATGGCCAACTAGTGAGTGAAGTCAAGTTGAAACCAATTATACTAACATGATCCCTATTTTAGACTGTAGGTTTAATGACATGTCTCTTTAGGCCAGAATCAGATACCAACCTCAAAACATGTCACATAGTACATAGGAAGGGCAAATAGATTAACTCAATTGCACCTAGAAACTTCTCAATAGACTAGTTCTAAGTTGATTAATCATAGGTCTTTGTATTCATACTGCAAGACATCATAACAACATTTAGTTTATTATAACTATGTTTGCCTAGTTAATGTCTTATAACCAATAACACACAACATTAAGTAATGGACAAGCTTTGATTTACTTCAAATAACCATCTCTAGCCTATTTATGAGTTTTAGTCATGCTGAAGCATTAACAAATCCTTAAACAGGGCATATGACTGGAAACATATTACTGAAGACAAATTAAAAGATCTTGCTTAAGCTACATTGGCATGCATAACAACATTTTAAAGCATCCTAATTATTACAGGATTAAAGGTAGGTACAGGGTCCTGGCTTAACTTAAGACTAGAATGAGAATATGTCTTTTAATCATGTCCAGATCACAGAATAAAACAAATCATAACTGCACATGTCACTGAGGCAAATATACACACACCAGCACCCAAGAATTGCACTTATGAGTGGGATAAGAATAACATTTAGAGCATATAAATGGTTGTCTAACTTAAATTGTCAGTAGAAGTCATAAGAGATACATGAATGGTTTATACAGACTCAACATGCTCAACACTTAATAGTTCCAAATAATCAGTCATGTACTCCAGGCTACAAAGATGGTAAAATAGATATACAAGCCTACATGATTCAAGTCTAAAAAACTTAGGTAATTTTGAGTACAATGAACTAGTGCAGGAAACAACTGGACAGTTTACACTATAGTATGCACTTATAGAAGGCAACAAAGCATTGGTAACAAGAACAACATATTATGGGATCAAATTGAAACTCAATATGTTATTAGGAAACCACACTTAGGCTGCATCACTTCAAATCATTGAACACCACATAGAACCAAAAACAGTAAGCCAACATACTCTCTAGGCTTATACTAAACAAGTGTTACTATGGTAATTATGTGAAAAAGATAATAGGAGCTACACAAGTCTTTTCACTGTAACCAATAAGTTATAGATTACCCCTAGCCTCAGGTCAGATCCATATTAAGTCAAAATTATCTCTAATACCCATTAATCACTCCTAAATCAGTTCAACCAAGGTTATCATTGACTAACTTATGCATACAAATAGTTTTAAAGCCATCTCATGACTTAACTAAAATCACACCAAACTATACAACAACCTTATCATCCCACATACAAAATCCATTTATTCCTTTGATTAATCCAAACATATAACCATAGCAAATATTACGCTTTTTAGGCTTACATTATCTCTTCACATAAACTCTTCCATATATGACTAAGATAACTTCTCATAATCTCGAAACATTTTACATTATACTGCTGGATATGAATATGAACTAACTGAAGTATTTTTTGGTAATTGACATTACCGAAATAGTAACAGGCACTAGTTAAACTCAAATTCTTAAGAATCAGCTCTACTGTACGATCTATGATATGAAAAACGGAGACATTCCTAAATGCCCTGTAGCCTCCTGCTTATAAGTGTGGCGCGCAACATACCCATAACCAAGACTCTACTAGACACGGATTGCAGACTCCCTAAGACAGACATGCTCTGATACCAAGTTTGTCACGACCCAAACCGGAGGGCCGCGATGAGCACCCGGACCCTACCCGCCGAGTGCCACAGATACACTCCACCCTTAAATATATTTAAACACGGTCTGAGCTGTGATAGATAATATAAAGTTTCAACCCAAAAGCCCCAACTTATTCATTTATATACCAAGGCCGGCAAGGCCTTACATGATACTAACCACAGGACACCTGTCTACAAGCCTATAAAAAGTAAAACATACCATGACCAGACCGCAACTCTGAAATGAATAGAGTGCTATAAATACCAGCTGAACCAGCAACCTATTAGTGTGAATCGTCACTCCCTCAATATAAACATGCGGGCATAAAACACAGTGTCTCCCGACAAAAGAGACGTTAGTACGACTGATGTACTGAGTATGATAGGCATAAGAAATAACATAGCAGAGATATATCATAAACTAAAATAGAAACAACTGAACATCAGTAAATGCCTCTAGGGCCCTAATACACATGCCTAAATGTTATGCATAATGTACATCAGCCTCTTCGGGCATCTTCCTTACCATAACAGCCTCTGTGGACATCATACCATATAATGATTAATGAATGTATGCATAATGCAAATGCGGTATACTAATGTCCACACATGAATCCTCCCATAACTGCCTCTATGGGCATCAGGTTATATCGCCACACAAGGGCATCAGGTTATATCACCACACAAGGGCATCACATCATCACATCATATTTGCCTCTTCGGGCTCTTTCGTGATAGTCTGTACCAGCTGCAAGTGGTGTGCGTATATAACGCCTTTTTTCTTTTACCCCAATTCCCATAAATACATATATATATATATATATATATAATATTTACCATATAGTAATGTGCATAACACAAGTGGTCCAGGATAACATATGAATGCAATGCAAATGAAATGCATTAATAATAATAAAACATCCGGAGTGACACAATATCCTTTACACCTTTGGTTAATATTGGGAATATCAACATCTTTTCCGGTGTGCCTTATTAAGGTCTTAGAAACATGCTTGGATATTCATTCAACATAGGAGTCAATGACTTGATCATCCTTAACTACTAAGAGAAGAGTAATTTATGTAGCAACACAACGGTTATGCTTCACACATAGAGTTATGCCAAAAAGAAGAAAAAAGCCTTGCATACCTTGTTGTCGAAATTATCTAAGTTCTGCGGGTCCTTGTAAGCCCTATGAATGATTATCTACATCACACGGATGATTTAAATCATAATCGAATCAATATATCAGAAACAGATTCTTAGAGATATTCTAGCGAACACCTTGTACGCGTAGCACCTATATTCCTTCTATATCGAAACCTATGCATGTAGCAAAACACCCAGCCCTCTTAATCCTTCTTTTTACTGCTACAATTTCCAAAATAGTACAACAATTTCACATGCAATCCCAATACCTTACAATTACGGCAGTCTCGACAACACCCAACCCAAACATAGCATTTTTGATAATCGTCTTTAGAACTAGTGGCAAGAATCAAGTTCAGAACTTGTATAAACTTTAAGAATAGGGATGATAACCTCTATTAGACGCAGTGATGAGTGTCTTCGGAAAAATCTATCACCCCAAACAGATTCCGATACACAGAAACAGAATCCCCAAAAATCGACTTGAGCTATGGCTTCTCGAACTCAAGGCATGTGCTTGATTTCTGCGCGTCCAAGCTTGTTTTAAGGGTTTAAAATTGCGGGACCAAGGCCCAGAACATCATGACTGCTTCCTCATTTTTGGTGAGTAGAAGCTTGCGGAAACTCCCCAAATTCGACCGAGAATTTTCAGAGAACCCACCAACCGAGCTTACTCCTTCTACTTGAAATGATGGAGGAATTTGTAGAGATTAAGATTTTGCTTAGTAATGGAGAAGGAGAAATGTTGGAGATTTGAGGAGCTGCCATCGGTCGATCACTTTGGACTTAGTCACGCCACAGTGATTTATAAGAGTACACGTATAAATCCCCCACTATAAATTGTCTCCTAAATTATAATTAATTAACCCCACAATTAATTAATTATACACACAATTAAATTTCTGTTCTCAATTCACTTAAATCCCGATGACTTATAAAATCCTCTTATACCTAATGTCATAATTCCTGTAATATGACACTTGTCTATAACCTCTTCGGGGATACACAATTATTATTAATACTCCCCATCATCACACTTATTAAATCCAAAATTATTTCGGGATCATGTCCTTTTACATACTAATTTCCTTATTAGCATACGTGAGTGCAACATAAACCTCCCGGAGTCCGGTCTACTTGCCTATGCTTATATGTTCAACCGTTACCCTAAAGTATGGGGTATTACAATAGCGTGGCCTTGTCACAACCTGATGATGTTGATATACTCCTTAGGGGCTTGTGGACAATTGTCTTGCATATAACAATTATGTATGGCCTTGCCGAAATCTCAGTTGATCCATTGTACTTATGTCGGTCTTGTCGGCCTTAGTATATATATATATATATATATATATGTGTGTGTGTGTGTGTGTGTGTGTGTGTGTGTATGTTGGGCCTCTTCTATATGCTGGTTGTTGTGTCATGTGATTGTATAGTTTTGGTTAGAGGCCTTGTCGGCCCGTGTATTATTAACTATGCTACATGTATCACGACTGGTATTCTCGGGCATTATGGAACCGGGTGCTGGCTACACTCCCAAAGGTTGGGGTATGACAATTGGCGCGCCCCATGGAGAAGTATTAGGCCTAATGAAGTGCTTTTCAAGCAAATCTTTCAACTACGCTTTCAATTCCTTCAATTGAACAGGGGACATCCTATAAGGAGGGATAGATATATTGTCTGGGTATCTGGAAGCAAATCAATAGAAAAATCAATTTCCATTTCAAGAGGAACGCCTGGAAGCTCATTAAAAAATACATCGATTAATTCATTAACAACATGAATGGAATGAAGGGTTGGAGGTTCTATTTCTGTATTTTGTACTCGTACCAAATGATATATATACCCTTTTGAAATCATCTTTCGTGCCTTAAGGTAGGAAATAAATCCCTTTAGGTGCTGTTGCAATACCCTTCCATTCTATAACAGGTTCAACTGGAAAATTACAATGATCAATCTTCATCCAATAATCCAGATTAGCATAACAAGAGGCTAACCAGTCCATGCCTATGATGATATCAAAATCAACCATTTCCAATTCATTTAGGTCGGCTAAAGTATGACGATTATAAAATACATAAAACAAATGATCCACCCATTCGGGTGTATCATTTGTTATGTGTATTTTTTCACTACTTTGTAGCCCCGATACACCCGTCTAACAATCACTGACTCGCCAACCGACATAGACACAATAGACAACTTACTCAATAACTTAGGTTCTTTACCAAACTTGCCAGCAACAATAGGAGTAACATACAATAAAGTAGAACCCGGGTCTATCATCGCATACATATCAAAAGAAGAAATGTGTAATATACCTGTAACCACATCAAGAGATGAATCTTAGTCTTTTCAACCAGCCAAAGCATAAATACAGTTCTAATAATAGCCCGGGCTAGACGCTCCACCCCTACCTTTTCCTCTACCAACTGACATTTGAGTTCCCTGCCTAGAGGGGCGTACAGATGAAAAAGAAGCAGCTACAGACTCAGTCAGCTATGCCATTCCATCTTTGCCTCAAATCAGATAGTTCTGCATAATATGATTGAGCTATCCATAAGAATAACACAAATTCGAACCCTGACGACACTGCCCAAAATGAGTCCTACCATAACGATCACAATAAGGCATAGAAGGCCTCATTTGGATCGAATCCCTTCTATTCTACTTGCTTGATGCCCGAGAATTTTAATCCTGACCAGAATAAGTGATCTGATCATGACGCTGGCCCTGAAACTGTGGCGGTGCACTGGAACCGGATGTGATGGATGCCTAGGAAACTATGCCCTAAACCAACCTCTGAACTCTCATGTATCACCTACAGACCGGGCCCTCTTATATTGTCCCCTGTCATGCTCTAGATTAACCTACTGTTATCTCTTGTGATCCTCCAAATTCTATCTATATTCCTGGATGTAAGCAATATCTATTCCTGAATTCAGAGTAGTTGTGGTACACTCATTAATCAAGTGTGTCCCCAAACCATTAATAAACCAATATACTCAATTATTCATCTCCACTACAACCGTAGGAGGATATCTGCCAAGGAATTAAACTGTAGACTCTACTCCCGCCTACTGAAGAAGTAGAAACTATCTTGCCTAGCCTATCAGAGCTAAACCGGCATGAAATGATGCAAGAAAGACTTAGAAAACTCTCTCCATACTGCCGGTGGGGCACGGTGTCCACTGGACTGCTCCCATGACTCATACTATGCCATGGTGACATTCCACAGTCTATAATAATCCAACTCAACTGACTAAGTATCGATGGCATGCATTACCCACAAAGTCTACTATATTTGATCTAGAAAGTTCTGTTGGTCTGGGTTTGAGTCTGATCTCATAAATACCGGAGTGTCCAGGTTGATAAAGTCCTGAACTTTCACGATGACCGCTCTATCAGAAGGATACATGGTTTGATGTTGGGCTTGAGAAGCCACGAATTGAATCAATAATTGTACATCGATCCACATATCAAGATCCTGATTAGGAGTGACTTAGGGAGGAATTATAGGTACATAAGATCCCATGTCCTCATCTAGAGGTGGTGCGAGTGGAGTCCTAGAGGCCCGAGATATGGCCTCATCCTGGTGCTCCTGCTGTCCCATGTTAGCGGGTGGTACTTGACTATCACCTTCTCCTACCTCCATATCCAACCTCCAAAAAGTCGCCTGCCATCTAGTCGTAGGCATCACTAAAAATATAAGCAAGATAACAATTAGGAGTTGAACACTTACAACTCAGCTCTATCGCACGATCTTGATCAAGAAAGAAGGTAACCCACTTAAATGCCCTATAGCCTCATGTTTATAAGTGAGGTGCACAACACACCCATAAATAAGACTCTACTAGATACAACTTGCAGACTCCCAGGACAGACCTGCTCTGATACTAAGTTTTCACACCCTAACCTTTGAGAGTGTGGCCGGCACCCGGTGCCTGGACGACCCGAGCGTAACACCTACATATCATAACGTGAACATATAACTGTCTAGGCTGACAAGGCCTTAGAATGATAATCTCAAAGGATTCTAAATAAAACAAACTATAGCAATATGTAACTAACCACCATATACATAACAAGGTCAGCAAGGCCGTTCGCTCGACTATACAATGACAACTAGTTTGCAATCTTCTAGGAGTAAACAACATGTTATACGATCAGGACAGTGCCCCCGATATACATATAGTACAAAATGGCTTATAAATAACCCTGACTCGGTAATACTCTAGAAGAAAGTGGAGCTCACCAACAAAAACTGATACTTGGAAGCAGCCTATGGTGGATGATCCTCTCCTCATCTACCTAAACTTGCGTGGCATAAAACATATCATCCCCTGACAAAAGGGACGTCAGTACAAATAATGTACTCATTATATAAGGCAGTAATAAACATAATAATAAAAAATAGTAAAAAGAGGGATATGAGTCAACCTAAACCTATGAAATACCCTTGAGGCCCATGAAATGTACAATGATCGTACTTATGCTATAATGTTTTTCTATGACACTACATCGATGTTGTAACTCTAACCATTCAATTACCCAACTGATTAGTGGTAACTTCCCGATTGACCATAGCTCGGTGGTAATTGCATAACTGCCCGACCGACCGTAGCTCGATGGTGAGTACATGTCTTCCCTACCAGTGGTAAATAATGTTACAAAACTTCCCAACTGGCGGTATATACATCACTACCCAATCAATATCCATTTGGTGGTATTCATAGTCCACTGTAATAGTAATAACACTTTTGGCTCCTTTAACTAGTAAAACTCTCCTCTTTCTTCAAAACGACACTTGGTCGACTTTCTGAATAACTCATTTTGACACACTATTTCTAGGTGGTACATGAGAGATAAAAAGTTCAGATGACTAGCTTACAAACCAACCTATATAGGACACAATATTATGAAAGAAAATTACTCCCAACAAAGGACAACCAAACATGTGGTTAAGATACTTCCTTGAGAGATCATTTATAAATTAATATATGTTTGAAATTCATGCCTTTGAAAGGAGGGTTAGCCTTACATACCTGTGTCGAGTCGCCTAACAACACAATCTACGTAACTCATCTAGCACCTCAACCTATAAGAATGATAACACTCCCTTATGCTAAGGAAACACTAGTATATGACGTATATCGAGCGGAAAGCTCGTTCTAAAATGGATTGAATAAAATTTTCTCTATTTCTTTGTAATGACCCATCCAGTCATTTTTAGCTAAAGACTCTTATTTGATTAATTTACCCTTCTCGAATACTCTATATGGGGTTTGTGATGCATGGGGGTGGGTAGCATGGATCCCGAAGTCCATTTATATGAGTTTCAGATGCAAAAGCCCAAAACATGAACCTTAGAGTTGGATAGTTTGACTCAATATTTACTTTTGAGTATATGGGTTCATTTCCACATTCTGTCACTTCCGGTAGTTCCGGAGGATCATTTATGACTAAGTCGATTCATAGGTTTGCTTCCTAAGGTAATCAAATGTATTTTGTGGTAATATTTATAGAATTTGGATATTTTGGGCAATTCATTCGAAAAGTATACCTTAGCTCGATTAAATGGGAAATCTAAGGGCACGAGTGAGTTCATAGCACTATTTACCTTGAGAAAGCATGTCTGTTTTGTGTTTGGGGGGTCTCGGGTATTTGGTAGTGTTGACACCCAATTTTGTTCCGTCTTTTCCAACTTATTTGCAATTTTAAATATTTTTTAACACCTCAAAATAATTTTAATCTATATGCATACATGTATATATACATGTATATATATATATATACATATATATATATATATATATACATGTATATATATATGTATACATATATATATATATATATATATATTATTCTCTTATTATTATTATTATTCGCATTTTTTACTATCATTTGCATTTTTATCATAATCATAAGTTTTATCCGAAAATTCTATGATATTCTATTTTTCGCAAAAATGGCATCGCATTTCCATTTTTATTAAGAATTAAGCATTTCGCAAATATTATATCTTTATTATTATCACATCGTCATGTTTTTATTTAAATAATTTACATTTTTTTTTTCTTCAATGCATTTTTAATATTAAAACCCCTTTTATATTTTTAAATCCATAACCCAATTTTATTTCTCAATCCCAAAACAATTTCTACCCAAAACCCATTTTCCCCAAAAACAAAACAACCCATTTTGGCCTAATCGAACCGGCTCATTCGGCCAAACCCGAAGCCCAATACCCATTTCCCCTTATTTCCCTCTTACACCCAAACCAAACCCAACCCTTATACCAAACACCAAAAAAAAAAAATCGAAATCCCCTTACCAAGCCCAACCGGTCGGCCCACACCCCAAACCCAACCGGCCAGCCCAATTTCCCAAGCCTACCCGAGCCCAAACCCATTCCCTTTTATCCCCCTAACCAAAACCAAAAAAAAAAAAACCAAACAAACCCTACACTTATTTTTCTCTTTCTCTCTCACTAGCCGCCGACAACACCCCTGCCACACCTACACCGTTGCCCCCATACCCTGCCACCACCAACCCCTGCCACACCCATCACCATCACTTCACCCATACCATAACCCCCAAAATCCGCAACACACGCCCCAAAAATCAGATTTTGTTCCCCCATTTATTTTGAATTTGAATTCGTTTTTTAAGGGGTATGAGGGGGGGGGGGGTTGAACGTTGGGGTTGATATCTATAAATACCCCCTTTTGTTCTACGTTTGAGGGAGGATTTTTGGAGGATTTTTTGGAGTTCTTTTCGGGTCCAAAGAAGAACAAAAAAAAGGGTCGATTTCTTCTTAATTTTCTTGTTATAAAATACTCCTTTTGGTTCTTAATTTCAATATGAAAATCCCTTTGTTCTTCACATTTCGGGTTGGATAAAAAATCTGAAAAAATACTACTTTTCTTTTCCCTAAATTTCACCCTCAAAATATCTGATTTCTTTTGTTTCAATTCGATTCGGGTCGGGTCATTCCGGGTCGGGTCGAACATTAGAAAACAAAATTCTATTTCAGAGAAAAATCAGAATTCGAAATCTAAAATAAATCATAATTCTAAACATTTCCAAGCGGATTCGACGATTCAAAACAACGCCTCGGTTCGCTACCCGGAAAAGGTTAGACTCATTCCAATTCTTCTATATTTCTTTAAGATTATTTGATTGTGTGTTTATGCTTGATTTAGTATGATATTTTGCTAAATAATGTAGTCTTGATTAATTAATATGATAATGAGATGTTTTGCTTACATAATCGTATATATGTCGTTGGGATATTCCTGATTTGGAGCTGATATGTGATAGACGATATTGCCTCGATGTTTTGGTTAACTAATTATTGTCATTAGCTCTAGTAAGGTATATTGGGTTCATTATTAAGTGCAATACGGATAATGTAAGATTAATACGTGTTTGGAAGAAGCTATGGCTTGATTAAATACTCTTAGGACACTTAGCGGATTGTTGATATTCAAATTATTGTATGTTGTGTAGGTTGTTAGCTTGGTTGCTGCCTATTAAATCAAACAATGAGCATACTTTAATTGATTTAAATGGCGATATTTACATGTTATATTCTAGATTAATATGTGCAATTTTAAAAGGAGTCTATTATCCATGTTTATATAATAGTATGTGCGTTTGGTTTAAGTTTATGAATGTCATGTTTCTTTAAGATTAAGATGAGTTCAACTGAATTTATCATGTATGTTTACATAATTTATACATTGGTCTTCCTTGCCTATTTTATTCTTGTTTAAATTTAGAGCCGGTTGTGTTAGCATATGCTCTTTCTTCGGCTACTTTAATGTGCCAAATTTGAAAAAAAAATGATGTCTTAAGGATATGTAAAATATACGGCCATGAGTATTCATTCCTATGTACATTTAATGTTGTATATTTCGTGTATATATATATTAGGAATATTCATGTGTTTATATTTTCGTTCCGTCTACTAATCTTTTTCTTTTCTTTATCTACATGAAATGCATCGGGAGCAACGAAGAGTCTCATTATGAGACTCATCATGATCATTGCCGAACGAAGATCCGCATTCACTCTCCTTGCATTCTCCAAACTCGGGATTTCCAAACCAATAGGGCGAGATGACATCGTCATCCGTTTTAGTTCCCTTCCATTGTTATTCTTTATTTTCGTTATTTTTATTTGGGTCTGTAATAATTATTTAATGCTTGTGTGATTGTTAGGATATTTAGAATAATTAGGCCATGAATGGATAAATTAATAGGGTAGTTCAAAACCGTCGCTAGTTTATTCATTTGTAGGCTCGGTTAACTCAAACTTAGAAACCCATCGCTAGTTATTTACTTTAGGCTCGTTAGTTTCAAAATTGGAAATCCGCGGCTAGTTTGTTTATTTTAGGCGCGCCATGCATGTTCAAACTTTCAAAAACAGTCAGCTCGTATTTGCATCTTAAACATATGTTTAAGCCTTTGTTTTATACAATCTTATGATTTAAAATGACTTGCTAAAAATCATTTCTTTATATTACTAATAAATTACTTTTTCCCTTTTTATTATCAATTGCGAAATAAGTATTTTATTAAACTTTCATACAAATGTATTCTTATCCAAAAAATCAACTTTATATGTGTTTTATAAATCATACTTTACAATGTCATGCATACTCTTTCACATTTCATACCAGGAATTATTCTCGCAACTATTTTTGCAATAAAAGAAAATCATTACTTTAAAGCATTCTCTTTAAATATTATTCTTAAAATATATGCATTTTTAGTATAATTAACCTGAGTTTGATCGGATAACCGTAAGTTAGCGGATCTTAAAGTGCCTAACCCCTTCCCTTTAGGATAATAAAGAACCCTTACCTAGAATTTCATTAGTTTCGCATACCTTAAAATTGGAGTTACATTGCAGTATTTAGTTTAATATTTAGGTGTCCTAATTCACCGTAAAAAATAATTATGTGGTGACTCCTTAACCCTTTTTACCCAGGAATCACCGATACGTTATGCTCCGCTTCTGACCACCCGCGGGTCGAGGTCAAGAAAAGGGCACGATAGGTAGAGATTTGATTAAGTTGCCATATTGCTAGTGTCTGGTGTCCACACCAACGACCTCCTATCCGCTATTGCATGTCTGCCTCTATGAAGGTTGGCTTGCAAATGCGGGCCCTGTACTCTGTAATATTTTCCACTTCTGCGGATGTCATTCTCATATAGGTGATGCACTTCTGTGGAGTCTATTCCACCGCAGGGAATCCCAAGTTCTTTTAATGAATCTGTCTCAGCAACCCTTTTTCTGCTGAAGCGAGACAGCAGAAGTAAAGTCAATTCTACTGAAGCGGAATCGGTATTCCATATTAAGTATTAAATGCCCTAAACATATTCATTCCTCTAAAACATCCTCTTGTGACTAAAGCTCGGCTAGGAGGGAAATTCTGATGGTTTTCACTATTGTTCTTCATTGGAGGTATAATTTCATCCCCTTTAATTATTTATTCTCGTTTGGGTCTTCTAATCCTAGTATGACTTCTACTTTGGGGAGGATGATAACATAGGATTCCATGCTAGAATTAGAGAGCTTAAAATAAGATTTGGGGATTATATATTGATTAGATGATTGTCATATTGTAAATAAGTATTGGTTAATGATAAATGATCTTATTATAATGGTTAATTTGATTATGGAAACCCTTTTTGGTTTGGGGGAAATTCTAGGGTTTGAAATTAGGGCTTTTCCTAATTCATGAAATTGAAGGTCCAAATGAGTTTAAGTTTCAAATTAACTTAAGAATATGATTATCTAGTATGTGCTTATGCTTTTTGGGAAATGAAGTTTGAGTCTTACTGATGTGGGGTCGGGTTTGGTTTTGGAAGTCTTGATGTGTTTAAGGACTATGTTCTTGTATTATGTGTAAGCTTTATATTAATGTATAATACATGCATGTTAGACTTCGATTACCATGACGCACTTCAGAAGGGTAAGGCAAGCGTAGAGATTGATTGTTCGAGGATCATGTTCGGCCCAGAGGTAGGCTACGATTTACTTTCACTAGACTCCGATATAAATACATAATTAGTTATAAATATTAAGGGGTATTGGATGTGTTTGGGGGTCCCACGCAAACGGTTGTGATGAACATTTCAGTGGATACCGGTGTTGAACTGTGATGATGTATGATTTGGAAAATCAGCCTTATGTTGGTTCCGACTGTTGATTGATTGGGCTTGTCGCCATTATGTGGGCTCACCGCCATATTTGCTATTGATATGTTTATTCATCATACATGCTTTCAATATGATATCCTGATTTGTACTTGGATTGTATGTGTTATTGAATTCGTGAAATCATGTGGTATTTCATTTATATATTTGGTTGCATCTCATTATATCATGATTTTTTTGCCTTTAATTGTCATTGCATTCATACACTCATGGTTATTAGGATATTTATATTGTAGTGGTATGAAAATGATGTGGGTCCAAGAGACCTGAGAAGGTAAGATTACTTTTGAGATTATGGAAATATTGAGATGCTGATAATGTTACAGATGGCTCGAGTTGCATGCTACAATAGATATGATGATACACGGGGGTAGGGGTTGCTTGCCAGCAATAAGCTATTATAGCCAAGGGCTGGGCTCCATCAACCAAGTGTTCCAGAGGGTATATGGACTTCTCAGGTCCCCTATGGGTGTGCAACTCATAGAATGTTAGCACTTGTATACCAAAAAAGGAAAGGTACCTGACATATGCATTGCATTCAAATCATACATTCATCATGCATTGATTATTATGGTTTGGTAACATGATATAAATTTGTCATTGGGATTTGAGTGGTACCTTGATTAAATGGACTTGGATTGATTTTATTGGCTGGATTGGTCACCATGATTGGCTTGTTCTCTGTGTATTGGATTTGTAGGGTTACCTCTTTATGAGTTTGAGTACATGTTGCAGAATTAAGTTGTGGTCAGTGGATTTTATTGACAAAACTATTTTAGTCATAGAGAACTGGGAAGTCTTGTATTGCTTGATAATTGATAACATTATTTGATAGAGAGTCTAGAAAGAACTAATCGGAAGGTTGTTGTGGTACTTAATGACTCATATATTTCTTATGTGTAATTCCCTTCCCTAACTAGGGATAAAAATAGTAAATTTCTACTTAGAGTATAATGAGGATGTTAAGTGTATAACATACGTCCCGCCCTTACTTGTATAACACCGTAAATAGTCCAGGAGTTAGGTGGTATAAGAAGTTAATATTTTTATGATTAGACTAATCATGAAACCCCGTGAAGAGGATTGTGATAGGATGTTGTGCACTAGGGTCAACTTGTCTTAATTAGATATTTGTTGATGAACAAAATGCTGGATTGTTAATTGATGACTTGGTGGGTTTCTGGACAGAAAAAGGATGTAGAATTAATCATTAAGCACCTGAATACTGTATTTGAACTCTTTCTAAAACTGGGTAACTCTTATGAATATGAAGTCTTATGTGAATAAGTATTTTGTTGACCTCTATGAACTTGTACATGAGCTACATGTCTTAAGAGGGTTATCAAACTATATAGTGTAGGATTATGTGGTGTCAACCCGATATTTATCTCTTTTTATATATCTTCCGTCGTTGTCGGCCTATGATGCCTACGGGGGTATGTTTGTGTACTCATACTACACTTGATGCATTATATTTGGATGCTGTTACAGATCCATCCACCATTTCAAGACCTTGATTCAAGTCCGAGTAGTTGATTCCAACATTCAGGGTGAGGATGCTACTTCCAGCATGCCTTGGATGCTTATGCTATTATTCTATTTTTTTTATTGTATTCGAGAGACATGTCAGACATTTAGACTATGCTATTTCCATGTATCAGACTATGTATTTGATTTAGAGCTCTTGTATTATTGACCAGATCTGTTTGGGGGTTTTATTGTCTTTCAGACTTATGTTCCGTGTATTTATAATATGATAGATGTGTTTGTAAGTAATTTGTTATTTTTGCATTATTCTTCAATTATTAGTAATGTTATATGAGAAGTGGTTCGCCTATCAATGGGAAGTGTAGTTGCCACCACGATTCCTGAAAAGGGATCGTGACAAAGTTGGTATCAGAGCTTTAGTTTAAACGGTCTTAAATACAAGAGCAATATCTAGTAGAGTCTCGAAGATTGGTGTAGAGACGTCTGTACTTATCTTTGAGAGGCTATGGGACGTTTAGGAAACTTTTCTTTCTTCATTCCCTTCGTGGTAAGGTTAATCAAATTGGTATCTGAAACTTCTTCTTCCTATTCTATCACCGATGGTGGTAACACACTCTTAAATTTATGCGTGAGTGGTTTGATATGGTGTCGTGCGGTAGGGTATGAGATGTGTTACCATGATAAGTACGCGTGACCAAGTTCAGTCTTCAACTATGATATAAAGGTGCAGTCTATTTGGGGTTATGTTGGGAGACCCCTCAGTTTAGTGATATCTTGGGGAAGTGGAAATGAGAATACGGGGGCGCAAGAAAGAGTAATTAGATGGATCAATCTCTGCTATTAGAAGAGAAAAATTGGTATCTGACGTGATTGTTAGGATAAGCTGCAAGGTGTAAGGATAAGTTGATGCGAGGTGAAGCCAATGAGGCTATGATTGATGGAAAGAGAGTCTTGAGGATCAAAGGGAGAGTATGTGTTCCTCGTGTTGGAGACCAGACGAGATTAATTCTGGAGGAAGCTCACAGTTCTAGATATTTCATTCATCTAGGTGCTACAAAGATGTATCGTGATTTACAGCAGCACTATTAGTGGGGTAGGATAAAGAGAGATATTATTGAGTTTGTGTCTTGGTGTCTAAATTTCCAGCAGGTCAAAGAGCACCAGAGACCCAGTAGTTTGACTCAGATGATGCCCATTCTCGAATGGAAGTGGGAACAGATTGATATGGATTTTGTTGATAAGTTGACCAAGTCTGCATATTTCATTTTGGTCCAGACGACTTACAATTTGGAGAAGTTGGCTACGATTTATACTCGTGAGATTGTTTGTCTACATGGAGTACCTATTTCTATTAATTTAGACTGGGTACTCAGTTTACTTCCCATTTTTGGCAGACTTTGCAAAAGGAGTTGGGGATTCACTTGGATCTCAGTACAACATTTCACCCTCAGACGGACGGTCAGTCCAAGCGGACCATTCAGGTTCTGGAGAATAATTACGGGCCTGCATGATTGATTTTGGTGGTCATTGGGACCAGTTCTTACTTTTGGCAGAGTTTCCGTACAACAACAATTATCACTCCAACATGATATGGCGCATTTTGAGGCTTTATATGGTAGGAGGTGTAGCTTTCCGATCGGGTGGTCTGATGTGTTCAAGGTGAGGCCTTAGGGTACCGATTTATTGAGAGATTCCTTAGAGAAGGTGTAGGTGATTCAGAACAAGCTCCTGGCAGCTTAGAGTAGGTAGAAGGGGTGTGCGGACCAGAATGTCCAGGTTATGGAGTTTATAGTTAGTGACAGGGTTATATTAAAGGTCTCACCTATCAAAGGCGTGAAAAGATTCAACAAGAGAGGAAAGTTGAGTCCAAGGTATATCGGCGTTTTGAGATTCTTTAGAGAGTTTGAGAGGTGGCATATGTGTTGGCTCTACCACCGGATATTTCAGGTGTCCATCCAGTTTTCTATGTTTCTATGTTGAAGAAATACCATACTGATAAGTCCTACATTATCCAATAGGACTACGTATTTCTTGATCATAATCTGGAGTTCGAAGAAGAGTATGTGGCCATTTTGGACAGGCAGGTGAGAAAGTTGAGGTCTAAAGAGATTGCTTCAGTGAAGGTATAATGGAAGCATCATCCTATTGAGGAGGCCACTTGGGACTGAGGCTGATATGCCAAGCTAATACCCTCACTTGTTTATTGTTTTTGGTATGTTTTTCCCTTTTTATTTCTCTCATTTCGAGGATGAATGTTTGTTTAATTGGTATCAGATATAATGACCCATCTGATCATTTTTAGCTAAAGACCCTTATTTGACCAAATTACCCATCTCGTAGACTTTGTGTGGAGTTTGTGACGTACGAAGATGGGTAGCATGGATCTCGAGGTACCTTTATATGATTATTGGAAGAAAATTCCGAATAGTTTAGAAATGATAAATTTGTCCCAAAGTTGACTTTTGGGTATATAAGTTTATTTTCTGGTTCCGTCACTCTCGATAGTACTAGAGGGTCATTCGCTTTCGATGTATTCTATGACTCTATTTGTAAATTTGTGGAATTTGGATGTTTTGGGTGAAATCGTAGAAAAATATTTCTTAGCTCGGTCGTTTGCAAAATCCGAGTGTGTTAGTGAATTTGCAGTATAGTTTACCTTGTAGTATTTTGGGTGTTTGGTAGAGATTTGACTTGAATTCCTAGTTGTTGCCGCTTCTGTGTGACCACCTCAGTAGAGGTTGCCTCATAGATGCATGCCTTGTATAAGATTGAGGTCTCCCTTCTGCGGAACATTCCTTGCAGAGGCGATCCTCCTCTGCGGTGTAATTTGTGTCTGTCTCCCATCCGGTATTTTAAGTTATTCTACCTCGGCGGCTTGTTTTCTGTCGAACCGTTCCACCTAGGCGATAACGGAATCGCTCTTTTCCAGAATAAGAATTTATTGCCCAAAATGAAATCACTACTCCTAAAACCTTTTCTTTGCGTTTAGGGCTCGATAGAGAGATAATTCTTGGTCTTCCATCACCATTCTTCTTGAAGTGAAGGTTTTCCACTCCTTTTCATTTAATAATCATTTTTGGGTCTTTTAATCCTAGTATAATTTCTAATTGGGGGAAGAATCTAACCTAAGTTCATGATGGAATAAGAGGCTTATGATTCTTGATTTGAAGGTTGATTTATGGTTGTATTATTTTAATATTGTAACTTAGTGTTGCATAATGATAGGTGATTGTATAATGAAGTTAATTTGATGATTGGAAACCATTTTAAAATTGGGGGAAAACGTAGGGTTTAATTTGGGGGATTTCCCCTAATTATGAAATTGAGGGTCCAATCGTGTTTAGTTTTTGAATTAATTTAAGGATATGATTCTATATTGTATTATCATGTTTTCTGAGTAATAAAGTTCCGACCTTTACCACCGTGTTGAATTTTGGTTGGACTTTTGGATTGCTTTTAAGGACTAATGTTACACTCTGCACCTTCGTACATTGAATGGCCGTAGGTTAGTAGACGCAAGGCAAATGAGAGATTGTTCTTAAGGAAGATACTTAAAGATGTTGGGTTGATTCATTGAGGGGCCACCAAAGTTTAAGAGTCGCTATGCCACATGTGTTTATATCCTTTACCTCGAGCGTGTCGTGACAAACTAATGTATGTTTTGTTTGGTAACTATCATTTTATTACCACGGAAAAGATTTACATAGTTTTAGAGTCATAACCCTCTAGAGTATGACATAAGCCCTAACTTCTAGTGCACCATCACAACAATTCGAATACAGTCTTCAGAACATCGAACTTTCACTCAACAACTAATGATTGAAATTTAGAGTTTGATGAATCTTTGCTAGCCTTGACATCTTTCCTCCTCTACAATGGATATATTGAATTAGGAGCTTCACAAGCCGTGATTCTAGTATTTTCTTGTTTTGAAATGCCCTGTGGTTCCTCTCTTGCCATATATAATATATGCAGCCTGAGAGAGCCATCCTATATAGGTCTGCCTTTGCACTTCCCCCTATTGGCATGATCTCTAGCCCATCTATTTTCTTGTTCCCAACTGAGGACCTGTCTTTGTATCTTCTACCACTGGAGTATCTTTCTCCATATCACCTTTGCAACTTGACATTAGAAAAATAGGTGTTGCATGATTTCAGGGCAGCTTTCACATAAGGGACGTTGATGTTCCACTTGAGTAATCTGTCCTTTGTAGCTAGTCTCTTATGAAGTGCTATGTAGTGAATGAACACCCATCTTGGACACCCCTGATTGTTACATAGTATCTTCTTCCATCCTATTTTGGGGAATTCTCCTCTCAGCTTGTTGTATATTATCCTTATTGAATATTCTATCAGCTGCATAAAATTGTCGTGTTATACCAGCATCCCCCAAGTACTTTTTTGCTTTAAAAATCTTCCTAGTCACCATGAGACCTGTTTTGGTTATGTGTCCCATATTGGTTATGGGACATATTTTATCTTATCAAAAAAATTATCGTGTTATACCAGCATCCCCTAAGTACAATATGGGACACACAACCAAAACAGGTCTCATGGGTGACCAGGAAGATTTTTATAACAAAGAAGTACTTGGAACACTTCTGATCAGTTGAAGCCTTCCTGCATATGAGAGGAACTTTGAAGACCAAGTGGTTATCTTACCAATCATTTTATCCAACAGTGGTTAACACTGACCAATAGACAATCTCTTAGAGCTTAGAGGTACTCCAATGTATCTAAAGGGCAATGTCCCAGTGGTGAATCCCAGGGCTTGAATAATCTCCTATTGATCCCCATGTTTTAACCCCCCCCCACCTCCCAAGTAGATACAACTATTTCCTTGATTAGTTATCAGCCAAGAACATAAAGAGAAAAGTTAGAAAGAGTCAAACAACAATCTAGCAGATCCAAGATCCCCTCTACAAAATAGAAGCAGATCATATGCAAATCCCAAATGAACAATATTCATTTTCTCACATCTAGGGTGAAAGTTAAACTCCGGGTTGTTTTTGAGGGTTTGAAGAATCCTACTCAAGTATCCCATAGCAATGACAAATAAGAAAGGTGATAGTGTATCTCCCTGCCTTACCTCTCTTTTAACATTAAAGGGTAGGTTGGATTACTATTAATCACTATAGAGTAGGAGACTGTTCTCACACAAGTCATTATACATTTAACAAAGATGTTAGGGAAGTGTAAACCATAGAGTACTTGTTCTCAGTAAGACCATTCTAAGGGTCATATGTTTTTTGCATGTCAATCTTAATAATGCATTTAGGTGACACTCCATTTCTCCCATACCCTTTCACTAGTTCATGACTTATCATGGATGACCCTACTAGTGCCAACAGTTGCCTGTTCACTATCTATAATACTATCCATCACCCCTTGAAGTATAAAAGTTAGCATTTTGGAGATGATTTTATAAATTGTAGTGCAACACGAGATAGGTCTGTACAGCCTAATGGATGTATAATTTTTGATTTTAGGAATGAGAGTAATAGATGTGCAGTTTATAGGTTTATACACCTCATTTGTATCAAAGAAGTACATGATATATTGAGTTACCTCATGGCCAATGGTAGGCCATGCTTTCTTAAAGAAGTATGAGTTGAAATCATCAACCCCTTGAGCCTTTATATCATCAATATCTCTTAGTGCCTAGCACACATTATCATCAGTAAAGGGTTTGATCAAGTTCTATTGTTGCTATATACTCAGTTTTGGACCTTTATCAAGTATGTCTGGTTGGATAGCTGGTAATGCAAGGTTAGCTGATCCCAAAAGTGACTTATAGAACCCCAAGATCTTTGCTTCAATATTATCTTCATTATGAACGTATGTTCCATTATCAGTAACCAGACTAAGTATTTGATTATGTGAGGTTTCTAATGAATATGCTAATTGAGGATCTAGATTCATTCAAATGACAGAAAGGAATAGGCTAAGGACCGTACCTTAATGATCCCTAACTATATTGATGTTCTTGAGTTCTAGTCTTTCTAGTAGCCAATGATCCTACTCTGACATTAGCAAAGAGGTGTGTTGTATTTTAGTCTCCTACTTGTACCATTGAATCATGGACTTTTGTTTGTAGACACTCTCCTCTATATTTCTCCATTTTCAAGTTTCTGCTTCAATTCCTTCTCAATATCAAATAAGTCTGTTGGGTGACCAGGTATTCTCATTTTCTCCTGGAGGTTCTGCAAATCATGTATAGCAGTTTTAACTCTTTTAGTTACCCCTTTAAATTCTTGATTGTTAAGTACTTTCAACCTCCTCTTGACTTCTTTGATCTTGTACAACTAATTCAAGTTTAAATGAGGTTATGATTCCTATGAAAAGACAAGGGAAGCTTTGGGCAAGTATTGGAGGTACATCCAAAGATGTCCTGTTACACCCATAATTTCGTACGGGTTTAAGGGCATGGTTGGCCGACTTGAATTACGGTGATTCGAGATCCTCAAGGGTCATTTACGACTTATAAGGATGTAAATAAGGTTTATGGAAGGTTGGAATTCAATTGGATTGAGAGAAACATCTCTCAACGAAGTTTGAAGAAGATAGGACGATGTGCTACACATTTCACCTCACGAAAGCCAATCTGCCTCGCGGATGGGGACACATCTTAAGGTAACCATTTGGTAACCTTCCTGCCACCATATGAGGTTGAGGATGTGGCCACATATTCCCATATGCGTCGTATATCCTCACACATATGGGAAGCGGTGGGCTGCCTATTTAAGGCTAAGTCTTGAACCTTCATCTAAAACATTTCATTTTTTACCCCATTCACTCCTAGATGCCTCCAAACCCTCTTCCAAGTTCCTTAAACCATTAAACAACCATTCATCAAGGTTGTGATGAAATATTTTCCTCAATAAGCTTAGATCATCTTAAAATCTCCCCTTGGTTGTTAAGAAGAACATTGAAGTTCTTAAGGATTGAAGGAAGCCTTGGTGTGGAGAATCGCTTAGCTGGTTTAAGGTATGATTCTTTCCACTCTTAAGGTTCTTAAAATCCTCCTAGCATATAGTGATCATTCGGTGAAAGTAATTTATAAAAGGTTAAGTTAAGCCCTATAATTGAGACATGTTGGTTGTTGTGGTGGTTTAGTTATGTTCTTGAGAAAAGAATGGACTCAATCTAGTAGCGTTCTTGGTATATTTAGTAATAATGGAAGAATTATGATAGCGTGGTTTGTATGAAAACAAGATATGAAGATTGCGCATGCTAAGCATTTGATAAAACGTCGCAATAAGGGAATCTTGCAACTAATGAGTCGACTCTTAGATTATCAACTCCGACTTGAATCGAATCATTTCTGTTGTGTAGCTTATCATTCATGGAATGTACGAGGAAATGGGAGCTATTATTGGCCAGACAATAGAGATATGTTAAGGCTTACTCTTCCCTCTTTTGACATGACCTATAAATAAGCGTAACGAGAATGAACGTCCACCCAAAATGGACTCTACTATTAAGATTTGAACTTGAAAAAGCATTTACTTTCTATTGATGTATTTTATAAATCTTGTTATTCCTTGTCGGGAGCATCTCCCGCACCATGATAGTGTCTCAGATGGTGTGGCCTCTAATGGCTCTTGTTGATCCTACGACAGTTGATACAAACATAGCTATATAATGATAATCGGAGGGTAACGATCTTGTGTCACTCTAATCAGATTCATGAGAGTCTCTTGAGTCATTTTATGCATTGTATACATACGTATATATTTTATGACACCGAAACGTGCTATAGTCAGACTGGTAGACACCAATATGTGCACACCACTGCAGTTGGGTAGTTTATGATGATGAAAGTCCCAAAGAGCAGCGTATTGATGGTAAGATAGTCCCGATGTGTGCAATATACATATATACATATGATTCTTCTAGCATGAATAACATTTGCCCACAAAGGCATTCAGAGTTACAAGTGGTCTTCCTCTCTTACTCTATTTACAATATTGCACTCATTTACAATTTCAACTTTACATATTCAGTACATTATTCCGTACTAATGTCCCTTTGTTAGGGGTGCTGTATTTTTATGCCCACAGGTACATATAGACACTCAGACTATCCCTCACAGTAGGTGCCTCGATCCAGGTGCTGATTGTCACACTCCTTTATTTCGGAGAAATCTAGTGAGTTAGTAGGTAATGGTTATTGTGCATATGTAGATAGTTTGGGTATGGCGGGGCACTGTCCCGGTTGTTGATGTTCATGTACTCCTTAGAGCCTTGTAGATAATTATTTTGTGTACCGTAGTATATGAAGGGGAACCTTGGAGTAACTAGTAAAGTTGTTGTCATGTGACCAGTAGGTTATGTATTCAAGCCGTGGAAACAGCCACTTGCAGAAATGTGAGCTAAGGCAGCGTACAATAGACATCCGACCATTTCTCGGACCCCGCGCATAGCGAGAGCTTAGTGCACTGGGCTGCCCTTTAGTGATGTATGACCTTGCCGGCCTTTCATTTGACCTGTTGTACTTATGTCGACCTTGTCAGCCCTAGTATGTATATGCATATATGTCTGTTAGGCCTCTTCTGTATGCAAGTTGTTGTGTCACTTGATCACATAGTTTTGGTTTGAGGACTTGTCGGCCCAGGTATTGTTGAGCATGCTACAGGTATTACGGCTGGTACACTCAGGCCTTAGGGCATCAGGTGCCGGCCAAATCCCCCAAGGTTGGGGTGTGAAAAACTAGGTATTAGAGCAGGTCAGTCCTAGAAAAGTCTACAACTTATGTCTAGTAGAGTCTTGTTTATAGATGTTTAGCGTGTTACATTTATAAACATGAAACTATAGGGCATTTGGGATGGTTACCTTATTTTTTGATCTAGATCGTGCAATATAGCCGAGCTATAAGTATCCAATTCTTAACCATGTTGTGTTTACAATTTCAACGATGCCTTCTTCGAAGGATGCACCCTCTATCAAGACTAACCCGTCAGAGGATGCAAGTAGGTTACCTACTCACCAGTCCTCGACTCAAATAGGATTAGGGGCACTAAGAGAGACCCCCGTACCATAAGATATACCATTAGATATACCATCAAATATACCGCCAGCACCGTCCGACGAGGATGTTAGGAAGGCGGTTCATATATTGACCCAACTAGTTACCTCTCAGGCATAATACAGCCTGGTATGATTGACAGTGACAGACCCCTGGAAGGGTCAGGGAGTTCACAACCCAGGAAGCCCATTGGCTAGGGTTCGTTGTTGATTGGTAGGTTTGATTCAGTTGGGGAGAATAAAAGGACTAAGAGAGCTAACATGGTTAGTGACTATCTGGGAGGACAGAGTGATGAAGGATTACAGACATATGGTCAACATGACATGTTTACACAACAAGTTAGGTATGATCAGAGTTCTAGGGTAAGATCGAGGCTATGATCACAAACTTTAATACTTCAGGGTCAGAGTGGAGCAGACAGAGTGGGGCCATCTAGGCCATGTTGTAGGTAATGTGGTCGAATGTATGCGGGGCCATGCCGTACGGGGACAAGAGCCTGATGTTGGTGTGGTAATCGAGAGCATAAGATTAGAGACAATCCTAGATTGGCCCGCAGTGAGGAAGATGAAACTGAGGATGGAGCCTTTCTGATGCTGTCCGAGATGAGGAGACGGGCACATGTATGATATTGATTCCCATTGTTAATCCATTTACCTCCTACATACTTAGTATGGATCTATTTCATATTTAAGAACATCGATCCCATTTTGGTAATTGGTTTCTATGATATTGCTAGTTGGATAAGACATTTTGATGAGAATAAGTATGGAGTATAAAAATATCAATAAAAAAGATGGACTTCTAGTCCATCCAATGGCTAAAAGGACAGATGTACATCGTAGACAGAGAAGACTTGGAGCATACACTAGACTTAGCGGCAAAAAGTGTAGTGTGATGCTCAAATTATTATACTAGATAAACCCTGAATCTGCGGTGATATAATACCCAACGATTGTACTAAATCCCTAAGCTTGGTGAAAGAAGTGGAGAATCGAGGAAAATATTATAATCGGGGGATGCATATAATGTAATCGGAAAATTTCGGAGATTATGAGAATTCGTTCATTTTATGGAATATACGATAACTAGAATGTGAGGACTTGCTATGGACATGTGGTCTGGACAATAACATTTAACCTAAGGGATTGAGAATGACCCCCGACTATTGGTAATAAGGGCGAATCCCGAAACTGAGACATACGAGGAATCATTCTGAAAGATGATTAAAGGAGTGATGCAAGATGCAATACCCAAGATAATAACTCCAACTTATCCATAAGGATTGGAGCGTCCACAAATGCCGGAGGCATGACGAACCTTCTGTTTGTTTGAAGAAATTCATATGGATTGCTAGTGGAAGTCATAGGCGCAAGTCGAAACAAGGGATTGTCAGTTCTAAACTTTGGAGAGAAAAGATCTCTAGGTCTGTTGTATTATGCAAAGTGGTTTTAGTGCCTATAGGATGGTAATAGTTTGATAAGGGAAACTGAAGATAAGGACTTCGAAACAATTGAGGATTATCTATAAGTAATGGGTAAACAATTGGTAAATACAAAGGGAATGCTATGATAAGGTATTGAGATTGAATGATGGTTCGTGGAAAGGCGGACAAGCGAAAAGAGACTACGTCAAGAAGGGTACAAAAATATGAACTATGGTGAAGCCCGTAATCATATGATTATTCTAAGATGACGTAAGGGTGGTGACTAAGGAGGAATATTTAAAACTTATCAGCTAAAGATGTTAGATCCCCAACGTCCAGAAATGGTGGTTAAAGGGTGCAATAAGACAAGAGACCCCCTTTCGACGAAATTTAAAACTGAAAGTGTGAAGGTGAGACAATTGGAAGGTCAGTGATGAGAGATCTAATAATGAATAAAGTAAGAGGGCTTAATCGAACTATAAGGCGTAGGCCAAGCTGTGCATAGGGCATACATATGCAAAGCATAAATTCCATCACATTACCATTTCAACATTCAAAGGAAGTGAAGGTGGTAACGAGTAAGTTTAGTATGAGCATGTGAAGCGATAGATCATCGACGAATTTAAGACTACAAGATAGATGTTAAGGGAATGAGTTGAGAAATAAGGGCGATGGGTCATAAATGGGACTAAATGAATAACTGTGATTTTGAATCACGTTGGGTAACTAAAATAAACTTCACAAGATAAATGATGGAATGGGCATATAGATAGACGAGGTCAAACTAAATCTGTTACCAAAGTTCTCTGGGTGAAGAGCCCTAGCCATGAGACAAAAAAAGGGGAAATGTAAATCCAAGAATGACAGTTAAAGTTGAATAATCGGACCACATCTTATAATGTCAAACCCTTCGGGATTCTGCACATACCTAACCATGCCCGGGTTAGAATCAGAATTAACATTTGGGATCACAAGTATGTACCAAGATATTTAAGAAGAATCACAGATGAGACATATAGATAGTAAACGAGTGAGATTCAGGAAGAAATTATGAAGGAATGTTGCTGATAACCACCAATAATAAAGGAAAGCACATAAAGAGGTTTCCCTAAAGCTACGAATAAGAGTTAGTCGCCACGACACGCGCGCTTTATATTTTGATGACGTCGTCTATGGAGAATTTGGGAACAAAATACTATAGGATATAAGAGGTCCCAGTATAACGTTGGTAATCAAAGTTATAGATAATAACCAAGGCACACACCCATTAAGTAATTTGACCAATATACAGGATAAGAAAAAGATTTGACCGAAGTGCATCGGTTATCCAATGGAGGTTAAAGTCAAGTGATAGTATTTTCATAACTCAATATACTACAAAGTCCTTCCTCACACTGAGGACTAAGGAAATGTCAAGATAAAGACTGCTCACAATAATCTATTCTGAAAGAAATAATCCCCTTGATTATTTTCATTACTTTGATAGGTATATATACAAGATACAAAATAGGAGAATCCTATTCCTATTCTATTTCTAAAACCTTATTCTACCATAATTCTAACTCTACAATTATGGTAGTGTATATTCCTAATTATGGTAATAAATACATTACAATATACTACACATATATTTTCCAAATATACAATATTCTTGACTACCAAAACAGCCACAAAACCGAGCCCAATAATTGCCATAAATCGTGGCACTTAATATGGCAATATACACTTGTATATTGTGTGTATATTGCCATATTTAACACACCCCCGCAGTCATAGCGGGCGGTCTTCGAACGCTGAGACTGTCCCTAAAATCTTCAAAGAGAACCGCGGGCAAACCCTTTGTAAAGATGTCTGCAATTTGATAACGAGACGGGACATGGCATACGCGAACTTGACCCTTTGCAACCTTTTCACGGACAAAGTGAATGTCCATTTCGATATGCTTGGTGCGTTGGTGTTGAACGGGGTTACCTGAAAGGTAGATGGCACTAATGTTATCGCAATATACCAAGGTTGCCTTCTGAATGGGACAATGAAGCTCCAAAAGCAAATTACGTAGCCAACATGATTCGGAGACCACATTTGCTACCCCTCGATATTCTGCCTCAAGACTTGAGCGTGATAGTGTTGCTCGACGCTTTGCCGACCAGGAAACCAAGTTGTTGCCAAGGAACATACAAGAGCTTAAGTCGACCGTCTGGTGTCGGGACAACCACCCCAATCAGCATCCGTGTAGGAAACAAGTGTGGATGTAGATGACGGATACAAGTGCAACCCATAGTCTAGTGTCCCCTGAATATACCGAATGATGCTTTTGATTGCATTCATGTGCTCAACCCTGGGATCATGCATGAATAAACACACCTGCTGAACCGCATATGTAATATCTGGTCTGGTGAAGGTAAGATACTGGAGGGCCCCTGTAAGACTGCGATAGCGGGTCGGGTCCTCGTATGGTGCACCTGCTGCTGCACTTAGCTTTGGGTTTGCATCAACTGGTGTGGAAGTGGACTTACAGGATGACATCCCAGCCCTCTCGATGATCTCAGCAGCATACTTCCGTTGAGACAGAAACAACCCACCTGAATGACGTATGACAGCAATCCCCAAAAAATAACTCAAAGGCCCTAAGTCTTTCATAGCAAACTCAGAACTGAGCATGGTCATGATAGACTGGCGCAAGGCATCGGAAGAGGCAGTCAAGATGATATCATCTACGTACAACAGGATGTATGCCAAGGATGAACCGCTGCGGTAGATGAACAAGGAATTATCCGACCTGCTGTGAGTGAACCCAATAGTGGAAACAAAGTCAGCAAATCTCGTGTACCCCCCTTGGAGACTGCTTAAGCCCATATAAGGACTTCTTCAATAAACATACGTGATTTGGACGGTTTGGATCCCTGAAACCCAACGGCTGATGCATATAGACTGTTTCCTTGAGATCACCGTGTAGGAAAGCATTCTTGACATCCAACTGATGAATTGGCCAAGTCTTTGAAAGAGCCAAGCTAAGCACAGTGCGAATGGTAGCCGGTTTGACCACCGGACTAAATGTCTCACCACAATCTATCCCAACCTGCTGAGTCTTACCATCACCAACAAGTCGCGCCTTATGTCGAGCAAAGGACCCGTCTGAATTCTCCTTATGAGCAAAAATCCACATAGACCTGATAACATTAATACCATATGGACGGGGCACCAACTCCCACGTCTTATTATCAATAAGAGCATTATATGCATCAGTCATAGCAATTTTCCAATTAGGGTCATTTAAAGCGGACACATGATTGCGGGGCAAGGGGGATTTAGAGACATCAGAATGTAAATTAAAATGTCTTTTAGGTGTAAAAATACCCCGCTGACTTCGAGTGACCGGCCTATGACTCGAGGAAGAATTGAGGGAATTTCGGGAATTTTCTGGGCACGGGACGGACTGGCGTGAGCGATGGGCTTTCTTGGCCCAAATCGTAGCTGTTGGACTCGGTGGGCGATTCAGGAATGGGCTGGACTGGCCCAATTTCTGAACTGCTCGATGGTAGGAATGGTCAGGCGGCAGATCTGTGGGTCCAGGCGATGGGTGTCTATTGGAGGATTTAGGGTGCGGGAGAGGTCCGAAAAATTTCGAATAATATATGGGGATATTTGGTCATCCAAAAAATTATACAACTTAGGTTCGGGAGTATGAACTTTCGTAAACGGGAATTGAGTTTCATCAAAAATGACATGGCGATTGATTATGATTTTCTTGGAGGATAAATCAAAACACTTATAACCACGATGATTTGACGGATAACCCAAAAACACACACGGGGTAGACCGAGCCTGAAGTTTGTTAATTGTGGTGGATGGGAATAACGGATAACACAAGCACCCAAAAATCCGAAGATGAGAATAAGAAGGGTTCTTATTATATAGGATTTTGAGGGGGGAAGAATATGTCAGTCCTTTTGAGGGAATTATGTTAAGAAGATCTGTGGCCATTTGTAGAGCATGATGCCAAAAATATGGAGGTACAGAGGCATGAATTAAGAGAGTTCGGACAATATTATTTATGGAACGAATTTTGCGTTCGGCTTTCCCATTTTGCGAAGATGTATGAGGACACGAAAAACGAAAATTTATCCCATTATTAGCACAAAACTCCCGAAACTCCCTATTGTCATACTCTTTCCCATTATCACATTGAATATTTTTAATTTCTCTTTCGAATTGAGTACGAATGAACGCTCTAAATTTGATGAAGACGGAAAACACTTGTGATTTATTCGCAATTGGAAACGTCCACAAAAATCTAGAATAATCATCTAAAAAGAGAACATAATATCGATGACCCATTGAACTAAGAACAGGAGATGTCCATAAGTCGCTATGAATAATTTCAAATGGCTTTGAAGTATGAGAATTTGAGTCTACAAATGGCAGCTTAACAATTTTCCCTAACGAACAAGACTGACAAAGTGGAGTACGACTCGTACCCTTACAAGAAATAAAGCTATTTTTATCTAAAACTGATAAAATAGAAGACCCCGGATGACCCAGACGAGCATTCCACATGGAAGGAGAGATGGCTGCAAAGGCTGACGGCAAGGTTTGACTCGATGGACTGAAACCAGGCATGATAGGATACAGATCCCCCCTACTATCACACCTCATGAGATGACTCCCCGTCTTGAAATCCTTCACAGAAAAACCAAAAGGATCAAATTCAACGGATACGGAATTGTCAGTAGTGAACTTCCGGACCGACACTAAATTTTTAATCAATTTAGGAGCATGTAAAGTATTTTTTAAGAGAAGGGGTGGATTGGGGGGAGATAACGTTTTCTGACCATAACCCTGAATTGGAATAGAGTTGCCATTACCAATAATTATTCCAGGGGTGCTCAAATTGGAATAAGATGAGAGAGTACCGATTCGTAAGTCATGTGAGTAGTTGCCCGGTGTCCATGTACCAATTGGGGTCGGTTGAGTCAACCCCAACGCGTGTGCATCGCGACCTCGATATCGCCGAGTGGGCCTCGCCGCATGATGGGCTGCGGTGGTCGGGGCCCAAGAACTCCCGTCCGCGGCCGCACTGGGCCGTAGTCGCTGTTGTTACCGTTGTTGGGCCATCGGCGATGGGCCTGGCCGGGTATTGGGCCTGGATCGCTGGCCACCCACCGCTGGAAATTCCTGCATTGTATGGACTGTTGGCCCACGGCCCACTGCCCCAGCCCCACTGCCATGGGCCCCACTGCTGGGCCCAGGGGGGTGGTGGGCCACTGTTCACTGGATGGGACCCACCTCCTGCTTGCTGACCACCGGAACCGCCATTCGAACTACCGCGTTTGCCCCCACGGTTTTTGTTATTATTCTTTCGATTATTCTTGCCGCCACCATTGTTATGATTTTGGCCCGAATTATTAACAAAACCCGAAGGACTAGGAGAGGACGCCACCATGGCGACTTGGCTTGCTCCGGTAGCCGCCTTTTTTGCAAAACCGGCTTCTTCCAACGTAAGCATGGAGCGGGCTTGATAGAAGTCGGGAAGGGGGTTGCTTTGGCGAAGGAGAGTTCCAACCCCATTATAGGCCTCCGAAAGACCGGCAACCAACTGTAGAACTAGACGATTGTTTGTTATTGGTGCGCCAACATTACGGAGTTGATCCGCCAACTCCTTTAGTTTCTTGCAATATGCAGAAACGTTTGGAAATTCGTCCATTCGAACGAGAGAGAATTCCTGCTCGAGTGTGACGACACGTGAATGTTGGTTGTCTTGGAATATGTCACGCAATCTATTCCATGCAGCCATAGCCGTGGTATCCGGCTCAATAATCGTCTGTAGAAGGTCCACTGAAATAGTGGCGTATATCCACCGAAGAACGGTAGCATCAAGTGTAATCCATAACTCAGGATCCTCCGCAGGAAGGGGTCGAGCGGGAGGAATGACGTGATGAAGAACTTGATAAGAGATAGCATGAATTTTAAACAACTCCGCCCACGTCGCATATTGGACGTTTTCCATCTCAAGGACAATAGGGATACTGTTCTTGATATTGGAAACTGTGAGGGCAGGGTGAAAATTGTTCTTAGACATATCGAAAGAACAAAGAAGAAAGGGAAATTTAAGAGAGGTGTTTGTGAGAGCGGAAGACGAATTTTGGAAGAGAAAAACCCGAGGAGGGGGGGAGGTCTCGGCCAAAGGGAGGCAAAAGTTTGAGAGAAGAAAACTTTTGTTTAGACCTAGTCTCTTGATACCATGAAAGAAATAATCCCCTTGATTATTTTCATTACTTTGATAGGTATATATACAAGATACAAAATAGGAGAATCCTATTCCTATTCTATTTCTAAAACCTTATTCTACCATAATTCTAACTCTACAATTATGGTAGTGTATATTCCTAATTATGGTAATAAATACATTACAATATACTACACATATATTTTCCAAATATACAATATTCTTGACTACCAAAACAGCCACAAAACCGAGCCCAATAATTGCCATAAATCGTGGCACTTAATATGGCAATATACACTTGTATATTGTGTGTATATTGCCATATTTAACACATTCACCTAAGGTTCATTGAAATATATCTTGATATGGAATAAAGGCATTAGTGGGAATGACATGAGAAGGAATTTTTGCGGGGATTGAAGTAAATACATGGAGGTCAGAAACGTAGAAGAATAATCACCCAAAGGCTTTAAGATTACTAAGAATATTAGGGATCGCTGAAAGGCGAGGATTGGCTAGCATAGAAATTGTCAAGGGCTACCTCATTTTAGGCGTAAGCAGATTTAAGCCGCAAGACTAATAAGTGAATGGCTTGTCAAATTGTGTCATGATAACTAGGACTACCTATACGGCCAAAGGTTATGCGGCACTGCATACTGAGAAGATTAGTCAATTCTTACACCTATTTTGAGGTATATTATCAAGTGCTTGGTCTATACTAACAACTTTTGGGAGAATATTTTGAAAGGGACTTGAATGCCCATATTATACCTACCCTCAAGCGGATAAATAAATCCGAATCGTCAAGAGTATATTATGGGCAATTGTGCTGGATTTGGAAGAAGAAATTTGTAAAATCACCTAAAGGTCGAGTATAATAACAACAAACGCGCAAAGTATTTCGAATGCGATATATATGGTTCTGTATGAGAAAGATGGCAGGACCCTTGTTGAATAACTAGAGAAAAGTTTCCCAAAATGACGGGATTTACTATAATGTATCAGAATATAGAAAGACCAAAGCTAGGTACAAATCATTTAGAATTATTAAGGGATTGTATACAGCTGTGTGAAAGCATTACTTAGAACTCTAGGTAATACTGGGGAATTCTTGAAAATCTCGCCTATAAGGAGTGATGAGGCCTGGGAGGGATGGAAATATTATCTGGAACATAATCAATCGTATCACATGATTTTGACAGAGAAGCTAAATGATTTGCATGATACACACACCCCTACCCTAAGAACTCACCTATCTACTTCCTATGTTAAATACTTCTCAGATCCTATATGTGGTGAAACCGCAGAAGGGGTGGTTATAACAAAGAAGTAAGGGTGTTGTTTAGATGTTGAGGACTAATGCGGAAGGTGGACTTTGATTTTATAAACACAGAAGGGGGACATATGTATATCCATGTGAAACTAATATGGTAAAATCAGTTTGTGACCATATGAGACAATAACGGTATTTGTTGGAAAAGGTAAAAGGTTGAGGTAAATTCTTTGTAAGGGAAGCTCGGAGAACCTAGGTACTGAATCCTTAAAGCTATGATACCCCAACATTTGAGGACAAATGTTTTTAAGAAGGGAAGGATGTTACAATCGTTACCTTTTTTTATTGAATGGTTGTACGTTAGTAGACGCAAGACAAGGGAGAGGCTGTTCTTAAGGAAGATACTCAAAGATGTTGGGTTGAATCATTTAGGGGCCGCCATAGTTTAAGAGTCATTATGACATGTGTGTTAATATCCCTTACCTCGAGCATGTCGTGATGAACTAATGCTAGTTGAAAGGAGATTATGATATCTATAGAAATCCAAGGGAGGCTTTGGGAAAGTATTTGAGGTACATCCAGAGATGTCGTATTACACCCATCATTTCGTATGCGTTTCAGGGCGTAGTTGGCCAACTTGAGTTTTAATTATTGGATTAAAGGAAACATCTCTCGACGAATCTTGATGAAGATAAGATGATATGCTAAGTATTTCACATCACAAAAGCCAATCTACCTTGCGGATGGGGCCGCATCTCAAGGAAACCATTTAGCCACCTTCTTGTCACCATATGTGGTGGATGATGCGGATGCATATGCCTTTATGTGTCATATATCCTCCCGCATATGGGAGGCAGTAGGCTGCCTATTTAAGGCTATGTCTCAAACCTTCATTTAAAATATTTCATTTTCGACCCCTTTCACTACTAGATGCCTCCAAACCCTCTCCCAAGGTCCTTACACCATTAAAGAACCATTCTTCAAGGTTTTGATGAAAAGTTTCCCTCAATAATCTTGAATCATCTTGAAATCTCCCCTTGGTTTTTAAGAAGATAATTGAAGATCTTGAGGATTGAAGGAAGCCTTGGTGTGGAGAATTCCTTAGCTGGTTTAAGGTATGATTCTTGCTACTCTTAACATTCATAAACTTCTCCTAGCATAGAGTGATCATTTGGTAGAGGTAATTTATGAGAAGTTAAGTTAAGCCCTATGATTGACATGTTGGTTTAGTTATGTTTTTGAGAAAAGTATCGACTCAATCTAGTAGAATGTTTGAAGTATATTGAGTAATGATGGAAGTATTGTGATGACTTGGTTCATATGAAAATAAGATAAGAATATTGCACACGCTAAGTGTTCGATAAAATGTCACAATAAGGGAATCTTGCAACTAATGAGTCGACTCTTAGATTATCAACTCAGACTTGATTCGAATAATATCTATTGTGTAGATTATCATTTGTGGAACGTATGATGACATGTGAGCTATAGTTGGCCAGAGAAAAGAGGTATGTTAAGGCTTACTCCTCCCTCTTTTGGCATGACCTACAAATAAGCGTAACGAGAATGAACATCCTCCTAAAATGGACTCTACTCTTAATATTTGAAATTGAAAATGAATTTACTTCCTATTGATGTATTTTATAATTATTGTTATTCCTTGTCGGGAGCATCTCCCGCACCATGATAGTGTCTCGGATTGTTTGGCCTCTAATAGATGTTGTTGATCTTATGACAGTTGATACAGACATAGCTACATAATGATAATCGGAGGATAATGACCTTGTGTCACTCTAATAAGATTCATGAGAGTCTCTTATGTCATTTCATGCATTGTATATATATGTATTTGTTTTATGACACTGAGCAGCGCTATAGTCGGTCGGGCAAACACTTATATATGCACACCAATGCAGTTGGATAGTTTATGATAATGAAAGCCCTAAAGAGTGGCGTAATAATGGTAAGATAGCCTCGATATGTAGAATATACATATAAATATATACATACATATGCGTTTTAAAAGAAATCATGCATAACATTTGCCCACATAGGCATTCAGAGTTACAAGCGGTCTTCCTCTCTTACTCTATTTACAGTATTTCACTCGTTTACAGTTTCAACCTTACAAACTCAGTACAATATTCCATACTAATATCCCTTTGTTGTGGGCACTGCATTTTCATGCCCACATGTATAGATAAACGTTCTGACGATCCCTCACTGTAGGTGCCCCAATCCAGCTGCTGATTATCATGCTCCTTTCTTCCGAAGATGTCTAGTGAGTTGGTAAGTAATGGTTGTTGTGAATATGTACATAGTTTGGGTATCGCGGAGACCTGTCCTAATCTGTTGATGTTCATGTACTCCTTAGAGGCTTGTAGATAGTTGTTTTTTGTATGATAGTCATGTATGTCCTTGCCGGCCTTTTAGTTGGCCTGTTGTAATTATGTCTACCTTGTCATCCCTAGTATGTATATGTATATATGTCTATTGGGCCTCTTATGTATGTAGGTTGTGGTGTCATCTGATTATATAGTTTTTGTTAGAGGCGTTGTAGGCCCATGTATTATTGAGCATGCTACAGGTATCACGACTGATACTTTCGAGCCTTAAGGCACCGAGTGTTGGCCACACCCCTCAAGGTTGGGGTGTGACGACTAAGTCCTTGTGCTTTTTGATAGAGTATTTATTAATATAGAACCTATGTGATAGACTACGAGTATTATGAGACGCTTCACTAGGACAAGGCCTACGTCGAAGATTGAGGTTCGTGGCACATGCTCGACTATGAGGTAGGCTATAATTTATTTTTATAGACTCCGATAGAAGTATGTAGTCATTATAAATGTTGAGGGGTATTGGGTGTGTTTTGGGGTCCCACCATAGCAGTTATGATGAACACTTGAGTGGGTACCAGTGTTTAACTGTGTTGATTAGTGATTTGGGGAATCAACCTTAGGTTGATTTCAACTATTATTATTTGGGCTTGTTTTCATATGTGGACTTGTCGCCATTGTTGATAATTGTTGTGTTTATTCATCACCTTGCGTCTGATATGAAAGACTGATGTACGTGGAAATTACGTGTTATTGAGTTTCTGAAGAATGTGATATTTATCTACTATAGTTGATTGCATCGCATACATCCTGATTACTTTCCTTGTTATTGTTGTATTCATACACTCATGTTATTCTTATGAGATTGAAAATGGAGTGGTATGGAATTGTTATGGGTCCAATAAGAATAGTGCGGGTCTTTCATGGGTCACAATTTATAGAATTTGAACGTATGTGTACCAGGTTGTGAAAAGGTACCTTGCATTTGCATTTATATTGTATATTCTCATATACATTGATTCCTGATAAGTCGTAACGTGATTTGGACTGATTATTAAGATTTGGGTGATTATCATGAGTATTGGATCTTGTGATTTAACTCCATACTATCAGAATTATTTGATATTGAACTCTTACATGAACAAGCTTGGGTCATGACAATTAAAATAAAATAATTAGAAGGATAAATCTTGATCAAGCTTGGGTTCTTCATTGATCAGTTGGCTCTTTTTGAGATCAAGGTGTTGATTGTGCTCATACTTGTCACTCATTGGAGTTTGTAGTATATTTAGATATGTGGTTGTGTTCCAGTGCTCCTTCGTGCTGTGTATATATTGAGTGGTTTTCTCCTATATTTCTTGAACCCTTGAAGGATTTTGTTTCATTAATTGTACCCGAAGACCAAACCTTATAAAAACTGGATCTTACATTATTTCCTTGTATGCGTGCCAACTTCCTTGTCCTACATTAATGTTAATGTCCATGTTATTCAACTTATGGTATATTGTAGAATATTACCATAATCGAAGTCCAACTATTCATAGAATATGAATCACTCGATATTCCGTTTCTCCATGTCAACATGAAGTATCTTAAATATCCAGTTGCGTAAGGACCAGTTCTTCATGAATGTGGTGACTGCTTCACTAAGTCCTTTGGAGATCTGATTGGATGTATAGTTCTTCAAATGATTTCCTCCTTATTTCTCTTGTTGATTGTCTTGGGTACATTATTTGTCAAATCATCAGAACTTTAAATGTATAGATCAAAATTATTGAGCCACCATCTACTAAATAATTTCCCCCTTTTCGATGATGACAAACAAATAACAACTTCATATATATCTTCAAACAATAATGTGTCCAGCTTACTTTATCTTCAGAATATGATCAGTTTGTAATAGTCTTCATATGTCCAGCTTACTTCATCTTCAGTTCTGGAATAGCTTCTTCCTTCTTAAGCATTGCTACTATGTTGAAAGTATTCCCCCTTAGAACCAGCTCCATGTTGTTCTAACACTACAGCTTCGTGTTGATACAACTAAGGCTCACTACACGAGTTTTGTAAGCTCCAGAAGTTCACCATTGAGTTAATCAAGGTTATAAGCTTGCTGAGATGGTAAGACTAAGTAAGACGGATTACTTAGAGTGCTAATTCTTCACCTTCCACTCATTGCGGTCGGCTTGATGGCTAGATCGTAGAACTAAGAAAGTATGTTAGTTTTCTTGAACTACACAGGACCTACCCTCCACTCATTGCAACCTATTAGGTGGCTGGGTCATATAGAACCTGTAATGATGATATGTTGTTACTTTATGTGTAAGGACCAGGTTCTTTATCCCAAGACATATTTTTTCAGCCTTATCTCTCCAATTTTCTCCTTCCTTATAACTCCTCATCGAGTGCCTTCTAACAAGACTTTTCTTTTAAATATAATAAACAATTCTTTTACACGAGTGTCTCCTAATTGGAAACTGGTATGTATATATATAAGAAACTTTCCATAATTGGACCATCTTCCATCTTCTATGGTTGTGATATGTATGTTCCTGATATGTTGGAAATATATATATATATATATATATATATATATATATATATATATATATATATATGTGTGTGTGTGTGTGTGTGTGTGTGTGTGTGTGTGTGTGTGTGTGTGTGTGTGTGTGTATGTGTATGTGTATAAATAAATGTGTCCATATGCGCAAATAATTGTGACCTCAAGTCCATATATGCAAGTAATGGTTACCTTCAGTCCATATTATATAAATTATAACTGTATTCTACGCAGTTCTTAACATAAATTTGAGAGTCATACTATAGTACTGATATGGGATACTATCTATATATATATATATATATATATATATATATATATATATACTGAGACATGCATTCATACTAAGATTCTGATACGGAATACTGGCTATTACTATACTGAACTGAGACATGGATTCATGAACTATTCATGGGATCTAGAGTATTATTATGCATAAGCATTATGTGGTCTATGACTAAGACTCATGGAATGTTAAACATGAGCATACACTTATTAGGTACATAGCTCACAATATTAAGAATGACAATCATGACCAAGTATGATATTTTTATTATTAAATTTAATCTCTTCTTCCTCAGATATTTTTATGATTAAATTTAATCTCTCTATACATCATTCTACTTCCTCATGGGTATTGTATACCGCATGCATTGCTCATATATGTAATTCTTTACAAGTGTTGAGCAGAAGTAGAAACTGGCTAAAGGTCAAGTGGAGCTTCGAGCTGCCAATGGTGCAAAACTTGTTGCCTTAGCAGTAGGAAATATCTGTCTTTTGTTGCCTTCTGGCAAGTTTGTAGAACTAAACAATGTTTAATAAGTACCAGAATGTGTGCAAAATATTATATCAGTTTCCTTGTTACATGAACAAGGTTATGATTTGGATGTTCAAAGCAATAGTTTCTCATTGTATTATTCTGGTGTATTTTATTGCAATTGTTTTACAAAAGATGGTGCTTTATTCTTGAATGTTAAGAGTGAAATTAAAAATATTAATCATATTAGAACTAAATGGAAAATAGATAATGTTAACCCCACTTACTTCTGGAATTACCGCTTGGGTCATATCAACGAGACAAGAATTAATGAGTTGCATAAGGAGGGTTATTTGGATAGTTTTGTTTACACTCCTTATACAACTTGTGAATAATGTCTTATGGGGAAATGACCAAAGCTCCTTTCCATGGACATGGAGAAAAGGCAAGTGAATTATTAGGTATTATACATTCATATGTATATAGACCAATAACAACTCAGGCTAGAGGAAGGTATTACTATTTTTGACATTCACAGATGATAAGTCAAGGTATGGATATGTGTATCTTATGAAACACAAGTCTGAAACCTTTGAAAAGTTTAAGGAATACCAAAGTGAGGTTGAGAAACAAATTGGAAAATGTATTAAAACTCTTAGATTAGATTGAAGAGGAGAATACTTATCCAATGATTTTCTCGACTATCTAAAAGATAATGGAATTCGCTCACAATGGACACCTCCAGGTACCCCTCAACCAAATGGAGTTGCCGAGAGGAGGAATCATACCTTATTGGATATGGTATGATCGATGATGGCTTTTACCGACCTTTCAATATCATTCTGGGGATATGCCTTAGAATGTGCCATCTATATAATGAATAGGGTTCCCATAAAATCTGTTTCAACCACACCATATGAGATGTAGACTGGACGAAAACCAAGTCTTAAACATGTTAAGATCTGGGGGTGTCCTGCCTATGTAAAATGGCTTGAATTAGATAAACTTGCTCCTAAATTTGATAGATGTATATTCATGGGCTATCCCAATGAAATAAAGGAATACTATTTCTAACACCCTACTGAACAATAGGTATTTCTTGGTAGACATTCTAATTTCTTGGAATAAGAGTTCATACTTGAAAAGGCTAGTAGGAGAAAATTGAATTGAATGTTCAAGCACAAACAATTTACATCTAAGCCTTTGACCCAAGAAAAGATCCAAGAATCACATGTTGACACTCAAAAGGGCGATGAAATAATTCTATCTCCCCGTAGGTCACAAAGGGACCGTAGGCAACCAGAAAGGTACTATGGGATTGTTTTTAAAAATAATAAAGTAGCGGATATCATTAAGAAGGATAATGCCTTGACCTACAATGAGTCAATAAAGAGTATAGTCTCTGAAAAATGGCTTGAGACAATAAAATCAGATATGGACTCCATGTATGTGAATCAAGTTTGGAACTTGATTTATCCTACCGAGGGTGTGACCTCGATAAGATGCAAATGGGTGTTCAAGAGGAAGATTGGAGCCGATGTCAAGGTGGAAAACTATATGGCCAGGCTTGTAGCCAAGGGATATAGGAGCCTACAAGGAATAGATTATGTGGAAACATTTTCTCCTGCAGCTATGCTCAAATCTACTCGGGTTATGCCTGCTATAGCTGCATATCACGATTATGAAATATGGCAAATGGACATCAAGACTAATTTCCTTAATGACAACCTTGAGGAAGAAGTATATATGGTCCAGACTGAGGGTTTGGTCATTAGTGGCAACACAAATCAAGTATGCAAGCTACATAGATCTATTTCTTGTTTAAAACAAGCATCAAGGAGTTGGAATATCTAATTTGATGAAACAATCAAGTCATATGGTTTCAAAAGAAATCCAGAAGACCCTTGTATATATAAGTGGGATAGTAGGAGCGTGATAGTATTTTTGGTACTATATGTGGATGATATTATGCTAATAAGGAATGACATCCCGACACTTCAAAAGGTCAAAACATGGCTATCACAAACATTTGGCATGAATGGGTTGTGAGAAGAATTATTATTCTTAGGAATGAGGATCTATAGGGATAGATAAAAAATGATATTAGTCTTCTCCCAGTCAAGGTAAATAGACATTGTGCTGAATCGGTTCAACATGGAAGATAGTAAGAGAGGGAGCTTGCCTTCTACACACGACATTCGTCTCTCTAAGACAATGTCCCCAAAGACATCTGAGGAGAAAGTGAGGATGAGTAATATTCCTTGCTCTTCAGTTGTAGGATGTATCGTGTATGCCATGCTATGTACTAGATGTGATATTGCTTTTGCCTTGGGGTAGTAAGTGATTTCAAGCTAAACCTGGTGAGGAGCACTGGGAAGCAGTAAAGAACATCTTAAAGTACTTGAGAAGAACTAAAGATTCTTTCCTCATCTAGGGGGTGGTTCAAAATTAAAACTTGAAGGATATACAGATTTGAGTTTTCAATCTGACCCAAATGATAGTCGATCCATATTAGAATTTGTTTTTAGTTGGAGGAGCATTAAGCAGCCGATAGTAGCTGACTCAACAACTGAGGCAGAATACATCATTGCATGTGAAGTTGCTAAAGAATAAGTTTGGATGAAGAAGTTCAGCATTACCAATTTCCCTTTATTGTGACAATACTGGGGCAGTTGCTCAAGCAAAGGAACCAAGGTCTCACCATAAGTCCAAGCATAGTTTGAGACGTTTCAATCTCAGGAGAGAGATCATTGGACGTGGTGATGTGACTCTAGAGAGATTTGACACCATGAACAATATTGCAGACCTATTCACTAAGGCTTTGTCAGCGCAATAGTTTGACAATCATCTAGAATTCATGGGCATTCAATATAAGGGTGATTGGCTTTAGTGCAAGTAGGAGACTGTAGGAAATATGCCCTCAAGCCAATCACATAGAGATGTGATAAGGATATTTTTGTAACAAATACTATCATTGTATGTATATTTTTAATAAAGGCAATCTTCATCATTTTGTTTTGTCTTATTGATATAACTTGTAGACAGTGATAAAACCCTTGGATTAAGGCAATGGATTTAGGGGTTGTGATAGTGATCATACCAATGAGACCTTGATGTCTCGAAATCCCTAATCTTAAGCACTCTAGTCATTATGTTTTATCAAGAAAAGGTATCGGTAAACTATTTAGAATAGCACATTCTATGTATGCTCAATGCATAGGGTGGTTGATCTCATAGTGACTTGTGTGTGTGACACTAATGAAAGTGCTTATTAGAGAATGGGTTCACTGGATTAACCCATATGAGGAAACCTTAATGGATTCCCTACTAGCTTGTCAATAAGGAAGTACTCATATGGAGGTTGTGCAAGTAATAATTAGACCTGAGATCACCATATTATCTTATATGCACGAACCTATGCATTGGTTCACCTTAGGCACATCATGTATGGATGGTCATGGGGTGTTTTGCAAGTATGAAAGTGTATAATTAAGGTAATGAGTGAATCAATATGGGATCAGTCGCTCTTAGTATGGGGAGTATAGTCCTATGTGATCTCGTGGGATTATGACTTGGTAATCTATCGCCAGAGTTGAACAAGATCTAGAAAAGAGTTTCTAGTGTCTTGTTATTATGTCATACATCCATAGATCCAATACATAGAGATGAGAATTTGGGATTGACAATATCCATTCCCTTAGCTCATCTAGGATGTACAACATAAATGATTGAATTGCACGTTAACCTACCACGGAAGGGATTTTGGTATCTCCATAATATCCTAGGTTACTGAGGGTCTTGACCTGTTTCTAGATGGTAATCTAGATCATTGGACTGCCCCGATAAGAAAGAAAGTGATGAAAAGAAGGTCGTGAACTTAAGTTTCCAACATGAGCCGCGAGGTGATTTTCTAGGAGTGCCGAAGATTGCTAACCATCCTATGGTGACATACCTAACGTGGAATGGAGTATGGAGTGGAATTGATATCATCCGAGGGCATTCATGTGGACCTATCCAAGGGCATTCATGTGGACCCATCCAAAGTGAAAGCTATCGGGAGTTGGCCCGAGCCTACGAATGTAAGTGAGGTAAGAAGTTTCCATTGTTTGACATCTTTCTATCATTATTTCATTCGAGATTTTAGTACATTTGATTCCCCTATCATTGAACTAATGAATAAGGGTGAGTTTAAATGGTCCTAATGAGCACAAAGAGCTTTTGAAACCATGAAAGGAAGGTTGTGTGAAGCACCGGTTCTAGCTATTCTGAACTTTGAGAAACTATTTGAGGTTGAATGTGATACTAGTGAAGTTGGTGTTGGTGCCGTCTTGATTTATGATAAGCGACCTATTGCTTTCTTTAGTGAAAAATTAGGTGGTGCACGACTCAATTATTCTACTTATGACAAGGAATTTTATGCTATTGTGAGATCCTTGGTCTAATGGGAATATTATTTAAGGCCAAAATCTTTTATCTTATATTCGGATCATGAATCCTTGAAGAATTTAAATGGGCAAAGAAAGTTGAATCCAAGGCATGCTAAGTGGGTGGCGTACTTGCAAACTTTCACATTCTCTACAAGGTAAAAACATGGCAAGTCCAACATAGTGGCGGATGCACTTTTCCGGAGGCACGTAATGTTGACCATGCTTGAATAAAAACTTGTGGGATTTGAAGTGCTAAAGGAATTCTATGAACGAGATCCCAAGTTGAAAGATGTAATGATAGAATGTAATAATGTAGTTCATGGTTCTTATTCCATAGTTTCCTTTTCAAAGAAAACAAATTGTGTGTGCCCAAATGATCTATGAGAGAATTACTTGTACATGAAGTGCATTCGGGTGGACTAGCTGGACATTTTGGGGTAGTGAAGACTTTGGAGATTCTACAAGAACACTTTTGCTAGCCACGGATGGATAAAGATGTAAATGGAGTGGTAAGTAGGTGTTCCACTTATCAAAAGGCTAAAAGTATCTTCCATAAAGGATTGTATACTCCTTTACCATCTTCAGAGCGACCATGGGAATGTGTGAGCTTGGATTTCATCCTTGGCTTACCAAAAATACAATGGGTCAAGGACTCTATCGTGGTGGTTGTGGATAGATTCTCGAAGATGGCTCACTTTATTGCTTGTCACAAGACCGGTGATGCAACACATATTATAGACTTGTATTTGAAGGAAGTGGTAAGATTGCATGACGTTCCTAAGACTATTGTGTCTGATAGGGATGTGAAGTTCCTAAGTTATTTCTGGAAAACACTATAGAGACTTCTTGGTACCAAGTTGCTATTTAGTACCTCCCATCATCCTCAAATGGATGGCCAAACAGAAGTGACTAATAGAACTATTGGCACACTATTGAGAGGATTGGTGAGAAAGACCACCAAGGGTTGGGACATCAAGTTGACACACGCGGAATTCTCTTATAATCGGAGTCAATCTCGTACAATGGGTAAATTTTCATTTGAAATTATTTATGGAACTAACCCATTTTTACCTATTGATCTAGTTCCAATCCCAAAGAAAGAAATCCTTAGATTCATGGATAAAGATCGCATTGAGGCCTTCAAGAAGTTACATGATCAAATTTGAGCACAAATTCAGAAGGCCAACGCCAAGTACCAAATGGATGCAAACAAGTCAAGGACTCAACAACAAGTCAAGGACTCAACCACAACTCTATCCCAGAGATTTAGTTTGGCTACACCTAAGGAAGGAAAGATTTCCCAACATGAGGAAGAACAAGCTAATGCCAAGGGCGGATGGTCCTTTCAAGATATTGGCAAGGTTTCGAGAAAGCGCCTATAAGGTAGAACTTGCTGACGAATATGGAGGTATTAGTTCAATGTTTAATGTTAGAGATTTTGTCACCATACTTAGATGACGAGAATTTGAGGGCAAATTCTGTTAGAGGGGAGTATGATGAAAAGAAGGCCATGAACTTAAGTTTCCAACATGAGCCGCGAGGTGATTTGCTAGGAGTGCCAAAGATTGCTAACCATCCGATGGTGACATTCCTAACGTTGAATGGAGTATGGAGTGGAATTGAAGAAAAGACTTGAAGATCCAAGCCAAGTGACATTAATTTTCGGCTTTTATGTACATCTTGGCCGAGACCAACTTTTATCTTATTTTAATTCGTAGCTTAATTTCCTTATAGCTTAATTACTAGGCCATGTAATAGGATGAGATGACTAGGACGAGAACCATCTAGAATGAGAAGCTTCCAATGTGTCCCAAAGAGGTAATTCATGAACTAGCTAGTTCACACACTTATCTACATGGATGAAACAAAAGGGTGGCCTAGAGAACATGAAGAGTTGGGCCTTTTCCCTTCTCCCAAATCGGTCGAACACCTTCCCCTTTCCCATTTGGCCGAGTGCCATGTTTGTGTCTTTACTATTTCCTCTTCTAGAAGGTCTAGAACTAGTATAAATAGGAGATGTAATTGATGTAAGGGGACATTGAAGTTTTATGAAAAATATTTGAGTTTACTCAAACTTGCTAAGTTTTCAACTTTTGTGTTATCTTAGTCGGACCTTTTGTGGTCCAATCCTTGGTCCTTTTGTGGTCCAAACCCCGGTCCTTTTGTGGTCCAAACCTCGGTCCTTTTGTGGTCCAAACCCCGGTCCTTTTGTGGGTCACCTCTTGGTCCTTTTGTGGTCCAAACCCTTGGTGTAAGTCTAGTTAAAAATTTTGTGATCTAACTATACCCAAGCCAAGGTTCTATCCGGTTACTTGTTACAAACACATTGAAGGTCTTCTCGGCGTACATTACCTTACCCGCACATGAATTTGTTTATCAATTTCCTGCCCCATCCTTGTCCAAACTGCCCAATTCCTTGCACCCAAATACACTCCAACACTTCCCCAACTCACACCCGAAACCCCTAACCAATTCCCCACCGTCCCGATCGCACAACCTATTCCTCCAACCTTACTGTCCTGACCAGTTTCTGCCACCTTACCACCACCCAACCATCAAATACCAACCACCAACATAACCTACAACATATCTAGTTCATCCCCTCCAAATGCCTTAGCCCAACACCCGCAAAATTCACTGGCACACCCCCCACCAAACACATACTTCCCAGAAACCCACCAACCTCCATTTGACCCCATTTTCGTATCCACCCAGTCCCAATCCAACTCAGACCCACCTAACCATACAATTCCCCTTCTTATATACATCAGAAATAGTTCTTCTAATTGGATTAATCAATTAAAGAGTTAATTGTGTCACGACCCGACCCGACGGGCCGCGACTAACCGCCCTAATGACGTCATTATCCTGACATGTCACACATAATCCAACTAAAACCTAATGAGTCTGAAATCCGGCAGCATAACGATACAATAACAACATATGCCAGGGTAGGCAAGCCGACAAGGCTGCCTTTACCCCCTAATGTACCTGCCTCTTGAGGAGTCACAGCTAGCCAACACAATACAACATGCAAGCCGACAAGGTTGCCACTAGATAATATCATATATATACGGGGACACCCCAACACAGAGTACAATAGCATGACTGACCAAAACAGAGTTATAACCCTTACATAAGTACAACCCACAATTGTCTACAGACCTCTATAAGAAGGACAACGACATATGACGGGACGGGGCCCCGTCGTGCCCCTAAATATACATAATCAAAATGATAGGGTTCTGTACAAAAATGGTAAAGCTCTGGATCAAATGAGCTTTCCAAACAGCTGCGCAAGAACCTAAACCGGAGGGTCACCAAACTGAGCACCTGTACCTGTGGGCATGAACGCAGCCCCACGAGGAAAGGGGGTCAGTACGAAATAATGTACTGAGTATGTAAACATGAAATACTGCAAATGAGATCATAAGTAGCCAATGGATAACAAGAGGTCAGTATAAAAATTAGGATCCAAATCCAACTGTGCCATAAACAATAAAAGTCAGTTGTGCCTTATAAAAATGAGAGTCAAGTCAAGAAAACATGAATGCCTGTCCTTATACATTAATATACCTGTAACGTAACCCGGCCCACTAATGCGGGACTCGGTGGAATCATAACATAACCCAACCCATATTGGGATTCGGTGAATTTATATCATAACCCTGCCCATACTGGGACTCGGTAAAGTCATATCTCATCTATGGATCCATCCTACGTAACCCGGCCCTCTAGTGAGGGACTCGGTGAAAAATGAAAGGCTGTGCACGAACATAACTCGGCCCATATTGGGACTCGGTGAAGTGAAGTAATAACACTTAGCACGAGTAGATTTCATGAGTAACCATATGCAATCAAAATTTTCATTTGACTCCCAATAAAATCATTATAATAATGTCATAATAAACTCTTTACTGAAAAATCATAGGCACTTCTCATAACTAACATCTTTAGGAATTAAACTATATAAGAATCATGTACGTCCGCCGTACCGTCATTAAATAAAAATCATGCCAAAGAAAGAAGGAATAGCTCACATACCTCTTAGATGAACTAATCAACTCAATATTAGAGTACGTCTCGTTTTAGAACTTCAACCTATAATAATGGTAATACGTTCTTCAATTCTATGATCACTGGCATACTTTATATCGAATAATGACTTCCTATTCTATAAAAATTCGGGCAACACTTCCCTTGTTTATACATGTTTCCACAACTTCCAAACGAGGCTAATAACATCAATAGCCAAGCACCAATTAAGGGCACAACCAAAACAATAACAAAGGGGATTTACACACCCACTTCTCATGTAAATTTAGCCTCTTAATCCACATTAAAACAGCCCACAAAAACAGTCCATGTTCCAACAACGAGGGTAGAATGTGAAGCCTTTCTACACCTTTCTACACCCTTATTCCTTCAGGACTTACATTAGCAAATACCACACTTAAACATGCATAATGGTAACTAAATTTTCAGCATTATAACACCACAAAACAATCCCTAAAATAGTCCATATCCATCTCAACATGTCCAACGATTTCATGCAAGTTCTTGGCCACAACATGTCATAATTCCATAACTCTTCTCTTAACTCCTAAAATCCAATTCCATATTTCAATACTTCCATATAACTAATTTTAAACTTTAATATCAATGTTTTCTTTCAATTTCATCATGCAATTAGTGATAATAATAACAACAATAACCAACGAATCCAACAATCACCAAAATATGTCCCAAATTGGCAACTAGCCCAAAATGGTCACATGCATTGTTTAAATTCCAAATTTTTCCTTAACACAAATTCATATCCTTAATTCTAACAACATGCATTCCAATTAGATTATAGAAAGAAGAATTTTATACCTAAATTTCATCCAAAACAGTCCCATACAGCTTTGCTCCTTGCCTGGTCCGAAATTCCCCACTGTTTTCGTATTTCTTTCCCTTTTTTGTTCACTTCTTCAACTCCAATTGACATGCAAGTGTTCTACAATGTTAAGCCATCATCCCTACACATTTTTCTTCCAAAATTTCATCCCAAAAATTGCAAAATTTCTGGGCAAATTCTCGGCAAGCAGTGGCTATTTTTGCCACTGTTTTTGGTGTTGTTTTGGCTTCTAATTTTTGGTGAAAAATGTAGTCTAAGAAGAGGAGATAAAAACCTTAAATTTGGTTATGGGTGGGGGGTTTCTCGGCTGGGCTTGGAGGAGAGAAGAGAGGAGAGTTTTTGGTTAAGTTAGAATGAAGATGAAGAGAGGAGTGTAGGTTATAAACAAAAATCTGAATTTTTCTTATTACACTTTGGCCCCCCAAGTTCTTCAATTAAAAAAAATCTCAAACCCACTTCTTTTAATTTCCGAGAATTTCATAAGCCTCGTATCCTCAATGTCATAATTTTATAATACATTATTAACCCATATCAGAACTATACAATTTTTATAAGTTTCCAACGTCACCCTCGTTGTGATCAACATCTTTCCGAAATCACATCCTCTTGTATACTAATTTCCGGTATTTGAATCCTATTTCCTTAATCTTACGAGGTGTAACATTCTTCCCCCCTTAGAAACATTCGTCCTCGAATGTTCATAATAAGTCTTATGCTAGAAAAATTTCGGCAGAGTCTCCTTTATAACTATGTCTATCCACGTGGAGTCATAGGGAACAAGTAAGGATATTTCTTCTTCATTTCATATTCTGCCTCCCAAGTCATCTCCTCCCTATTGTTGTTTCGCCACAATACCTTGACGGAAGCCACATACTTCATCCGTAATCTCCTGACCTGGCGATCAAGTATGGCTATGGGACTTTTCTCATAAGACAGCTCCTCTGTCACCTGGACATCATCTACTGGGAAGACTCTGGAAGGATCACCAATACACTTACGCAGCATAGATACATGGAAGACTGGATGTACCGCCTCCAATTCAGATGGTAGATCCAACTCATAGGCAACCTTGCATATCCTATGAATGACCTGGTAAGGCCCGATGTACCTTGGGCTAAGCTTCCCTTTCTTGCCAAACCTTATCACACCCTTCATGGGTGACACCTTTAGGAACACCCAATCATCAACCTGAAACTCTAAGTGTCGACGTCGATTATCAGCATATGACTTCGCCGACTGCGGTCGCTAATAATCTCTCCTGAATGAGCTTCACCTTATCAATAGCTTGATGAACCATGTCTGGGCCGATCAACTTAGTCTCACCTACATCAAACCAACCAATAGGTGACCTGCACTTCCTCCCGTATAAGGCCTCGTACGGTGCCATCTGGATGCTAGAATGATAGCTGTTGTTATAGGCAAACTCAATGAGTGGTAAATGATCATCCCAACTACCTCCGAAGTCAATAATACAAGCTTTTAGCATATCCTCTAATGTCTGGATTGTACGCTCTGCCTGCCCATCCGTCTGAGGATGAAATGCTGTGCTGAGACTCACTTGTGTCCCCAATCCCTTCTGGAACAATCTCCAGAAGTTAGTTGTAAACTGAGCTCCTCGGTCTGATATAATAGATGTGGGAACCCCGTGCAGTCTCACTAGCTCCCTGATGTACATCCTAGCATAGTCCTCAGCTGAGTAAGTAGTCCTCACTAGAAGAAAATGGGCTGATTTCGTCAGCCTATCCACGATAACCCATATGGAATCACACTTCCGCTGAGTGCGAGGTAAGCCTGTAATGAAGTCCATATTGATCACTTCCCACTTCAAAGTCGGGATCTCAATCTTCTATAATAATCCACCAGGCTTCTGATGCTCAACCTTAACCTGCTGACAATTCGGGCACTGGGCAACAAATTCTGCTATGTCTCTTTTCATGCCATCCCACCAATACAAGCATCTAAGGTCATGGTACATCTTTGTCGACCCTGGATGAATGGAATAACGGGCATTGTGTGCTTCTCCCATAACCTGATGTCGTAGCCCTGCAACATCAGATACACATAACCTGCTCTCATACCTCAGCACATCATCAGGTGTAACCTCAAATAAAGTCTTTCCCTTTCGGAAAGCTGCATCTCTATACCGGGCCAGAACAGGATCCTCATACTGACGTTTCTTTACCTCTTCCACGATAGAGGACTCAGCAACATCCCGAATAAGAACCCCGTTATCTCCCGAATCCGCCAACTGGACTCCAAGACTAGCTAGCTTGTGTATCTCACAAACCATCTCCCTTCTGTCTGACTGCACATCCGTCAAGCTACCCATGGATCTACGGCTAAGAGCATCTGCCACAACATTGGCTTTCCCCGGGTGGTACAAGATATCAACATCATAGTCCTTTAGCAACTCTAACTACGGCCTCTGTCATAGGTTCAACTCCTTCTGCTTAAAGATATATTAGAGACTCTTGTGATCCATATAAATATCAACATGAATCCCATACAAATAATGTCTCAAAATCTTCAGGGCATGAATCACCGCTGCTAGCTCCAAATCATGAGTGGGATAATTCTTTTCATGCTTTCTGAGCTGTCGGGAGGCATAAGCTATAACTTTTCCATGCTGCATCAACACACAACCTAGCCCAATACCTGAAGCATCACAATAGATGACATAACCATCCGGTCCCTCGGGAAGAGTCAGAACTGGAGACGTAGTCAACTTATCCTTCAACAACTGGAAACTGTGCTCACAAGCATCCGTCCACTGAAACTTAGCTGCCTTCTGGGTTAGCCTAGTCAAAGGAGCTGAGATCGAGGCAAACTTCTCCACCAACCTTCTGTAATACCCTGCTAGCCCTGAAAACTGCGTGCACTCGCAGGTGTCGTAGGTCTGGGCCAAGTCTTCACCGCCTCAATCTTCTGTGTATCCACCCGAATACCATCAGCCCCGATAATATGCCCCAAGAATGCCATCGAAGTCAACCAGAACTCACACTTGGAAAACTTGGCATACAAGCTGCGGTCTTTGGAGGACCCTAAGTACCGTCCTCAAATGGTCCGCATGCTCCTCGCTCAACGGAATAAACCAGGATATCATCAATGAATACAATGATGAACATGTCTAAGAATGGCTTGAATACTCGGTTCATCAAATCCATAAACACTGCTGGAGCATTGGTCAGTCCAAAAGACATCACCCTAAACTCATAATGTCCATATCGGGTTCTGAATGCTGTCTTTGGAATATCTGCCTCCTTACCCGCACTGATGATAACGACCGCAAGTCTATCTTCGAGAAGCACTTAGCACTCGTGAATCGGGTCAAATAAATCATCAATCCCGGGAAGGGGTACATTCTTGATGGTTACCTTGTTCAGCTGCCTATAATCAATACACATCCGCAGCGATCCATCTTTCTTTCTCACAAATAACACTGGTGCTCCCCATGGAGATGTACTCGGCCTAATAAAGCTTTTCTCCAACAAGTCTCTCAGCTGCTCCTTCAACTCCTTCAGCTCTGTAGGTGCCATTCTATAAGGAGGAATAGATATAGGTTGGGTACCTGGCAATACATCTACACTGAAATCTATCTCCCGCTCTGGAGGGAGACCTGGAAGATCATCTCGGAATACATCCTACCGGAACTGACTGAAGAGCCGGTACCTCCGCTTCTGTATCATGCACCCGAACCAAATGATAGATACAACCTTTTCTAACCATCTTCATTTCCTTGAGGTATGAAATAAACTTACCCCTCGGCGATGCTGCATTCCCTTTCCATTCTATAACTGGCTCGTCTGGAAACTGAAATTGAACCAACTTCTCCCTACAATCAACGTTGGCAAAACAAGAAGCCAACCAATCCATACCCATAATGACATCAAAGTCGGTCATATCCAACTCTATCAAATCTGCTAAGGTATGACGGCTATATATCACCACCGAATAATTTTTATACACACGCTCGGCTATAACCGAATCTCCTACCGGTGTAGCTACCTCAAATGGTTCTATCGGCTCAGGTTCTAATCCCTATTCTATTAGCAACAAGAGGGGATATGTAGGACAAGGTGGAACATGGATCTATCAAAGCATATACATCACAGAAAAAGACCGATAGTATACCTGTAATAACATCTGGTGACGCCTCCTGATCACGTCTACTGGCCAAAACATATATGTTGTTTGAAGGACCGCCTAAGCTAGAAACTCTGCAATGACCTCTACCATGGCCTGCTGGCGTCTAAATACCCCGCCCGGTGGGGCGCATAACTATAGATGACGACGAACCAGCACCCAACCCCATAGGCCGAGCCATCCCACTTGAACCACCCATGTTGGGACACTCTCTCATCATATGGCCCTGACGGCCGCAAGAGAAGCAAGCACCTGTGGTCGAACGACATTCCCCAATATAAAGCTTACCACACTGAGAGCACCGAGGATAAGATGGCCTCAACTGACTAGAGCCCCTGTTCCTCTGAGAACTCGAAGTCTTGGAGCTCTGTCCGGCTCCTGAATACCCGGGGCAGTCGAACCTCCTGCCCGTAGACTGTAGAGGAGCACTCTGTGCTGGCTGAGATAAATATCGACTGCTTCGGGCTATGCGCCTCGAGACTCACCGGAATAAGCTGCCGACCTAGCCCTCTTATGATGGTCCCTGTCATGACCTCTGTCTGGCTGTCGCCCTCTATGTCGGTCCTCAACTCCCTGTGCGTATGCCTGGATACGAGCAATATCTATACCCGGCTGAAGAGCCACCGCCATACAACCATCGATCAGATAATGGTCTAGTCCCATCACAAAGCGATGCACCTTGTCTGCCATATCTGCTACAATAGTGGGTGCGTATCTGGCCAATGAATCAAACTCCAGGCTATACTCACGAATGGTCCTGCCACTCTGCCTCAACTGTAAGAATCTGTCCACTCTAGCTCTCCTCATCTCTGGAGGCAAGAAGTGACCAAGGAAGGCCTCTGTAAACTCCTCCCATGTAGCTGGAGGAACATCCACTCCCCTGGACAACTCCCAAGACTCATACCAGTTTGTAGCTATATCCTGTATCCTATACGAAGCCAACTCCATAGACTCAGTCTCCGAAGCCCTAATTACCCTCAAGGTACACTGCATCTGTCGAATAAACTCCTGCGGGTCATCCTCGGGACTTGACCCGAAAAACTCTGGTGGACTACAGCTCAAGAAATCACGGACCCTCAAACTATCTGCTCTGGGCCAACTCCTGGGCCCTGTCTATAAGTCTGCCCTGCCACTAACCTAGTCAGCAGCTGCATCGCATCTCTCATGGCTCTGTCCTCTGCCCCCAGCTGAGGAGTTGGAGGATCAGGTGCTAGGGCCTCGAAAACTGGTGATGTTGCCCCATGAACTGGAGCCTCTGGTGGTGGCGACGAAGTAGAGCTCGTCGATTGGGGCACAGTCTCCGGCATAGACTGAGTACGGGACCTGGTAACTCTCTGAATCCGACTAGTATCTCCCGCTGTAGGCTTGCCCTTCTGGGCTGCTATCGCATTCTTCGAAGGCATAGCTGTAAACATAGTAAGTCGTCAGAAAGGGATTATCCTAATAACATAACTCTATTGCACGATCTAAGAGATGAAAGAATGGAAACCAATCCTAAATGCCCTGCAGCCTCCTGCGTATAAGTATGGTGCACAACATACCCATATGGAAGACTCTACTAGACACGGTCTGTAGACATTCCGAGGACTAACTGCTTTGATACCACTTTTGTCACGACCTGACCCGACGGGCCGCGACTAACCGCCCTAATGACGTCATTTTCCTGACCTGTCACACATAATCCAACTAACACCTAATGAGTCTAAAATCCGGCAGCATAACGCTGCAATAACAACAAATGCCAGGGTAGGCAAGCCGACAAGGCAGCCTTTACCCCCGAATGTACCTGCCTCCTGAGGAGTCACAACTAGCCAACACAATACAACAGGCAAGCCAACAAGGCTGCCACTAGATAATATCATATATACACGGGGATACCCTAACACAGAGTACAATAGCATGACTGACCAAAACAGAGTTATAACCCTTACATAAGTACAACCCACAACTGTCTACAGACCTCTATAAGAAGGACAACGACATATGACGGGACGGGGCCCCGTCGTGCCCCTAAATATACATAATCAAAATGATAGGGTTCTGTACCAAAATGGTAAAGCTCTGGATCAAAGGATCTTTCCAAACAGCTGTGCAGGAACCTAAACCGGAGGGTCACCAAACTGAGCACATGTACCTGCGGGAATGAACGCAATTTCAAGGAAAGGGTGCAGACGAAATAATGTACTGAGTATGTAAACATGAAATACTGCAAATGAGATCATAAGTAGCCAATGGATAACAAGAGGTCAGTATACAAATCAGGATCCAAATCTAACTGTGCCATAGACAATAAAAGTCAGTTGTGCCTTATAAAAATGAGAGTCAAGTCAAGAAAACATGAATGCTTGTCCATATACATTTATATACCTGTAACGTAACCCGACCCACTAATGCGGGACTCGGTGGAATCATAACATAACCCAATCCATATTGGGATTCGGTGAAGTCATATCATAACCCTGCCCATACTGGGACTCGGTAAAGTCATATCTCATCTATGGATCCATCCTACGTAACCCGACCCTCTAGTGAGGGACTCGGTGAAAAATGCAAGGCTGTGCACGAACATAACTCGGCCCATATTGGGACTCGGTGAAGTGAAGTAATAACACTTAGCACGAGTAGATTTCATGAGTAACCATATGCAATCAAAATTTTCATTTGACTCCCAATAAATCATTATAATAATGTCATAATAAACTCTTTACTGAAAAATCATAGGCACTTCTCATAACTAACATCTTTAGGAATTAAACTGTATAAGAATCATGTACGTCCGCCGTACCTTCATTAAATAAAAATCATGCCAAAGAAAGAAGGAATAGTTCACATACCTCTTAGACGAACTAATCAACTCAATATTAGAGTACGTCTCATTTTAGAACTTCAACCTATAATAATGGTAATACGTTCGTCAATTCTATGATCACTGGCATACTTTATATCGAATAACGACTTCCTATTCTATAAAAATTCGGGCAATACTTCCCTTGTTTATACATGTTTCCACAACTTCCAAACGAGGCTAATAACATCAATAGCCAAGCACCAATTAAGGGCACAACCAAAACAACAACAAAGGGGATTTACACACCCACTTCTCATGTAAATTTAGCCTCTTAATCCACATTAAAACAGCCCACAAAAACAGTCCATGTTCCAACAACAACGAGGGTAGAATGTGAAGCCTTTCTACACCTTTCTACACCCTTATTCCTTCAGGACTTACATTAACAATTACCACACTTAAACATGCATAATGGTAACTAAATTTTCAGCATTATAACACCACAAAACAATCCCTAAAATAGTCCATATCCATCTCAACATGTCCAACGATTTCATGCAAGTTCTTGGCCACAACATGTCATAATTCCATAACTCTTCTCTTAACTCCTAAAATCCAATTCCATATTTCAATACTTCCATATAACTAATTTTAAACTTTAATATCAATGTTTTCTTTCAATTTCATCATGCAATTAGTGATAATAATAACAACAATAACCAACGAATCTAACAATCACCAAAATCTGTCCCAAATTGGCAACTAGCCCAAAATGGTCACATGCATTGTTTAAATTCCAAATTTTTCCTTAACACAAATTCATATCCTTAATTCTAACAACATGCATTCCAATTAGATTATAGAAAGAAGAATTTTATACCTAAATTTCATCCAAAACAGTCCGCACAGTTTGCTCACTGCCCGGGTCCGAAATTCCCCACTGTTTTCGTATTTCTTTCCCTTTTTTGTTCACTTCTTCAACTCCAATTGACATTCAAGTGTTCTACAATGTTAAGCCATCATCCCTACACATTTTTCTTCCAAAATTTCATCCCAAAAATCTCAAAATTTCTGGGCAAATTCTCGGCAAGCAGTGGCTGTTTTTGCCACTGTTTTTGGTGTTGTTTTGGCTTCTAATTTTTGGTGAAAAATGTAGTCTAAGAAGAGGAGATAAAAACCTTAAATTTGGTTATGGGTGGGGGGTTTCTCGGCTGGGCTTGGAGGAGAGAAGAGAGGAGAGTTTTTGGTTAAGTTAGAATGAAGATGAAGAGAGGAGTGTAGGTTATAAACAAAAATCTGAATTTTTCTTATTACACTTTGGCCCCCCAAGTTCTTCAATTAAAAAAAAATCTCAAACCCACTTCTTTTAATTTCCTAGAATTTCAGAAGCCTCGTATCCTCAATGTCATAATTTTATAATACATTATTAACCCATATCAGGACTATACAATTTTTATAAGTTTCCAACATCACCCTCATTGTGATCAACATCTTTCCGGAATCACATTCTCTTGTATACTAATTTCCGGTATTTGAATCCTATTTCCTTAATCTTACGAGGTGTAACAAATTGATTGTTTGGATTGACTATCGATCAAATGTTGGTCAGGTAGTAGCCATGTCCAGCTTTGTCCGGGATCCCAAAGGGTCACACCTTATAAGATTCAATCAGATATTTTCTAAAAGACTTAGAGAAGTCTTGGGAAATAATTTTGTTTGGCTAGAACTTAGTTAATATTTCCTATGCACTTAAAATAAAAGAATCGACTTTCAAATATTTAGAATATTTCATGTGTTTAACCATAAATATGGGCTAGATGACCCAAGTAGGAAATTAATACTATAAGAGAAAAATAATGTATTTTAAAAGATATTACACGTTTCATATAGACTACACACTTTTCTTATCAAGAACCCACTTGTATAGGTACTTGTCTTGAAGTCTAAGAATTATCTTTGTAGAAAGACACATGTTCTTGAGACTTGACAATTGTCTCTTTGCATGTAAGGCTTTGAGCTCTATATAAGAGAGCCTTAAGTGAAAAAATCCAAGATAAGTCTTTACATAAGTTTTTCATCTCTTGTATGAGATACAAGATCCTCTCTCTACTTAGCCATAGTCTTCTTATATATTAGTGCAAGAAATATCCAAAGGATCTTGGTGGACTAGCTTTGGAGGAAGAACACTTGGACTCCGTGGAGATAAGAAAATCATCAACACCAATAAGCTTAAGGAGCAAAGAAGTTGTTTGGTACACTTCTTCTTTATTTTATTATTTACGTGTAATCTCATGAGAAAGATCCTTGGTTAAAAAGTTGGTTCATTGTATATTTTTTAAAATACATGCTTCCATTGTGTTGTCTGGCCCAACATTTCCTTCAGTTGGAACGTGAAAAATGACATAAACTTGTCTAAGGGTTGTATTTAAAGGCCTGGGGAAATGTACCCCTTGGCTCACTATGCCAGATCCAAAGCGAGCTCACCCCTTGCTCTTGGCCTCGTTGAGCAAGGTCAACCCTCACTTTGTGTCTCGCCACGCGAGCTCCCAACTTGGTTTGGCACCTACCGAGTGCACTTCAGTAAAACAGGCATAACCTTTTGTACAAAGATCTATTTGGCTTGATCTTTATATGAATGAAAAGGTATTTAAAATATACAACTTCGATATTTTGAGTTTTCCAAATTACTTATACAATTTTCCTAATACTTAGTTTAAAAGAGTTCTTGTGCAAACTCATTTGAAAACATGATACATAGAGTAGTTTCCAACTTTACTTTGCCCAAAGACTCTTCTATACCTTGTATAGGTTTCACAATACTTCTTATGCTCCCCATATTGGTTCGGTTATATCCTCATCTTACATGTAAAACCTTAGCCTTAAGGTATGGGGTGTTACATTATGTCCCCCTTGGGATCATTCGTCCTCGAATGATAGTCATGGTTAGAAATATGACTAACTCTGGAATACTACAGAAATTTCGACAAAGTTTCCTTTGTAAATAAGAATAACCAAACACTTCTCAAACACCTTCCAACTAACATAGCATAAACACAAGCCTCACAGGGCATCAAACATATACATGAATATTGGACTTTCATGAATATAGGAAATATTTAACTAAAATGGATATATGAATATTGAAATGACATGGATACATGGATTCTAAATTGACATAGATATATGAATAATGAATTGGCATGAATAAATGAGTATTGAATTGACATAAATATTTGAGTATTAAATGACATGAATATCTGAGTACTGGACTGAGCTGAATGTCTGAATATTGAACTGACATGAGATCTGAATATGTGAAAACATGGATATCATAGCATGAGATCTGAATATGTGAAAACATGGATATCATAACATGAGATTTGAATATGTGAAAACATAAATGTTACAACAGGAGATCTGAATGATGCGTGGATATGGGATTTGAACACATAACTGGCATACAATTTGCATACTTGAGGTACTTACATTAGACATTTTTTGCTTATCCATCAATAAGGGTGGATATTTGGACTTTATGTCCTCTTTGGCTTTCCATGTAGCCTCTTCCACATTCTGGTTCCTTTATAACACTTTCAATGAAGCGACTTCCTTAGTCCTTAACTTGTGAACTTGATGATCAAGAATAGTCACTAGAATCTTTTCGCAAGACATGCTATCTTCAATTGCTTTGTTTTCTGGAGGAGAAACTAGAGATGGATCTCCATGAATTTATTCAACATGGTCACATAAAATACTGGGTGTACAAAAACCAACCCTGGTGGTAACTTTAGCTCATAAGCCACTCAACCAACTCTTCGTAGGATCCTATATGGTCCAACATATCAGGTACTAAGCCTCCCTTTTTCCTAATCTCATAACTCCCTTCATAAGTAAAACTTTAAAGAACACCCAATCACCAACATGACTAAACTTTACTTTAAAATCTAGGTCACATGCTCCCAACATGTCTTCGAGCGTCTAGATAGTGCGATCTACCTGACCACTCATTTCAGAATGAAAAGTCGTACTGAGATTTACCTCGGTACCCAATCCTTTCTGGAAGGACTTCCAAAGTTTTTTTGTGCGCTAGGCACCTCAATCCAAAACAATAGACACTAGAGTCCTATGCAACCTGATGATTTCTTGAATATACAACTTAGCATAATATTTTGTTGAATCAGCTTTCACTTGCTGCGAATTTGGACACTTAGCAACGAAATAGGCTACATGATTTATCATGTCATTCCACCAATAAACATCTCAAGTCCATGATTTAATTTTCGTGGAGCTTAGATAGGTAGAATAACTTAAACTATGCGCATTATAATTCTCTCTTTGTGTCTATCTACATATGGGACACATATTTTTCCTTGGTACCTTAGAGTAGCACCATCTCCTCCGTTGTTCAAAAGTCATGGATTTATGCCTATGAATCCCTTCCTTTAGCTATAATATATAGGGATTATGAAATTATTTTCCTCTTTTGCTCAACTACTAAGAAAGGATTTAACTCTGTTCTTTACAACAACTCTACCATATTTGGGGTACATAAGTGAACTCCAAGGTTTGCTAGATGATGAACTTTTCTCATCATGATTCTCTTGTCTGCCTCAACATGAGCTAAACTACCCATACTTGATATCTTTTTGAGATACTTCTTGAAATACTGAAGGTACTACTGTGCACTAAGTCTTTGACCAGCACCCTGAAGAATAGTCTCGTGCAATGGAACTACCCTAGTGACATAACTGGGCATGATATATAGCTTTTCTGTGATTGCTTAATTTATAATAACTGATCTTGACATAAGTCGATCGATGATAATTCTACTCACTTCGCATTTCTTGTACATGAGAGGCACATTTTAAGGAGGCTATATCATTTTTCCTCATTACTGAACTAAGATTCTTCATATAGAAAGTTAACCCTTCGGGTTTTAAATGTCAAACTAGACTTACTGGAAATTTACACATCTCCAGTAGACCAAAGGTTAATCTCTTATACTTATGAATCCTTATCTCTCATTGGGATCCAACCAACTTTCCTTATCTTCTGCAATTCTTTACACTTTATTTCACTAACAACGCATCTTTCGACCGACTTTTGAGAAATCTTCCTTACTAGGGAATAATGAATCGCTTACATGGACTGGGAACTAAGGTATTTTTAACTAGCATAGTCTATCTTAATGACTTAACTTTGCTCCCATTGTCAGTCTTAGGGAAAAACCCTTTTTGATAACTCTTAAAGACTATTCCTCTATAGTTTTCTCTCAAACTACTTAATTGATTACTCCTTGTACTATCATTGTACATTGAATTTAACTTCAATTCATTGGGCTCTAACAAGCATTCAATTTATTCAAAATGTTTTCCACTCACTAGTATTAACCTAACTAAAGAAATCAAATATTACCTCTACTAGCCCTGTTGAAATTACTAATTCACTATATCTACTCAAAACTTACTTACTATTTTTCTACTAACCACATGCTAGCATCATTTTCTCTTATTCTGCTCTGTATAACTAAAGTGAAATATAAGGTTATTTATAACTTCCCTCATCATTCGATCATATTCTGCGGTCGCATACTATATTTTCTAAACTATAGACTTGGATCACACTTAGGGAAATTTCATGTTACACCCCGTACATCATATGTCATAAGTTATCTAACGTAAGCTGGGAGAGAATGAAACCCCTGTACATTGGTTAAGGTGAATGAGACTTGGAAAGAGATGTAATGTCTCGTATTTTCATTCAAAATATGTACGCCTAGGTTGAGGTTGACAAATGCACTTAAATGTAGAAACAAGATTTCTAGAGAATAAAATTGAGTTTCTTTGTTACCCTTCCTTCTGGCTTGAGTTACATAACACATGTTGTGATTATTAAACGAGGATGAGCCACATGTCAAGAAAGAGGGATTATCAAGTGACACCTACTAATTAAGCAACTAGGTGACAAGTAGGTGCATCACCTACTTGCTTAAAAAGGAAAGGTCCAAATTTCTGTAGAATAAACAAAGGCAAAAAGCAGACTTATAAGGACAAAATCTGATTTACTTCATCATTCCAACCTTTACTTCTCTCTCCTTCTCCATTTTTGACCAAGTCCTACTCCAAGGTTCTCTCCAACATATACCTAAGGTTCCTAAGCTAAATCAAGTCTAAATCACCCTAATATTTCATAAAACGTCTTGCAAAACTAGTGGAAGCACTTCTATGGTATTGTTGATGTGTTGCTGATTCTTCCAAGATTAAGGACGATGGAGTTCTTCTTGATGTATAAGATAGAAGTGCTATGGGAAGTTATACGATGAGTCGTTAAGTAAACGACAGAGGTATGTTAAGGATATCCTTTCCTTCTTTTGGCATGACCCGAACGTAAATGAATGTCCGTTCAATGTGACTCTACTCTTGAAAGCTACAAATGTATATGTCCTTCATTATATTGAAGAAGTTTATTGATACATGTATATCTTGTCTTATTGACTCATAATTAAATGTATGTTGATATATAGCATCATAACGTTAGTCAAAGGTAATACGACTATACATCACTCCGACAAGTTCGAAGAAGTATACTATGTCTCTCATGCATATGGTTCTCATGAAGGAATTATATATATATATATATATATATGTGTGTGTGTGTGTGTGTGTGTGTGTGTGTATCTTACACCACCACTGATCAATTGGTTATGACGATGATGATAGACCCAAAGAGCAGCTTAATGATTTATGATGGAGCTATATGTGTGTATATATTGTATAATGCATATCATGCCCCTTAGTGGAAAATACGAGTTACATGTTGATTCTTCTTGACTCTCTTTTACATTGATGTCTCATTATGCTTTACTGCCTTGCATATTTAATACATCTTTTGTACTGACATCCTTTTTGTCGGGGGATGTTGTGGTTCATGCATGAAGGTTCAAGTAGACTTTTTGACAAGCCTTCTCAGTAAGTTCACAACTTAGCTTGGTTTGGTGCACTTCTCTTCTTCCGGAGTTTCTATTTGAGTTTTGGTATGTTATTATGTATATGTTTTGGGTATGGCAGGGCCCTTTTCCGACCTTATAATGAATGATGTTACTCTTAAAGGCTTGTAGACATATATCCTACATATAGATATCATGTATGGTTGTGTCGACATAGGATATGATGTACAGACTTCATGGTGGCCTTGTCTACCCTTATTATGTATATATATGTTCATTAGGTTGTATCTTCAGTTGTTTACTGCTTTTGACTTATCTCAGTCTACCATATGGCCTTGATGGCCTGTTTGTATGTAAAAATGTATCTTGGGTCACTATATAGTTCTCGGTAAAGTAAGGTACGGGTGTCGGTCATGCCCCTCCGGTTTGGGGTGTAACGAACTTAGTATCAGAGCAAGTCTATCCTATGGAGTCTATAAGGAGTGTCTAGTAGAGTCTTGTTTATGGATGTGTTGTGCACCATACTTATAGATAGGAAGCTACGAGGCATTTAGGATGGTTACATTTCCTTCTTGATCTAGAATCGTTCAATAGAGCTGAGTCATAAGAAATCGAACTCTTAATCCTTGACCTTTTCCTTGTTTTAGATACAGAGATGTCTTTCACTAAAAAAAGCCTATAGTTAGGCCGAGGGCTGAGAAAGTGACACGAAAGGGTGTGAGTTACTCCATTGAGGAGGATCTATTTGAGATTATGCAAAAGAGAGTTATCTTTCTGAGTGTCTCCAACTCCATTGGTACAAGAAGAGTTGAGACGCTCCAATATCACCGAGACCACTATCCCTACCACCAGCCCTAACTGGCCAGGGTGTGAGGAGGACAATACAAATATTGACATAGTTGGTTGCCTCCTAGACACAACGCCATGTTAGAGCACCCGAGGGTGTTATATCTTCTAAAGGATCAGGGAGTCCACAGTCTTGCTAGTCCGTTAATCAGGGCTCGTCGGTACTTACAGGATATGATTCAAATGAGGACAATAGGTAGGCGAAGAGGGCCAGAGTAGTTGGTGATTATAGAGGGTCCTTGAGCGACAATAGGTCACAAGTGTATGGGTAGCAAATCAGTTTGTCACCATAGTTTGTATCTAATCAGGGATCTCAAGTGGGGCCGTGTCAAGGCTTGCGAGTATCAGAATCCCAAGGCCAAAGTAATACAGGTTGGGTGAGACCATCTTGCAATCGGGCACATACTAGGCCATGTCGTATGAGTTCTAGGGGATGTTTTTGGTATGGGAGTCAATGGCACAATATTAATAGATGTCTGAGGCTTAATCGAGGAGATCAAGGTAGAGGCATAGGGAGAGCCCCAGGTTCCGGTGCTATATGAGGTTACAAGGAAAATGCAGGTATGTTAAATGTTTTGCTGAAAATGCCTATATACCTATGAACTTAGCATTGACTTTTTATATGCTTTACAGTGACAATCTCTATCTCTTAAGACATTAGTTAGAACGTTCCATTAGAGGTAAATGGTAAGGATTAAGGTAGAAACCAAAATGGGGCTTCCAGCCCAAATGATAGATAGAACCATGTATATGTGTTAGTAGATTAAAAGGAATTGAAGCCCACACATGACATGGTGATAGAGTCTGTAATATGATTCTTTCTTCCAAATGACTACGTCAGATTGATCTTTGATACGTTTAAGAAGATCACGTAAAGTGACATACCTAGATAGTGATGCCAAGTCATTTATAAGGATTGGGTTGTCCATGGTAGTAGAAGGTGACAAAAGCTTATCATCCATTCATATAGGAGACATACCACTTATCATTGAGAGTTATATGTATTGATGGTAGTATGATCAAGTATGTCATAGGAACTAGACTAATAAGACCTTTCGATTCATTATGCGGCATGATAGGATTCCGAATACCTACTGAATAATAATAGCTTGTTGGAGACAAGTGATGACAAAAACTTCAAAACAATTAGAGAATGGTTGTAAGAAACATGATAACACTTAGTAAGTACGAATTGAATGGTATGAAGATGCATTGAGGCAAAATGTTTTTCGCTTCGTGACGAATATGCAGAAGGATTATGATAAAAATGATAGAAGTGAATAAGATTGAAGTTATTCAGGTTCCACCCATATGTGATGTGCCAGACCTTTGGTGTTCAAGAAGGTAGAATGAGGAGTACATTGAGACAATAGACACACTCCAAAGGTAACTCAAAATGGAGATGTAAAGGCAAGACAATGAGCAATCGATTGATGGGAGACCTAATTATGATTAAGGCGAGGAAACTTAGATGAGTTATAAGATCATGTAAAACTACGAATTTGATATAAACGTATGAAGCATTGATTCTAAAATATATGAAGCCACGTCTCTCAGGAAGTACGTAAATGGAAGTAGCGGTGAGTAAAGCTTAACATAAGCATATAAAGGGTTAAAGGGCGCCAATGAGCCTAAGGATACAAGGTAGGCATTAAAGAGTTGTGTTCAGAGATGATGATGTTAGAACAAAGATGAAGTCATAGGCAAATAAAGTTTACTATGGATGTTTAAAATTAACCAAAGGTTATCCAGGATAGATAATGTAATGGGCTTATAGTTTAACGAGAACAAGGAAATATTTTCCCAAAAGTGTCGTTGGCAGAAAATCTCAACCATGAGGTAAGTGAAGGAGTTCTAGTCTAAGTACAATGATCAAATTTGGGTATAGTAGAACAATATCATCTAACGTCAAATTCTTCAAAATCTCATACGTACCCAATAAGGGAATAAGTTAACAACTCATCATCTATAAGATATTAACATAAGGGAGTGGAATCATGAGCAATGATTGAAATTACATACGTATCCAGAACATTCAGAATGAATGAGAATGTGAGAAGTAAGCGAATGAATGAGGAAGTATAAAAAAAAGGCAAAGAAAGGAAATTGTTTATGATCATTAGTAATGAGAAAGTACGAAAAGGGTTTTTCTTGTATACCATGAATGAGAGTTAACCGCAATGGTACGCTCACATCAGATGTGATGGCATTACTTATGAAGTATTTATGTTGAGACACAATAAACCATATGAGAGTTCTACACACATATGCACAAATGAAGCTAAATCAATGATAGAGATTATGGATTAAGTATTTCAAGGGATCTCAATATAGACAATCATATATCATTTGGACAATGTAGCATCGTAGCTAGTACAACCAGTCGTGGATCACAAGCGGCATGACTAGTTCGAAGGTTAAGGAAAGAAGTTTACCTGAAGAATGTATCAGTTAATCAAGTAGAAGTCCGATTAATGAATTCAGATGATGGTATTCTTGGGATCCAGGACTCAATAGAGTCATCCCTCATATTGGAAGACAAGGAACATCAAGATAAAGATCTCATACTTTTAGGGGAAAACAGAAAGGGTATTTAACAAAAGAGAACCGCAGCCTTCGATCTTAATGAGAGACAGACCCTAAGGTGGAATGGCCATTTGTGTAGTCCTAATGCACCAGAACTATGAGACAAGATTACGATAGAGGTCCCCTAATCGCAATACCCTATCAATGTAGGATCTACTAAGATGTATCATGATGTTAAATGGATGTGTTATGAAATGACATGGAAAATAGCCTTACAAAGGTTGTAGCTAATGTAATAATAGTCAATAGGTAAGGAATGAGCACTTGAAGCCCAGTGAGCTAGCTCAGGACATTGAGGATCCGATGTAAAAATGGGAAATGACTAAAATGTGTTTTACTATGAAATACCTACACATATGAGGACTACGCAAGATTGCGCGTTAATAGAATTGTTATTGTTCTCCTTCATGACATATCTGGTTTTATAACAAGGATGCTCAGTTTACAACTAAGTCTTGAAAATCATTCGAAAAGGGTTGTTGGGCACTCTGCTTAGCCCCACCCCCAGACAGATAGACAAATTGAGTATATGATTCACACTCTCAAGGACATGTTATGAATTTGTGTATTCGACTCAAAGGGAATTTGGAATGACCACCTACCACTTACTGAGTTTGCGTACAATGATAGCTACCATGCTAGAATCAGAATGGTATCATACGAGGCTCTCAATGAGCGGAGATGTAGAATTCCTATCAGATGGTTAGAGGTAAGTAAACCAAGTTAATGTGATCTGACTGAATGCATCAAGTAGTAAAAAAATTATTCAAGAACAAATGTTGATTGCTCAGGGTCATCAGAGTTCCAAGTGTATGATTGGTTAATTCTTAAAGAGTCCTCCTATAAAGTGCGTGATGATTTTGGAAGAAAAGAAGACCCTAGTCCATGGTATATTGGACCATATCATACAATTCGATGAATATGCCAAGCGTTTTATAAATTGGAAATGCCTCAGAAGAGTTCGTCTACCAAGTTTTCCATGTCTCAATGTTGAGAAAGTGTGTAGGGGATCCTTCTCAGATCATATCCGTTAATAATGTACATGTTACGAAGAACTTATCGTATGAATAAGTTCCTATTGCTATCCTGAGATCAACAAGTCCGCAAATTAAGGACAAAAAACAAAAGAGAGAAATAGCCTTTGTAAAAGTTCTATGGCAAAATAAGGACGAGAAAGAAATGATGTAGGAAGTGGAAGAGGAAATGAAAAATAAGTACCCTCGATTGCTTCAAGACAAAGAATCTACAAGATTACGATTGTTTTGTGATTCTTCTTATCATAATACAAGATTTGATACTAACCCTTTATCTTTATAGTTAGTCAAAACTTCGGGTAATGAATAGTATGACGAAGAGCTGATGTATTGGGTTATGAGATGAGTTCCTATCCCAGAATGTTATACTTGATTTTGATAACCGTGTGAGATCTAATGTTACGTATGTTGTACTATATGACCCTACGAGGCAAGTTGAATATATTCTGATTTGTTACAGGGGTTCGGATAGTCCTATTTATAAGGGAGACTCTATCGAAAGTTTTAGAAAGTCTTAAGGAATATATTTTGTATGTATATATATATATATATATATATACTGAGACAAGGGTATATTGTATGCAGCGTTACCTCACATTTCTGCAAGAGGCTATTTCTAGGAGGTCATGGGTTCAAGTCGTGAAAATACCCAAGACATCCAAAACCAACCCCGGACCCACGGTGCCAAAATTCAAACTTTAATACTCGAAAAACATGAACATATACTAGGTAGTCATATCCTTAAGTTAATTTGAAACTTAATCTCATTTGGACCTTCAATTGCATGCTTTAACGGAAAGACCAAATATACAAACCCTGTGTTTTCTCCCAAATTAAAAAGGGTTTCCATATTCAAATTAACTACTAGAACATGATCATCTAACATAATTCAATATTTATTCGCAATATCAAGATGAACTAATCCATAGTACACCCTTAAATCCATGATTCATCCACTCTTATTCTACCATGAAGCCTATAACTCAATTCCCCCTCCCCAAATAAGGATTACACTGACATTATGAACCTTGAAAACATGGATTAGAATAAAAAGGATTAAAAAGTTACCTCACAAGTAGAACTTTAGCAAAACTTCAAGATTTCACCCCTAGGCAGCTCTAGAACTGAGATAATATATTTTTGGAAAATGATTTCGAGCTAGGGAATTTAAGAAACTATCAGTGATTTGGTTCCTGCGGAATCGACTTTGCAGGCGTGGTATCCCTTCGACAGACAAGAAGTGCGCTGAGGCACAGTCACTTGACACCTCATCTTGGTGCAAAAGCGGAACAAGACCCCACTGAGGCGGAACCTTAGCAAAATCTTAGACCCGCTTCTGCAAGCCAACCTCCGTAAAGGAGAACACGAAGGAGTGGACAATCACCTGCTGGGGCGAACACCAGACACGATCAACATGGAATTTTTCCAAAACTTCCACCAAACACATGAAACACTACCAAGACCCCCCGAACAAAACCCAGACATACTCTTCCAAGGTAAACAGTGATGCAAACTCGCTCGCACCCTCAAATTTCCCATTTAACTGAGCTAAGACATAATTTTCTAAAGAATCGCCCAAAATAACCAAATATCACAATTTCATAACTAAGGCCACAAAATGCATCTGATTGTCTCGGGAAGCGAATCAATGACTTGACTAAGTCATAAATGACCCTTCGAAACTATCAGAAGCGACGGAACCTGGAAACGAACCCATATACTCAAAAGTCAACTTTGAGTCAAACTAATCAACTCTAAGATTCTAAATTTGGGTTTTTCCTCTGAACTCTCATAAATGAACCTCGGGATCTATGACACACATCCCCATGCATCACAAACCCCACATAGATTCTATGGGAAGGGTAAAATAGTAAAATAAGGGTTTGTAGCTAAATGATCGGACGTGTCATTACATCATATACCAATTAATCAAACGTTCATCCTCGAACGAAGAGAAAGAAAATATGAAAGACGATGATCCTCAAATGAAGAGAAAGAAAATACGAAAGACGACAAGTAACTAAATAATCCCCATCACAACCTAAAGGATACCCAGTATGCAAGAATTATACCTGTAGTACTTCTTTTTCACTGTATCCGTGAAAACTACTTTTAACTTACCTCAACAACCCAAACTTCCATTCCTTCATACTCGAAAATTCTTTCACATTTGATCCTCAAATGTAAGAACCGACTCCATTCGAACTACCTGATTAATTATACCCATTCCTCTAACGTGTTCGATTGAATCCATAATTATCACAATAATCACCACCATCCTTTAGTTGTAGCCATAACCATTTCCCAAATCCGCTCCAATCTCGAAATCACCATACTACAAGCATACCTACTGATTACCTTGTCGTTCCCATTTCCTTGGAAAACCAGATGATCGGTCTAAAGACTTCCCATACCTATTTGTACCTCCTCAATACATACCAAGTATCAGTGTAAACCATTGAACTATCTGAATCATTGTCATTCGAGAAATCTCATCAATCCTACTTGCAAACACAAAAAAGAACTAGTAACACCGTCATACCTCCATTCTGAATTGAAATATATCGAACCCTTATCGGAGGTTTACTAGACTACCATAAGTCCTACAGTCAATATAACCATAGGCCACCGAACCTTAATTGGACAATTTTGACCCGAAAATAAAAGCTTAATTCTAAATCATTGATAGTCATGCAAACTGATTAAAAAATAACTGATAGGCTTTCCATAACATGCGGTGACCTCTTAAATCTATTTTCTCATGAATAATCAAACATGTACCGTCACCCAAGACTCCAAAGCTGGATTACAACCAAGTCATCAACTTGTTACCGAATAACTATACATTATGATTGTAATCTTCTTATTTCTCAACCTACACCTGATATGCAAATCTGATAGAACCCCATGAACTTTATAAGCATTAAATCCTCCTTGTACTTCCTCTTAACTCACCAGCAACTCTGAACATTTTGACGCAAAGCCTGCAGCCTCATTTACTACACCTCTACCCATCGAGTCTCTAATAGTAAGACCTCACTACCTTTATCAATCCAGATGTTATCAAATCCCGCGACCCTCGCACCTTACCAATCCTAACATATCATCCTCAAAATTCATGATATTTACCTTGTGCAATTACTTACAAGTCCTAATCCTTAAAATACTCATCCATGCTATTAATCAACAATGCTTCGGCATAGTCTACCACCTGTCACCAACTATGAACCTCATGGAACGTTCATCATAACATTTAGTCGATTACCATAGACCTACTCCTCCAAGCGTACCAAACAATTTCACTCGCTCTGAAAGATGCAAAAATAATGCCAACATGATCAACACCTAACCTAAGAATCCCAATTGTTTCTAATATGAATCCTCCCCTATCTCGAAGAGACACCTCACTCATCCCAAATTAGCTCAAACACGCATTTATTGAATCCTTAAATTTCCACCTTTCCTTCCAATCACATTCCCCACTAACAACCGATCGTTCCTCCAACCTGTTCCATAGTGTACTAAAATTTCATAGGCCTCGCAAAATAATGAACCGATCCTATAAATAGTACACTACACACCCAAACACAGTGAGTTTCTCTCTCATTACTCTAACCTTTAAACTAAAAGCTCCTCCTAAATTTGGCATATTCTATGTACCATCCTTTATAAAATTCCTCCACTAGAAAATATATCAACCCACTCTGGTTACTCTAACCAATATTTATTTAATACCCGAGCGATAACCCAACCAATCAATGAACTGGTCCATAATCTGAAAGTTGTTCCTTAATTACTAGACATACACTCCTACTAATATTCTCACATAGTTTCATCGAAGTACCCTTGCCAAAAGTCTATAATCCAAATAATCCTGATTTTATATTGGTTCATATGTTCACTGATCCGATCATCGATACCCGAAGCTTTTCACAACAAGATTTAGATCAAACTATCGTCAATCTATTATAGTAAATATCCCAATTGACTAACACCTTATTCGAAATTGTTATACGATGTTTTCCTGTGAGGGACCAACCCTTAACTTGTTATTGCCAAACCATAACACATCTAACTAACCGTGTAATTTTCCCTGTCCTTTGGTCACTCCCAAGTCATTATACCAGTAAATATAGATTTTCTCAAGTATTAACCTTTATATGACATGCCCACTAATCTTATCCAAGAACTAGATGCAACTCCCGATAATTCCTTAAATAGAACTTCACACTTGCCTAGCGCTAGAGTCATTCCTATTAGTCGATCACTTGCTCCCATTAGCCTACGACATAGTTTAACGTACTAAACTCATACACGACCTCTCACACTTACTCTATACTAAATCGTTGTGAAATAAATCACAAATCAACAATATCTTGGTTTCATCAATCCCTTTTTATCACTAACTTCAAACGCCAAGTAACCCTACGAACACATTCTTTATTTTAATATACGCGACATCCAATTTTCATAAGCTTCACTCTCCACAAGTAACCTAGCCACCTAGCCTAGAAAATATAGTCGTTCCCTAGAGGAACCCACAACCACTAGTTCTTACTCTGCTACCACAATTCTATCAAGTCGAAGCCAAAATTAATCCTTCGTAACTTATACGAAATCCACCCTCGTACATCATGAAACATATCCTAACCAGCACGTCAGATATCAATTTTTCCCTTCATACATCGCAGGTTGATCCATCAAATTACTTTTCTTGTGCCTCTGTATTCCCATTTCCATTTCCCCAAGATATCACCGAATTGAGAAGTCTCCAAATATAACCCCAATCAACTGCAGCTTCAAATCATAGATGATGACTGAACGAGTCACACATATGTACCATGGTAACATATTTCACACCCTACAGCGCGACTCCATATCAAACCACTCACACATGAATTTAAGAGTGTGTTACCACCATCGGTGATAGAATATGAAGAAGATATTTCAGATACCAATTTGATTAATCTTAGCATGAAGGGAATGAAGAAAGCAAAGTTTCCTAAACTCCCATAGCCGATCGAAGATAAGTACGAACAACTCAACACCGATCCATAAGACTCTAATAGACATTGCTCTTGTACTTAAGATCGTTTAACATAAAGCTCTGATATCAATTTTGTCACGACCCTATTTAGAAATTATGGTGGCACCTACACTTTCCACTAGTAGTCAAACTTCTCCCAACTAATTAACATGATATAATAAAGAAATGCAGAAAGATAACAAAATATTTAAACAAACTATCGATCATAATATAAAATGCGGAACACAAGTCTGAGATTATAATATGACCCGTATAGATCTGGTCAATAATACAAGAGCTCTAAAACGAATACAAAGTACGAATAAAGGAAAACATAGGCCAAATGACTTAGAACATAGTCTATATGTATGAATGTGTTTCTTGGATAAATAAAAGACAAGTAAGAGATAAGAGCATCCAACGCATGTCGGAAGGTAGCATCCTCACCCTGAATACTGATGATCAACCGGTTCAGACTCAAACTCGGGGTCTCAAACTGGTAGAAGGATCTATATTTACATTCAGAAAGAATGCAGCAAGTGTAGTATGAGTACACAATGTATCCCGTAGACATCATAGGCCAACAACAACGAATGATACGTAAATAGAGATAAATATCAAGTTGACACCAAATAGTCCTATACTAAATAGTTCAATAACCATATAAGTCACATTTTCTACATAATTGTTCAATGAATCAAACCAATCACTTTATTCATATAAGAGTTCAACCACAGTCATGTACCATTCAGTTCATATTACACACAAGGACCTTACCCTTATTACCCACCGATCAGTAAACTCTGTCTAAGTCATATTAGTGTTGTCACCACCTACCAAAGTTATCAAATAATCAAACAACGCAGGGTGACCCTAGTACACAACACCCTATCACAATCCTTTTCATGGGGTATCACGAATAGTCCAATCATAACAACATTAGCTTCTAGTTCCACCTAACTCCTGGGCTGAATACAGTTCTATTCAAGTAAGGGCGAAACACATATTTGTTCATTTAACATCCTCATTATACTCTAAGTAGAAACCTACGACGTTTATCCTTGATTACGGAGGAGACCTACACATGTATAATATACGAGTCATTTAACTACCACAACAACATCCCAACCAATTCTTTACTAGATTCTCTATCAACTAATATTATGAATTATCAAGCAAAATGAGACATACCCAGTTCTCTATGATCAACATGATAGTTCTTTCAAAAAAATCCACTGACCACAATATAGTTCAATAGCGAGTACTCAGACTCATAAATGGGTAACCACACAAATCCATTGCACAGAGAGCAAGCCAATCATTACCACTAATCCGGTCCAATACAATCAATCCAATCTATTTAATCAGGGTATCACCCAAGTTCCAATAACCAATCAGTATCACTTTACCAAACTACACTTAATCAATGCATGATGAATATATGATATGAATGAAATGCATATGCCAGGTACCTTTCATCTCCCATATACAGGCATTTAAATTCTATAAACTGCACACCTATGGGGCACCCGCGAAGTCCATATACGCCTCTAGAATTTCTCAACGGAGCACAGCTCTTGCCTAAAATAACTGTTGCAGGCATGCAACCCATTTCCCCCTCGTATTATCATCATCCAGATTTTTCCATTAGATCCCAGCTCTGTGGCTGTAGTATCATCCTCAATCAATGTTGTCAATCTCATAAGTATTCTTACCTTCCCGCTCTCTTAGATCCTCAACATTTTTATACCACGCTTAAATTAATATCGTCAAAACTATGAGTGTATGAATGCAAATGACAATACAAGGCAAGAAATCAATATGTAATGAGATGCAACGAAGTATAGAGATGAATATCACATGCTTTCAAGAATTCAATAACACATAATACAAGTACAATACAGATAATCATATTGAAAGAAATATGTAATAAATACACAACAATAGCAGATATGGTGACGAGCCCACATAATGGCGAGAAGCCCAATCAATAGTAGTCGGAATCAACTTACGGTTGATTCCCCAAATCACCCATCATCACAATTCAACACCGGTACCCACTCAAATGTTCATTACAACCGGTTGAATGCGACCCCCAAACACGCCCAGTACCTCTCAATATTTATAACTAATTATGTACTTCTGTCAGAGTCTAATAAAAGGAAACCGCGGCCTACCTCAAAGACGAGCAGGAGCCACGAACGGTCGACCCTCCACACATGACTTACCCTTCCGAAGTGCCGCATAGTAGTCATAGTCTAACACACATAGACTATACGTTAATAATAAGCTAATACACAATACAAGGACTTAGTCCTTCAAACATACCAAACACATCCAAAACTAACCCCGAACCCATGGTGCCAAAATTCAGACTTTAATACTAAAAAAGTATGAATATATACTAGATAGTCATATCCTTAAGTTAATTAGAAAGCTAATCTAATTTGGACCTTCAATTGCATACTTTAAGGAAAAGCCCAAAATTTACAAACCCTATGTTTTTCCCCAAATTAAAAAAGGGTTTCCATATTCAAATTAACTACTACAACATGATCATATAACATAATTCAATATTTTTGCACAATATCAATATGAAATAATCCATATTACAACCTTAAATATATGATTCATCCATTTTTATTCTACCATGAAGCTTATAACTTACTCCCCCCCCCCCAAATAAGGATTACACTAACATCATGAACCTTGAAAATATGGATCAGAATAAAAAAGGATTAAGAATTTACCTACCAAGTATAACTTAAGCAAAACTTCAAGATTTCACCCTCTAGGCAGCTCTAGAACTAAGACAAAATATTTTGGAAAAATGATTAAAAGCTAGGGCATTTAAGAAAATATCTGATCCAGTTCTACTCCTATGGAATCGACTCCGCAGGTGCGGTCTCTCTTCGACGGATAAAAAGCTCACTTGACACTTCTCCTTAGCGCAAAAACGGCACAAGACCCCATAGAGGCACCTTCGCCTCTACGATAAAACCTCCGTAGGGGCGGAACCTTAGCAAAATCTCAAGACCCACTTCCGTGAGCCAACCTCTATAGAGGAAGACACGCAGGAGCGAACAACCACCCCTTGGGGCGAACAATAGATACCAGTAACAGGGAATTTTTTACAAACATCCACCAAACACCCGAAACACTCTCGAGACACCCGGACACATACCTGGCATGCTCTCCCAAGGTAAGTAGTGCTACAAACTCTCTCGCACCCTCAAATTTCACATTTAAGCGGGCAAGGACACTCTTTTCTAAAGAATTACCCAAAATAACCAAACATTAAAATTTCACAACTAAGGCCACAAAGTGCATCAAATTTTTTAGAAAGTGAACCAATGACTCAACTAAGTCATAAATGACCCTCCAAAACTATCAAAAGTGACAAAACCCAAAAACTAACCCATATACTCAAAAGTCAACTTTGAGTTAAACTAACTGATACTAAGATTCTAAATTTGGATTTTTCCTATGAAACTCTCATAAATGAACCTCATTATCTATGACACCCATCCCCGCATATCACAAACCCCACATAGAGTCTACGAGAAAGGTAAAATAGTCAAATAAGGGTCTTTAGGTAAAAATGACTGGACGGGTCGTTACTCTTACATACATGTAAATGCTTTAATCCAATGAACTAGTTTGCTTCTCTGACGAAGAAAACCCAAATCCATAACTTGAATCTCTTGAGAAGGATTACCTTGAAATTCTTTGTTTTGGTGGATGAATCACGTTACTCATCATGAATTAATGTTAGAATTCTTAGAAATGGTTATAGCGATCTTAACTTGACATATGAGGATGAAGAGAGGAGAAAAATGGCTGCTTAGGGCTTTAGAACGAAGTTGGAACGTGAAAAATGACATAAAATCATATAAGGGTCACATTTATAGGACTGGGGCAAAGTATCTATTGGATCGCTGAGAGAACTCCAAAGCGATCTCACCCCTCACTCTGGGCCTCTCTGAGCAATTTCCTGGGCGTGCTCAACCCTGACTTTGGGCCTCGCTTAGCGAGTGCCCAGCTCGCTTTAGGGCCTGGCGAGTACGCTTCAATAAACCGGGCATAACCTTTTTTAGAGATCCATTTGGCCTAATCCTTAAATGGATGCATGGTATTTCAAAGGGATACAACTTTCATGTTTTGAGTTTGTCCAAATTCCCTATAGAATTTTCGGAATACTCACTTTAAATGAGGCCTTGTGCTCACTCACTTGAAAATATAGTCCGTAGAGTAGCTTCAAGCTTTACTTTTCCAAAAGACTCTTCTTGTACCTTATATAGGTTTCAAAACTCTTCCTATACTCCCCATCGTGGTTGCATTATATTCGCATCAAACGGGTCAAACCTTATCTTGAAGGTATGGGGTGTTACACTATGTTTGGATTTCAAAAGGTTTTTCACTTGATACTGTTTTAGTGATTTACTTTATTATTTGGATTTATTAACTATTTTCCCATAGACACTCACTATGTGTTACATCTCACATTTTCATATGTTAAAGTATGTCGTAATTTAGTCTACATAAAGCTCAGAGAGAAAGACAATTCTCAAGTTCATAAATGTTTATAAATATGTATAGCACATGTTGGAAGGTTTATAAGTTAAACGAATTGAAGAAACTAAGTTTCGTATAAAGTCGGCAAGTTGGGAATGTTATAACCCGTACTTTTGGGGTAAGACTAGGAGTATTTAACATGATAAGGAGGTCATGTAATGAGGTGTTTGGATCGTATAATAGTAGTGTGTAAAGTTTTGAAGTCAAGCGAGTTTTAAAATAAAATTCGGCAAAAGTTGTCATAAGTTACATTTATAATTTCACTGAAATTTGGGTCTTGATGTAATGGAGCTTTTCTCCAAATATAATTAGAGTTATGGGGTGATACACCCATATAATATAAGGTCTACAAGTCTAATTTCCAACACCTTAAACCGTTTTTCAAAACAACATCGGAGTAGAGAGATATTCACATTTTTGCGAGACTTTGCGGACAACCAGTTTGGGGCCCACTTGAGGTGGTGGCCGACTTTGGGGGAGCTTTAAAAGTGTTTGAAGGTTATTTTTACTCATTTCAACTCCCACTTCGTCCATATACTCCCTAAAACCCTCTATACCAGATTTGGAAGGTTCAAACGTGAAATCAAACACTTTCATCCTAGATCAACACACGAGATTAGCTAAAGTGAGGAAAAACACTTCTATGATGTTGTTATGATATTAAGGGTTGTTGTGTGCTGAACCACGATTGGATTTTGAGTTGTAGATTCTGTTAAAGGTATGTATAACATGTACTTGTTATTCTTAATATTAATTCCATGTTGATGAAGTTGTTTGAAGCAAAATACTACAAGATAGCATTGAAATAGCCTAAGATATGACTACTGTTTTGTTGGACTGTTTTGAGGTGATAAGTATGATTTCTATTGGCTGGAAATTATGGAATATAACCTGATTATATTGTGGTTACTGTTATTGAGGTTATACATGTAGAATTAAGTCAAATAAAGGAGAAACATGTAAAAATTATGAATTGAAAGTAAAGGATGAAGTGTATGCGTGTGGACCATTTTGAAGATTGTTTCTAGGATATTTTGGGTTGAAAATGATATGGTAAGCCTAATTATAATGTCAAAAGTAGTGTAGATATATTTAATGGAATAAGAATTGGATTCAGATTATGTTTCGTTATTCGTAAATTAATTTTTCCGCTCAATACGATTGTAAAAGTAATTGAAAAGCTTATATTGGATTGTGTTATTTTTGTTGAGATGTTTGATGACCCTTAGTGGTCTTTGGGATGTAGTATAAATAGGGGATATTCTGCCCATTTTCCCTAGATTATATAATCAGCAAAATACGATAGTTACAATATTGTACATTGACGACGATATCGTTTCACTTATTGTAGACGCAAGAGGATTATGTTAAGCTTAGTTGTAAATTGAGGAGGATATTATAAAGGTATGTGAGGTTATACCTTCCTTTATTTTGCATGAATCTAATGAACGTAATGTAACAAACGAGCTTCCAAAAGATACTCTACTATTAGAAGATAGAATTGACCGTATTATTTCATTCTAATGAGTACTCAAGTTCCATTTATGTTCTCATGTTAGCTTATTATGGAACTTTAATTGATGATGTTAAATATTTTTATTCTCATTTTATCATATAATGTTGGTATTTCCTAATTCTTATAAGGTCCATGATGATGAGTTAACTCTAATAACGTATTCGGAGGTTACCAACCTTACGTCGCTCTGAAAGGCTATATATAGCTATTTTACTCTACCAAGTGGCGCTATAGTCGGTCGGGTACGACAACTATTGTGTAACATCTAATCAATTGGGTTTTACCGAGCTCCACATGGCCGGGTACGATTCTACCGAGCCTTATGTGAATCAATATGATCCAGAGAGGTTAAGTACCTTTACAAAGATAATGATGGGTTAAAATAAGTTTTAAGGAATTATCGCGAGGGTTAGAGGTTAAACGAATTAAAAATGTTATAACCCTTATTTTTGGTGTAAAAATAGGGGTTGATAATATTGTAAGGAGGTTGTATTTTTTAGTATTTAATTAATATAATATTTGTGATAGGTTTTGAAGTCAAGCAAGTTGTAAAACAAAAGTCAGAAAAAGTTATCGCAAGTTACGTTCATAATTCTACTAAAATTTGGTTATAATGTCACTAAGCTTTTATCCCAATATACTTGGAGTTACGGGGTGATCCACCAACTAAATTAAAGGTCTACAAGTCCAATTTCCAATGCATTAAACCGTTTGCCGATATGACGTCCAACTAGAGAGATATTCGTGTGTTCGCGAGACTGCGCAGACAGCCCCTTTTGAGACCCACTACGGATATGGCCAACCTTGGAAGCCCTTTTAATTCATTTTGGGGCTGAAATTCATTTTCGACCATATTTCACCCCCACATTCTATCAAGGCTCCCTAGCAGTTCCATAAGTGTTCCTGATGGATATAAGTAAGGTTGATGTTGGGTAAGTGGGTCGGGTGTGGAGGATGTTCGGGTTGACCCGAAATTAAGGCACAAGCAGGGGTGTTTTGGTTTCCGGATTGGTCCTGTGTGTGGTGTATAGGAGGTTGTTTTGGGTGAAAGTAGTGAGAGTCGGCTTATGAAGTTTTGGGGGTTGTTGCGGGTGGGTTAAGGGTCAGGGATAAACTCGGGAATTGGTGTTCCATTGTAGAAAGGGTGTGGAATAGACCTGAACCAGTGAGGTTCTAGGTAGGTGTGTTACGATCGGACAGCGTGGTGTTGATGACTGTTTTGGGTAGTTGTATAGGGAAATGAGTTAAGGCATTTTAGGGAGTTGTTGTAGAATCTTTGAGGGTTGCTGTGATATTCGGTCTTTGGTTATGGGATGACAGTAGCACGCCGGAACAGTATTGGGACAGTAAGGTTCATGGTAAATGTATTATGCGGACTACTAGGTGGTGTTTGGATTGGGTGGGTATTTGTGGACTGATTCGGGTAATGACCTTTGGTGGAGGTGTTAATGAGATATTTTGGTAGGTAGGGGTGACCGGTATATAGTATTTTGCGTGAGGGTTGAACACGAGTTGTAGGATACAACGCGAGTCAAGCAATGAGGGATTCTTGGCTAAGTGTTGATTTGGTTGATTCGGTTTGGTTGTTTAGTAATTGTGGTTTTAGTGATATATAAAAGATATGTCCAAGGATAGAGATACAGGTGTTTTTATTCCCGTATCGACCCCAAAGAAAGTGTGATCAATACCATAAGGTCAAGACTGGGGTTTGCTAAATGCAATGCCCGTGAACTAGCCAAGTGAGGGTGATCGATACCCTTTTGATGACCCAAGCCTTAGACTAAGTTGGTCCACACAAGTTCCAACCTTCGTTTACCACCAAGGGGGTTCCTTAAGCTTGGGTATAGACTAGGCCACACAAGTCCTAATCGATACTTACACCGAAAGGAGGGGTTTGATTCACACAAGAACTGAAGATACTCTTGGAGCACCAACTAAGAACTTACAATCCCGGATCGAAAGACTTAGAAAAGATAAGTAAACACTTAAGTTTTATATTCAACCAACTCTGATTATTTACAAGTCCTAAAGGTCTTATTTATAATAGAGAATGGACCATTTTAGAAGGAAACAAAAGGACACAAACTTTCAGCCTAGTGGGAACAAATGTGAATGGGTTTGGGTTTAGTTGGTGACCAAGAGTGTTTCGACCAAACCAAGACAATGGGAAAGGTCTTGGATTTTCTTGGGGACAAAGAATTAATCTTTCACACTCCCTTTGTGTCTTCCAAGTAGAATAGTGGATGGATTTGGTTTTTCAAGACTTCAACTTCTTGGAACTAGTTTAGAAGCTTCCATCTTGATTTTGGAATGCCTTCGCCGAATGGAGAAGGGAGTATTTCGACCATCCCTTCATCTTCTTGGTCTAGCCAAATACATGGATAAATTATCCTCTTGGAAGCTTCATCTTATAGTCCATTCTTGTCCTTGCCAACTTGTCACTTTCTCGGCCTTGTCACCTTCTTGTCCGTGCCATCTTAGCTTGAGCACGGTCTTGTCCTTCTTTGGAAGACCTCTCGGCTTGTCCTCTTATTACATGATACATTAACTATGTCCTAATGTAGTTATTACATGTTACATTAACTATGTCCTAATAAGAGCTAAAATCTAAGCTAAGCAATAATGACAAGCTAAAATAAAATACAAGGTCTCGTCCAAGACCTACATACAAAGCCGAATGAAACATGTAATTACATCTTCATGTAACAAGTCCAATTCCACTCCATTTTCCATGAATTTTAGGCATATAAGTGTAGATCGATGGCCAGCCCTTTGCACCCTTACCAAGTCTCTTCTAAGCTCATGATGAAAGTTTAAGTCCATAGACTTTCTTTCATCACTCTCCCCTTCTTTGAAAGAATTTTCCCTCAAATTCGGGTCGTCTAGATGTGAATAAAATTTCTCAACAACAAGTATTGATCCAATATTTCTACCATTATATAGGACCGGGAGTCTCATCTTGTAGGCGCCTTCTTCAAAATTTGCCAAATACGGATCCGAATACAACACAATTGGCTTTGACTTCTTATGATGTTCATGTTGGATATCAGATTCCATAAGACAAGTTGTCTTGCAATGGATAGAAGGATGACACGGTGCACCACCCAACTTTGTGTTAGAGCGAAAAATGGCACCTATATTTGTTTCATGTTTGATACTCAATGGTCTTTCACGACTTGGCATGGATAGGACCGGGGCTTCACAAATCTCCAAGGGTTCAAGGATTCTTGTTGCTCCTCGGAACCATTTATACTTTTCTTTCCCCATCATAACTGTGATAGGAGTAGCACAAGGATCACTTCTTTGGATGTCACAACTTCTGAATGCCTCCACAAGACATCTGTACTTACCATGTAGGTCCTTGAAGACCTTTTCTTGTTCAGTCTTTATTTGGGTCGACATTGGTGGAGTTCTTTTTTTCAAGCCGATCTTTGAAGATATTTTGGCTCCACAAAAATTATAGAAATGAGCACTCCATATTGGCCACAGAGACTTGTACCTTATAATGATATTGTAGGCCAATTGGTTGTTGATGTACACCTTTCAATATTCATCATGCCTTGGTGCCAATAAGACACATGCCATGTAGGAGCTAAGGTACCCTTGGTCATCCTCTTCTTCTAACACATCTTGCCTTCCACATCTATAGGCTTAGTTTATGGATAACTAACCTCTAGAAAATAAATCAAGAGTGAGTTCATCATCTTTATTTGGTAAGGTTCCGGATGTGTTGTTCCTTGGAAATTTCATGTCGGCATCTTCTTCTATGCGGTTTGGTTTGTATAATGGATTGACAAAGAAGGTACCACCCATTTCCTCTACTTGGTACAAGGTATTGGTAAAGAAGGTCCGCCCTCGTATTGCTTCTTCATGATCATGGCTAGGGGCTTGACATGGAACAAGGTCCTCTTGAACATTTGGCTCGATTGTTGTAGTTAGATCATCATATGGAGGAAGGGGTATTCCGAGAGATACTTCACAACATGTATCAACATCATTGTTAGGTGGTAGCTCAGTTGTTGGCCCATGTGACTTGGCCATTTCCGAGACCTCTAAGGTTTCCTTTGGGCCGGTTTCTTCTTTACATGCCACAAAATTCATGGTACTCCCTTTCTGAGATTCTTCTTCTATCCTTTGTGCATCAAGTGAAAGAGCCTCTGATTTGCGCTTTATTGCACTTCAGATTCTCATGGCCTTCACCTCACTAGGTGACATTGACACCAACTGGATCTTCTTATTATTTTTTTGAAAGGAATAAGTGTTCCTCCCTTCATCATGTTGTGCCTTTGTGTCAAGTTGCCACAGTTGTCCCAACAAAATATGACATGCATCCATGGGGAGGATGTCACACCATACTTTATCTACATATGTTCCAATCCGAAAGCTAACAAGAGTTTGTTTTTCTACTCTTAGCCTTTCGTCTTGGTTTATCTATTGGAGAACATACGGGTAAGGATGGTTGCAGGAAGGTAGATCCAATTTGTTTACCATCACCATGGAAGCCGCGTTGATGCTACTTTCCATGTTAATGATCATGTTGCACACTTTTTCCTTTACTTTGCATCGAGTAAAAAATTGTTCACCTTGTGTCTCCTTGTGTTCGCCAAGTTGAACACTTAGCACATGTCGGAGAACTAAGTTTTCACACACTTCTGCAAAAGTGATATCTTTCTCTTCATACCTTGGATTGCTTTGCACAACCCTCGGCTTAGTATTTCGACTCACGGTCTGATCCGCAAGTTCTTTCTTTAAGGTTTGCACATGTTCCGCGACAATCTCGGATAAGGCCCTCCTAAGCTCATCACTTACTTGTTCCATAGCGTTGTTGCGTGGGACGGGAATGCTTGGATCTGATACCAATCTGATGGATATAAGGATGGGTGATGTTGGGTAAGTGGGTCGGGTGTGGAGGATTTTCGGGTTGACTCGAGATTAAGGCACAAGCAGGGGTGTTTTGGTTTCCGGATTGGCCGTGTGTGTGGTGTATGGGAGGCTATTTCGGGTGAACGTAGTGGGAGTCGGCTTATGGAGTTTTGAGGGGTTGTTTCGGGTGGGTTCCGGGTCTGGGATACGCTCGGGACGTTGTGGTTCTGTGGTGGCAAGGGAGCGGAACATACCTGAACCAGTGAAGTTCTCGGAAGGTGTGTTACGATCCGACAGCGTGGTGTTGATGACTGTTTCGGGTAGTTGTATAGGGAAATTGGTCAAGGAGTTTTAGGGAGTTGTTGTAGAAACTTTTAGGGTTGCTGTGATGTTCGGTCTTTGGTGATGGGATGACAGTAGCACTCCGAAACAGTACTGGGACAGTAAGGTTCTCGGTAAATTACCGGTATATATTATTTTTGAGTGAGGGTTGAACACGGGTTGTAGGATACAACGCGAGTCAACCAATGAGGGATTCTTGGCTAGGTTGTTGGTTTGGTTGCTTCAGTTTGGATGTTTAGTAATTGTGATTTTAGTGAGATATGAAATATATGTCCAAGGATAGAGATACAGGGATTTTACTTCCCATATCGACCCCAAAGAAATTGTGATCAATACCACAAGGTCAAGACCGGGGTTTGCTAAATGCAATGCCCGTGAACTAGCCAAGTGAGGGTGATCGATGCCCTTTTGATGACCCAAGGCTTAGACTACGTTGGTCCACACAAGTTCCAACCTTAATTTACCACCAATGGCGTTCCTCAAGTTTGGGTATAGACTAGGCCACACAAGTCCTAATCGATACTTACACCGAAGGGAGGGGTTTGGTTCACACAAGAACCGAAGGCACTCCCGGAGCACCAACTAAGAACTTACAATCCCGGATTGAAAGACTTAGCAAAGATGAGTAAACACTTAAGTTTTATATTCAAATAATGCTGATTATTTACAAGTCATAAGGGTCCTATTTATAGTAGAGAATGGACCATTCTATAAGAAAACAAAAGGACACAAGCTTTCGGCCTAGTGGGAACAAATGGGTTTGGGTTTACTTGGTGACCAAGAGTGTTTCGACCAAACCAAGACAATGGGAAAGGTCTTGGCTTTTCTTGGGGACAAAGAATGAATCTTTCACACTCCCTTTGTGTCTTCCATGTAGAAGAGTGGATGGATTTGGCTTTTCAAGACTTCAACTCCTTGGAACTAGTTTAGAAGCTTCCATCTTGATTTTGGAGTGCCTTGGCCGAATGGAGAAGGGAGTATTTCGACCATCCCTTCATCTTCTTGGTGTAGCCAAATACATGGATGAATTATCCTCTTGGAAGCTTCATCTTCTAAACCATTCTTGTCCTTTCCAACTTGTAACTTTCTCGGCCTTGTCACCTTTTTGTCCGTGCCATCTTAGCTTGAGCACGGTCTTGTCCTTCTTTGGAAGACCTCTCGTATTTTCCTCTTATTACATGATACATTAACTATGTCCTAATGTAGTTATTACATGTTACATTAACTATGTCCTAATAAGAGCTAAAAGCTAAGCTAAGAAATAACGACAAGCTAAAATAAATTATAAGGTCTCAGCCAAGACCTACATACAAAGCCGAATGGAACAAGTAATTACATATTCATGTAACAAGTCCAATTCCACTCCATTTTCCATGCAGTTTTGGGCACATAAGTGTAGATCGACGGCCAGCCCTTGGCATCCTTAGCAAGTCTCTTCTAAGCTCATGATGAAAGTTTAAGTCCACGGGATTTATTTCATCAGCTCTAAGGTGAATCCAAGTGATTACATCTAATTTTGGGCATCAAAAGCTAGTTCTAGTGGAGAACGACACATCTACGGTGTTGTAGTAGCTTTGAGAGTTGTTGTAAACTAAGATGAGCTTGGATTGAAGTTGGCGGTTGCTGTATAAGGTAAGTATATCACTCTCCTAGTTGTTCTTATGTTTATATAGGTGTTTTTTTGGATGATTTGGTTGAAAAGAAAAGTATAACTAGCACATAGAAACGATATTTGGAGTTGTTGAACTATGTGGACTTTTTGAGAGGTATATATGGCCTTATATGGATGGAAATCATGAAGAATAACTTGTTTATGATGTTATTAGTATAATTATGCTTATTCACATGTCAAGATTGTTGAAGAAAGTATTAACTAGAAGAGGAAGTGGCTATAAAACACTTGGAAATTGTTCATAGTGTTGCTATCTTATTTTGGGCTGTTTTGTGTGGTTTGAAGATGACTAAGAGGTTGGAAATTCTCTGAATTTATATTGTTAAAAATATGGATATATTGTTAATTTAAGGAATAAATGATAAGGGGGTTGAAGGGTTCTAAAGGGATCCAATCCGAGCTTGCCGCTCATCGTAATAAATAGTAGTTTCATTGGTGATGTTTGTGCACTTGTTGTGTAAATGGATTTATGTTGTTGGGCTGTTGGGTATGTTGTGGTGTTGCAAGTATATAGTTGAAGGTTATATGTTTTCTTGTTGTTTTAATGAACTTGGGCAAGTAAGGAAAATGGGAGATATGTTGTCTGATTTCATACAGAATGAGCTTGTCGCTCGATAGGGGATTGATGAACTACTCATAATTAATGTTAGTACCCTTATTGTTGGTTGTATACTTAGGCATAAAGGAGGCTAATTCGATCTTGATATGTCGTGGTTTGATATATGGTATGTTGAGGTACTTTCATTCTTTCTTTTGGCATGATTCTAGATCGAATGAAACATAAACGAAACAATATTCATAACGACTCTACTCTTATGGACTAGAAAATCATTTCTATTATCCTCCATGGTGTATGTATCCATGATAAAATGTTCCTTTGGCTTCAAATGTAATAGATGTTGTTAATGAGGGTTCCATAACATTAATCAGAGGTATAACGACCTTATGTCATTCTGAAAGATTCAGAATTTCATTCTACGAGTATATCATGCATTAGAAATATATATATATATATATATATATATATATATATATATATATATATATATATATATATATATATATATATATATATATGTGTGTGTGTGTGTGTGTGTGTGTGTGTGTGTCTATTGTATGACACTGAGCCATTCTATAGTCGGCCGTATATGGCACTTATATGTGCATACCACTGTAGTTGGGTACGTTATGATTATGTTAGCCCTAAAGAGTGGCTTGATGATAATGTTGTAGCCCCATAGTGTGACTTATATATATGTGTATGTCTTTAAACGAAAGCATGTATATCATGGCCATCATTGGCAATACAGAGCCTAGGCTGAGTTTCTTATTCCTCTATCACATTGATGACTTTCTTTATGTTGTTATCTGCCTTACATACTCGGTACTTGATTCATACTGACATCTCTTTTTCCTGGAGATGCTGAATTTTATGCATGCAGGTCCCGATATACATGTTGGCGATCCTCCATGGTAGGTTATCAGCTCAGCAGAAGGTGTTGTTATAGTACACCTGCTCCATAATTGCCATTGAGTCTGTATGCTTATGTATATATGTTTATGGGTATGGTGGGGCCCTGTCCCGACCTTATGATGTTTATGTACTCTTCAGAGGCTCGTAAAAAGATGTCATGTATGTAGATGTTTTGTAGGGCCTCGTCAGCCCATATTTTGATACACGAATGGTTATGTCGACCTAGTAGGCATGTATATCTTATGTATAGGCTTGTATGCTATTATGGGTCATGCTTTGTTCAATATTTCTCATTGTTTTATTAAGATTATCTCATGACGGTCCTTCTGGCCCATGTGTGCATGATAGGATGACTAGTGAGATACATTATGTTGGTGCTCGGTAAGTTAGGCGCCAGTGCCAGTCATGCCCATTTAGTTTGGGGTATGACATTATGACCATCGGGTACATTTTTACCATGCTTTTACGGCGGGGTATTTTAAAAGTATATATATGTACCATGCATTGCATATCAGTCGCCCCCGGATGCATTCAGATGTTATAGGTTGTATCTTATTTATCCCTTTTTACATTATTGTTCTTGTTTATGCTTTCCTGCCTTACATACTCAATACTTTATTTGTACTGACATCTTTATTTTTTAGACTCTACATGTCGTGTTGTAGGTCCAGATAGATAGGATGATGGCTATCCAATAAGGCTCCGGATTCAGCAGCTGGTTGGTGAGGTCCACTTCTCTGGACTTACCTGCATCTGTCATTTATGCATATGTATATACAGATGGGTGTTGGGTATGTCGGGGCCCTGTACCGACTTGTTATGGTTATGTATTCTTAGAGGCTCATAGATATGTTTTCTTATGTCCAGTATGAGTACAACTTTGATGTCTTACAGTTTGATGCATATGGCCTTAACAGACCTTATCTTATGTACGGTTTTCATGGTGGCCTGGCCGACCCATATATCTACACATATTCATATCACTGATGTTTCATTGTTGAGCTGTCATATTTAAGGATCTTTTTTTATGTTGGCCTCATCGGCCGTTATGAGCAATACAAAAGAATAGTATGAAATGTACATTGGTACTCGGCCAGCAAGGCCCGAGTGTCGGTCATGGCCCTTCAGTTTGGGTAGTGTAAAACTTGGTATCCGAGCAGGCCTGTCCTAGGGTTGTCTATGAGCCGTGTCTAGTAGAGTCTTGATTATGGGTGTGTTGCATGCCATATTTATAAACAGGAGGCTAGAGGACATTTAGGGTTGTCACCTTTTTTCGGAACCTAGCTTGTGCGATAGTACAGAGTCTTAAGTATCCAATTTCCAATTCTTACCCTGTTTTTCTTTTTAGCGATGCCGATAATGAAGAAAACTACAACTAGTAGAAGGGTAAGTATGGCTATGGGAGAGGGTACCAGCCGAATAGCACCTGCTTGTAAGGTTCCAAGGACTACAATAGTACCGGAAGGAGGCATAAGTTATTCCATTGAGGAAGACCCATATGAGATTATATAATCCATCGAGGAGGACCCATCAGAGACAACATATTCTATTGAGGAGGATCCATTTATGATCCCAAGTGAATCTCCATTTCAAGTACCGTTGACCCCATTGTTATTGCCATATTGGAGAATGGATCGGACATCACCAAGATCGTCAGTTCAATTGATGACCCCTATTGACCATGATATCAGGGGAATGGTACAAGTATCAGCACCACCAGTTATTTTCCAATTTCAGGGTCATATCTGAGCACCCCTAGATGTTAGACCATTTGAAAGTCCATGGAGCCCACATTCATGGGAATCTTTTAATCAGGGCTTGCCAATATCTAGTAAATATGAGGAAAATATAACTAGTAGACGGATTGAGAGGTTTAGAGCAATTGAAGGTGATAGGGGGTTATTGTTATAGAATATATCTGACCAAAGTTCTCGAGTAGATCCAAGGCTAAAATCGAAGATATCAGGATCCCAAGGATAGGAACAAGAGGACATTGAAGGTGGTAGGTCTCCTTTAGCAGGATGTTAGCAGTGTGGACAAGTACATTTTTTATCATGTCAAGTCAATATTGGAGAGTGTTCTTGGTGCAAGAGTAGGAAAAATAGGATGCGTAAGTGTCCCAAAATCAACTCAATAGGTGCTAGGCTCAGACACTATTAAGATCTACAAGATTAATGGAGGTATATCACTAGTTTTATTGGAAATGTTTATACTTATACTTATGAAATGATAGCAACTTGTCGTTCCTTATATGAAAACATGATTTCTCAGTAAAGGTAGGCCGTAATCCAAAAGTAAAAGTCGGAAAGGAATAAGTGGGACTATAGCAAGGTCAAAAAAGCTAATAAGGCATAAAACTTCATAGACGAGTAATCCACGGCCCAATTTTCCCTTAGCCACATTCGCACCTATCTTCCTCCGAACATATTTTGCGTACATTACTGGATTATGAAAGTGTATAGATGTGTGATTTCTGATTTTATGATAAAGCCATCGCATGGTTATGGATAATGGAAAGAGGCATCACAACAGAAGTACGCGAAGGCAAGGAAATGCAAAAATAAATAACGATGATAAGATTACTAAGTTGATTAATTGAGAGGACATGTTATTATACTAATGCAATGACAAATATATATGGCCAATTTTCTCCTGTGGCATTCATACTAATTAATTCCCGAAAAACCTATGTCAGTATAAGAGGAATATAGAGAGATCAGTTGCAACCTTATAAAGAGATAGTAGTATACATGTATGAATAACAAACAATGACTGCGATAGAGATAGTGAGGGACATAAATAATACAAAGTAAGGAGGTATGTCATACATTCTATTAATAAGATTCCAGTCGACAGAAGCGCATAAAACGGTAATATGAAAAAAATTGTACAAAAAGACTTGAAGGTGATATGGAATGTGGCAAGCTAAGACAAGGAAACTAAGAAAGGAATAGACGACAATAAGACTTGAAGGTGAGCTCGAATCGTGTACAAAAAATTTACCTTACTAACTTATCGAGACTATTAAAACTACCAGAGGAAAAGCTTGAGCAGGCCGGAAGTAGTAAGGGAACTGCCTTATGTTATTCGTAGAGAAGCGAAGTGAATATTCCAATAGAACTTATTAAGGACGAATATTCCAATGATGCAGCGGTATCAGTGTTAGTAAAAATCTTGAGGCAAGTTGTACACTTGGAATGTTTGACGGGAATTTAAGGCATGTTATGATCACGGGGGTAAATGAGTGCATATAAAAAGTAAGAGCAACAGAGGAGTAGTCGTGGTAAGTTGGTCGCAGTAAGAGTCCTCACAAAAAGACTTGTACTACAAGACATACTCACCGAAGTTCAAGGCACTGAATAATATATGCCACCCCATATGTACGGATAATACGGGGATCCCTTCAACATGAGGATTCACATTTTGGAAAAGACTAGATCGCCAAGGAGGAAGAGTCGTGATTGGATGCAGGGATAGAAATTGAGCTTATAAAAGAGCAGGATTTCAAAATGCTAAAGTTAACTATGCCCTTTAGAGAGGGGGAAGAGATCGACGGAAGAGAGAATTTAACAGAAGTTGCTTCACTTGATGAGTATAAAGGAGAAATAGTAAAAGTTCAAGTTAATAAGGAAGGAGGCACGGCGACAAGGAGAGGAGCACATAAATGGGAACGAGGAAATGAGTAAGAGGATACCAATGCGTAGAAAGATGACTGAGTCTCCTATATAAGATGAACAAATATGAGTTCAATGGAATTACATGACTACGGGATAACATAGTGATAGATAAGGTTCAACTTCACGATGATACAATTACAACCTTTATGGAATATGTTCACCGAATATAGCTAAGAACTTGAAGTTGAAGTGAGCTCTAATAAGAGACTATAGAATTCAGATTATAGAAAGGGATATGAGTAATACTTCCAGTATGAACATGGGGAGGGGCTACCATAAAGGACAAATGAAAGGAGTCGATAAGGATTCAGTAAGGATAAAGGGATTAAAAAAGTAAGGACAAATCATAAAGGACTCAATGATAATAAAATAGAGTGTTTTAGAAATATCGATTAGGTAATAGAATGGCGAATATGGTTCCACTTTATGACTCAGTTGCCATCCTTATAGAACATATTAGTTGGGTAAAGCTGAAACCAGAGAGCAAGCAACTCTAACCAGATACCATAAGAACTCAGGATGTAAAGAGGAATTTAAGCGGTGCTCCAGTAAATATATGAGAAATAACCATGAAAGGGTGACTAAGGAGGTCAACGAGGATACAATAAAGACTTTAATTGTTAGTTATCATCCCTGGGCATCTTAGTCGGAGAATGGAAAACAAGGATGATATTGAAAATCATACACATAATGAAACCTTAAGACATAAGAGCTAAGGAAGATGGAGCATTCCTCGAGCAACTGAAAAAAGAGACCGCTTGACCAAGTGGATGGAGGAAAACTAGTGGAATTATAATACTTCATAAATATTACAACCATAACATGAGCACCTTGTACATATAGAACAACCATATAGTGAATACATTAGGATATTTAAAATAGGGGAAACTCTACTATTTAAATGGAGAAAGACACCATAGTGATGAGTACGGTGACATAAACTGCCCAAAAGTTATAAACAAGTACCCTTCACCACAAGAATAGTAATATAATTGTGGGAGATGATATAAGCAAGGATATAAGAGGGTTTTAATGCTTGAGTTAGCACCAAGTAGAGCTGGACAATTGGACAAGGACTTGATCAGGGTTGATAAGTACAAGACCGAGAACAAACGAACTGAGGGTGGTCGGTATCCTTAGGATAAACCGTTGGCTTGGTGTTGGTTTACACAAGAACTGAAGGCCCACAGAAGGACCAACTAAGGTAGACAACACACAAGTTGAATACTTAGTGTTTGAGTAAAACTCAAGTTTTTCTATTCATCCACAACTGCTATTTACAATATCCTAAGGGTCATATTTAAAGTAATACATGGACCTTTCTAGAAGACAAATTAAATAGACAAAAACTACTTGAACCTCTCAGTCAAGTATGGACAAGTGGGAAGGGTCTCGGTTTGCTTGGGGAACAAGGAAGTTCTCGGTCTCAACTCCATCAATGGGAAAGGTTTTTTTTTACTTGGGGACAAGGATGAATCCAATCTCTTTCACACCCATTTGTAGTCCCCATGTAGAAGAATGCATGAACATGGCTCCTCAAAAATCTCATCTTCTTGGAATATGTTTGGAAGCTTCCATTCCTTGCATATGTGCGTTGGCCGAATGGGAATGGGAGAATATTTCGACCAACCCTTCATCTTCTTGGTGTCCTCCATGTATCCAAATACATGAACAAGTTGGTTTATGAATTGTCTTCTTGGAAGCCTCATCTTCTAGATCATTCTTTTCCCTTTGTCACCTCGGCTTAACCCTCTTCACACGGCCTAGTCATCCCATTTCCTTACATCCTTGTCCTAGTTATCTTGTCTTATTACATGGTAAATTAACTATGTCCTAAGAAGAACTAAAATCTAAGCTAAGAAAATATAAACAAAAAGAAAAACAAACATGGTCTTCGGCCAAGACCAACATACAAAGCCGGAAAAAAAACATGCTTCTCGGATCTTCACGTGACAACTCCAACTCCACTCCATTTTCCATGCCACATCTGGAATGTCACCATATGTGGATCAATAATATTTGTAACTCCGAGCATATTACCTTGATGATCAAATTGGAACTTAGAGCTCACGGTCTTTTTTACATCATACTCTTCTTCTTCAAAAGAATTTTCTCTCAAATTCTCATCGTTTAAGTGCATTGATAAGTTTCCAATATGAAATGTTGAACTCCCATCATCTTCCAGAAGTCCTTCCTTATATGAGCTTTCTTGGAACCTATCCAATATCTTGAAGGGCCTACACTTCAAATAATTTTCCGACTGGAGTAAGGAATCATAGGTAGAAGAAGTGAGTTGTGCTCTACCAAATTCCTCACTAGAGGGGTCCATGGGTTGCTTGTCTTGAGTTAAGATGGAACCAATTTCACCAACCTCATGATACCATTCATAGTGTCCTTAGGGGCACTAAAGGCTGTTAGAGATTTTGATTCCTTTGTTAGTTTTATTTGCCAAAATCCACTTTTACAATCAAATTTACTACAACCATTTTTTATAACCTCCAATAACACCTCATCATTCGGACTATGGACAACAAGGGTGTTACAACCTTGAATGAAATGATGACAAAAGAAATCCAAGTCATGTAAACCTCTTACCGCCCTTACATTGGCATACTCAGGCCAACACCAGGTGGCTCCTTCCTTGGATGGATTGTTATGAATATCCTCGGATGATGCTAAGTATCCCAAGGATGGTCGTAATGCCTCGTGTATGGAAGATCTTGGGGCGTCACATAGTTCCAATGGCATTGCACACCTTTCGTACAAATCATGCTCGACCTTGAAGGCCAATATCTTGCACGGTCCATCCGTCCTTGGCATTCGATTGTCCCTTTCTTCCTGAAGTATAGTTAAGCCCAATGATCCAAACACAAGCCAAGTTAAACGTTTCCACTAGACCAATGGTCCCCTAATGAAAAAATCATTGTATGAAAGCAATAGACTAGAGAAAGCAATGGACCTTTGGTCTTGAATTAAGACGGGACCAACACCTATTCCTCTAGCATATTGCTCAACTTCAATTAATAACTTCATGGTCGTAATAGGGACAGTAAGGGAACCATCATCTCGAATGAAATGACGAGGGGGAAAACTCACACAATGGAAACTTCTTGCACTCATAGGCTTTGGCCAATTCCGAGTAGTTTCTACCATGTACGGATTCTCATGTGTGCCTTCGGATAAGGCCATGTGACCTATGAATTATTGTAGTATCTCGTGCATGAAACTCACTGGAGAGCTTGGAGTATCACCCCCTCCAAATGGCATCACAAGCCACTTAGACCATCCATAGTATCCTCTCCTTGAACCTATTATGGGGAACCATTCGGTCCAACTATCCAAGCACCCATCCATTCTTGGCCACGAAGAGTTGCACCTTGTGGTGATGTTGTAGGCTGCTTGGTTACCATAATATGTGTACAGATTCCCACTCCCCTTTAGTACCAACAATGCGGGTATTGTGTACGGGCTAAGTCTTCTTTGGACATAGCCTTTGCCGAACAATTCTTGTTTTTTTCCTTTGCAATTCTTTAGTCTCTTTCGGATGGCATCCATGGTTTTGTTGATTGGGTAATGACCTTCATGAAAATAAATCAATAACAAGTTCATTACCTTCCTTCGGTAGTGTTTCGGATGTAATGTCATTCGGAAGTGCCTTCACATCAGCGTTTACAACCGCACCTGCTACTAGATTCTTCTCCTCCTCGCACACCAATGCGTCTATAGGACTCCCCTTCTTTGATTATTATTCTATCCTTCGTGCATCAAGTAATAGAGCCTCGTCTTTGTGTTTCATTGCACTTTGGATTTTCATGGCCTTCACCTCGCTAGATGACAACGGTATCAATCGAGTTTTTTTTTTATCATTTATTTGAAAAGAATAAATATTTTTTTCTCTATCAAGTTGCCACGGTCGTTCCAACAAAATATGACATGCAACCATAGGGAGGACGTCACACCATATTTTATCTTCATACTTTCCAATACGAAAGCTAACAAGAGTTTGTTTTACTAATCTTAGCCCTTTGTCTTGGTTTATCCATTGGAGATCATATGGCTTCGGATGATTGTGGGTGGGTAATTTTAACTTGTCCACCTTTTCCACAGAGGCCAAGTTGACACAACTTCTTCCATAAATAATCACATTGCACACTTTGTCATTTACTTTGCAACGCGTGTGAAATAGTTGCTTCTCTTGTGTCTCCTTGTGTTCTTAAAGTTGAACACTCAACACATGTAGGGGTACTAAATTTTCACGCTCTATTGCAAGAATAACATCTTCTTTCAAGAACTCCTCAATTATGGATTTCTCCATAAAGAAGGAATCCCTACATTCGTGACTATATAATGGATTATTAAAGATGGTACTATCCTCTTCTTCAACATCATATAGTGGATTAGCGAAAGAGGTACTGCCCTTCTCATGCCTTGGGCTGATTTTCACAACCCCAGATTCGCCATTATTAATTATGGTACATCCCGCAAGTTCCCTTTTCAAGAGTTGTATTTGCTCAGCAAATAGTTCATTCATGAAACGTCGAAGTTCTTCTATTAGGTTAGACATGGCGTCAAGGCGTAGGATGGGAACGTCGCACTCTGATACCAATCTAATGTATATAAGGAGGGGTGTGTGTGGGTGAGTTAGTCGAAGTTTGGCAGGGAACGAGTTGACGCAAAAATGGACTTGAAATGGTGTTCTCGGGTGGGACGTTTCTACCAGGCAGTGTGGTGTTGTGGAGTTATTTCGGGTAGATTTATGTGGAGTTGGGTTAAGGTGTGTTACGAGGGTGTTCCGGGTACGTTGCCGGTTGTTTTGATGATCGAGGTTTTGTGGTTTTTTGGTGGAAAGGTGGTGGAAGTTGGCTGAAACATTGAGGTCTCGGTAAGGGTTGTTTTGTGGACTGTTTGTGGTTGTCGGGTTTGGACGGGAAGTTATGGGTGGTTTGGGTTGATGGATTTTAGTGAGGGTGTTTGTGAAATGTTGTGGGATGTGTTTGTGGAAGAAATAAGGTGGTTGACACAAGGAATTAACACGAGTTGCGAGGTACAATCCAAGTGGTTGGACAGTTGATATAAACAAGGATAATGACACGAGGGTTTTAATGCTCAAGTCAACACCAAGTAGAGTTGGAAAATTGGACAAGGACTTGACTGGGGTTGATAAGTACAAGCCCGAGAACAAACTAAGTGAGGGTGGCCGGTATCCTTAGGATAGACCGTTGGCTTGGTGTTGGTTCACACAAGAACTGAAGGCCCACACAAGGACCAACTAAGGTAGACAACACACAAGTTGAATACTTAATGTTTGAGTAAAACTCAAGTTTTTCTATTCATCAGCAACTGCTATTTACAATATCCTAAGGGTCCTATTTATAGTAATACATGGAGCTTTCTAGAAGACAAATTAAAGAGACAAAAACTACTTGAACCTCTAGGCCAAGTATGGACAAGTGGGAAGGGTCTCGGCTTGCTTGGGGAACAAGGAAGTTCTCGGTCTCAACTCCATCAATGGGAAAGGTTTTTTTTTTACTTGGGGACAAGGATGAATCCAATCTCTTTCACACCCATTTGTAGTCCCCATGTAGAAGAATGCATGAACATGGCTCCTCAAAAATCTCATCTTCTTGGAATATGTTTGGAAGCTTCCATTCCTTGCATATGTGCGTTGGCCGAATGGGAATGGGAGAATATTTCGACCAACCCTTCATCTTCTTGGTGTCCTCCATGTATCCAAATACATGAACAAGTTGGTTTATGAATTGTCTTCTTGGAAGCCTCATCTTCTAGATCATTCTTTTCCCTTTGTCACATCGGCTTAACCCTCTTCACACGGCCTAGAACCACGACCTAGTCATCCCATTTCCTTACATCCTTGTCCTAGTCACCTTGTCTTATTACATGGTAAATTAACTATGTCCTAATAAGAACTAAAAGCTAAGCTAAGAAAATATAAACTAAAAGAAAAACAAACATGGTCTTCGGCCAAGACCTACATACAAAGCCAAAAAATAAACATGCTTCTCGGATTTTCACGTGACAACTCTAACTCCATTCCACTTTCCATGCCACATTAGGCATGTTACCATAGGTACATTGATAATCTTTGGAACTCCGATCATATTACCTTGATGATCAAATTGGAACTTAGAGCTCACGGTATTTGTTACATCAGTTATAGAGGTGTAACCCTCGGTCATGAATTGATGAATGCACAAAAATAAGCTAAATCAAAAGATAAGATAAGACTATGTTGCACATATGAATATCTCTGAGAGGACAAAGTTCAAAAAATGTGTAAACCTTAAGGGAATCCCACCTAAAAAGCTCAACCATAAGAGAAAGAGTAGACTATGAGGATAATGGGTCCACAAGTTAAATCTTGTTAAGAGTTATAAAGGACTAGAACACTACGAAAATTACTGGATGAAATAAAGTATAAAAGAAGCAGAATCAACCCTATAAGGTAACAATCACCCGTAAAGATTTCTTGACACACGAATACAATTTGGTATAGCAATATAAGAAACATAGGGTAGTATGAATGGTTACATTTTGTAGTGAAATCTGTGACTTAACCCCCGTGGAATTTTACATTCGAGGATGAATATCCTTAAGGGGGGAGGATGTTACATCCCACATTTTCATACGTTAAAGTGTGTCATAATTTAGTTGACATAATATTGGAAAGCAATACCAGTCTCAAGTTCATGAGTCTTTAAAAATATGTATATCAGATGTCAGAAGGTTTAGAAGTTAAACGAATCAAAGAAACTAAGTTTTGTTGAAAGTCGACAAGTTGGGAATGTTATAACCCTTACTTTTGGGGTAATACTAGAAGTATTTAACATGATAAGAAGGCAATTTTATGAGATTTTTGGATCCTATAATAGTCGTGTGTTATGTTTTGAAGTCAAGTGAGTTGTAAAACAAAAATTGGCAAAATTTGTCGCAAGTTATTTTTATAATTTTACTAAAATTTGGGTCTGATCAACGAGCTTTTCTCCAAATATACTTAGAGTTATGGGGTAATCCACCCATATAATATAAGGTATACGAGTGTAGTTTCCAATATATTAAACTGTTTGTCAATACATCATCAGAGTAGAGAGATATTCATGTTTTTGCGAGACTGTGCAATGCAACCATTTGGGGCCCACTTGAGGCGGTGACCGACTTTGGGGAGCTTTAAAACTGTTTGAAGTGTCCTTTTTCTCATTTTCAAATCCCACTTCGTCCATACACTCCCTAAAACCCTCTCTACCAGATTTGGAAGGCTCAAACGTGTAAGCAAATACTTTCATCCTAGATCAACACAAAAGATTAGCTAAAGTGAGGAAAAACACTTCTAGGATGTTGTTATGATATTAAGGGTGGTTGTGACCTGAACCACGATTGGATTTTGCATTGTATATTATTTTCAAGGTATGTATAACATGTACTTGGTTGTTCTTAATCTTAATTCCATGTTGATGAAGTTGTTTGAAGCAAAATACTACAAGATAACATTGAAATAGCCTAAGATATAGCTACTATTTTGTTGGACTGTTTTGAGGTGATAAATATGATTTCTAATGGCTGAAAATTATGGAATATAACCTGATTATGTTTTGGTTACTGTTATTGAGGTTATTCATTTATTAATTATGTGAAAAAGGAGAAAACATGTAAAAACTATGAATTTAAAGTGAAGGTTGTAGTGTAAGCGTGCGGACTATTTTGAAGATTGTTTCTAGGATATGTTGGGATGAAAATGATATGGTAAGCCTAAGTATAATTTCACAAGTTATGTAGACAGATTATGGATTCATATTGTTTTCGTTATTCGTAAATCAAGTTTGCCTCTCAATACGATTGTCAAAGTAATTGAAAAACTTATATTTAATTGTGTTGTTGTTGTTGGGATATTTGATGACCCTTAGTGGTCTTTGGGATGTAGTATAAATAGGGGAGATGCCACCCGTTTTTCTGTAGGTTATATAATTAGCGAAATACGATAGTTACGACATTGTACATTGGCGATGATATCATTTCACTTAATGTAGACACAAGAGGATTATTTTAAGCTTGGTTGTGGATTGAGGAGATAATACATATATGTGAGGCTATATGTTCCTTTATTTTTCATGACTCTAATGAATGTAATGTAACAAATGAGCTTCCAAAAGATACTCTACTCTTAGAAGATATAATTGACTGTATTGTTTCATTATAATGAGGAGTACTCAAGTTCCATTTTTGTTCTCATGGTATATTATTATGGAACTTTAATTGATGATGTTGAATCTTTTTATTCTCATGTTATCATATAATGTTGGTATTTCCTGATTCTTATAAAGTTCATGATGACGAGTTATCTCTAATAACGTATTCAGAGGTTAGCGACCTTACGTCGCTCTGAAAGGCTCAGAATGTCATTTTATGGGTCCATCATGCATTATATATACGTAGCTATTTTACTCTACTAATCTACACTATAGTCGGCCGGGTACGACACCTATTGTGAAACCGCAGATCAGTTGGGTTTTATCGAGCTCCACGTGGCCGGGTATGATTCTACCTATCCTTATGATGGTCATGTACATTTTTACCAAGCCTATTACTGCTGGGTACAATAGATGATGATGCCCACATAGGCATATGTTTTTTTAAAGTATATATACGTAACACACATTGAATATTAGTCACCCTCAGAGGTAGTCGAATGTTACAGGTTGTATCTCTTTTATCCCTTTTTACATTGTTGTTCTTGTTTATGCTTTCCTGCCTTACATACTCAGTACTTTATTCATACTGACATCTTTTTTTTGTGAATGCTGCATGTCGTGCTGTAGGTACTGATAGACAGGTTGATGGTTATCCATTAGACCTCCAGATTCAACGGCTGGTTGGTGAGGTCCACTTCTCCGGACTTACCTCCATGTGTCATTATTCATAGGTATATACAGATGATTATGAGTATGTCGGGGCCTTGTCCCGACTTATGATGGCTATGTATTCTTAGAGGATCATAGACATGTTGTCTTATGTCCAGTATGAGTATAAGTTTGATGCATATAGCCTTGACGACCCGTATCTTATGTATAGTTTTCATGGTGGACTGGTCGGCCCTTATATCTACACATGTTCATATAACTGATGTTTTATTATTTATTTGTCATATTTACGGATCATTATTTATGTTGGCCTCATTGGCCCTTATGAACAATACTGAAGAATAGTATGAAGTGTACGTCAATACTCGGCCAGCAAGGCCCGAGTGCCGGTCATGTCCCTTTAGTTTGGGTTGTGACACTGAGTACCCACTACCCAGGCATACCATTATTTTTTATCATATGTTAGGTAAAGAAAAAGAGCATGTTCGCGAAATGCATATGGAGTAGACGAACATGATGCTTTTAAAACTTATTGGTGAGCCACACCCTTATTCTTGGGATACCCCTATCTACCTAGCATTATTGTTTTAGTTTCTAAGATGCATACCGATATTTCTGACTCGGTTTATATTTCTTAGAAGCTCCATAGTTAGACATTTTATTGTGGGTAGATTCTTGAAGTCTCTAATGACTTGTTGGGCCGTGGTCCACATTTTATGACTTTATATTAGACTTTTGGTGGTTACTTTTATAAGTGTGGGCATGTTTTCATTTAGACCTAATGACTTGTTTTTTATAAATGCTGAAAGCCTTAATTGAGATTGTCGCTTAGTTATCTTTATAAGGTGCTTCCGATGTGGTTCCTTAGCATCGAATGCATGTGCGCCGAGGTGGGTTTCGGAGTGTGACAAGCTTTGTATCAGAGCCTAGGTTTAGAACTATCCTAGAATTAGTCTATGTCTGTGGAGCTATGCTATTGGAGCCTTCCTCGTGTAGCCTGATCACCTGCATGATTGAAAGACTACCAAGACATTTATAGGATTTTCTCATTCTTATTGATTCTAGATTATTGTTTAGATCTTGAATTTCATTTATGATCATTCTGACATGTTTGTTACTCGTGCCTTGCGAAGATGGCTTTAACTCACACTGAAGTTTCTAACCTAGTGAACAATGGTGCTACGAGGTGCACATTGGATATGATGTATGATTTGATGAATGACACAAAGTCGCTCGAAATTTTATAGTAGGTGTTTGTTGTTGATTTTAAGGTATAGTCATTGATATTTTGAGACAGGTATTCTAACTATTTGTCTCTTGATACGTATTCATTGATCGATCTGGGTTCAAACTTTCTTATGTGACTAAGTACCTTGCCCTTTATTTTGGTGTAGAAGGGTGAAATTACTAAGCCTCGAGGTAAGTTTATTTCTTATCTTAAGCCTCATAAGTTGATCCCTAAAGGGTGTATTTACTATTTAGTTATTGTCAATGATACTCAGGTCGTAATACTTTCACGTATTCCCTATTCCAGGCATATGTAACTTTTTTTATGAAACGTTAAAAATGTAGACTAAAGGTATGAGTCCCTTATTTCGTATTTAGGCTTGTTTGGTGTAGTTGTAGGAGTTCCTGTGAGGACCAAATGGTTACTGTTAAGTTGTTAGCTGGGTTTATTTTGGGATAGCTCGTAATACAAAAGGACTCCGGTGAAAAACTTGACAATTTGAGGTTTAGTGAACATCTTAGTCCATAACTCTCATTCGAGGATGAATGATCCTGAGGGGGAGATAAGGCAACACTTCATAAATTTGGGTTCGATTTGAATGTGTTAAATGACTATTAATGTGACATGTTAGCTATAATAATTACTATAAATGTGAATTTGGATGAAAATAGTTGTTTTGGAACTCAAGGGACGTAGTGAGGTGCGTAAGATTTGATTAAATCATCTAAGTTTGCGATAGTTCTTACATCTATCTAGTTTGTGTAGATCCATTGGGAATTGGAGAAAACTCCCTTGATGAAAGTTGTATCCCTTTGTAATAAATTTCAAACCATATAAGAATCAGCTCGATCGGAGATCTGATCTAGGATTTATGCCTATTTTACTAAAGCCTGACGGCTATCGCGACACCCTTACGTCGCAAGGGTAGTGCAAGAATTTAATGTATCTGAGATGTTTTCGGCATGTTGTGATGGATTCATAACGCAAATCCATAGCAATGGAAGTTACTTGTGATGGGCTTGCGACGCAAGGTCATAGCAACTCTTCCTTTTTTGGTTCCGAATTTTAATAGTTTCTAACTTCGTCAAAACTTTTTCCCATTTCGTTTGGACCTCTTTTTTAGAGAAAATAACCCTAAGGCTTCCCCAAAACACCTAAGTTAAGTTCTTACTCAAACCCCGTGATTATTACCTCAACATCATAAATATTAATACTACAATCATCATCTATTCTATATATTGTGAGAATTCTATTCAAGAACGGTTGAAGAAAAGAATCATTGGGAATTCATCATGAGGTAAGTGTTTGTAATTTTAGTATATTTATGGGATTGTGTTTGGGTTTTTATATTGTTTGAAATACGCTATAATCCATGGGTGAATCGTATGAAAGCAAGAACACGAATTTGGCTTAAAACCCCTATTTTAAAAAAATAATGGGAATTCAAGAGAAAAATATAAAGTTCTAATATTTATTATCTAAATCAAATGTAGAGTGATTATTGAACATCGAAAAATCTATTTGGTAGCGTTTTAGTGGAAATTGGGGTATGCCTCATTTCGAACATACTTTTAAACCTTTAAAATGGTTTATTTGGCAAGGTTTATGCGTGTGAGGCACAAGCGCACATTAAACCTTATGTGTGTGTGTGTGTGTGTGTGTGTGTGTATATATATATATATATATCCATGATTTCTGCTATCAAGGGATGATTGAAATTGAATTATAATGCTTTGAACATGATTTACCCTATAAGCGATGCTTTAAACTTGATTTTGAAGGTTTGGATATTTGAGGTGTTTTCCCCTATGAACGAGTCTCGTTGAATTAAAATTGATTAATGATTTAAACTTGGTTTCTAAATCGATTAATAACAGTGGTATACTCCTTATTACGGGATGATGAATGTAATCCATAATGAGTGAGTGGCTTGTTGATGATCTTGAGTTCATCAGTGAGAAGACATAATATGATAAATGGTATAATAAGTTGAAATTGATATATTCCTGTGTTATTGGATTTAATTGGTGATTTTGCTAAGGTTACTACTTACTCTATCTTTGGATTTCGAACTATTTTTCATTGATACTATTTTACTGATTTTAATATATTATTCTGATTTATTAACTATTGTCCAGTAGACACAAATTCAGTACCCAGTACTCAGGCATACCATTGTTTTCTATGGTATGTTAGTTAACGAATAATAGCATGTTTGTGATACGCATACAGAGTAGGAGAACTTGTTGTTTTTCAGACTTATTAGTGAGCCCACACCTTTGTTCATGGAACACCCCTATCTAGCTTTATTTTTTAGTTTCCGGGTTGCGCCCCGATGTGTTAGACTCATTTTATGTTTCTTAAAAGATCCAGTTGGACGTTGTGTTGTGGGTAGATTGTTGAAGACTCGTATTACTTGTTGGGGTGTTTGCCACATTTTACAACTAGTTATTTATATTAAACTTCCAGTGATTACTTTTATAAATGAGATTGTTGATTATTTATCTTTATAAGATACTCCCATGTGGTTCCTTAGCATCGGATGCATGTTGCGTTGGGGTGGGTTGCAGGGCGTGACATGGTGTCTACTTTAATAAATTGAAATTCTTGTTCATACCTTAACAATTTGAGCGAAGTGATGAATTTGATCTCCAATTCTCTTTGGATAGCAGCTCAATCCGCTACTTGAGCTAAATATCTTTTTCTTGCCTACAATTTTTGACAAAGCAACTTGTTGTAGCACTCTGGTCCTAGTTATAAGTTGTAACCGAAAGAAAGAAAAAAACCAGTGCATTTCATGTAATATGTCTAGTCTCCTAGTGACCTTTAGGAGGAGTATCTCCAGCTTTTTCTTTTAAGTAAGCGGTATCTCACACGGGGTCAAAAGCATATATTATTATCATTCTGATGTATAGTTGAATCTTGCCGGACCTCTTATGGGATTGTTTACCCATAAATTGGTATAGTCAAATATGTATACATGGTCAAGGACACGTGGATCTCAAGTGAATAAGATAACAAGATAATTAGTAATTGAAACTAATATCAATAGAATGTAATTGAAAGTAAAGAGTTAGAATAGCCTGAGCCTTGGAGAATCTTTGAGCTAGAGTCTTCGGGCAAGACACTAATTGTTTTACTGTAATGCCCAATTGAGATAAGAACTAGAAAATAGTGTAAGTGGTACATGTGTATTATATCTCCTTTTATGGTATCCTTACAATGAAATGATTAGTCCTATTTATACTTGGACTCTAGGGTACACATTACATGAATTATGCCACTACTAACATCACATATTAATGTATGGTAATAACGGACAATAAAGGTGATCATTACATCTATTAATGCTATGGAGGTGTAAGGTTGTTTTTATAAAGGTTTCCCATTGGTAATTGAATAGGCCCTTTCGTATCCTGTTTTCTGGTACTACCAACCTTTCAATACCTCTGGTACAACGCAAGCCTCTGGTGCACTTTTGGTTGATTCTGATCTAACTCATCATTTTTTCCACATGTCATGATAGAATTCATCAAGTTTTACAATACAAATTTTATCGTATATAGATAGCCTCCGTACTTCCCGGTCGAATTCCCATATGCGTGCAGGAAGTGGATTTGAACTTTGTCTTCAAGCCAACTCAAAACCTATGAACTTTAATAGCAGGAAAATGAAACATCATAACGATTCGATTTGAAATGTCAATCATTACCTCCCTATTAAACACTATTGAAATGGTGGCAATCGATTTATCACTCTGAAATTAGTGTAATCATGATGAGTTGCATTTTTTTTACATTTCTATCCCTTCACATTACACGTATTGTGTCTGGAATGGAGGTTGATTTGCATTCTCGCTCTCTGGATACCGGGGCAATAATGACTCTGCAAAACCATTTCTTATAAATACTTGCTTACCTCTTATGCTTGCTACTTTACCATTCCGTTTGAAAATTTTCCTTCAAACGAAAACTTCAAGAGAATTTCGATCTCTGAAAAGATCCTTCTTATATCTTCTTGTTCTCATAACATGTAAAACGAGCCAAGCCCTTCCTCTGAAAGTAACACTCTCCTAAGTTCCGACATGGATGGAATTTCAACTGCCGTTTAACCACTGATTTCTGACATTGAAGATGAACTTCACCACCTTGAGGAGGCCTCTCCTGGCCGAAATCCTCCTATTAAATCTTTAATGCCAAATAATTAGCACGTATACAGTGATCTTCAAAAGAAACAAATGTCATTAGGGGCTAGCCGGGTGGCCGAGATTCTCACGCTGGCAATTACCAATCTAGGATAACTGCCAATTTTCTATCGATTGTGAAAATAGACTGTCCATGGACCGATGCTGAGGTCATCATATCAGGGGAAGATGATAGAATAACTTCCTACCGGTAGGGATACTCGTATGTATATATGTACCCCTTTTCAATGAAGATTAGTGACGGAATAAATGAAGTTATCCTTGACTTATGTTGGCGTTACAAGGTATGCTTGGCCCAGGTAGCACCACAAGTATAGAGAACAGTTGTGAGTCTTGGATATTTTACCAATGTTACCACATAGACTTTACCCTAGATTACTTTATCTGGGTTTACTCTCCATGCGCCTTCCACAGAGGAATCATCAATTTATCTTGGAAGGGTAGTAAAGTCATCCTCACCAGTCTTGATGATGATCATGACAAAGGCTGGCCGGAGCGATTTGTGATTGCCTCCACTACTGATCTTCTCCCCCCGATAGCCGTCCTATTCAAGAATGGTGGAACCCTACTCGTAAGTTTTCATTCCATGTGATGTCTCATTAAAAAGGGTTTCCTTCCTTATTAATTGCATTTCCTTTCTTAACAACCACCCTTCGGGAACCCCAAGAAATATTTAATAGTTCCAACTGTATTCAGAGCATTCAATATTTCTACTCTAATATCCCGGATATGGAGAAGACTAATGTATATAAGGAGGGGTTTGTGAGGGTAGGTTGGTCAAAGTTAGGTTGAATAAGGGTTGACATGAAAATAGACTCAAAAAGTGGGGTGTCGGTTTCTCGGATTCACCGGACAGTGTGGTGTTGTGGGCGCTTTCACGGGTAATTTAGGGTGGAAATAGGTTAAGACATTTTGTGGAGAAGTTCTAGACACGTTAAAGGTTATATTAGTGGTCGGAGTTTAGTGGTTGGATGGTGGTAAAGTGGCGGAAACTGAACGGGATAGTAGGTTGACAGTATAGGGACTCGACCGGGATGGTAAGGGAAATGGTTGGGGTGTTTTGGTGGTTTTGGGGTGTTTCGGTTAATAACTTTTTGTGTGTGTGTTGGGGAAATGTTGTAGTTAATGGTGGTGAAAAGGATGAAGTAATTTGGACAAGGATTAGACACGAGGTTGCTAAGGACAAGCTCGGGTGCAAGCCAAGTGAGGTAGGCATAATTGGGACAAGGAATGGACACAAGGTTGCTAAGGACAAGCTTGGGTGCAAACCAAGTGAGGTAGGCCGAAAGGCTGGATAGAACCTTGTCTTGGGCGTAGTTAGATCACAAAAGCTCTAACTAAACTTACACTGAAGGAAACATTAGCTTGGGTGTAGCTAGATCACAAAAGCTCTAACTATAATTGCACCAAAGTTTTGACCCACAAAAGGATCGAGGTTCGGACCACCAAAGGACCGATGGCCCATAAAAGGACCAACTAAATTAACCAACACAAAAGTTGAATAACTTAGCAAAGTTGAGTAAAACTCAAGTATATTTCATAAATTTTCCACGTTTATTTACATCAATGACATGTCCTATTTATACTAGTACTTAGACCTTCTAGAAGACAACTAGATAGACACAGTACATGAACTATACGGCCACAATGGGAAAGGGATTACGCTCGGCTGATTTGGAGAAAGGAAAGGCCCAACTCTTCATGATCCTAGGCCAACCTTTGGTGTCATCCATGTATATATGTGCATGAAATAGTTAGTTCATGAATTACCTCCTTGAGAAACGTTGGAAGCTTCTCCTTCTAGCATTTATCTCAACCGAATGGAAAAGGGGAAATGCTTCGGCCAACTCTTCATGTTCTCTAGGCCAACCTTTTGGTGTCATCCATGAAGATAAGTGCATGAACTAGCTAGTTCATGAATCACCTCTTTGGAAGCTAGGTTCGACCAAATTGGAAACAATCCCCTCATGTTTTCTAGGCCACCATTTTGTGTCATTCATGTAGATAAGTGCATGAACTAGTTAGTTCATGAATTATCTCCTTGGAATCTTCTTCTTATAGATGGTTCTTGGCCTTGTCACCTTACTCTATTACATGACATAGTAATTATGTCCTAAGGAGAGCTAGTAGTTAAGCTAGGAATTAAAATAATCTAAAAGAAAGTGGTCTCGGCCAAGACCTACATAAAAGCTAAAAATAAACATATTCCTTCTTGGATCGTCACGTTCACTCTTCAACTCCACTCTATATTCCATTCCATATTACGTATATCAACATATGACTGACGACAATCTTTGGCACTCTTCGCAAGTCACCTCTCAGCTCATGTTGGGAGCGTAAGCTCGTGGCCTTTCTTTCATCAATCTCCCCTTCTTTAACAGAATTTTCCCTTAAATTGTAGTCATCTATATATGGGGATAAGTCTCCAACATCAAACTTTGAACTAATACCTTCAATATTTAACAAGGCTGGAAGTTCTATGTTTTAGGTGCTTTCCCCGAACCTTTCCAAATAAGGATCTGAATAAAAGACAAAAGGTTTTGACTCCAAATAATGTCCGCATTGGACCAAGGAACCCATAATATACAATGCCTCATCATAAGTAGAATAATGGCATCGTGCATCACTCAATTTTGTGCTGGAGAAAGAGATGGTACCAACACCAATTCCACTAGTTTCATGTTCAACTTCAAATAACTTTTCACGGTTTGGCAAAACTAGAGTCGGTGCTTCATATATCCTTCCCTCCAAGGTTTCCGATATTCTTTGTGCTCCTTGGGACCATTCATACTCATCATTTCTCATTAGTTCATTGATAAGGGCAGCAAGGGTACAACAATCCTGAATGAAATGATGAGAAAAAGAAGCCAAACCATGGAAACATCTCACCTTACTTACATTCGTAGGCTCATGCCAACTTCGAATAGTTTCTACCTTGGATGGATTCACATGAATGCCCTCGGATGATACTATGTATCCCATGAATGATCGTAGTACAAGTAATTCCCTCATGGAACATTTGGGCACACACACTTTTTTCCCTTTGAAAGGGAAACCTTCCACTATGGAATAAGAACCATGAACTCCACTATTGAATTCTACCATTACGTCCTTGAACTCGGGATCTCGTTCATATAATTCCTTTAGAATTTCAAATCCCACGAGTTTTTGTTCAAGAACGGTCAACATTACGTACCTCCGGGAAAGTGTATCCGCCACTATATTGGATTGGCCATCTTTGTGCCTTGTAGAGAAAGTGAAAGTTTGAAAGTACGCTACCCAATTAGCATTCCTTAGATTCAACCTTCTTTTCCCATGTAAGTACGTCAAGGATTCATGATCCGAATATAAGACAAAAGGTTTTAGCCTCAAGAAAGAGCTTGGAGCATTACACAATCCAAATGGCATCACAAGCCATTCGTACAAACCATACTTTGTCTTGAAAACCGTTTCCCATTCATCTCCCTCTCGTATCCTCATTTAATGGTAGCCACTCCTCAAATATATTTTGGAGAACAATTTGTCCCCACTCAACTAATCCAAAAGATCATCCAATCTTGGTATAGGGAACCTGTACCTCACGATGATGTTGACCGCTCGACTATCAATACACATGCGCCAAGTTCCATCTTTCTTTGGTACGAACAAGGAGGGTACCGCACATGGACTAAGGCTCTCTCGGACAAAGCCTTTATCTACCAATTCTTGTACTTGTCATTGCAACTTCTTGGCCTCTTTTGAATTGTATCTATAGTCTTTTATTGGCAGCAATCCGAGTGCAATATCATCCATCAACACATCTTCTGATTCCTTCAAGAGTTCCTTCGAGTCGACATCTTAAACTGTATCACCCACAAGACTCTTATTCTCTTCGCGCACCAATATATCTATAGAACTCATTTCTTCGACTCCTCTTCTATCTCTGATGCACTGAGTAAGAGGGCTTCTGACTTCTCCTTGCGTTTCTTGGCATTTTGGATCTTTATTTTCTTTACCTCACTAGGTGACAATGGTATCAACCGGATCTTCTTATCATCCTTTTGAAAAGAATAGACATTCTTTTCTCCATAATGTTGCACATTTTGATCAAATTGACGTGACTGACCCAATAAAATATGACAAGTATCCATAGGTAGGATGGCACACCATATTTTATCTTCATACCTGCCAATTCGAAAACTAACAAGAGCTTGTTGCATTACTTTTAGCTATTCATCTTCGTTCACCCATTGGAGATCATATGGTTTAGGATGGTTGCGGATATGCAATTTCAATTTGTCCACCATTTCCATGGAGGCCATATTGGTACAACTTTCTCCATCAATGATCACATTGCATACCTTGTTATTTACCTTGAATCGAGTGTAAAATAGTTGCTCTCTTTATGTCTCCTCATGTTCTTCAAGTTGAACAATCAACGCACGTCGGAGTACTAAACTTTCACCTTTATCCGCAAGATCAACATTTTCCTCTAATACCTCATTAACTGCGGGTTCCTCAATAACAAAAGAATCCACACACTCTTGATATTATTTCCACTCATGCCTTAGGTTGTTTTGTACAACCCTGGACTCGGCATTATTAATCACAGTATGCCCCATAAATTCTCTTCTCAAGATTTGTGCTTGTTTCACAAAAAGGTCACTCACGGTCCTCCGAAGTTCATTTATGTTAGCTATAGCATTAAGGCGTAGGACGGGAACGCCTTGCTCTGATACAAAACTGATGTATATAAGGAGGTTATGAGGGAGGTTGGTCAAAGTTGGGTTAGACACAGGTTGACACGAAAATGGACCCAAAAAGTGGGATATCGGGTTCTCGGATTCACAGGACAGTGTGGTGTTGTGGGGCTTGCACGGGTAGTTTAGGGTGGAAATGGGTTATGACGTTTTGTGGGGATGTTATATACACGCTGAGGGTTATATTGGTGGTCGGGGTTTAGTGGTTGGATGGTGGTAAGGTGGCGGAAACTGATCTGGATAGTAGGTTGACAGTATAGGTACTCGACCGGGACACTGAGGGAAATAGTTGGGGTGTTTGGGTGGTTTTGGGTGTTTCGGTTAATAACATTTTGTGTGTGGGTTGGGAAAATGTTGTAGTTAATGGTGGTGAAAAAGATGAAGTAATTTGGACAAGGATTGGACACGAGGTTGCTAAGGACAAGCTCGGGTGCAAGCCAAGTGAGGTAGGACAAATTGGGACAAGGAATGGACACGAGGTTGCTAAGGACAAGCTCGGGTGCAAACCAATTGAGGTAGGCCGAAAGGCCGGATAAAACCTTGGCTTGGGCGTAGTTAGATCACAAAAGTTCTAACTAAACATACACCGAAGTAAACCTTAGCTTGGGTTTAGCTAGATCACAAAAATTCTAACTAGACTTGCACCAAAGGTTTGACCCACAAAAGGATCGAGGTTCGGACCACAAAAGGATTGATGGCTCACAAAAGGACCAACTAAATTAACCAACACAAAAGTTAATAACTTAGCAAAGTTGAGTAAAACTCAAATATATTTCATAAATCTTCCACGTTTATTTTCATCAACTATATGTCCTATTTATACTAGTACTTAGACACTTCTAGAAGATAACTAGATAAACACAATACATGAACCATTCGGCCACAATGGGAAAGGGATTAGGCTCGGCCGATTGGGATAAAGGAAAGGCCTAACTTTTCATGTTCCCTAGGCCAACCTTTGGTGTCATCTATGTAGATAAGTGCATGAACTAGTTAGTTCATGACTTACCTCCGTTGGAAATGTTCGAAGCTTCTCCTTCTAGCATGTATCTCGACCGAATGGAAAAGGGAAAATACTTTGGCCAACTCTTCAGGTTCTCTAGGACAACCTTTGGTGTCATGAAGATAAGTGCATGAACTAGAAGGTTCATGAATCACCTCTTTGGAAGCTATGTTCGACCGAATGGGAACCAACCCCTCATTTTTTCTAGGCCACCCTTTTGTGTCATCCACGTAGATAAGTGCATGAATTATTTAGTTCATGAATTATCTCCTTAGAATTATCTTCTTCTACATGGTTCTTGGCCTTGTCACCTTACTCTATTACACGACATAGTAATTATGTCCTAAGGATAGCTAGTAGTTAAGCTAGGAATTAAAATAAGCTAAAAGAAAGTTTTCTCAACCAAGACCTACATAAAAGCCAAAAATAAACATGTTCCTTCTTGGTTCGTCACGTCCACTCTTCAAATCCACTCCATATTCCATTACATATTACACATATCACCATATGACGGATGGAAATCTTTGGCACTCTTTGCAAGTCACCTTTCGGCTCATGTTGGGAGCTTAAGCTCGTGGCCTTTCTTTCATCAAAGATTTTTTAGGATCAAAATTGGATCCCTAGCAACCATAGTGAATATTTTTTTTCAATTTCTCCTTTTGGAGCGCTTATTTAGATTAAATATAACCTATCTCAAAGTTTATTTTAAGGTTTATCCAAATCTACTCCTTTTGTTCCTCTGTTCAAGGTGCTGGATGATGGGGCCGTAGCGATCCCGATCATTCAACAAGATTATGAACTCAAATGGCTCTGCAAGGATTCTTCTTCAAGCCCCCGGTCCAATTCTAAACTGACCAAAAGAAACATTCATAAAGGTCCAGGCAGAAGTAATCATAACCCTCCCAATACTCTCGGTGTATGAACTCTGGCCACCAGCATCTCCCCAGCAGTAGATCTAGACAACGAGGGGTCTGAAGTTTAAGAGCCACCCCCAGAAAAGAGAATAATGGTCGAGAAATCCTAGTTATTTGCAAATATAGACATAGTCGAATACGGGCCTTCTCAAACGAGAGCTTCCATTACCCCCATTGGTTCTGGTCATGCTAACCTGGATTCTCCACCATCTACATCCGCTAGTCCGACTCCTTCTGCTTTACCAGATTCAGAAGGTCCGGAATCAGCAACTACTCCAGCCATTCTAACTCTCCCAGCCTTAAATCAATAGGGGAAATCACCTTCCCTGGAGAGTTATCCTTGAACACATAGGGAATAGCTAGTGAGTGAATATCCAGGTCCGTCAAGGAACCTAATGAGTTTAGGACCGTCACTTTCCAGGTCCCGACTGAGTGACATCTCGTATCCAAGCCCGTGGGAGTGTTCAACTTTATGAAGCATGTGGCTTCGGAAAAGGACCGTAGGAAGACACGTGCAGTCTCTAGGGAATGCACCGTTAATGCCAGTAGGCATCTAGCTGCATGGGTAATTTCCCATTTTCCTCATATGCTTTTTCTTCCTTGTTTGCATCCTGAAATTTATAATTACCCTTCAGGCCAATTTCCTCTGCAACGAAGGGCTTCAAACGATGACTGAGGAGAAGGAAACACTTGCAAATGAAAAAGACTCGGCAGTGGATCGGATGTTAGTGGAGGAATCTAAGATTTCCAGGGTTAACAAGATGGAAGCAAAACTTGCACAAACGGAATAAGGGAAAGTGGCATTCAGTCAAAAAGCGACATCCTCCAGAATCAAGTGGATGACTGGTAGAAGAAATGGATAGAGGCAAATGATTTTGTGGCTGATCTGACGGAGCAATTATCTGATCTTGAAGTCGATGTATAGTCTTTGGCTGAGCATCTCTGAATCAAAGATGTCAAAGTGGAGGTCGTTCGGAAGGAGAATGAGTCATTCAGATTATGGGCATCTGTCGTAACTGCCTAAAATAATGATCACAGGGATGCAAATGTGGAGTTGTTCAGGACCAACAATATTCTTAAACAAACCAATATCGAACACATCCACACTGCTTAAATTGCGGAGGCCAAGCATCAATGCACCATCGAGAGCCAAAACTTGTCTATGATGCACAATGGATTTAAAATGCATTAGAAGACTCTTGAAGTACTGAAAGCTGAGAGCATTGCGGATATTGATTCTAACATTTATGAAGCTTTGAACTTGGAGCTGGCATTGGCGGAGACCTCGAAAGGGCCTTTCCCTGAGAATGAAGAAGATATATTTTCCAGAGTGAAAGAAGCGGAAGATGAGGCTTTACCCATCGGCAGCACACATCCCCCAGTAAAGCATCATGAAGACCCAAGTCTTGCTCCCGCCAATTCTCCTGAAGCCCAAGAGTCCGATCAGATTCCTCCTTCAGCCCCGACAATATGAAAACATTATTAATTTTATGACTTTTGCATCTAATCCTTGGCAGACCATGGCATCGAGGAGGTCGGTCCCTTTCGCAAGATTTGTAATTTTGTTTGTAATGTAATTCCCTCAGCGGGCCGTGGGATGAGTATGTCAATCCCTTTCACGGGTTTGTAGTTCCCTTAATAGGTTACTTTTAGGCTCGGATATTCTATAATGATGAATAAACTAACTTTTCCAAACTTTGCTATTTTTTGTAACATTCATCTTGTTTTCAATCAAATATCATGTTATGATATCCATGTTTAAACGTATTCATATCTCATGTCAATTTAGCACTCAGGTATCCATGTCATCAAGTCTTCAGGTATTCATGTCCCACGTCATGCTCCTCACATTCATGTAATCATGTCATGTTCATGCCTATGTTTCAGTACTCATGGCCTTAGTGCCTAGAAATTCTTTTCCAAATCCCATGTATTTATTCAGTTCAATATCCATGTGTTCATGCCATACTGGTATTCATGATAGTTGGTATTCACATATTCAAGCATGTTCAGTATTTATATTAGTCACGTTAATGCTTCAATTACTATGTTATGTCTTGTCATGCGTATCAAGATGCCTTGTGAGGCTTGTATTTTTCTTTAGTTAGCTGGCAGGTGTTCAAAAAATATTAGGGTAGTCCTATTTACAGAGGAAACCCTACCAAAACTTTTATAAAAATATCAGACTTAGTCATTCTCCTAACCATGACACATCATTCAATGAAGAATGATCCCAATGGGGAGATATTGTAACACCTCGTACATTCAAACTAAGCCTTGTTCATGATCCACGAGTTTATAAAACTAAAACGGGGAGTTCAAGTTGAAAAACAAAAAAATAGGTTCAATTCTACAGATTGAATTTGACAGCAGATTATACGGACCATAAAATGTTTTACGGCCCGTCGAATCAACTGTCAATTTCACTTTTGAAATTTACGGCCAGACTGTAAATTATATGGACTGCATAATGTATTATAGCCCGTCAAATGAACCGTCAATTTCACTTTTGAAATTGACTTGCAGATTGTAAATTCTATGGACCGTCAATTTCGCTAGAGTGACTATCTTTGCAGATTAAACGAACCATAAAATGTTTTACGTCCCATAAAATGAACCATCAATTTCACTTTTGAAATGGATGGCCAGACTGTAAATTATAAATACCATACAATGTTTTACGGCGTATAAAACAAACTGTCAATTTCACTTTTGAAATTGATGGCCAATTGTAAATTCTATGGACCATCAAATTATTGACGGTCCATCAATCTTCACCATCTCCAAACTCCAGATTTCACAACTCTCTAGAAAGTTTTTAGAAAATAACGATATGGTCTGATTATACGGACCGTCAAACTATCGATGGACCGTCAATCTGGATCATCAAAATATTGATGTCCCAGACTATGACCGTCGAACAATCGACGAACCATCAAACGTCTCGTCGAACTCCCCTAACAACGAACAATATAAATTTGGGACATCATTCTAAAAATTAGTTTTCACAATTCATGTGTAGGATTCAATTCCAGTATAAAAAGCTTCTTCAATAATTCCAATTCTTGGAAAGCCTAGAACTAAACCCTAGAATAAAGGTTCTCTCTTCCCAACCACCTCATACACCAAGGTAAGTACTTTCCTGTATTTCCATGCAATTCTAATCGATTACTATCAATTCCTAAGCGAAATTCACTATTTCTTACCTAGGGTTTTCAAGAAAATCCAACTCAAGGAATTTATGTTTAAGCTTTGGGTTCCTTCTTCCAAGTTTATATTTTTAAGACAAGTTTTAGAGCGATTAAGGTATGTAGAGCTTCTATCTAGGTGTAGGAAGGTCATTGTTCTTCCCCACACCACAGTTATCTATGAAATCGTGAATTTCCATAACCTAGGGTTTTCACTCATGTTCATGATAACCCTATATACATATACAATTATATTCCATGTTATATCTTCACTTCGTTACTCACATTGATGATAAGATATTGTGACTGTCGTGAACCAGTCCGTAATCCATGAACGCATGCTTTAATTTCCATGAGTTCTTAAATACAAGTTATGATCATTATCACCAGCTCCATGAAGTCATATATGTTTCTCATGATTTATACAAGTTATATTATGTATTTATTCACATGCTAAACTATGAATCTTCAAGTTATGATTTCAAGTTATTTCATGAAATTCATGGGCTTTCAAGCCAACTATTTTCAAGTACATATTTTGGGAGTTGTATATCGAGAAGGCTCAGATAGCCTAAAACTATGTATTATAGCATAGGGTAGGGGTCACTCAGCCATTGGATCCCATCATGTTCATGTTTATATCTCATACTCCGACAATGTAGCAAATAGCTTAGCAGATCGGGCAGAGATCAGACTACACGTTCACGCGTGGTGGTTCATGTCAGTTTTGTTAATGTTGTCCCATTGATATAAAGATATACAGATACACATCTTTACAGTTTTACACATGTTTTATACTCATGCCAGATCATGCTCACGCTTATGTTATAGTTTCAATTTCATTTACTATTATTCCATGTGTTTGTTTATTCCTTCAGTTACTTTACATAAAGTATAATTCAAATGTACTAGCTTTCCTTTGCATGGGGCCTGCATTTAATGGTGCAGGTACTAAGTTTTAGGACAATGGATCAGCTCACTAATATTTGCCTCAATATCAGCTATTGGTGAGCCCCATTTCCTTTGGAGTGTTAGTCAGTTATTTTACATGTCATGCTTATTAATAAAGGTATGCTAGGGCCTTGTCCTGGTAAATCATTTTCAGTCAGACTCATATGTCAGAGGTATCATAGACCAGAATAGTTTAGCATGTCAGCATTATTTTCAGACTTGTTATATTTTTAAATATTGCCACAATATATTTTTCATAACATATTTCAGTACCATATTTTACATAAGTTACTATCATCATTATTTCATGCTTTTGATGCCCATGTTGGTTCAGTAGCTCATGTGTTTCACTCACTTACATGCAGTCAGGCACCGAGTGTCGTATTTCGCCCAGACCACGGTTTGGGGCATTACAAAGCTTGGTATCAGAACCTATGTTCAAGTGTCTTAGGGATTCTATGAAAGCATATACAGTGGGGTCACTTTTACGTATGTGAGGCGCCAACACATGTAAACAGTTGACCACCAAGACATCTAGGATCGTCTTACTTCTTTCATATTCCAAATCATACAATTATAGCAATACTTTTAGGAATTCTTCTAACTCGTGCCATGAAGCCTAGAGCATATAAGTAACATTATCTCTCTGTTGAATTCCAAACGTATCGAATGCGAAAGAGACGAGAAGGAAATTCAAGGTCCAAGTGAGGATGACTACCCATTAGGGGTATAATCGAAAAGTGCATGTTGGTAACATATGAGACTTGAGATAATAGCAAAAGTGGAACAAAATTCGTAGTTATTACAGACAAGAGCATAACCCTTATCAGAAAATGCAAAAGCAGTTATCATGATTTATGGTTATCAGTTAACCCTAGTTACCAGTTATACAGTGTTTCATTTAGCAGGATCATGGTTATTCAGTACACCAATGTTCAATTATGTAGTAATCACATTTCCAATTTTCAGTGTATCAAGATTCTTGTGACTTGACTTATAAGTATTCAGTGATGCCTATAGGTGTTAAATGAAAGTGTAAGTGATGAAGACTATAGTGAAACCTTCGCATGTGTTGAGACCCAAGACTCTCCAAATGGAACATGAAGTATTTATCAGGTGATAGTACCATTTTGAGAACAAGTTTCGACATGATAGTATACGTATATTTTATACCTAACAAAATAAGGTTATTTGGATTTTTGGACCATGGAGCTATAAGTATGAGGATAATAGTTCATATTTAAGACCCTACCGGGTAACATGTGATGAAGTTAGCGGTAGTATGCTTAAACTGCCCACGATAGTTTTGAGCAGGAAATAGCCTCAGAGCAAATCACCTGTGATTCTAGAATGTGCTAATTTTTTCAAGGATATATATTTTGCCATATTACCCATGTGCATGACTAACAAGAGATTGTATACGACATATGAGTAGACGATATTGAATTTATGATAATAGTTTTAAATTATTTAAGTTTATTCAGATCATAACCAGAGTATGACGTTAGTATGTTTCTACAATAAGTAGATATTATTATGAGAAATAAGATGTGAGATTCCCTCTAAGGTTATGTGATTAAGTGTTTACCCCTTGGATATGTATAGTATGATATGATTTTAAAGTGTATAAAAAATTCGGGGTTAGGTATTTCAATTTTTTTCATTTAAGACTGACAAAATTTCCCCCCAAAGTATTCAGGACAGAACCAGGGAACATGATGCTAACAGGTGTTTAATAGAGAATAGTAAGTAAGTTTTGAATATATATAGTGAATTAACAATTTCAGTAGAGCCAGTAAAGGTAAGATTTGATTTCCTTAATCATGTTGACACTAGTGAGTGAGTAAAAGTTTGAATACACTGAATGCGTGTTAGAATCTAAAGAGTTTAAGATAAGTATGAAGTACAGTGATAGTGGGAGAAGAAAATAACCTAGGCAGTAAGAGAGAAAATTACAAAAGAATGGTCTTTTAGTGTTATAAAAAATGAGTCTCTATAAGACTAGCAGTATGAACGAAGTTAACTTGTTAAGACAGAATTATGCCAGTAATTCAGTCCATGTAAGTAATTTAATTTCTTGTGCATGTAAGTGATTCAATTTTCCCTAGTAAGGCATATCACTCATAAGTGAGTCAAAAGATGAGCCATCAGCGACATAAAAGTGCAAAACAATTGCAGACGACAAGGAAAGTTGGTTGGATCCCAATGAGAGAGAAAGATTCCCAAATATAAGATCTTAACCTTTGGTCCAAGATAGAGATCTGTAAATTGTCAATGAGTGCAGTTGAATATTAAAAACCTGAAGGGTTAGCATGAGATATGAAGAATCTCAGTTCAGTAATAAGGGAATAATGAGATAGTCTCCAAAGGTAGTGCCATCGTATGAGACTCCATTTTTCAAGGTGTCGGTCAAAGACTTAGCTCACAAAAGTAGTATGAGTATTTCAAGAAGCATCTCAGAAAGATGTCAAGTATATGTAGTTTAGCTCATTTTGAGGTAGACAAGAGAATCATGATGGGAGAATGTCATTGTTTAGCAAATCTAGGAGTTTAACTTTCGGACCTCGAAGATGGTAGAGTTTTTGTACAGATTAGAGCCAAATCCTCCTTAGTAGTTGAGCAAAAGAGAAAAATAGTTTCATGACCTCTATCTATTGCAGCTAAAGGAAAAGATTCTCAGACATAAATCCATGACTTCCAATCAAGGGGAAGATGATGGTACTCTAAGGTGCGAAAGAGAGGATTATGGAATAGGCACACAATTTCAGATATTCTATCTATCCAAGCTCCATGAAAATGTATCATGACCTTAAGAAGGTTTATTGGTGGAATAAGATGAAAAAGAATGTAGCCAATTTTGTGGATAAGTTTCCAAATTGGTAGCATGCAAAAGCCAATTTAGCATCAGAATGGATTGGATACCTTCTCAATACCATTTTTCATCCTAAAACGGATGTCAGGCAGATCGGACTATACATACACTCAAAGATATACTGAGCGCATGTGTCCTAGACATTAAAGGTAATTGAGATGACCAGTTGCCTATCATTGAGTTGTTTCTATATATAGATATCATGCTAGTATCAAGATGGCACTATTTGAAACCTTGTATGGTCGAAGGTCTAGATCACATATTGGTTGGTATGAAGTTGGAAAAATAGAATTGCTAGGCTAGACTTGGTCCATTAGACTTTTGAAAAATATAAATTAATTCATGAGAATTTGAAAATGTCTAAGAGTCGCGAGAATCCTATGCGAATGTGTCACGCAGAGATTCAGAGTTTAATGTTAATGATTGGGTGTTTCTAGAAAATTTTTCCTATGCAGGATCTTATGTGATTTGAGACGAAAGGGAAGTTAGTCCCAAATATATTAGACCAACAGGACCCTATGAAAGATCGTCAAGTTCGCAAGTTAACTACCTCAAGAATTCAGACCTCATGTCCAATCAATGTTTATGTCCTATTTCCGCTCAGCATTCAGATCTCATGTTGTAACATTCATATTTTTTCAATCAGATATCATGTTATGATATCCATATTTACATGTATTCATATCTCATGTCAATTTAGCACTCATGTATCTATGTTATCAAGTCTTCAGGTATTCATGTCCCACGTCATGCTCCTCATGTTCATGTAATCATGTCATGTTCATGCCTATGTTCCAATACTCATGGCTTTAGTGCCTACAAATTATTTTCCAAATCCCATGTATAATATTCATGTATTCATTCAGTTCAATATATATGTGTTCATGCCATTCTGGTATTCATGATAGTTGGTATTCACGTATTCAATCATGTTCAATATTCATGTTAGTCACATATATGCTTCAATTACCATGTTATGTCTTGTCATGCATATCATGATGCACTTTGTGGCTTGTATTCTACTTTGGTTAGCTTGCAGGTGTTCAAAAAATGTTGGGACAATCCTATATACAGAGGAAACCGTGCCAAAAATTTTATAAAATATTTTAGAGTTAGTCATTCTCCTAACCATGACCCATCATTCGAGGACGAATGATCCCAAAGAGGAGATATTGTAACACCTCGTACATTCAAACTAAGATTTGTTCATGATCCACATGTGTACAAGACCAAAACGGGGAGTTCAAGTTGAAAAACAAACAACTAGGTTCAATTCTGCTGATGGAATTTGACGGCATATTATACGGACCGTAAAATATTTGACGGCATATTATACGGACCGTAAAATATTTTACGGCCCGTCAAATTAACCATCAATTTCACTTTCATCAATTTCACTTTTGAAATTGATGGTCAGACTGTAGATTTTATAAACCATAAAATGTTTTATGGCCTGTCCAATGAACTATCAATTTCACTTTTGAAATTAACGACCAAACTGTAAATATTACAAACCATAAAATGTTTTATGGCCCGTCAAACAAACCGTCAATTTCACTTTTGAAATTGATGGGCAGACTGTAAATTCTACGAACCGTAAAATTATTGATAACCCGTGAATCTCCACCATCTTTAAACTCCAGATTTCACAATTCTCTAGAACTTTTTAGAAAATAATAGTGCGGTCCGATTATACGAACCGTCAAACTATTGACGGACCGTCAATCTGGACCATTGAAATATTAACAGCCCAGACTCTGACGTCGAACAATCGACAGACCATCAAACGTCCTGTAAAACACCCCTTACAACAAATAATATAAATTCCGGACTTCGTACTAAAAATTAGTTTTCGTAATTCCCAAGACATAGAATGAAGGTTCTCTCTTCCCAACCACCTACTACACCAAGGTAAGTCCTTTCTGTTTATTTCCATGAAATTCTAATTGATTACTATGAATTCCTCAACGTGCCTTAACAACCAATGGTTAACGATGGTTCTGATGGGTGGTTTTGCTAGAATAGGCAATAATGAAATCACTATTTCTAACCTAGGGTTTTCAAGAAAACTCAACTCAAGGAATTTAAGTTCATGATTTGGAAAGATTAAAGTATGTAGAGCTTCTATCTACGTGTGGGAACGTCATTGTTCTACCCCCACACCACAGTTATCCATGAAACCATGAATTTCCATAACCTAGGGTTTTCACTCAAGTTCATGATAACCCTATATACATGTACAATTATATTCCATGTTATATCTTGAATTCGTTACTTACATTCATGATATGTTATTGTGACTGTCATGAACCCTTCCATAATCCATGAAAGCATGCTTTGATTTTCATGAGTTCTTAAATACAAGTTATGATCATTATCACCAGTTCCATAAAGTCATATATGTTTCTCTTGATTTATACAAGTTATATTATGTATTTCTTCACATGCTAAATTATAAATCTACAAGTTATATTATCTATTTCTTCACATGCTAAATTATAAATCTACAAGTTATACTATGTATTTCTTCACATGCTAAATTATAAATCTACAAGTTATATTATCTATTTCTTCACATGCTAAGTTATAAATCTACAAGTGATGATTTCAAGTTATTTCATGAAATTCATGGGCTTTCAAGCCAACTATTTTCAAGTACATATTTTGGGAGTTGTTTATCGAGACGTTCAGATAGTCTAAAACTACGTATTACAACGTAGGATAAGGGTCGCTCCTCCAGAGGACGATACCTTCTTATTACCCCTAGTGAGATTATTGGATCCATCATGTTCATGTTCATGTTCATGTTCATGTCTCGTACTCCGGCAAGGTATGAGATGTCTTTGATGATCGGGCAGAGATCATACTCACGTTCACGCGTGGTGGTTCATGTTGGTTTTGTTAATCCTCTCCCATTGATATAAAGATATATAGATACACAGCTTTACATATTTTACATATGTTTTATACTCATGCCATATCATGCTCATTCTTATGTTATAATTTCAGTTTCATTTCCTATTATTCCATGTGTCTGCTTACTCCTTCGGTTACTTTATATAAAGTACAATTCAAATGTACTAACGTCCCTTTGCATGGGGCCTGCACTTCACAGTGCAGGTAGTTAGTTTCAGGACAATGGATCTGCTTGTTAGGATTTGCCTTAGTATCAGCTATTAGTGAGCCTCATTAGGGTGCTAGTCATTTATTTTTTATGTCAAGCTTATTATTTAAGGTATGCTAGGATCTTGTCCTGGTAAATAGTTATCAGTTAGACTCATGTATCAGAGATTTCATAGGCCAGGCTAGTTTAGCATGTCAGTCATATCAACATTATTTTTAGACTTGTATATTTTCAGATATTTTCGCAATATATTTTTCAGACTATATTTCAATACCATGTTTTACATAAGTTATTATCATCATTGTTTCATGCTTTTGATGCCCATGTTGATTCAGTAACTCATGTGGTTCGCTCGGTCATATGCAGTCAGGCATCGAATGTCGTGTTTCACCCAGACCATGGTTTGGGGCGTTAAAAGCCTGACCGACTCTCTGTGCTCCACCCCTCACCGGTGCAGCTCATCAGGCTCTACTTCAGTCCCTACCATAACCGCGCACTGCAGGTGCAAGTGACGGTGCCTCCTCACTCATTTCATGGGTATGAGTCATCACCATCTGTGTGAGAATAGGAAACAAAGGTCACATACCATTTTGATTAATCTTAGCATGAAAGGAATGAAGAAAGCGAAGTTTCCTAAATGTCCCATAGCCTCTCGAAGATAAGTACGAACATCTCTACACCGATCTGCAAGACTCTACTAGACATCACTCTTGTATTTAAGATAGTTTAACCTAAAGCTCTGATACCAACTTTGTCACAACCTTTTTTGAAGAATCATGGTGGCACCTAAACTTGTCCAACTGGTAGGCGAACCACTCACCAATTAGACAATAGGAATATAAATAAGAAATGGTAAATTAAGAAAATACTTAATAAATATGTCTATCATAATATTAAAGAGGAAATATGTCTGATAGTCACAAGGCGACCCCCATAGATCTGATCAATAATACAAGAGCATCTAATTGTCAATACATAAGCCAAAGAAAAGGGAACGTAGTCTGAACATGTCTCTCGAATCAAATAAAAGACAAGGAAAGATAAGAGCCTCCAAGGGTATGCTGTAAGGAAGTAACCTCACCCTGAAGTCTTGCAATCCACCGGCTCAGACTCAGCCACGTGGTCCTGAATTGGAGGAAGGCGTTGCATCTGCATCCAAAAAGAATGTTATATGAGTACACAACATACCCCCGTATGAATTATAGGCTGACAACGATGGAAGATACGCCACTAGAGATAAATATCAAGTTGACACCAAATAATCCTATACTAAATAGTTCAATAATCCAATTAAGTCACATTTTCTACATAATAGTTCACTGAATCAACAAGTCACTTTGTTCATATAAGGTTTCATAATCACGTAAGTTATCATAATTTTAGAAGAGTTCAATGACAATATCTCGAGTATCAAATGTTAAATTAAGAACCCTTGTTTATCCAAGAATTCAACCAACTCATCAATAACTAGTTCAACAACACAATCCATCAACAGATAATCAATGATGTGATGTATGTATGATATAAGTGCAATGCATATATCAGGTACATTTCATCTCCAGTATACAAGCGTTCAAATTCTATGAACTGGACACCCGTGGGGGACCCGCGAAGTCCATATACTCCTCTGGAATTTCTCAACGGTGCCCAACTCTTAGCTAAATAATAATTGTTTCAAGCGTGCAACCCGTTCCCCCGTGTATCATCATCATCTCAATGTTGCCAATCATCTCATAAGTGTTCTTACCTTTTTGGTTTCATGGACCCACATCATTTCCTTACCAGTCTCATATCAATATCATCAGAACCATGAGTGTATGAATGCAAATGACAATACAAGGAAAGAAATTAGTAGGTAATGAGATGAACCAAGTATAAGAGATGAATATCACATACTTTCAGGAATTCAATAGCACATAATTCAAGTACAATCAAGATATCATATCGAAAGCATATGTGATGAATAAACACAATAGTAGCAAATATGCCAACGGGCTCACATAATGGCGACAAGCCCAATCAACAGCAATCGAAATCGGCTTAAGACAGATTTTCCAAATCACCCATCATCAAAATTCAAAACATACCACCCAAACGTTCATCACAACCACTTGGGTGGGACCTCCAAACACGCCGAATACCCCTCAACATTTATAACTAAATACGTACTTCTATCAGAGTCTAATACAAAGAAACTTTAGCCTATCTTAAGGCCGAGCAAGAGCCACAAACCGTAAACCATCTACCCACGCATTCTCCTTTCGGAGCGCCTCGTAATAGTTGTAGTTTAACATGCATAGACTATACGTTATTATTAAGCTAATACAGAATACAAGGACTTAGTACTTAATCCTACCAAAGACATCCAAAACCAACCCCGGACCCACGGTGCCAAAATTCAAACTTTGCTACTCAAATAGTGTAAACACATACTAGGTAATCATATCCTTAAGTTAATTAGAAATATAAGCTCAATTGGACCTTCAATTGCATGATTTAGGAAAAGCCCAAATTTACAAACCCAAGGTTTTCCCCCAAATTGAAAAGGGTTTCCATATTGACATTAAACACTATAACACGATCAACTACCATTAATCAATACTTATTTAACATATCAAAGATCATCTAAGCAATATTATACCCTCAAATCAAAGCTTCTACTCTCTTATTCTGCCACGTAACTTAAGAACTTATTTTCCCCAAATAAAGTCTAGATTAGGAATTAAAAGACAACAATGACCAAGTGGGGATGAAATTATACCTTAGATGATGAACCAAATAGAACTCCTCAAGAAATCTTCCCCATGTAAGCTCTAAAACAGAGATGAGACGTTGTTGGGAAAGTGAATTCGACCTAGACATTTAAAAAACTGAGGCGCAGTCACTTGACACCTTACCTCAGCGCAGAAGCGGACAATTATCCTCAAAGGTGCCTTAGCCTCTGCGAGGAAATCTCTGCAGGGGTGAAAACTCAACATATTCTCTAGTCCCACATCTGCGAGCCAGCCTCTGCAGAGGCTGACACACAGGGTCAGACAACCATGCGCTAGTGCGAACACTAGACACCATCAACATGACATTTTATACTAGCTTCCACCAACAACCCCACACACTCCCAAGACCCCCGAACACAAATCAATCATGCTCCCCCGAGGTAAATGGTGCTACGGACTCACTCGCGCCCTCAGATTTCTCATTTAACCGAGGTAAGACATCTAAAGAATTACCCAAAATAACTAAATATCACGATTTCACAAATAAGACCACAAAGTACATCCAATTGCCTCGGGAGGTGAACCAATAACTTGATTAAGTCATAAATAACCTTCCGGATCTACTTGAAGCGACGAAACTTCAAAATAAACCCATGTACTCAAAAGTTAACTTTGAGTCAAACTACTCAACACTAAGATTCTTCATTTGGGTTTTTCTTCTGAAATTCACGTAAATGAACCTCGGGATCTGTGTAACCTATCCTTGTATGTCACAAACCTTACATAGAGTCTACGGGAAGGGCAATACAGTAAAATAAAGGTCTTTAGCTAAAAACGACCGCAAGGGTCATTACACTTACATTACAACACTGATATCAAGTTCTTCTCCACTTTTGTATTCTTACACAGAAAAAAAAAGCACTGCCTTTAATATTTCTTTAGGAAAATAAACTAAAAGAAAATTGAAGAAATCACTATCCTTACCACAAGGTGGGGGTAAGGTCTGCGTATACTTGTGGGAATATACTTAACATGTACTAACCAAAGAAGAGGGACTTTATTTAATATTTTCAGACACCTTCTAAGACATTCTTATTCAAAAACTAGTCTTTGGACACGTGTGTTTCACGTGTACACCTTATTACTTAATATAATTTTTTTAATAATCAAATAAATATTATAAATAATTATATTTCACTTATATAAAGTTTAAGGAAATAATATATTGATTCTATTTACAGGAATTTATATTAAATATAGGTCAATAACTCATACAAGACCTTAATAGGGAAATATTTGTTGACTTTAATTATGATGATTCAAATTTTATGTAATTTTTGGACAAGATAGAACGCTTTGTGAAAAATGCATTCAATTTTTTGTGACACATCTAAAAAATATAATAAATTGTTATAAAAGGAAACTTATTCATTGAATGTTAGTTATGTTTCACTCTCTAGAGGTTTTTAGTTATAAATGAACTAAGCTCGGTGGCAATATACGTATATTGTTCACATCATCGTTTGTCAGCAACAAATTCACAAGTGTTTCCAACACGAATTGGATTGAAGTCTTTATAAGTCAGATTTATTTAGTGCCTTGTCCATATATAATACGTCACTCATATATTTAAGAGGAAAAAAATTATACTGATGAGGCAATGACTTACGTTACAACACTGATATCAAACCGTACTCTACTCTTCTATTCTTACACAGAAACAAAAAGTGATGTCTTTAATATTTCATTAGGATAAAAAACTAAAAGAAAATTGAAGAAATTACTACCCTTAGCACGAGGTAGGGTTAAGGTATGCGTATACTCTATTTTTTCCCGACCCTACTTGTGGGAATACACTTGGTATGGTGTTGTTGTACTAACCAAAGCAGAGGGGCTTATTTTAATATTTTCAGACATCAAGACAATGTTATTCAAATATTAGCCTTTGGACACATGTGTTGCACGTGTACTCCTTATCAACTATTATAATATTTTTCATAATCAAAAAAAAATTATCTACAAATATATTTCACTTATATAAAGTTTATGGAAATAATATATTGAATCTATATACAGTAAAATTAAATTAAATATAGTTCAATAACTCATACAAGACCTTAATACGGGAATATTTGTGGGTGATTCAAATTTGTTGAAAAATGCATTCAATGTTTTGTTACGCATCTAAAAAAATCCAATTATTATATAAGAACATTTCTTCATCGAATCTTAGTTATGTTTCACTCTCTAGAGGTTTTTATTTATAAATAAACTAAGCTTGGTGGCGATATACCTATATTGTTCACATCACCTTTTGTCATCAACAAATTCACAAGTGTTTCCAACACGAGTTGGATTGTAGTCTTTATAAGTCAGATGTAATTAGTGCATTGTCCATATATATTACGTCACTCATATATTTACGAGAAAAATAAATTATATTGATGAGACATTGACTTACGTTACAACACTGATATCAAACTGTACTCTACTCTTTTATTCTTAAACAGAAAAAGTGCTTCCTTTAATATTTCTTTCGGAAAAAAAACTAGGAGAAAATTAAAGAAATTATTACCCTTACTACGAGGTAGGGGTAAGGTCTGTGTATACTCTACTTTCTCTGGATCCTACTTGTGGGAATATAGTGAGTATGTTGTTGTTGTACTAACCAAAGCAGAGGGGCTTCCTTTGATATTTATAACACCAAATTACTAAGACATTCTTATTCAAAAACTAGTCTTTTGACACATGCATTGCACGTGTACTCCTTATTAATGAATATAATTTTTTTATTAATCAAATAAATAATATCTATAAATATATTTCACTTATATAAAGTTTATGAAAATAATATTGATTCTATTTACAGTAAATTAAATTAAATATAGGTCAATAACTCATAAAAAACCTTAATAGAATAATATTTTTTTAACTTTAATTAGGGTGATTCGAATTTTATGTGATTTTCGGACAATATAGAACTCTGTGAAAAATGCATTCAAAAATTTTGCGACACGTCTATAAAAATATACTCAATTGTTATAAATGATCATTTCTTCATTGAATGTTAGTTATGTTTCACCCTCTAGAGGATTTTAGTTATAAATGAACTAATATTGGTTGTGATATACCTATATTGTTCACATCATCGTTTGTTAACAACAAATTCACAAGTGTTTTCAACACGAATCGGATTGAAGTCTGTATAAGTTAGGTGTATATAGTTCCTTGTCCTTATATAATACGTTATTCATATGTTTGCGAGAAAAATAAATAATATTGATGAGGCAATGATATACGTTACAACACTGGCATCAAACTGTACTCCAGTCTTCTACAAGTTTCTTAAATGGAAAGAGTGGACCCAAAATTGACTTTTAAGTATTCGGGTTCATTTACGAGTGTCGTTGCTTCCGGTAGGTCCGAAACATCGTTTATGAATTAGTCGAGTCTTTGATTCGCTTCCCAATGCATTCAGTTGTGTTTTGAGTCCTTATTTGCCAATTCGTAAAGTTTGAGAAAATGTTGGAAAATTAGTAGAAAAGTGTGTCGTAGCATTGTCGAATGAGTATTCCGAGTGCGCGAGCAAGTTCATAGCATTGTTTACACTTGGGTAGCATATTTGGTTTGTGTCCGGAAGGTCTCGGGTGAGTTTCAGGTGTTAGATGGAAGTTTATTATTTTTGCTACTACTGCTATTGCTAGTGTAATCGCACCAGTGGTCTGATGGCTACACCCGCGGAGCTGCTTCCGCGGAAGTTTGACCGCAGATGCGAGCTTCGATGAGATTGGAAAGGGTTGCATTTGCGCTCTTTGGTAACTTAAGTTGGGGCTGCTTATGCGAACCTATTTTCGTAGAAGCGATACCACTCCTGTGAGGGAAGTTCCATATGAGCGGGATCGCTGAATCAGAAAATAATAACAGACCCCATGTCCAAATTTATTTCTCACTTCTCACTTTCACAACTCTAAGTTCGATTTGGGGAGGAATTCAAGGCTTTCCACTCATTCCATTCTTGGTGTATGAATTTTATCTTATTTTCATAATCTATTTATGATTCCTTTGCTTAAATATATGATCTATACCATGATTTGGGGATAGAAACCTAGGGTTTATGTTTAAAGTTAAGAGGGTTAGAATAATGAAATTGGTTGACAAATTTAGGCCTATAATGATTGATACTTTAGATTAGAGATTGTTAATGATTGGGAAACCTATTGATAAGATTGAATTGCTAATTTAATCCATGATTTTTCAAATAAAAATTAGGGTTCTTCTAGTTTGGGGATTTTAGGTTCAAAGTGAAATTGAAGGCCTAATTGGGATTAGTTGACCCTCAAACTTAAGAATATGACTAATTAGACTGCGAATATGCTATTGTGATATTAAAGTTCCAATTTTACCCTTGTGGGCACGGGGTCGCTTTGGGAGTCGGGTATTCAGTTCTTTTTAAAGGTCTTATATTTATGTATGTACTTAGAATTATGTGTTAACGTAAAATCTATGAGTATAGACTACAAACGTTCGGAGGCACTATGTAAGGGAAAGGCCTTGGCGTGGGATTAGTTCATGACACTTGTTCGGCTGAGAGGTAGGCTACGATTTTCTCTATTAGATTCGGATAGATACATGTAGTTTATATAACTATTGAGGGGTATTGGGCGTGATGTGGCTCCCACTTTAGTGACTGTGATGAGCGCTTGGATGGGTACCAGTATATTATGCTTTGGGGGGATCATACTTAGGTTGATCCCAACTGTTGTTATGTGGGCTTGTCGTTATGATTGATCTTATTTATGATTGTTGATTGAATTACTCATCACTCTATGCCTCCTGATATGAAAAGACTAATTACGTGGAACTGTGTGTTATTGATGATATTGAGGCATGTGTTTTTCATCTCTTGAACATGACTTCATGATTACTTGCTTTTTACCATTGCATTCATACACTCATATTATCCTAGTATTGGAATGAAGTTGGTTATGGAATGTTGTTGGTCCGATGAGATTTGGAAACGAACGTAAAAGATATTGTGTTGTGAGATTATTTGGATACTATGGTGATATGAATTGATATGGCTCGACAAATGAGTCTGTGATTGATGCTCTAGAAAGTCTGATGGATCATTCTGATTGGTTGTGAGCGGTGGACTCACGGAGTCACCCATGAGTCATGACTACGAGGCGACATACTGTGGTATGTGTATAGCAGGTTATTAAGAGGTACCATTTCATTTATGCTTATAGTTCATTAACATTCATAATATTCATGAGAATTGTGTTTAATTGGAACTTCTATGTTGAGGTGATTATGTGTTGGATAGTAACTTCTATGTTCTGGGATGACTTAAGTGTTGAACGATAATTGTTATGTAAAGGAGACTTATTTGCTTAACAAAGACTGTGTAGTTTAGGGATACTTGTGTGTCAACTCAGTTTTTATATCTGTTAAATGTAATCCGTCGTAATCGGCCTATGATATTTACGAGGGTACAATGTGTACTCATACTACACTTCTTATATTCTTTTGGGATGTAGATACAACGTCGTCTACTAGTGCCGGACCTTGTGGCTGACGTCCGAGGCTATGGACCAGAGATTTCGGGGTGAGACTGTGTTTCCTCAACAACCCTTGACTTTGCATTCCTTACTTCTGTCTTTATTTTCCATTGTTGAGACAGTTTCAGACATTTATATTCCGCTTATGTAGTAGCTCTTGTACTGACTAGACCCGATCTATGGGAAGTGTAATAATTAGGTATTTAGTATTTTATGACTATTTATATATATGGCAAGACAATTTTAGTTTTAATTATTTCTTTTTCCGCCTTAAGTTTTTCTTATGTTGATTGGGTTGGAAGTGGTTCGCCTACCGAGAGGGATAATGTAGGTGCGACCATGACTCCTGAAAGGGGTCATGACAAAGTTGGTATCAAAGCTTTAGGTTATCGATCTCACAAGTACAAGAGCAAGTTCTAGTAGAGTGTTGCGGATTGGTAGGGAGACGTATGTACTTATCTTCGAGAGGCTATAGGACATTTAAGAAACTTCACTTCTTTCATTCCTTTCATGATAACTTTATCAAATTGGTATCTCACCTTGTCTTCCTATTCTCCCCCAGATGGTAGGTGTAACACCTCGTACCTTCAAAGTAAGTCTCGTTCATGATCCACGAGTGTAGGAAACCAAAACGGAGAATTTAAGTTGAAAAACCAGGTTCAATCCTAGAACTCCAGTTTTATAACTCTCTAAAATTTCTCAGAAATAGCAGTACAGTCCAATTCAACGGACCGTACAATTATTGATGGACCGTCAAAATATCGACAGCCCAGACTCAGACGTCAAAAATTCAACGGACCGTTGAATCGACAGTCGATTTCTTCCGACAGCAAATAGTATAAATTTGGGACTTTATTCTAAAAATCAGTTTTCACAATTCCCAAGCCCTAGAATGAAGGTTCTCTCTTCCCAACCATCTCCTACACCAAGGTAAGTCTTTTCCATGTATTTCCATACGATTTTAATCGATTACTATCAATTCCTAAGCGAAATTCACAATTTCTAACCTAGGGTTTCAAGAAAACCCAACTCAAGGAATTAAAGTTCAAACTTTGGGTTCTTTCTTCCAAGTTCGTATTTTGAAGACACGTTTTGGAGCGGTTAAGGTATGTAGAGCTTCTATCTACACGTTGGAACGTCAGTGTTCTTCCCCACGCCACAGCTATCCATGAAACCATAAATTTCCATAACCTAGGGTTTTATTTAAGTTCATGATAATCGATCTATACATGCATAATTATATTTCATGTTATGTCTTGACTTCATTACTTACATTCATGATATGATATTGTGACTATCATGAACCCGTCCGTAATCCATGAACCCATATCTTGATTTTCTTGAGTTCTTAAATATAAGTTATGACTATTATCACTCAATTTCATGAAGTCATATATGTTTCTCATGATTTACACAAGTTATACTATGTAATTCTTCATATGCTAAATTATAAATTCACAAGTTATGATTTCAAGTTATTTCATGTAATTCATGGGCTTTCAAGCCAACTATTTTCAAGTACATATTTTTGAGAGTTGCACAGATTACCGAGAAGGCTCAGATAGTCTGAAACTATGTATGCCAACGTAGGATAAGGGTCGCTCCGCTAGAACACGATACCTTCAGATTATTTATTTGATCCATCATATTTATGTTCATATCTCATACTCTGGCAAAGGACGAGATGTCTTAGATAAATGAACAGAGATCATACTCCACGTTCATGCGTGGTGGTGGTTCATATCGGTTTTGCTAATGCTCTCCCAAGATATACAGATATACAGTTTTTAGATTTTTACTCATGTTATTATAGTCATGTTCATGTTTTTAGTTTCAGTTCGTTCCTATTATTTCGTGTGCCTGCTTATTCTTTCAATTGCTTTATATATGATAAATTCAAATGTACTAGCGTCCCTTTTCATGGAACCTGCACTTGACGGTTCAGGAGCCGAGTTTCAGGGAGACAGATTTGTTCAGTATTAGCTATTTCGGTGACCACCATCTCATTCAAGATTGCCAGTTTAGTTATTTTATGATTATATTTTATTAGCAGAGGTATGCCAGGGCCTTGTCCTGGTAAATAATACAGACTTATGTTATAGAGGTTTCATAGACTAGTCTAGTATCTTGTCATGTTAGTCATATCATCAGTATTGTTAGACTTATCATGTTTTACTCATATGATTCCGCTATTGTATTTTCAGATTGTTATTTCTATATCATGTTTTAAATCATTTCTTTAGCACGTTTTGATGCCCATGTTGATAAGCAAGCCATATGGTTCGCTTGGTCACATGCAACAAGGCACTAAGTGTTGTGTTGCGCCCAGGCCATGGTTCGAGGCGTGACAAAGCTTGGTATCGGAGCACTAGGTTCAAGTGTCTTAAGGAGTCTATAAAACCATGTCCAGTGGGGTCACTTTTATGTGTGTGAGGGCCCCACACATATAAACAGTTGATCACCAAGACATCTAGGATTTTCTCACTTCTTTCATACTCTAGATCGTGCAGTTAGAGTTATACCCTCAGGATATCTTTCTAACTCGTGCGTATTACGTATTTCAAAAAAATACATGCGAAGAGGAAATCAACTACCAGCAAGATGACTGCTACTAATGCTGCTCATGAGAAGGATGCTCAGGCTCAAGGAGCCAATTTGGGTACAACGCCCTACCCAATACCATAGGGCCTACGGAGATTCCAGTTTCACCGCCCAGTTCTTTGATTCAGATGTTAAGGGAGCCATTCAGCTGCTCACCCAACTTATGGTTGTTCAAGCCCAACGACAAGGAACGACTCCAAGCACAGAACTAATGGGGAGTCATCCAGTTTTAGTACTCATGAGTTTCTTAATATGGACCATCCGGTGTTCACAAGGTCAAGTAAGACCGAGGATCCTCATAATTTCATTGATGGGCTTCAGAATGTGTTATGCATGTTACTGAGGTAGTGGTAGCAGATTTTGGAGCTTATCAGTTGCAGAATATTGCAAACCTTTGGTGTGAGTCATGAGAGCAATCCCGCGGGGAAGATGCACCTCTAGCGACTTGGGATGAGGTTGTAGATGCCTTCATTGAGTACTTTCTGCCAATAGAGGTCATATAGGCAAAGGCTGTGGAATTTGAAAAGCTTAAGAAAAACTGCAGAAGTGTGCAGGAGTACTACCTTCAGTTTGTCTCTTTGGCAAAGTATGCTCCGAATATGGTTTACGACATGAGGCACAGAATTATACGTTTCATATATGGTCTTAATCCCTATTTGTACAATGCAACTAATATCACTGCTCAAAACATGGAAATAACTATTACAAATATGGTTGCTTTCGTACAGGGTAATGAGAGCAGGTTAAAGGAAGAGGAAGCCTTGCAGAAAGAGAAGGACATGGAGTTTAATATAAGAGTCAAGTCTTCAGGACACTTCAATCATGGGGGAGGTAGAGGCAGATAGTACTTCAAGATCAGGTCATCCGGGCTTGCTCCATCTTCAGCTAGTGCCCCAGCCCCAAATTTTAAGAATGATAATAGGAAGCAGATCTTCAGAGAATCAGGTTCCCAGTCACATGCCAGTGTGGGTCAAACTTCTTTTAGTAACTCGGTTTATGCTAAGTATGGTAAGAGGTACCCAGGGGGGTGTCTCCTCGGTATGGATGTTTGTTTTGGGTATGGCCAGCGAGGTCATTTTCAGCGAGACTGCCCATCAGCGAGGCAAGCAGGGTACATGAGGTAATGTGGATCAGTCCGCAAATTCTATAGTCGCTCATAATTCTCAGGCCCAATCAGGGCGTGGTCCAGCTAAGTTCAGTAATACAGTCAGAGGTCCAAACCATTTGTATGCATTATCAGGTTGTCAGGACACAGAAGCTCGTGCAGATGTGGTCAAAGGTATATTAACCATTTTCACTGTCGATGTTTATGCCCTTATGGATTCACCCTGTCATATGTAACCTTTTTTGTTGCTATGAAACGGGATAGAACCAGAAAAGTTGCATGAACCCTTCAAAGTATCCACCCCATTTGGTGAGTCATTTATAGCCAGGTTGGTATATAGGGGTTTTCAAGTTAAAATCTATCATCGCATTACCATGGCCGATTTAGTAGAGTTATAAATGGTAGACTTCGATGTAATCATGGGTATGGATTGATTGTTGTCATGTTATGCCACAATGGGTTGTAGAACCAGAATTGTAAAGTTTGAATTTCCAGGTGAGCCAGTCATATAGTGGAAGAGTAATTTAGTAGCACCCATTGGTAGATTTATTTCCTATCTTAAGGCCAGAAAGATGATATCCAAGGGGTATATTTACCATCTAGTATAGGGTTAGGGATGCAGATACCCAGACTCCAACTCTCCAGTTAGTGCCAATTGTCAATGAGTTTCCAGAAGTCTTTCTTGAAGATCTTCTCTGAGTTCCTTCCAATAGGGAGATTGAGTTCGGAACCAATCTACTTCCCGGCACCAAACCGATATTTATTCTGCCATACAGAATGGCTCCAGCAGAATTAAAAAAGCTAAAGGCCCAGCTGAAAGATCTCTTTAATACGGGATTTATTAGACCAGTTGTATCACCATGGGGTACACCAATTCTATTTGTTCAAATGAAAGATGAGTCTCTGCGTATGTGCATTGACTACCGGCAGTTGAACAAGATTACCATTAAGAACAAATATCCTCTTCCCTGAATCGATAAATTATTTGATCAACTCCAATGTGCTCAGTGTTATTCCAAGATTGACCTCAGATCAGGGTACCATCATCTTTAGGTTAAGGAAGTTGATATTCCAAAAACAACCTTCAGAACTCATTATGGTCATTTGAATTTTGTTTCATGTCGTTCGGATTGACGAATGCCCCAACTGCTTTTATGGATCTTATGAACAGGGTCTTCAAGCCTTATCTTGATCTTTTCATCATTGTCATCACTGATGATATCTTAGTCTATTCCCGTAGTGAGGTTGATCATGCAGAACATCTCAGAATTGTATTGCGGACATTTCAGGACCACGAGTTTTATGTGAAATTTTCCAAGTGTGAATTTTGGTTAAAGTCATTGGCATTATTAGTCCATGTGATTTCAGACGAAAGCGTCCAGGTTGACTTTCAGAAAATTGATGTTGTTAAGAATTAGCCCAGACCCACTTCTGCTTAAGATATTAAGAGTTTCTTGGATCTGGCAGAATATTACAGATGATTTGTATAGGGTTTTTCCTCCATTGACTAGATTAACGCAGAAGAAAGTTAATTTTCAGTGGCTAGATGCCTATGAGCGTAGTTTCGAAGAATTGAAGATGAGACTGACTTCTCCGCCAGTGTTAACTTTGCTAGAGCGGACCGAGGGGTTCGTTGCATATTATGATGCTTCAGGAGTTGGTCTTGGGTGTGTTTTAATGCAGTATGGTAAGGTTATAACTTATGCATCCAGACAGCTTAAACCTCATAAAAATAATTATCTGACTCATGATCTAGAACTAGCAGCCGTGATTTTTGCACTCAAGATATGGCGTCATTATTTGTATGGAGTTCACGTTTATATTTTCATAGATTACAAGAGCATTCAGTACATTTTCAAGCAGCATGAGTTGAATCGCATGCAGAGGAGATGGCTCAAATTGATAAAGGATTATGATGTAGATGTTCTTTATCATCCTGGGAAAGCGAATGTGGTAGCCAATGCTCTTAGTCGGCGATTCGTGGGAAGTTTAGCTCATGTTGAGGAAGGTAAGAAAATCATGACGAATGATATTCATTGACTAGCTAGTCTAGGAGTTCGACTCATGGACTTCGAAGATAGTGGTGGTGTTGTTCAGAACAAGTCTGAATCCTCCTTAGTAGCCAAGGTAAATGAGAAGCAGTTTAGTGATCCCTACTTGTTGCAGCTGAAAGAGGGGATTCACAAGCATAAGACTACGACTTTTGAACAAGGGGGAGATGATGGTACTTTGAGGCACCGAGGCAGATTATGTGTTCCAAATGTGAACGGACTTAGAGAGTGAATCATGGTAGAAGTGCATAATTCCAAGTATTCTATTCACCCATGTTCTACCAAGATGTTTCATAATCTTAAAGAAATTTATTGGTGGAACGATATGAAGAGGAATGTGGCAGATTTTATAGCCAAGTGTCCAAATTGTCAGCAGGTGAAAGGCGAGCACCAGAGGCCTCATGGGTTGGTACAGAATATTGATATTCCTGTTTGGAAATGGGAGATAATAAATATGAATTTCATAACAGGTCTACCTCGCTCAACCCTAAGGCATGATTCAATTTGGGTAATAGTGTATTGATTGACTAAATCAACTCACTTTTTCCAGTCAAAACCACGGATTCAGCAGAGAATTGTGCTAAGTTGTATATCCGAGAAATTGTCAAGCTTCATGGGACTTTAGATCATGGTTCTCAGTTCACATCTTACTTTTGGAAGTCTTTCTAGAGAGGATTGGGTACCAAGGTAAATCTCAGCATAACTTTTCACCCTCAGATAAATGGTCAGGCAGAACATACTATTCAGACCCTTGAGGATTTGTTGAGGGCATGTGTTCTCGATTTTAAAGGTAATTGAGATGATCATTTTCCTCTCATTCAGTTTGCTTATAATAACAGTTATGATGCTAGCATCTAGATGGCACCGTTCGAAGCTCTGTATGGGCGAAGGTGTAGGTCACCAATTGGTTGGTTTGAAGTTGGTGAAGTAGAGTTGTTAGGACCAGACTTGGTCCATCAGGCTATGGAGTAAGTCAAAGTGATTCAAGAGCATTTGAAAATAGCTCAGAGTCACCAGAAGTCCTATTAGGATGTGAGGCGTAGAGATTTGGAGTTCCATGTTGATGATTGGGTATTTTTGAAAGTTTCACCCATGAAAGGTGTCATAAGGTTTGGAAAGAGAGGGAAGCTCAGTCCCAGATATATCAGACCTTATAGGATTTTAAGGAGAGTTGGCCTAGTGGCGTATGAACTTGAATTGCCACAAGACTTAGTTGTTGTGGATTCAGTGTTTCATGTGTCCATGTTAAGAAAGTGTGTGGGAGACATGTCGTTGGTTGTTCCTACCGACTCCATTTTAGTTAAGGATGGTTTGACCTATGAGGAGATTCTCGTAGCTATTTTGGATTGTCAGATTCGAAAGTTGAGAACTAAGGCCTATCTAACACACCTCGGGAACCGTTCCACCCATCCCTGCGAGTCAAAACCCCTGAAAAAGAGTCTACGGGAAAGGTAATTTGGTCAAGTAAGAGTGTTAAGTCAAAAACGATTGGATGGGTCATTACATTATTGCTGCAAAAGATCTACCTAGAACGAAGATATAATTGGAACTAATTCTGGTATCTGTAAGATTCAATATAACAATAATTGTCTCACATGAGTATTCCAGTGATTTGGGTTTCTGATATCCGTAGCAACATCAATGTTTGGTTCATGTGCAATAACATGTGCTCGAGTAAAAATATAATTGACTTTGATAAATCCAAGTCTCGTTAGATGGTTTGAAGTCCATGAACCATTCCTGGAGTTTGAACCTATAAAAGTTTGAACTCCATGAATCGTTCCTGGAGTTTGAACTTAATGACCCTTTTCTTGAATTCATGGTTATACAACTGAGAACTCGAGGATTCTTTCCATGAGTTCGAATTCCAGCACAATATTTGTGAAGTGAGGAAAGAGTTGTTGAGTTCATGGTTCTACAACTAAGAACACGTGGATTCTGTCCTTCAGTTGGAACTTGAGACTTTCCTTGAGTTAATGGTTCGTATAATGGAATTTTTTTCATGTTTCAACTAGCGGTATCCCCCTTAAATGTAGTTATTTCTCAATTACATTTAAATTGTGGCGAAATATTCATGACAATCCCAAATTCGCCATCCCATCAAGTTTGTATGAAAATAAAAGCGGTTAGCAGACCTGCAAATTATCGCCCGTAAGTGCAGTTTGAAGATTGATCTTTGTTTCATTCAAACGTTTAGAGGACGTTCATTTATCCCAGCCGATTAACTTCAAAAGTGTTGGTTAAAATCATCTCACATAAACTGAGATTACCATTGCATTTTTATTCATTAGTGGGAAAAAATAAACTCCTTCGAAAAAAAGAACTATATCTTATGTCATTCAAACTACCATGAAGAGGCGCAAGAAGATACAGGATGTTCTCAATTAACAAGATAATACAAAACTTTTGGTTACAATCATGTGTTTTATTTATCACACAAAAACAAAGAACGCCTAGCATACAAAAAGAATGACACTGCTGGTACTTGGAGAGATTAAAGTTGACTCAAAACTTTTTTAGCAGCGGCTAAAGTCCGTTGGATATCCTCCGCAGTATGTGCTAAGCTAGTAAATCCAGCCTCAAACTGGGATGGTGCGAAATAGACACCTTCCTCCAGCATTCCTCTATAAAATTTGGCAAATTTAGCAGTATCACTCTTCTTTGCATCTGAAAAGTTATGGACTGGTCCATCTGTAAAAAAGAAGCCGAACATTCCGCTTATATACCCACCACACATCGCATGACCAGTCTTCTTCCCAGCATCCAATATTCCCTGAGTAAGTTCACTGGTGATCTTGTCCAAGTGTTCATAAGCTCCCGGTTGCTTTAACCGCTTGAGTGTGTGAATACCAGCAGTCATGGCCAATGGGTTTCCGCTTAGAGTCCCAGCCTGATACATTGGTCCTGCTGGTGCCACCATCTCCATAATATCCCTCCTTCCTCCATACGCACCTACTGGCAAGCCACCCCCGATAATCTTCCCAAGTGTAGTCAAATCAGGAGTTATTCCAAAATACTCCTGAGCGCCACCATATGCCAACCTAAATCCTGTCATAACTTCGTCAAATATAAGAAGAGCACCTGTTTCTTTGGTGATATTGCGAATGGCATCTAGAAATTCCGGTTTGGGTGGAATAAAGCCAGAATTCCCAACAACAGGCTCAAGTATTATAGCTGCAATTTCTCCTTTGTTGTCATCAAAGAGGCTCTTAACAGCAGAAATATCATTGTAGGGGGCTGTTAGTATCATGTGTAGCTGCTTTGGGAACTCCAGGAGAGTCGGGGAGTCCTAGAGTGGCGACTCCACTGCCTGCTTTAACAAGAAATGGATCGGCATGACCATGGTAGCAACCCTCAAACTTTACAATCTTTGACCGGCCAGTAAAAGCACGAGCCAACCGTAGAACCCCCATGCATGCCTCCGTGCCGGAGTTGACGAAACGAACCATTTCTATACTAGGAACAGCAGAAATAACCATCTCTGCAAGAGTATTTTCAAGGAGGCATGGAGCACCAAAACTTGTTCCTTTCTTCATTGTCTCGGCCAAGGCTGCTAGCACCTGCAAGTAAATGTAATTCAAAGGATTACTGCCTCAGAACAACAGAGAAAAGCGTTAATAACTTTCAATCCTTTCCTCTTCTGTGGCCCTGCCCAGCTGACAAGGAATACAGGACTTAAATCATGTTTATGGTATACCTAGACACAGGGACATTGAAGGTATTAAGTATCCGGAATAATAATTAACAAAGATGCCTCAAGAAAATTCAGTAGAGACACCAGTTCATCAGTAATTGGGGAGTCAAAAGAAAGATTCCTAACCAAATGTTTGATACCAAACCATATATTACAGACTTATCGTCCTATCTCGTAGTGCTGTGAGTACTAAAACGGAACACATATTACTCCCTCCTTTTCTATTTGTTTGCCTTAGTTTGACTCAGCACGAAGTTAAGAAAATGAAGAAGACTTTTGAATCTTGTGGTCTTAAATTAAAGATGTGAAATGTACCAAATATCATTTGAATCTTGTGGTCTTGAACATGCCATGTAGGATGTTGGGTGTAAGTAGTTATTAAATATAGAAAGTGACATTCTTTTTTAAACGGATTAAAAAGGAAAGTAAGACAAAAGAAGTGAAACAGAGGGAGTACATAATATTGAAGTTAATAACTTCATAGACTTTTAAATTCACCAAATATAGAAAGTGACATTCTTTTTTAAACGGACTAAAAAGGAAAGTAAGACAAAAGAAGTGAAATAGAGGGAGTACATAATATTGAACTTAATAACTTCATAGACTTTTAAATTCACCAAATATAGAAAATGACGTTCTTTTTTAAACGGACTAAAAAGGAAAGTAAGACAAAAGAAGTGAAATAGAGGGAGTACATAATATTGAACTTAATAACTTCATAGACTTTTAAATTCACCTTTCTAGTTTTTTGCATATACTAGGTACATATGATCCACCAAACTGCATGATCAACAACTATCTCAATCCCAAATTAATAGAGGCCAGTTATTTTTTCTTTTTGATGAAATTAGTTGGGGCTAGTTATGTAAGTCCTACGTATTCATTCTACAATATTCGGATTCATTTCATTCCATTACTAAATAGTTTGTCGCCTAAGGCCACATAGGAATCTTTAAAACTAGAGATTTCTGAATATCTCTGTTATCTTTACAGGGACAATGGGACATGCAAGTTTCTTACCAGAACAGAAACTTCGGCCAAACTCCAAAGCATGTATTACAGCATGATCAATCAACAGACTACTGCTCAATTTCATACCAGCCGGTTCACCTATATGGATCCTCTATCAATTCTACTTTTCAGTATTCAGATGATTCATCATAATTAGACTATTTTTACTGCACCTGTCAAACTATCGAAAAGATTTCTCCAAAGCATGTATTACAGCATGATCAATCAACAGACTACTGCTCAATTTCATACCAGCCGGTTCACCTATATGGATCCTCTATCAATTCTACTTCTCAGTAGTCAGATGATTCATCATAATTAGACTATTTTTACTGCACCTGTCAAATTATCGAAAAGATTTCTCCTACCTTGTGAAACTCACATGTCCAAAATTCACCACAGCATGATACATGTCCAAATATTTCAACAGTAAAGAGAATAAGGGGTGGAAAAAGGAAGGGGCAAAGTGCTAAGGCATTTCTGAAATTAATTGATTATTTCAGCTACTATATTAACTAGCCACGTTACAACAGCTCAGAGCACTTACTTATCTTTTAACGATATAAAGAACAGCTCAGAACATCTAACCTTTCAAGCCAACGTAGCTATGTTGCTCGGATCCTTCAAATATGTAGTCGGGTATGTGTCTGGTCCTCCAAAAGTTAATCATTTTGGAGGATCCAAGCAACATAGCAACAGAGATAGCAGTGGGAAACATGTCTAAGGTTAAAGTTATATTTTTGTTAACATCAAAAATACATTTTTATTGGGATTACACGCCCCATTCCCCATGTCATAGGTTGCATCTTGCATGCATATTTTGGACACAGAACCAATGCTTTTCAGGTTCCACTCAAGTCTCCACTGTCTGGATCCAATCAACTAGAGAGGTTAAGCTCAAGCTCTAACTGAATGGCTTCAACTTAACTGGCCTCATCATGTATCTACAACATGAGACTGCCTTCTATGAAAGAAATTAATAGAAAGTAACAACCAGAATACATGTTCGCACCAGTTATTATACGTTCTTCTGGAGACAATATTTTTTTTTAATTGATAAGTAACGACCTTATTTACTTTTTTTATGACAAGTTAGAGATGAGAGAAGTTTACCTGAAATGGTCCTGCCGTATTCTATAAAGACTTCTAATGCATGATAATATCAAGATTTAAGGTGATAAAATAGAATGAGGTAGACCTAAAATAACATGAAGGAAAGTTATCAGGAAAGACCTACAGTATTTCCTAGATACAACACGATGAATGCAGAGGATTCATATGATACAAATGTTGGGGAGTAAGCCTAGTTGTCATTGTCACACCTTGATTAGGTCCGGTATTTTTCAGAAGTCTTTTATTCTTGTTGGAGACTCATATGCCCATGCAGAAAATGTGTGGATAAGAAAACCTCTAATTTCAGAAGAACCCGTAATTTTCCTTAAAGCACGCGCTATTTAATATTGGAATAAAAGAAACCTGAATAGAACCGAATTTATACACTTGATTTGTGTAGTCCATGCCCACTAATTTGTGATTGAGACATTGTTGATAATTGATTCACTAATAAATAAGAGGGGGTGACCAATTTAACAAGGTCTAGTCCTAGGTTGCTAAGTGCAATGCTCGTGAACAAGCCAAGTGAGGGTGGTCAGAAAACCTTTTGATAGACCCTTGGTTTGGGTTTGGTTGGACCACACAGTTCCAACGTCTACCTACGCCGAGGGGGTTCCTTAAGCTTGGGTTTTGATTAAGTCACACAGTCCTAACAAAAACTTACACCAAAGGGAAAACCTTAGCTTGGGTTTAACTAGGTCACACAGTCCTAGCTTCAACTTACACCAAGGGGCTTGGCTCACACAAGAACCAAAGGTACTCCCGGAGCACCAACTAAGAATATCAATTCCGGATTGAAAAACTTAGTAAGGATGAGTAAACACTCAAGTTTTATATTCCACAAACTCTGAATTTTACAATGGCCAAAGGCCTCTATTTATAGTACAAAATGGACTATTCTAGAAGAAGACAAAAGGACACAATTGCTTGGGAGTTTGGCCAAGTGTGAACGGATTTGGAGTGACTTGGATACCAAGGTGTTTCGTCCACCTCTTCCTCTTCTCTAGGCCGAGATTGAGGTCTCCCATGTAACCATATTCATGAATTTGTTAGCTCATAAATTCCTCCAACAACCTCATCTCCTTGGAATGTGTTGGAAGCTTTCATTCTTGGTATTTGTTTGGATGATCAATTTGACCAACACTTGCACTTCCCCTTGGCTGATTTTGAGCTCTTCAATGTAGCCAACTTCATGAACTTGTTAGTTCATAAAGTCTCTCCTTGAAATCCCCAACTTCTAGATGTCTCTTGTCCTTTTACACCTTGTCATTCTCGGCTTTGTCACCTCATTACATGGCCTAGTTGTCCTTTCCTATAGCATATTAATTGTGTTCTAATGAGAGCTAGGAGTTATTTACATGTTACACTATGTCCTAAGCTAAGCTAAGAAATCAAGACAAGCTAAAAGAAAACATGGTCTTCGGTCAAGACCTACATACAAAGACCGAATAGAACTTGCTTCCTAGATCTTCACATGACAACTCCAACACCATTCCATTTTCCATGCCATGTTAGGCATCTAAGTGTGGAACGGCGTGCCATTGTTGGCACTCTTGGTAAAGCCCTTCTCGGCTTTGGTTGAGAGTTTAAATCGGCAGGCTGATTTACATCAGGATAGGCTTCAATTTGTTAACTTAACCCATTATCGGAAGAAGAAATGCAGCAGCTACTGGGAGGGAATACAAATACCAAGTTTCTAGATAGAAGGCAGGTACTCCTACTAAGGGGCCTGGCCAAATGAATGAACGGTGATCATTGAAATTTTGGTCTAAACATGGAGTTAAAGTAAAGAAATGCACCTCATCATCTGCATGACCAATGATAGCTGGCCCCCATGAACCTACGTAATCAATGTATTTATTACCATCAATATCCCACATATGAGCACCCTTCACAGAGTCAATCACAACAGGTTGACCGCCAACTGACTTGAAAGCACGTACAGGAGAATTTACACCTCCTGGCATCAACTCCTACAAACAATCATACATGAGATGAAATCCATAAACTTGAAGGGAGTTTATCGTGCTCTTTCATAATGCCATTAGAGATAAATTAATGAACACCGTCTTAGAAAAAGAACAACATAAAGCAGTACACTTTGGAAGTTAGGGCCATATGCTTCTTCATTGTCAAAAGTCCAAGTAAGATTCCTCCTTCATTCAGTAAGCAACTCAAGAAAATAGAGGGCAGTGTTTTCTTTAATAGATTAGTAAATAATATTAAAGTGACTATTGAACTTAAAACGTCCAACAATATTTTAAGCAGTGTCTTTAAAAGTGAAAAAACACAAATAAATAACAAGGTCCACGAGGCTTGAAGCGAAAAGCAAGAAGTAAAGGGAACACTTGTTTGAAGGGAAGTGCACAACTTACGGAAAATTATAAAAACCAACTTCATAAATGAATTAGTAATACAATAATCATATTGCAATTAAATACTAACTCCATTCCACTTTATGTGACATGGAGTACGAGGGGTCAAACTACCTAATTTTTGGTGTGAATTCGGGCATAGAATCTTCAAGTGTTTTGAAATAAAATCTACATATTTAGAAACTACATAAAAAGTACTATAAATCACAATAGTTAACAATTCAAAATACTTTTAAAAAATTTGAAAAAAGTGTGGTCAAACAAAAACTCCTTTGACTCTCCAAAGAGTGAGTGTGTCACATAAATGGAACACAAGGAGTAATTAATTTCAGCATCCAAATTAGTCCAAATCCTCGAAGTTGAGATTCAAATAACCCACCATTTCTCGTTTGGATAGCATTGTTTGAATCCATATTTATGTGAAGCGCATGGCTTCACCCATGGAGCGATAACCCCTCGCATGGAGCGAAGAGGTGATGGCTTATAATAATACGTATTTAAGGTTCATAAATACAAAATTTACATTGGATCGGGACACATTTTTCACTAGTCTGTTCTATGCAACTGTTTCATGAAAAATCAAGCTTTTTACATCATAATTCCCTTTTTCAACCTAAAGAATAAACAGTTATTCAATTTCATTTCCTTCTAAGTTCATGATGCTTCTAACTTTCCTGTCAAAAAAGAAGGGAAAGTTTTTTGCAGTTTCTCCTTACAGTTACTAATCACTTTTTACTACTCCCTCCGTTCTAATTTATATGATGTAATTTGACTACACACGAAGTTTAAGAAATAAATGAAAGACTTTTGAATCTTGTGGTCTGAAATAAGCCAAAGATATTTGTGTGTTTATAAATCATCTCGTAAAGCGTAAAAGATAAAGTTTAAAGTTAAATTATTGTCAAATAAGGAAATGTGTCATTCTAATTGGGACTGACTAAAAGAAAAGAGCACAGGGAGTATGTTTGAAGCGGCATCAAGGAAAAAGAGATTCAAAAGCCAGAAAACATGCTTTAGCACATAACTACTTGATCACATTCCTCAAGATTTCTCCTCAAGTTAACCGAATTAGTGATCAAGAAATATAACCAATGTTTAGACACAAAAAAGAAATGCCCATAACTTATCAACCGAAAAAGTAAGTCAATTGATAGAGGACTACCACATTGTACATTAGGCTACACCAATTGCACATAACTTCAGCAAATACATGCCATTCTTGAGTTCTAATCCAATAATTTCAAAAGCAGAATAAAGAGCAAAGAATGAATATGCAGTAAATGTAGGCATACCTTAGCTTTATTAAAAGCTTCTTCAGACTTTTGAAGTGTAAAAGTTTTCTGGTTTTCATCAACTGAAACAGTCATCCTGATGGTACAAGGAGAAGATCGGCGGGGAGGTTTAGAGAAAACCAATCTGGGTATTTGACACTGACTCAAATTAGACTGCCATGAAAGCGCTACGCCACTCGCAGCCGCCATTTTTGCACACTGACTCTTCCTGCTATGGGGTTTGTCTTCTTAAACCTCTCTTGGCTTGAGAATGAATGAAGATAAGGGAAATCTAAAAGAAATACAAAGTGACAAAGGGAAGTAAAAAGCGTTAAGGCCCTAATAAAGATTTTTTTTTCTTTTCTTTCTTTTTTTTTAATTTAATTATTCGGGCCTTTTATTTAAAAATCAAAAGGTTTAACAATGCTGTAAATAAAAGGAAAAAAGATATGATGTGGCTATAAAAGTGTAAAAAAACTCAATTTTAAATAAATTAGGCCCAAAATAATTACATGTTTTAGCCCATATATCTCAAAAATAAGGCATCAACCCTTTTATTTTGTCTTCTTCCTTTTGAGCTTCACCCTCATGACCAAGGCTTTTCTATTATCTTATTTCCTTTTTAGTTTCACGCTTCTCCAATGAAAAATGGGGCGGTGTGATTTAGTTTGTTCGAGAAATTCTAATCTCTCTATTAAACCTCTAATCTTAATCCCACCACCACCTTTTTTATGGCTTAAAAAGTGTTAATTTTGTGGATACTCCACTAGCAAAGAACACAACAAAAACCCTTTTCAGTATTTGTTTTCTTCACTAGCTTCACATTTACTGAATTTGAACAAACAAAGAGGAGCCTCGAAGAAGCAGAAGAAGAGCAGCTAAACGATGTCCTTTGTTTTGGGTGTTGTAACTGGGGTTTTAGTTGGAGTTGGTTTACAACAACAACATACCAATTCCCATGTCGTGGAGTGTGGAGTCTAAAGAGGGTAGACAGAAGAAAATAACGTTGGGGATCGGGCTCAAAATAATTTATTATATTATGGTTGTTCTTGTTGACGTACTTTGGCCAAGGTCTGGCCGGAAAAAACCCATTCCCCGCGAACTCCATCTAATGCTACTGCTGCTCCGATTTGTCTTGCTCGTTGCTCTACTTTTTTGGCAACTCTTTCAGATATGATGGTCATTTGTATAATAACGATATAATACGTATATTATTAGTGTGTATATATTATACGCTGATTATACATTGAATATTTATTTCTTATACATAAATTATATATTTTACATGCATAAATTATAGGGTACATATTTTATATAACAATGATATAATTTCTATACGTATAATATATTTTCTATATATATATCGTAATGATACATTTTCTATACAGTTTATTAAACACAAATTATATAATAATATCTTGATTATACATTTATTATACACAATGATACAATTTATATATTTATAATACATTTTCTATATATACACAATAGTGATATATACAATAATGATACAGTTTATATATATATATATGTCGGAATTAGTTGAAAAATAATTAGAAATGAAATTATTTTAAAAAAATATTTTAAAATTATTGGGTCATTGAATGTCAATAATTACATCCGCATGATTATTTATGTCATTTTTCCTAAATAAAATACATGGTCAGGCCCAATAGTGTCCTGACCCAAATGTAAAAGTGATGTCTGTTGAGGACCCGACCGAAATGGCTTTTAGCATCGATATCAATTAGGCAAGTTGCCATTTTAGGGCAACAAACCTCAAATGCTCTCTTTCCGATTTGTTATCTCCGTCTTGTCTGAGATTCTCCAGTGACCTTCTCCTTCCTCTAATGATGATAAATATGAAATCTGAAGAGTGAAGACTGAGCTACTCCCCATCTGCTTATTCTTGTCGTTGAACTTATCTTCATGATGTGGTTGTTATTCTTGGTCTGCATGTGTTGGATTTGCTAAAATATAGCTTGGATATGCTTCTATGGAGCTCATATCTGTTCGAATCTTCCATCCTGGTGGTCCTTTTGCAACTTGCTTTAGGTATGTTCTTTTTACTATTCCGCATCTCCATGTCCTTTTCTGCATTTTCTGATATGTCTCTGTGTGTCCTTCCTTTGGTATGGTTGGTTGACTGCTATATGTATCCATTATTATGAAGTTTTGAGCCTTTCTTTCCCAGTTCTATTGATCGGTTGGCCATGTGTTGTTTTCCCTGACTATTTTATGGTTATCTGCCTCTTTTAAACCTCGATCCCTTGAAATCATTGTGTTTGTATTGTGCTTTATTATCCATATGATATCTTCGTGTGTATGTGCTGGTGTGTTGTGACCATAAACCTGCAAAAAAAGAAATCAGAGTTGGTAAAAAATACCACTATGTTCTCCTTCCATAGGATTTGAACATGATGATGAACTTTTTTCCTCCTTTATCCTTCAGCAGTCCAGTCATGCCATTTCTCTCCTTTATTCTTCTCCCCCATACCCATGATTCATTGATGCAATACTTTTGATTCTCAAATAGGGAGTTTGTTATTTATCACTATTGAGTATATTTCTACAAGTTGTCTTCAGTTCTTTAAATAAGTGACAATGAAATTAGGCTTCATCTAAAGTCTGATTTGCCAATGCATCAGTCAACTTATTTCCTTCTCTCAGAATATGACTAAATGAGACAGTCATGTTACTTCTCAGTTCCATTATCTCTTCAATCCATATTGCAATGTCCCATGGTGGCTTCCATCTTTGGTCCTCAATCTGATTTCTGCAACAATTTCATGTGTAAGGAGAATATTTTCAACAATACTTCCCCCCTTCACAAATCCAGCCTTTTAGAGAAACAATATATGTTAGTCTGTCTACCAGCCTTTCATGAATCAATCTAGAAAAAATCTTATTCACAAAGTTACTCAGACTAATTGGTCTCATATCAGAAAAGGTTGAAATGACATCCTTTTTTGGCAATATACCAAATTAGTATGAGTAATAAATCTGGATAATTCTACTCCATAGAAACTCTAACCACATTCACAATATCTTCTTTAATGATGTCCCAACAAGTCTGATAAAACAGACCAGTAAAAGCATCAGGGCCTCCTACACTCCCCATTAAGATTGAAACCACTTTTTTGACTTCATATTCATTTGACATATCCAAAATTGACTCCTTCACTGTATCATCAATTATTTTAGGGACATGATCCATCATCTCAAAATCAGTAGGATCCCCTTCTTTAGTGCACTGCTCCTGGTAGAATCTGAGTGCTTCCCCACTATTTTATCATTTTCCTCAAGCCAATTTCCTTCCTGATCTTGTATTATTTTTAACTGCAGTCTCTTTCTTCTTCCGTATACATAAGCATGAAAAAATCTAGTGTTTCTGCCCCCATATTGAAACCATTGTATCCCAGCCTTTTGTTTCCAAAATTCCTCCTCCAAATATAGAAACATGTTCAAATCTGCCTAGACTCTGTGCAAGTTTTCTCTATTACAGGAGTTGTTTGTATCTCAAATTGTGCTTTATGTACTTTGATCACATCCTCTAGAGTTTCTATCTCTTTAAAGATGTTGCCAAAGGTCTCTCTACTACATAAAGTAAATTCAGCCTTCACCTTTTTTAGTTTGTGATGAAAAATAATGAATGAATTTGCCATGAAGTCCACTGTCCACAATGATCTGACTGTCTCTATAAAGGAATCTTGTTTAACCCATAAATTCAGAAATTTAAAAGATTTCTGAATTGGTTCAGCATTTCCTGAATATGTTATCAACAAAGGAGCATGATCGGACCATGTTCTCATTAAATGGGTGATGTGTTTTGTAAGGCCTCATTCCCCAAACACCTATCTAACCTTTTAAAATGCAGTCCACTCCATATTTCTTATTCCACCATGTATACTTCACTTTGAAATAACCTTCAAACTCACCACATGGACGAGAAAGAGGAACTAGCAATCACCTAGGAAATTTCGGCACTCAAATATCTTCGTAACATTTGAATTCACTTAAGGTTTGGGGCTTATTTGAGAGAGAGCTCTTATGGTCTCTTACTACTCTCTATATGATCTGAAAATTATGAGGAAGAAGAAGTGAATCAGCCCCCTATAAGGGGTCCCTCTTAGCTGCCACCTGTTTTACCTTTTTCGTGAGAATTATTTATGGTATTTCCTTTTTGCAAGTAGGTGACACACCTACTTGTTACCTACTTGTTTGCTTAATTGGTGTCACGTGCAGCCCTTATTTATTTTAACATGTGTCTCATCCTCGTTTAATAATTAAGACATGTGTCAAGTAGCTCAAGCAAGTAGGACGTGTAAGCAAGTAGCTCAAGCAAGTAGGACGGGTAAGCAAGCAACTCAATTTTATTTGCACAAAATTCCATTTCTTACATTTTAGTGCATTCGTCAATCTCAACTTAGTCCTACATATATTGAACGAAAAATATGGGATGTTACATCTTTTTTTCAAGTCTCATTCACCTTAACCAATATAGAGGGATTTTACCCTTTCCGAGCTTACATTAGATAATTTGTGATGACAATGACTTGTGAAGTACGGGGTGTAACAAATAATTCTAAACCAAGCTAATTTTAATTTCGTCAAGGCCAAAAATAAACAGATTAAGCTCTGAATACTCTCTGTCCTCTGTGTACTTTTCAAACTGGTCTTGCCTTTGTTTCCCATCAATTAACAGTACCACAATGGAATGAGTCAAGGCTAATACCACCATTAATAGGCCTATTAATTGCTGAGTTACAAAGTCAATTATGTCTGTCATTGTATCCAGAATTTTTGCCATTCTTGAACTTTAGATTAGGGACTTGATGCTTGTCTAGGTTAAGTAATTTCCTCCTTACACTAGGCAGTTCAGAAAAGGATGTAAACCTTGATGTACCTGTAAAACCCAAAGCTATGTTAGATAAAAAAAATCAGCCACTATATTACCTTCCCTGAATTGATGGTGTATTATCACATTAAAGTCATCCATTAACTTCCTTATTCTCTCCACCAGTGAGATAATACACCAACCCTCATTCTATTATTTTCTTTATTAACAGAGAATCAGTTTCCATGATTAAAGGATGAAGATCCTTTTCCACACAGTAACTTAAACCTTCCCACACTGATCTTGCTTCAGCTACCACATTGGTGGTCAATCCAATTTCCTGGCATTGTGCATACACTAGATCTCCATTCCAATCTCTCACATAAAATCCATAGGTACTAGGACCTGGATTTCCTTTATATGCTCCATCAGTGTTGCATTTATACCACCTCTCAAGGGAAAATTTCCAACAAACAACTTTAGAACATAACAAAGGTATGTATCCTTCTAAGAAAGCAATCAGATCAGGCCATAAGAAAGGGATGTTCTTAAGCCATGGATATATCATCTTAGCAATGTAATACAGATTATTATTAATCTCATGAATAACCCTTTTAAAGCTTACCCTCCCTCCATGTCTGACTGTGTTCCTTCTCTTCCAAAGTTCTCAAGTGATCATAGCTGGGACACCACATAAAATGGGCTTAAATTTTTCAGCACATTTAATCTTCCACCAGTTCGTGATCACCTAGTGAATCTGCACCAAACTCACCCGAATACCCACTGCATTCTTAAACACCTTCCACCCTTCTGAAGCAAAGTCTCCAGTTAGGAACAAATGTTGCACTCTCTCCTGTGGGTTAGTATAATAGTAACACCTAGACACGATAGGAATTCTCATTCTCATCAGATTGTCATCAGTAGTTAATTTAAATTTCCAAAGTCTCCATAGAAAGAAGAAAATTTTGAAAGGAATCCCTTTAATCCACATGTGCTTGTAATCCTACTATTCTTGGTCCATGTTGATGTGCCGCAGAATTACAGCGCATTTGATGCCTTTTGACGACAAGTTTTACTTGTTTTTAGGCAAGTTTGTATTGTTTTGATGTGTTTTGTGGTTATGTTTCAGGTAAATCATATAAAAATGCAAGATCAAGGAAATAATCATCAAAGTCCCCTGATTAGAGTTGTACGGACCATACAATTAGACCATCATTGTGAAGAAAAAAGAGGAAAGTTGGAAATCTAAGGACAACAACGACGGTGGATTTGTACGGTCCGTACTTTGTAGCGCTGTTTTGTCAGATTTTAATTCCAAGTTTTTTGACCGGTATAAATACTTTTAGGGTTTTGTGAGTTTTATCACACTTGTCTCGATAGTAGTGAGTACTTAGAATATTTTGAAGCCTTCAAGAACAAGATTCCATCCTTTAATCTTCATTATTCAATTGTAAGTTTCAATTGCTTAGCTTTATCATCGATATTATGAGTAGCTAAATTTAATAATAAGATTGAACCCAATTATGTTGACGAAGGAACCCGCAGCCGCTACTCTTTCGAGTGCGCACAGGGTAAACCTCGGACTGACGCAATAGCCTGCAAACCACGTCAGCCGATTAACCACACTTGGCAAGTCATGTGTGACAGGCTCAACCAAGAAGGTTTATGCAGGGGATCGAACTCGTGACCTTGCGGTACCGCGTTCTACTGCTACACCAACTTGGCTACCCTTGCGGGTAGATTGAACCCAAATATGGGTGTTATGTGAATGGGTGTTTAATATTTATTTATCTCTTATTCGTTTATGTCGGTTAATGGTTGCAAACATTAGCTTGCCATCAACTTTGCTTTACTTGGGAAAGTGAGTAGGGTTTAATAGGGATAAATAACAAGGACTCGGTATGTTAACTCACTATTAATAAACTCACTTAGGAATAAGAGGAGTTTACTTGGCATAATTAATTTTTCTTAATTTTACTCTTTTATATTTGGGAAAATCATAAAGAAAAATACTTCCTAAATATTGGAAAATATTAAGAAGTCACATAGAGATTAAGTTAATACAATACAACAATCAATTAGAAGTACCCATATCCTTGGAACAATTGTAAAATAAACTCCTTTTTAGTTAACCGACTTTGACTTTGACTTTGACTTTGATTTGAAAGAGTAAGCTCTTCAGAGTTAAAGCAGTATCAAAAGCGAATAAGTAATGCTAGCACATTCTGAAATGGATGGTATACTGATAAAGTTTTATCTAAATTTATCAAATAATAAGTATGTAGTACGGAAGCGGTTATTATTAGCTCAAAATTCATTTTTTAAATAAAAGTCTATAACCTTCTACCAATATTAATATCATAATTGCAGAGATTATACTTATCAAGATCATAATTAGAAACACAATTTGAAAACATACCTCTTAGCAGAATTTCAAGATCACCGGAGATACTCAACCCATCCTGGCTCTGCATCTCCCTTTTTCCTCACTGGATTCGACGGGATAAATGGCCTAGGTGCTGCGAGTTGCTCGACAGACTCTTTCTTAAAATTTCTTTAAGAGGTGGTGTTTTATGGACTAGTATGGTTCTAAGTATAAGATTTCAATGTATCTATTCCTTGGTATTATGATATTATTCTTGATATGGATTATAGACTAAAAGGGATTTTAGCTACACATAAGAGAAAATATTTCAAAGATTTGAAGTTGTTGTATTTCGCAAGATGATCTCCAAGGTTACAATGAAGCTCTTTATATAGATAACATCGGTTGCTTACATTATTGGTATGCTGAAAAGTCTAAAAGCCAATAGTATTTTTTGTTACAAAAGTCATAAAGTAAATAGTACTTTGTCTCTTATAATTGCAGACTTTTCTTCTTCTAGGGCTATCATGTTTCTTAAAGTTGTAATAGTATTTTCTTGTTCACTTACTTGTTGAAAATATTCTTGTAAACGTTGATCTTTATACTTTATAAGATCTATACTTATTCTACAACTTACTATATGTTGGTTTATATCTCTATTATATGAAAGGGGGTTTTCGGCTATCATCTTAAGTTCTCTTAACTTATTTTATTGTTACATTAGTTTGTTTTCATCCATAGTGTTCTATTGTCATTCGTATGTCTGCGTTTAAATCTACTATTACCTGGTTTTGTCTAATTATTTGTTGTGTTGAGATCTATTAATTCTCTGTATATTATTATAATATCATCTAAATTTGTACTTGTTAATGCTAATTCAGTCTCATCTTCTACCATATTATAATCTTCCAATCTTTTAAATGCTAATTCTTTTCTCCTTAATTCTAATAAATCACTGTAGTATTTTAACAATATTTCGTTTTGATTTCTTCTCTGTATTAAGAGGTGTTTTAATCCTTTGCATAAAAAATTCCTTCTATTTAGCATATTTGTTTGGCTAAACTTTGGACATGTCTTCATTGTAATAACTATATTCCCTTTACAAGCTCTGATACCAATTTTTGGGCGGATATTTTCATCATCTAATAACCCTGAAGAGGGTAGAAATATAGATGGTATACTGACAAAGTTCTATCTAAGTTTATCAAATCATAAGTATGTAGTACGGAAGCGGTTATTATTAGCTCAAAATTTATTTTTTAAATAAAAGTCTATAACCTTCTACCAATATTAACATCATAATTGCAGAGATTATACTTATCAAGATCATAATTAGAAACACAATTTGAAAACATACCTCTTAGCAGAATTTCAAGATCACCGGAGATACTCAACCCATCCTGGCTCTGCATCTCCCTTTTTCCTCACTGGATTCGACGGGATAAATGGCCTAGGTGCTGCGAGTTGCTCGACAGACTCTTTCTTAAAATTTCTTTAAGAGGTGGTGTTTTATGGACTAGTATGGTTCTAAGTATAAGATTTCAATGTATCTATTCCTTGGTATTATGATATTATTCTTGATATGGATTATAGACTAAAAGGGATTTTAGCTACACATAAGAGAAAATATTTCAAAGATTTGAAGTTGTTGTATTTCGCAAGATGATCTCCAAGGTTACAATGAAGCTCTTTATATAGATAACATCGGTTGCTTACATTATTGGTATGCTGAAAAGTCTAAAAGCCAATAGTATTTTTTGTTACAAAAGTCATAAAGTAAATAGTACTTTGTCTCTTATAATTGCAGACTTTTCTTCTTCTAGGGCTATCATGTTTCTTAAAGTTGTAATAGTATTTTCTTGTTCACTTACTTGTTGAAAATATTCTTGTAAACGTTGATCTTTATACTTTATAAGATCTATACTTATTCTACAACTTACTATATGTTGGTTTATATCTCTATTATATGAAAGGGGGTTTTCGGCTATCATCTTAAGTTCTCTTAACTTATTTTATTGTTCTGTTAGTTTGTTTTCATCCATAGTGTTCTATTGTCATTCGTATGTCTGCGTTTAAATCTACTATTACCTGGTTTTGTCTAATTATTTGTTGTGTTGAGATCTATTAATTCTCTGTATATTATTATAATATCATCTAAATTTGTACTTGTTAATGCTAATTCAGTCTCATCTTCTACCATATTGTAATCTTCCAATCTTTTAAATGCTAATTCTTTTCTCCTTAATTCTAATAAATCACTGTAGTATTTTAACAATATTTCGTTTTGATTTCTTCTCTGTATTAAGAGGTGTTTTAATCCTTTGCATAAAAAATTCCTTCTATTTAGCATATTTGTTTGGCTAAACTTTGGACATGTCTTCATTGTAATAACTATATTCCCTTTACAAGCTCTGATACCAATTTTTGGGCGGATATTTTCATCATCTAATAACCCTGAAGAGGGTAGAAATATAGATGGTATACTGACAAAGTTCTATCTAAGTTTATCAAATCATAAGTATGTAGTACGGAAGCGGTTATTATTAGCTCAAAATTTATTTTTTAAATAAAAGTCTATAACCTTCTACCAATATTAACATCATAATTGCAGAGATTATACTATCAAGATCATAATTAGAAACACAGTCTGAAAATAACCTCTTAGCAGAATTTCAAGATCACCGGAGATACTCAACCCATCCTGGCTCTGCATCTCCCTTTTTCCTCACTGGATTCGACGGGATAAATGGCCTAGGTGCTGGGAGTTGCTCGACAGACTCTTTCTTAAAATTTCTTTAAGAGATGGTGTTTTATGGACTAGTATGGTTCTAAGTATAAGATTTCAATGTATCTATTCTCTGGTATTATGATATTATTCTTGATATGAATTATAGACTAAAAGGGATTTTAGCTACACATAAGAGAAAATATTTCAAAGATTTGAAGCTGTTGTATTTCGAAAGATGATCTCCAAGGTTACAATGAGGCTCTTTATATAGATAACATCGGTTGCTTACATTATTGGTATGCTGAAAAGTCTAAAAGCCAATAGTATTTTTTGTTACAAAAGTCATAAAGTAAATAGTACTTTGTCTCTTATAATTGCAGACTTTTCTTCTTCTAGGGCTATCATGTTTCTTAAAGTTGTAATAGTATTTTCTTGTTCACTTACTTGTTGAAAATATTCTTGTAAACGTTGATCTTTATACTTTATAAGATCTATACTTATTCTACAACTTACTATATGTTGGTTTATATCTCTATTATATGAAAGGGGGTTTTCGGCTATCATCTTAAGTTCTCTTAACTTATTTTATTGTTCTGTTAGTTTGTTTTCATCCATAGTGTTCTATTGTCATTCGTATGTCTGCGTTTAAATCTACTATTACCTGGTTTTGTCTAATTATTTGTTGTGTTGAGATCTATTAATTCTCTGTATATTATTATAATATCATCTAAATTTGTACTTGTTACTGCTAATTCAGTCTCATCTTCTACCATATTATAATCTTCCAATCTTTTAAATGCTAATTTTTTTCTCCTTAATTCTAATAAATCACTGTAGTATTTTAACAATATTTCGTTTTGATTTCTTCTCTGTATTAAGAGGTGTTTTAATCCTTTGCATAAAAAATTTCTTCTATTTAGCATATTTGTTTGGCTAAACTTTGGACATGTCTTCATTGTAATAACTATATTCCCTTTACAAGCTCTGATACCAATTTTTGGGCGGATATTTTCATCATCTAATAACCCTGAAGAGGGTAGAAATATAGATGGTATACTGACAAAGTTCTATCTAAGTTTATCAAATCATAAGTATGTAGTACGGAAGCGGTTATTATTAGTTCAAAATTTATTTTTTAAATAAAAGTCTATAACCTTCTACCAATATTAACATCATAATTGCAGAGATTATACTATCAAGATCATAATTAGAAACACAGTCTGAAAACAACCTCTTAGCAGAATTTCAAGAACACCGGAGATACTCAACCCATCCTGGCTCTGCATCTCCCTTTTTCCTCACTGGATTCGACGGGATAAATGGCCTAGGTGCTGCGAGTTGCTCGACAGACTCTTTCTTAAAATTTCTTTAAGAGATGGTGTTTTATGGACTAGTATGGTTCTAAGTATAAGATTTCAATGTATCTATTCTCTGGTATTATGATATTATTCTTGATATGGATTATAGACTAAAAGGGATTTTAGCTACACATAAGAGAAAATATTTTAAAGATTTGAAGCTGTTGTATTTCGAAAGATGATCTCCAAGGTTACAATGAGGCTCTTTATATAGATAACATCGGTTGCTTACATTATTGGTATGCTGAAAAGTCTAAAAGCCAATAGTATTTTTTGTTACAAAAGTCATAAAGTAAATAGTACTTTGTCTCTTATAATTGCAGACTTTTCTTCTTCTAGGGCTATCATGTTTCTTAAAGTTGTAATAGTATTTTCTTGTTCACTTACTTGTTGAAAATATTCTTGTAAACGTTGATCTTTATACTTTATAAGATCTATACTTATTCTACAACTTACTATATGTTGGTTTATATCTCTATTATATGAAAGGGGGTTTTCGGCTATCATCTTAAGTTCTCTTAACTTATTTTGTTGTTCTGTTAGTTTGTTTTCATCCATAGTGTTCTATTGTCATTCGTAGGTCTGCGTTTAAATCTACTATTACCTGGTTTTGTCTAATTATTTGTTGTGTTGAGATCTATTAATTCTCTGTATATTATTATAATATCATCTAAATTTGTACTTGTTACTGCTAATTCAGTCTCATCTTCTACCATATTATAATCTTCCAATCTTTTAAATGCTAATTCTTTTCTCCTTAATTCTAATAAATCACTGTAGTATTTTAACAATATTTCGTTTTGATTTCTTCTCTGTATTAAGAGGTGTTTTAATCCTTTGCATAAAAAATTTCTTCTATTTAGCATATTTGTTTGGCTAAACTTTGGACATGTCTTCATTGTAATAACTATATTCCCTTTATAAGCTCTGATACCAATTTTTGGGCGGATATTTTCATCATCTAATAACCCTGAAGATGGTAGAAATATAGATGGTATACTGACAAAGTTCTATCTAAGTTTATCAAATAATAAGTATGTAGTACAGAAGCGATTATTTTCTCAAAATTCATTTTTTAAATAAAAGTTTATAACCTTTTACCAATATTAACATAATAATTGCAGAGATTATACTTATGAAGATCATAATTAGAAACACATAGTCTGAAAACATACCTCTTAGTAGAATTTCAAGATCATTGGAGATACTCAACCCACCCTGGCTCTGCCTCTCCCTTTTTCCTCACTGGATTCGACGGGATAAATGGCCTAGGTGCTGGGAGTTGCTCGACAGACTCTTTCTTAAAATTTCTTTAAGAGATGGTGTTTTATGGACTAGTATGGTTCTAAGTATAAGATTTCAATGTATCTATTCCTTGGTATTATGATATTATTCTTGATATGGATTATAGACTAAAATGGATTTTAGCTACACATAAGAGAAAATATTTCAAAGATTTGAAGCTGTTGTATTTCGAAAGATGATCTCCAAGGTTACAATGAGGCTCTTTATATAGATAACATCGGTTGCTTACATTATTGGTATGCTGAAAAGTCTAAAAGCCAATAGTATTTTTTGTTACAAAAGTCATAAAGTAAATAGTACTTTGTCTCTTATAATTGCAGACTTTCCTTCAAAGTTGTTTGTCGTTGTTGCCATTTTTTCAACGTTGTCGGCTATCATCTTTGTCTCTGATTCCTTGTCGGTCCGACGGTTTTTCAATTTTTTGTCGAGGCTGGTTGCTTTCTTCCACAAGCATCTTGCAAGCTGTTCTTTTTGCACAAAAAGATGATTTTTTTTCTTCTTCAAACTTGCATTTGAAGCATTCGATACTCATCTAGAATAGGAACGATATCATTTCAATTTTTTCAATAGATACTCCTATAGGATAGGAACGGTATCTCTTTCAGTAGTATGATGATAATATATGATAATATATGGACTTGTTGTAGTTAGACTACATTGGGTCGTATCAAATTATTACATCTTGGCTTCTCGTAGTTTAAACTACATTAGGCCGTTTTATGTGAAGGGATTAGAGGATCCTTCTCTTTTCATAGTAGTATGAGTAGTATTGGTATCATTTTTTGTACTAATAACTGACCTTTTCCTCTAGCCTATCAGAAGTTTGTATTGTTCCACAGTTGCACTGGAATGATTGTGTTTTAGATTTATGATCCGGTCACGCATATTTGTAAGCCGCATAGTATCTTGAGATAGTACGTCGTTGTTGTAGTACAGAGTAATAATTTATTCAATTTCTCCACTTTTGGAGTTTTCAATAATGCTAGTTTTACCTGCTCTTAACATATCTTCAATTTTTTATTTTAATGTTAATAGTCCAATGGCTCTTTCGGCATGACTTTCACTTTTTTCTTGATTTCATTTATAGCTTTAGTATGTCCTTCCTTCCATTCAAAGGTTATACTTTTTCTAGTTAATTCTTGCAATGTCTTTCTTAAGAGTGGTAAATCGTTTATATGGTCTGAAGCATAGTTTACTACTCCTAGAAATTGTTGTACTTCTTTTTTACTCTCTAATTTATTTTTAAAATTCCTTATTTTTGTTACAATGTGCTCTTGCAGTTGTAATCCTTCATTATATATTATGTATCCCAAATATTCTATATTATTCTTAAAGATTTCATATTTCTTTTCTGATAATAGTATTCCATGTTGTTTTACAGTTTTTACAAATTCTTCTAAATGTTTTATATGATTTTCCAAATCATCACTATATATTAATATGTCATCAACATATACTATACAAAATTCTGTCAATTTTTTGAACACTTGGTCCACCATTCTTTGAAATATTTGTTGTGTATTTTTCAATCCAAAGGATAGTACATTCCATTCGTAATGTCCTTGACGGGCACTAAAGATTGTTAAAGTTTTTGATTCATTTGTTAGTTTTATTTGCCAAAATCCACTTTTACAATCAAATGTACTGAACCATTTTTTATTTTCTAATCTATTGATAAGGTTTCTTTTGTATGGTAAAAAGTATCCATCAAATATTGTCTTTTTGTTCAGTTCTCTATAATCAATCAACATTCTAGCCTTTCCTCTCTTTTGTTCACTATGTTTTCTAACTAAAAAGGTTGGGCTACTATGTGAACTTTTACTCTCTTGTATCAATTTTAATTATAATAATTCTTTTAGTTGGGTTTCAAACTCCTTTTGATCTGTTGGGATATACCTAATAGGTTTGGATCTAACTATATCATTGGGATTTATTAGCTTGATTTCGACATATATTTTTTTCTTTCTCCCATAGTTGCATTGGATTTTCTCCAAAATTTATTTTTAATAAATTGAGATAAATATCACACTAATACCTAGAGCATAACATCTAATCTAGCAGGAATACAACCTTGATTTCTTAATCATCGTATTTACAATCAGTCAAGATAACTATTAGAAATACATCAAACTTTTACCACCTTAACGGAATACGAACAAAGATTTAAGTCAAGTACTACACTACGATAGTAACCTTTTTACACCCTATTCTCTGTGGGATTCGACCCAACCTAGTTGGGTTACTATATTTGACAATGTCCGCTTTATGCCATTTAATATGTGTAGTTTGAGCGTATCAAATTTTTGCACCGTTGCCGGTGAATATGGTTTGTAATTACTAAAGAGTGTTTGCTTTACTTCAAGTCATTTTCTATTCCATCACACTTTGTTTGCTTTTACTAGTGAACCAGGTGATATGGAAGGTAGAAACGGATGACGAGGAGGTAATGGTGGTAGGGGAGGCAATGAAATTCCCCCACCACCGAAAATTGAAAATAAAGGAGAAAATGTGTTTGTTGATCTTCTTCAGGAGGTAGAATATGCATATGTTGGTGTTCCTCTAAGGGCTAGTGCAAACTTCAAGATTGATAGTTCTCTCTATCAACTGCTTAAGCTCGAGGGTTATTTCCAGAACTCTACCGAAGGTGACCCACATCCACCCTTGAGAAATTTTGCAGGTGTATGCCAAACACACACTCAAAATATAGTCTCTCCAGATGCACTCCGACTGTGGATTTTAAAGTATTCATTGACCGGTGAAGCAAGGGCATGGTTTGAGAAGCTGACCCATAATTATATTAATACTTGGGCCGATCTCTTGAGCGTATTGCTAAAGAAGTGGTTTTCTCCAAGTAAGAAAGCTGAGCTTTGAGACAAAATTTTCGAATTCAAACAACTTCAGGGAGAACAACTTTGCGAGGCTTGGGAGAGGTTCAAGCTTTATCTGATATAGTCTCCTAATCACGGGTTTCCTAAAAATATTCTGATGGAGAAGTTCTACACTGGGCTAAATGATACAATTTGTAGCTAACAATGCAGTCGATGGATGTTTTATGGATAAGTCCTTCGCTCATATCGCAAATTTGCTTGATCATTTAACAAAGCATAATCAAGCATGGCATTCGGGTAGCAGTGATGTAGTAGCATATAATGCTCCATTATTGTACAATATAGTGAAGGAGAACCAATTGAGAGATCAGACTATTGCTTAGCTAGCTACCAATATTAGTCTAATGACCAAGAGTTTTCTGAGGATGACCTGAAGAAAGTGAATGCAGTTGATGAGATGCAGACTCTATCGAATGGATGTATCAGGCACAGGATCGTCCATATTCAGAGGGACCACAAATGTAATATAAGGATGCTAATTATGTTCGCAACTCCTAGTGGATGTTATTGAAGAGGCTGTCGAATTTAAGATGGAAGAAGAATGTCTCGGAGATGGTCTAGCTACAATTTTGGTAAATTTCAAAAGTGATGATATGGAGGGGTATGTAGAGACTGTGAATTCATTGGTAGGATTGCGTTCATATAATTATCAACTAAAGACACTTTCTCTTGATCTAGAGAATATGGTGACTCCTCCGGCAAAACCATATATTATTGAACCACTAAAGTTGGAGCTAAAGCAACTTATATCTCACCTGAGGTATGAATTTCTTGGTCTAAATTACACTTTACTCGTCATTATTTTTGCAGTGTTGAGTGAAAAGCAAGTGAAGAATGTACTGGAAGTGTTGCGGAAGTACATACGAGCTATTGGTTGGACCATATCTGATATTCCGGGGATTCCCTCTGGAATTTGTAAGCACAAAATCTATCTTGAAGGGGATAGTTCACCAAGCGTGGAACATCAGAGAAGGTTAAATCCACCAATGCATGAAATGGTAAAAAGGAGATTATCAAATGGTTAGATGCTGGAGTTATTTACCCGATCACATATAGTCCATATGTTAGCCCAATGCAGTGTGTTCCGAAAAAGAGTGGCATCACGGTGATGCCAAATGCAAAGAATTAGTTGATTTGACAAAGAATATTCATTGGATGGAAAATGTGTATGGATTATAGGAAGTTGAATGCTGCAACTTGCCGAGCATTTTCATATGCCTTTTATTGATCAAATGCTTGATCAGCTAGTGGAACAGTCAGTTATTGCTTCCTGGATGGGTATTCTGGCTACAACCATATTAATATTGATCTTGAGGACCAGGAAAATACAACATTCACTTGTCCCTATTGGACCTTCGCTTTTAGCCGGATGCCCTTTGGGTTGTGCAATGCTCCGGCCATGTTCTAGCGGTGTATGATGTCTATCTTCTCGGATATGATTGAAGACTTCTTGGAAGTTTTCATGGTTGACTTCTCAGTTGTAGGAGATTCATTTGATAATTGTCTTGACCATCTGGGTCAAGTGTTGAAGTGGTGTGAAGAGACTAATATTGTTCTAAATTGGGAGAAGTGTCATTTTATGGTGAAGGGGGGGGGATTGTTCTTGGCCACAAAATTTCTAAAAAGGGAATCGAGGTTGATAAAGCTAAAATTGAGGTGACTGTCAAGCTTTCTTCGCCTATCTCGGTTAAGGGAGTTCGCATCTTCCTTGGACATGCTGGTTTCTATAGATGCTTCATTAAGGACTTCTTAAAAATTGCCAACCTGATGTGTAAGCTTCTTGAAAAAGAGTCTAAGTTTGTATTTGATGATAAGTGCCTAAATATTTCAAAGTACTGAAGGAGCGACTCACTTCGGCTTATATTATTACTTCTCTAGATTGGTCATTGCATTTTAGCTGATGTGCGATGCTAGCGGTTTTTCTATTAGAGCGGTGTTTGGTCAAAGGTACAATAAGATAATTCACCCGATCTACTATGCTAAAAAACACTCGATGCTACCCAGATAAATTACACTGCGGTAGAACAAGAGTTGTTGGCTATTATTTATGCGCTCGACAAATTTCGAGCATTTTTGTTGGGTTCTAAGGTGGTTGTGTATACATATCATGCAACTTTGAGGTATCTGATGGCAAAGAATGAATCTAATCTTAGGTTGATTCACTGGGTTTAATTGCTACAAGAGTTTGACTTCGAAGTCAAGGACCCTAAAGGGTCAGAAAATCAAGTCGTTGATCATCTCTCTCGACTTGAAGAAGTATGTGGTTTGAAGGAAGAGCTGGAATTGATGATGCATTTCCTAATAAGAGGCTTTTATCCTTGTCTTGTGCCATAGCCCCGTGGTATGCTGATATCGCCAATTATTTAGTCACTGGTTCATTCCCGATGAGCTCAAATCCTATCAGAAAAATAAATTCTTACGAGACTGTCACCGATATCATTGGGATGAGCCTTATTTATTCAAAACGTATGTTGACAACAATATTCGGTGGTGTGTTTCTGAGAATGAGGTGATGACTATTTTGAAGGCATGTCATGACTCTCCGATTGGAAGTCATTATAGTGGAAACATGACGGTAGCTAAAGTTCTTGAATATGGGTATTACTAGCCCACCATGTATCATGATGCTAATATGATGGCAAGGCCGTGTGATCAATGCCAACGACAGGGAACCAATGCAAAGAAACATGAGATGCTCTTAAATTTTGTCATAGAGGTGGAACTTTTTAATGTATGGGGGATCGATTTCATAGGTCCCTTTGTGAGATCATGTGGAAGGAAATACATCCTTGTTTCTGTTGATTATGTATCTAAATGGGTAGAAGCAATGGTTTTACCTAACAATGAAGCGAAAAGTGTGATGGATTTTCTAAATAAGAATATTTCACCCGTTTTGGCACACCAAGAGCGATCATCAGTGATGGGGGATCGTATTTTTGCAATAGGGCATTTCTAAGGTTGCTCGAGAAGTATGGGATTCAGCACTGAGTGGCCACTCCATATCCTCCTCAAATGAGTGGTCAGGTCGATGTTTCAAATAGAGATCAAGAGCATTCTGGCAAAAACTGTTAATGCAAATAGGACCGACTGGTGGATGAAGCTAGATCATGCTCTATGGGCATACAAAATGGCATTAAGACTCCCATTGGGACTTCATCTTATCGGTTGGTTTTTGGTAAGGCATGCCACCTGCCTGTTGAGCTCGAACACAAGGTCATGTAGGTATTGAAGAAGCTAATCATGGATTGGGACGAAGCAACCAAACTTTGATTGTTTCAACTCGATGAAATGGATAAGTTTAGATACCAAGCTTACAAGAGCGCAACCCTAAATAAGGAGAGGATGAAGAATTACCACGATAAAAAGATCCTGAAGCGGGACTTCTAACCCAAGGATGATGTCCTGCTATTCAACTCAAGGTTAAAGCTTTTCTCGGGAAAATTCAAAATCAAGATGGTCTAGGCCTTTCCAAGTGGTGAGTGTTTCGCCTAATGGCTCAATGGAATTGAAGTCCGGAAATAGGACTCAAACTTTCAGAGTTAACGCTCATAGGGTGAAGCAATATCATATATGTATTGACGGTGACATAATTGTGGATAGGCACTGTCTGTAGGATGGATACACTCTTGATCCTAATCCTGAGTAAAGTGGTAACACTTTCGTGCCCCGACGTTAAATCAAGCGCTGCTTGGGAGGCAACCCAAGTTTAATTTATGTATTATATTCCTATATTTGATTTCAGTTATTTTATTGTTTTTGGATTATTTGATGTTGCTGGTGTGTTAGGATATCAAGGTCTCAAGGAAGGAGAATAACAAAGAGAAAAATGTTCAGGTGCAACAAAGAAAATATGGACTGTATAATTTTGTACATATCGTATTTTTCCAGCGTAACAATTGAGAATGTTAAAGTGGCTCACTGTTTTACTGGGTATCAATGAGGCCAGGGTTATATGGACTGTAAAAATTTATACGGTTTGTACGTCCCCTGCCATGTCAATTAATGAATTCAGGTAAATGTTAAAAAATAGAGCACCATATAAAATTGTACGCACCGTACAAAATTGTACGGACCATACAATTATTGTGAAGGGTCATGCCAAGGGTTAAAACCCTTACCCGTCCATCACTTCTCCCACTTTGTCAAAAATTCAAGCCTCCTCCAAAAAGTCTCCCATAACCGACCACCATCAACATCCCATAATCCCTCATAACCCTTTCATTAATTATCACTCTCTCTGTATTCCCACAAGATCGAACCTAGTAGTGCCAAGTTGTTTCATCTCACTTATCTTGAATTGTTTTTCATCATAATCATTATTAATCAGGTACGTTGATGTTTTAATCTACATCTTGATACATTCTAATGCTACGAGTTGGGTTGGGTTAATTATTGACTAGGGGTAGAAGAAATTGCACCTAGGGTTTACAAATTGAGATGGGCTACTTGCTTTGATTTGAAACCTATTGAATTGTTTGGTTGGAGTGGGAATTTGGTATGTTTGTTGTAGAATAGGGCTTGTGTAGATGAGGGTATCGTAACCCGATTGAGTTGGAGGGCATGTTAATCAACAATCCTGTTAAATCATCATGCCCGCCAATTGTTCGTTAAATTGATTCTGAGAATGCGATGATAAAAAGAGAGTGAAGTTTGAGTAACTTCCACTGGGTCAGAGGGCATTCCGATAGACAACTTCAACCTTGAAGTTTGAAATTGTTATGCTCGCCAAATGCCCGAGAACATACCAATGAGAATAATCATGTGAAAAATGGGTGAAGTCTGAGTAACCTGAGTCCCGACACCCCAAATCAAGAAATATTGAGAGTAGGAATATTGTGTATAACTTGTGTGTGATTTGATGCAGGTCTGTATAATCACCTAAGTATGGGACTGTATTAATTTTTACGGCACGTATAATTTTTTTATAAACCGTACAATTGTCGTACGATCCATCAAATTATTTGTATGATCCATTCTTTTTTTAAGGTCCGTACAAAATTATACATCATGTATAACTGTAATACTCCTGCAACCTGCAAATATTAAAATGATGTTCATTTTGTGTTGTTTCTTATTTGTTTGGTGACTAATATTGTCCCTCTTCAGGTATGCCTCCAAAAATCACCATCAAGATGTGGCAGCTCCCAAATAATGAAGAAAGGCAGGGGTAGAGGCAGAGCTGAAATACAAACACGATTGTGTGAAGAGGCCTCTGACCAAGAAGAAGAAGTCATCCCTTTAAAGAAAAACAGGGCTTCCAAAGCAACCGTACCCCATCAAGCAACACAAGTACCCAGCCAGGCAACACCATCATCCAATTCATCCCAATCTAATGAGGAGGAATCATCCTCATCTCACTCTCATTATGGGGATACTGAACAGGAAACTGAGTCGGTTGCTAAATCTCTGGCCACCTCTCCGGACCCAGAAAGTGATGAAGAAGGGAGAGACCGTGAAATAAAAAGTAAGCAACTTGAGAAAGATATCCTTCGATTTACTATAGTAGGGGCCAAAGCATTATTTGACCAGGGGATATAATTGAATAAGAAGGGAAAGAACCTACAACGGAGTATATGAGAGGAGAGACGGATTATCTTCTATTGGTTTAATGGTCCTCCCTAGTAGGGTTGAGACATTGGAATGGTACAAGATTGACAGTTTCAATGACCTCCTCAGTGAATATAGTCGGTTCTGGTTCAGGAGTTTTATGCTGCATATGGTGACACGTTAAACAAAATGAAGAAACTGAACCAACAAGTATATCAGGTTGAGCAAATTGATGAAGTTGGGGTATGAGGTGTCAAAGTGGATATATTCAGTAATGCCAAAAACAAAGTCTACTTCGAAGATGAGGATGTTGCACCATTATAAGAGGTTGAGCTGACTGATAAACTGGCTTGGATAAAGTCACAAGTTGTGCTTCAATGGGTAGCTACGGTGATAGCGAAAGACAATCTGCCGACTTGGGTAACAGATAGGAAGGAAAATATCTACAAACGAACTCTTAACACTTGAGGCTAAATTTTGGTGGTGTATTGTGTAGTTTAGAGTACTTCCTTCTCAGACCGACAACATACTCACGCTGGATCGAGTTGTGATAGTTGCAGCATTGATGTCTTGGTATCTAGTAAATGTTAGGAGGCATATTACCAGAGAGATTCAATTGAGAGCACCCCAACCGGCTACCTCATTAATATTTCCATGCCTCATCAATGTGCTCTATCGGCGAGCGAATGTTCTGAGCCTACCTCATAGGGACCAATACATTCCAGTTGTACATATTTATGACCTGAGGAAAAGCAAGGATGGAACCCTTAGGGAAGGCCACGATGTTGATGATGCAGTGCAAGCGATGCTTGAGAGTCATGAGGGGACTCAAGCTAATCCTACTTTTGGGGCCTCATATAATGCCACTGTAGTGGTATCTATTGACACTACTGCCCCGGTCATTGAGGTTGCACCTACCACTATTACTGTGTCACCGACTCTAGCTTCATCTATCCCTTCAGTGAGTTAGAGTTCTCGGACCACTCAGCCACATGTTGTGTTGAGGGTGGTTAATCCTTTCGCATTCACTAAAGAAAATTTTAAAAAGTTTCCCATCAAAGCAGAAAGGGTTGATCACTAGACAATCTTTATCATGGGAAAATCCATAAGTTTGTGGCAAAGGAGATTAGCATAGTTGTTGAGCCTTTGAAGAAGTCCACAGAGCATGCTCATGAGTTGCTACACACTAGGCTGGATAGTTTTGAGGTTAGATTGGCCGCGTTTGAGAGATCCGGTCTGGGTGGTGATGCGGGGTAATTTAGGGAGGTGTTGTGACAGTTGAGGGCTACAGTTCAGGCAGTGTAGGCTCGAGATCATGGCATTTTGGAGGATCCTACACCGATGACACAGAAAGACTTAGCAGAACTAATATGTGTCGAGAAGTTGATAGATGATGAGGATTCCCCCACAGATAACAGAGGTAAGAGGAAATGGGATGAGGTAAATCCTTCGAGTGATAAGACATTGGAAATGACTCGGACTAGGTTACACTGAGATGAGGAGTAGGACATACAAATAGCCTTGCGTAAGTCCATCTTTGATAGTCATTCCACACCACTCACCAGCGAGGTTGTAGGTGCCTCGTCCAATAGCGGACTAGCAGTAGTGACATTGCCTAAGCTGCTACCCTTTCCAGTTCCAGAGTCCACTGTTGCTGAGGTTGTAGATGATACCTTGGAGGATGCAGAGTCTCGAGATGAGCAACGCACCTAGGGCACCTCATGTAGTTCTTATCTATTGTACTTATTTTGATGCATTGGGGACAATGCATGACTTTTTAGTTGGGGCGGGGCTACTTGATTTGTATTATGTTGTGCAATTTTTTGTCTAGGATCCCTCAACTTTTCTTTGCCATGGTTCTTTTTTTGAGGTTTTTTTTATCTGTTGACCTAGTATGTTTAGGTCATATTTAGATAAAATAGAGTAATTGTGACTTATGTGGTGCTGGTTTGAGTAACTTATGGCATGTACAATGTTCTGTAATTGAAATACTCCTCTCCTAATTTTTGTGATGTGTACTCGTAATGTGTTGTTTAATTGACATGCTTGATTCTTTTTATGACATTGAGAGTATTACGTTACCTTGTATGTTGAATGCTTAATAGGGAAGTAAGTGTATGGAGCGATCCTTATGCCAGTGTATTGTGAGTCGTTAGTATATGTTCACTTGCTATATGTGCAATCTAGAACTTACTTGGTTAGTCGTGCTTTTTTCTAAGGATAGTTGAGCTATTGAAATGATCTTAGGCCTTGTTTGTATGATTTTGAACCCTTTTTGCCTTTCATGAGCCTAACTCGTGTACATGAAGTATCTCTAGTCTCCCATTTTGAGACTTTAAGCATATTCTTTGACTAGCCACTAATGAGCCTATACCCTTTGTTCGAAATATCCCTATTTTTGCACCCATTCCCTCCTTGACACTTTAAAATGATGGAAAAAGAGGCTAAAAGCCTAAGTTGGTGGTGTTGTGTGAAATATGGAAAAATGAGGTTTAAGCCTAAAAGTTGGGTAAATGTGAGTTGCCTAGTAAATGAGACGGTGTGGTTGTTGTATATAATGAGCAGGAAAAAAAAGAAATAAAAAGAAGAAAAATGCTAAAAATGTTGTACAAAAAGAAATAGAGTTGTGAATAACCCACACCGAGGCAGCAAGATAAAAAAAAGAGGGAAGAAAGGGCATAAAAGGTGAATGAAGTGTAGTGTTGAAAGAGGGTAAGTCACTGTTATCAAAATATATATCATACCCATCCCTAAGCCTACATTACAAGCCAGAAAAAGTCCTAATGTGATCACAATCGAACTGTCCAAAGTCGGAGGCATTGAAAATAAGAGCAAGCATATGGTATTTGTATGTGTAGTTTGAGAACTTCTTTGTGAGTATTAGTATTTCTCTTCTCTGTAGTCTCTTATCCTGTGTATTTGTATATATTTGTGTTGGGAATTCTTTGGTCTATGTGAGGGCATAAGGTTTGGTAAATTCATGAAATTAATTTACTTCCCGGAATTTGAGATTCATGTGCACGGTGGTTCCTCCAATAACTTATGTCATTGATTGAAGCTTCATCGTGAGTTGAAATAATTTTGGGTCATACGTCGTGTGTAGTAATGAGGATATGTTGGGGTCATATTTGTACGAGATGTGTGCCGGTAGTTACTTGCCAACACCAATGTAGATATTCTTACTTTGTGATATCTGAGCATTTGTGTTAGTTTTGTGTGTTGTGTTACTTGCTTGAGGACAAGCAAAGACTTTAAGTTGAGGGTATTGATGTGTCGCAGAATTACGGCACATTTGATGCCTTTTGACGATAAATTTTACTTATTTTAAAGCAAGTTTGTGTCGTTTTGATGTGTTTTGATTATGTTTCATGTAAATGATATCAAAAAGGCAAGAACAAGGAAATAATCATCAAAGTCCCCTGATTTGGAGTTGTACGGACCTTAAAATTAGACCATCATTGTGAAGATTGAGGCAGAAAGTTGGAAATCTGAGGACAACAAACGACGATGGATTTGTACGGACCATACTTCTTACCGTGCATTTCTAGCCACTTGATTGAAGAACAAGAGAAGCAGAAATTGTACGGGCCGTACTTATTTGTACGGAACATACAAAATGGGCGTCGAATTGGAGTGTATAATTTTATACAGACGGACCGTAATTTATAGAGAGGGGCTATTTTTTTCAGATTTTAATTATGAGCTTTTGGACCTGTATAAATAATTTTTAGGGTTTTGTGAGTCTTTTATCATCTGTTTGTTGACTTGTCTCGATAGTAGTGAGTACTTAGAATATTTTGAAGCCTTCAAAAACAAGATTCCATCCTTTAATATTCATTATTCAATTGTAAGTGTCAATGAATATTTTATTGCTTTGCTTTATCATTAATATTATGAGTATCTCAATTTAATACTAATATTGTGAACCCAATGATGGGTGTTATGCGAATCGGTGTCTAATCTTGATATACGAACAATTGGTTGTTAGTAGTTATTTATCTCTTATTTGTTCATGTCGGTTAATGGTTGCAAACATTAGCTTGCCATAAACTTTGCTTTACTTGGGAAAATGAGCAGGGTTTGGTAGGGACAAATAACAAGGACTCGGGACATTAACTCACATTTAATAAACTTACTTAGGAATAAGAGGAGTTTACTTCGCATAATTAATCATTCGTAATTTTACTCTTTTATATTTGGAAAAATTATAAAGAAAAATTCTTCCTAACTATTGAAAAATATTAGGAAGTCACATAGAGATTAAGTACATACAATACAACAATTCATTAGAAGTATATCACACTAATACCTAGAGCATAACATCTAATTTAGAGGGGACACAACCTTGATTTCTTAATCATCTTATTTACAATCAATTAAAGATAGTTGTTAGAAATACATCAAGTTTAACAACCTTAACGGAATACAAACAAAGATTTAAGTCAAGTACTACATTACGATAGTAACCTTGTACCCTATTTCTAGTGGGATTCAACTAAGGGTGGCCAGTGGACCGGGATGGCCCGACCCCGCCCCGACTCCGCTAAAAAAAAAACGTTGGCGGGCCTCGAACTCGCCCGCCCCGACCCCATCCCGAGCCCGACCCCGACCCCGCCCTTTGTCCCCCCTTTGCAAATATGGCCGTTGCACCAACGACCATTTTAGATTTTGGTCGTTGGCCAACGGCCATTTTAGGCCTCCCCCTCCCCCAACCCCCCTACCCCTTAATATTTATTTTTAACCCATAAGTTATTATATTTACACTTTAACCCAATTTTTCAACTATAAATAACTCATTTTCTCTTCATCTTTCTCACAAATCTTCCTACAATCTCTCTAATCTCTCAATATATCTCTCTACAAGTCTACATTGTTTACTAAATATTCAATTTTATTTATTCATTTGGGAATTGGGAGTGAAGTTGGCAACTAGCTTGAGGATCTTTCATCGAGCAAAGTTTCAATTTTCAACCTCTCGATTACACGTCGACGTTACGTCGGCGTTTGGTACATTCGTTCCTTCATTAAATTATTATTGTTTGTTTATTTTATTTAGCGCACTTAATTTTATTGTCTTTAATTATTTATTATCATAATTAAAATAGAAGGATTAAAAGGTATGTTTAAGGGTAAGGGTAATGGTGCTTCTTCTAGTAGGGGCAACCAGGGCAAGGGTACTTCTTCTAGTCATCTTATTCCTACACATGATGATTTTGTTGATACTCAACATTTTCCTACAATACCATTAGATTTAGACCAGGAGCTATTTTCTGAAACTCAAGAAGACTTTAATTTAGACGATGATCTAGATGATATACCCACTAATGTTGATGACAACACACCCACTAGTGCACCTTCAACTGAAATACCTCCTATTCCCCCTAGTATGAGACGAGGTCCAGCAAAACGACCATTAAAATCAGATGCATGGACATTTTTTGATAGGGACGTAGAGAATCAAGTAGCTATATGTAAAATTTGTAAAAATATTTTAAAATTTAAAACTGGAAAAGGTCACGGTGGGACGGGGGGTTTAATTAGACACGTAGTAAGTGCTCATCCAGCTAGGTATGCCCAATACCAGGCTTCAAAACCGGGTGCGCAAACGTCCGCTCCATCGGGACAAGGTTCACATACTGACATCGTCGGACCAAGTCCATGGTCAAATTAACCCTATGACGGGGGGAATTGTAGGCTCTAAATACAATAAACATAGAGATAGGGAAGCAATATCAAAATTAGTTGCTGTGGAGGGTTTGCCTTTTTCATTTCCTTCATCTCCCGATTTTATTCATTACATTAGAGATATATATAATCCTGCTTTTAACGGTTTTCCTAGATCAACTGTTAAGAGAGATGTATTTAAATTCGCGCATGAATATCAACAATATTTACGTTTTTCATTATATCATTTTAATGGCAAAGTATCTATCACGTCTGATATAGGTCGTAGTACTAACATCCATGATTATTTAACTGTAACTTGTCATTGGATAGATTATAAATGGTCTATGCAAAAACGTATTTTGGCGTATAGATATATAGATGATAGGCACACTGGTACTTTTATTGCAGATAATATTTATCAAGTGTGCCATTATTACGGAATAACCGATAAAATTATGACTATTACATTAGATAACGCTTCTTCTAACAATTACGCAATTACAATTTTAAAAAATAGTTTAACTCCATCTTTTTCAGATCATTTTCATATAAAATGTGTGTGCCATATATATAACTTAATTGTAAATGATGGTCTATCACTTTTTGAAGACATTCTTAGTAAAATACAATTTGCTATAAACTTTATTTTTAAAAATAATAAAGTACAACGTAGAAAAGAATATAAAAAAACTTGTCACGATTGTGGACTACCTTATAGAAAAATTCCACAAGAAGTATCCACTAGGTGAAATTCTTTATACGAGCAACTACTTGTTGCTTATGACTATAGAATACCTATAACTTTATTTTTTAACTCTCATAATAAAAATCCAGCTGATATGATTTTAGATAGTGATTGGGTAAAAATTTCCGAACTTATTGTATTTTTAGAGAAATTTTTTCAAGCAACAAAAGAATTTCCCGGTATTTATTATCCTACTATTTCAACTATGTTGTTTTATATAACTCTAATATTTTTATTACTTAGTGAATATATGAAAAACCCAGCTTATAAGGCAGCTATTAAAAAAATGTTTGTCAAAATAAAAAATATTTTATTCCTATTCCCACTATTTATATTATTGGTTCTGTATTAAATCCTACTATTAAAATAGACGGCACTAAATCACTAATTGAAACTATTTACGATTGTATAGAAGTACTACCACCTCCAAGTCCCAAAAATCTAAATCACCCACCACCTATTGAACAAAGTCAAACTAAAGAAGAAGTGTTGTCTAGCGTAGAACACCAATGCAAAAAAATATATAGATTTTATCAACAAGAAAATGCTAGTAACTTACCGGCTTCCATACCATTTTCTTCATCTTCAACACAGCCTCACAAAAGACATGATGTTTCTGCGGCTAGTATTGAAAGCCTCATAAATAGAATGTGCGGCCGTACCTCTACTACTAACCAAATTAGCGAGTTGGATATTTTTATTTTGCAGGGTTCTGTACCGTATCAAGAAGTTATCAATGAAGATGGACATGGAGACTTGCTGAAATACTGGAGGGGGAATGAGAAGACCTTTCCGACACTTTCATTGATGGCCCGAGATGTTTTAAACAGTCAAGCGTCATCAACTGCGTCTGAAAGTGTTTTTTCTGCCGGCAGATATTGAATAGGAGACCACATACACTCATTAGCCGGAGACAGCTTGGAAATTGCAGTATTATTCAGAGATTGGATACGAGCGGAGCGGAGAAGGTGTAGTCAACCGGAGATCAACGAATAAGAAAATGAAAACTACAACGAAATCTTAACCGAAGGTAGTGGAAGCGACGTGGATCAATTTGACCAACAAATACCAATTGCAACCGAAGAACCACAGGAAATCATCAAGCAATTAGAACAGGTTTTTTTGAGAATGTAATTTTTTAATTGCAATTTTATTATGTAATTTGCAACTTTTGGACAACACCACAAAGTTGCAATTTAGATTTTAGACAATTGTATTTGTAATTTTGTATTACAAAAAAATCATATGTCTATTAAATAATATAAGAGGCACAAAAACAGCATTGGGATGTTTTTATTACACTATCTTGTTTTGTTTATTGAGTTTTTTTTATACATATGTTATTTTTTTTTAAAAAAAAGGAAAATCCGCCGGACCCCGCCCCGAGCCCGACCCCAACCCGACCCCGCCCCGCCCCGATACCGACGGGATCGGGATCGACGGATCGTGCAAGTCCCGCTGCATCTGACCCCGCTGGACCGAACCCGCCCACTCGCCAAATTTCTAGATTCAACCCCAACCTAGTTGAGTTACTATATTTGATAATGTCTGTTTTACACCATTTAATAGGTGTAATTTGAACGTATCAATTATTTTTTTTTAAAAAAAAGAAGATAAAAATAGAAATATGCACTATTCACTGTGAATTTTCCTGTACTTGTTGGCATCCACCAAAGCCTATTCCAAGTCCCTTGTATCCGATCAATATGTATTTCTGATTTAATATGTTCCACTATATCATAAGGAAAAGATTGATGCATCAACTCATCTTTCCAACAATCACCATCTATTAAACCAATCACATCCACCAAATCTTCATTTATAGGACACTCTATAGGTACCACGGGATGCAATGCCCCCAATTTTGTCAAATTATCATACCACACATTCGACTAACCTCCTTTGAATTCCCACCATATCTCATGCTCCGCAACATCTCTCATTTATAACATTTTCTTTCAAACTTGTGTTCTCCTCCTCCATTGGAGCAAAGTAGGAATCACTTTCTTAAAATACGTGTTTCACATGTAATTTTCCCACATAGTTGCAGAAGTTCTAAATTATGTCCATCAAAGAAAGTCATGACAGTACAATACACATCATTGCGAACTATATCCCAACATTTTTTTTATAGAAAATCCCTGTAAAACCATCTGGTCCACTAGCACTTTCTCCACTCAAAGCAAACATAGCCTCATTATCTATATGGGGTTCATGTTGATGTGTTTACCGATAATAAGAGCCTACAATATATATTCAAGAAGAAAGAGTTGAACCTGAGGCAGAGGACATGGTTTGAGTTGCTGAAAGACTATGATGTTGATACCCTGTACCATCATGGCAAAGCTAATGTTGTAGTCGATGCCTTGAGTCATAAGTTTATGGGTAGTCTGAGGCATGTGAAGGTTAATAAGTTAGAGCTGATCAAATATTTGTGCCAATTATCCAGCTTAAGTGTAGGACTGTTTGACATAGATGACGGAGGTGATATAGTTCAGAATCGTGGAATCATCTTTAGTAACAGAAGTGAAAACAAGACAGTTTGATGATCCAGAGTTGGTAAGAATAAGGGAAGGGATTTCCTTTCAGAAGAAGTTGTTGTTTGATTTGTCAGATGATGGGGATCTTAGATACATATGCCGGTTATATGTACCGATTTTGGAGGACTCCGGGGACTTATTATGGCAGAGATTCACCAGTCCATGTATTCTATTCATCCTGGTTCGACTAAGATGTACCATGATCTTCAACATATTTACTGGTGGAACGACATGATGAAGAATATTGTAGAATTTGTGGACCAATGTCCTATTTGTCAGCAGGTTAAGGTTGAACACTAGAAACCTGGAGGATTGTTTCAAAAATATAAAAATTCCAACATGAAAATGGGAGACGATCAATATGGATTTCATTATAGGGTTGCCTCGTTCTTATCAGAAGCTCGACTCTGTTTGGGTTAGTTGTTGATAGGATTACAAAGTCAGCCCATTTTATACATGTTAGAACTACTTATTCAGCCAAAGATTATGCTAAGTTATATGTTAAAGATATAGTTCGACTTTATGGGGTTCCAGTTTTAATCATATCTGACAGATATGCCCAATTTACAGCTAACTTCTGGAGGTCCATCCATAAAGGTTTGGGTACTCATGTTAATCTCAGTACATCTTTCCATCCACAGACAGATGGACAGGCCGAGCGCACTATTCAGACACTCGAAGATATGTTACGAGCTTGTGTCTTAGACTTCAAGGGGAGTTGGGAGGATCGTTTGCCGCTTATTGAGTTTACCTATAATAACAGTTATCATTCTAGTATTAAGATGGCTCCATATAAAGTCTTGTATCAATGAAAGTGTAGATCTCTTATCGGTTGGTTTGGAGTTGGAGAAGCAAAGTTATTAGGGCCTGATTTGGTGTAACAAGCGGTGGAAAAGGTAAAGTTAATTCAAGAATGATTATTATCCGCCCAGAGTGGGTAGAAGTCTTATTCAGATAATCGACATCGAGACCTATAGTTTGGTGTTGGCGATTGGGTATTTCTAAAGGTATCGCCTATAAAAGGCATGATGAGGTTTGGCAAGAAAGACAAGCTTAGCCCCAGGTATGTCGGACCGTATAAGATTGTCCAAAGAGTCGGCCAGGTAGCCTATAGGCTTGAATTACCCCCGAAATTGGAAGCAGTCCACCTAGTGTTTCATGTATCAATGCTTCGGGAATACATAGGAAATCCATCACATATTACCTCTACAGAAGATGTCCATATTACAGAGGACTTATTATACTAAGAGATTCCAGTTGCTATCCGAGATCGTCAGGTCCGCAAACTACGGACCAAAGAAGTGGCCTCTGTTAAAGTACTGTGGAGGAGCAATATGTGGAAGAAATGACGTGGGAGGTTGAGGAGGACATGAAGTTCAACTACCCTCATTTATTTCAGTCTATAGGTTTATATCGACACTCGTGCGATACGATTTCCTTATTCATATCTTATCTACCAAACTTACCTTATATGTCTTGTATGAGCGATGTTATTAATAAAAATGTGATGGATGCATCCTAGAGTTCGACATTTGACAGTTGAGGAGAGTTACGGCTAATTTTTCTTAATTTCTGGATATATAAGCGGTCGTGTGAGGCCAGTATTATTGTGTTATGCTATTGTGTGGCCCGGTGTGACATTGGATATGGTTTTGGCTGCTTGATAGATTTTGGATAGTCCTGTTTATAGAGAAAACTCTGCCGAAATTTGTAAAAATCCTAAGAGTTAGAATTTTACCTCAATATTCAAGGATGAATGTTCTTAAAAGGGGAAGGATGTTACACCTCGTGTTTTGTGCATCGTTGCTATCATAATGTTAGCCTACATAGGCTCGGAGATGGTAGGATCCCTCTAAGGGGGTAATAAGAGTTTATAGATGTGTTGAGTAAGTTTGGAAAAGGTTTTAGGCTTATAGGATCAACGAAAGTAAGTTTCGATAAAGTTCGACAGCACATCGCCTCCTCGAGCGCTCTGCGCATAGCACAACATGTGACTCGCAGGAAGTGCCTGCGAGATGCAGAGGGAACGCAGGGCTTGCCAGAGATTTTTGGGGCACAGAACATGTCCTGCGAGTCGCAGGACCTGCCACGGGGTATGTCGGTGAAAATGTTTCTCTTCTCCTATAAATAGACCCAATTCGACCAAGACATCATTTTATTTCATTTCCACAACCCTAAACAACTCTTATACTCTCTCTAAGATGTTTTACATGAACTGAGGTGAAATCAAAGGAAAACTACGCTAATTCAACGTAAGGAATCTTGTGGTTATAGTAAAATCATTTTTCTCCTTGTTGTATCGATTCTTGGAGAATTCGTGGATGTGAAATAACCTTGACTGGTGTTAAAGGTACGTCATATTCTTTTTTTCTTGCTCTTAGATTTATACAAGTAGTTGGAATGTGATTATTGAAGAATTCTAATAAGACCAGTTCTCTTGAACCTTAAGAACTATGTATGTTGTTGTTGGGTTGTTTTATGTGATTTAAGAGTATAGTATGAAGTTGTTGGATTGTTGATTAAGATATGGAGATAGGGGAGAGTAGTAAGGAAGGTTGTTGTGTTGATATATGTATGGATCAAGATATAGAATATCACATAAACTCTATGCACGCAAGGTGTTTGACGAAATATTTAAGTGAACCTTCTTATAAGCTATGGATCCGTTGTTGATACCAATCGTTTGTATAATATAGATAATTGTTTGTAGAACATCTGAAGGCTTGTGGGATTCGTAAAAGCTAACGCGACAAGGTATGTAAGGCTTACATTTCCTTCATTTTGGCATGATCTTAAAGAACACGTCATAAACTAAAACATTTGTTAAGCAAATTCCATCCTTGAACATAAAAGTATATCCCCTCTTGTTCTGAAACGTTATATGAATCATATTTGTCCCTTGTCGGGAGTACTTTTCACACCTTATGACATTTTTGTTATGTAATTGATTATGAAACTCATGTTAGATTGTAACGGTCGATGTACATAATTTCATACCGATAGGCAAAGAGGTTAACGACCTTAAGTCCCCCTGCCATATGCATGTTGATATTCCGAGGTCCTTCATGAATTATATATATATATATATATTACCGAAATGCGCTATAGTCGGTCAGATATGACACTTATATATGCATATCACTACAGTTGGGTACAATATTATCGAGTCCTATTATGACAGGGTATGATATGATGAGATTCACCTCACATAGAGGCTTGATATAATATTATATGGAACCATATAGTGGCCCAATTTTACTATTATGTATATGTCATATTTATGTCAATTGTACACTATCAGTGGCAGTTTGGAGTTTCAGGTTGATTTATGTACCCTCCTTCTATCTTACATTCTTATTTATATGTTTTACATGCCTTACATATTCAGTACATTCTTTGGTACTGACGTCCCTTGTTGAGGCGATGTGTTTCATGCATGCTGGTGTAGGTAGATAAATGGATGCACCTCCTCAGCAGGTCATCTGATTCAGCTGTTGGTTGTCGCACTCCATTCTCCTGGAGTTGTTGTACATAGTCGATAGGCACTATTTCTTATATTTATAGCTATTTTGGATAAGGCGGGGCCCTGTCCCAACCCGATGACATGTTATAGTACTCTTAGAGGCGCTCAGACTAGTGGTTGTTGTACATATGTTTTGTACAGCCTTGTCGGCCTTCTTGTGAGTTGTTGGTACTCTTTTATGGCCTTGCCGACCTTGTTATATGTATACTTTGGGATGTCTATCACATGTTATAGGTTATTGCATCCAGATTTCCCTTATGATTGTCTTTCTATGGCCTTGTCGGTCCAGATGGTTATATGTTCATGTCATGATATCCAATTGGTACGCTCGGGCCGTTTAGGCGCCGGGGGTCGGCCACACCCCAAGGGCGGGGTGTGACACTTCTCTTCTATAGACTTTTTTAAAGACTCAATGGTTCGCGCCATCACAATAATTTGCTCGTCCCATGTTGGTTAGTGAAGGCGGGGTGTGACACTTCTCTTCTGTAGACTTTTTTAAAGACTCAATGGTTCACGCCATCGCAACAATTTGCTCGTCCCATGTTGGTTAGTGAAGTGTTGACCGTAGTTAATGCATATGGACCTCCGAGTCCTCCAAGTCATCAAAGTTGAACGTTCAAAGAGAAACCATATCATATAGAGAAGAAGAGATGTCGCCCCTATAGATTTCCTCAATTGTTAAAGATTTGATTTTCCACGGGATCTCCAAGAAGATGAAGTATTCTTCTTTGCCAGTTCCATCAAATTAATCTAAGCTACAAAGTCTCATTGAGCTAGCATGATCACATTCAACGGATGCATCAACGTAGATATTATTACATGGAATGTTATCGTTTTTCCTTGAAGTCATATCATAGCAATTGACTTTATATTTTGCATATCTGATTTGTAAGATAAAAGATGAAGGAGTGGGATGATTTTCATCGTGACAGATTTTGGAGTATAGAAATTTAAACAAAAATCATAAAAAAAATATAACGAAAAGTGATATATTTATTAAAAGAATGTGAGTATGACTTGTGTATCCCTTGATTCTTCTCTCCATGTGTTTACCTCGATTCAAGAGCTAAGACAACATATTTCTTGAACATCAGATGATGTAGACCTCCTTGTGATGTACTAAAAAGTCGAGTGACACTTCGAATAAGTCGAGCAACACTTCAAGTTGATCTAGAAGAAGAACGTCTCTTGAGAACTTCGTCGTTGCTAGTTAACCTCGAGAAAGACTATATTTGATGTCTTAAATCTCTTTGTGAGCTTCCAAGTATTTCAAAACTTTTAAGATCTTTTGAGCACTTCAAATCGTTCTTGAGAAAGAACTTCTCTTCAATTCTCCTTCTTGCTAGGAGGATGTAATTTCAATTTGGTTAGGCTTGCAATGAGCTATAGAAATATAACTCTTTTTTCCGGGAAGAAAAAGTATTTAACACTTCATCTCACGACAACCCTGGTTGAGAAGCTTGCATTAGTAAAATCAAATAGGTACCCTTTATCATATTGCTTCTTATCTTAGATATAGTTCGAGGAAAGTGCAAAAATCCATTAAGTCCAAATGAACTTTTAAGGAATCAGGACACAATAACAGTTCAAATGACAGAAACAACAAAACTATTTCCTTCAAGTAAACCATGGGCAAGATAGGTCTATCGTAAGAGAAGTTGATATCATGTTACAGTATTGTCCAATCCCTTAGGGATCTGTTTTGCCAGCAACTTTATCATCACTAAAATTTTCTTCAGGTGCAGCCCCAGCATATTCACTTCGCGTACTTCTCGGAATACTCTTTCACCCTTTGATCATAAGTGGTACCATCACACATCATGAGAGTTGCAGCCTCTCCATCCAGGGGTTCTGATGGGTTAGGATATAAAAGGAGTTGAGGAAGAAACACTTCAAAAACATTTACAAGATCAAACATGGGGATCCGGGTTTGATTGATAATGATATGGTGACGTTGACAAATGACGAATATATTGATCAAAGAGTGTCATGTATCTCAATGAAATTCTTTACATGTTCAAGGCACGGATTTTTAAATCACAAAATTATTACAAGTAGGATACGTAGATTTTATTTATTTATAAATCAAAGACATGGAAAAGCTAAAGATAAAAGGAAAGCCATATAAAACTAGGAAAGCAATTTCACCCAAAAATAGGGAGGGGGGGGGACTCAAGTGCACTACCAAATGACACTTTTATCCAGTATGATTTCTGGAGATTCGGCCAGTCTGCAGATGTTGTCGTGAAATCTTGTAGCCAGTTGCTGAGAATAACCTCTTGATCGATTGTGGGCAACGTAGAGATCACTTCGTCCATTGTCTTCTCCATCTCAACCTTCTCATACCCCGTCAGTACTGGATATGAAAGTCCGTGATCTGCATAGCAGAATAATGGAAGTCACAGCTGTTAAACAGAGCAATATACATGTGGTATACACTGAATATATATCACATGTATATTGCGGAATGAGGCAGGCCAGCAACACGCCCAGTTGGGCCTCTCGGCAGCCCAGTAGGCAACAAATTTCAAAGGGCCTCTCAGTAGTCTAAAGACGTCCAAATAACAAAGTGGACAAATAATTATATATTAAGGAAAGTATATTGTGTGTATATTGTAGTATATTCATTACCATAATTAGTGTTATACACCTACCATAATTGTAGAGTTAGAATTATGGTAGAATAAGGTTTTAGGAATAGATTAGGAATAGGATTCTCCTATTTTAACTTGTATATATATCTATTCAATCAATGAAAATAATAAAGGGGATTATTTCTTTCATGGTATCAAGAGACTAGGTCTACACAAAAGTTTTTCTCTCAACTTTTATTGTGGCCGAGAAGACCCCCCCCCCCCCTCGGGTTTTCTCTCTAAAAATTTTATCTTCCGCTCTCAAAAACCTCTCTTAAATTTAACCTCCTTCTTTGTTCTTTCAACTATGTCTAAGAATAATTTTCACCCTGCCCTCACGGTTTCCAATATCAAGCTCAGTGTCCCTATTGTCCATGAGATGGAAAACGTTCAATATGCAACGTGGGCGGAGTTGTTTAAAATTCACGCTATCTCTTATCAAGTTCTTCATCACATAATTCCTCCCGCTAGACCCCTTCCTGCGGAGGATCCTGAGGTATGGATTACACTTGATGCTACCGTTCTTCGGTGGATATACGCCACTATTTCAGTGGACCTTCTACAGACGATTATGGAGCCCGATACCACGGCTATGGCTGCATGGAATAGATTGTGTGACATATTCCAAGACAACCAACATTCCCGTATCGTCACACTCGAGCAGGAATTCTCTCTCATTCGAATGGACGTATTTCCGAACGTTTTGGCATATTGCAAGAAACTAAAGGAGTTGGCGGATCAACTCCGTAATGTTGGCGCACCAGTAAAAAATAATCGTCTAGTTATACAGTTGGTTGCCGGGCTTTCGGAGGCCTATAATGGTGTTGGAACTCTCCTTCGCCAAAGCAACCCTCTTCCCGACTTTCATCAAGTCCGCTCCATGCTGACGTTGGAAGAAGCCGGATTGGCTAAAAAGGCGGCTACCGGAGCAAGCCCGGTTGTCATGGTGGCATCCTCTCCTAGTTCTTCGGGTTTTGTTAATAATTCGGGCCAAAACCATAATAATGGTGGCGGCAAGAATAATCGCAAAAATAACAAAAACCGCGGGGGCAAACGAGGTGGTTACGGTGGCGGTTCGGTGAGCAACAAGCGGCGGTGGGTCCCATCCGGTCTGATGGCCAACCACCACCGTGGCCCAGCAGTGGGCCGCGGCGTGGCACCCGCACCTCTCCAAAGAAGCCGCCAATGGCCGCCTGGCCGGCCAACAGCCCAGGCCCAACGCCTGCCAGCTGGCGCCCATCGCCGGGGCCCAACAAAGAACAGATTCCAAAGACCTACGGCCCAAAGAAGATCACGGAATGGCGTCCTTGGGCCCCGTCCTCCGCAAGCCCATCATGCAGCATGCCCCACTCAGACCGATATCGAGGCCACGATGCACACGTTGGGATTGTCCCAACCAGACCCAAATTGGTACATGGACACCGGGGCCACTACTCACATGACTTCCGAATCAGGTACTCTCTCATCTTATTCCAATTTGAGCACCCCTCGGGGGATAATTGTTGGTAATGGCAGTTCTATTCCAATTCTACGGTATGGTCAGAAAACATTATCTCCTCCTAATCCACAACTCCTCTTGAAAAATACTTTACATGCTCCTAAATTGATTAAAAATTTAGTGTCTGTCCGAAAATTCACAAATGACAATTCTGCTTACATTGAATTTGATCCTTTCGGTTTCTCTGTGAAGGATTTCAAGACGGGGAGTCATCTCATGAGGTGTGATAGTAGGGGAGATCTATATCCTATCATGTCCGGTTTCAGTCCATCGAGTCCAGCCTTGCCATCAGCTTTTGCAGCCATCTCTCCTTCCATGTGGCATGCTCGTCTGGGTCATCCGGGATCTTCTATTTTATCAGCTTTAAATAAAAATAGCTTTATTTCTTGTAAGGGTACAAGTCGTACTCCAATTTGTCAGTCTTGTTCATTAGGAAAAATTGTTAAGTTGCCATTTGTAGACTCCAATTCCCATACTTCTATGCCATTTGACATTATTCATAGCGACTTATGGACATGTCCTGTTCTTAGTTCAATGGGTCATAGATATTATGTTCTCTTTTTAGATGATTATTCTAGATTTTTGTGGACGTTTCCAATTGCGAATAAATCACAAGTGTTTTCTGTCTTCATAAAATTTAGAGCGTTCATTCGTACTAAATTCGAAAGAGAAATAAAAAATATTCAATGTGATAATGGGAAAGAGTATGACAATAGGGAGTTTCGAGAGTTTTGTGCTACTCATGGGATAAATTTTCATTTTTCATGTCCTCATACATCTTCACAAAATGGGAAAGCCGAACGCAAAATTCGTTCCATAAATAACATTGTCCGAACTCTCCTAATACATGCCTCCATATTTTTGGCATCATGCTCTACAAATGGCCACATATCTTCTTAACATAATTCCTTCTAAGGGTCTGACATATTCTTCCCCCCTAAAAATACTATATAATAAAAACTCATCTTATTCTCATCTTCGGATTTTTGGGTGCTTGTGTTATCCGTTATTCCCATCCACCACAATTAACAAACTTCAGGCTCGGTCTACTCCGTGTGTATTTTTGGGTTATCCGTCACATCATCGTGGTTATAAGTGTTTTGATTTATCCTCCAAGAAAATCATAATCAATCGCCATGTCATTTTCGATGAAACTCAATTTCCATTTACGAAAGTTCATACTCCCGAACCTAAGTCATATAATTTTTTGGATGACCAAATATCCCCGTATATTATTCAGAATTTTTTGGACATCTCCCGTACCCAAAATCCTCCAGCGGGCCCACTGCCCGCCGCCCAACAAGATCCGCCACACCCGATTATTCCAGCCATCGAGCAGTTCCAAAGAATCGGGCTTGCCCAGCTCGAATCGTCCGAGCCGAGTCCAAACATTTCGATTTGGGCCAAGGCCCATCGCCTGGCCGCTGATCGCCTGAGCCCAGAAAATTCCCAAAATTCCTTAATTCTTCCTCGAGTCATAGACCAGGTCACTCGTAGTCACGGGTATTTTTACACCTAAAAGACATTTTAATTTACATTCTGATGTCTCTAAATCCCCCTTGCCCCGCAATCCTGTGTCCGCATTAAATGACCCTAATTGGAAAATTGCTATGACTGATGAATATAATGCTCTTATTGATAATAAGACGTGGAGTTGGTGCCCCGTCCATATGGTATTAATATTATCAGGTCTATGTGGATTTTTGCTCATAAGGAGAATTCAGATGGGTCATTTGCTCGACATAAGGCGCGACTTGTTGGTGATGGTAAGACTCAGCAGGTTGGTATTGATTGTGGTGAGACATTTAGTCCGGTGGTCAAACCGGCTACCATTCGCACTGTACTTAGCTTGGCTCTGTCAAAGACTTGGCCGATTCATCAGTTGGATGTCAAGAATGCTTTCCTACATGGAGATCTCAAGGAAACAGTCTATATGCATCAGCCGTTGGGTTTCAGGGATCCCAACCGCCCTCATCATGTCTGTTTGTTGAAGAAGTCATTATATGGGCTTAAGCAGTCTCCACGTGCCTGGTATACACGATTTGCTGATTTTGTTTCGACTATTGGGTTCACTCACAGCAGGTCAGATAATTCTTTATTCATCTACCGTGGGTTCGGCCATTGGCCTATATTCTGTTATATGTGGATGATATCATCTTGACTGCCTCCTTCGATGCTTTGCGTCAGTCTATCATGGCCATGCTCAGTTCTGAATTTGCTATGAAGGACTTAGGGCCGTTGAGTTATTTTTTGGGGATTGCCGTCAAACGTCATTCAGGTGGCTTGTTTCTGTCTCAACAGAAGTATGCTGCTGAGATCATAGAGAGGGCTGGGATGTCATCCTGTAAGTCCACTTCCACGCCAGTTGATGCAAACCCAAAGCTAAGTGCCACAGCAGGTGCACCATACGAGGACCCAACCCGCTATCGCAGTCTTGCCGGGGCTCTCCAATATCTCACCTTTACCAGACCCGATATTACATATGCAGTTCAGCAGGTGTGTTTATTCATGCATGATCCCAGAGTTGAGCACATGAATACAATCAAACGCATCATTCGGTATATTCAGGGGACACTAGACTATGGGTTGCACTTGTATCCGTCATCTACATCCACACTTGTTTCCTACACGGATGCTGATTGGGGTGGTTGTCCCGACACCAGACGGTCGACTTCTGGCTACTGTATGTTCCTCGGCAACAACTTGGTCTCCTGGTCGGCCAAACGTCAGGCAACTCTGTCACGCTCGAGTGCCGAAGCGGAATATCGAGGGGTCGCAAATGTGGTCTCCGAATCATGTTGGCTACGTAATTTGCTTTTGGAGCTTCATTGTCCCATTCAGAAGGCCACCTTGGTATATTGCGATAACATTAGTGCCATCTACCTGTCAGGTAACCCAGTTCAACACCAACGCACCAAGCATATCGAAATGGACATTCACTTTGTCCGAGAAAAGGTTGCAAAGGGTCAAGTTCTGGCCCGCCATGTCCCGTCTCGTTATCAAATTGCAGACATCTTTACAAAGGGTCTACCAATGGTTCTCTTTGAAGATTTTAGGGACAGCCTCAAGATTCGAAAACCGCCCGCTATGATCATGGGGGTGTTAAAGAACAGAGCAATATACATGTGATATACACTGAATATATATCACATGTATATTATGGAACGAGGCAAAGCCAAAGAACAAGCCCAGTTGGGCCTCTCTACTCAAGAGGGCAACAAATTTCAAAGAAATGGGCCTCTCGGTAGCCAAAGACGTCCAAATAAAAACAGTGGACAAATAATTATATATTAAGGAAAGGATATTGTGTGTATATTGTAGTATATTCATTACCATAATTAGTGTTATACACCTACCATAATTGTAGAGTTAGAATTATGGTAGAATAAGGTTTTAGGAATAGATTAGGAATAGGATTCTCCTATTTTAACTTGTATATATATCTATTCAATCAATAAAAATAATAAAGGGGATTATTTCTTTCAACAGCACCAATACGTTGAACTTCACTTGTCTTGGAATTTCATGTTTAACTCTGTTAAGCTCTCCAAATAATATCTCTACACCACCAAATGGAAAAGTCAATAACAACAATAACAGCACAATAATATGTAATCTCTTTAGTTCTCGTCTATGTGATAATATTTTCTTCTTAATTTATTAAAAAAAGAATAACATATTTTTGGGTTTTGAAACATACAGTTATAAACAAATGTTTAAGACCACTGAGTCTAATTTTTTATTTTTTTTTACATATTTAAGATCATAAATTTCAAAAACTTTTCTTTATTTAAACTTCATCTCTAATTATGTCACATAAATTAAAATGAAGGTAGTAATGATAATTTGTACACACCTGTTATCTTGACTATGAATCCTTGCACCCTAGGATTAGTCGACAGAGAAATAGAAGACAAGCCAGAAGATAAGCTCCATTGCACCAAAGCTTCATCCACGGCACCACACTCCACCATCTTATTCGTTATCCATAACAACTCTTGCGCGTGTTTCTCAGCTGCCAAGTCATTCACACTTTCCTCAAGACCGGGAACAGTAGGTTGCCTCTTGTTTTGGAAAAGGCTCGTGGCAGTGCCCACCCATGGAAAAAATGTGCTCAAACCTTTGAGCGACGACACCACAAAAGAACCCAAAAGCAGGGACCGAAGAATGCGTGAAGGCCAAGTCCCTGAATCCTCCGACATACGGGGACTCTTTAAAGAGCTATATAAAAGTCCTGATGTACGTGCGAATGCGGAAGCCAAGGCCGCACGATTGACATAGATCATTTCCACATGTCCAGATCTGGTGTTCTCATCTACGATCTTGTCAGCCATCCCCAGTGCAAACTGATACTTCCTCGAGGAAGTTGGAATCTCATTTAGCAACGCCAGTATCTGAAATTCTCACGAATTAATAAGAAACATCGAATGGTCAATAGAGGCTGATCAAGATCGATTTGAAATTATGGTTGGATTATAGGCCTTTCGAATTACTGGATTCCAAAATAATAATTTATACATATTAAATAGATTCTTAACAACAATATAAACTACCAAAGTGTGCAGGAGAACTGTATCCTCACCTGTCCATCCGCCATGATTGCCAAAACACCTCTAGAATTCAACAAATATAACAAGTACAGCTCGAGTCCTGTCTCTTTGTTTTGGCTTTTTTATTCTACTCAATAGAAGTCAGAGAAATAATATGCGCTCAAGTTCAAGGAAATTAACTGAAGCTTCTTATCGAAAATTGTTGCATTAGGTAAATCCCTTAGATTTTACTAAGAGAACTACTTTAGATTTACACCGAGTTATTTATCACGGAAAAAAGCTCAAATATACCATCGAATTATAGAAAATGACTCATTTATATCATGTTAAAAAATTATCCTTTGACGGGGAGGTGCGTCCACCCATATTTAATGAATTAAACACTAGTGTTCCGCATATTGGAGGCTTTGTCTCTTCACACTTGCATAATCTACTAAGTGAGTAGATGACCGTAGGGCCAAGAATCGTCAAATTTCGTTGAGAAATTAAAGAGATATTGGTCCACGAAGTAAGGTGTTTGAGGCATGAAAATATGGTGTGGGACAAATCTACCACATCGGTGGGAAAAGGAAGAATTGTTCTCTTTATAAGTCTCTTAATTGGCTAAGGGTTTGAGACTCCAAGGGGTAACTCATGTGTTCAAAGGAGGGAGGACCTAGATGTGCTTGGGTTCAAGGCTAAGCCCACAGGCGCGCCGCCGCCGCCCGTCCGTCCGGTCCGGTTGTGGGACTTTCTGATATTATCTCTTTGGACCCCAAATTGTTTAATATTTATAGTTTGGTCCCTAGAATTTCTGGAAAGTTGAATTTGGAACGATGGAAGGCTGAAAGTTTCTACTCCAATCAACCATTACTTGGCTGATTAACTCCTCCATAATCAGCCCTCCTTCAATGGCCATTAACAGCCCTCCTAATGGCTATTAACAACCATATTTTGGCAGTTGAGGAGTCTCTCCCTCATGCTATATATTGATGCCTTTTGGCTCAATTGTTAGTGACGAAAAATATACAAAAACAGTATAGAAAAACACAGAAGAAGAGACAACATTTATATACACAGAGACAAACATAAGAGACATTGAAATTCAGTCCAGAAACGTTGGGACGAAAACAGAAACTCTTCCTTCCTTTTCCATTTCTTCAGCAAGGCGTTTCGTGTTTATTTTCTTCGTCAGACTCAACCTATTTGCTTTGTAGTGTTGAGATTAAAGTGTTGTTTTATCTTGGTAGACTATTGCCCGTTAACGTAAAAGCATATATACGGGGCAATCTTGTCTTAAGGACAGAGTGCAATCACTCGACTCAGCACACAGTTGTAACCATCCAGATTTAGTGTTTCTTGATTTCAGGTTATCAAGATTCAAGACACAACAAGCTTGCGGCAGTTCTGAACATTGGCATATTTGTTTATCGTTTCGAACACTTGTAATATTTATTTACTTCTCGTACTGCTTTACAATATCCTACATATCACTCGTCAACAGTTTGACTTATTTATGTCATCATCGTTATCAAAATGACGCATCCATGTCGTTTTTCATTAATGTTGTTTTACAATAACATTTTTCATCAATATCAACGTTAATGAAAAATGACATAGATGAACCATTTTGGTAACGGCAATGACATAGATGAGTCATTTTGATAACGGCGATGACATAAATAAGTCAAACTATTAACGAATGACATAAATGAGTCATTTCTGATAATTCAATCACATATTTAAATTTTTTTTTCCTTTTATCTTAACTATTGCGTTAACCGGTTATAGATAGATATCAATTGGGAAATAAAGGTAATACGGAAATCGACTTAAAGGACTAACATGTCGGATCTGATGGTAAGGTTGGGACCCTTAAGAATTTTGGTCTATATTCTCTCCTAATACAGAATTTCTGTTACGATTTTTTTTGTTAATCTACTGACAATGATACATTAATTTAGTAGTTAAACGGTAAGATCGGAAAGTCCCATGTTCTGATTAAGTTGAAGAATTTGATCAAGAAAAAAGTAAAAAACTTACTCTTCTAACTATTGTATTTTAGAGAGTGCAAACATCAGTGGTCATAAATAAAGTACTACTTTTTGGGGTCCTGATAAATGAAGTACTTGTATACATGCTCCTGGTATGTTAACAGTATATGTACTACCAAAATTTTAACATCTAAGGATGAGGGTGGATAACAAGTACTCTTTCTATTCAATTTATTTGTCATATTCTTTTTCTTAGTCCTAAGAAAATATTTCCTATTTAAAATGATTTAATTTTATATTATTTATCTTATATATATATATATATATATATATATATATATATATATATATATATATATATATATATATATACTTGTTTTAAATCTTAAGCTTCAATTTTTTATTTTTTTTTTGTAATTTCTTGAATTTTAGACACACCATCAGATACATTAAATTGATAGAGTGAATAATAAAAACAAAAAATCAACCCAAAGTTACGACATGATTAGGGATGACAATGGATCGGATCTGGACCGGATCCTACTAGATTCAGATCCGTTTTCATACATGGATTCAGATTCATCGGGTCCATAAAAATCAGATCCGGATCCAGATTCATCGGGTCCATAAAAAGCAGATCCAAATCCGGATCAACGGATCGGATCTGGATCCACATGTAAAAATTTGCCTTGCTAAGAATGTAACCTTGCTAAGAATCTTTTTTTTGAACAGACAAATAATTTTTACTTGGCTAACAGTTTATTGTGTTTCAATTTTAAAATGTTCATATGAGATATTTTGTTCGTTGTCTCGTTTTGATTGTGAGCTATTAATTGAAAATGTTGGACAATGATAATAGATGTGGAAAATGATGACTAGTATTTTCACAATGCAGAACTTGCATGTGCTTGAAATCTTCACAAATGAAGTGAATATAATTTTAACTACTTGTCTATGGAGATATTAGTCATTCACTAATATAACATTTATTTTATTATCGAAGTTACCTCTTTATTTTTTGTTTTTGAGTTAACGCGGAAATAAATTAAACTTATTTTGAAAATTAAACTTGCAATGATGTGCTTAACAATTTTAAAAAAATACTTATAAAATTATATTCTAGGTTATGAATATATTTCATAAAAAATGGATCATCCAGATCCGGATCCGATCCGTCAGAAACGGATCCGATCCGTCAGAAACGGATTCAGATCTGATTCGGATTCGTCGGGTCCAAATTTTAAAAATTTATATCCTATAAAATATATCTAAATTTACCAAATTTGGACCGAATCGAAGATCCACCGCCATCTCTAGACACGATGGTACTAAAGGGAGAAGAAAAGTTTCTATATATACTTTAATTTCGAAATATGGAGGGATGCATCTGACTTTTTATCTTTTTCCACGTTAAGGCACGAACTGACAATTGAGAGAAAATAAATTACGTGTTGTGAGGAGAGCTGAGAACTGTTGCATGCGCTGAAGAACTGACACGTGGCATGACATGCATCCCAAAACTTGAATGAGGTATATGTTTGTTCTTGAAAACCTATATCTCGAAACGGCAGACCGAAAACGACAAACATAATATAATACTCCGTCCCTTAGTTTTAAAAAATTATCTGATGACTTAACATAAAATTTTTAAAAAATATTTTAAAATATTATGCTTTTAAATTAAAAATATTAAATTAAAGATGTGTTTGAGTGTATAAAATGATTTTTAATCTTATAATTTTAAAGATATCAGGTGAAAAGTTTAAAATTGAAATGAAAAGTAAAAAAAAAAAAAAAAAAGAATAGACATTCATTTTAAAATGAATTAAAAAAAAGGTAAAACAAACGCTTCAATGGAAGGGAGTAACTGTGGGTTACAACAATTGCAGTAAACGGGAAGTAAGTAAATATTATAAATTGCTAGAAAGGATAAACTAAAGATTACAACAAACTGGAATCAAGAACGTTATAAACTCCTAGTGATTTGTTGAGTCGAATGATGATACTATGTCTTTAAGACAAGATTGCCCCGTATATATCCTTTTACGTTGTCGGATAATAGTCTCCCAAGATACAACAACAACTTAACAAATTAGCAAAGGAAACTCAAGTGTTTCTCTTGAAGAAATTTGAGTATAGTGAACTTGCTAGAGATGAAGAAGAAGATTTCAGAAAATTCTGTAAGTGTTTCTAAGTGTTGAACAATTGAGTCAAATGCCTCAATTTATAATGTAAAAATATGACCCCTCAACTAGCCAACTAATGGCCTTTAATAGCCATGTAATGACACTTATTGAGAAGTTACATTCAGCCAAATAATAGCTGAATTGATGTGCCAAATAATGGAGATTCAATGCTCCAAAATCAGCCCAAAAGTCAGAACTTTCCATCTTTCCGTCGCAGCATTCTGCCTCCGAAGCGTCGCGGCTCTGCGAATTAGCGTCGCGGATCCAGTGGCTGAACACCCAATTAGCGTTGCGGCTCCGCGGCGATTTCTAACTCGTTTCATCTTACACTTCGCACACTTCTTCTTTCGTTTACCAACGTGGAATACTTGTCATTTGACCAATAACCATCCATCATTCTATGTCTCAAACGTCTCACTTATGTACCATATCTCTTTCACTAATGAAATTTGCGATACTTGGCACTATGTGTACACGTGTGTGGAAACGACGTTTCCGACGTGCAGGGCCCCAATTGTTCGAGTCATAAATAATAGGATACACTTAATTCCACATTAGTAAACTTTCAACAATCCCTTCTTGAAAGAGATTTTGGCGCACTCACAAGGTGCCTATTTCAAGCAATCTTTCAGCTGACAAATGTTGCATCTGGATAGGTAGCTTCCGCTTTGAACCTTTCATAGTTGAATACCATCGAACTTACTTACTGCGCGGTGAACGTGATGTCTTGAACCGTTAGTGTTTAGTGTAAGTCAAGTCAACGGTACCAACACAACAACTTCCCTTACTCTGTTCTTCATAATATTTTGTCCGTTGTGGCCGTGGACACTTCTTGGATTCTTAAGTGCATTCATTTGAGGCGGCATGTCCTCGCACTTAAATTGGTGGTCTCCTACAATGTATCCTGCTATACCCCACTTTACAAGTGTTAGGAACTATTAAAAGTTTTCCCAAACCTAACCTCAACCGTTGAGGATCATTTAAGGTTTTGAAAACTTAACCTCTACCCACACTGCAGATAGCACTTAACGTCTATCATGGGAACGACTTTGGATTTGGTGTTTCTTTATAGAAATTATTATCCGAAGTGCTCATGCTTCCACCGAAGCGCTCAACTGTACCTTTACAACTTAGTTTTCCCATTGAACCTAATTCCTGGGATCTCCGGTCAGTAAGACCACAACCTAATGGTCTTATGTCTCCGTCGAATATGACGAGACTTGTCATTGTACATAGAACTTCGTGCCCTTCCTAGAGCCGACTGACTGTCGCAGTGGATCATTACAGAAGGTATGGGTTTGTCCCAACAAGGTACATCCTCTACGAAGTCGTGAAGCCACTCAGCTTCTTCTCCTTCTTTGTCTAAAGCGATAAACTCTGATTCCATCGCAGATCAGGCGATGCAAGTTTGCTTAGAGGATTTCCAAGACATAGCCCCACCACCAATTTTAAATATATACCCACTGGTAGACTTGGTGTTTTCTATATCAGATATCTAGTTTGCATCATTGTACCCCTCTAGTACAACTGGATATCTCGAATAATGCAACTCGTAAGTTAGCGTGTATTTTATGTATCGTAGTACCCGATTCAATGCCTTTCAATGATCATTACTCGGATTACGGGTAAACCTAGCTAACTTGTTGACTGCATAAGCAATATCAGGTCGGGTGCAATTTGTTATGTACATCAAACTTCCAATCACCTGTGCTTATTGCTCCTGGCATACGGGTGCACCATGATTTTTATCAAGCTTTTGATTTCTATCCAGTGGTGACTTCATAGGCGAACTGTCAAACATCTCGAACTTTCTCAACATATCCTCGATGTAGTGAGACTGAGATAAGACCAGTCCGTCAGACGTCTTAGAGATCTTTATCCCTAAGATGACATCTGTGATAACCATATCCTTCATGTCGAAGTATTTTATTTCAACATGTTCTTAGTCTCTAAGATCAAGCTAAAACTGCTCCATGTGATCAACATATCATCTACGTACAGGCATATCATGACGAACGAGTCGTAGTTACCTTTAGTGTAGACATATTTGTCACATTCATTAATGGAGAAACCCTTTGATAGTAGAGTACTATCAAATTTTTCGTGCCATTATTTCGGGGCTTGTTTCAGCCCGTACAGAGATTTGACAAGTCGACAGACTTTCTTCTCTTGCCCTGGAACCACATACCCCTCGTGTTGTTCCATATAAATTTTTTCTTCCAAATCACCATTTAGGAAGGCTGTCTTGACATCCATTTGATATATCTCAAGGTCACGCAACGCTGCGATCTCAATGAATACTCGTATGGACGTCATCCTAGACACAGGGGAGTACGTGTCAAAATAGTCAAGGCCTCCCTTCTGCCGATAGCCCTTGACTACCAACCTGTCCTTGTACTTATCTATAGACTCATCTGCTTTATACTTCCATTTGAGTATCCATTTACAACCCAACGGTTTGTTTTCCGGAGGAAGATCAACCAACTCCTAAGTATGGTTATGCAGTATGGAGTCTATTTTACTCTCAATAGCTTCTTTCCAGAGCGGTGCCTCTGGAGTTGACAACGCTTCAGCAATTATCCTTGGTTCGTCATCAACCATATATGCTACAAAGTCAGGACCGAAGGATTTATCCTTCCTGGCCCTTTTACTTCGCCTTGGTTCCATCTCTGGAGTCTCCAAGTTCTGAGAATCTGGACCACTAGATTCCGGATATTCAGCCACTTTGAGGTCCACTAGATCTGAACCGTCTAGATCCGGGCAGTCAACGACTCCTGGTTCGTGAGAGCTTTGTTCATAACTTCGTTTGCGAGAGGTTATGTCTTTTTCCTTTCTAGGAAAAGTATCATCAAAGAATTGAGTATTCCTTGATTCCATGATTGTACCCCCGTGGATATCTGGAATATCTAACTTATGCACTAAGAAGCGATAAGCACTACTGTTATTTGCATATCCGATGAAAATGCAATCTACAGTCTTAGGCCCAATCTTGACATGTTTTGGCTTGGGTACTTAGACCTTTGCCAAACAACCACACACCTTTAAATATTTATAGGTGTGTTTCTTTCCCTTCCATGAATCATATGGAGTTTTGTCCTTACCCTTATGTGGGACTCTGTTAAGAATCGTATTAGCGGTAAGGACGGCTTCTCCCCACATATTTTAGGGAAGACCGGATTTGATGAGCAAGACATTCATCATTTCCTTCAATGTGCGATTCTTGCGTTCAGCAACACCGTTCGACTGAGGTGAGTATGGAGCCATCGTTTGATGAACAATGCCCGATTCGACACAATATTCCTCAAATGGCGCTACGTATTCTCTTCCTCTATCACTACGAATGGATTTAATATGCATGCTTAGTTGGTTTTCAACTTCTGCTTTGTAATGTCGGAACGCTTCAAAGGCTTCATCTTTACTTTTCAACAAGTAAAGGTAACAATACATTGTGCTATCATCAATGAATGTCACAAAGTACGTGTTCCCCCTAGTTTGTGCAAACTTCAAATCACATATATCTGTGTGAATAAGTTCTAGAGGGGCGGTATTCCTTTCGACGGATCGAAAAGGAATCTTTGTGAGTTTTGCCTCTACGCACACCTCACAATTATGTTGAGAGTTTATGTCGATAGACGGCAACAACTCCAACTTAACCAACCTTTGGATGGACTTATAGTTAACATGTCCTAATCTATGATGGCATAAATTAGAGGACTCAGGCAAGTAAGAAGAATCTTCAATATTATTGCTTGCACGTATTACAGACATGACGTTAACTTTGAAAATGCATTCACAGATGAAGCCTCTTCCCACAAACGTTACATTCTTGGTGATTACAAATTTATTGGACTCAAATACTAGCCTAAAACCAGCATTAACCAATAAATGACCTGAAATTAAATTCCTCCTAATGTCAGGGACATTCATCACCTCCTCATTTCCAGAAGTCATCTTTAAGACTACCTTTCCTACCCCCAGTACGTCAGAGGAAGCGTTGTTACACATGAACAACTTCTTGTTTGTAACTGGTGTATATGTGGAGAAGGCATCTCTATTGGAACAGATGTGTCTGGTAGCACCCGTGTCCATCTACCATTGCATGGGATTCTCAACAAGGTTTGCTTCAAACACCACCGCTGAGAACTCCTCAATCATGTCGTCAAGAAGCGTGTCTTTGACGACGTTAACACGTTCCTTGCCTTTAGCCTTGGCCTTCTCTTGTTGCTCAGTCTTGAGCTTGCGGCAGTCCTTGATTATGTGACCAGGTTTCTCACAGTAGTGACAGTTCCCATTGAACTTCTCTGTCGTCTGGGTCTTGCCGTCTCTTTGGAACTTGCGCTTCTTGCTTGGGTTTCCTTTGGCCTCAGAGATTTGCCTTTTCCTCAACGGGTTGTTTTCCCCTAGGTAAGGCCTTCTTATTATCTTCATGAATCTGAAGTTTGATAATAAGTTCCTCAAATGTCATTTCCTTTGTCTTGAGTTTTAAGTAACTCATAAACTCATTCCACGAGGGAGGTAACTTTCAATCAGTGATGGAACCAAAAACTGCTCATTTGGTTTCATACCTTCCAAATCCAGGTGATGTAGAATCATTTGAAATTCCTGGACTTGGGACATCACAGTTTTGCTATCCACCATATGAAATTCCAGGAATTTCCCAATGATGAATTTCTTCGTAGCAGCATCTTGTGCATTGTACTTCTTCTGCAGCTTTTCCCATAACTCTTTGGTTGTGCCTACGACGCAATACACCGTGTAGAGTGAGTCTGACAGACAGTTCAGAATATAGTTCTTACACAAGAAGTCACTATGACTCCAAGCATCAAGAACCATCTTCATGCCATTGACGACATGGATACCTTGGCCCCCTCCAGCCATTTTATTAGACTGGGGGTCCACTTCATCTCCAGCTTGTGGAGGATCTTCTATTAGGAAATGAGTCATTCCCATAACAGTCAGATAAAACAACATCTTATGTTGTCATCTCTTGAAGTTGGAGCCCATAAACTTCTCTGGGCGTTCATTGTGGAAACCGGTGGGTGGAGGAACAATAACGTTCCCTTGAGCAACCGGAAAGGCGTTGGATGAGCCTTGAGCAGTAGTGAAGGCATTAGGTGTGCCTTGAGCATCAATGAGGAAGGCAGAGGGGTTGCCTTGAGTAGCAGCAGAATCAGAAGAGAGTTGTTCTCTTCCAGTCATCTTTCTAAGCACTTACAACAATGTTGTCTTAAAATTGTGGGTTACAACAATTGCAGAAAATGGGAAGTAAGTAAATATTACAAATTGCTAGAAAGTATAAACTAAAGATTACAACAAACTGGAATCAAGAACGTTACAAACTCCTTGTGATTTGCTGAGTCGAGTGATGACACTCTGTCTTTAAGACAAGATTGCCCCGTATATATCCTTTTACGTTGTCGGGAAATAGTCTCCCAAGATAAAATATCAACTTAATAAATTAGCAAAGGAAACTCAAGTGTTACCCTTGAAGAACTTTGAGTATAGTGAACTTGCTAGAGAGGAAGATGAAGATTTCAGAAAATTCTATAAGTGTTTCTAAATGTTGAACAATTGAGCCAAATGCCTCAACTTATAGTGTAAGGATATGACCCCTCAACTAGCCAACTAATGGCCTTCAAAATCCATGTAATGGCACTTATTGAGGGGTTACATTCAGCCAAATAATAAATGAATTCATGTGCCAAATAATGGAGATTCAATTCATGTGCCAAATAATGGAGATTAAATGCTCCAAAACTAGCCTAAAAGTTAGAACTTTCCATCTTCATGTCGCAGCATTCTGCCTCCGAAGCGCCGCGGCGCTCCGGCGCCTCGGATCCGACGGGGCTGCTTCGCGACTCCGCGATGATTTCCGACTCATTTCATCTCACACTTCTTCCTTCGTTTACCAACGTGAAATCCTTGACATTTGGTCAATAACCGTCCATCATTCTATGTCTCAAACGTATTACTTACGTACCAATATCTCTTTCACTAATGAAATTTGCGATACTTGGCACTACGTGTGCACGTGCGTGAAAACGACGTTTTCGACGTGCGAGGCCCCAATTGTTCGAGTCATAAATAATGGGATAAACTTAATTTCACATTAGTAAATTTCCAACAATATATATAAATGAGAAGTTAAATTCAGTATAACATGAGTATTACTAGAAATCAATAACGAGCAGAAATTCAATTTCTTTCCTACGTTAAGTTAGTTCAATCATATTACTAATTATTTTCTCCAATGGCTCCTTGAGAACTTTGTGTGTGATACACTACCAAAACACAGAATACCAACAAAAAAAGATCAACTGGAACTTTTCACTAACGCTAGTGATTTACGAATCTCATTTTTCCTTGATCGTTTATTTCTATTCCGTTATTATTTATTTTATAATTTATCATTATTAAAAAGGCACTTCCTAAAAGTAATTCATTGAATCTATCATATTCTATTACTCCTATATTTATTTTATACTCTAAGTCTTGGATTTTGAATCTTAAGTTAATACTTTTAGTAATTATTATTTCTCTTTCATTCTCAGGATTATTTATTCTCTTTTTCCATCAATTTCCCATATCTATCCATATTTTATCAAATTTATCACATTGTTGTTCTAATTGTTTTATTTTTTCTTCTAATTTTATTTCTTTTGCCTTGTATTTTAAGTATTTTAGTTGGGAAAATATCTCTTCTGATAAAGCTGTCCTTATTTCCTTTAATTTTTGTTTTTTCGCTATTATTTCTCTTTGTATATTGATATATTATTGGTAATCTGAATATAGTTTTTCCTAATACAATTCTCATGTTTTCTGCTACTATCTAGTTCTTTTGATTGTTCATTAAATTCTGATATTCTTGCTCTATGTGATCTGGTTCTCTTCCACCTATGTGATTCTAATACGTCTTTTCTTGCTAAGCATAAATCTGATCGGCTATCAATAAAGATTTTTTGTTTTATCATTTTATTAGGCTTGTATTCTATATGGGCTTCTATATAGATTGCTACCATCAGGTATTAGGACTTTATTCGACACTCGTTTCTCTTAATCTTTGTTGGAGGTTTTCATCTTGTTCTAATTCTCTTACCTCTTGGCGAATGTTTTCATCATCCATCATTATTTGTATATTCCTTCTTATTTTAGTAAGTCTCCAATTTAACTCGCTTATTTTTTCTATTATTTTCCTAAAGTTTTTTGTAACCTTGTTATAACTATCATTATAATATTTATTTCCTGTTTCACTTGTGGTTGCAGTTGTAACAAGCTTATAGCGAACATATTGTTCACATTGTATCCAGTAATCCCTTTCTTCCAGAAGTTTGCTTTTTTCTTTTTCTATTATGTTCATTTTACTCAGAAGTATTTTACTCAGAAGTACTTTCACTTTCTTATCGTTGGTTAATGAAGTTAATATTTTCTAAATCTGATTCACTTTCATCAGTTTGACTGACATAGAAATTGTCTTATTCATACCATTTGTCATTATCTTCTTTAATATGTTGTAAACTCATTATAAATTGTGTCGTATTTATGTATTTTACTCCTTTTTTCTTTAGTTTTGGACATTTATTCGCATAATGTCCTTTTTCATTACAGTTCCAGCATTTACATTCTTTAGCCTTTTCTGTTTCTACGAGTTTCACATATTTTCTTTTTCTAAATTTTCTCTTGTATCTAAATTTCCTTCTGGTTTCAGGGGTATTTTTGTATCTTTTAAATCTCTTTTTCCTATAAGGTTTGTAATAAAGTTTATTGCTATAATTGTGTTTGTTATAATTTTTGTAATTGTTATTTTTCCTGTATTTCTTCGTTTGATAATTTTTACTATTCTTTTTATATTTTCTCTCTTTTCTTTTATCATCGCATCCAAATACTAGTCTCATTTATGTGAATCGACATACTTCTCTTAATCCTAGTTTCTTATCTTTTTTAATTTTTTGTTATATTCTAAATTCTTCGCATTTCTGCATTAAGTATGCTCTTAGTACTCTTATTCTTTCTCCTAATGTGTTTTCTTTTGGTTCTAATTGAGTGTATTCTTTTGATATCTCAGTGTTATAAGGTGTTGGTAAGTGGTCATAATAAAGTTGTTGATATATCAGACCTTCTTCTGGTAAGAATCTTGCTTCATAAAAGAACTTACTAAAACTAATTGTATATTCTGGTAATTTATTAATCTTACAACATTTCATATTGTTTAAATTCATTACTATTTCAATTTTTCTTTCTGCAAGTACGTTTTCTCTAGCTACTAACCATCTTTCTCCTAAGAATTCTCTTTTTAGTATAACATCAAATATTATCAACATAGATTTCCAATCTGTTGCATGGCTAAGTACTTCTCCTCTTAATTGATATGCTATAGACTCTATCCAGTATGCTACTTTTCCAATTAATGTTCTAGATATTAATTCATACATATATTCTAAGTTTTCTGTTTGTGTAGAGTTCATTATTGCTATATACATTCCAAGGTTCCAATCAATTATTCTTCTTCCTATTTCTTGTTCATCATAAACATTATCCAGGTCTATAAAATATCCATTGTAATTTACTCCTTGTGCCATTGATCCTACAAATTCTTTAAACTCTACTTGTTATCCTACTGGTATGTGGTTTGGTAATCTCGTCCGGTTTCTTGCTATTACTTCTAAATTAGGGTCTACTAGTTCTTCCTCAGGATAATCATTTGCGTCTTCATTTATTACATCATCTGTTTCTATTTATGTTTTCGTAGGTCTATTATATTCCTCTTCTATATCACTTTCAGGTTCTTCTTCTATGATAGCATATCCTTTTCATTTTTTGTAAGGCTTCTATTATCTGATTGTTTTCCTTTACTATTTCTGAGCTTCTTCATTTTCTACTTCCTCTATAAATTCCACTACTTGTATTTCTTGGTTAGTTGATTTATCGTTACAATCTGAATCACTATCAGTTTTTTCGTTACTACTAGTACTTTCATCACTTGTATTTTTCCTTACTTTCTTTTTTCCTTTTAACCTTCTCATTTGTTCTCCAAGGATTTGCATTTCTTCTTTTAGTTCTTCTAGTTCTTGTTTTACCTCTTTTAATTCTTCTTTTCTGCATTTTAATTCTGCTTTAGTTTCATTTAATTCTTCTTTTGTTTGTTTTAATTCCACCTTTGTTTCTTTTAATATTTTTTTCGTGTCTTTAAACTTGTGTTTATATTTGTTGTACTTATCATACCATTCTTCGTTAGTATGTAATTTCAACCTCGTATTCTTTGTTTTCAACTCAGATATTCTGTTGTTCTTGTTTATCTAGTTTTAGGTTTAAATATTCGTAGGTTGTCTTTTCTGTATCTTTTAAGTAAATGTTTTCTTCTCTTGAATCTTTATCTTCTTTTGGTGTTCTTGTCCTTATAGGTTCATATTTGTATCTTTCTTTTTCTATTATCTTTTTCCCATTATTTTTTAGAAACGTAAGTACACCGGGTATACTAGGTTTTTGTTTTTCCCTTAAAATTGTCCTTTTTTATTTAATATTACTAGGCTGTCCAATGTTTTTCTACTTGTGTGGATAATTTTGGTTTTATTTTGCTAATGTCCATCATTATAGGTTTTTTACTTCTTCTCCGCGCATCCATTGACACTATTTCTGGTTGTTGCGCTGTAGTATTAATCATTGTATTTTCTTTACTTGTACTGGGTTCATTATCTCCTGCTACATGTTTACCTTTGTTTTTGTCTTCTATTATCACATTAAGCTTTTCTAATATTAATTTAAACGTTGGTATTTCATATATATCCCATAGGTTAGCCATTTCTTCTCTTATCACCTGTTGTATTTGTGTTTGATTTTCTTTTATTTCATCCATTATTGTCAACGTGCTTTTCAACTTTTCTTTTACTATTATTTCTTCCCATAATGCATTAATCTTTTCGTTATAATTAGTCAGGATTATTTATTCTCTTTTTCCATCCAATTAGATAATATGAAACAACAAGTGTTATTGGGAAACAACTTCCTAGATTACTTTAAAACACAAGTTATAGATAGCAATACTTTTAGCTTACAAACACCTTGTAATAAATGGATAGTATTAAAAAGAATATTACCAATACATACATTAAGATTATGTACTATAAAAACTGATAGGAATAATAACCTACAACAATTAAAAGAAAAATATCTCAATATACTAAAAATAAACTTTGGAGAAAATCCAATTCAACTGTGGGAAAAAAATATATATGCATAAATAAAACTGATAAACGAAGGTGATATAATTAGATCCAAACCTATTAGATATGTTCCAACAGATCAAAGGGAATTCGAAACCCAATTAAAAGAATTACTATAATTAAAAATGATACAAGAAAGTAAAAGCTCACATAGCAGCCCAGCCTTTTTAGTAAGGAAACATAGTGAACAAAAAAAGAGGAAAAAACAGAATGGTAATTGATTATAGAGAACTAAATAAAAAGACAATATTTGATGGATATCATATAAAAGAAACCTTATTAACCGACTAGGAAACAAAAAATGATTTAGTAAGTTTGATTGTAAAAGTGGATTTTGGCAAATAAAACTAACAAAGGAATCAAGATCTTTAACAGTCTTTAGCGCCCCTCAAGGACACTATGAATGGAATGTACTACCCTTTGGATTAAAAAATGCACCACAAATATTTCAAAGAAAAATGGACCAAGTATTTAGAAAGTTAACAGAATTTTGCATAGTATATGTCGACGACATATTAATATTTAGCAATAATCTAGACGATCATATAAAACATCTAGAAAAATTTATAGTAACTATAAAACAACATGGAATACTATTATCTGAGAAGAAATCTGAAATATTTAAAAATAGTATCGAATATTTAGGATACATTATAGATAACGAAGGATTACAACTACAAGAACATATAGTAACAAAGATAAAAAAATTTAAGGAAAAACTAGAAAATAAAAAAGAAGTACAACAGTTCTTAGGAGTAATAAATTATGCTTCAGACCATATAAAGGATTTACCATTCTTAAGAAAACCATTGCAAGAATTGATAAAGAAAAACATAACCTTTGAATGAAAACAAGAACATACTAAGGCCATAAAAGATATCAAGGAAAAGGTAAAAACACTACCAAAACACTGAATACCAACAGAAAAAGATCAACTGGAAATTTTTACTGACGCTAGTGATATAGGATGGGGAGCAGTTCTCATAGCCTATGATAAAGAAGATATAGATAAATAGAAACCACTAATTTATGGACATAGAGGAGGAACATGGAAACCAAATGGGAAAAATTATCATATAAATGATAAAGAGTTATTAGCAGTAAAATTTGGAATAAAGAGATTTCATTACCACTTGCTACCAGTAAAGTTTGTTGTTAGAACTGACAACACACAGGTAAAAGCTTTTATTACAAACAAGATAGACCCTTTACCAGAATTGAATAAAAGGAGAAAATGACAATCATTCTTTTGTTGTTAAGAACATATCTGGAACTAAAAATGTTTTAGCTGATTTTCTTAGCAGATATAACAATGTCGATCAACAATGATAAACTTGAAGAATACATTACCAACGCCATGAATTCCATTATACAAACCAATGAAATCCTAATATCCAGATTACAAGAAAACATCAATATTATAAACCAACTCAGAGAAGCCATACAAGACTTGATAACCCTGAAGACTTTACAAAATGAAACCCAATCCAGATCACCTATCACTACACCTGAAAAACCAAAAATCCCTACTACCAAAACTTTGGCACAATTTGTATCAAAACTAGCAACCATGCCATCTTCAATACCATCCTCTTCATCAACAGTATCAATGGCCAACAAGCTGAGATATACACCTGAATACATCAGCGCTTTTGCTTAAGGATCTGAAAAAATTACTACTTTGATAGGGATCATGTAGCTTTGCTACTCGAAGCCCAACGGAATAGGGAGCCTATAGTATTTACTACCTGCAGCCCAACTGAATACTCTGATAAGGGAGCCTGTAGTATTTACTATTTGCAGCCAAATTCACTATCATGTATTACTACGAAAGACGAAATTATGTCAAGGAAAAAAGAATCTGATGAAAGAATCAAAAGAAGATATTATCAAGGACACCTGGAAAGCAGCAACAGGAAAATATATCATCAAGAAGGACAAGACAAAAAACTTTCGAAAAATATCAGCAGACAAACTGTACCACTTTAGACTTTTGAAAAAGTGATTACTGTTTACTTTACGACTTTGGAAAAGTGATTACTGTTTACTTTACGACTTTTTGAAAAGCAATTCTGTCATATTATCAGCCGAGGTTATCTATATAAGGAGTCTCTTGTAACCTGATTATTCATTCAAAAAATTTCTATACAAATCCTTACTTGAAAATCTCTATGTCGAGCTAAATCCCCTCCTTAGTCTATAATCCAAATCAATTGTAATATCATAATACCAGAGAAAAGAACACTTTGAAAGATTATAATTAGAACCATATTAGTCTATAAACCTGCACCTTAGCAAGAATTTTAGAAGAGAGTCTGTTGAGAACTCCCAGGCACCTAGGCTAATTATCCCGCAAATTCGGTGGAAGATGAAGGGAAGTAGAGCCAAGGATGGGTTGAGATCTCCGGTGATCTGAAACTCTGATTAAGATGTATGATTTCTAGACTATGTATTTTTAATTATGATCTTGATAAGTGTTAAACTCTGTAATTATGATGTTCATTTTGATTAAAGATTATAGGCTTTTATTTAAAAATGAATTTTGAGTTGATACTACCCGTCTCCTTATTACATGCTTATTATTTGATAAACTTAGACAAAACTTTATTAATCTACTATCTATATTCCTACACTTTTCAGGATTATTAGATGATGAAAAGATCCGACCAGAAAGTAAACTAATGCATGTTAGTTAAAGCTAAGAGAGAGAAAAGGTAGAATACAAAGAAACCCTTTCAATTTACACCACGTAGCACGAAAGAGGAAGTTGTCACTTTTGATGGCTGATGAATGGTGACATAAGCAGTGGGACAAATAATTTTAACTACACAACAAAGTGAAATAGTCAACAACATTGAGGCTATTTATTGAGCTAAATCAAGTTGTACTATAATTAATTCACAAGGTACAAAAGGCAGCAGCAGATAAAAGTATTAAATACCGAAAACACCCTTAAAACAGTTAGGGGTGGCGTATCTAAGTTCGGTTCGGTTTTGTATAAAAAAGTATGAACCGAATAAAATTCAGTTTTTTTTTTAAAAAATCAATCAAATGTTTTTTAAAAAATCGATATATCGGTTTATATCGCCGAACGTATCGGTTTATATCGGTTTTTTCAATTCAAATATAAAGTAAAAAAATAATAATTAAAGTCTAAAAATATAAAGTTTGTATCACATATATTCTTAAAACATGTAAAAAAACTTCAAATTAAAGTTTACATCCCCACAAAATAAAAGTCCAACACTGAAATTAAATAAACGGGTTGGGGGAATTTTTTTAAAATTGAATTTTCAACACTGAAATTGAAATTCACACCTACATTACCACAAAATTTCGACGTTGAAAAATATTATATATCGTGAGATGTTTACTAAGGAAAAGGAAAAATTAGAAATCGATTTGAGGGAAAACACAAATTGATTGGGAAAAACAAACGTTTTACTAAAAATTGGCAGCGCCAAAACACCTCACGGAAGTTTGACCGGCCACGTCTCAAAAACATACGCAAAATAAAAAAAAATTGGGTAAAACGGACATCCGATCGCAGAGTTATGACCATTTAAACTTGCACCAATTTACAACTACTTTCTCTCCCTACATTTTATGTCAATGCTTCCGTGATATGTTAATTAAGTTCATGCCGCCTTCGACTTTCATAAAAGCTTCATAGATTGGTTTCAATGGTTATGATTCAAGAGATAGCAGTAGCCTAAAATAAAAAAATAAGATTAATTACAAATTTGCCCCCAGTTCTCTGTTCGGTTCATAAAAAATTCCAAAGAACCGAATCGAATTATTTAATCTTGATTCGGTTCGATTTTTTTGGTTCAACGGGTTTTATGCTCACCCCTAAAAACAACTGGTTAAGGCTAGGTTTTTTAGACCATTATATAAAAAGTACAGCCCTAAAAGGAGAGACGTAGAAGCATAGCAAATCAAATACTAAATTGAAATTACTAAATACGCCTAACCTAAAGTAAATAAGGAGCTCAATTATCTCTTTTATATATAGGTAGGATACGTACTTTGAAATTTAAAATAATTAAGTTTATACTTTTTATTTTTATTCTTAATTATGAGAACTTTTTACAATAACACAACACATTTAAATTATAAATTTCAAAAACCTTATAGCTACAAACAAAAAAGGACAGTGTGATGCACTAAGCTCCCGCTATGCGCGGGGTCTGGAAAAAGGCCGGATCACAAAGGTCGACTGTACGCACCCTTACCCTGCATTTCTGAAAGTGGGTCTAAAAATATTTATTTTTTTGTTAAATTTCGTAGTATATCACATGAATCAAAACTGGTTGAGATACTAAAATGTATTGAAGATTACTTTAGTAGTTAGGTCATTTTGATCCGGGTCACTCTTTGTAATTCGAAAAGAATCGTAAAAGCATGTTAAGGAGTTTAAGAGTTGATTGTGAGTGAAAATTAGGTGCATTGCCATAAAAAAAAAAGGTCATATGTGATGATAGTATGCCATCGTATAACGAATTAAACGTTGTGATGAAAAAGTGAGTGATACAAAATCGATATATTGTCACCTACTCTCTGTCTTATATATGACGATTTAACTCAGTCGCTAAAACAAATATAAAATTAATATGAATTGCAAATATGGACGTGAATATATACCATGATAACGACGTAGAATATACATCGACGAAAATATATATGGGTCTTTGACGTGGTAGACATGTCATTGTATGGGGTAAAATCTAGGGTCGACAAGTAATCTAATCAGGGTGTACCACGTGGAGGGGTGGACTAGTTAATAAGAAGTAACCCTAGTCAACATCCTAGGGGTGTTCGGTCTATAACACCTCGGGGGATCTTCGGAGTCCGGTGCGCGCCCACAGAAAGCAAAGAAAGTCCGGGACTCGATAGGCAAGAGAGCCGTTGGAACGGGGCCATCTCGTCCAAGTCCGTAGCCTGCTCGCAACGTGCTTGCACTCCCAATAACCCACGTCATGTCTGTTAGTCTCAAGCAATTCGCAACACTGAACGAAGGGGTGTTGTCAATGTTGGCATGTCACATCACTTGTACCTTAGCATTGAAAAGTCTAGTGCTTGTGTAGATAAATATACCTTCTTGGAGATGGAACAAGGCATCTCATCTCTCACACTTACAACTCTAAAAACTTTATGAATGTATAGTGTTCAAGGAGGGTTTAGTCACTTTAATCCAAATATCTACCCTACTCGTCTTAAGCCTACATTACAAGCCGCGAAAAGACCTAGAATGACCGCAATTGAACCATCCAATGTTAGTGGCATTAAAATCAAGTCCAAGCTTATGACATTTGCATTTGTGACATGTGTACTTCTTTCTGAGTGTGAGTGTTTCTTTCTCTTTCGTCTCTTGTCCCTGTTGTACGTAAATATTTATGTGTTGGACTTTCTTTGGTCTATGTGAGGGCATATGGGTTTGAGAAATTTGTTGAACTTGATTGAATTCTCGAACTATAACTCTTTTGCAGGTCTTTCATACCAATAGCATGATGTCATTGATTGAGGCTTCATTGTAAATTGCAACCAATTTTTGTTAGTGCATCGTATTTGAAAATGTGGAAGAGAAGGGTGTTGTCATTGTTAGAAATACATACTTGTAGTTACTTGCCAAGCACATTGTAAACAATTTTACTTTGTGATGTCTAAACATTCTTGATAGTAGTGTGTGTTGTTTTAGTTGCTTGAGGACAATTAAAGACTTTAAGTTAGGGGTGTTGATGTATCGAGGAATTACGACACATTTGATATCTTTTGCATAGACTTTTGAATTTTTTTAGGAATGTTTCATGTTGTTTCTTATGTTATTTGTTGTTTTGTAGGTGCTAGATGATAAATTGGCAAAAAAAGGCAAGTTGGATGAAAAAGGCTCAAAATCCGAAGTTCAGTGATTCGGCAGTGAAAATAGAAATTACGGTCAGAATTATGGACCATAAAATCATAAGTACAGACCGTAATTCGTACCGTAAAGCTTAACTAAAACATGAGTCAACTGATGATCCAGTTACGGTAGGAATCGACAGACCGTATTTCATATTTATGGTCCGTAAAAGCGAGCGGAAAAGAAGACCTAAAGTTGAAGGATTATGTTTTACGGTGGCCAACATCAATTCGATGAACTGTATGTTGAGCTTTACGGTCTATAACGTTTTTTGCCAAGGCGATTTTGTCATAATTACCGCACTTTGGACCATTATAAATAGGTTGTGTAGGGTTTTTGTAGGTCATCTTGTCCAGAATTTATTCCCCACTTTCTATAGCATTGAAGACAATATTTTTGAGGCTTTTGAGAACAAGATTCTATTTATTTTGTCATCTTTCATTGATTGTAAACTTTCAATGCATTTTTATTGCTTTCTTTATTGCTTTGTATTATTCCTAAAACTATGAGTAGCTAATTCTAATACTAAGGTTGTGGACCCAATGGTGGATGTTATGTTAATGAGTGTATACCATTGAATATATAAATAATGGGTTATTAGTATTTATTCATTTCTTGTTCATTAAATTATTGGTTGGTGGTTACAAACATTAACCTAGGCCATTACTCTTTCTTTACTTGAAAAGGTGGATTAGGGTTGGTAGAAATGAATAACAAGAGCTCGGAGCGGTAACCCTCATTTAATAGACCCGCTTAAGAATAAGTTGAGTTTATTTGGCATGAAATTGATCATTCTTCATGTAACTCTTTCGCATTTGGGACAATCATAAAGAGGAAATACCTTCTAACTATTGGAAAATATTATCGTTACATTTCATCAAAAGGGGACACAACATTGGTTTCTTTCTCTAATTTAAGTAATCTTAAATCGACATAGCTAGTAAAATTATCAAACTCCATTACAATTTTCCGGAATAGGATTACGGCTAAAGTCAAGTGTCACGCTATGTAAAGTAATTTTTTCTCACCTTATTTCTTGTGCGATTGGACCTCAACTTTGTTGGATTATTATATTTGACAGTGACTGCTTTACTTCATAATTTAGGTGTAATTTGAGCATATGACTTGTGCGCGAATGAGGTTCACTGAGCTACCTAGATTAATCAAAACACATTTAGCATCAGTATTAGAAATACATACAGTAATCACCAATGACATAAATGTGAGGGAATGTTAGGCCATTTGTATCCTCTTCACCGAAGGTGATATCATCTAGAATATCACAAACTCTTTTGCTCGGGGTGATTGAGACTTTTATGGATTTATGTGACGAGATAACATCAACACCTAATTTTTACTTTATTTAATTATTCAGGATTTCCAAGTCACAGACGGAGTAAAATATATTTTTTAGAAGACAAAAATGATTTTACAAAAAATCATCCCGGGAATATTTGTCATTTCATTTGATAAAATTTCATCAATATGCTTATTGTATATCATATCCCATTTTTACATTAATTTGATTATCAATTGCAATTTCTAAAATTAAAGTGAAGATAATGGTGAAATTAATTGTCTTAAAATCCTCAATTTAAAGATATCAATATTTTACTCTGGAAAATTCGTAAAATTGATTAATTGAATAGGATAAGGGAATTACATCTCAATGTTAAACATGTTTTCAAATTAGAATTTTTTTGCATGATTTAAATTTCTTTAAATCCTAATTAGTATTAAATTTGGACTTAAAATAAAGCTTTCGACCTAATTAGACTATATTTAAAATTGCTTGGTCAACTTGTAATTTAAAAATGGTCACATTTTAAAGCTTTGTAAAATTCAGCTATTCCTCTTATTTTCATTTTAAATGGCCAAGCCCAGGCCAAAAGGCCCAAGACCCGGTCCAAATCCACTATTTAGGGGTAAAATCTAGCCGCACTCAATGTCTCCTCTCTTCATTGCTAAGAATGGCAACTGCCATGGTACAATTGTTTTCTGTGATTGGTATTAATTGCCCCAACACCCAGAGGTGAGAGGTGAGGCAGCCCCTCTCCCCTTCGTTGCTTTTTGAATGCGATTTTTAATTGATTTTTGTCTCATGTTAATTTCAAATGGACGATTCTGGTTGATTGAGAACTTTTGGAGGAAGATTTCCCCCCCCCCCCCAATTCGTTCTCCCACATTGATCCACGACATAGAATTTCCAGGGTTTGGATTCTCTATAAATTGAGACCCTTGTTCTTCATTTTAACAGAGAAGGTTCGAGCTTGAATTTCTAGCATTCATACTTTGAGAGCCATTTTCGAGCTAAATCCAACTAGTTTTTGCTTAATTTTGGATTCAAACCTTTTGGTGGAACCCATACTTAAGCATAATTGGTCAATCACAATTTAAAACTCCCCTTTTTGTGTGTGTTTGCGAGTGTTCAAGGTGCGAAGAAGTAAGAACAAGCCCTCCTTCGACCCTAGGCTGCCTCCAAACAAGGTAAATCACTCCCCTTTTATTTCTGTCATTTAATTTCTATCAGTATGATCTGTTCTATGTAAATGTTAGCCTATTTAATTATGTTATTGATCATGTATGTTCATGAGTTGCCTGGATATAGCTTAATCAGACCCAACTAGTATTATGACTTTATCAATTTTGAGACGTTACTTGTACTTTAGGGAGACTTAGGCACAATCTATAGTTTTCAAGCATGTTTGGTCAATTATGTATCCATAAACCAATCCTGATTAGCTAAAATACTTTAAACTAATCTATTAAGTCATAGTAGTCACCTTCAAATGCTATTCATGCTTATTTGAATATATTATGAAGACCTGAGTGTGGTATGTAGTTATGAGTATGTCCTAATCCATTCATATTAGTATGTTAAATTGATTTAATGGGTTTAGACCACTTTGAAAACAGTGTGTGTACCTTGTGTGATAGCAGTTGAAGCATCTTTATCATATTATATGATTACAAGCATAACATGTGGATTTATGGAATATGTTGGTAATCTGTTAAGGTTTGTATGCTCATTAACTAGCTTAGGAATAGCTTAGTGTTAGTATAAGTTCCAAAATAGCCTATTTTGCCTATGATACATGTGCAAGAGCTTGTATTGTTGAGAGCATGAAGCTTGTTTCCTTTATGTTCTTTGTGTGTTTAGTTTAGAATAAATTTGGATTTGTTGTGTTTCATATGACCATAAAGTTATACTGAAATGGGTTTAAAAGTGGTAATATGAACACTGAGATGGTTAAATAGCTGGTGAGACCTCATATCAAGCTGCTGGAACCTCTAAATACTATATAGAATCTCTGAAAATATGAATAGGGTAGAGAATGCTTAGAACACTTGCTGATTAGTAATGTTCCTAAGGAATAGTAGTTCATTTAGGCTCTAAATGATGTTCATGCTTAGTTTAAAGAACAGTATAGGTCAGAAGGTGGGTGTTGGAAAGTCTGTTTAATTTACCTTGGTGATTCTATGTTGTTTTCAGACACAAAAAAAGTTGCTATAATCCCAAGATGATTGTCATGTGCCAATATACTTGTTTTACTTCACAATGTGTCTATTGTGTGACTAGAGTAGCCTATCTAGCTCTGGTATAAAGAACAACATTCACTGATAGTTGTTTGGTCATTGTTATGGTTTTGACCTGTCCATCTTGCTTAGGTTAGGTTAAAATATGGATAAAATGACTCTACTAGACTTGTCTAGCTTGGACACATGCAACAAGTGATCTGTGTATTTGCTTAGTGTCCTTTGCCATCCCAGAAATCCATGTCTTTGTGTCTATCTGCCAATATGAATTTTGTGTAAGTCCTAGCATGGCCTTATTGAAACTGTTATAGCTGGATTTGAGTCTTGCCTTTATGTGGATTAGTTAATCATTTGTGCTAAGATAGGGACCATGTTGATATCCACCCTGAACCATGGAAAAGTTTTTGTTATACTTTCCCATCTTAAGACCTCTAGGCTATAGTTCAATAATCATAAGGTTTCCTGCATGCTGCATCAAGACATTTCTGTGAGTTCAACATCACCCATTGCCATGCCACGTCTTTCATTCATATGTATGTGATCTCTGTAAATGCCTAGCTGACATTCTAGCCTAAGTTAATATACATGAAGCATCTTTGAATCTACATGAGTCCATGGCTGTCTATTTAGGACTCCTAACTAGTAGTTTTCAATCTGAATACCCTGCATGTCTACTGAAGTTTACTTAGCCCATTCGAATCCTTCTTTACATTGTTGTATCCAGTCATTGGGCCTGTGTTTGCTATTCAGATGTTTAGGCTGTGCTTATTTGTTTAACTATATGTGTCATGTAATTTGTATGATGATTATAGGTGCGTTCTAACTAAGCTTTTCCTTTTCACCTCTCCTTCTCCACTATCGATACACGGCGGATGGGCCCTTTGGGCCTGTCATCTTTTCCAACCAATTAGGCTAAGGCCCAACTGATTCCTTGACCGAGTCCGTAAACA